>OV656868.1:87146742-88476343 GCA_927399465.1 Sarcophaga caerulescens
CTTGTAAACAAAATGTTCGAGATGTGACTTGTTGGTTTGGCTTAATGATACTGATTAGGCAACTGCAACTGCTTAGAGTAAAATGATAATGTGAGATTTCCTACACAGCTCTCTTAAAATTGAAACACACACACACACACAACTACTACTCACCAACACTAATAACCGCTTTCACAAAATAACCCACGCTTTGTTAGGCAAACAGAAAAACAACTGCAACGGGTACACACACCAACAAGATCGTATAGACACAGTCTCTCTTTCTATCTCTCTCTTTCGCTCTCAAGTCGCATAAATACAAACCAAATATAAACAATGGCTGCTTAAACCAAACAACTCTTCCGTTTTCTCTTTCATTTCCAATTCATGTTTGCTTGTTTTGTTTCAAAACAAAAAACAAAAACAATAACGTTAGTATAAAAGACTGCCCTTCTCAATACTCTTTTTCAATTCTGTTAACAACGTGTGTAAAAAAATTCTCTTTTGTTGCTGGAAAAATAAAAACACAAATGTTCTCTCATAACTGGAGCTGTGTTTTGCAATTTTCTTTAAGAAATGAGCAAAACTGTGGTTGGTTGGCTATCTTGATTCTTAATAAATTTGCTGCTTTTTTTTTTGTTGTTTTCTTGCTTTTCTTCGTTTTGTATGTTGTGTTGTTATTGTTATTGTTTTTTTTTCTATATTGATTTAACACAGTTATTTAACATTACTTCTCTCTCTCTTTGATGTATCTGACCTAAGCCGACAGTTACACTATGCGACAAAATAAAAAAAAAAAATACACCCGGCTACTGACATAGTGTAGGTTGTGAGTTTTGTTGAGTAGATCTCAAAAATATTTTTTTTTATATTTCTCGAACCCTCCAAACTTTTTTTTATTGCGCAAAAACGGTTTTTTCTGACTTTACGCACAAATTTCTGGATTACTCAAACATTTCCGATCCAATTTCCAAAACTTAAATCTGGTTCGAAAGGGGAGAGATGGACCCTTAAAACGGTATGCATATATCTATTATTCGGCTTAATATGCTATGAGTTTTGATGAGTTAAACTTGGAAAATGCGAATTGTTTTCATATTTTTCAAGTTTGTCCGTTCATAGTAGCAAACTTTACTTAAACAATATGAAATAAGTGATAACATTCTGAAAGTGCATTATCTTGTGAAGAGATTGGCACTTAGTTTGATCAAATCGGACAAAAATTACCGTAGTTATTATATAAATAGTATAACAGTCGTGTTATACAGTATTCCCTCGATTTACGTCGTAGAATGTTCCGGAAAAAGACGACGTAGATCGAAACGACGTAAATCGAATTTCATATTGCTCATACTACAAAGTACAGGGTGGGCCAAAAGTCACGAAGGGGTTTAATCGTTTAATCGTTCTTGGGAATCTCGTGGCTTTAGTTCTTGCACTAACTGCAGCTTGTATGGGAAAAGATGTAAATTTCCCTTTAATATTCTGCGTAAAGACCGCCGAGACATTTGCAGCTCAGCAGAGCGCCTTCGAGTTGATGTTTCAGGATTCTCCTCAACACTCTCCAGAACGCGTTGAATATTTGCTTCACTAATTACAGAATGTGGTCTTCCGCTTCGTGGAAGATCCCTTACTGAGCCTTGTTCCTGAAAACGTGTCACTAATTGATTTGGATGGTGAATTCCGCACATTAAAATGACGACGATAGGCTCGTTGAGTTTGAATTATTGATCGATGATGTTCAAAATAAAGTTCTATGATTTTGGTTCGCTGGATAACGTTGTAACCTTCCATAATTAATCTCCCAGATTTATTTTACAAGTCCTAAAAAGAAAAATAAAAAAAAAATTAAATTAGAAAAGTTATTAATTTTTCAAATCCCTTGGCGACTTTTGCCCCACCCTGTAGTATGTTTTTAACAAGGAACTTAAAAAAGTTACAGTAATCTTTCGATTTACGTCACAGTTGGTTCCAAAAAAAAGGCGACGTAAATCGAATGACAACGCACATCGAAGTTGAAGGGAACAAAATTTTTGACGACGTTAATCGAAACAACGTAAATCGAGACGACGTAAATCGAGGGAATACTGTATTTTTTATATATGACATATCATCCAATGAACTTTTATTTCAAAAATTTTCAAAAGTTTTGATGGATTTTGATTGTTTATCACAAAATGTGTCAATTTCACGTTTGAGCCACCACCAGAAGTTGGCCAATGATTGCGCAAAGAGAAATAATAATATTTGCAAAAAACACAAATATTATCCGACTGCTGGAAGTCGTTCAAACGTGAAATTCACACATTGTGCGATAAACAATCAAAATCCATCAAAACTTTTGAAAATTTTTGAACTGAAAGCTCATTTGATAAGTTGACTCATATAAAAAAATATAACACGACTGTTATACTATTTAACTAATAACTACGGTAATTTTTTTCCGATTTGATCAAATGATGACTCAATCTCTTCACAAGAGAACAGACTTTAAGAATATTATCACTTATCCTATATTTTTTTTATTAAAGTTTGCTACTAGGAATGGACAAACTTGAAAAAATATGAAAAAAATTCGAAATTTTCCAAGTTTACCTCATCAAAACTCATAGCATATTAAGTCGAATAATAGATATATGTATACCGTTTTAAAGGTCCATCTCTCCCCTTTCCAACAAGATTTAAATTTTAGAAAACGGGTCACAAATGTTTGAGTAATTCAGAAATTTGTGCGTAAAGTCAGAAAAAACAGTTTTTGTCAAATAAAACAAGTTTGGAGGGTTCGAGAAATATAGAAAAGGTATTTTTGAGTTCTACTCAACTAACTGAACAACGTGGACTATGTAGTTACTCGGGTGTATTTTCACTGTCGCACCGTGTTATTTTTGATTTAATTTCCATTACTCTGGCCATTAAATTGTTGTTGTTGTTTACAGAGATGAAATGAGATGAGAATTTTTTTACTGCATAAAACTCTTCTTAAATTATTATTAGGTGGTGGCAGAAGTATATTAATATGGTTAAGCATTGCTGACTTGATTTTTAATGTTTCAAAGGAATTTCAAGAGGAAAAATAAGACTAGAAATGTAAATTAACCGGATTTTAAATAAATTTTATGATTTATGATATTTTTTGTTTTGTTATCGCAAATTCTTAGTTAGACAGAATACATAAACACTTTTAATGATTACTGTACCGTTTTCACAATTTTCAATGACAGAGATGACTCTAGTTGATATTAAAACAGAATTTGTTTTCTTTTATTTGTTATTATTTCTATGTTTAAATAGGTAATTCCTTTATTTACTTAAAGCCACTGTTCATGTAGCTTAGCTAAGCTTCATTTATTTTACTTTTGGCAACTTCTAGAACTTCTTGTTGTTTTGTTATTATTATTATTTTCTTTCTTTCATGGTCTTCTTATGTAATTTTAAATTATAAATTTGCTCATTGTGACTTTACGGAAACCAATAGAAATAGTTAGCTTTGCCCGATATCAGGTATCATTTGTCAAAATATCGTTGCCCGTTCGATTGCCACATTTCCATGATTCAAGGATTGATTTGCAGCCAAAAGCCTGATCTAAAGCACAATGTTCTTCGGTTAATCTTTTGCACTCGACCAATGCGATCAGTGTGGAGATATAGCGGTGTAGGTATTGTCAAATGAATAACTTATTAGGTAGGATGTGCGGTCTTGTATTCTACTTCTTTCTCTCTTCCGCTGAGAAGCGTTTTCAATCTTTGCTGTCATTCTCTGATAGATTAAGCGCTTCTCTAAATTCCGTTTCTGCTAAGGTAAAGTATCTTGAATATTGTTTTACCTTTTAAAAACGTTTAAAATATGAGCTCGTAGGTTGCAAATAAAATAGAAATAAATTTAGTGTTTAGTTTTAATTAAAATTCTTTATTATTCGCACAATTCTGTGTGCCACTGTTTACAACTTGATGTAAACAACAAGAATTGCTTTTCTTTGCTATTCCTCTGTTTATACCCTTTGCACAGTGGCGTAGCTACCTCAAGCTCAGGGGGCCCTCGAATTCTTACCAGAAATCTCGATCGAACTGAACTTTTGGAAATTTCTCGCATTTTATAATAATGTGGTAACTGCAGTGTTGGTTGAGAAGCCTACTGAAGAAGATTCGACAATTATTACAGTTGGAGATACCTCCGCCGCCGATCATATGAATGTGGATGATGTTTGCATGACACATAAGAGCGGAGGGTTTGAAGGAACCACAGACCTCTACATGCTTCGACAAATCTTCTTATGACTTGGGAAACTTCACGAACAAAATATTAAGTGATAACGAAAAACGTCAAATTCTTGATATGGGCCCTTACAGCCTTCAGGACCTTTTCCAAAAGACATCAACCAGAACAATAGGTGTTTTTCAAAATCGTACTATGTTTTGTGTTCTAAATATGGGCCAGTTAATCGTTTTTGGTTGTGTTATTCCAAAATACTAGACGCTGCCTATTGTCAACCCTGCTGGTCATTTGCTTCATAAAGAAATAAAGTCTGGTGTACGGGAATTCGAGATTGGAAGCATTTATCTGAAAGGATTAAACGACACAGTTGTTCGAGTGGCCATTGGGAAGCATGTGCTGTGTATGAATTTGAAAAAAAAAAACGATTTTATACTATCGACAAGGAACTTCAAAATGAAATTCGCAAAGAACCATCATTTTGGAAAATGGTTCTTCAGAGGTTATTCGATATCTGAGTGCAACAATTCAAAATGAAATAATTGAGAGCTTGGGGACCAAACTCGAAACCCATCTACTAGAACAAATTAGAGCGTCACCGTTTTTTGCCATCATAATGGATACGACACAGGACATATCGAAGGTAGATCAGCTAAGCATTGTTATGAGGTATGCAGTAGTAACCAATTCGGAAAATGGACAGCCAATTGATATAGAAGTAAAAGAAGTGTTTCTAGGCTTTTATGCAGGCCATCAAACATGGCGCAGTAGATTTAGTCAACCAAGTGACAACATTATTTATCAAGAAAAATTTTGATTTAAAAAATGTGTGGGACAAGGCTATCATGGAGCCAGTGTGATGAGTGGTGTACAAAAACATATTAAGGATATCTAACCTAACGCAGAGTACGTACATTTTGCCACTCATAATTTCAATTTGGTGATAAATGATGCCGTTAGCAGTTGTGTGGAAATACAGATTTTTTTCGCAACGTTGCAAGATTTGTATAACTTTTTCGGAAACAGCATCAAACGTTGGGATCTACTGTCAAAGTTCAATGGTGAATCGGACACCACTCTAATAAAACTAAATCCGACTAGATGGTCTAAAGCTAGGAAAAAATTGTAAATATAATTGTTATTTAGTCAGTTGGTAGGCCCGAATCTTCTCTATTTCATTTTATTAGCCGAACCTACAACAAGTATTAATTGTAATTTATGTTGTTTCTGTTTAATATTTTTATTACCTGCCCTGCAAAAAAGAGCTTAAGTAGCTTAGCATTTTTTAAGTATTTGTATATTTCATATTTTTATTTGTAAAACCTAATCAGTTTACATAGCAGTGGGGCCTCATTTTTTAATTTGCCCCAGGGCCCTTGGTTACCTAGATACGCTACTGCCTTTGCATAAACTATAACAATCAATAGGCAATTATTCGACAGATTTTTGTAACGGAGATCTTCAAACCGCCGTAGTCCTTAGGTAGTGTGTTGGCTTATTAGACGTAAAGCCAGGGTTCGAGCCCCAGGCCAGACATCAAAACAAAATACAAAAAGTATTTCTTCGGCGATTTCCTCTCAGCAGATTTCTGGCAAAAACTCTGAGAGTAAATAAAATTGCCATGAAAAGTTTCTCAAAAAATCTGTCGTTCGGAGTCGACTTTAAACTGTAGGTCCCGCCACTCATGTTTAAAACTAACACCCACAACATAAGTGGTGTGAGAAACTAGATCAATAATCCTGACTGAAGGGTTGTAATGACCAATTATGTATATGTATTATGATCTTCAAACCACGATAACTCTCTTCAAACGCACCGCGTCTTCACACAAGACTGACCGAACTTCACTAACTCACTCGCTATCTTTGCCTTGCATTTTATATGGCTAAGTAAACAGTCTGATGAATCTTCTTGAAGGCGAATGTTCGTGGCTTTGCCTTCTCGAAATCTCCGTAAATGTAAACATCGTTGTTTACATTCATTATTGTTGTTTGCGTATTTTGTTTACATTAATTCTTGTAGTGTTTGTTGTTGTATTTTTGTTTACTTGTTTACCATTTTTTTTTATGCTGGTGTTTTTGTTTATAATTTTTATGTTAATTTTAATGTTAAGCGATGTAAAAGCAAAACACCAGTATCTAGATTCTTCATTTTCTTAACAATATTATAGAGCCAGCTAAGCTCCACTTTCAGAAGCCGGCTAGCGTCTAATAAGCCAACACACTCTGGAGGAACTACTGCTATTTAGAGTGCACTGGCTTTTTGGATCAGCATTTGAAGGCTGACTTTTGCCACGAGCCACTTAACATGTTCGATTGTGGCTTTATTGAACATTTCCAGAAAAAAAGATTTCATGTTTTGGCGATGCCAATTGGCTACCTGCAGCATACGTTTTGACGCCTTTAGATGTTTTTTTGAGTGGCTACGTAACCATATCCGCGCGGATGATCCTCTAACGTTCGAGTACATATTTGAAAGCTAAAATTCGTTAAGTTATTACCGAAATTCCGCTCGAAATAAGGGAAAAGGTGGTCCCGCAAATAATTGACTGCTCCAGCCATTTCAGAGGGAATTCAAATTTTGTACAGTGTGGCAAGCTTCAAGCATTTTAAGGAAACAGAAATATCATTGAAATCAAATCCCTATCGGTGTTTTATTTAACTTTGCTTTACGAAGAACTTCATTAAAACTTCGAATATGTACAGTGGCTTAACGATAACATTTTAAAACAGAATGAAAAGATAATGAATGAATTAAAGCGTTGCCAAATAAATCAGTTCAGTTTTGTTATATTCTGCAGTGATGGGGGGAGTGGGGGATAACCCCTTTTTCCGGCATTTTAACGATTCCACGGATTAAAAATTAATTATTTTCGAACACACTCTTATCGAAATGATTTGTGCTGTGTTTTATCACTGTGATGATTATGATGATAAATGTATCAAACAAATATATAGGTACAGTCAACCCTCCTATAACGCGGTACTCTCAGAACGCGGTTTCCATATAATGCGGAGCTGAAAGTGCGACAGCCCTTCTATAACGCGGTACTCTTACAGCGCGGTTTCCGTTCAACAACAAAGTTCCTTCAGCTAGAATTATCAATGAAGGAGGTTATTCACCTGTTCAGACTTTTAACGCTGATGAGAAGGCATTATATTGGAAAAAACTATAATCTAGGACCTTCATTCTGAAAAATCAAAAGCCTGCTCAGGGGTTTAAACTTTCAAAAGGACGTATCATGCTTCATGTGTGCAGCAATCTGTCAGGGAGCCTGTTGATAAAACCAATGATAAATCGTACCTTAACTCCCCGTGTAATGAAAAACATTAGTAAGACCCAATTGCCTGTGTTCTGGCGATCTAATAAGAAAGCTTCGATGTGAAGATAAACCAAGTGAGCAAGACATTTGGCCATTAAAAGAAGACGAGTTAAGCGACTCATATCTGACAGTGAGGATGAATGTTGAAAAATTACATAATTTTACAAAAGTCTTTCTTATTTTTGCTGAAAAGCAGTCTTTTAGTTTAGTTTTTGTTTCATTTTTTTTTTATCAATCTTTATATGAACTCTTTAATTCAATAAAAATAATTTATAATTTATTTTGTCTTTTGTATTTCTTGGTCTCCATATAACGCGGTACGAATGATATCATTTGTACCACTTCCGAGTTTCTTATAGCGCGGTTTCCATACAACGCGGTAGACGGTTTCCATAGAACACGCTACGAATTAGCCTGGTTTGTACGGTTAAATCCGAGATTCTTATAGCGCGGTTTCCATACAACGCTATACGCACCAGAGATCAGCAATGAATCGTTTTTCCGCTACTCATAAGCACTCATGCAATTTTGAGTATGAGTGAATCAACAGAATTGAAATTCAACTACTCTGATTCATTCGTACTCGCTACAGCATTGATTTATAAGTATAGGTTACAATGGGTATGAGTACAACGTTGACATCAAACTCACAACATTCGAAATGTGTTTGATTCATACGCCTACTCATTCTGATTCATAAATTTAGAAAAATACTTATAATACTTATAAGTGATTCGAGTGGCTCGAATCATTCATCAAAATTTACAGCCTTTGTTATTGTTGCATATACAAACAAAGAAGAAAGGAAAGACAAAGACAACAAGCAAAGCATACACACAATCTTCTTGTGAGTATAGTAGTGTTCGTACGCGAATCATACTTATTTTGTGCTTCGTGTAAATGTTAAGTAGAGACGAGTCGAAGTCAATAACATCATGCGTATTGTTAAGTATGAATACGACGAGTACTTCCAACTTTGAGTATGAGTAGTATGAGTATCATATTAAAATAAGTATGAATGCGTATAAGTATCAGAAATAATAAGTATGACTCGAATCTACTCATCGTTTTGAATACTCGTTGCTGATCTCTGATAAGCACTCACCGCGTTATAGGAGGGTTGACTGTATATAACCTCTGAGATGGTGAAATAAAAATTATTAACATAATTTGACATTGAGATATTGAGATGGTGGGGGGATTTTATATTAAATATCCTGCTCTCTCTCTCTCTATCTCTCCCTCTCTCTCTCTCTCCCACGTTTGAATAACGCAGTCAGAATATATCAATAAAAACGAATTAAATCAACAAAATCCATAATAAATCTTCCATTATTACTTAATAATGAAAAAAAAACAATAAAAAACGAATGATTTCCCAGGCCCACTTTACTATTGAATAAGAATCTTTTTTTTTCACTACGTTCAGTGTGTGTTGTTTTTTTTATTGTTTTTGTATAGAAAAATATTATGAAATATCAGTCGGGTCGGTAAAGCGGTGTATTTGTGGTTGGTTGGTTGGTTGTGTTCCTCTTGTGTGTGCTTTTTTTCCATGTGATTTATTTACCAAATCAAATGCACTTTCGTAATGCATTTTAGTTCTGCACTCGAAATATGAATACCGAATACTCACTCTACTGGCTACTCATACTCACTCACTCACGCACAATCATTTACATTTACACACTTATTTATAGACATACACACACACATGCATACATACATACATACATAGATACTCATCTGCACACAGATACATACTACCCAGAGTATTACATTAGGTTTCCATTTAAACTAAAGATTCCATATTGGAGCGATTGATTTGATTTGATTCGTTAAGAAAATTCAAAGAAAAAAAAAATCGATTGACGAGCAACAGTTTAAATTATGAAATCAAAATGAAAATGATTTCAACAAGAATGATTACATATGAAAAATTTTAAAAAAGTACTATTTCACAAAAAAAGGACATTTAACTCTTAGTACTCTTTTAAAAGGACTTATTGAAAGAGAAAAAAGTCTTTTTTAAAAGTAAGAGTACTTATAAAGAGGGCTTTTAAAAAGTGTTTTTAAAAAGAACTTTTAAGGAAGAACTTTTAAGAAGTAATTAAAAAAGTACTTTTAAGGATTACTTAAAAAAGTACTTTTAGAAGGTACTTTTGAAACAATACTCTTTAAAAGTACTTTTAAAATAGTTTCTTACTAAAAGTAATTTAAAAAAGTGCTAAAAGAACTTTGAAAAAGGTTCCTAAAGTAAAGATTGTGACTTTTAAAGAAACACTTTACCAAACTACATTCTTTTTAAAAAATACTTTCCAAAAAGTACTTCTAGAGATTTAAAAATATAGTACAGGATGTATTCTTACAAAATGTTTCAAGTTGTAAGTGGGTAGTTGGCAGGTAGGTGGCTACGTATATAGATAGGCAGGTTGAAGAAGAGGAGACCAAAGCTAAGGGATCAAGGTCTTATGCCTATTGACACACTCCTAATCATTAACATCCAGCGGCAGCGCTGGTTTGGCCATGTCGTTCGAATGGAGGAGGATGCTCCGGCGAGATGGGTATTTGATGCGGGGATTTACGCAAGTCGGCGAAGTGGACGGCCTTGTTGCGTTGGAAGGACCAGATCGAAGAAGCCCAGTCATCGATTGGTGTGAAAAACTGGCGTAGGCGCGCAAAAAGCAGAGGCGCCTAAATGGATGTATTAAGGCAGGCAGAAAGCCATTATTGGGGTTATTAATGGCCAGTTAAGTAAGTGAGTAAATAAATCATCCAAATCGGCTTGTATCCTCGCTTCCTTTAAAAAGGTACCAACCAGAGATCAGCAATGAATCGTTTTTTCGCTACTCATAAGTACTCATGAAATATGGAATAAAAGTGAGTCAACAATATTGAAATTTAACTACTACTACTGTAATTTATTCATACTCACTACAACGTTGATTTATAAGTACAGGTTGCAATGAGTATGCGTAGAATGTGTTGACATCAAACTCATACCCAAGGCATATCCAATAGGTAATCGCAAGTCAACAGCTGACTCTTTTTTGAATGTCAAAATTTTGTTGTTTTTTTTTTGTGTTTTGTTTCGATAATCATTTTCGTATTTATAAACCCTCATATGTACCGGATGTATCCTTAACGATACGCACTCTAGAAATTCTTCAGGATTACTATTTCAAAGCCAATTTTATTCAAATTTTTGCAAGATGATTAATAATATTTAAGTCTTTAACACTAAATACACATATCTTTTAAACTACAACCTAGATTTACTATATTTATATTTATTTAGACGAGAGTGATGAATTACCCAAAAAAGATTTCGGTATGTCCAACTAGGTGCATAAACTATGACCAATAACAAATAACGTTTGCAGCTGCCATTTTTCTCGATGGCCATATAAAAACATGTTCTTTACATAAAGTGGAGATGTTATCGACTGCATGGAATATTTTTTTTTTAATTTATAGGTGCCCCACTATTGCGTAATTAAGCATGACATAAAAATCAAAAGAAATTTCAATATATAAAATTTATTTAGTTTTTTTAATTGCTTTTATTAATTTCCATGGAGGTTTGAGGGTTAATTTTTTTCACATTCCGCGTACTCTTTAACAAAAACAAAATGCCTGTTGTTTTTGCATTGTTGTACTTGTTGTACAGATGCGACTACCTATTGGATATGCCTTGCTCATACCATTCAAAATATATTTGATTCTCTAAGGGCCATTATTACAACTTGCCGTTAAACTTGGGTTTAGTTAAAGGTACCTTTAGCTAAAGGGAACTGTAAAGTTACCTTTAACTGATTTTCGTTATTACAACTTACAGATAAAATAAAATTAAAATATAGCAGTGCCGGAGCAAAGTCGATAAAACTGATCAATTAAACAAGTTTTTTTTTAACGCAGTGGTAACAGCGGACTTCGTTTTTTTTGTTGTATATGCTCATTTTGTTTAAATTTGAAGCTGCCATATCGAAAATAGTATATGATATGGCAAGTTCAAACATAAAGTGACTTTTAAATGTTAAAGCTTTTAGCTTAACGATCACATCTATCTTATTGGGTAGTCATAATAATGAAAAACAATTTATCTGCAAGTTAAAATCCTCCCTTTAGTTAACGGCAAGTTGTAATAATGGCCCTAAGCCTACTCATTTAGATTCATAACTTTAGAAAAATACTTAGAAATGATTCCAGTAGAGTGAAAATGTTTTTTCTTAAAATGTTTATATCCTAAGCTTACGAAATCTGGGCAATGTCATGAAAAACGTTCCATTATTTCGATGTCCAGCACTATTTTCTACCAAGCCTATGTGGTTTAGATGTATGTGTACGATGAAGAGCCCTAGAAGGACTTTATGCGTCTATATTTTAGATCCTTCAAAGATAGATACACATTTCTCAATCATCGTAATCCCATAATAAATATCCAGAGAACATGAATACTGGCTCTCAATAGAGAGTTTAAACCAACCAAGAATCAATCCTCTATTTGGGGCATACAATTTTCTTCTACATACTAAAAACCTCACAATCTCTGACAAATTACTATCTTGTCTCTAACTCCTCTTTATCTTATAACCTGCAGAAATATCCCTGGTATAAGATGTCAATTGATGGCCAAAGGATGCTAATCATATAACTGTCTGTCGTCATATACTGATTATACGTACCATTGCCATGGAGGCCCCAAACGGGTAGCAGATTAGAGGATGAAAACTCACAAACACGCCCATTTTAAAGGGGTAAAATATGGTTCTTTTTTGGTACTTTTTTTACTTCACATTAAAAAGTATTATAAAAGAACTAAAAGACTTGATTTATGCTTACTTTATCTAAATGAACTTCTTAACTTAACTTAAAAAACGGGTAAAATTTAGTACTTTTTGTTATTTTGAATAAAAATAAAGTTTATTTTTTTTGCTACGAGGCCAAGAAAGCAAAAACTTCTAATTTTCCAACAATTGGCTGACGTTCAAAAAAATTTATTGTATAAAATTTCTGTTTCATAGAAATTCTTTGAAAAACTGAAATTTAATGAAAAAAAAATCTTCCATAAAAATCTGTTTAATTTCATAGAATTGTGATATTTAATGTGGCATTATGATGATGATTTTTTAATATTTTTTGTCTGTTAAATTGCCACACACACACAATCAGTAAACCACGGATGCCATCATTAACTTTTGCCACCTTTCCGTTGAGTTGAGGCATTCAGAAGGCCTTTTGAAAAGAAGCGATGCATTCAAGCATTAACCGAAGAATCGACACAATCGAATTGCCACCAAAATGTCTGTCTAATGCAATGCAATGCTGCATAACACAACACAACACATGTAATGTGAATGAACGGGGCAGGGCCCGGGCTAAGATAGATAGACAGACAGACAGATAGTCGATCGTAAAAATGTTAAACAACAATAAGCGTTAATAAGAACACCAACAATAACAGCAGCAACATACACAATAAAAAAAAATGACAAAAGAATTGAATTGAAAGAGAGAACAGAGAAGAGAAAAGAATGTAAATGTTACGCCTGCGCAAATTAATGCCGCATAAACGCCGCGTTAAACCACCAAAGAAGATCGCTTTCTATACGTACGAATACTTAAAGGATGTCTTCACACATAAACCCATAAGCCTTACCCTGAGCAGTTAAATGTTATGTATTGTGTGAGAGGCATTAACACAGGATAATGATGATCCTTTAAACATTTCGTTGGTGGTTTTATTACGCGTGCCTTGCTTTCTTTCGCTTTCTGTCCTTTGTTTGAGCATCACTTAAAGGCAAAAGAAATTCTTGCTGAAATTTAAAGCAAATGATGATGAAAAGATCAAAGGCACAGCCTTAATAAGGCCGCTTAACAGCAAATTAGTTAGGCTAGGCTCATTTTCCTTCAAGAGAAAAAGGAAAATTCCTTTAAACTGTAGACCAACTGACGCAATTTTTGATTCTTTAACGCTGTATTGTAGGCGTTATAAGCATAACACTTTAAAAGTTAAACCCAAAATTGAAACAAAAAAAAAAAAAAAAAAAAACAACAACAGAACAACAATTTGAAATCAAATATGCTCGCATTAAGGCCGATATTATTAATTGGATTTTAAATGTTGACTCATCTTGTAACACACACAGACCCAGCTCAGTTCAGCTCAGCTCAGCTCAGCAATGATTTATTTACGCACAGCTGTTTTCCTATTTCAGAGCCTGTTCACTCTCTTTCTGTTTCTCTTGTTCTAAATGACTTTAAATTAATCAAAGGCCGGCTTTAACTAGACGGCCAACTGACTGACTAGGCTGACTGATCATTTTCAATTTTTTAATTTTTCTTGGAAGCTTGGAAAAATCGTTTTTCAAAAAAACGGTAGTCATTTACAGCAGCTTAAATTGTAATTTCAGTTTGGTTTTTTCTGTTGTTTTTTCTTTTGGTCGGCATATTTAAATTTTTCTTTTCTTTTAATAACCGTTTGACTTGGCTAATAACCCCAAAGGGGGGGGCCTATTTAAGGCCTTTTATTAATTTGAACATTTTAATCTTAATTAGTGGGAGACGACGCATGATGGTCTCTGGTATGGTAAGCAGGTATTTAAGTTTTTGAAAAATTGATTTCCAAGTCAAATCATTAAATAGTTAAAGACACTAAAGAAGCCGCAACCGAAAGATAGTTTTTGAAAATTCTTTAAAATTGAATTGAGGTTTTTCTTTTATAATTTCTATAAGAATTATTTGAGAAGACCTTGCAGGGTTTTGATTACAATGTTTGTTCGAAAGCTATTGCCGGTAATATTTCTCAAAAAGCAGTCAGGATTCTGTTTTTCATACTTATAAAGTGTGATTTTTTAGCTATTATCTTTTTGGCAACACTGGTTTAAACAGCTCAAGCACGTTTCGTGTATTGTTTCACTGTCAAACATCTTCAATTTGGTCTATAATTTAACCAAGAATCGTCTTACAAACGAACAATGCTTGCAAATCATTGAATTTTATTATCAAAATGCGTGCTCTTCCATTTTATGGTCAGTTTAATCGACCCACTGAAACGGCTATTCGGGCTATTGTGACTAAATTTCGCACCAAATTTACATTGTTGGATATTAAACCACCAACACGTTTACGTAGAGTGCGAACTGAAGAAAATATCGCAGCTGTATCGGCCAGTGTTAATGATGACCATCAATTATCGATTCGTCGCCGTTCGCAGCAATTGGGCCTCTGTTACTCAACAATGTGGAAAATTTTGCGGAAGGATTTAGGTGTGAAGCCTTTCAAAATACAGCTGGTGCAAGTATTGAAGCCGAACGACCTACCGCAACGCAGAATTTTTGGTGAAAGTTTTTTCTTGGAAAGTTGGCCGAAGATCCACTTCTTTATCGAAAAATTGTGTTCAGCGACGAAGCTCATTTTTGGCTCACAGGATACGTAAATAAGCAGAATTGTCGATTTTGGAGTGAAGATCAGCCAGAAGCATTGCAAAAGCTACCAATGCATTCAAAGATGCTGCGAATCGTAACGTAACTGTGAATGGTGAGCGCTACCGTGAGATGATATCCAACTTTTTGTTGCCTAAAATGCAAGAGCTTGACTTGCATGACATGTAGTTTCAACAAGACGGTGCCACATGCCACACAGCACGCGCAACAATGGACTTATTGAGAGGCGAGTTCGGTGAACATTTTATTTCACGTTCGGGACCGGTCAATTGGCCGCCTAGATCGTGCGATTTAACGCCTTTAGACTATTTTTTGTGGGGCTATGTTAAAGCTCATGTCTATACAGACAAGCCCGCTTCAATTGACGCATTGAAAGACAACATTGAAGCATTTATTCGTGAGATACCGGCCGAAATGTTGGAAAGAGTATGCCAAAATTGGACTAAGCGGATGGACCATTTGAGGCGCAGTCGCGGTCAACATTTGCATGAAATAATCTTCAAACATTAAATTATATGGACCGTACTATCGATTCAAATAAAGATTTCATGCATTTTTCTGAATTTTATGTGTAATTTTCCTATAGCTCTTAAAATATCACCCTTTACAAGCTTCCGTCTTTATGGTTTCTCTATGGCTTTGTAATGCAAGAAATGCATTTAAAACGGGCGGTATTTTAAGCTGCAATCAAAGAGGAAATTTCTGTCAGTAAATTAAACAGTTTAAGTTCTTTAATATGTACCGTTACAATTGCTTTAATTATTCCAATGTAATGTTTAATTGAAATCATTACACGAAGATTTTAATTGAATTGAATAATGAAAACCAAGCTTTCACTTCTAATGTGTTTTAATCACAGAATATTTTAAGACAACCTACACTGTTACAAACTTTGTTGTTAAAACCACGTTCTTTAAAATTTCAGTTAAGTAGTCACTTTTTATGGCCTGCATCCACTGTGGTCAGTTCTTGTTTAAATCGCCATAAAAATTCAATTCTTTTGGAATATTTGTCGTGATGTTTGTTTGTCTGAATTGTTTTTGTATTTATTTGTCATCCATAAATCAACCAGAAATTCTTTCTATTCGAAAATTAACAAGTTTATGGTTTTACACCTGCTATTATGACCATTTCGAATCATTTTATCTGATATTTTCACGTGATTAGGGTTGAAATGTGTTACGTTTTTTATTTTATTTGGTAAATTCCTTATTTTTTTTTTTTGTTGGTTTTTGATTGACTGTCATGGTTTAGCGCCTTTTAAAAACCGTGATATTTAATCAAGATAACACGAGCGTTTAGGTGTCGAAGCGCCAACATATGAGTTTAATTGCCCAAAAGGGTTCCTTTGTTTTGCGGCGTTATGCTATAAAATTTGAATTTTTAACACTTTGCCGGTCAAATTCCTTTTTGAAACGAAATAAAAAATATTTGTCTTATCAATTAACAGGAAAAGTGATGAGGCAACTCAACATTTTCTAAATTAAATTGAGGAGAGGAATTTTGTAAAAAACAAAAAAAATTAAAAAAGAAAATTATTTGAATACCTTTTTTAAGCGATCGATAATATCGAATCGATTTAATAAAATTTCTTCTCAATTAGAAGTGTTTTAGTACTGTAAGCTTATCAAGAAAGGAGAATAGCACTTGCATTCTTGCAAATGCAATATTTCGTAATGTAATGGAAAACTTTAGGAATACAAACTCCTTGTTAAGGTTCTTTCAGAATAATTTTTTAAAAAAATGTTTAATAATTGACTTTCATATGATTTCCCACACAAACTTTTGCCAATTTGCGAAGGATAGATGGCATATTAAACCCACTTTTTTTTATAGATATGACCCGCTATGGAGAAGCAAAAGCTGTACCAACAAGAAAGAATTGAAGACCACAAAGCATTCTCTGTCAGTGTCCAGCACTTGGGAACCTGAAGCAAATAATTCTAGGGCAACATAATTTTTTTAGCAGAACGTGTCTAACCAAAGTCGCCGTAGTCTAGTAGGTAGTGTGTTGGCTTATTAGACTGAAGGCTGGAGTTCGAATCCCAGGTCAGACATCAAAACGAAATTACGAAAATATTTCTTCGGCGACTTCCTCTCAGAAGATTTCTGGCAAAAACTCTGAGAGTAAATAAAATTGCCATGAAAAGCTTCTCAAAAAAAACTGTCGTTCGGAGTCGACTTTAAACTGTAGGTCCCGCCACTCATGTATAAAATTAACGCATACAACATAAGTGGTGTGAGAAGCTAGGTCGTAATCCTGACTGAAGGGTTGTAATGACCAATTATGTATTCTGTATGTCTAACCAAAGGCTATTTTGATAGAATCCAAAATTTCATAAAACTATCGATCCCATCCAGAGATCAGCAATCAATTGTTCTTCCGCTACTCATAAGCACTCATGAAATTTTGAATATAAGTAAGTCAACAATATTTGAAAATTAACTATGTATTCTGATACATTCGTCGTATGTACTCAACTCACAACTTTGATTAATAAGTACAGGTTGCAATGAGTACGCGTACAACGTGTTGACATCAAACTCATATCATTCGAAATATGTTCGATTCATAATAATACTCATTTAGATTAATAACATTAGAAAAATACTTCGAGTTGTTGTTGCATTTACAATAAAAGAAAAAAGACACATAAGCAAAAAAAACAGACAGAATAGCAAGCAGAGCAAACACACAACCTTCTAGTAAGTATTTTTGTGTTCGTACCAGAGATCAGCAACGAGTATTCAAAACGATGAGTAGATTCGAGTCAAACTTATAATTTCATATACTTATACGCATTCATACTTATTTTAATATCATACTCATACTACTCATATTAAAAGTTAGAAATACTCATCGTACTCATACTTAACAATATGCATGATGTTGTTGATTTTGACTCTCCATGATTCAACATATACGCGAAGCACAAAATAAGTATGGTTCGAGTACGAACACCACAATATTCGCTGGAAGGTTGTGTGTGTGCTTTGCTTGCTGTCTTTGTCTTTTCTCTTCTTTTGTAAATGCAACAATAACTACTACTGTAAATTTTAATGAATGATTGGAGTGACTCGAATCATTCGTAAGTATTATAAGTATTTTTCTAAATTTATGAATCTGAATGAGTAGGCGTATGAACCAAACAATGAATCGAATGTTGTGAGTTTGGTGTCAACGTTGTACTAATACTCATTGCAACCTATACTTATAAATCAATGTTGTAGCGAGTACGTATCAATCAGAGTAGTTGAATTTTAATACTCTTGACTCACTCATACTCAAAATTTCATAAGTACCTATTAGTAGCGAAAATACGATTCATTGCTGATCTCTGGTTCGTACGCGAATCATACTTATTTTGTAATTCGTGGTTATGTTGAGTTATGGAGAGTCGAAATCAGTGTTGTTAAATACATATGATGTATGATGAGTACTTCAAACTTTGAATATGAGTAGAGGTTTGATGATATTAAAATAAGTATGAATGATACTCAGAAATTATGAGTATGATTCGATTCTACTCATCTTTTTGAATACTCATTACTGATCTCTGGTATCCAAGCAGTCGAACATAGGCAGAGAAAGATTACACAGCCCTGCAAATGTGGACTTTTTTTGTGCAAATAAGATGGCTCCAGGTGTTTCCGAAGGCATTTTGTGCGCTGAACACGAATCAGGATTCAAAAACTTTCCATTGCGTCAGGCGGTCCAATATGGCGGTAGAGGTAAATCTGATTAATTTTTATAAGCCTCGACCGCCATATTGGATCCGCCATTTTGAATTTTTTAAATCTGAATAAAGATCTAATCAGCGACCCCAAAAACCCCTGAGTAATAATGTTCAAGTAAATCTGATTAATTTTTAAGGATCTCCGTAATGTGTTTCTTTTTCTCTTGCACCGCTTGACATAAACCCCCTCCCCTACTTTAAGGGTGCATGCAATCAATTTGGCTTTGGGCTCATTTTAAAGAGCAAAGATCAATTGTCAATTTCTGACAATAGCGATGATTCTAGCACGTCAGTGTTTAGCTCTACAATTTTTCAAAAATGGCCAAAAACGCTATTTTTAGGGGTTTCAACCCTCTGACGTGATGGAAAGTTTTTGAGCCCAGATTCGTGTTCAGCGCGCAAAATTGCCTTCGGAAACACCTGAAGCCATCTTATTTGCAAAACCCATGCAGGGCTGTGTTATGGCAGATTATGTTGAAATTAAAAATAAAAATAAAAGAAATGTTTTCAAATTATTTAGGGCTTTGTCATGCCGATTTTTTTGAATTTTAATTAATTGACAATGTCTTCATTTCGATCCAATTAAAGTGGCATAAATTTCGAATGAAAAAAAACGCCGAACAATTTTACACAATTTAACACCTTTTAACCGGGACAACATAATCAACAACAAAATTGCTTAATTAGTGAACAATTTTTAAACGGAATTAAAATATTTGGCCACATTGATGCGGCGAGTGTATAATTTTGCTGTTACAATAAAAGTGTAGATAAACAGGCCTAAAAAGGTCTGTCTAATGAATTTGTTTGGCCTATTAACGCATTATTTAAAACGATTTGCCAACACCAAACCAGCACCAGTAACACCAAACTAAATATGAGAAACACCTTTTTTTTTACCAAAGAAAAAAAAACTGATAACAGAGCTGGATACACGCAAAACTAATGCTTTCAATAAAACAACAACAATTTAATTATAGTCTACGGCAGAGACTCTATACACATACATATGTGTGTTTAAGATAGAAAACTTAGAAGCCACCAACTAAACGGAGTTTGAAATATTTTGTTTGACAATATTTTTTAAGCGTTTTAGAAAGATCTTCTGGAAAATTGCCAGTTTAAAGGCTGCTAAACCAATTGGCAACGCTTTGTTGGGTTTTTAAACAATTTTGGAGTTTCTGTTTTTGCCAATAAGCGTTGATAATCGATCATAGAAATTGATTTTGATGACTTCATTGATGGCAGTTACATATAACAGACAGACTTTGCATACCGAGCTGGAACTAAACAAACAAAACAAAACAATTCGCCCACTAGGTGGCCTAAGATGTGACAACACAAAATCAAAAAAAAAAAAAAAAAACAATCACTTACAGAAAAATGAATTCATCTCTCTCAGCTCTTGGACCACCATCAGGTTGTTAGCTGTTTAGACAATGGAAAACAATTGAAAGTCAAACTCCTAAATATGTGCGTAACAGTTCAATTAGCCACACCATGATCAGGCGACAAAAATTACAAAAAAAAAAGAGAAGAAAAAATTCAAAAAAAAAAATCTCTTGACAGAGTAGGGAGTAGTCGTCAACAGTTTATAAATGTTTGTAAAACCTCACACAGTGATTAACTACCAAATGGCCAAAAGCAAGTAGCCCTGCTTGTAGGCAACAGGTAAAAAACAATTTTGCCTGTTGCTTGTGGTTCCAGTGTTAATTGCAAAAGATTTAAGCTGAACTTATTTACGCCTTAACAAGCTCTCCCTCTCTCTCTCTCTCCCTCTCTCTCTCTCCGTTGCAAATCAAATCCTTCTTCTCAAATCCCTAAAATTTGTTACGGCCTTGTTATCAGCACAAAAACCAGTTTGTCGTGATAGTTTTTGGTCGCTAAGGTTTAAATTCAAGCTTAATGTGCTATTGTTGAACCTAAGGATTGGTCACGTCTGAACCATGAAGACCGCAATTATCACTGCGGTTCTCTTCCTTCTTTTCGTCATTGCGGTAACCTAAATGTCCTTATATTTGCGGTAATTTTCTATTCTGTGCGTCTATTTAAGGCCTGATTGGCTTGTAAAAATTTGACAACACAATCGTAAACAGTAAGGTTTTATGTCTGAAACCTCAAAAGTAAAATGCGGACAAAAGAAAAAGTTAAGTTATGGTAACCACAGTTATTGTGTCTTCATTTTCCAAAAGATTCTAGGCAATCCAGATGTTTTTGTCTTCATCATCAACATCAACATCAAACAAAACTTCTAGAAAAAAACAAATTTTTGTTAAACGCTTTAATTTTTCAACGCCACATAACCAATTTAAAATTTCTTATTTAGTAAAAGGTGTAGTAAAAAGGGAATCATTTCTTACAATGAATTTAAAGGCATAAGATAGCATCAAACAAACCATTTAAATCAAAGTCCCAGTGATTTATGGAAAAACTTGCTGCCATTTATCACAATTGCTAAAAAAAAAAACGGGACTTATGGGCTTCACAGTTATTTATTGGGGCGAATTAGTCATCAGAAAAATTTCTCACTATACATGGAATATTAGGGGTAGGGAACCTATCAGAGATCAGCAACGAGTATTCAAAACGATGAGTGGATTCGAGTCATACTTATTATTTCTGATACTTATACGCATTCATACTTATTTTAATATCATACTCATACTACTCATACTCAAAGTTGGAAGTACTCGTCGTATTCATACTTAACAATACGCATGATGTTATTGACTTCGACTCGTCTCTACTTAACATTTACACGAAGCACAAAATAAGTATGATTCGCGTACGAACACTACTATACTCACAAGAAGATTGTGTGTATGCTTTGCTTGTTGTCTTTGTCTTTCCTTTCTTCTTTGTTTGTATATGCAACAATAACAAAGGCTGTAAATTTTGATGAATGATTCGAGTTACTCGAATCACTTATAAGTATTTTTCTAAATTTATGAATCAGAATGAGTAGGCGTATGAATCAAACACATTTCGAATGTTGTGAGTTTGATGTCAACGTTGTACTCACACTCATTGTAACCTATACTTATAAATCAATGCTGAAGCGAGTACGAATGAATCAGAGTAGTTGAATTTCAATACTCTTGACTCACTCATACTCAAAATTTCATGAGTACTTATGAGTAGCGAAAATACGATTCATTGCTGATCTCTGGAACCTATCAACATAGCTCCGCAAGAGTCACTATCCATGTGTGTGGCCTGGTATTGGCTTGAGAGAACACAACTTCATTCTTAGGGATCTAAGCCGTCAGGTCCATATAATATACATATCGGTTTGAATTTTTCTGAACCCCTAGAGGACGCATGGTAAATATAGGATAGCGCATAGAGGAAAATTAAATATCTTCCGCTTACAGAAAAAATTCTACTTCATCATACTCATTACATCGTACTATTGGAACAAAATCTTCTGTAAGAAATATGTGCGTGTATAAAGACACGTGAAGCAAGTAACAGCAGAAGAATCAAAGAAAACAGATCAGAAATCCACTAAGACTCCCAGGCCATAGAAGGGGCTTCCAAAAGAATATCACGACATTCATTGTAAACTCTTTTCGTTCTCTTCGAGGTGTATAAATGAATCAATTACCAAAGCCTTAATTAAGACGTTCCCCGGCGGTGATCATCATTGGTGGTCCAAACGTCTATGATCAATGAAAAGGTTGGTCTTCACATCCCTTAATTGTGTGCCGTAATTTGTCAAATCGGTTGTCTCCGTAATCTGAAGAAATATTAATTCGTAATTTTGTTCTTAATAACACTCTGAGAGAATAATTTGAGGCTTTTCATTCTCTTCGAGGTGTATAAATGAATCATTCATTGTAAACAGAGTATCGTCATAAGTCTTTTCGAGTCATATTAATTCCAAGTCATTTCCTATTATCGCTCATTTCAGGGTCTTATTGGAGTCTCTGGGCATAGGGACATACTCGACCGTCATGACCATGATTAGAATAAAAATTAGGCTCCATTGTTAAACAAGAAGAGCGGACATGTTTGACCGTTAAGTAGTGCTGGACCAAACTTAATCCCGGGAGAACGAATCACCTCATTTTTCTCTCTCGTCCGAACACTTACGACGCGGTCTCTGGCCTTATGAGAAATTTATTCACGGGAGGAAGCAGGAACCTTTAAAAGTGTTGGAAAACCATGCTTTACACACCAGATTGAAGGGTGTCTCAGTGGCTTGAACTTTTCTCTGAATAAGGCGTGATAGTACACTGGATCTAATATATTAATATTGGAGTAAGTGGGATTATGAATGGTAATCACCCTAACCTAACCTCTTCCCAAAAGCCAGCATAACACCACTATTAGGAACAGATTGAGATCTGTCATGTGTACGCAGAACCCAGAAAAAAAATTTTCATTTGCTATTCACTGCTAAAGTCAATCGAAATCAAATCACTTCTGAAGCGCCTAATTGCTAACGATGAAATGTGAATCATACATACATACATAACATAATTGGTCATTACAACCCTATAGCCAGGATTATGACCTAGTTTCTCACACCACTGATATTGTGTGTGTTAATTTTATACATGAGTGGCGGGTCCAACAATTTAAAGTCGACTCCGAACGCTAGATTTCTGAGAAACTTTTCATTGCAATTTTTATTCAATCTCAGATTTTTTTGCCAGAAATCTGCTGAGTGGTAGTCGGCGAAGAAATATTTTTCATATTTCGTTTTGTTGGAGATCTCTGACCTGGTGTTTGAACCGTGGCCTTTACATCTAATAAACCAGCACACTATCTACCAGACTATGGCGACTTCAATACTCTACACAGTCGCTGGCTATTTGTGAATTTATTTCGAATAACATCTCTGCTCTAAGCCATCATACTTTGTCACTATACTCCCCAAATTAGCAGAAGTTATCCACGCTTTAGACCATTTGGCCTTGCTTTGGTTTTTACGATATTTACGTCAAGTCTCCGCCTATCCGAGATAGAATAATATTGAGAACGCACGTCATAGGAAAGCC
The DNA here is from genome assembly GCA_927399465.1 of Sarcophaga caerulescens. NCBI lineage: Eukaryota > Metazoa > Arthropoda > Insecta > Diptera > Sarcophagidae > Sarcophaga > Sarcophaga caerulescens. Next base: position 87,170,439 of record OV656868.1, read on the forward strand.
ATTTAACATCAAAATCCTTCATTACGACATCAAATACATTTTCATTGCTTCTAGGAAACATTGCAAGGGAAATCTACCATCGTAGGAACACCAAAGAAATTTCGAGAATGGGGGCAATGCAGGGTGGACGAACTGATGCTTCCGCTTCCCCTTATATGGCTCTAATGATTTGAATTTCCAATATAGTGGCCGTATCTTGTCTAGGGTGTGAAGCACACGACTGCGGATTGAACTATATTTACCTGCTTTGCACGTTTGCAATTTAAGTTAATTGACCTTTGACCTTTTTAGTTTCTATTACAAATATTTGACATTAAATACTGAAATATTTTGGTATGCTGAATCAAAAGGAATTTAAAAACAATGGAACGTGTTTTTGCGAAATAAAATTACATTAAACTTGATTTAACCTTTGACCTTTTCAGTTTGTATTACAAATATTTGCCATTAAATACTGAAATAGTTTCGTATGATGGATGTAACAAAGGGAATTTAAAAACAATGGAACTTTTATAACAAATAAAATTGAATTAAACTTTGTTTAACCTTTGACCTTTCCTATTTTCAATTGTAAATATTTAACATTTGCAGATATTTTTATTAAATTATATAAGAAATCTTTTACGTGAAGCATTTCTTCAACTTTAAATTGTATTTTTTATATCGGGTCCGCCATCTAACGTCTTTTTTTTCAACTAGTGCTTATTTCGTGAATGGTAACACTTAGCTCATGTCTTATTTGACAGATAATTAGTTTTATATCCTTCCGCTGAACGAATATGGTTGTGTATACGCTTCAACAACGCTGGGAAATATTGCGACATTACTTTGAAAATCATGGTAATGTTGCAGAATACAAAACATTGTAAAACATAGTCAATGGCGATCGTTATCGGGCCATGTTGAACGAATTTTTGTTCACAAAAATTGAAAAGGAGGATATTGGCAACATTTGGTTTCAACAGGACGGCGCTACGTGCCACACAGCCAAAGCTACACTCGATGTTTTGCGCTCTGTTTTTGAAGATCGCATTATCAGCCGCAGAGCTGATGTCGTTTGGCCACCTCGGAGCTGCGATTTGACACCGTTGGACTATTATTTGTGGGGTGCCGTCAAAGATAAGTGTTACGCCGACAAGCCAGAGACAATTGACGCTTGAAAGGACAATATTCGTGAAGCCATTGGTGAAATACAGCTGCACACAATCGATAATGTGCTTAAAAATTGGACCGATCGTGTAGGCTACCGCATGGCCAGCCGAGGCAGCCATTTGAATGAAATTATTTTCCATTATTAACCGGAACGATTGTACTTTCAAATAAAAAAAGAAATTTGATAAAATATTCAGTAGTTTTTTTATAAAGCATTTTCAAAAAAAAAAAAAGTTATTTGGCGGACCCTTTACAAGATTTTTGGGAGAAAAAAGTTTTTTAAATTTTTTTAAGAGGAATAGACGCCTTTTGTTTGTGTGATCAAATTTTTGAGCTAATAAAACTAGAAAACATGACTGGACATTTTGTTTACACTCCTCACAAGAAAAAAAAAAATAGAAAAACAAAGCGGTTCAGATCAAAAAGGTTTTATTTGTTATGGAAGACAATGGAAGAGTCCATGTTAAAATCGTGGCTAGAGTAACGCTATTGTTATGCTAATAAAACACATTGTTAGGCAATGATAAAGCCAAGATTAAGCTGTGATTCGGCAAAGGAGAAACGGGCTAAGCAGCAATTGTCATCATTTATTACTTCATTTAAGTGGAGGGGGGGATTTCTATATGGTTTTTAAGCCATTGATCGAGTGGTCAGGCCAGTGTTTAAATGGTGGTTAAAATGTGTGAATAAGTTAACACAATAACGTGGCATGGTGGGTGTTCTTCACAGTGTATGTGTGTGTTACTTTTTTCGGCTTCTAGAGAAATACCTTCAAAATAATCAGTCAAAAATTATGACATCTCAGGAAGACAGAAATCCACTCCGTTTCTTGTTTGTATAACCCTGTCTGTGTAGCCTTCATTATTTAAAGCAAGTGTTCGAAGTAGCAAAAATATTCATCCATCATTCGATTGTTTTACCAATTTATTAAAGAAATTTTGGTTTAAAGGCCAACCATACTACTGGATTTTGGAATTGCTTTGTATTTTGCCACAATAACGTCTAATAATTACAGTTTTTTTTTTTTTTTGCCAACCCAGCTACCGGAATTGAATTCATTGCCAATATGCTTTTTCAATTTTAATGATCACTCATAATGATGGGAATATATTTTTAATCATTCATAGAGAAAGAGAGAGAGAGAGAGAGAAAACAAGTATCATTTGTCATTATTAAATAATTATTTAAAAAAAACACCTTTTCCCGCATGTACCGCTAAAGCAAATTGTTAACATTTGTTCAATTGCCTTACAGCCCATCCATAACGTTTAACCTGTTGAGTTATGAAATAAAAATTCATTAACTTTTACAACCTGCATACATTATTCATACATATGTACATTAAATGGCATTTAATATGAGAAGCCCTTTTAAGCATTAAAAATTTCATTGTTTTTTGTATTTCTAGGGTCAAAGGTCTTTAATAACAAATTGTTTAAAAACTTTTAACTTTACTACGCATTAAACTTCATTAATATGTTCATTAAATATAAATACTTTCTCCAAAAAATAGGGGGAAAAGCCTTTAATTTTTTTTAAATCTTAGCTTCCAAGGTCAAAGTTCAATTCATTACATAACATATAATTAAAACATTGACTTTAGTTTTTCATTCAATTTTGCTTTATTAGTATAATTGCTTAAGAAAGTTTGAAAAATAAAAAGACAATTGAAGATCAGATGTCAAAGTTCAAATTTTGGAAATTCGAAGATATCGACGCCTCCATTCTATAACGTTCTAAGTGTACTTAGAATGTTTTTAATGTTCTTGCATTTTTAAATTCTACGTTCTCTAACTTAAATACTGTCAAAATTTGGTTATAATGCGCCGATCCGTTCCGAAGTTATAGGGAAAAATCTACTTAGAATACACATATAGTCGTAAGAATTTTCCATTCTAAAATGTAGTACGTACACTTAGAATGTTATGGAAGGGACATTTCTTAACGTTGTGTTTTCTATGTGTACTTGGTATGTTCTAGTGTTGGGAATCCCGGGATCCCGGGGTCCCGAAATCCCGGGATCCCGCAGTTTTTAACAATTCCAAATTCCCGGGATTGAGCACTTAATCCCGGGATTTGACTTTTTAAGCCGCAATAAAAAAAATCGTATATTAGAACTCTCACTAAAACGTCTTTATTTATTAAGAAATTGTATACCAAAGGCATTAATAGACATAGGTCCACCTGAAGGTGAATATTTTGCTTTATCCAAAGATGAGATTAATATGGTATCCGCAATCATTAGTGCTCTTGTCCCAGTTAAAGCAACAGTTGACGCCCTTTGTCGTCGGGATGCTAATCTGTTCACAGCCGATGTTGCCATAACTTTTATGTTAAAAAACTTAAAGATGCTAACAACGTTATAAGTCAAAAACTACATTCAGCCCTCATCCTTCGCATGCAACAAAGGAGAACAGATATCAGTGGGGTACTTCAGTATCTGCACAATGGTAGAACAAATGTTCAGTCCGAATCCGAAACAGAGTTCGTAACGGTTCCTTCTTTCATAAAATGTCGCAAATTAATAGTTGAGTTACTCGAAAGACTAAATGCTTCAAGTCCAGCTACATCACTTCTAATAGCTTCTGAGTCAGAAGTTATACCTTCTGATTCAGATAAGGCACCTTTCGAGATTATTTCAGATTCTTCTGAGCTTCCATCTGAATCTCCTTCTTGTTCTCTTGAAGAACCTTTAAATATTTCACACGAGCTCAATGAAGCTATAAAAAAAGCACATTTACCGAGGATAGCAATTCGATGTGAGACGTTGTCTGTAAAAATTCAGAGAGAAATGCTCTTGTTTGAAAATGGAGGAACACGTGGTGACTTTTTGCAAAGAGCATACGATTTTTTAATGACTATTAAGCCAGCCAGTTTAGAGTCTGAACGTGATTTTTCTGCAGCTGAATTTTTCGCAACTAAAATAAGAAGTCGTTTGAGCGATGAAACTTTGGGTGCTCTGTGCTTCCTCAAAACGTATTTTAAAAATAATAAAAAATAATAACATATCGCACTTGATCAACAAAAGAGTATATATCTATAAAAACAATTAACTCTTTATAATTAATTTAAAAATGTGTAAAATTAAAAATAAAATTAATTTTCTTATAATTTAATAAATTCTTTCTTATAAACCTATTTTTGGATGTGTCATGTTATTAATTTTATTGAAATAATATGTTAATATCTTTCAAGAACAAATTTTTTAAAATCCCGGGATAAATCCCGGGATCCCGGGACTAGGTAAATGAAATCCCGAAATCCCGGGATTGAAAATATAGAGCGGGATTGCCAACCCTAGTATGTTCAGTGTGCTTTTTTCAGTGTCTGTAAGTGTAGTTAAAAGGTTCTTCCCCGAATTAAAAAAAGAATTTTGTGCGAGTAAGTGTACATAGTATGTTTTAGTTTGGAAAAAAGACAATTAGACCTATCAAAAACATGCTAAGTACACTTAGACAACCAATCGTCAATATTTTCTCCGTGCTAAAACATTCTATGTCATTTTTAGCTAGGATCCAATTAAAATTTTTAAATTCAGAAACTGCTAAAAAAAATTCTACTCAAATTTTACAAAAAACAGTGAAAGAATCAATGGCGTATCTTATATAGTTTACGAGATATCGCGTGAAAACTTTGAGAGCTTATAACTCAAAACACATTTTTTCGACTTAGAATGTTATAGAACGGAGGCGTCGATATAACATACCGACAATCAATTTTCCAAGAGGAGTTAAACCCCGTTTCCTCGCTAAGTTAAAATACTTGAAGCTAATCTTCAATATCAAATTCTTATAAAGTCTCGCATATCCTCGAAAGGTTTGTGAACCCATATGTGGCCCTCTTTATCTGTAACCAAGCCAATGGTAAAAAGTCAGAACTTAAATCCTTCGTCACTTTGTGGCTATACAGATTAATAGTTGAACCGGTAATACCTAACGTTTCGCCCCTTTGTTGCCTATTGAGCCTCCAAGAATCTCTATGGACATGTTAGATTTCATGCTTGTTCCTCAGTACCTATATGGTCACCTAGAAGTGAAGAAGAAGTGTCGGAAGTAATGAAATAGAGAAGGCTTTAACGTGTAGCTATATACATAACATACATAATTGGTCTTTACACGCCTTTAGTCAGGATTACGACCTAGCTTCTTACATCACTTACAATGTGTGTGTTTATTTTTATACATGAGTGGCGGAACCTACAGTTTAAAGTCGACTGAGAAACTTATCATGGCAGTTTAATTTACCCTCAGAGTTTTTGCTAGAAATCTACTAAGCGGAAGTCGCCGAAGAAATATTTTTCTATATTTTGTTTACATGGAAATATTTGACCAGGGATTTGAACCGAGGCCTCACGTCTAATAAGCCAACACACTACTTACTAGACTACGGCAACTTCATGCGTAGTCACATGCTACTCTAAATTCTCTGGAGATATACACCGTTGGCACGAAGATAGATTGAAAATCGTGATTAAATTGCAGCTCTGTAGCAATATAGTCCACTAGAAAATTCAGACAAACTCGCAGAGCCAGGCATTGTTAATTCCGAAAGTGTCGTTATCATCCTCGGAAAATTCTAACATTTGGTATAGGAATATACCCAAACATTGTGCTGCAGGCATACTTGGATTACCGGACTGGGCAGTGGTGTTGTCGAGCCGGAACGCTCCGGAACGTCGTTCCGGTACTTCCTTTTTGGACAGGAACGCGTTCCGGAACTAAAGATGATTTCTGATAACGAGAATTGACTGACGTTTTGAAAAAAAAAAATTAAAAAGAATTGCTGATTTTTTTTCGAATTTTTGACGAATTTTTATATGTATTTTTATAAAGAAGGGTTTGAACCGAACCCGAACCGGAACAAAAACCGGAACGAACCGGCTTGTTTTTCCGAACCGTGAACCGGAGTCCGGAACGTTTTTTTCTGCTGAACCGGAACTCGACCCGAACCGAAACAAATCGTTAAATTTGAGACAGGAGACCGCACAGAGCGGTCGCCTACCCAGGATCGGCCCGTCTATATATTTATATATACGCGTTCCGGTAAAAAAAAAAAATTAGCACAACACCACTGGGACTGGGAAGTCTCTCATGTGATCCTCCTATGTATAGAGGTTCCTTTGGGAGGCATAGTCTATTTCGAACGTAATATCGAAAGCAATTTTTCGGAAAATTCTATAATTGGACCCCTGGGGGTTTAGGAACATACACGAACATTGTGCTGCAGGAATATTTGGATTATTGGACTGAAAAACCTTCTATGTGATCGACATATAGAGGTCTCCTTAGGCTCGATTAGGCAGTTAGAAGTTATTCTAACTATTCTATTATTAAGTTAGAAGAAATTCTTATTTCCGTGGTAGAGGGGTGTTGTGATGTCACTTGACCTAACTTAACCTAAAGAATTCAACTTTAAATTTTGCATTTGGAGCCAAAGGAGATCAAAGGTCATTGAGAAATTTATTGAAATTTACAGGTTTCTTAAGGGTTTTGATTTACTTTTCACAAATTAATGTCTACGGAAAAACTCAGAGAATTTATATCTTGGCTTTTAAGGAGTAATTTTACCATTTTTAAAGGGTTAATAATTATTGTATGGACTACATAAGCATATATTTTTAAATGCACATACATAAGCAAATAAATTAAATAAATAGACGGCAAAAAACATTTGCAGAAACAGTTGATCAATATTTTTGTGTCGTTTCTGGTAGTTTCTGTTCAACGAATGCCGTTAAACAAAAAAAAATTGCAAAAATAGAAGAAAAAACAGAAATTAAAGTGAATGTCATGAATTCATGAATTAATAGTCGTATGTACATACATACATATGTACATATGTGGTGAAAGATTTCTGTCCATCCCTTTTCAATTCTCTTCTCCCTCAGCAGTTGACATATCAATCCTTCCATTTTTTTCATTTTTCCGTTTCTGTTTGACTTTGTTTTTTAAAGCTGTTTGGATTGGTGAAAATGTTTAAACGCCTGCCAGAGACGACTGACTGTATGTCAATCGTTCCATCATCCATGTCAAGTGCTCTCCAACATATGGCTTAATTTGCAATGTGAATACCAATCAAATGAGAAGAAAAAAACATTGGAAAATCTCTCTCCATTTGCTCTATTTACAGCGTTTAAATGTTAAAAGCTCTCAGATCGCAATTGAGTTGTTGACAATCTTTCAGTTCATTTGGAAAATGGAAAAAAACGTAGGAATTAAGGCTTTAATTGCTTAAGACAGACTAAAAATAGATAAACGTGGTAGTTTAAGTGGTGTTAAAGGCATTTTCATGCAACTTTCATTACAGTTTTCCTTACTTATTCTACAATAATTGCATATTTCGACTTTTAGGTCAAAGGTCAATTGTATTTTATTTTAAAAATTTAAACGTTTCTTTGATTTTTTCTAGAAATAGCAGGCATACCTTTTAATTTTTTACATTTTCTGAAATAATAAATTTCTAACTGTAAAGGTCAAAGGTTATTTTAGTTAAGTGTATAAAATATTTATGGTATATGTATTTATACTCATTTTGAAATAATTAATAATAATAAATAAATAAATAAATAAGTAATAAATAAATTAATAATTAATGGCAAAAAATATAATTTGAAATGTGAATAAAAATCTTCAAAAGGTCAAAGGCCATTCGACAATAAAATTAACATTTCACAACACTACTTAGCAGTTTACTATTTTTCAGTTTGTTTAATAATTATAAGAAATAAATACATAAATCACCCTTAAAAATTTTATAAAACGAATTTAAAAGGTCAAAGGTTATTTAACTATTGGCCAGAAATGTAACGATAAGAGTTTTATTTAAATTCATTTGCAATCAAAAAAACTTTGAATCTTAAAGTGGTGTTAGTAACCGAAAAGAAAAATTAAAAACCAGGTTTTAATATCATATATTTGAACACACAGGTCAAAGGTCAATTCAATTTTATTGTAAATAATACAGGTTAAAACCTTTAACTTTTAAAAAACTTGTACAAAAAACAAATTTTGAATAAAATTAAGCTTTTAAACTTAGAAACTATTAGGCGGCATAAGGGTCAAAGGCCACTTAAAGTTTTATTAAAAATGTTCAATAAATTTTTTGGTATTTTGTTGAACTTTTTCCATACTAAAGAGATTAGTTTTATAAGACATTAAGATTTCAATTTTTGTGCCATAAAGGTCAAAGGTCACTTAAACTTTTAGTTAAACATTTTCAATAAAATTTAGCTATTTTGTTAGAATTTCTCATAATTAAGACATTCAAACTATAACAGATTGAGATTTCGATTTTTATGGCAAAAAGGTTAAAGGTCACTTAAAGATTAGATTAGTTTTATAAGAGATTGAGATTTTTGATTGATTTTTTTGAGATCCATTTTTGTGGCAAAAGGTCAAAGGTCACTTAAAGTTTAATTAACAATGTTCAATATATTTTTCCTATTTTTAGACTTATTTCATAATTAGGAGCTTAGTTTTATAGGAGATTAAGATTTAAAGGTCAAAGGTCACTTAAAATTTTAGTTAAAATTGTCAATAAAATGTAGCTATTTTGTAAGACTTTTTTCATAATAAAGAGATTAGTTTTACAAGAGATTAAGATTTCGATTTTTGTGCCATAAAGGTCAAAGGTCACTTAAAGTTTTATTAAAAATGTTCAATAAATTTTTGCTATTTTGTTAGATTTCTTTCATAATTAAGAGATTCAAACTGTAAAAGGGTAAGATTTCGATTTTTGGGGCAAGAAGGTCAAAGGTCACCTCTCTAGCAACTGTTTTAAAAGCAATGATTTCTGTATTTTAAATTTAAATTCATACTATTTGAAGGCAATTATTTATTTCGTCTCCAAATCATCATAAATTATGTTTTCAAAAGTGAAACAAAAAGAAAAACAGAAGAAAAAATACAAATTCTCACACTAAAGCAATGTATTATTGGTTGGTATTGTTTTTATTTTAATCGCACTATTTAAAAATACATTTAAGATTTTATGTTTATTGTTATTGTGCGGAAACGTATTAAATCATGCAAAAACAGAGAAAATACCGCCAAATGCAGCACAAATACGGCATAAATTCATTTAAAACAACGGAACGCTTAAATTTTCTTTAAAAAGAATAAAAGATTTGTATTTTATTTTCTGTTTTTTTTTTTGTTTTGAAATTTTATTTCTTAAAGCTCAAAATTGAAGTGACAGCATTCGATCGAAATACAGAAGAAAAACAAGCCAAAAAACGAAAAAACGAAACAACAGAAACAAATTACTCAACACCATATGAAATAACGCCAACACCTTAAAAAACCAAAAAAAAAAAAGACACTTTGCAAGAGCCCCACTGAAGGATTATTTTTTTTTTGTTTCTTTTCATTACTTTGGACAGAGACATGCTGTCTGACACACTTGCCGAGCAACCAAGGGAGATTCCCTATTGCTGGCTGAATGCAGCCAAGCACCACAGTGATGATGATGACGACGATGCCACCACAGCCACAGCACAGCCTTACAGTTTAGTACAATACAATACATGTTTGAAGCCGCGCTTTAAAAAATAAAAAAATTAAATTAAAAAATGCAAGAAATTCTGTTAAACGAGAGACTAAAAATTATTTTTTATGAGTTTTTAAGTTCATAAACCAAGACAAACCAAACCAAACTAAACCAAAAGGGAAGAAGAACAAACGAACAATTTTGAACATCATTTTCACAGTTTAACTTTATTACGAACGAACGTATGGACGGACGTATGGACGAATGTTTTTATCATCATGAGAAACAGCACCACCACCACCGCTGCAATGTGACAGAATGGAAGAAAAACTTTTGAAAATAAGCCCCAGCCAGCTATGCCATATGAAATCGTTGTCATTGATCATATTTTAACTTTTATGATCTTCTTGTCTGATCTGAGTTCTGTTTTTCTCGTTTTCTGTTCATAATTCTACTTGTGGCCTCTAATGGAGTATGAAGAAGACACTACACTCCTCTCCACCAAACTGTACTCCACTCCACTAGTCTTATTTAAAAACAAAAAAAAAAATTACATTCTGTAGTTTTATTTCTTCTTCTACATTTATTTTTTTTGTTTCTTTGCCAAGTAAAAATGTAGAAAAAAAAAATTGGATTTGAAAAAATTTTGCATACCGGGAACATAAATGAAGTATTGAGACTGTAAGCCAGTGAACGACCCATTAGGAAATTAGAGAAAGCAATGCAACATGCTCATACCAACATACATACCAATCCGAATTCAATTCAAAGCTCTTGGAAATTGTCAGCAAATCCTTCAGTAGACCTTCGAACATTTCATTCGTCATCTCGCAGTGGTAATAAGAATTTCGTCTGCATAATAAAGGCTTGCACCAGATTCCATATCCTCTCTCATGTTCGTTATGAAATTGATCACCGAAAGTAGAGACAAAATACTGGACAGAAATCCACCATGGAAGGCTTACATAATGGACATTCAAGCATGGCATATGGATGTGGAAAAGGCTTACAGGAATCTCTGAATTCTGCCATGGATGTATGGGCATTCATTGAAAATAGGGCCACCTTTTGTTAGGTCGTAGGTCATATTTGAGTTTACGACAATGAGCAGGCAGATAAGCTCGCAAGGAAGGGAGCTTTCAAGGCGCTGATAAGCTCTAAGAATTCTGCCATGGATGTATAGGTATTCATTGAGAATTGAGCCACCTTTTTTTAGGTCAAAGGTCATATTGGAGTTTACGACAATGAACAGACAGATAAGCTCGCAAGGAAGGGAGCTTTCAAGGCCCTGATAAGCTCCAAGAATTCTGCCATGGATGCATAGGCATTTATTGAGAATTGAGCCACCTTTTTTTAGGTCAAAGGTCATATTGGAGTTTCCAACAATGAACAGACAGATGAGCTCGCAAGGAAGGAAGCTTTCAAGGTGCTGATACGCTCTAAGAATTCTGCCATGGATGTATAGGCATTCATTGAGAATAGGGCCATCTTTTGTTAGGTCAAAGGTTATATTTAAGTTTACGACAATGAGCAGACAGAAGTGCTCGCAAAGAAGGGAGCTTTCAAGGCGCTGATAAGCTCTAAGAATTCTGCCATGGAAGTATAGGCATTCATTGCGAATAGGGCCACCTTTTGTTAGGTCAAAGGTCATATTTAAGTTTACGACAATGAGCAGACAGAAGTGCTCGCAAAGAAGGGAGCTTTCAAGGTGCTGATAAGCTCTAAGAATTCTGCCATGGATGTATAGGCATTCATTGAGAATAGGGCCATCTTTTGTTAGGTCAAAGGTTATATTTAAGTTTACGACAATGAGCAGACAGAAGTGCTCGCAAAGAAGGGAGCTTTCAAGGTGCTGATAAGCTCTAAGAATTCTGCCATGGATGTATAGGCATTCATTGAGAATAGGGCCACCTTTTGTAAGGTCAAAGGACAATAAGTAGACAGATGAGCTCTAAAGGAAGGGAGCTTACAAGGTGCTGATAAGAACAAAATGTTTGGAAGGTTATGAGCCGATTTTGGTATAACTTTTCAGTAAATTCTGGTATCTCAGTGATGGCTGTTTTAATGATGTCCTTCAGGGCTAGAACTGCGGATGGTTTGCCCCTGTTCATAAAAGGCTTCTTACATTCCTACAAAAATGATTTAATGGGCCAATAGACTGCTCCAAAAAGTGAGATTTTTTTGCTCAAATCAAGAATCATAATAGGCTGCCTTGCTAAATTGCAATATGTTCTCCTTTCCTTTCTTTCTGAGGCCTTAGAGATGATGTGTGGCCATTAGGAAGCTTTTCTAAGGAGCTGTGTATATTTCTGCATCGGCAGATACATCGGGCACCGTTTTTTTTTTTTTTGTTCTGACAAGTTCGTTGTGAAGTGCCTTTGCAATATTTTTCCAATGGGGTCATGTCAGGTTCATTTTTTTGTTGTTTTTTTTTTCGTTCTTTAAAAGTCTTCCTTTATAAGGCCTTCATAAGCGTTCTTCAAAACTGTTGTTTTGTTTGTTGGGCTCATAAAAATGTTTTTTTTTTTGTTTTTTCTGTAAATCTCTGCACAAACGGAAAAACAATCACACAAAATATTGAAAACAATATTTTGAGTCCATCAAGCGGGCAATTAAAAAACTACAACAACAACAGCAATAATAACAACAAGAGAAGAAACAACAGCAAAATTCCAAAAGCTGAACTTTTAAAAGTTACAATGACATTTAACTGGCAAACCGCCAAGATGAGTTGAAGAAAAACGAAACCCAGCCCTGACTTTATAGGAATTCTTCTTCTTCGGCTTGGTCTTCTTCTTCTTTAACAGAATACGATATATAAGAAATAAAATTAACAAAATGCTCATAAGAAAACAATAATAATAACAATACAACAGCAACAACAACACCAACGAACAACAACAAATAGTAGAGTTTTTATTTTTCTCGTTTCATTTTCATTTTCAAAGCTTAAGAAACGTAGAGAAACAAAAAAAAAGAAAAGATCAAACGTTTAAGCCGCATCAATAATATTGTATTCGGTCAACAACAAAAAAGAAAATAAAAACGAAATGCTTACGAATGATGGCTAAAAAGTTGAAGAACGAAAGAAAAAAAAACAGAATAAAATTAAGAATCTTCTCTCTGAATTTTGTGTTGAACTTTGGTTCAGGCTTATTGACTGTTTTGCATGCTGGCCTGGCCCTAGAACATAGCAATAACAACAAAAACTACAAGAACAAGACAGTTCGTTTGGTCAGTGCCACAGTGATGTGATCAGTAAACGACAAAACTACACCAACAAATCAACACAACAGATTTAAGAAATAAGCCAACCAACCCCACCAACAACCATACGGCTAAATAGATGCAGAAAATAATTCACAGCCACACAGCCACTCATGTCAGTCAGAATGTATCACACATCATCATCAACATCCACATCATCATCATCAACATCCACATCATCATCATCGTCATCGTTATCATACACCAGATGCCAATCAACCTTTTCTATCAACTCATCACAAAAAACTAAACGAAGCATTCAGCACTCTACAGCAGGCAATAAAGTAAAGCCAAGGAAATATTTTTCATTTTCATTATCCGAGATATTAATTCTAATAAAACTGCATTATCGACACTGATGTCCAGCATTTATTTTACCGTTTTACAGTGTTGTCTAACGCTAGTTAACAGTTAGTTAGTAGTACTTTCATCTGCATATGTATGTCCTTACAAGCCTTATTCAAGATTATTTTACCGTCTTTATATGACTTTATATACGACTTTAAGGCTCATTATCCATTCCATCGAACTTGTATTCAAAGATGGAGCTTAATACCTGCAATTTATTTTCAATAGAAAAATGTCTTGGTGGCATTATGGAATCTCGAATGACATATTGGATCCATACGATCCAATTATTACGTTTTTATCCTTTAAAAATATAAGCTCGTAAGTTGCAAATAAAATAAAAAGAAATTTAATGTTTAGTTTTAATTAAAATTCTTTATTATTCGCATAATTCTGTGTGCCACTGTTCACAACTTGATGTAAACAACGACAATTGCTTTTCTTTGTTATTCCTCTCTTTATACCCTTTGCATAAACAATAACAATTACTAGACAATTATTCGACAGATCTTTCTAACGGAGATCTTCAATCCAAGATTACTCTTTTGAAACACATCGCGTCTTCACACAAGACTGACTGAACTTCGATCTATCTTGATATACGTTATGGCAGGGCGTGAAACCGTTATCAGGACAACTAAGCTCAACCAGAAGATGAGTATGAGACTGTCTGTCCTCAGGTCATGTCGGAATGCTCGGCAATGAGCCAGAAAACAAGCTTTCAAGGAGGACAGTTAATGGGGCCAGAACCCTTCTATAGAGTGGGGGCAGACGTTTGTAATGAGATGCTGAACAAAAAGGAAGATTAAGAGAGACAAAGACTCTGTTCAAATCAAATGGGTTTGAGGCAATTAAAACCTTTGCTGGGAAATTACAATAAGAGGTGATCTGAGTCATGCATCAGACTATCCGGGAATAAACTACAGGGCATTGTCGAGTACACTTATTCAGAATGGGGATTGCCTCGAACCTAATGTGGCAACTACACGTTGTGATTAGTTGTACAACATGTTGAATCAGCTGGACTTTTACTGAAGGGGACAGGGGACAAGAAGATAATACTAGTCAGAGTCTGTTGGAAAATGGGCAATGGTACAGATTTTGATCACTCAAGAATCCTGACGGAATCGGGAGCTTTCACCAATATAGATTAGAAGATGTCATCTTATGATCTCTAGAAGAATTTCGCATACAAGAGAATAGCAAAGTCATGTGAAGCGCCTCGTTGATGCAAATCTCAAAGCCCGTATTTTGTAGTTCATTTCTGATTCACAGTAAATCTATATAAAGCCCGGGATTTTTAAATTTTATGGGTACTATGTGTAGGCATTAGGGACGCCAATCAGGAAATCCCGAATCCCAGTATTTCGCAAATCCCCTTCCTGAAGTCAATCGCGTTTGGCATCCCTACTAGGCATATTTCTATTTACTTGCTGTATGGCTGTACTTTTTCTATCTTTTCATTCATTTCGTTGCAAATCTCACTGTAGCGCTGTATAAAGTCGTCTTGGACAGCCTTTTAGCTCTGAGCATTTAATTTCATAACAAATGAAATGAAATTGAATTATTGAATCCTGCCTGCCTGCATTACCAGACACATGATGGCCAAACTACATACTTAAAGCCTGCATTTAAACAAATTTAATTGCAAATAAATTCTGTTTTCATAAACTTCTTCTTCCCTAATTCGCTGTTGCTGTTGTTGTTCTAGTCTTTCTTCCTTTTGATGTTTTAAAGTGTTTAATTTAAGCTGGTAACCATCATCGTTTGCCAAATCAAAAACTAATTTCCGACAATTGGCGGCATTTTTTTCTTTTCTTTTTTTTGTTTTTACTTGGCTGTGTATGTGTCCTTTAAAAATGATCATCATTTTGCATCATAAGTCAGTCGCGAAACATCATCAAGTGGCAGTTATGGTGTCATCAATGCTGCAAAGCCGCTTCACATTCTTAGAAGTCTGGGAGTAGTTAAAATGAAACGAAATGAAAAGAAAAGAAAATAATTTAAGTGCACTTTAGTTAGGATTATAGAGAGACACAAGCCGTACCCTGGCCTATAAAAATCAATACTTATGATATGCTTGCAATGTTAATTAATCTAATTTATTGCAGTTTGTATTCGTATTTGAAAATAGAAAAACCTTCTTCTTCCTAAGCCATACCTTTTAGGAGCTTTTAGCCACTAAAGCCTTAAAAAGCTTATATTCCTGCCATAAAACTCTTAAAGAGTTTTTTTTTTAATTGAAAGACACTTAATTGGGAGTTTTTATCTTTTGTTTAAGAATACTTTCCTTTTTTCGGAACTACCAATGAGATATGGGTGCAGCGCCTCATATTGGTGACTTAAGGCAGTGTGCACTAAATTTTATATTTTTTAAGACCATTACTCAGGGGATGTCCCTTACTAATGCTGGGTGTTGAGTTGACTCCATGTTATATGTACTTATTCTCTCAGAACACTTTTCTCTCATGATATCATCCAGCACGATGCTGAATATCTGAGATAATAGGAAGCATTGTTGTTTTACTCCAGCATTAGTGTGTGAAATGGTTGACTTATATTGGCGTTGTGAAGAACTGAGAGTTCTGCACCCTCGTATAAACCTCTGATGATTCGGAGTCGACTTTTAAACTGTAGGTCCCGACACTCATGTATAAAATTAACACACACAACATTAGTGGTTTGAGAACTGGCTTAACAGCGTAAATAAGCTCTGCAGCTTAACCAACGTTGTATACAGCCGTAGGCAAATTAATTATGGAAAGTGGAAATGGTGAATCAAACATATGATCACAAGAATGACTATAGCAGATCTCTTACAAGTCGCCGTAGTGTAGTAGGAAGTGTGTTGGCTTATTGGAGAAGAGTCTGTGGTTCGAAACCCCGCTTAGACATCTCGAACAGAAAAAAATAAAAAATTCTTTCTGTGACTTTTTCTCAGCAGCCTTTTAGAAAAATCTCTGAAAGTAAATCAAAATTACCATGAAAAGTATCGCAAAAATCTGTCGTTCGGTGGCGTCTTTAAACATTCATGAGTTAAATAAACACACACATTTTGGTGATGGGAGAAGCTAGGTCGTAATCCTGACAAAAGGGTTGTATCTATGTAGTTCTTCTGATGGTTATGGAAAGGAGGAAAGAGGGGGCAGTATTGTTTGTGGCCATTAGATTTGAATTTTTTTAAATTACAAGCGGCAGAATTGTAGATTGGATTAGTAGTTTAGCATAATCGTGTCCAAAGAAAGCGAATATAGTGCCAGCAGCAGTGAAGCACAAGACGTCTTTTCTTCTGAAGGATCTAAACAGGAAAATTCTAACAGTGTATTATTGAATTTATTGAATTCCGGGGAGAAAAGTGTGAAAATGAGGTACATTACGAGGTAGATTACATACAACATTTTTCTCAAATTTATTGTCTTTGATTAGTTAGCTCACATAGGGTCTTCTCTTCTGCGACATCTACTGCGTCATCAATGGATGGGTCAGGGGGGAAGAGAATAGGCATTAGGGGAATGGATCGGGTTGTTATATTTCTAGCTGTCTATGGCCTGCTATAGACAGTTTAAGAACAGGTTGGCTGCTGGGCTTGGTTAAGGCCAGCTTAAGGCTGGTTATTGGGTTTATTAAGGGGCAATTATGTCGCTTACAAGATTATGTCGCTTACAAGGATCTTGAACAGATCCCAGCCAGACCATTGCAGGATATGTTGCGATGAGGAGGAGTTGGAGACTATAGAGCACCTCCTCTGTAACTGTCCAGCCCTTAGTAGATTGATGTTAAAGACCCTTGGCAAGGGCTTCTTTGAAGGTTTGAATTCTGTGTCGAGAGCCGACATCAAGGCTCTGCATAGATTCGTTATTAGTTTGAGCTGGTTGAGAAGTGCTAGCGCTTCAATAGTGTAGTTCCGCTCTCTTGTGTGTTTTGTTCGTCTGTGTAATTCCTCTGCTTCCTTATTCGCCCTTTCTTACTTCCTTTGCTCTATCCCTATCTCCCCTATTATCCTCTCCCCTTTAGAACGTTGTACAATGTGTAAACTGGGTCTCCGGGTACTGTACTTCTTTCAATTGGAAAGTACACGTCCTCTAACCTAAACCTAGGGTCTTCTCTAGCCGGGTTTTAGGCAATTTCTTCTTTCAAAAACATGTTCATTGGACTCACTGGCATATACAGGCCGTCTAATGTTAAAAAACCCAAGCTTTTTTATTCAATTTGAAATGAAAACTTTTCCTTTTGCGTTCCTATTTCCAATAGATTTTCAAATACTTTTCAAACGTATGTCATCAATAGAGTTTTGACTTTGTTTTCTATAGACCAGCATTGAAAAAAAAAAATGAAAAATAATTAAAAATAGGAAATGAACTTAACACCTGGTCCTTTTGAAACATATTTTTCAACATCTATTCCAACACAATAATGTTCTTTCAATAGTTAAACAGGCAGCAGAGAACTGGCGCAACTCAACATTTGTTGAGAATTTTTATTTCAAAAAAATAAAAACAAAACAACGAAGAAAGAAAGCCAACCAAGCAACCAACAACGATTGTCTAAATAAAGCGAATTAAGCGTGAAGTTTACGGATGTTAACAACTACAACTACAAAGGCAACTAGAACAGCAGAAGCAGCAGCAGTAGATATCCTTACAAAAAGCGGATACAAAAGGTACACAGCAAGCCTGTGTGCTACACACTCACAATCACACTCACTCACATTGGGTTTAAAATAGTTAAACGAACGACTGAACTATTTCGTATCCGTACTTCGTATAACACATGTTGTCCTGTGTATGTGTATGTGGATGTGAATGTTATTTAAAGGAACAGAATTGCTGCTGCTGCTGTTAATGCTGTTGGTTGGCTGGTTGGTTGGTTGGTTATGTTGCCTACTTTTGTTGACTAGAGTGCAGTAGAGTGGTGTATGTATGTTTGCTTACTTTCGAATTCCTGAATGTTTTTTTTGGTTTTTTTTTTCATAATTTTTGGTTGATCATAAATGTTTTTAATTGATTTTTATTTTTGGTTTTTTCTTCTTTTTTATTTTCCATAATTTTTTCGTTATTAATTTTCTTTCGTTAACGTTCGTTTTAAAATTGAATTTTTTCTTCTTCTAAAAACTAATGAAGCGTTTTGAAACGCTAAATATTTGTACTCAACTCTCTACTCACCTCTCCTCTCTCTCTCTGTATTTTAAGTCGTAAGTGTGGTGTGGTGGTTTACATATTTTACGGACTGATTGTTCGAATGTGTGTGGCTGGACGGATGGATGGTTGGTTGGTTGACTGGTGTTAACACTTCCTTGTTATTGTTAGAGAGCCTTTAGAGTGGATATTTGTTTCCGTGGTGGCCACAATTAATATGCTTATTAACAATTAAACAGGATGTGTCCTCTGTTCCTGTACGAGTAGCAGAACTAAATTTTCGGTTTTTTTTTTTTTTTGATCATGAAATTAATTTCAGTTTCCCAATTCATTTCTTTTTGGTTTTTTTCTTTTTGCCATATTGGCGGTGTGGTTATTGTTGTCAAACACAAATTATGCACGATATTTATGGAGGCCATGACACTATATTCAACTGCACAAATATTCTCAAATACTTAAAACAGATTTTAAACGAATTTTGTCCTTAAATGAAGCATTAAATTTAAAAATTTTATTCGTATTCACAGAAAAATAGTTTTTATTTTCCAATTTTTATATGTTCTAACGCACTAGGCTGGCTAAACAACAAGGAAAGGAGAAAGAGAATGCAGTCTTCATGATGGAACAGGCTTTTATAGTCTATGTTGGGCTGGCATTGGTCCTGAGCCTTGAGAGAGAATCCATTGCTGGACCTAACTTGAGGGCAGGGACCAATATAAGCAACAGAAGCACACTTTCATTCAACAAAGTATAATGTTTGGATAATGTTTGAAAGTTAGTGAAGAGTTAGTGAAGTTCAGTCAGTCTTGTGTGAAGACCCGGTGTGTTTGAAGCAGTGTTGCCATTATAGCACTTTCAGTGCTAGATTTAGCGTTATGTTTCGTGAAAATGCATTTATTTTTTTGAAAATTATGCTAAATGCTTTTTAGCATAATTTGATTGCAAAAAAATTTTTTTACTCAAGGAAATGTTTTGGTTATATTTCATTACTATTACAAAACAAAACTTTTATGAACATTTGAAGCTAATTTCTTTCAGTAAATGATGTTATTTTCAATGACATGAATTTTTACTTCCAAATCCGTATTTAGAATACGAATTTGAAAATTTAATAAAGCAAAAGAAAAGCTCAAAAGTATATATAATATAAATATACATATGTATTTTGTTTCTAAAGGAACTTGTTAAACAATTAAGAACTCGTTTGCCTAAAAATATTAATGTATGTATTAAAAAATATTTCTTTGTTTTCTATACACAATACTCTAAGGGCCATTATTACAACTAACTAACAACCGTTAACTAAAGGGAGGATTTTAACGGGCAGATAAATTGTTTTTCATTATTATGAGTACCCAATAAGATAGAAGAGATCGTTAAGCTAAAGGGAAGATCATCCTACCTTTAACATTAAAAGGTCACTTTATGTTTGAACTTGCCATATCATATACTATTTTCGATATGGCAGCTTCAAATTTAAACAAAATGAGCATATACAACAAAAAAAACGAAGTCACAGCGTTAAAAAAATCTTGTTTAATTGAGCAGTTTTATCGACTTTTCTCAGGCACTGCCATATTTTAATTTTATTTCATCTGTAAGTTGTAATAACGAAAATCAGTTAAAGGTAACTTTACAGTTCCCTTTAGCTAAAGGTACCTTTAACTAAACCCAAGTTTAACGGCAAGTTGTAATAATGGCCCTAAGTCATTTAAGGAGTCCAATTACACATATTTTAGAAGAGAAGAGTATAATTCATCTGATATAAATATTATTCAAAATTAGTGATCTTATATTACTAAACAACGTTGGGATGAAAAGTCTGATACAATGTCTTTTTAGATTCAGGTATATAATTTTAAAAATTCAGGCGAAAATACATTTAAATATTGTCCATTTTTGTATTGTCGTTTTACCATTTTTTAACGCCGAAGTTGAAAGGCTTTCAATTAAAAATAAAATTCGAAATCGAATTAAACCTGAGTTGTTATGCTATAATTTTATGAACATATTGTTAACTCAAATGTAATATACTGATGTAAATAAGTTTTATTTTCGGAATAAACACAAACATATAAATAGTTTTGTTACATTTAAAAAATTTAGCATTTTTTTTTATTCCATAGAACATTTTAGCATTATGTTTTTCATGTTTTAGCATATTTTGAAATTCATTTTCTGGCAACACTGGTTTGAAGAGAGTAATCGTGGTTTGAAGATCTCCGTTACAAGGATCTGTCAAACAAATGTCTAGTAATTGTTATTGTTTATGCAAAGGGTATAAACTGAGAAATAACAAACAAAGCAATTGTTGTTGTTTACATCAAGTTGTGAACAGTGGCAAACAGAATTATACGAATAATAAATAATTTTAATTAAAACTAAATACAAATTTATTTTTATTTTATTTGCCATTTACGAGCTCATATTTTAAACGTTTTTAAAAGGTAAAAACGTAACAATTGGGTGAATGTGGCTGAAGTTGTCCTCCAAAAATTCCAATTCCCAGCAGCCAGCATAACCCTTAGGTACTTTATCATAGCATTGCCTATAAGTACACGGATTTGCTGTTCTCTACTACGATTACATTTCTAAATATTTTGAGTTTTTCTTATAATTTTTTAGTGAAAGGTTTTCTTCATTTGAACTAATCAATCTCTTTTTTCTTTGGATAACTAACTGTCTGGCCTTAGTCTTATCCTCAGACGAAAACCGTTAATAAGAAATTGTCAACAAGCGGTTTTACAAAAACCGTTAGAAATTGGAAGTCTTCTTGGGAATTTCCTTATTCAACAATGAATGAATGCAACGGCTACTGGAACACAGTAGCAAGAAGGTTAAAGGCTAAAAATTGAATCACATGATGGATTAATGGGATGGATTGGATGGATGAATGGATTGATGGGTCCCGTATGCATTAAATTTAAAGAAAATTCTCGCCTTCATGGTATTCTAATATTCAATTTCTATTTCAGGAATCTTTTTTTTTTTTTTTTCTTCTTTAAAAACAAGGATAACTCAAGAGAAAGAATGTTTTTTAAAGGCTTCCAAGAGAGAAGATTTATAAATGAGCACAACAATTGACCATAGGGGGTTCCAAAAAAAAAAAAGGAAAAACGACACATAAAACAACTTTATTTTCTTTCAAAAGGACATTGTTTCAAATGCAATGCAATGTTAAGAATGAAAGGACATTTGAAGCATATTTTCGTGTGTGTATTTTATTAACCATTCAGTAGCCATAAAACCCTGACAGGCACTTGAATTGTCTTGAAATTGGAAGTGTGAATTCTTTTTTCTTGTTTTGTTTGGAAAACCTGTCCTGTATGTCCTGTTTAAACTCAATGTTAGCCTGTTTGTTCTAAGAATTTGTTGTCAAAGTGTTAAAAAATTTTTGAAAAAGAAAATTTTTTTACGAGGTGAACAATAAATATTTTAAGACATAAGCAAAAACGGTAACAGATTTCATCAATTTTATGATCGAATTTCTCAAAGATATCATCATCACTCCATGGCTCCATGTCATGGAAATTGTTTGGCATTTAAATGTAAAACGTTATGAAAAATAGAAAGTCTTTGCTATGATGCTTCCAAATAGAAAGGCATGTCGTTCATAACATCAAGATGATCTGAAAATATTTATGATTTCTTTGGTTGGTCGGCATTTGAAAGGAGAACAAGTGACCATAAAAATAATAAAAAAAAAAAACAGATTTTTGTACTGTGGGCTACTTAACACTTCATTCATGATGATTTGCTTTGAAAATACAAAAAAAAAAAAAAAAAAACTCCTAAAAACTCTTTTAAACACACGCTTATTATTGATCATTATGAAGAGGATTATCCGGCATTTATGTGCCGATTTTATAGGATCGTTATAAATAATGTTCGTTCGTTCTCTCGTTCGTTCGGTTTCAACGTGTTGAGAGGAACATGCCGAAAAAAAAACACCAAAAAAATTTCATGATTTTTTATGACAAAAAATTTGTCTGTTTCGGCTCCCCTTCAATAGAGAGAGGCCACAATGGTTTTGTCAGTTTGGCTGTCCAGTTGTTTTTCATTTATTAACTGGAATTGTTAACTTGTCATAAAAAAAACAAAAACAAAAAGAAGAAGAAGAGTAAAAAGAAGAAGGAAAGTACAAAGCTTTGTAAATAAAAATACTCATGGATATACATACATGTACATACATACGTATGGTATGGCTGGCTAATAAAGTAATGATCGTAAATATTTTTAATTTCTGTTCAGCAGGATTTTTAACACTTTTTTTTTTTTTTTTTTTTTTTTGATGTACTTCTCCTGGCTTGTTTTTATTTTCATGTTTGAATGGCATTCGAGACATAAAAAGTGATCGGTAAGTGTTAAAAACACAACAAAAATTTACGAGTGATAATTTCTTCATTTAACAACTCTTCTTAAAACAAATGGAGCACATGAAACACAAAAGAAAAACACACAAACAAACGTAGCAACTGTTCAAAGAAATAAAAACAAAAAAAAAAACTTAAAAAAACTTAGGAATTCCAATGGCATTGAAAGAAAGTCTCATGATGAGTGAAGTGGAATAGATTTATGGGAGGGAGCCTATTTAATACAGCCTAGTTTACATAAAATCCAATTACTTACAGGTACATATGTATGTATGTACGTTATTGGATTAGGGGACAATTATATACACTTGTTCACACACAATTAAGTCACTTAAGCAAATTTTTCATTTTTGTAAAAATTAAAAAGATTTAAGAAGAATGGAAACAAAAACAACTAATATGTAATATGTAGACTGGGGAAATGTATAAAAACATCCTACAGAAACATCCTCATAAAGATTATGAGAACGAATTACCACTAGCGTGGATATTTCAGCATGATAACAACCCGAAGCATAAATCTCGGGTAGTTAAAGCTTGGTTTGCTGAGGAAAAAATAAGGGTTCTTGATTGGCCAGCTCAAAGTCTCGATCTGAACCCAATTGAAAATCTTTGGGGGATCGTAAAACGAGCAGTTGCAGCCAAAAAACCTAGCAGCAAAAAAGCACTTTGCAGGTTATCCTGGCAGAATGGAACAACATTATAGTCCTGAGCAGAGTCGCAATTTAATCAACTCAATGCCACAAAGATGTACTGAAATAATACGCCAAAAAGGGTGCCCCACAAAATATTCAAGGTTCAAAATAGTTTGGGTGAAAAATAAAGCAATTAAATTAAATTTTCAATAATTTTTTTCCAGATAACTTAACCGTAGATCGAGCTTTGTATCAAAAATGATACATTTCAATTTTTTGAAATTATATAACTTTAATTCAGAAAACGTTAGATGCCTGATATTTTTAGAATTCGTAGGAATTGTTATCGTCATTATTTTAAAATAAATATAAAAAGAAAATTTCAAACAGGGGTGGAAAAATTCAAAAACTTCATAATTCTGTCTTTGTATCATTTTTGATACATACGACTTTCCTAGCGATTCTTTAGTGTAATGTTTGAAATTTTTTTAGGTCTTCAAAGATTTTGTGAAGTTTTATCGTAAATAATACATTATTTATGGTATTTGAGAAGAAATTGAAAGTTAAGTGTTGGATGAATACGAAAAGGTTGAATTTTCTGTTCATGATATATTATTCATATTGACTGCAGTAGTCGTAGTAGTCTAGTATGTAGCGTGTTAGCTTATTAGATGTCAGACCAAGGTTCAAACTCAGGACAGTTATTTCCAATTTACAACGGAAGGTTGTAATGACCGATTATATATGTATTTATGTAATATTCCTGCTGCTGAAGACTCTAAAGAAGAAGAAAACAGGAGCTCGTCTTATGAACTGACGAAAGTATTGGCAGCAACAAACATGACAATAGGATGTTTATCGCCTAAGATGGTACTACTTGGAACAGAGAACCGCATTCCTTTAGAAGTTAGGGAAGAGAAAATATTACCAATCTTCACGCAGATTGCTAGCAGCTGTTTCCTAAAATGTCTTTCTTACTGCTCTTCTCATATTTATCTCACGTGACAGACAAACATCAGAAAAGTATTTCGTCTAGCTTTTAATAATCCCAATGATTTTGTCGCTCTAGATTAGTAACAAATTGAATTTTATGGTCGTTATAAATTTTGTGGTCCACCGAAATAGAATTGGCAGTTTTAGATTCAAGTACATGCTACATGTGTAGCAAGTACATACGGTTATACTTGGGAAACCTGTATCCGGGAAATCAGAAAGGATTCAAAGGGAGAGCATTGTTATTGACATAATCGATGTTCTATTTCTACGGGAAACTTTTTTACCTCAAAATACGTTGACAACAAATTTTTCTAACGAAATATATCAATCGTTTGTACCATCAGGTTTCAGCCAGCCCTCAATTGAGAGTGTTACTGATATGAGTGGCAATAAGCTACCCCATCTAAACAATTGGAAATTTATAAATCGCTGCAAAGCAAGGGTGCTAGATGTCAAATTATTGCCATTTGTGTGAAGTGTTTGATTTTTACGTAAAAAACAATGCTGCAATGTACATCATGTCAAAAATTTTGGCGTAAATTTCATAAAAGTGATAATAAAATATAATAATATAAAATAGTTTTATTAAAATGAATTAAAATAAATCAAAATATTAAATTTTTTTAACAAAATCTATCAATAATCGTGAAAATACTATGTACTACAAGTATGTATCAAAAGTGATAGATAAGCTAGAATTATGAAGTTTTTTAAGGCTCGATCTACGGATTATGTGTCCACTTAAATTTTAAGTCTGATATCAACTTCGTACCAAAACATTTTTTATAATGAATAACTATTTAAGTTTTTTTTGTTAATTAATTAGGTATTAAACATATGAAATTAATAAATATTAGTTGTTTTTGTTTCCATTCTTCTTAAATCTTTTTAATTTTTACAAAAATGAAAAATATGCTTAAGTGATTTAATTGTGTGTCCACGACTGTACATACAGAATTACAACCTAGCTTCTCACACCACTGTTGTGTTGTGTGCTTATCTAGGTAATCTATAGCGTTTAAAGTGCAAACCTATCTAAGAACTTTTCTCTCTTTACGGATATCCCAAAATGATGGTAGAATAACTGAATGAAAGTCTCATTCACCTCCACGTTATTGTAATTTCACACACAAAAGAACATACATATCTTCTTCCATTAAGCATCGGACATCACCAAGACGCATCTGTATGTTCAGGTCAAAGCAAATGATTTCTTATGATGGTAGAGCGAAAGATCTGCTGGCGTTAGCTTCCGTAGCTTGATCAGCCGTTTACGTTACGTAAGCTCATATAGCTCGATCTGTCATGTTCTTAAGAAAGAATAAAAGATTCAAAAATTATTTGAACAACGTCCGAAATTCGCAGTTTAGTTTCTGTCTCTGTAACATTGCCCATACGTAAGGATCCAAATATCGCTTTCATATACCTACTCGATACTACTTTAGCCCGTACATACCTACTTAACATAATTGGCTATTACAACCCTTTAGTCGGGATTACGACGTAGCATCTCACGCCACTTATGTTGTGTGCGTTAATTTTCAATCATGAGTGTCGGGACTAGGGTTGCCAGCCTGGCTGGACTTGGCTGGATTGTCCAGATTTTTTGATGCTTGTCCAGTTTCAAGCTAAAATTTAATTTGTCCAGCTAAATAGAAATTTTTTAGTACACTGCAATAACTTTGGGCAATACTGATTGTACATTTACATGGCAGTGGGAGCGTTATGGTTTGGGGAGCTATAACAGCATCTGGCGCTGGCAAGTTGGTTTTTGTTGAAGGCATTATGGACCGATATCAATATAAGAGTATATCGGAACAAATTTTGAAGCCATCTGTGGAATGCTTGGGTTTTGGGGATGGTTGGATTTTCCAACAAGACAATTATCCCAAGCATACCGCAGCAATTGTTAGGTTATGACTTCTATATAACGCGCCCAGGTAACTCAATAGCGCTCCACAAAGTCTGGATTTAAATCCTATAGAACATATTTGGGAACTTTAGGAACGAAAAATTCGACAAAGCCGAATTACAGATACCAAATCATTAAAAAAGGCATTAACCGAGGCATGAAGCAAATTAACTCCGGAAGAGATGAACAATTTGGTTTCGTCCATGCCACGACGCCTTCAGGCTGTAATAGACAATGGTGGTGGACCAACTAAATACTTAAACTTAAAAAAACATAGTGTGTTTGGAAGGTATAAGTTACCTTTTTTTTAAGACTGAACTGCATGTACACTTTTGTCATACCATATTTTTGTTATTTTGTAATTTTTTTTGTTAAAGGACAAATGAATTAATTTAATTTTTATTTTTTTATGAATAAAAATGATTTTCGAAAAAAACTGTAGATATCATTAATTTTTCTATTAAGTAAGTGTTTTTTTCAGAATAGCATTACATTGGACTGCATGTAGACTTTAGTCCTTCACTGTATATGTTGATAACAATGGATATTTTAATGAAAATTATTTACACAAAACCAAAATTAACATTTTCTCAGTATTTTTTATGTCCAGCTTTTTTTGTTTTGTCCAGCTTTTTAAAACCCAATGTCCAGCTTTTTGCGAATCGGAATATGGCAACCCTAGTCGGGACTCTCAGTTTAAAGTCGACTCCGAACGACAGATTTTTTTGACTAGGTTTTCTGTATGGTTGGGTCTGCAGAAAAACAGCATTTTGCCGACGATGTTCCTGGGGAGTAATTTGTTGAAAAGAGGTCTACTGACAAAGTCTGCATTTTTATTAACGACCAATCTTTTAACTTCAAGCCATTTTTACAAGTTTTAAACAGAAAATAACACAAATAGGGGCAAATTTATCGAATCTAACTCATTCATTCATTGATTTTGACCAACGCATAAAAGATTTGTAAGTAAACTGCAGCATTGTCTGGATGAAACAAGTCTTTTAAGAAAAAAGGATTTAGGATCCAAAGACCCAGGATATCAGATATATGACTTATGATTGCCTCTAAGCTAGAATGACATTGTTACCTAAAATTCCATGCTCAACTTCCGGTCAATGAAATTCTCTGCGGATTTTCTTTGATACAAAAATCTAACACAATAACAGTCTCCTTAGCTTACAAAGTTTTAAGATAAGATCTAAATTACCCAGCAGCCTCATTTAATACTGGCCATCTGTTTGTGCAAACAAAAAAATAAAAGAAATCCAATGTCAAAATCAAAAAATCACTTGCTAATTGACTTCTATGAGCCTTCAACATACGCTTTTAGCCATTCGCTGCGCAATTGTATCAGATTTATTCTGTTCGCTGAAGCAACGTTGTCCCATTATCATAAACAACAACAACAACAACCACCACCGAATAATTCTTGCCTAAGAATTTTTATTTCCTTTAAATACTCACATGGACCAGCCACCCTCCCTTCATTCTCTAGTAAATGTCACATGAAAATCTTGATTCTGCTGGTAAAATGAGTTTTTCATAGAAAAATTCAAAAAAAATTCTCGCATTAATGG
The DNA here is from genome assembly GCA_927399465.1 of Sarcophaga caerulescens. Lineage (NCBI taxonomy): Eukaryota > Metazoa > Arthropoda > Insecta > Diptera > Sarcophagidae > Sarcophaga > Sarcophaga caerulescens. Next base: position 87,198,321 of record OV656868.1, read on the forward strand.
TGTATGACAAACGACTGTGTTGGAAATACAGTAACGATCTAAGCAAACGATGGATGACAGAATGGAGGTGGTCTAAATAGATGATGGCAGACGCATAAAGGAGTGTAATGATAAGAAAAGTCTTTGACTCAAATGGGCTCAAATGGATTTTAATTTTTAAAGACACCGTTTTAAGCATTTCTACTATTGTTTTCTAGCTTCGGAACCCCTGAGAACTTGTGATGAAGTGATTCAGAATGCCCATGTTCATCCCATCCCTGCTGGATCCAGGGTTATGTGAGAATTTGCAGGCAGATAAGCATACGAGGAGCTGAGCTTCCACGCCGTTGCAAGAGCCAAAGCCTCTCTGTGAAATTTAAAGAGATGTTGGAAAGGATATACTCAACGAAAGAATAGATGGAGAGAGGCGGGGACTCTTCTCAAGAAATGTGGTTTTAAGACAACCTAATTAATTACATTAAGAAGAGAATTAAGTCATACATTAGACTACTCAGTACTGGAATGAGGACTGTAGCCGACCAGCCTGCAGCACTTCGTCTATTGAGGGTGCAATTACAATAACGTGGAGGTGAATAAGACTTTTATTCAGTTCTTCTACCATTATTCAGCGATATCTGTAAACAACGAAAAATTCTTGGATTGGTTTGTACTTTAAGTAGGATGACACTGTAGGCTCAGTATAGGGGTCGCTTCAAGCCCAATATGTAGGCTCTGTAATTAAGATAAAACACATACTTGGTAGCTGTACGGCGTTAATGCATCTCAGATGTCGACATCCTGAATATTTATCGAGTACTAAAGGTGAAGTAGCCATAGTAGTGTGTTGGCTTTTTAGACGTGAGTTCACGGTCAGACATCTCCAACAAAAACGAAATATGAAGAAAAGTTCTTCGACGACTTCCTCTCAACAGATTTCCGGCAAAAACTTTTAGGGTTGATAACATTAACATGCAAAACTTCTCAAAAATCTGTCTTTCGGAGTCGATTTAAAACTGTAGGTCCCGCCACTCATGTATAAAATTAACACACACAACATAAGTAATAAGAGAAGCTAGATCGTAATCCTGCCCGAAGGGTTGTAATCACGAATTATGTACGTATGTATGTAAACAGGGAGTTATCTTTACTTACACCGAAAAACATTCTGAAGTTTGTTATGGCAGAAGAATTGTGAGAGACATTAAAAGGAACCTCTATATACATTGAGGAAGTCGCCGTAGTCTAGTAGGTAGTGTGTTGGCTTATTAGACATCAAACAAAATACAAAAATTGTCTCAGCAGATTTCTGGCAAAAACTCTGAGAGTAAATAAAATTGCCATGAAAAGTTTCTCAAAAAAATCTGTCGTTCGGAGTCGACTTTAAACTGTAGGTCCCGCCACTTATGTATAAAATTAACACACACAACATAAGTGGTGTGAGAAACTAGGTCAATAATCCTGACTGAAGGGTTGTAATGACCAGTTATGTATGTATGTATATACATTGAGGACAGTACAATGGACCACATGGTCGCAGTAATTTTGCCCCTCTTTGCGACAATAATATAGGGTGATTTTTTAAGAGCTATAGGAAAAATTTTCAAAAAAAAAACATAAAATTCAGAAAAATGCATGAAGTCTTTATTTGAATCGATAGTACGATTTATTTGAATCGATATAATTTAATGTTTGAAGATTATTTCATGCAAATGTTGACCGCGACTGCGCCTCAAATGGTCCATCCGCTTAGTCCAATTTTGGCATACTCTTTCCAACATTTCGGCCGGTATCTCACGAATAAATGCTTCAATGTTGTCTTCCAATGCGTCAATTGAAGCGGGCTTGTCTGTATAGACATGAGCCTTAACATAGCCACACAAAAAATAGTCTAAAGGCGTTAAATCGCACGATCTAGGCGGCCAATTGACCGGTCCCGAACGTGAAATAAAATCTTCACCGAACTCGCCTCTCAATAAGTCCATTGTTACGCGTGCTGTGTGGCATGTGACACCGTATGGTTGAAACCACATGTCATGCAAGTCAAGCTCTTGCATTTTGGGCAAAAAAAGTTGGATATCATCTCACGGTAGCGCTCACCATTCACAGTTACGTTACGATTCGCAGCATCTTTGCAGAAGTACGGTCCAATGATGTCACCAGCCTATAAACCGCACCAAACTGTGACTTTTTCTGAATGCATTGGTAGCTTTTGCAATGCTTCTGGCTGATCTTTACTCCAAAATCGACAATTCTGCTTATTTACGTATCCATTGAGCCAAGAATGAGCTTCGTCGCTGAACACAATTTTTCGATAAAGAAGTGGACCTTCGGCCAACTTTCCAAGAGCATGCATTTTGATAATAAAATTCAATGATTTGCAAGCATTGTTCGTTTGTAAGACGATTCATGGTTAAATTATAGACCAAACTGAAGATGTTTGACAGTGAAAGGAAACACGAAACGCGCGTGAGCTGTTTAAACCAGTGTTGCCAAAAAGATAATAGCTAAAAAATCACCCTTTAATAAGCTCTGCATTATAGCCCGAATGCGGAGTATTTAGTGGACATGATTGGACACCATTTCATCAAACATTTGTCCGAACAACTACCTATTATGGTTCTCCGAATGCTTATAACTGTCTTATATTGCCACACAGAGGAAAAGTTGTTCCCAATCTGTATGCAATTGACAAAATCTTCTTAGAATTACTGGAATTTGCAGCAAAAGAATTGATTCCTTTAAATAAATGTTGTTGAGCCTTTATTTAATTTCATTGTGTTATTTAATGAATAAAAATGTGCAAATCCAAGCAACTACTGTGGGTGACAAAAATATAAAAAAAAAGAAGAACAGCAACCACGCATTGACAAACAAATATTTTTATGGCCTAAACAAAGCACATCGTTTAAAGCAGGACATGATGACAAAAATTACAATAACAACAAAAAACGAAGGAAAAAGGCAGTGAAATCAAGAATAGAAACGACGGCAGTCAGCCTTCACGCTTTAATTGCTGGCAAACGATATGGATACACACAAAAATGTCATTTATTTGCTTACACTGGGACTCTAAATACACGCATACACATACACGTGCACGCGCAAACAGCAGCGCATTTAAGGAAGAATAAAAGGCAGCCATTGATTTTTATGGAACACAGCACATCATAGCACAACACATTACAGTTAAGCAGCTGTGTGTGTGTGTGTGTGTTTCGTTAATATTTTCGAAATATTTTATTGTGTTGCAGATCATCATTAATAGTGTTGTGTTTTGCTTAAAGAGCAATTGCTTAAGCAACAAAAAAACAAGGATGTTTATATGGTGGTAGAGGTAGAGGTAGTGATAGCTATATGGTAGTAGTAGTGGTGGTGGTGGTGGTGGTAAATCAAGCGATAGTAGTACTAATCGTGGTGATGGTGGTTGAGTTTTATAAACACAGGAAATAAATTTTTAAAAATAAAATCATAAATAAACACCCTAATCTGTAAGAGCCAATCAGAGAGTGTATAAAACAAAGATCTCTTCACACATACACACACACACACACAGCCATACAAACTAAAACAATGTAAACAAAACAGAACAAGACCCCCATCAAAAACACAACAAACTATAGACAAGAGAGAGCATAACAACAATGACTTGATAAAACAAGTTTTGTTGGATTTTTATTAATAAAATAACACACACATACATACACATACAGGCACACAGCATTAACTGTAAATGAAAGAGAGTGAGAGCAATAGTTAGACTCGTAATATATTTCGTCTTGTCGTGTAAATGAAACGAAAGCAAGTAACGCCAAGCCAAGCTTTTGATCGTAGCCATTGTGTTTAAAACACCACACACACACACATACAAATGCAAATGCTTGGCAATACTCTTGTTAAAGAACTGGTTTTATTAAAGTTTTTAATATCCACGATACAGACGCCCCTTTATAATATAAGTTTCCTTAATAAAGAGTACACAGGAACATTAGACACAAAGAGTTGGAGAGAAAGAGAGTGTGTATGTGTGTGATATTAACAACACCCAGTAAGCAATCGCGTTATTAATTTCAATAACTTTGCGTATGAACCAGTTTTTGTTAGTGTGTGTTGTTTTCTTTGTTGTTGTTGTTGTTGTTTTTAGTTTTATTTCGTTTTTTCAGTTTTTTTGTTTTTGTTGTGTTTTGAAAAAGGTTTTGCTTTTGTGATGATCTTGTGGCGGTTTTTTTTGATGCGATATACGCGAGCAGCTCTTTAGTTGTTGGCCAAGTGTCGTGCTGTTTCGTTTGTATTGTAGAAAATAACGCGTTTTTAACTCTTTATTTAAAGAAAAAAGAAAAAAAGAAAAATTAAAAAAAAACTACAGCAACCACAATACTGGTATTATCATACAGAAAATAAAGAAAATTATGTTTACGTTTGTAAAAAATCTTCTAAAAAGATAAGGAAAAAGTAAAGCAAGAAATTTCATAGAAATCAAAGCACAAAAAAAAAATAAAAAGAATAAAAAAAGCCGTCGGTTAAATATTTTACAAAAAGTGCTGGAAAAAAATTGAAAAAAAATTAAAAATTTATTTTTTTTAAATTTTAAAAAATTGTACAAAAAATTAAAAAAAAAAATTTTCAAAATTTATTTAAAAAGAAAAGAAGAAGAAGAAGAGAAAAATTTATGTTTTATTCGTTTTGTATGGTTTTGTTAGGCACCAAGGATTATAAAAATTGAAAATTATAACGAATCTATAGTTCCTAACTTCCTAACCATGGATATGTCCAGTGCAAATTCAATAAATATGCGGCCCCTATTTGCCGGTTATCCTTTTCAAGGTGAGTTAAACAAGCAAAAAAACAGCAAAGAAATTAAATGAATTTCAAATAAGAAGAGTATCCTTTATACAGACAAACTTCGATATAACGAAACTAAAGGGGATCACAAAATATGTGCTTCGTTTAGCTACTTTTTCGTTATAAATATGTATCAGTAAAACCTTGGTATAACGAAATTGAAATCGCTGTGGTCTAGTAGGTAGTGTGTTGGCTTATTAGACTGAAGGCCCGAGTTCGAATCCCAGGTCAGACATCAAAACGAAAATATTTCTTCGGCGGCTTCTTCTCAGCAGATTTCTGGCAAAAACTCTGAGAGTAAATAAAATTGCCATGTAAAGCTTCTCAATAAAATTTGTCGTTCGGAGTCGACTTTAAACTGTAGGTCCCGCCACTCATGTATAAAATTAACACACACAACATGAGTAGTGTGAGAAGGTAGGACTGAAGGGTGCGGGCTTCTTGGGGACGATTGCTGTAGACTGCCTAATGGTGAAGGTATAGCACTGGCCATTTTATAGTCACCTAGCAGCAACTCGTTTCCTTGCCGTTCGCATCTTGAGATGTCCACAAACACTACTCCCTCTCTTCCACCTTCCTATAACCCATTTTCCTAAAAAAAAACCTGCACAATGCACTGCATGAGTAGGGGCCATCCCCTGAGGGCTGGTTTCACAAAAAAAAAAAAAAAATTAGAAGATATACGAATAAAATTCGTTATAACAAAATAGTTTTTTCGTTATATAAAGGCTTTTGAATCAGTATTTCTCTATATATAGAGGCTTTGCAATGGCACTTGCAAACGCATTTAGACTTTGTTGTTTTTGAAACGGGGCTAACATTACTCAAAATTTAATTTTTTTTATTCTCACTTCGTTATATAGAGGCTTTTGAAAGAATACTTCGCTATATAGAGGCTTTGCATAGCCGGTACTGATTTAGCTTTATTCTTAATTCGTTGTATAAAGGCTTTGGTAAGAATTATTCGCTATACATAGCGAGGTATATGGCTCAGTATTTCTACATTATAGCTGTAGTGAATTTTTGTATGAAAAACTTTGCAGTAAAGAGTTTTTTTTTAAAGGACTCAGAAAATAATTCGTTATAGGTACACTCAAACCTCGTTTTATGCGAATTCAAATTTATGCAGTTTCAAAATTCTCAAATTTTTTCTTTGCAAAAACGATTTTAAGGAAATATTGAATGTTAAAATCCAAAAAAATGTGTTGTTCGTAACAAAGTTACTACAATCTTTAAATTTTTTCGGCATTTCCGGTTCTGATGTATGAAGAATTATTCAAATGCTATGGACGTGGAGTAATATTATATTTTTATTTTATTGAAAAATTATGTATTTTTTTCATTATTTGGAATTTTGTATTAGTTGTTGTTTATTTCCTATCTTTTTCCTTATTTTGTATGGTCTCAGCAAGGGATTCATTTTGTGTTGATTTTTTATATGCGATTTTGTTTGAATTTTAAGCGTTAAATTTGAATTTATGCGCTTTTTTATTTAAATCCCTATTAGTGGATTTTATATGAAGCTAGTGTATCGTTTTATGCGAATTTGTTTTATGCGATTTTCTCTGGAACGGATCAATCGCATAAAACGAGGTTTGAGTGTATTGAGTTTTTCGTTATAACAAGGTTCGTTATATCGAAGTTTTACTATACAATTAACAAAGAAATAATATTTAAGTATGTTTGTGAAAGTAAATGTTTGCCAAACATTTTCAGTTCAATCCGATGAAATAGAATTTCAGTTAATTATTGCAACATTAGGATAATTGACGTTCCGTCTAATCAGAATATTTACTGCAACTCTGAAAACAAAATTCAATTTTAAGAAGCTGTTTGAAGGACCCACTTTTCGTAAGGTTTAGACTTAAGCAATAAAACAAACCCGATTTTCTAAACAATTCTCATTCTATGGAACTCATTAAATGTAAGAAGATAATGAAGGCATTACTTCATGAATACATATGTACCTACATACATAATTGGCCATTACAAGCCTTTAGTCAGGATTACGACCTAGTTTCTAACTCATGTAAAGATTTTTTAGCTATTAACTTTTTGGCAACACTGGTTTAAACAGCTCACGCACGTTTCGTGTTTTGTTTCACTGTCAAACATCTTCAGTTTGGTCTATAATTTAACCATGAATCGTCTTACAAACGAACAATGCTTGCAAATCATTGAATTTTATTATCAAAATGCGTGCTCTTCCATTTTATGGTCAGTTTAATCGACCCACTGAAACGGCTATTCGGGCTATTGTGACTAAATTTCGCACCAAATTTACATTGTTGGACATTAAACCACCAACACGTTTACGTAGAGTGCGAACTGAAGAAAATATCGCAGCTGTATCGGCCAGTGTTAATGATGACCATCAATTATCGATTCGTCGCCGTTCGCAGCAACTGGGCCTCTGTTACTCAACAATGTGGAAAATTTTGCGGAGGGATTTAGGTGTGAAGCCTTTCAAAATACAGCTGGTGCAAGTATTGAAGCCGAACGACCTACCGCAACGCAGAATTTTTGGTGAATGGGCTCTTGGAAAGTTGGCCGAAGATCCACTTCTTTATCGAAAAATTGTGTTCAGTGACGAAGCTCATTTTTGGCTCAATGGATACGTAAATAAGCAGAATTGTCGATTTTGGAGTGAAGATCAGCCAGAAGCATTGCAAAAGCTACCAATGCATCCAGAAAAAGTCACAGTTTGGTGCGGTTTATGGGCTGGTGGCATCATTAGACCGTAATTCTTCAAAGATGCTGCGAATCGTAACGTAACTGTGAATGGTGAGCGCTATCGTGAGATGATATCCAATTTTTTTTTGCCCAAAATGCAAGAGCTTGACTTGCACGACATGTGGTTTCAACAAGACGGTGTCACATGCCACACAGCACGCGTAACAATGGACTTATTGAGAGGCGAGTTCAGTGAACATTTTATTTCACGTTCGGGACCGGTCAATTGGCCTCCTAGATCGTGCGATTTAACGCCTTTAGACTATTTTTTGTCTGGCTATGTTAAAGCTCATGTCTATACAGACAAGTCCGCTTCAATTGACGCATTGGAAGACAACATTGAAGCATTTATTCGTGAGATAGCGGCCGAAATGTTGGAAAGAGTATGCCAAAATTGGACTAAGCGGATGAACCATTAAAGGCGCAGTCGCGGTCAACATTTGCATGAAATAATCTTCAAACATTAAATTATATGGACCGTACTATCGATTCAAATAAAGATTGCGTGAATTTTTCTGAATTTTATGTGTTTTTTTTTTTGAAAAATTTTCCTATGGCTCTTAAAAAATCACCCCTTATAAAATTAACGCACACAACATAAGTGGTGTGAGAAACTAGGTCGCAAAACTTCATGAATATTATTGCCAAACTTAAGAGGCCTATTGTCTCAAGTTTGATCAAGCTCTCATTCCATATGCAACATCCACGATAAGTGTGGAACGAGCCAGTATTACTGTTAACACATTGACTGCCATGGCAATTTTCAGAAAACTGGCCAAAAATGACCATTTGATTTAGTTTAGATTTAGTTAGTACGAGATAACTCGTAGGGAACGCAATCTACGAGTTATGTCGTAGTTGACAGTCAACATGTTAAAACTGATAAGGTTATCCAAGTTCACTTGTAGGCAAACATGCTCACAAAAGATGCAATAGAGTTTTCTCCATTTCCAAATTAAAGCAACTGCTGTACTTTACGTTTCATTAAACTAACGAACAGTTCAACAATAACTCGAACAAAGCTTTGAAGTTAGGTTAGGTTAGGTTAGAGGACGTGTACTTGTCAATTGTGACAAGTACAGTACCCGGAGGTCGAATTGACCCATTGTACAACGTCCTAGCTTCTCACACCACTTATGTATGTTGTGTGCGTTAATTTTATACATGAGTGGCGGGACCTACAGTTTAAAGTCGACTCCGAACGACAGATTTTGTTTTTTTTTGAGAAGCTTTTCATGGCAATGTTATTATACTCTCAGAGTTTTTGCCAGAAATCTGCTGAGAGGCAGTCGCCGAAGAAATATTTTTTTTTATAGTTCGTTTTCATGCCTGGCCTGGGATACGAAACCGGGCTTTACGTCTAATAAGCCAACACACTACCTACTAGACTACGGCGACTACAAGCTTTGAAGTTGCATAGATTTCTTATGATCTACCTTCACAAACTTTGGGGACCTTTTAACCTGAAAACCAAAATGCTGTGACATCCAATCAAACCTTACACTATTCCTTGCTAATAGCTCGGAAGAGTGATTGTAACTTTTTTAGGTTAACTTAAGTTTAAGTTAAGATTAAATAATCTGAAGCCTTAATCAAGGCTTCGTTACTTCGATATGAGAGCTCTTCTCTTCTCGTATAACGTAAGTTTGTGTTTGCTGGACAACAGGTTTTCCTTCTACAAGATCCATCAGCTTAGTAGACTGAAACAGCTTTATTTCTGAAAGAGTTTGCAGTCTAGTCTAGTAGTTTAGGGATGGAAAATTTACAGCAAGAAGTGTGTTGAAGTCGCCGTAGTCTAGTAGGTAGTGTGTTGGCGTATTAGCCGTAAGGGCCGAGTACAAACCCCAGGTCAGACATCAAAACAAAAATATTTCTTCGGCGAATTCCTCTCAGCAGATTTCTGGCAAAAACTATAAGAGCAAATAAAATTGCCATGAAAAGCTTCTCAAAAATATGTCGTTCGGAGTCGACTTTAAACTGTATGTCCCGCCACAACATAAGTGGTATAAGAAGCTAGGTCGTAATTCTGACTGAAGGGTTGTAATGACCAGTTATGTAATCCTTGGTGAGGAGTTGACAAAAGCAGAAACGTCGAAGGAAACGCCACAACAAATTCTTGGTGATTTTCGTTTCACTCTTCCACTACCTCAAGGCTTCCTCAAGGATACTTCAGTAGCAAAACTATACAACTCTGTAAGAAGAACCGACTGGTTCTGGGTAGAACTATGTGGTTTGCACTTCAAAGTTTTAAGTTTTCGTGACTCAAGATCCTAATCTACTCTAGGGAAAGAATGAACAAGAGGTTTCTCGATTGAACACTCCTATCTACCATATGATTGAAGGTACATTGTCTATCGGTATAGATTATCGCTGTTAAAACTGTTTTTGACATTGACAGCTAGTTTTCAAGAGGACTATATGGACTGAATTAGGAATTTTAAAGAAATTACAATGGACCCGTAGGACCTGCGTTTGAATTATAGTTGGAGTTGAAAAATGAATCTCTATTACAATGTATCGAGAAGCAGGAAATCATGTATGAAGCCCGGCCAGCCAGCAGGATTAACTCCAAAGCGTAATGTGTAAGGTGATAGGTTATCGCTTTGCAAACTGATAGCGCCGGAAAGGTATCAACTAATATAAACTGTTAAAATGAACGCTCAATAGCGGCTTCTGTGTAGAACTTTATTACGACATGTCGAACAACAAACCAAAAATAAGTAAAACCAACACCAATGCCAAATATTCAACGCAGCAATGTTTATGTGTTACAGAGATGAGCAATGAATATTCAAAAATATGAGTAGAATCGAATAATACTCATAATTTCTGATACTTATACGCATTCATACTTCTTTTAATATCATGGCACCTCTCTTTACTCATATTCAAAGTTTGAAGTACTCATCATACTTACCATACTTAACAACACGTATGACGTTGTTGAGTTCGACTCACCATAACCCAACATATACTTACATGAATCACATAATAAGTATGAATCGCGTACGAGCACTAAAATACTCACTAAAAGATTGTGTGTTTGCTCTGCTTGCTGCTCTGTCTGTATTTTTTTTTTGCTTATGTGTCTTTTTCCATTTTTTGTAAATGCAAAAATTACTAAGACTGTAAATTTTGATGAATGATTCGAGTCAATCGAATGAGTATGAGTTTGGTGTCAACGTTGTACTCATACTCATTGCAACCTATACTTATAAATCAAGTGAGTGTAGTGAGTATGAATGAATCAGAGTATATAGGTAAATTTTAATATTTTTGACTCACTTATATTCAAAATTTCATGAGTGCTTATGAGCAACAAAAAAACTATTCATTGCTGATCTTTGATGTGTGTTGCCACATAAAGCAATGTCCCAGAATTGACTTATAAGTCCTGATGAACTGGTCTCGCCATTACCACATTAGTGGTGCGCGTTAGAGCATAAACCTGAAATCAGCTTGAAAGCTTAATGTATTGAATGATCGATCACCGTATTAAGTAGCGATAGCTTCGTTAGATTAACCAGAAAGGATAAGCTATGTACATAACTGAAGTTTGTGTAGAGCTAGAAACACTGCCAAATAATGTGGAAGTCCTCTCTTCCATCTCCACCGATATGCTACCGCTGCAGAAGTCATTTACTGAACTGTGGGAATAAATACAGCGGGGCGAAGATATCTTTACGAGCTCAAATAAGTGTTGGAATTTGAAAAATATAGATCGCTTGAGGAGATTTTTTTTTATTATTTCAATAACTAGAACCAGTTATTGTTGGTCTTTAAAGCTATTCTTGTCTTCTTTTAAACGCAGAATAAATAGCGACTGCAATTTTTCTCAAACTATAGTTCGAAACGGTAAAGATCGCATGGAAGTCTTCATGGAGGGGAACAGTCCTCTACTGTATGGCTATTGAATAAAAACAAACGCTTCCGGCTAATGATTATTCAGGCATAAGTTTCAGCACTTCGTAGGGATGTCAATTGACTATGGGTTGCCAAGCACTATTAAAACTCTTGAATGCTATATACGGAACATTTAATTTTATTAGTACGCCCTCCGAGACATTCTTATGTAATCCTTGTCTATGTGAATGGCGGCTATGCGGGCGATGTGAGAAACCTAATTGCTGATACTGGTGACTACTCACTTAAAACCTAAAAATATTGTGCGCTTCATAAGCTGCAGAAGCGACACATACCTGTGTTATGAGCGTTTAATATGACACCTCTTTATTCATAAGAGATTATTTGCTTTGAGCAAAATACACAGTCCTTTAGCCCGCATCTCGATCTTTTCTGATAGCCAGGCTGCAATAAAGTCTCTGTCGAACGTTGCGAATAATTCCAGGATTGTCAGGGAATGCCGCCGCTGCCTCAACCTTCTTTCTGGACGATTCAGTGTCAGACTTAGCTGGGTCCCCGGATACTGTGACATTCCGGGAAACTGCAGGGCAGACGAGTTGGCCAGGGCTGGCGCACTACTTCCGGAATCCTCTTCAATCAACTTGGGAATGCCATTTACTTCGTTCAAACTGGAAATTCTTCCGAGACACCAACCTATCCTGGATCAATGAGGAGTCCTGGTCCACCGCTAGGCTCACTTGGCCCTCAATGGATAGAAGGCGCACCTACCAGTTACTTGGACTTGGTCGTAACATCATCTCGATCACAGTGGCCATGCTTACAGGTCACTGTGTTATGGGTAGACACGCGGAAAGAATGCGGCTCCCATTTAACGACTTCTGCCGTGAATGCAGATCCGCTGAGGAAGAGGAGACTGTTATCCACTTTCTTTGTCAATGTCAATCTCTTGCGAGGTGCAGATATAGGTTATTTGGCTCTCCAACCCTTGTCAGCTTGACGGAGCTATCGTCCATTGATGTCAAGGATATAGCTTCGTTTATCAAGCTTTCTGGCTGGTTTTCCAGCGTGGGGTAGTCGTGCTTTAAATGTGCAGCCCTTGCGCTGACCAACTTCTCCCTTCTTAGTTCGTAGGAACTTGGTCAGTACAGAGACTGCGTTCACCTATGGCGTCACAACGGGCCGCTATCAAGTGAACCTAAAATACACAGTCTGTTTATGATAGTTGCGGTCATTGCCTCATGGAGTACGCAGCAGTCAGGTTTATGATACGGCTCATTATGACATTTAGAATTTGCAGCTCCATCCAACTTATGTAATAGTTACCCAGTTGACCATCTACAACGTTAACGCACAAAATTTCGCATATGATTTTGAGTTAGAAAAAGTCAGAGTTCGGAAAACCTCTATTCACAAGCGAACATATATTTAAATAAACATTCTTAAGGTTTTTTCTTCCTTTTTTTACGATTAAAGAACTGTAATTAATTTTTTTTTTAAATTTTGCAGGTCAGGGACGCGTTAATCAACTGGGTGGCGTTTTCATTAATGGTCGCCCATTGCCAAATCATATACGACTGAAAATTGTGGAAATGGCAGCCAGTGGCGTAAGACCATGTGTAATATCACGCCAGCTGAGAGTGTCTCATGGTTGTGTTTCGAAAATCCTTAATCGTTATCAGGAGACAGGCTCCATACGGCCAGGCGTTATAGGCGGTTCAAAACCCAAGGTAACATCGCCCGAAATCGAAGCACGCATCAAGGAAATGTGTAAAGCAAATCCGGGATTATTCAGTTGGGAAATACGAGAGAAACTGATAAAGGTAAGTGCAGAGTGAAAGAGAGAGAGAGAGGGAGAGAGAGAAAAAAGGTGTTTTTTTTTTTGAAAAACCAGTGGCTGTCAAACCCTACACACACAGACAATTAAAAGCCATTTAAGATGAAGGAATTCCTAAAAGTCACGTGTCGTTTGGACTTCCGTTTTGCTAATGTGTAGGCCATGAACTAGTCCATGAACAGTTAATGAATGAATTAATGAATGTAGGGAGTGAAGAGAGATAGTAGATGAGAGACAGACCCCCCATGTGTTATGTTTATAGTTTAAGGTCAATGAAAATTAGATTTTCTTTCAATTCAATTCAAACATTATTTGTACCACCCAAACCGTTAAGAAATCGATTTAAAAGAGTGGCGGCAAGGTGCAAACAAATTGAAAAAAACCAAGAAAGAAAGAAAGAAAAAAATGACTACTTCGGCCCAAAACCTCTAACTTCCGCCTTGGCACGCACACATTATGGTGGGATTTTGTTTGAAAAAGATAAAAAAAAAACAGAAACCGACAGTCTTTGTGTTACCAAATATGCTGTTTAGTACAGTATGTGGCATGTTGCATGTTGTTGTCGCCTCCTAATGTTGCATGTGCATGCAAAATGTAATTTTTATTGTTGTTGACACCTTGAAACCCTTAGGCTTCAAAATTCGTTCATTCATTCGTTCATTCTTTCTTCGATTCATTCATTCATTCATTCATTATTTGCTTCAGTTTTCATTCATAAAAAAAAACCTTGTTTTTATCCTTTTTTGCTGTGTGTGTGGTGCGGTGTGTGTATGTCACTAAAGAGGAGGTGTAGGCCGCTTTAGATCTTTTCCATCTTTTTTGTTTTTCCTAAATTAGCGTTAAATTTGCATTGATTTTCCGATTTGTTTTCTTTTTATGTCTTGTCGATAATAAATTTTAGTTTTTCATTTCCATTCCCATTCCCATTTCCATTTTGTTGAGTGCGAATTCAAAACCCACATCACTTCAATGATTTTCGATTTTGTTACAGCAGCAGCTTTTTTTCTTTTTCTTCTGGTTTCTTCTTTTTTTCTTTTCTTACTTCTTCTGCGCTGTAATACTTTTAGGCCAGACCATGTGACGCTGCCAATATTGGTGCAGGGAAAAAGTTGTTTCATTTTACATAAAACACTTACAGGCTGCCATTTCTTTTCCACTGATTCTTCCACTGTTTTTCCCCCTTTTTAACTCAAAATGCTCGTTTATCGAATAAGATGCCTTCACCAAAAGCTCTGTATAGTTTCGAACCATCTGGGAGGATTTGAATGAAGTTGTTGATCATGTTCTAAATTTCCCGAGAAGGCTTAATGTAGCATCCATGTAAACTATACTTCTGAAGGCTTTCAATTTCATCAGGATACTTGAGTGACCGATAGTCGACCTCCATGTCATTGTCCAGTTAACCATAGATGCTGGCTAGTAACGTAAGGATCCTTGATTGAGCGATATTCGACCTGCGAGCCATTGCTTAGTCGCCCATAGACGCTGACTGGTATTACTGCGCCCTTACAGAAAAGTTTCAGCAGGAAGAGACGGAGAATTCTGTTCACTATCCACATTGGGGTTTGTTAGTTAGTAGTATTTCCAATTGATTCCCACCATAACAGGCATCCGTAAGCTAACATAGTTCTAGCTACTGCTATATAGTTCTAATGAGTTATTCTAGTTCCGAGACTCCAATTCCTCCTCTAAAATCATACAGAACCATATCGATCTCTGTTGTAATTAGGAAGAAAGGAACATTATTCTAGAGTTTTACAGCTGGTTGTCCAGCCGTAAGAATACACAATCTCGGGAAGATCTTCGCCAGTCCACAATCACGACGATTACAGGAACTTTGGTTCAAACCAGAGGTCAGCAATGAGTATTCAAAAAGATGAGTAGAATCGAATAAGACTCATAATTTCTAATACTTATACGCATTCATACTTCTTTTAATATCATGGAACGGACCTCTACTCATATTCAAAGTGTGAAGTACTTATCATATTCATACTTAACAACACGTATGATGTTTTTGAGTTCGACTCTCCATAACTCAACATATACTTACACGAATCACAAAATAAGTATGAATCGTTTACGAACGCTAAAATACTCACTAGAAGGTTGGGTGTTTGCCCTGCTTGCTGCTCTGTCTGTCTTTTTTGCTTGTGTGTCTTTTTTCTTTTGTTGTAAATGCCTAACAACTAAGACTGTAAATTTTGATGTATGATTCGGGTCACTCGAATCTAAAGTTATGAATCTAAATGAGTAGGCTTATGAATCAAACTTATTTCGAATGGTAAGAGTTTGATGTCAGCGTTGTGAGTACGAATGAATCAGAGTACATATGTAGTTAAATTTCAATATTGTTGACTCACATGTATTCAAAATTTTATGAGTGCTTATGAGTCGCGAAAAAACGATTCATTGCTGATCTCTGATTGTGTTACGTACCCAAACAAAATTATTAAATTTTAATGAGATCCAAGACAAGCCAAACAGCAAAGAGTTCGTCTTTAATGCCGGCATGGTTCTGTAACCAAGCTAGAGTCAATACAGAATGTGTTACTATCAGTTAAAAAGACTCCCAGCCTTCTAATAACCAAGAAAGTAGCTGCATAGGCGGCCTATAAGACCATTACATTTACTTGACTAATAGAAAATCTACGATTAACCATTACATATACGCACACAATCTTTAAAATGAATTTTTTAGCACCAATTCTAAATCATATTCTCTCGTCATTTTCCCTAACGTAACATGGCTGTCATATAGGCCGTCTCTAAAGCCCTATCAAGCACATGGCTTGACTAATAACAAAATGTTCAACTTTGATAAGATCCAAGAGCGTCCAAAACATCCCGAAAAAGTCATTGTTTGGTATGAATTTTAGGCTCGGGGCATCATTAATCCATATTTCTTTCACAACGTCCAGGTCTTCACTGTCAACGGTGGGCATCGATCACTGTAAGTCGATGTTTATCAACTTATTTTGGTTCGAATTGAATGATTTTGACACTATCGACAGTATCTTGTTGTTGTTTCAATAAAATAGCTGTTATCAAGTATTAAAGTTCGGAAGTCCCTCCTTCTCATAAGTAGTTTGTCAAGTTTTTAAAGTTAATAACAGCCTAGATAGGTCCCTAACTTCAAAAGTAAATATTTCCCTTGTTAATACAAATGTATTTAGATTTGGCTTATTAGAGATAAGGCCACGGTTCAAACCCCAGGTTAGAGATCAAAACGAAAATATTTCTTAGCCGACTTCCTGTCAACAGATTTCTGGCAAAAACTCTGAGAGTAAATGAAAAGTTTTTTTTTTTTTTTTTTTTTTTTTTTTTTATGAAACCAGCACTCTGGGGATGGCCCCTACTCATGCAGTGCATTGTGCAGGTTTTTTAGGAAAGGTAGAAAGGGGGAAGATGGGAACGGCAAGGAAACGAGTTGCTGCTAGGTGACTATAAAATGGCCAGTGCTATACCTTCACCATTAGACAGTCTACAGGCAATCGTCCCCAAGAAGCCCGCAGTTTCTCACACCACTTATGTTGTGTGTGTTAATTTTATACATAATTGGCGGGACCTACAGTTTAAAGTCGACTTCGATCGACAGATTTTTTGAGAAACTGAGAAGAAATCGCCGAAAAAATACTTTTTGTATTTGTTTTTTTATTTTTTTATTTTTTGATGTCTGGCCTGGGACTTAGATATGTATCTCTCGTTCAGAGTTGACTTTTGAACTGTAGGTCCTGCCACTCATGTATAAAATTAACACATACAACATAAATGATGTGAGAAGCTAGGTCGTAATCCTGACTGAAGGCTTGTAATGACCAATTATGTACGTATGTTTAGATTTACGAATTAACTTTTACCCTTCACCAATATATGTATGCTTTTTTAATGTTCATATTTTTCCTATTTTTTCTTCTTCTTCTTTTATTTTTTGCATTATTTGTGTATTAAAATGTAAAAGATTTTCTTCAAACAGTTTTTATTCTTTTGCTTTGCTTTTGCTCCGCTCACTATATCCCTTGGCCCTTTGGCCACTCGCCTATCCTACCCCTTGTTTAGGAATCTTTTTAACGGCCTTTTTGTAAAATTTTTTTTATTAAAGTTAAGATTTATTCTGTTGTTGTTGTTGTTTTCGTTTTTTTATGTTTTTTTTTTGTTGTTTTTCGTGGTTTTCTCAGTTTTAGTTTTTATTGTTTCAAATAATTTTTTTCGTAATTTTTATTTTTTTTTTCGTACTTTTACTTGAAGCCGCAATTAGTTACAGTTTAATATGCCGATAGGTGATACGATATATACGATGCGATACGATACGATACGACACATAAATATAACGCTTGATGATATGTATGTATGTACATACATATGTATATATGTACGACGACGTGTACTTACTCCATTGCTTTGTAGAGGAGCGCAGATTTGTTTTCGTTTTTCGTTTCGTGTTTTTTTTTTTGTTTTAAGAATCTTTGCCAAGCAGTTAACGAATGCAGCTTTGGCTTGTACAGAGTTTTGCTTGTTGTATTGATAGATTGACTGACGAACGAAATATTTCATCACTCTGTCAAGCATTCTCTTCTCTTCTGTTCGTTCATATAAAGTATATGTTGTATACGAAAGGGGGGGGGGGTTTGTTTTCTTATATTTTTTTTCTTGTTTTTTTTGTTTCTGTTTTTATCAATCAATGAGGCAGATGATCTTGATGGTGATGACGATGTATGGAGATGATCATGAACATGATCAATTTATTATCGTAGAGGCAATCAAAATAAATGCTTATACGTACGTACATATGTATGTATGTACATACACTCATGTGAAACTAAGGCTTTCAATTTGTTTGGCGTTTTATTAGCCTTTTAAAGCAGGCGAAATTGTTTTTTTTTTTTTTTTTGGATTTTTTTCTGCTTTTGTTTTTGTTTGAATTTTGGTCCACCCTATTTTTGATTGTAACATTGAATAGGCTTTAACAGCCTCCAGGTGCGCTTCACGCTAAATTAGAATATGAGTTGATCGTTTCATTACTTTTCCTTCCTTTATTTTTGTTTATCTGGCTGTGTGTGTAGTACTTAACAGACCATCTTCCTATTGAATTGAGACTCTACGCCGCCTTGGCATCAATTCATCTTCATAACGGCGTTCTAAGATCAGCCTAAACTGGCCTGGCCAAGAGTGTACTATGTGTGTGTGTGTGTGCGTGTGGCAAGAGGGTGTTTGAATTGAAAATTTTAATCCCTGCTTAGAATGTCGGCTTAAAACTAAAAAAAAAAATAAAACAAAAAACAATTTGTCTTACGCTCTATTACATGCAAATTATGTGCACTTCTTAGCCTGTGTAAGCATGCAAATGCTCTTCCAACAATTTAACTTTGGTCTAGGAAAACAATCTGTTTTCAATGGTTCTTTGAGTTTTGAAATCTTAATTGTATTGCCATTGAATTTAATCTTAATTATTCCCTGTTTAAGATGCAATTGATTGAACAATTGATTGGCCAGCTAGCCAGTCAGCTGTCCATCTTACAGCCTTGACGCGTGTTTAGTTTTATAAAGAAATTTTCCAATCAATTGTTGTTGTTGCTGTTGCTGTTGCATAACAATCCAACGTTTTTCAGTTTCATATACTCACTCCAGCACTATAACCAGCAGCATCACTATCACAACACACCACCACCTCGCCACACTAAGCCATACAATTTTGAGTTCGTGATTTAAAACGCCTTGTAAACGCCTTGATTGCAACAAACGAAAAAAAAAGCAAAAATTTTTTATTTGAAATCAAATAGATTTGGCAACATTGTTGCCAGCGGCCTGTATTGATTCATAAGATAAGATCTGAACATTTAAAAGAGATTTGAATGTTGTCTCTTTGATCAGCTAAATAAGCCATAAAAAAGAGTTAAGAGGCAACAAAGAATGAAAAAATATGGTTAAGGTAACTAACGTACGCTCAGTTCCAGCTATTAGATACCCTACACCATTAACACATAGGCTAAAGGAAAATTATCTAGGTTTCATGCAATGCAAGTGCTTAAAGTCACTTCTACTAAGGCCCCACCGCTGTTAACAGAGAGTCGTAAAGGCCGATGATTACCAACTTCTCTTAGAAACATGCAGTTTCAACAAAGAGGCGTTACGAGCCATATAGCTTACGACACATTTCTTCCTGAATTGAATGATCTGGTCACCAACGACACTTGGTTTCAATAGGACGGCCCTACGTGCCACACAGCTAATGCCTCAGTGAACATTTTGCTTCAGTGAAATAAAAGCATAGCCTATGTGTGACGCTTCAAAAGTTAAGACGATCGTTTAAGGCGATCGATTCTGCTAAAGCAGTTGGAAACGGATCCTCATTTTCATTGAAAACTCATCTTTAGAGAAAGGTCCTTTTCGGCATGAATGGTTACATGATTCCCAGAACGTCTAATGCATCCCGAAAAAGTCACTGTTTGGCATGGATTTTAAGATGAAGGCATCATAGGTCCACGATTCTTTGAGAATAACGTTGATGAACCCATCACTGTCATCGGAGAGCACTAAACATTAATGATAAAAAACTTTCTTCGGCCTGAATTGTATGACCTAGACACCAACGACATCTGGTTTCATCAGTACTGCGCTACGTGCCACACAGCTAATGCCTCAGTGAGTCTTCTGCTTCAGTGATTTGAGGGAATGGTCATCTCACGTAGAGGTAATGTAAGCTGGCCATCGAGATCATGGCATTTGACCCCCTTAAGCTACACAGCTTACGACACATTTCTTCCTGAATTGAATGGTCTGGATGGTGCTACGTGCTACACACGTATGCATGAGTAATTTGAACGCATGGTCATCTCATTTGATGATGATGAGAACTGACCGCCGAGATTGTGCGATTTGTCCTCGATAGACTTTTTCTGGTGGGGATTTCTTAAGCCTCAGGTGTAAGCCAAAAACCACATCTGCCCTAAAGGACAATACAATCTATTCCATCCGTCCAATTCAGCTCGATTTATGTGCCAGAATTGTGGAAAATTAGACATTTCGGATGCTCTCAACACAAAGAAGCCGTGTCGGACATTTAAACGATGTTTTATTCCATACTCAATGGCATCAATAGGTCTTTCAAATGAATAAAAATTTGTCTATGATAAAGCTAGGAAGCGCTCAATGAAACACTCAACAAGGGCCTATCTGTTGATATTCGATTGACTACCGATCCATGATAAGAGGGAAACAAAACTTTTGGCTTTAAGGTTCAGCCGATCTTTTTCATTAATCCGTTAAGCTTATACAAATGATGGAGTTTAACTTACTGCTGACCTGGCCAAAGTCGTTCTCAACGAAATATGGATTAATAAGGCCGCCACCCTAAAATCCTTATCAAACAATGACTTTTTTTTAGAAGTATTGGACGGTCTTTAATATCATCAGAATTGAAAATATTTTGTTAGTCAAGTCATGTGACTATTAGAGCCTTAGAGGGGGCCTATATGACACCCATGTTACGTTAGGGAAATTGACGATAGAATATGATTTAGAATTGGTGCCAAAAATATTCATTTTTAAGGTTGTTTGCATATACATACATATGAAATAGATAATTGTAGATTTTCTAACAGTCAAGTATATTTAAGGGCTTTATAGAGAGCATATTCAACTACTTTATTGGTTATTAGAAGGCTGGGAGTCTTTTGAAGGATTAGCAGCAGCTTTTATATTGGCTGTAGCTTGGTTACAGAACCATACCAGCATTAAAGGCAAACTCTTTGGTGCTTGGCTTGCAGAAAACGGCACTAGCCGGTCTATGTCGGTCATTTACTCAAAAATCTTGCAATGTAAGGGCCTTATAGGGAGCCTAAACAGCTACTTTCTTGGTTATTAGAAAGCTGGGAGTCTTTTCAACTGATAGTAACAAATTCTGTATTGATAGTAGTTTGGTTACGGAACCATGCCAGCATTGAAGGCAAACTCTTTGCTGATTGGCTTGCCTATATCGTCCATTTATCCAAAAAATCTTTAAAAAATCTTTAAAAATGTTAAGGATCGCTTTAAGCCCAATATATAGGCTCTGTGATGGGGATAAAACACATACTCGGTAGCTGTCCAAGCGCTAATGCATCTGAAATGTCAACAGAAATCGCCATAGTCTAGTAGGTAGTGTGTTGGCTTATTAGACGTAAGGCCACGGTTCAAACCCCAGGTCAGACATCAAAACGAAATATGTCTTTCTCTCAGCAGATTTCTGGCAAAAACTCTGGGAGGAAATAAAAAATTGCCATGAAAAGTTACTCAAAAAATCTGTTGTTCGGAGCCGACTTTAAACTATAGGTCCGGCCACTCGTGTATAAAATTAACGCACACAACATAAGTGATGTGAGAAGCTAGGTCATAATCCTGACTGAAGGGTTGTAATGACCAATTATGTACGTATGTTAACATAGGTCTGCAGCCCACCACCTTTATAGGCTTTGAAACTTATGTCACATGTATGCTGTGTGTTTCTCTCTCTCGCCCTCTCTCTTTTTAAATTTCATTGAACTACTGACTCCTGCATACAGCTTGACGAAACAAGCTTTACAGATTTGACACATGATCTGTACAATTTAATTAAATTGTTAATTGCTGGGCTCCGTTGGCGAAGACCATGATGGACGATGACGATGATGGGGACGATGACGATGGCGATGGCAAATGGCAATTAAACAACAATATTTGTTTAATTAAAGAACGAAAACAATTTACCTTTAATGGGATTTAATTTGTGTCATTTAGTTTTATTTCCTTGAAGTTCCCTTTTTTCCATTTCAATTTCAATTTCGATTTTTCGATTTTTTTTTTCTTTTTGAATCTTTCAAATTAGTTTCGTAAATAATTAAATTCACACCGATAGTTTGCCTTTTTGTTTGTAGGTTTTCTTTTTTTTATTTTGTTTTTAGCAACCAAACGTCCGTCACTTGGCATACAGGTACCAGATACAGGTACCAGATACAGGCACAAGTACGGGTATTTGTCCATCAAACAGGTGTCCACTTGTCTAAGCAAATACAACACCCATCACAAAAGAGTCTTCTTAAAAGACATATTTTTTCCTATTCAACGTCTTTACATTTTTTTTTTATCTTATTCTTCTCTGTTTTTGTTGTTCACATTTCATAACTCTTGTACTCTGAAATTGTATTGAATTATGGCCACATAAACTAGGATAGGGAATAGGGGAGATGATAGAAAGCAAGAGGTTTTTAAAGCCTGGGCTGGATACACAAAACTGGACTAGAAAGAAAATGGGGAGAGAAAAAAAAAAAAGAAATATGTGAAGTGACACAAGTTTGAAAATCCTTTTAAGAGCATGGCAAATGGTACACTAAAAAAAAAACAATGCAGAGCTTTAAAGTAATAAAATCATTTAAAGCCTTTGGTTAGAAAATTAAATGAACATTACTTTGTTGTATTTTGATCGCTAACTAGAAAAAAATTTTCTATTTTGATGAGATGCAAGAGCGCCCAATACATCTAAAAAACGTCATTGGTTGATAAGGATTTTAGGGTGGCGTCATCATGTGTGAAGGGTGAGTTAAACTTCATCCTTTGAATTATCTCAACTGGTAATTGAACCCTAAAGCCAAAAATTTTGATTTCCTCTCATGGTTCAGTTGTCAATCGAATATTACCAGATGTGTCCTTGTTTAAAGTGAATGCCCTACTATCGCATCTTTCACTGGCCTTTTGAAAGGCTTATTGATGCCATTGAGTATGAAATAAAACATCTTCAAATGTCAGCCACAGCTTTTTTGTGTAAAAAGCATTTGAAATGTGAAATTTTTCACAATTCGGGCACATAAATCGAACTGAATTTGATGGATGGCATAGATTGCGTTGTACTTTAGGGCCGCTGTGGTTTGTAGAATACTCCTGAGATTTAGGTCTATCGAGGTCAAATTGCACAATCTCGGAGGCCAGTTCACATCATCATCAAGTGGGATGACCATGCCTTCAAATTGCTCATGCAGAATATCTAAAGAGACATTTGCTGTGTAGCACTTAGCGCCGTCCAGATTATTCAATTCAAGAAAAAATGTATTGTAAGATGTGTGGCTTAAGGGAGTCAAATGGCATGACATCGGTGGCCAGCTTACATCGCCACTACGTGAGATGGTCATACTGGTCAAATCACTGAAGCAGAATATTCACTGTGGCATTAGTGCCACACAGCTAATGCCGTCCGGTTGAAACCAGATGTCGTTGGTGTGCAGATCATATAATTCAGGCCGAAAAAAGTTGGTTATCATCGATGTTTAGTGCTCTGTGATGACAGTGAGGTGCTGCCCAACATTATTCTCAAAGAATCATCGACCTATCTTTTTATCATCTTAAAATCCATGCCAAACAGTGACTTTTTCGGTATGCATTAGACGTTCTGGGATCTCATGCGGATTGGTATCGTAACAAATTCTGCAATCCAGAAATGAACCTTATTGCTTAAGATGAGTTTTCAATGAAAATAAGGATCAGATTCCACTACTACTACTACTACTATACTACTAATACTACTCTACTACTACTACTACTACTGCTACTACTGTACTACTACTCTACTACTACTTCTACTACTAATCTACTACTATTGCTATTGCTACTACTATTACTACTTTTGCTCCAGCAAAAGAAATCTGATTAACGATTGTCTTAACTTGAAGCGTCACACATGGGTTTTGTTTTTAATGTTACGATATCTTCAGCAGTATGTTGTCAATTTTTAGAAGGATCTACTAAAAGATGTCTAGTGAATGTCACATGACATCTGTGAAAGCGGTTAGTGTTGTAACAAGAATTACCCATAAGGATTTATTCAACTATCTGTTATATTTTCAGCTTAATCTAACGGAATTTTGTTTTAAAACTTAGCTTTTGTATTGATACTGAGGCATGGCTTCATGTTGTATCATAACGGATCACTATAGGCACTCCCTCCTATTATATTCACTTACAGACTCGTTCACAATCTTACTCTGTCCGAAAGAAACTGATTGATTGCTCATAAGCCCAGTAACAGAGATCAGCAGCAATGAATCGTTTTTTCGCTACTCATAAGCACTCATGAAATTTTGAACAGAAGTGAGTCAACAATATTGAAATTTAACTATGTATTCTGATTCATTCATACTCACTACACTCACTTGATTTATAAGTACAGGTTGCAATGAGTATGAGTACAACGTTGACACCAAACTCATACTCATTCGAAATATGTTTGACTCATAAGCCTACTCATTTAGATTCAAAACTTTAAAAAATTACTTAATTATACTTATAAATGATTCGAGTGACTGAAATCCTTCATCAAAATTTACAGTCTTAGTTGTTATTGAATTTACAAAAAAAATAACATCATACGTGTTGTTAAGTATGAATATGATGAGTATGAATATGATGAGTATGAATATGATGAGTACCAGAGATCAGCAATGAATCGTATTTTCGCTACTCATACGTACTCATGAAATTTTGAGTATGAGTGAGTCAAGAGTATTGAAATTCAACTATTCTGATTCATTCGTACTCGCTACAACATTGATTTATAAGTATAGGTTGCAATGAGTATGAGTACAACGTTGACATCAAACTCACAACATTCGATTCATTGTTTGATTCATACGCCTACTCATTCAGATTCATAAATTTAGAAAAATACTTATAATACTTACGAATGATTCGAGTCACTCGAATCATTCATCAAAATTTACAGTAGTAGTTATTGTTGCATATACAAAAGAAGAAAAAAGAAAAGACAAAGACAGCAAGCAAAACACACACACACAACCTTCTAGCGAGTATTGTGGTGTTCGTACTCGAATCATAGGAGAGTCGAAATCAACAACATCGTGCGTATTGTTAAGTATGAGTACGATGAGTATTTCTATCTTTGAATATGAGTAGTATGAGTATGATATTAAAATAAGTATGACTGCGTATAAGTAGCTGAAATTATAAGTATGACTCGAATCTACTCATCGTTTTAAATACTCGTTGCTGATCTCTGATGAGTACTTCAAACTTTGAATATGAGTAGAGAGGTTCCATGATATTAGAATAAGTATGAGTGCTTATAAGTATCAGAAATTATGAGCATGATTCGATTCTACTCATCTTTTTGAATACTCATTGCTGATCTCAGCCCAGTAACAATTTTACAGCTGTTTAGCTCTGTGCTATCTAGGCTGTATTTCTAAGGATTTGCAACATGTTCAGAATTGGCTTCGTCTTATACGGATAATATTAGTGGAGGATCATTTCTTGCAAACAAATGTATCCTTTGGACGTATTCTTTTGGAATCATTTGATGTTATTTCGTTGGAGGAGGAAGGAGTACAATTTAATTCAATTCGTTTAATTAAACTTGTAATGAGCACTTCATAGCTTTAAAGTTTGTGGAAAGAAGAAAATTTGAAATAAATTTTTGCATTTTAATAGATTTTTATTTGTTGTTGTTGCTGTTCTTATTGTTATTGTTGTTAATGTTTTATGTAATCTCTGTGGTATGGCCAGTAATTTAATAAGAAAAAAAAATTTTTTGTTTTTTTTTCTTCTTGATTTTTGACAATAAAATGTGGCCAACTTTAATGGCTTGATGAAGGTATTGGCTGGGCTTATAAGCAAGCCTAAGATGTTGTTGTTGTTGTTGCCATACAATTTAACTCTTATGAGCACAAATAAACACGAAAGAAAATAATGCGCTGAGCTAAGCTGGGCTGGAGTGGAGAGTGATTATTTATTTGTTTATTTGGAATTGTGTTAAGCGTGTGGTTAAAGCTTACAGGCTGGCTAGCAGGCAGGCAGGCAGGCAGGCATGCAAGCAGTCAGTTAGAGTGGCACTTTGGTGTATTTTGCGAGACAGTGTATTTGTTGATCTTGTTAATACTATAACGCCTTTTGGCCATTTAAAAAGACACAACACACCATTCTACACCACATCACACATTGTGGTATATCACACCTTTCTAGATAAAGTTGGAAAGGAACACTGTGTTTTGTATCACTCTGGTGGTGGTAATTCTACTTATTCTACGAAACTTACTTTGACTGTCAGTTTTTGAAGTTGAAACGATTTTATTGAAAATGTCATAAATGTCTACGGCCTAGGGGAAAGAGGAGAGTGAGGTGCTTGCAATGGTAATGGCTGGCTGGTTGGTTGGTTGGCTGGCTGGTTGGTTGGTTTGGTGGGTATAAAAAAGAAAAATTTTGTAAATGTTGATTTGGATTTATAGCCAAGCATTCAGTCAAGCCACTCACACTCCAACATCTGCAGCCAACACTTGCCGGGGATTTATGAGTTCAGTTTTTGGATTTTTTTTTTCTTTTTTCTCTCGAAAATAATGAACATTCAAGTGTTAGAAGCTGCACTCCATACACACAACTGGTCCCCTTTATTTGATTTTTTGTTGCTTCTTCTTCTATTTCTTTAGTTCTACAATACATACATACGTATATACACTGAGCGCCATAAGTGAGTCAACACCCACTATAATTTTCAATTTTCTATTATAAAAAATATACTTGTAGCACAACAATAATTGAATTGTTGTGTATGTTTTAACATTTTATAAGTAATAAATAAACGTTTCTTATATTTGGAAATTTATTCGATTATTCTCATTTACTTTTCTCGCTATCCTAAGAAAATGAATTATTTCAGTGGTGTTTACTCACTTTTGGCGCTCAGTGTATGTATATGCACAGTAGTTTGTTTATCATTTATTATTATTATACCCCACAGTAGTTGCCGTTGTTGCTGTTGTTGTTGTTGTTGTTGTTGTTGGAAAACCTTTCAGTATTACAAGAAAACAAAAAAAAAAAGCAACAAAAAATCTGGTGGTCTTGTCTAACCCTGTAACCAGGTGACAGCTTATCTTGTTTTTTGACATCTCTTTGGCTTTTTACAAAATTTAAATTTTTGTGTGTCTTTTTCTTTCTTTTTTCTTCCTTACTTCGTGACTTGTAAGTAGGGGGCCTGCTTAGCTGGCTGGCTGCTTGACTGCCTTTGTATGTGCATGTTAAACAAATTCAATTGAAATTTAATTAATTAGTTGACAGTTGGATTGACATTTTGCCCAGTGTTTCGTTTTTCTTTTCCTTTTTTTTTTTAAAGGGAATTCGTTAACGGGTTAATAGATTTCCATTTTAAACGTTTTCTGTGCTTTTTTTAAAAAGCCATTTTTTACGACCGCTTTTTTCAATTAACCAGCAGCTAAGAAAACGGCAATAAATCTTAAGAATTGTTATTCAAATTAATCAATTCACAATTCAAATTCAAATGCAATTGTATTCAATTGTTAATAATTGTCTCGTGATTTTAAAAGAGACAACAATTGTTTGGGCTACTCGGTAGCTGAATCAGTTTTTGATCATGGTTTTATAATAAAAAAAATACCGGAAAGATAGATTCTCCACTTCTCAAACTCATCTGCCTGTTGATTACCATTAATTATAAAGGGTCCGCCAAATAACTTTTTCTGTTAGTGAAAATGATTTAAAAAATAAACTACTAAATATTTTCTCAAATTTCCTTTTTTATTTGAAAGTACAATCCTTCCGGTTAATAATGGAAAATAATTTCATTCAAATGGCTTCCTCGGCTGGCCATGCAGTAGCCTACACGATCGGTCCAATTTTTAAGCACATTATCGATTGTGTGCAGCTGTATTTCACCAATGGCTTCACGATTATTGTCCTTTAAAGCGTCAATTGTCTCTGGCTTGTTGGCGTAAGGTTTATCTTTGACGGCACCCCACAAATAATAGTCCAACGGATCCAAATCGCAGCTCCGAGGTGGCCAACGACATCAGCTCTGCGGCACCGTCTTGTTGAAACCACATATTCACCAAGTCGTATTCTTCAATAGCAGGCCAAAAAAGTCGGTTATCATATGACCATAACGCTCCGAATTGACGGTGACAGTCGTTCCATCGTCGTTTTCGAAGAAGTAAGCTCCAATCACACCTTTGGACCAAAGAGCGCACCAAACAGTGACTTTTTCTGGATGTAATGGCCTCTCTTCAATTACTTGAGGATTCTCAGAACCCCAAATATGACAATTTTGTTTATTAACATACCCACCGAGTGTGAAATGTGCTTCATCGCTGAAGATACGTGGAGATCGCACTATACGTGGCTGTGGCAGAATCAACATTTTTGTAGTAGGTTTTGATAATTTTTATGCGTTGTGTGTGATAGTTAAGCGATCCATTTTCGTCAATGTCAGACTTTCAACTGAAAAGAAAAAAATTGGTTTCACAACTTAGTTTGACAAATGTCGAATTCCAGTCCCATACTTTAAAAACCACGAAATGGATAGCCCTTTATATGTGTACAAATGAAACGGCCATGCACCAACCAAAAGCGGTGCACTATATGGCGACGGTGTATACTATGTATGTTTTTCAACGCTCTTTTGTTAGTCTGTCCAGAATAAAGAGACCAACTGTATTTTCCGAAGTCGCAATGTATTTACATATGTACGTGATTAGTTGCCTCGTTTAACGCTGTTTCGTTTAGCGCTGGAACTTATTGGAAAGTATCCCCCGCGTTAAGCGGAGTCTTACTCTAATGAGAACAGAACATCGTAATACTGTTTGATAGTTAAACCCCTAACTGAGCACTTAGGTTGTGAGAGGTTGACTCAAAATGTCTATGAGACTGTCTTGCACCAGCTTGGCAGGGGAAATAGCTCTGCTGGTTGCCAGGTTACGTCAGACTTCAAAGAAATGAATAGGCAGATTAACTTGGCAGGTGGGCAGCTTTCTGCTTTCATGTCAGTTAAAGAATCAAAATATTTAAATATTTTTGAGGAATGGTTAGGAAGGGTATGCTTAGCTAAGGAAAAGATAAATAGAGGAGAAGTCACATATTAAGCCTGATGGGCTAGAGACAATCAGAACTATTACTAGGTAACTAAAGTAGTTAAAGATTTAAGACTTGCATCTGACTAACGAAGAAGTCGCCGTAGTCTAGTAGGTAGTGTGTCGGCTTATTAGGCCACGGTTCAAACCCCAGGTCAGACATCAAAACGAAAATATGAAAAAAAAATATTTCTTCGCCGACTTCCTCTCAGCATATTTCTGGCAAAAACTCTGAGAGTAAAATAAAATTGCCATTAAAAGTTTCTTAGAAATATAGCGTTCGGAGTCGACTTTAAAACTTTAGGTCCTGCCACTCATGTATAAAATTAACGCACACAACATAAGTGGTGTGAGAAGCTAGGTCGTAATCCTGACTGAAGGGTTGAAATGACCAATAATGTATGTATGTATGTGGTCAGCTAAGGAAAATATAAATAGTGGAGAAGTCACATATTAAGCCTTATGGGCTTGAGACAATCTGAACTATCACTAGGTAACCAAAGTATGTAGTTAGAGATTTAAGCCTTGCATCTGAATACAGTGAATACTCTGACAATAATTGTTGACCCTCCAACCAGGCATAGTCGAATCAAGAATTATTTTATGTAGGATTGAAATCTTTTCAATCCCAATAAGCAGATTCTATGAGAAGGAAATCGAGCACACCTAATTTTCTTAAAAATTTTAATACAATCAATTAAATTGAATTAATTGAATTGAATGAAACTTTTAATCAATTTAATTAAATTGTATTGTAAAAAAAATTAAAAATTTTTCGTTTATTTTCAAAAGCTATTAGAAGCCAAACACAGACATCATTTTTTATAATTTCGATGCTAGATTTAGAGAAGGCAAGCGAGTGAATGATCATTAATTTCATAATTTAAGTGTTTATGTTAATTTAAATCAATTTTTTTTTGTCTTTTTTTTTTGTTTGAAAAAGAAACAAGAAAACCTATTTATAATATCAATAATATGAATGTAATAGGTATGCTAATAATATGCCTCTTCTTTTTTTTCATGGGATTATTAACAGGAAGGTTTTACAGATCCGCCCTCGACATCATCGATAAGTCGCTTGTTAAGGGGTAACGATCGCAGCAGTGATGATGGACGCAAAGACTACAGCATACATGGCTTATTAGGCGGTAAGTCAATTGATTTTCTTTTTTTTAAAAGAAAAATAAACTTAAAAAAAGAACAATTTCAATTAATTAAAATACATTCTCTTGCTCTCTCTGTCTCTATGTATTAAAGAAAAAAATAAAAAAAGAAAAAACAAACACTTGTTGTTTTCCAAAACCTCTCTTCTGGTTTAGAGAAGAGTTTGGAAATGAAAAATTAGGAGAATGTATAAAAAAAAAAACTAAAAACCAATAATCACTATTTTTGATCAAATTATTGATCATTTATTTGATAATTTGAAAATCATCATCAAATCATTTGTTGCACAAATCATCGGTCGAACCGGCGGCATTTCAACTTTGATCGTCTTAAGTTCTGATTTTCTTAAAGGGAAACAAACAAAAAAAAAAAGCCGCTCAAATCACACAAAAAGAAACCAGGCAATCGGATTTTAAAAACATACAACAACAACAACAAAAAATTACAAACTAATGTTATTTAAAAAAAAGAGTTTTTCACAATTTTTTTTTTGGTTTTTTTTTGGGTTCTCAAACTCAACGTATGTTGAACCAAAGCAAAGTGTTGATGAGATGACACCTTCAAAAATGATTTCAAAAATGATTTGAAATTTTTATAAGTTAAGCCAAGAAGACGAAGAATAAGACGAAGAGAAAAAAGGTTTAAACTGACTAATAAGCCTTGGGTTTTCTCCTCTCTAAAACAAACTCCAAAATGCTTAGAAAACCAACAAAAAAAAACGAAATGAAGAAAGTGATGCTACATACGTACACAGATGCTGTTGAAGGCAATGAATGTTTGTTTCATTTCAAATCAGGCTAATTCTGGAAATAAATATGCAAAGTCATGAGATAAACGATCTTCAAACAAAAAAAAAAAAAAAAAAAATCGATTCTTTTTTCTGCTTTCTGTAACACAAACCTTGCTCACATCTGAAATCGTTCTTTAAAAAGCCACAAAAAAGTGTTAATGATCGAGAGCCACAATATAAAACGATTGTTTGTTAAGAAAATTGAGTAGAAAATTGTGTTCTTTAAAGAAGTTTTTTTTCATTTTTCTTTTGATAGAAAAATCAAAACGTTGTAAAATGGAATTATTAAGATAAGGTTGGTTATCTAATTAAAAAACATACTCAAAATATTTAAAAATTCTACACCTTATAATAACAACAACACACACACTCACGCAAAGCCGAAAAAGTATAGAAATTTTGATAGACAGCATGACACCTGAACGGTTGATAAACGACAAAAAAAAAAATAATTCCGTAAAAAAAAAATGCTTAAAAATATTGGGTGTACAACTTGGAAATGCGGTGGTATACACCTCATAGCAACGACTTCTGCAGAAGCTGTAATGATAAGAAAGTAGAGAAGACCACAGGGACCACTTTTCTATCATTGTCTGGCCCTTGTAGACCTGACATAAAGGGGCTCTTCGGCACCTAGAATTTCTGACAGGAAATGTCTAGGCAAAGATGATTAACTCGATGTTAGCTATGCCTTTAGAGGCCGCTGTCTATTAAAGCTAACGTACATTGTTTCAAACAGCAAACTCTCCAGTGATCAAAATAAGCAGTGCGCACAAAAAAAATGGGCCTACTTTTAAGCTTATAACTTTTATCATAATTGAAAAAAATGAATACCGTTACATTGTTTTTGTTAGTCATCTGTTTCAAAATCCACGTGCTAAATCTCATTGCAATAGCAAAATTAGTTTTTTGAAAATGGGCACCCAACAAGAATGTCGTAAAAAAATAATTGAAATTTTCAATGAAAAACCGCGCCGCTTACAAAAAACGATTGCTAGGCTCGCAGGTGTTAACCAAAAAACCGTTTCTAAGGTAAGAATAAAACAATATAAGGAGTCTTTAAGTATTGAGAGAAAGCGTGGAAGAGGAAGAAAAAAAGGATTTGCCGATCAAAACAAAGCAAGTAAAATAATACGTATTTTTCAAAAAACATCCTAACATGTCTGGAAGAAAAGTGGCTCAAAAAGTTGGATGCTCTGAGACCTTTGTCAGAAAAAAATTTTATACACAAAAGAATTCAAATATTATTTACTTTAATTGAAATATAAAACGAAAAAAATCCTCCACTTAGTTTTATTTCTATAACGAAAAGTGTAAGTCCAGTTTTTTTCGTGCGCACTCCTTAAATTGTAGTCAGGAAAGCCACTACTTTCTAAACAATTATGGATTAATAGCTAAGCACCTGAGAAAACATTCAAACTTGTTAGTTACGACATCAAATCGTTAAATCATTACAATGCTAGGGAGCTCAACGGAGGATCAGACACCTGATGGTAAATCTGTATACTTGAAGGCAATAACAGGAGAAGTCGCCGTAATCTAGTAGGTAATGTGTTGTCTTATTAGACTTAAGTCCACGGTTTAAACCCCAGGTCAGATGTCTCCAGTCAAACGAAAATATAAAAAAAAATTTTTCTAGACGACTTTCTCTTAGCAGATTTCTGGCAGAAACTCGAAGAAAAAAAATAAAATTGCCATGAAGAGTTTCTCAAAATATAATATACAGGGTGGCTGATATGTATTGCAACTAACTTCAGGTTGTTATCATTTGTAAACCGCTCATCTGACAGCTGACAGATTTATTCCAGTGACAGTTCATTTTATTATTTACAAGCTTACAAAAGCATTTTGATCTATTGCATTCAGAAAAAAAGTTATTCGTGATGGAATTCAAGCGTGATGATAGTGTGATTGCTTTATATTTGGCTGGAAAACCACAGGTGGCTATCGTTAGAGCCCTCCAGCATTTAAATGTGAATAAATCTTTTGTATCTCGTAACATTGCTCGTTACCGTGATACTGGCAGTGTTGCATCGCGTCCAAAAAGTGGACGAAAAAAAACCGGTAACAACACCAGAAATGATCCGAAAAGTGAAGGCCAGATTTGATCGAAATCCACGCTGCAGTGGTAGAAAAATTGCTCGTGAGCTGAACATATCGCGAGAACGGATGCAACACATATTGAAAAATGAGCTTGGATTAAAGCCATTGAAGTTCCAAAAAGTGCAATAGCTCACCGATGGGCAAAAAAAAGTTAGACTGGAAAGAGCCAAGGAGTTACTTCGCTTGCACGAAAGTGGCCAGTTACCGAATTTGGTTTTCTCCGATGAGTAGCCATTCCAAATTGAGCAGTTTGTGAACAAACAAAATAGTCGGGTTTACTTGCCAAAGAGGTCAGCTGAAAATTTACACCTGCGATTGGCCACCAGAACTCAAACGCCGCCGATGGTGATGGTATGGGCCGCCGTAACGGCCTATGGTCGCTCCCTGCTCGTATTCATCGACCGTGGGGTCAAAATAAATGCCGAATATTATCGGGAAAATGTCTTAAAGACAGTATTGAAGCCCTGGGCAGACAAACATTTCGGCCGCAGACTATGGACATTCCAACAGGAGTCAGCACCACCGCACTCAGCACGCGTCAACCAAGAATGGCTTAAAAAAGAGGTTCCTCGCTTCATTTCTACCGCACAATGGCCACCAAAATCTTCGGATCTCAATCCGTTGGACTTTTGCACCTGGGACATTTTGGAGAGTAAGATTCTCACTAAAAAAATACCAAAGTGTCGATCATCTCAAGACGGCTTTTCGCCGGGAATGGGTCAAAATACCGCAGAGCCACTTTCCACTTTCGTGCAGCCTGTGATGGCTATGTCGGCCGTTTGAAGGCCATAATTCGTAACAAAGGTGGCCAATTCGAACAAATCTAAACTGATTCTAAAATTTGATGTTATTTCCAACATTTTTTGCTTTTGAACAATAAAATTTAAAAAAAAAAATTAAAAAAATATAGCGCTTTACTTTGTTGCATTATATGTATATCAGCCACCCTGTACATATTCACCCTTATTCTGGTTGTCGTCGTCGACGTCGTCTTGCGTCGACAGTTTAAAATTGGTATTCTGTTTGTCGTTATTGACAGTTATAGATGACTGTCGACACAAATTTGGTATTCTGTGAGTCAATACGCCGTCGATATTGTGTTGTGTCGACTCCGATTTTGTCGACTCTGATTTTATCGACATCATTTTTGGTAACGACGACGACGACGACAACCAGAATAAGGGTGATTATGTTTACGTATGTAGTCGATTTGCCAGTGGATTACACACTACATTAGAGAGAGAATTCATTCTTTAGCCGTACTATTCGTATGTGGAACTCCCTTGCTGTAGAGGTCTTTCCTGTCAATCGTGACATAAAGAGATTTAAGCACTGCTCCCTCCTTCCCATAGACTATTTTCTTAACTCCAACACGTACTGCATGAGTACCAGCTACATATCGCTATTTTATTGCAACATAGTCATATCTCAAAAAAACTTGAACTTGGCAAAATGCGATTTAAGTTTTCAAGACATAAGTCCTATGATCTAACTGCCTAACTGATTTTTTTCAACATGTACAGAAGGTCTAAAAGAGCAGTTTTGCTTAAGTAACTACAAATTTTTAATTTTTTGAGATATGACTATGTTGCAATAAAGGAGCGATATGTCCTGAGTGTTGGTTTTAAAAAGTAACCCAACGATGTGTAAATAACACTGTCACTGCAGCTTAATAGACAGAATGCGCAGGCTGTCAGGCGACCTGATCGCCAGAGCGCTCTTTCTATTCCACTCCACCTAAGGCATTATTTGGCACCTCTCTGATCTTTTATTATAACAAAGGGATGGCAGTAAGTTTGCATTTAAATACTGGCCAAACTTGGACTCTGAATATGTATACAGCAAGTCTGGGACCTTATAAATAGTTTCGGGTCGTCTCATAATTTTCGCGATAACAGAAATCTGGGATACTTTGAGGGAAACAAATAAGGACAGGCATGAGTTTGGTTGTATTTTTAAGTAACTTTGCTTATGCATGCTTAGTAGCCCCAATTGTTGGAACTATCCATCTATGGGCCCTTCTGTGTATATTTCCTCTTTCCCCAGTTTCTTATCATTCTCTTTCTTTCCTTTTTTGCTTTGTTTCAATTTCATTAATCAACTTCTTTTTTAACCAACCAATTAACTGGTCTGCTGTAGCAAATCCTACAATGATATGTCTGGCTTCAGTTGCTGTTTCAAAAAATCTTGCCTGAGTTTATCTTTCTTAGCAGATTTTAATTAATTTTGGTTTAAAACAGAAGCCTGGTTTGCTTGGCAAAAGTACTTTCAGAAGTCGCCATGGTCTAGTAGGTAGTGTGTTGGCTTATTAGACTGAAGGCCCGAGTTCGAATCCCAGGTCAGACATCAAAACGAAAATATTTCTTCGGCGACTTCCTCTCAGCAGATTTCTGGCAAAAACTCTGAGAGTAAATAAAATTGCCATGAAAAGCTTCTCAATAAAATTTGTCGTTCGGAGTCGACTTTAAACTGTAGGTCCCGCCACTCATGTATAAAATTAACACACACAACATGAGTAGTGTGAGAAGCTAGGACTGAAGGGTGCGGGCTTCTTGGGGACGATTGCTGTAGACTGCCTAATGGTGAAGGTATAGCACTGGCCATTCTATAGTCACCTAGCAGCAACTCGTTTCCTTGCCGTTCGCATCTTGAGATGTCCACAAAGCACTACTCCCTCTCTTCCACCTTTCTATAACCCATTTTCCTAAAAACCTGCACAATGCACTGCATGAGTAGGGGCCATCCCCTGAGTGCTGGTTTCACCAAAAAAAAAAAAAAAAAAAGAAAGGATTTAAATGAAGAAGAATTCAATTTTTGTTTACAAAATTGCTTACAAAAGTACTTGTACTATGAGAATATTTTTGTTTATTTAAGGCTGTTTAGTTAATTAAAGAACGAAAACAAAAAAAGATTAAAAAAGGCAAGAAAAACATCTGGTTCATTTAATGCCAAAGGTCAGGCAGGTCAGGCCAAAGAAATTCATGAACTAAAAAAAATATCAAGTGTTTGTTGTTTATTGACGGACTCTCTTGCATTGCTTTCTAATGTTTTAAGATCAATGACTACCAGAGAGAGAGAGAGATAAACAAAGCAAATGGAAAGAATCGATTTCGGATTTTTCTTCTCTTTTTTTTCTTTAATTTTCTTTTATTGTGGATTTTCTTTTTTGTTTGTTGTTATTGCCCTATTGCCCTTTCTCATTGTAAATGCCACAAATAGTGGCATGTACTTGTGCTCGTAAATAAATGAATGTGGCAAGAATGTAAGAAATTAAAGAATTTTTTCTTTCAATTTGTTTTCTGCTGCTGCTTATTGGGTGAGAGAGAGAAAGAAGACTAAACAAGGAAACATGTGTACATTTTTGTGTCACTTAAAGTGACAATATTTTGACATCTCATGACATGGAAAATATTGTCGTTGGAATATGTATGGCCTTGTCGGCAAATCGATAACGCAACTGAAGAAATAATAATTATTTCTTCTTCTATTTCTCTTCTATTTTTTCTTTTTTCTTTCTACATTTTTTTGTTATTTCCAATAAAAGAAAATGAAATATTTTCACTTTTAAAGAAAAGAAAATAAAGCAACGTTTTTTTTTTCAATATTTTCACATACATTTCACAAGCCACAGCATTCATACATACAAAATAAATACATTTTCTCATGACCTTTAAGCAAAAAGCCATTAAAGAAAATACAAATTTGCAACAACAACAACAAGCAACAACAAATTGTAAATATTTGTGTAATGAAATCTTCAGTTTCAGTTCTGTAAACTTGTAAATTTATTCGTTAAACAGGTAATTAAATAGTTTTTTAAGTGAAGAACAAAAAAAAAAAAAAAGCCATTAAAATCGCCAAACGATAGAACAATATGCACACAAAGAAAAACTCAATAAAACATTTTAACGGAAATAAACGGAAATGAAAAAAAAAACCCGTTTCTTATTCAAATGTATGCGCCATCACACAACACGGCACAGAATAACAGTTAAAGAGAATCTAGAAAAACACTTATCGATAGACGATAACATTACATCATATCAATGAAACTGAGCGGCAACTATAGGGTGAGTTTTTAAGAGCTATAGGAAAATTTTTCAAAAAAACACATAAAATTCAGAAAAATGCATAAAATCTTTATTTGAATCGATAGTACGGTCCATATAATTTAATGTTTGAAGATTATTTCATGCAATTGTTGACCGCGACCGCGCCTCAAATGGTCCATCCGCTTAGTCCAATTTTGGCATACTCTTTCCAACATTTCGGCCGGTATCTCACGAATAAATGCTTCAATGTTGTCTTCCAATGCGTCAATTGAAGCGGGCTTGTCTGTATAGACATGAGCTTTAACATAGCCCCACAAAAAATAGTCTAAAGGCGTTACGATTCGCAGTATCTTTAAAGAAGTACGGTCCAATGATGCCATCAGCCCATAAACCGCACCAAACTGTGACTTTTTCTGGATGCATTGGTAGCTTTTGCAATGCTTCTGGCTGATCTTCACTCCAAAATCGACAATTCTGCTTATTTACGTATCCATTGAGTCAAAAATGAGCTTCGTCGCTGAACACAATTTTTCGATAAAGAAGTGGATCTTCGGCCAACTTTCCAAGAGCCCATTTTGATAATAAAATTCAATGATTTGCAAGCGTTGTTCGTTTGTAAGACGATTCATGGTTAAATTATAGACCAAACTGAAGATGTTTGACATTGAAACAAAACACGAAACGTGCGTGAGCTGTTTAAACCAGTGTTACCAAAACGATAATAGCTAAAAATCACCCTTTATAAAACCATAAAGAGAAGAGCCTTAAAAAGACATTGATTTCCTAAAGTAACAACAGTTGTGGTTGAAAAATAAATACCAGGCAAGTAACAAAATCAATAAATTGAAGCTTTAAATAGACCGCCCTTTAAAAGACCGTATTCATATACATAATTGGTCACTATAATCCATTAGTCAGGATTTCGACCTAGTTTCTCACATCACTTATGTTGGCAGGACCTAAAGTTCAAAGTCGATTCCGAACAACAGATTTTTGAGAAACTTTTCATGGCAATTTTATTGACCTCTCAGAGTTTTAGCCAGAAATCTCCTGAGAGAAAGTCGCTGAAGGAAATATTATTCAAATTTCGTTTTGCTAAAGATGTCTGAGCTGGGGTTTAAACCGTGGCCTTAAGTCTAATAAGCCAACATACTACCTACTAGACTTTTTTTTCGCGGGAAGGAGGGAAAATGCTTTATGCATTCATGAAGGTCGTCACCATACATGGTATGTCGGACTCTCCCACTGGGTATACCGACTAAAAACCCGTGAAAACGAATAGGTTAGCTTAAATTGACAGCGGCCTCTAAAGGCATAGCTAAAAGCGGTGCTATAAAGTATTGCGATAGTTTTATGAAGTTATGGATTCTATTCAAATCATCTTTGCCTAAACACTTCCTGTAAAAATTCTAGGTGCCGGAGAATCCTTTATGATAGAAAAGTGGTCTCTGTGTTCTCCTCAACTTTCTTATCATTACAGATTCTGCAGAAGTCGTGTGAAGACTGGTAGTTTGTTTAATAAGATTTCAAAAAGCATTAGAATTTTCTTAATCCTGGACGGTTACTCTTCGTCAAATCGACGAAGCTCATTTACAATTTATCATATAACTCTTTTATGGTTGACCAAATTTCGCTAATTTTTTCAACAACGTTATTTGATAATAAAAGCTTGCAGTCAGTAAACAAAAAAAATTATTTTTCTTGTTCGTCGATTCGAAGAAGAGTAACCTTACTGTACAAAAATGACCATCCAGGATTATAAACATGGGTGGCCCGGGTACGTTTACTCACTACAATCTTTCATAATTAATCAACATTGTTTATAAAAAGAGCGAAATTTGGTCAAACATAAAAGAATTATATGATAAAGAGTAAATGAGCTTCGTCGATTCGACGAACAGTAACCAATTAGGGGGAAAGTGTTCGTCGATTCAACGAAGATTAACCTTAATGTACAAAATAGAAGAGTAACCGTCTAGGGTTAATGTATACGTGGTTTAATAACCAAATCATTAAAAGCCGTCCTTAACTTGTGATGTTGTAACTACAACAGACAGCTTGTAATAGTCCCAGTCCCAGTCCCAGTCCCAGTCCCAGTCCCAGCCCCAGCCGTGTTATACTCGTTCTATGAATTAACCACACAGTAATTTATTTATAATTTTTATAAGTTTTTAAAGATTTTTAATAATAATAATATTGGAAAGGAATACATACATACATATTTTTAATATTTAATAAATTTAAAATTAAAATTTTATTTCATTTCATTTCCAATTTAATTAATACCCTGACTTCAATAATCGAGAGATTACGTTCATTATATTGTTGTTAGTGTTGTTGTATTATTATATTTCTTTTTAACAAAAATTGATTTATGGCAGCGTTTTTCAATTGATTCATAAAAAAACCTGATGTTTTTTTTTTCGTACCACTCGAATTTCAGTTTATATCTCTCTGTCTGTGCTATGATCGATCTGTACAGATGGATAATGTGTTGTTATTGAGGTAAAGGAATTGAAAACAAAAAATCGAAAAAATAGCAAAGAGATCATTAAAATATTAATAGTTTTACCCTTTCCAAAGGTGTTAAATTGAAATAGTGAATGAATGTGTATTTAAATGCCATAAAAATTGTTGAACAAAAAAAAAAAAAAATATTCACATTCAGATTTCAAACAGAAAAACGAACAAAAAACTGACCACAAATGCTGAACCAGTAGCAGCAGTTATTAATTTAAATGTTCAAACAAAATACAACAAAAAAAAAAAAAAAAAACGTAGAAAAAATAACAACAAAAACGAAAAACAACAGCAAACAATAATCACAATATAAAAATATGTGAATGTTAATCATTAATTTTGTATATAACGTACGTATGTACATATATACAGTAGTGGACTAAAGTGGTTACATAAAATTAAATTTTTTTAAATTTGTTATATACACTAGGACCTCGATTATCCGTGATTCGTTTATCCAGCAACATCAATTATCCGGGATGGAAAAAGAAAATTTTATACATCGACTTAATTTTATTTTGGATTTTAAATTTTTCTGCATCGTTTAACCGTGATTACCTCTATTATCTGTGATTATAAGCAAAAATGTTTTTCTATTATTTTGGACAAACAAGCGAAAAAGGGAATTCCCTCTTTAGTACATGAAATCCTTATCTACTGTTCACTGTTTTCTGACAAAATTATTTTTTTTTATATTTTTGAAACATGTATGGATATATGTATATAAAATCCTTGAATTATTTAGTTTTTATAAGTATAAATACTAGCTGTACCCTGCGCGTGTTGCTGCGCCACCAACTAAAATAAATTTGAAGGAAAGACATTAGACGAATGTCCAATTAATTTTGAATCATTTTATTGATTTTGTTTCCCGAAACCTTCTTCGGCTCATGCGCAACAACTTTGCTAAAGATCATAACATGATCAAATGCACAGTTTACGATTTAATTCATTTTGAGTAATTTTCAATGGTGCCACCAGTCGGCAATTGGTCATATTCACTTAGAAACCTTCGTCGGCTCATGCGCAACAACTTTTCTAAAGATCATAACATGATCAAATGCACACTTTACGGTATAATACATTTTAAGTAATTTTCAGTGGCGCCACCTATCGGATATTGGTCATACCAACTTAGAAATCTTCCCCGGCTCATGCGCAACAACTTTGCTAAAGATCATAACATGATGAAATGCATAGTTTACGATTCTATAAGGTACATACAAACACACATTCATTTTTATATATATAGATAGAAGAAGACTATGGGAGGTAACACGCCCACTATAGCCAATCCGCCTATTTTGTTCATATATAGTCAAAGTCGTTCATACAAAATTTGAGGACTCTAGCAGTTGCAGTTAAATACTTATTGGGTATTATACATACATTATATACTTATTGGGTATGCGGGCGTTGCACTTCGCCTACTTGAAATTTTAAAATAAAAAATAGCCTATAGTTCCTTCCAGACTTACAGGAAAGTACTGTTAAAATTTCAAGAAAATCGGTTCAGCCGCTTAGCCGCCTATAATGGCATTTTATTGGTTTTGTCCATTTTTTAATTTTCTGCAATTTTTGTTGTTAGTACTTTGTCCAAAGGCCTTTGTTCTTTATTACAGATTTTATTCGATTAGGAATACTTTCCACGAGATTTTTAATGGTTTCGAGTGGAAGATTGGCCCATTCCGTGGAGACTCTTGACCAAAGTTCATCCATATTGGTCGGTGCTGGTTCATATTGGGAAAGTCTTCTTTTTATAATCGCCCACAAATTTTGCGATGGGGTTTAAATCGGGGCTTTGTGCAGGCCATTTCATTGTTTTGAATTCTTGTTCGGAAAGCCATTTTTGCACAATCTTGGCGGTGTGCTTCGGGTCCCCATCTTGCTGAAAAGTTATTTCCTTCGCCGGATAAGCGCACTCCTCAATAAATATGGGCAAATTGTTCTCCAAAATACTTAAATACTGCTCCTCTTATTCATTATACCATCTATTTTAACTAGGGGACCAACACCCCACCAGGTAAAACATCCCCACACCATTAAATTTCCACCACCGTGCTTTACTGTTTGTTTGACGTGATGTCGTTGAATGGTGTCAGTGGGCCTCTTCCAACAAAACTGAATCCCATCAGACTGGAAACGATTAACTTTTTGTCGTTCGGAGCCAACTTTAAACTGTAGGTCCCGCCACTTATGTATAAAATTAACACACACAACATAAGTGGTGTGAGAAACTGCGGGCTTCTTGGGGATGATTGCCTGTAGACTGTCTAATGGTGAAGGTATAGCACTGGCCATTTTATAGTCACCTAGCAGCAACTCGTTTCCTTGCCGTTCGCATCTTCCCCCTTTCCACCTTTCCTAAAAAAAAACCTGCGCAATGCACTGCATTAGTAGGGGCCATCCCCTGAGTGCTGGTTTCATAAAAAAAAAAAAAAAAAAAAAAAAACTTTTGTTTCATCGCACCATATCACTCGTTTCCAGTCATCAATAGTCCAGTTTTTGTGGATTTTACAAAATTTAAGCCTAGCCTTCACATTTTTGTCCGATAGTGCAGGCTTCTTTTTTTTAACAAAATATTCAATTATGTATCCACTTTAGTTCACTACTGTATTATTGTATTTATATATGCACTGAACGAGGGTTAATTTAAAAGTTTTAAACACGAAAAAGGGTGTGATTGAAAGGTATGTTTTCAATTAAAATGTCTTTCCCTTCAGATTTACCTCCTTTAAATAGGCTTTGGCATTAAAAATTAATTCCTCTTTTGCTTCAATAAAATTCCCTACAAAAATACCGATAAGCACGTTCAAAATGATGTGAATATTTCATAATATTACCACCTCTACACCAAACCTCCTCACTTTTGCAGCAGCTGCCACCAATCATGTGCTAAAGTGCTGAAACGAAAAATCAATTTGGCCAACAAAAAAAAAAACCTAAGAAAATTAAATTTTATTTGGAAATTAAATTGAAAATTCTTAAGCAAAATTGTTTTAAAATAAAGCAAGTGATTTACAAGACCCTTGTAAGCATCAGAGATCAGCAATGAGTATGTACATATTCAAAAAGATGAATAGAATCCACTCACACTCATAATTTCTGATACTTATACGCATTCATACTTATTTTACTGATCATGGAACCTCTTCTACTCTTAATCAAAGTTTGAAGTACTCATCATACATCATACTTAACAACACGTATGATGCTGTTGATTTCGACTCTCCATTACTCAACATATACACGAATCACAAAATAAGTATGAATCGTGTATGAACGCTAAAATACTCACTAGAAGGTTGGGTGTTTGCCCTGCTTGCTGCTCTGTCTGTCTTTTTTGCTTATGTGTCTTTTTTCTTTTGTTGTAAATGCCTAACAACTCGAATCATTTCTAAGTATTTTTCTAAAGTTATGAATCTAAATGAGTAGAGGCTTCTGAATCAAACATATTTCTAATGGTATGAGTTTGATGTCAACACGTTCTACGCCTACTCATTGCAACCTGTACTTATAAATCAATGTTTTAGTGAGTGTGATGAATGAATCAGAGTACATAGTAACATTTTAATATTGTTGACTCACTTATATTTAATATTTTATGAGTGCTTATGAGTAGCGAAAAAACGATTCATTGCTGTTGATGCTGTTGATTTCGACTCTCCATTACTCAACATATACACGAATCACAAAATAAGTATGAATCGTGTACGAACGCTAAAATACTCACTAGAAGGTTGGGTGTTTGCCCTGCTTGCTGCTCTGTCTGTCTTTTTTGCTTATGTGTCTTTTTTCTTTTGTTGGAAATGCCTAACAACTCGAATCATTTCTAAGTATTTTTCTCAAATTATGAATCTAAATGAGTAGTCTTATGAATCAAACATATTTCGAATGGTATGAGTTTGA
Organism: Sarcophaga caerulescens; assembly: GCA_927399465.1. NCBI lineage: Eukaryota > Metazoa > Arthropoda > Insecta > Diptera > Sarcophagidae > Sarcophaga > Sarcophaga caerulescens. The sequence goes on from OV656868.1 coordinate 87,241,983, forward strand.
TGTCAACACGTTCTACGCATACTCATTGCAACGTGGACTTATAAATCAACGTTGTAGTGAGTATGAATGAATGAATCAGAGTACATAGTTAAATTTGAATATTGTTGACTCACTTACATATATTTAAAATTTTATGAGTGCTTATGAGTAGCGAAAAAACGATTCATTGCTGATCTCTGGTAAGCATCACTTAGGTCAATACTAGATTAATCCTACGGGGTCTTCTGCTACTCTCTTGGAGCTACAACAGCTAGGCAGTCAGTCAGAGCCTTACACATAAACTACATCCATTCAACTCTGTTTTTTGAATTTTTTTCTTTAATCGTCTATATATGGTATACGTTTAGTTGCTTGTCCACTTGGTCCTAGATCTTCCCATTGCTCTTCCGCCTCACTAGTTAACTTAGCTTACATAAAGATGGCAGTCGATTCCAATTCAATAGACTTAAACTTCATATTCATATGCACGGATTATACCAAGCAGTCATAATTATATAGAGTACCCCCCTCTGTAGAACCTATCTGTGCTAATTACAAAGCCACAAATACTCTCATGTTTCTTATCAAAGAATAAAATCTCGAAAGCAATATATCACGCTTTCGTAAAACGTAGACCAGAAAAGCTTCCCAAAGATCTATCGTTCGCTAGAGACGTTTAAACTGTAGATCCCGCACTCATGGATAAAAATTAACACCCCCAATAGGGGTGTTGTGAGAAGCTAGGTTGTAGTCCTGACTAAATGGCTGTAATGATCAATTCCGTTAATTAAGCAAGTAATCCCAAGAGAGCAGAATAACGACATAAATGGTGTTCTGCACTCATTTTCATCATCATCACAGATACGACAGTAGTAGTAAGCCCCCCCCCCCCCCCAAAATGATATACGTGGCCCTCTATGAGACAACGTTTCCTGCAGTGAGTAGAGTTCCGTGTGAAATATTGCGGCAATCTTACATACATAATTGGCCATTACAATCCTTCAGTTAGGATCACGACCTAATTTCTCACACCACTTATGTTGTGTGCGTTAATTTTTATACATGATTGGTGGGACCTACAGTTTAAAGTCGACTCCGAACGACAGTTTTTTTTTTGAGAAGCTTCCCATGGCAATTTTATTTACTCTCAGAATTTTTGCCAGAAATCTGCTGAGAGGAAGTCGCCGAAGAAATATTTTCGTTTTGATGTCTGACCTGGGATTCAAACTCGGGCCTTCAGTCTAATAAACCAACACACTACCTACTAGACTACAACGACTTCAATTACTTTACACACTTTCTGTTAATAAATTCTGGCTGTATCAGAATTCTTCGGTTTAGGTTCTCAAGTGCCGGAAAAAGGAGACTCTACTTTGAGTTTTTCTCTACGCAAGTTTTTCATGGCAATTTTATTAACTCTCAGAGTTTTTGCTAGAAATCTGCTGAGAGGAAGTCGCCGAAGAAATATTTTGTTAGATTTCGGTTTGTTGGAGATGTCTGACCTCGGGTTTGAACCCTGGCCTCACGTCTAATAAGCCAACACACAACCTACTAGACTACGGCAGCATTCTTGCTCAAAGTTATTGATTGGGCTGCTGTCTGCTACATTTTTTTTTCCGTGCCTATGAAGCAATGTTTGATGACTACGGCGTTGTGACTATTTTAGGTTACTAGGCAGATAGTTGTCACTATAACAAGGGTATCGAAGCTGTTGCTTATCGCTAAGGAATATGTAGAGTATATGTAACTAATGATGATTTCTTTTCTGATAAAAAAAAATGTTGCCTACATATTTTGTAGCACTTATTGGAGGTCACACGAACCCTCATAATGTGTTGCATTATAAACGATTACAAAAGAACAAAAATCATTGCCCGTTATGCAATTATTTTTGTAGTTTTATGCCAATTTAGCATTTTTTTTTTTACTTAATTAACGATTTTAAAACTAATCATTGTATAAAAAATGAAAAAATATTTTTTTTAATTATCCAAATAATTTCCAATTAAATTATTTTTTTATTTTCGGACAGCTAACATTACATAAAATGTTTTAAATAAAAAAAATAATAATATTTTTACCGAGGGCTCCGGGGTCATACAAGTTAAAACTTTTATTTTTATGTAAAATTCAACTTTAGGGCCATTGTTTTCAAATCGCTTTAGTTGGCACAATATGTTATTAATTATTTAGTAAATTTTTTCGAATTTCTATATAAAAACTAAAAATCAAATCAAAAATATAATTTTAAGTTAAGTTAACTCATCTCAAACCTTTTTTGTTGAGATAATAATACATATGCATATGTTTCTTTGTAGTCCTCGACTAGTAAATTTCATATCGCTAAAATAAAACAATTTTTTTTAGCGATTTTAAAGCTCATTCTGCTTTTCCAAAAATAAAATTATCAACACCTATAGTCAGCTGTTGTTTGTTTATAAGTTTGTTACTAGAACCTGGCGCAATACTGATAAATTACATTTTATCACTTTAAACACGCGGCAAGAGTTTCGTTTTAATAATAATGGATACATGTTCTCCATATCTGACGATGAAGAGGATTCCAACAAATTTTCCAAAATAATATTTTTTGCTTTCATTTCACCACTTTTAAAACAAATAATTTTTTGTTATTTTTTTCAAAACAATAACAAGAACAGCTGTTTTAAAAGTGCTGCCCTTACAACCCTTTCATTACATTGAGGGTCAAACATGCAGCATATTTTCTGGGTTTTATGGCAAAATTTTTAGAAAAGAACACGTTACTAATTTACAGAACAGCAAAAGGGCAAAAAGGCAGAATAAAGGCAACATTTATTCCAGAAAAGAAATCGCCATAAGTTTTCCTTGTTAGGTCAGCTGATTTTCAGACTTTGCCCGTGGAATATAATTTAAGGTCTTCTGTAATTTACTTCTTCTTTCCATTAAAAAAAACATTCTTTTAAAATTTTTTTTTTTCTTTTTTTAAATTTATTGAAGACAACCACCAGAAACCCTTAAATATGAAGAACAACAAAAAAAAATTCATTTCAAAAATTATAACAAAATCTTGTTTGAAAAGAAAAAAGAAAGAAAGAATGGAAGAAAAAATTCAGTAGAAAAAAGCGAGGAGATTACATTGATTGATGACAATACCTTCTTTGGCTTCTAGGGAAGGCAAACAAAAAAAAAATTAAAAAAATTTTAGGAAAATTTCAACCGAAAAAATGTTTGAAATTCTAAAACAAAAACCCAATTGAAGAGAAGACAATCAAACGATTTAACAAATTAGAAAAGAAGTAGTAAAGCTACCAGGCAGGCCAGGCCAGTGCCAGGCAATTGATCTTGGCCAACTGACAAAAGACATGTTAAGCTGTCTATCATTTAAACAAATCAAATACGAAATTGTCTAAGAAAACGTACGCATGTATGTACTTCAAGTAACAACAAAAAAATTTAATTTTTTGACACATTTTGTAAGACTTTAAGACGACCAGACCCGCCAGGCTAGAGACCCTTTAGAGGTTAAAACAATTTTTAACACGGTTTTGAAAACAGAAAAACATGCTAAGGCTGCCAAGTCAAATAATCAATAAAAATTTGACATCATTTACGACAACAACAACAACAAAAATACACAATATTTGATAAGCTTAGAACAACAACAACAAAAGCCCCCCTATTAAATAATGAAAAATTTAAGCTTGCCTGTCTGTCTAGCTGGCTGGCTGGCTGGCTTAAATAAATTTAATTTGTCTTGACTTTTAAACGGTAGTCCCAGCTCTGTATAATGAATAATGCTTAAAATATGTTAATTTTTCTTGATAAAAAACAAAAAAAAACAGAATCAATTTCAAATCAATTGATTGTTTTAAAATTTTTTTTTTATTGGCCATTTGTGAATTCAAAATTTAATACAACACAACTCGTATGGCATTAATTAATTAATTGTTATCAAACGACGTACGTATGTATATTTAAACGCCCATTTTCAACACCTTTTTGATTCTCCACATTAACGGCTAATAAATGTGAAATATTTTATGGCATAAAACGTTTCAAAAGCCAAGGCAGAAGCAAAAGGCAGAAGCCAGAAGCGGCAAAGACCGGCAAAGGCAAGATTTTTTTGTTTAATTAATTATTAAAGCATTTAACAGGGGTTTCTTCGTCTTCTTGGGCTTTGGCTTTTTGCTGTTTCGTATCACGATTGTGAAATGCGATATTTTCTGGTAAATTGTTTCAATACGGTCGCCATAAGGCACATACAATCACTCGTTAAAAACAATAACAACAACAGCAACAAATTTAAGTTAACAATTCAATTTGGTAGCAGATTTTTATTACCGCTTAATAAATAATATTGTACCTTCAGGAGGGCATTCAAAGTTTTAAACTCTCATGCCATTCACTCCTTTCGAAACGTTTAAAAAACGTTTTAATTTTTCCATACATTCTTGAAGATTATGTTGGATTAAGTTGAGTACAGAAGAAGGCAAGAAACAAAGGATAGTAGGGACACACAGGGAGAGAGAGAGAGAGGAAAACAGAGTCATCTCACTACCCTTAACATTGTGCAGCCCTTGCGCTGACCAACTTCTTCTTCCCTAATTTGGTAGAACTTGGTCAGAAGGCAAGAAACAAAGGATAGTAGAGACACACAGAGAGAGAGAGAGAGAGGACAGAGTCATCTCACTACCCTTAACATTGTGCAGCCCTTGCGCTGACCAACTTCTTCTTCCCTAATTTGGTAGAACTTGGTCAGAAGGCAAGAAACAAAGGATAGTAGAGACACACAGAGAGAGAGAGAGAGAGAGGAAAACTGAGTCATCTCACTACCCTTAACATCGTGCAGCCCTTGCGCTGACCAACTTTTTCTTCCCTAGTTTGGTAGAACTTGGTCAGTGTATGGAGTGCGTTCACCTGTGGCATCACAACGGGCCGCTATGCGTGCTCAAGTGAGCTTTTGGTATCAAAGCTACCAATCCAACCTAACATAACCCTTAACATCTGCAATCCTAGTAGAGACTACTCACCATAGTACTGTTCCCACTCATTAGTACAAATCCTGATGAAAAAAGGAAACACATATCCACCTTTCCCTAAGCCATAATGCCTTGTAAAAAACCTTCCCAGTTATAATACCCTTCCCGTTCTAGAACAATCCGAGCTTTAACTAACTTCCCTATTCCACCAAGAAGTGTCAACTCTCTGTCTCATTAGCTGATCGATAAGCACGACAAGGTACGAGTTTACCAGAGATCAGCAATGAATCGTTTTTCCGCTACTCATAAGCACTCATGTAATTTTGAGTATGAGTGAGTCAAGAGTATTAAAATTCAACTACTCTGATTCATTCGTACTCGCTACAGCATTGATTTATAAGTATAGGTTACAATGAGTATGAGTACAACGTTGACATCAAACTCACAACATTCGAAATGTGTTTGATTCATACGCCTATTCATTCTGATTCATAAATTTAGAAAAATACTTATAATACTTATAAGTGATTCGAGTGTCTCGAATCATTCATCAAAATTTACAGCCTTTGTTATTGTTGCATATACAAACAAAGAAGAAAGGAAAGACAAAGACAACAAGCAAAGCATACACACAATCTTCTTGTGAGTATAGTAGTGTTCGTACGCGAATCATACTTATTTTGTGCTTCGTGTAAATGTTAAGTAGAGACGAGTCGAAGTCAATAACATCATGCGTATTGTTAAGTATGAATACGACGAGTACTTCCAACTTTGAGTATGAGTAGTATGAGTATGATATTAAAATAAGTATGAATGCGTATAAGTATCAGAAATAATAAGTATGACTCGAATCTACTCATCGTTTTGAATACTCGTTGCTGATCTCTGGAGTATACCAAGCGTAATCCAACCGATCACTTTATCAGGTTCACGTGTTTCAGTGCCGCTTCTTATGGCAGTTTATCTACAGTCTCATTACTTAACTCGTCACAAAGCCTTGAAACCACGTAACCCCGCACAGACATTACTGGTCATTAGATTCTGGGTATTCTTGCGACACATATTGGTCTTAAATGGCCAATGACTTCTGCAACAGCTGTACAGACGAGAAAGTGGGGGAAGGGAAATAGGGGGTTTTTAGTCATGCAGATGATCAAAAGCTTCGGCTGATAGGAGGATAAGGATTTTCCCTGTCGCAATGGGTTATACTTGGTCTAAGTGTGTTTCAACTCTCGGTTTCATGAACACTTTTACCCATCAAGAACCTGTTTCCTGTGGAAGAGCTTCATGCCTTTAGAAAATGACCGTAAATGAAAATCTCACAAAAATGAGCGGCTTATAACCTCTGCACGTAACACTGTGGATTAAGATCGCGAGCATAATCAGCAGTCTCAAGAGAAATATATTTCCAGGAGTTGACAAAATCACCTGTATATCGGCCCTTGCCTCAGAACAACAACCTGTGTGAACTCATATTGGATGTAGTCGTGAGAAATATATTTTCCTAGTCTTTGTTAAGAGGTAACGCTGCCCAATGCTACTCTACCTTTGGGGCAGCTGGGCTCAAGGGACTTCACTTGAATATTTTGAGGGTGTTGAAGCCTCTTCATTACCATTAAATTCGATAACCATGTTGATAATTGTTTCATCTGCTTCAGGATTGAAGTCGTCGTAGTTTAGTAGGTAGTGTGTTGGCTTATTAGACGTAAGGCCTGGGTTCAAACCTCAAATTAGAGATCAAAACGAAATTATAAAAAAAATATTTCATAGGCGAATTCCGCTCAGCAGATTTCTGGCAAAATCTCTGAGAATAAATGAAACTCCCATGAAAAGTTTCTCACAAATCTGGCGTTCGGAGTCGACTTTAAACTGCAGGTCCCGCCGCTCAAGTATAAAGTTAACACACACAACATAAGTGGTGTGAGAAGCTAGGTCGTAATCGTGAACGAAGGGTTGTAATGACCAATTATGTTATGCTTCAGGATTTGGTCCTGGCTTACCCGGGTTTTCACTCGAGCAATATAAATACTACGTCATGCCATCTTTCGTGAAAATACTTCCAATCGTATGTATATTTCGATCAAAGTCTGCTTCATATATGTAGGTTAGGTTAATGTGGTAGCTTTATACCAAAAGCTCACTTGAGCACGCATAGCGGCCCGTTGTGGCAGCACAGGCGAACGCAGTCCCTGTACTGACCAAGTTCCTCCGAGCCAATGAGGTGGAAATCGGTCAGCGCAAGGGCTGCACTATATAGTTCCCAGAAAAACCTCCGATTGAGTGTAAGTTTTTTGATCCCACTATCGACCACATAAGCAGTCTAGTTGTGGAGCAAACTATGGAATGTTGTTGTTCTTTGTATCAATGTTTCATAGACTTCAATAGCGTCTTCGATAGACTGAGTCTACATTGACTAAAGTCCATACTGCAAGCCCATCTAGCAGAATCAAATACTATCGACAAACTGCTCCAACTAGAACTAGCGATGTTAGAGTAGGTGCCTGGCAGGATTGCATTTTGCCTTGGCTAAGAAATGACATTCACTGGCAGAGTAGCAAAGAAGAGAACATTACTCCGGCATTGGTGTACACACAATTTGTATACAAACCAGAGATCAGCAACGAGTATTCAAAACGATGAGTAGATTCGAGTCATACTTATTATTTCTGATACTTATACGCATTCATATTTATTTTAATATCATGCTCATTCTACTCATACTCAAAGTTGGAAGTACTCGTCGTATTCATACTTAACAATACGCATGATGTTATTGACTTCGACTCGTCTCTACTTAACATTAACACGAAGCACAAAATAAGTATGATTCGCGTACGAACACTACTATACTCACAAGAAGATTGTGTGTATGCTTTGCTTGTTGTCTTTGTCTTTCCTTTCTTCTTTGTTTGTATATGCAACAATAACAAAGACTGTAAATTTTGATGAATGATTCGAGCCACTCGAATCACTTAGAAGTATTATAAGTATTTTTCTAAATTTATAAATCAGAATGAGTAGGCGTATGAATCAAACACATTTCGAATGTTGTGAGTTTGATGTCAACGTTGTACTCATACTCATTGTAACCTATACTTATAAATCAATGCTGTAGCGAGTACGAATGAATCAGAGTAGTTGAATTTCAATTCTGTTGATTCACTCATACTCAAAATTGCATGAGTGCTTATGAGTAACGGAAAAGCGATTCATTGCTGATCTCTGATACAAACGCCAGATTTTTAACGTTTTCATACATAAAAGGCTTCAATTTGTTCAGCATTTCCAATTGCAAGGATTTATTTGAAAACAAAATCCGGCATAACAATAGACCAACTGTCTAAATGCTGTTAAATATTGCGGTAATTTGTTTAAAACACCTCTCTTGTGCTCTCATTATCTGTCAATGTTTTTGGTATTTTACGGCAAAGTTCGAAGAGAAAAATTACAATAGAACGGCAAGCCCACTTCACCAGTGTGAAATGGAAAACGCCTTTTGAACAGAGAAAGAAAAAGAAAACCACAAATGAAAGGATCACAGGATCAAACCGAACATTAAACGAAGCCGACATCAAAAAGTCAAAAAATCACTTGAGCCAATTAATAAATTGAAACAAAAGCCCAGCCAGCCGTGGACGTTGTAGAAAAGTATCTAAAAAACGAGGGAGAGAGAAGAATGCAAATGCGAAACAATAGACAAAATGGAACCTTTGGAATTAAAAAAAGAAAAGAAAGGAGAGGGAATGTCGTAATATTTTTAAAAAGTTTTTGTTACAAAAAAACAGAAATCCTTTTACAGATTCAAACAGGTTAAAATGAAAATAAGATCCTCACAATGAGATCCTTTGGAATGGCAAATTTGAGAGACACAAAGACGCCCCCTTTGGCATTATTTGTGGTAAAATTTTTTTGCCACTTTATTGTTAGAGACGGACGGTAAATGTTTGCGATCAACAGGCGTTAATGGCATTACACTCTTCTTCTACACATCCTTGTTTAGCAATTTGGTCAAGTCATTGGACAAATGGCCCGTACGGTGATATTTTAAAACATGTTGGTTAAAAAAAAAACATTCAATTCAAATCGTTTATAAAACATCCTTAAGGATTAAAAAAAAAAAATAAAAAAAAAATTTGAAAACAAAATTGCCTGTGTGCGGTCCTTTAAAGGCAACGTATCAACGCCTTCGCCTCAATACATTTTTGATTTCATTTTCTGTGTTTTTTTTTCTTTTCTTCCTCTTTTCATTAAATTATTTATTCTTCTTAAAATTCATTCTGTTGTCATTAAATTCCAACACTGCTACCCCTCGTTTATTTTAACACGATCTTCGGTTACGTATCATTTGGGCACGTTCAATAAGAAAGAGAAGCAAAAAAAAAAAAAATTGGAAGAGAGAAAAAAAGTGTCAACTTAACAAAAGCATTGACGGTACGTACAAATGTACCGCCACACTGCGGCATCTTTAATACGCCACGGGGCGTCCAGTGCGGTGCGTTTTCATGTCTTTGTAAGCGTCGGCTTTTTTTTTTCCCCTCCGTTTCACTTTTAGCTTGGCTGGCTGCTGCTGTTATTGCGGACCACAATAATACCCCGTCGTTGTGAATGATCATGATTTGGATTTATTATAGCGTATGGGCCCCATTTAATTTCTCTGCTTTCTTACATTTTTTTTTTTTTGTTTTTTGTCCGTCATGTGAGGGTGAGCGTTTTAGTTGATTAGGCCGATAAAATGTTAATGAATTTTAACACACTTGAATAGAAACAACAAAAACAAAAATACGAGCAAACTTTTTTAGTAAAATAAGCAAGTCTTGGAGATATTTTTAGTATTAAAAATCGTTATGGAGAGGTCTTTACTGGAGTTTGAAGTTCAATTCTTAGCTTCATGGCCTCCTAGTCTTGCAATCGGTTTGAAAGAAGATGTGTTTTGCGTGTTCAATGAATCATCGTTCTCTCTCATAAATGCAGTATTTTGAACTACCGGGTTATCCATTTCGTGGTTTCAAAAGTAAACGTAAATAAAACACATATGAAATATTTTTTTCATGATACAGTAGGACCTTGATTATCCGTGATTCGATTATCCGGCAACATCAATTATCCGGGATGTAAAAAGAAAATTTTTTGCATTGACTTAATTTTATTTTGGATCGATTTAAACTTTTCTGCATCGTTTAACCGTGATTACCTCTATTATCCGTGATTATAAGAAAAATTTTTTCTATTATTTTGAACAATTATTTTGAACAAGCGAAAAAAGGGAATTCCGTCTTTAGTATACGAAATCCTTATCTACTGTTCACTATTTCCTGACAAAATTATTTTTTTTTTTATATTTTTGAAACATGTATGTATATAAAATCCTTGAATTATTTAGTTTTTATATAAATATGTACATATTCATTTATTAATTAATAAAAAATATCTATTAAAAAACTAGATAAAATTGGTACTCAATTAACCGGGAAAATTGATTATACAGAATGCTTCCGTTCCCGACCAACACGGATAATCGAGGTCCCACTGTATTTCTTTTTTAATGTAAAGTTTGAACGTTGACATTATATGTGTGAAACACTACATCATTTAAATGACCTCCACGTGAAGTGTTGCAAGCATTGATTCTTTTGAGATAATTTTCGACCACTTTTTGACACATATTGGGCGGTATCTCAGCCATAACTTTTTTTTTTTTTTGGTGAAACCAGTACTCAGGGGATGGCCCCTACTCATGCAGTGCATTGTGCAGGTTTTTTAGGAAAATGGGTTATAGAAAGGTGGAAGAGAGGGAGTAGTGTTTGTGGACATCTCAAGATGCGAACGGCAAGGAAACGAGTTGTTGCTAGGTGACTATAAAATGGCCAGTGCTATACCTTCACCATTAGACAGTCAACAGCAATCGTCCCCAAGAAGCCCGCACCCTTCAGTCCTAGCTTCTCACACTACTCATGTTGTGTGTGTTAATTTTATACATGAGTGGCGGGACCTACAGTTTAAAGTCGACTCCGAACGATAAATTTTATTTATTTTTTTGACGAATGTTGGTTTTTAAGTGCTCAGTTGAGTTGAAGGTTTATCTGCATAAACACGGTCTTTCGCGTAGCCCTACAAAAAAAGTCTAATGGTGTCAAATCGCATGATCTTGGTGGCCAGTTGATATCGCCACGACGAGAAATTACGCGGCCAGGAAATGTCTCTTGCAATAAAGCCATATTCGCTCGAGTTGTGTGGCATGTGGCACCATCTTGTTGAAACCACATATTCTCCAAATCGTATTTTTCAATAGCAGGCAAAAAAAAAGTCGGTTATCATATGACCATAACGCTCCGAATTGACGGTGACAGTCGTTCCATTGTCGTTTTCAAAGAAGTAAGCTCCAATCACACCTTCGGACCAAAGAGCGCACCAAACAGTGACTTTTTCTGGATGTAATGGCCTCTCTTCAATTACTTGAGGATTCTCAGAACCCCAAATACGTCAATTTTTTTATTAACATACCCACCGAGTGTGAAATGTGCTTCAACGCTGAAGAAAATTTTGTTCGAAAAATTTCCGTTCACCGCCTGTTGTTCAAGCACCCATTCCACGTATCTACGACGTTGTGAATGGTCAGCTGGCTTCAGTTGTTGCGTGAGCTGGACTTTATATGGATGTAGGTGTAGATCTAAATGCAAAATACGACATAATGTGCCGTAAGACAGTCCTAATTCCTGAGAACGACGAGGAATCGACACATTCGGGTCTTCGGCAACACTTTCACTTAAAATAGCGATATTTTCAGCGGAGCGAGCGAAACGATGATGCACAGGTCTTTCAATATTTGTAACCACTCCAGTCTCTTCAAATTTCTTCACAATTTTGCCAATTGCTTGCGTAGTTGGACGATTATGTAAACCATAATCTCCTCTTAAAGCACGATACGTGGCTTTGGCAGAATCACCATTTTTGTAGTAGATTTTGATAATTTTTATGCGTTGTGTGATAGTTAAGCGATCCATTTTCGTCAATGTCAGACTTTCAACTGAAAAGAAAAAAATTGGTTTCACAACTTAGTTTGACAGATGTCGAATTCCAGTCCCATACTTTTGAAACCACGAAATGGTTAGCCCTTTACATTTAACCTGTATGTATACTTCCCAAGGTACCCAAGACTTGAGGGCAGCTGCAACTTTCTATTCACCTTTCTATATCAGGATTTAGTTTAGCTGTACACCTTTCTGTGCCTTCACTGTCCCACAGACATTGCTACATCCGCAGGGAAGCTACCTACATCGCATCATAGGGAACAGGATTCAACTATACGGTGTGTCTACTCATAAATTTTAAATTTTTTCGGAAGCATTCCCGATATGATTTCTGCTCTCTGCAATGACTTCATACGATAAGCCGGTGAAGCTCTCAGTGCCTTGTCTCTGTGCCTGTATTTATTACTATGCCCTCTGCGGCATCTGCATCGTGTTATCCAATTTAAAACGCGGTTTCAATAAAATCTGACCTGAAGAGCTAAAAGAAATATTGAATCGATCCTTAGTGGGTTAGTTTTGGTCCTATTAGGTCCCGCGGTAATACTGATAATATCTATTTCTTTGGCTAGACATGTTCTGGCTATACATTTTGGTTGCATTTGAAATGATGGACATTAAGAAATAAGATCTTCTGTAGTCTACTTTTCCTTCACGTCCGTACGACAACTGCTAAAGACTTGCTGAGATATTCCAAGTTTCCGAACATGTACATACATCTAGAGGCCTATGTGCCGATTTAACACAAATTTTCTTCTGCTTAAAGCGGAACGGATTTGTCTGATCTCTATACAAATGAGTTCATTAAACTATCTTTCCATTACAAATGAGTAAGGCTTGTGTAGGATTATCTGTTCGCTCCTCTGCATCGAAATGCCAATCTCACTATGAATTTATTTGAGATTTCTGTTGTACCAGGTTTTCACAAGTGCTTCAACTTTGTTGTCACCTTCAATTCTCAGTCTCCAAAAACCTTTATTACCTAATGGCTGCTTTATTGGCAGTAATTATGCGTTCTCTAACAACGGTTTCGTACAGTGTCAGCCTTTATGGCTATTATTTTAGCCGGGATAGTACTACACTAATCGGTTAGTGAGAGAGGAAATCTAAGATTTAGGAAAAGATTCCACATCCATCTGGTCTATATGCGTCCAGTGGATGGATGAAATTCTCCTGGAGTTGTAAACCATTAGATTTCATTGCAAGACAACAGATTATCTTTAAGATTGCAATTGTGTTTGTGATGTTCATTCGAATTTCGAAAGGGCTTTAATGTGGTCTCTCCTATAATCTAGCCTAGCAAATCCAATATGGTTGTGACTACATCTATATCTATATATACATATATATAGATAAAAGTGGATGTGTGTATGTATGTAACATATGGACTCCAAAACGGCTGGGCCGATTTTGATAAAATTTTCAGGGAATCTTCAGAATATTCAGGCGGGTAACACTGTGAAGTCTGATTTTTTTATTTCCGGTCTGTGGGCGGAGGGGCGTGGCAATATCCAATTTGTTTGTTTGTATATACCTTATTGAATCGTAAACTATGCATTTGATCATGTTATGATCTTTAGGAAAGTTTGCGCATGAGCCGGGGAAGGTTTCTAAGTTGGTATGACCAATATCCGATAGGTGGCGCCACTGAAAATTACTTAAAATGAATTAAATCGTAAACTGTGCATTTGATCATGTTATGATCTTTAGCAAAGTTGTTGCGCATGAGCCGAAGACGGTTTCTAAGTTGGTATGAACAATATCCGATAGGTGGCGCCACTGGAAATTACTTAAAACGAATTAAATCGTAAACTGTGCATTTGATCATGTTATGATCTTTAGCAAAGTTGTTGCGCATGAGCCGACGAAGGTTTCTAAGTGAATATGACCAATTTCCGACTAGTGGCACCATTGAAAATTACTCAAAATGAATTAAATCGTAAACTGTGCATTCTTTAACAAAGGTATTGCGTATGAGTCGATGGAGGTTGGTGCGATTAATTTCCGATGGATGGCGTCACTGAAAATTATTCAAAATGAATGACAAGCAATTGGTCGCTCTACACCTCAAGCACGGAAGAAAAGAGCATTACGAGCCTCAGAATCAGACGAGCATTGAGACTGGAAAATCTTCTAATATATGCCGCTGAGACCCGTTCGCTTGAACCACTTGAACAACGAAAACTGAGATTAGAAACTGATCGAATGCGTACTACTCAATCCCGTTCATCTGAATCATAAGGACAATGGGAAACAAAATCAATAAAATCATTCAAAATTAATTAGACATTCGTGTAATGTCTTTCCTTCAAATTTATTTTAGTGTGTGGCGCAGCAACACGCGCAGGTGACAGCTAGTACATACATAATTGGACATTACAACCCGCCAGCCAGGATTACGAACTTTCTTCCAACTGGCGAGACCTACCGTTTACCGAACGCGATATTTCTGAGAAACTTTTCATGGTAATTTTGATTTACTTCTCAGAGTTTTTGCCAGAAATTTGCTGAGAGGAAGTTGCCGAAGAAATATTTTTTTTTTCAGATTTTCGTTTTGATGCCTGGCCTGTTGTTTGAACCGTGGCCATATGTCTAATAAGGCAACACACTACCTATAAGACTATTGCGACTAAAATGTTGCGAATTATTTAAGAAAACGTTATTATAGTGCCTCCCATAATGGAGTTGTTACACCACATTTCTTGAAATGGTCTTGGGAAGCGTTTTAGGGCTGCGTTTATGGCCACAGTAAAATACTTGGCAATTTCATTTGGTTGGTGAACTTTTAAACCTTTTCCTTTACCTTATGAATTACAATTAGGCTGGGAAGCTTTAAAATGCCAAGCGGCTTGCTTTAAACAAATACCGTAAACGTTTATTTAACCAACGTTTAAATGTTTATTTTTATTTTAATTGTTTAGCAAATTACTTTTGTTAAGCACAGTACATACCGTACACCGTGCAGTACAGTTGTTCATTTCTTTGTATTGTTTTTCTGTGTTGTTGTTGGTTGGTTGGTTGGTTGGCTTTTAATTTCTTATTTAATTAATATTTCTTCTTTAACGACGTTTTAAACCTTTAATTTCAATATTTTCCTAAGGTTTCATTTAACGTTTCATTTTAACGTTGTTTTACGTTTAACCTTTACCTACATTCCGGCCGGGGCTACCCAAAACACAATGCTTGTCGCTGTCGTCGTCGTCGTCGCCGTTACTCACCAGCAACACCAAACTTCAAGCTGTGAGAATGGCTCACACAAATATTGTGTATTTTTTTTTTTTATTAAATTGTTTCGGGGGCAACAACAACAGAAGATGGAGAAGAAGAAGTAGAAGATGAGAGGAAAAGGGGGCAAAAAGTTTACCAACCATTTATTAAGAGAATGACTTCTCTAATGACGAAGTGGCTGCTGGCGGCTGCTGATGCTGCTGTTGCGATTGCCTTATGTTGCTTGCTGCTGCTACTTCAGATTATGAACGGCTCGTAAAAACTCATAAATTTTATATGGTTATTAAATTATTCAATTCTTCTTCTTTTTCTTCTCAACAATTGTTGTTGTTGTTGGTTTATTTTTTTTATTTGTTATTAAAATGTATAGAAAATCTAATGAAATTAAATGAAATTAATTTGATTGTGTAAACATCCAACATATGGTGTGTTACACCAGTTTTCCGCGAATACAGGGTAATGTACGGTTGGCAACTCTATTAGAATCAATTGAGGGTAACTTCTAGATCAGCAGAGAGCATGAGAGGCAGCCTGCAACATAACTTACATATTATTGCGTGTGTTATATTTACTCTCTCTCTCTCTCTCTCTTGGCATGTCATTTATTAGCGTAACAAATCTGTCAAAAGATTACCGCCATGGATGCCTTTTGAAAGAGTAGAACATAGAATGTAAATTAAGTGTCATAAAATCGAATGGGCCTCTAACAAACAAGCCTTAACAGTCCACAAATATTCTGGAAAAGTATGAATGACTGGCAAGCAATGTCAAACCATTTAGTGTGTGTGTGACACATTAAGAGTTAAGTCTACCATTTACAGTAATGCTCTCTTAAATAAGAATTTTTTTTCTTTGGAGAACTCAGCCACCAGTTAATTTGACATGTAATGCCACATGAAGATGTTTGCTTGTGATAACACAGTGCCAATCAGTAGCGTAGTGACGTATGTGACGCATGCATGTATGCATGTTTGCATAAGGCAAAACAGTTTGACAGACAGGATTAGATTACCAATTATTTTGCTCTTATGGTTGTTATCATTAATAGCCACACCACACACAAACACACATAATTACAAACAAATTTTGACATTTTCCTCTCACCGTTCGTTCCATCCTTTAACAAACACGGTGTGAAAGAAATCCAAGTGCTAAGCTAGGAAATGAAGCTTGTTTTCGATCGTTGTAATGTAACACATAGAAAGGGGGGGGATATTAAGGCGTTACCAGCAATTTGGTTATGCTTCATCATCTACAAAGAATTGTGCATTTTAAACTGAAGAAAAATAATGAAAATGTATGGGAAAAGGAAAATATTTAACCCAGGGTTTAAACCGTTGTAATCATAATTATCATTAATTGCTGGCATGTTTTTCTCTTCTCTCTTTTCTTATCTAATGCTTAACAAAATTAAATAGAGTTTGTATGCAACATGTGTGTGTCCTATGCCCTTGCACCTTATAACGGTAAAATCATAAAGCAATGTACAGTACGATTTCTCTAGAGGGGCACCCCTCTAAAGTTAATTTTTTTCTACTACTCTGTAGAGACTCCATTCAACAATTTGATGGCAGTGTGTTTGCAATTGAAGTTGTCAACTTCTAGACTGATAACCTGCAGATGTTTCCGTGAGTATAGGCTGTGTAAATGCTTGAACTATCCGGTTTTTGTAGTACCATTCGGTTTGAAATAATGGCTATAAAGATTACCACTGTGGGAGTTTAGAATTTGAGTTTATCGTGTAGAGATTCAGGAAGTTTTAGGGCCCTTCCCGGAAACCGCAACTAATCATCTGAAAATCTGTTCGTCCCTAATGAATTTGCCGCGTACGGTCAAATTATCCACTGTTTTACTCATTTTGGAACCTGTTTAAACATACTTATAAACTTTGATTTCCTCCTCAAGCCCACTGTAACCGAGGAAAGCAGTGAGCCCTACCTTAACACTTTAACGCCGGCGCTTTAATTCATGCTTGTCGCCTATGGACGGCTGCGCTTAATACTTTTCGCTCTATCGCTAAATATTTGGTATTACGTATCGTCTAATTGCATGATCAATTGTGTACCACCGGTGGTACACGCCGCCCGATGAGACAGTCTAATGCAGGTCACCGGTGGTACACGCCGGCGTTAACGTGTTGGTTTACCTTGGCTCCTCTTTGATCTCTAAGTAGACTAATAAGTCGTTGGAACTGCATACGCTTGGTACGGGAGTGTCTGGTCAAACTGACTTACTTAGGCAGGGTCAATAGCGTCACCCTCTTCAAGGTACCAGATTATTAGGGCAGTGAATAGGTTGATGAACTTCTGAAGAGCGCAGTTTCCATGCCACTGATAATGCCAGAAGCTTTCTATGGCGTAGAAAAAGAAATTATGACGACTTAACTCGTCAAATGGGTTTGACACCATCTAAACTATTGTTTGATAATGGCAATGAGATTTGACAGAAGCTTTCTATGGAGTAGGAAAAGATATTTGGACGAGTTTACTCGTCAAATGGGTTTGACACAATCTAAACTTTTGGTTCATAATGGCAATGAGATTTGACAGAAGCTTTCTATGGAGCAGGAAAAGATATTTGGATGACTTAACTCGTCAAATGGGTCGGACACAATCTAAACTTTTGGTTGATAATGTCATCGATACTTGAGTCATGCATTAAACTATCCAGCGGTAGCCTGAGAATGTTAACTGCCATCCACTAAATGTTGGTCTATCATCTTCATTTTATTTTGTCTTTAAATTTCAATGAAAATTTATTTTTTCTGTTAATTTAATCCACCGGATATACTCGTATAATGTGGTAGAGTTTCCTATGCTTTAATTATTAAAAAAAACACTTGATTTGATTAATATTTTTGAGGTTATGTTTGCTTTAAAGGTCAACCTTTTATCACACGCACAAAAGTGCCCACAGGAAATGTGCATGTGAAAATTACAATACAATGGAAAAAAGGTCACAAATTAACACAGAGAGGGAGAGGGAGAGAAAGAGAGCAGAAGAGAAAGAAGAAAACAAGGAAGAGAAAATCCTTCCGGTGTTTATTTTTTCTTCTTCTTTTTTTTCTGTTATAATTAATGACAGTTTCATATTACTAACGTTTTACACACACGTACAAGTGTTACTGCCAGCCGGCTATTATTAATTGTGACAAGAGGATTAAATAAGGATTTCTTTTGCTTTTATGCTTTTAGGTAGAGATTCCGATCTTAGCGATACCGAATCTGAGCCTGGTATACCGCTCAAACGCAAGCAAAGACGTTCAAGGACTACATTTTCCGCTGATCAATTAGAGGCTTTAGAGCGAGCATTTGCCCGCACCCAATACCCGGATGTGTATACTCGGGAAGAATTGGCTCAAACCACCCAGCTGACAGAGGCACGCATACAAGTGTGGTTTAGCAATAGACGAGCCCGTTTGCGTAAGCATTCAGGCGGTGGCAGTAGTAGTGGCAGCAGCATGAATGGTGCTCTCAATAGTACGAGTTTAGGCAATACGGCTTCCAGCTCAGCGGGTGCACCAGGCTCTACACCTTTGGGTTTTGGTCCTTTGGCTATGGGTACCATGGGCTATAGTCCTGCCGCAGGTACTACCGCTTCCAGTGCGGGCATGAATGAACAACACAGTGTACATGCAGCTGCAGCCGCCGCGGCGGCAGCACATCATCCAGCCCATCACCATCATCACCATGCCCATACACAAATGCAAGGCTATGATTTAATGGCGGCCCAATCGGCTCATCAGGGATTTGCGGGCACATTCCATAACACACACTTTAGTGGCCAGAATTATTATCATCAAGGTAAGTCCAACAGCAGCTTTAAGAATTCCATGGCAGGTGTATAAATTTACTCTTTGTCTACCTCTTTTCCCTTTACAGATTATTCAAAACTCTCGATCGATGATTTTTCTAAACTTACCGCCGAAAGTGTATCGAAAATCTCGCCTTCTTTACATCTCACCGACAACTATGCCAAATTAGAGAATCCTACCAATTGGTCTCAGGCGGCTGCCTATCAATCAGCCGCTGCAGCAGCCAATTATAATGCAGCGGCGGCTCATCATGCAGCGACGCATAGCCAACATGCTTTAAACGATTATGCTGCAGCAGCTAATGTATCGCTTAGCCACAATAATCCTATGAACACAGCGGCGGCAGCAGCAGCAGCCACCGCCTACCAACATCCTCTAGCGACACAGGGTGATACCAAATATTGGAGTTAAAAATCGTATCGATCTTGTTGTTGCTGAGCGTATAATTTTAGGTTACAACTGATCTTGACTTTTATTGAACCAAGGAGGCATTATTCTTTTTATTATTTTTTAAATAAATTATTCGAAAATCATAAATAAAATTTAACACAAAAATAAAGCTCCTGAAAGAGTGTTTCAAAAGAGTGCTTTAAAAGAGTTTTTAACATGTGTTTTGTATGTATATATTTTACAATAAGTTATTAATTATTTAACAAAAAATGTGTATATAAACTGTCATAAATTTATTTTAATAAAGTGCATACGTATACTAATCACAATTACAAATTATATGTATCGCATGAGTTTTATTTTAAAAGCTCGCGAGTTATTCATAAAAACTCGTGAGTTTAAAATTTGTAACATAGTAAGTTTTTATTAAAAAAAAAAATGGAAAAAAGTGATATTTTACTTGAAAACATAATTACGTCCTCGAAGTGTCGAAGATATGCTTTCCTATAACCAGGAAGCGCTAGCCAAGGAGTGGAATTTTTCCCTAATTTTCATCCTAATTGTGGCCAATTGTCTACAATACTGTTTCTTGATATGTTTCTACATATACCCACGGATGTAAATAGGCACTTTTAGACAAGCATGCACTTTTTATAGACAAGCTTGCACTTTGATATGACATGCGAAATGGACTTTATTGCCTGTGTGCCTGACTATATCTGAATAGTCATTTAATCGCTTTAACCATAACAGCTTGGAAAGGCCTCGATATAAACAATACACTCCGTTTTCTCAACCAACTTTGAACCGTCGGTCTCTATAGTAAAAACCAATGAAGAGAAGTATCTCGCTTTGCGTTACAGTAGCCTCTATTTGGATTTGTGGTGTTTAAGAACTTGTTCAGACTTTTATAAGGAAGTCAGTCAGTACGGAGGAATCAATGCTCTTAGAGCAACCTGATTGCTGCAATAGTTGTCTGCCAATTTAATGGGTCCCTTAGGGCTGCACATATAACGCTGGCGGAATTCATTCTGACGACTTCTAGAATAAGGTAGGTACACTGTTTTATAGCTGCTTTGCAGCAGACGGACGATGTATTTGTGCTTAAATTACTGCCGTGTATAGCCAGGATGTGACAAAGGAATTGTATTCCGAAACTGTTTACAGATAAATAGATTTAGATAGGCTTTCTGAGTCATTTCGAGGATATTTTGCCTCCACATGAGTTTGATCGTAGAAAAGCAGTGATTCTTGGGATCTTATATTTTCTAGTGAATCGTAATTCCAGCCCATTTTCTACTCACCACTTAAAGAGACTTTCGATTCGATCGATCTAGTGTAAGTCACTACTGATATGTAACTGTCGCATCTATTTCTGTTGGGTTTCGAGGTATAGTGGAATATATGGGAACAAGATGGCTAATACTGTTGCTATATTTGGGATCCCACTTTATAGGTAAAGTGTTCTGCGGAAGGCGGGAGTGCATTGCAATGGCACTATTTTTCAATGCGTACACTGAGGCCATTGTCATCATAGGGCATACCAAGCGAGATGTTACTGCTGCCTTTAGTACTATTGGATGGGAGTCTACTAAGATGGGTCTGGCAGTAAACGAGGGCAAAACAAAGTATATGTTATTGACAAGTAGAGACGTGCGGCCTATTGGATCTCAGATTACGCCCGATAAATATACTTTCGATATAGTCAAGGAATTTATTTATCTTGGCTCTGCCGTTACCACAAAAAATGATGTCAGTCTGGCGATCAAGCGCAGGATCACTCTTGCCAACCGATGCTACTATGGTCTTAATAGGCAATTGAGTAGCAGAGACCTCTCTCGTATGACAAAACTAATACTCTACAAGACGCTCATCCTCTCCGTGCTTTTTTATGGCGCAGAGTCATGGACCCTATTAAGCTCTAATGCAGCAGCCTTGATAGCATTCGAGCGAAAAGTCCTACGTAAGATCTTCGGTCCAGTGCTAGTTGGTAATGATTTCCGCATCCGATTCAACAGTGAGCTGTATGAGCTCCTCAACAACATAGACGTTGTACAGCATATTAATTTCCTGCGGCTGCGTTGGCTTGGCCATGTCGTTCGAATGGAGGAGGATGCTCCGTCGAGACGGGTATTTGATGAGGGAATCTGCGGAAGTCGGCGAAGAGGACGATTGGTGTGACCAACTGGCGTAGACGCGCAAAAAGCAAGGGCGCCTAGAAGGATGTGTTAATGGCCAATTAAGCAAGTAAGTAAGTATATTCTTATTTTTTCTATCTCAATCGCTCATCTCATTTCTTTTATATTCCTTGCTTTTGATATTCTTTAGGACGATTACAGTGGGCTCGATACTTACTTTTTAATCCTTAAATATTTAAAGAAAGGATTTTTTTGTTTTTTTTTTCTTTTGTTTTATTTTTTAAGATAGAGTATAGGAAGTGAAACATTGACATTGAGTTTATTTAATTTCATTTTGTTGTTGGGTTTGTTTTGCTGAAATATTTTACAATTTTTGATTTTTTTTTTTTGTTTTTTTTTTTAAATTTATTTGTGGGTTTTCATAGAAATATTTGCTCAGAAAATGTTGTTTTTCTTCTGATTATTTTTTTTTTTTAGTAATAATAATTGTTTTTTTTTTATTTTTATTGATAAATAATTATTTTTTTTCGTATTGACAACATCAGACTTACAATTATTGTAAATATGTTTTCTTTGATATAGATTGTTTTTTAATTTTTTGTTTTTCAGTGTATAATAATAATAATATAATAATATTTGAGGGGGGTTTTTTTAAAGATAAATTTAACATTTATTTAATATGTTTTAATATTTAATTTTAAACTTTTTTGGGTACAATTGTTGTTTTTTTTCTTTCAATATAATCAAAAGCATTAAATTATGATTTTTATTGTCAATTTTTTATTACAAATTTCTTTTTTAAATAAATTTTTTTTTTGTTTTTCTTTATACTTTACCAAGGGTACGTTTTTTGGATTTTAAAAATTTATTTTTTTTAGTTTTTATATTTTGTTTTTTAAATATTTATTGTCATACTCTTTCTGGGGATATTCAAAAACATTTACTCTCTGTTTGAAAGAGTGCCTAAAAAATTATTGTCCTTTTATTTCAAGCAGCGTTTTTTAATTTTTTTGTTTTTGTTTTAAATATAATATAATAATATTTAAATATATAATTATAAATACATATTTATGTATATATTAAATACATTTATTAAAAATTATTATCTTTTTTCTTCAATTTTTTTTAAGGAAAAAATTATTGTCTTAGGTTTTACTATCTTCTTCTTTAGTTTTATAAATAATTTTTAAATTTTTATTATCAAAGTTAGGAATTCTTTTTTTTTAATTATTGTCTTGGGTCTTTTATTTTTTTTTTTTTTTTTTAATTTAGAAACAATTTATTTTTTTTTATTAAATTTCTTGTCATAAATAGCAGCCATTTTTTTTTTGTTGTTTTAAAAAAGTCATGCAAAATTTCATTTTCTTTTTTTAAACTGATTTTTCAATTTCCTTTTAATTTTAATAATTTAATTTTTTTTATTTTATTTTTTAATTTAAAATGTATTTTTTTTATTTTTTTTTTTTCTGATTTTCCACTACTAATAATCATGATATTTATTGTCCAGATATGTTATTAATTTTTTATAATAAATATGTATTATATGTTTTTGTTGTTTTTTTTATAAAGATATGATAATATTGAGTGTTTAATAATATTCAAACATTTCAGAAAACTTTTTCTTTTTTCTACTAAAAAATATTTTTTTAAAGAATTTTTTTTATAAATTTTTTTATAAATTTTTTCTTAAAGATTTTTTTTTAAATTTTTTTCTTATTTTTTTTTTTTTTTAATAACGATAATTATTGTCATGTCGTCGAAAACTACGGCGATGCATGGCTGTTATACGTGGTGGTGTGCCCCATGTATGCAAGGGACCATTCAATGCAGCTGGATGTCGTAAAATATTTGGTGTAGCCTTTGAATATGATGGCAAATAGTTGGTATTAATACTGCGCGAATGCTCTTCGGTTTGTACATATTTTGGCCAACGACCACGTATACCAGTTGCACCCCAATTAACCACGGGCCGAAAGGGTAGGAAACATCGTTTACAAACGGCTGCGATGGGTTGACGCAGTCGCTCTGGTTGGGGGTAATACTCGACCTATTTTTTTTTTGGGGGGGAAACCAAATTATTTATCGTTTTAAAACAAAAAACGCTTCTTAATTTTAACAAAAAGTTCTAATTTTTAATGAAAGTTTCTATGCTTACAAGAAAATAACAACACATTTACACACAGTCTCTAATTAAAATATAATTTTATGCTTGTAATATATATTTTCCATACATATACATACGATATGCGGTATATAATAAATATATTCTTTATAAGCATTTAAAGACACATGCATTAGTTAAGATGTTAAAATTATTTTAACCCTAAGCGTACTCACAAAAAAAAAGAACTCAAAAGAATTTATTTCTCCTAAGGATTCAAGGGACATAATTACATTTTCTGTTGACTTACATTTTAATTCTTTACACCGCTTACACAATTTCATTATGCGCTCATTTTACTATAACTATATTACACTAAACAGTGTATAAACAGTATTATACGTTGCACTTTTTACTGCAACTGTTAACTTTAGTTCCATTTACAGTTCATTTATTTTCAGTTTGTCAACTTCGAGAACTTTACTGTTGATTTGTTATTGTTATTGCATTGCAATATCAAAATTTTTGTAGTACGTTTAGGGTTAAAATAGTTTTCAGTAAATAGTAGTAGCAGTAGCAGTAGTATTAGTAGTAGTTTTGTAATAAGAAAAGTTTTGTTTTTAATTAAAAATTTATAAAAAAAAGATAAAATTTTGTCTGCCATTACACACACAACATGTTTGACTTCATTTTGCATTCTACTTGTCATGTTAAAATTAAAAACTTTACAACGCTTACATAAGGACCAATATTGAAAGGAATATGTTTTAAAAAAGTAATTTAAAACAAAATTAATATAAAATAAAGAATACAAGGATTCAAGGATTCAATATGACAACTGAGTCTTTTTAAAACTAAGTAAAGTCCTGTGAATACCACCTCGTGTGAAGTATAGGAAACCGCCTCCAATTCAGGCGGTTGAAAAACGCCACTTAGTAAAATCGTCTTCCAGAAAGTGATATTGACTTATTGGCCCTAAATTCAGAACATAGATTAACACTTCGCTTGGAACTGAATGTACGAGTAAACAACCCTGATGTAAAAAAATCAAACCTCACGCACCAAATGTCTTTTTAAAACATTGACTTACAAATTACTTACTATTATAGTTTATCGCCGTAGTCTAGTAGGTAGTATGTTGGCTTATTAGACGTAAAGCCAGGGTTCGAGCCCCAGGCCAGACATCAAAACAAAATACAAAAAGTATTTCTTCGGCGATTTCCTCTCAGCAGATTTCTGGCAAAAACTCTGAGAGTAAATAAAATTGCCATGAAAAGGTTCTCAAAATACTGTCGTTCACAGTCGTCTTTAAGCTGTTGGTCCTGCCACTAATGTATAAAATTAACACACACAACATAAGTGGTGTGAGAAACTAGGTCAATAATCCTGACTGAAGGGTTGTAATGACCAATTATGTATGTATAGTTTATCATTACATTACTTTAGTCAGGATTACAACCTAGCTTCTCACACAACCCATTTGTGTTAATTTAATCCATTAGTGGCGGGATCTACAGTTTCATGTCGACTACGAAAGACAGATTTTTGAGAAAGTTTCCAATGCGATTTTATTTACACCCATAGAAGTTGCCGAAAGAAATAGTTTTCATAATTCGTTTTGTTCAAAATGCCTGTGCTGGGGTTTGATTCACGGCCTAATAAGCCAGCACAATACCTACTAGACTACGGTTACTGCTTAATATCTATCTCGTTCTCTTACAAAAACATTCGGGATTGACGCCATTCTAAAATTAAAAACGATTTTATGCCAATGAAGAGCTTGAACCCTGAAGTGTAGGTGCAATACCTGCTGAATTGTGGATTAGTTCCTGAAAATTTTCTGATTTACTCGAAGGACAACTCGACATCTATCCTCGTCCTGGATTACCGTATATTACATACGCATCATTCAAATATATGTAAGTGCTATGTATGGGTCCCTGTACTTGGGAATATCGTTAGTAATTGCGTTGCTTATAAATTGACTAGAGCGTGTACAGACTTTACAATTTCCAATGTGCTAAACGTTATTATGAGGGTTTAAACTGGTTATACTAAGGTCCATGTGTAAGGAGGGCACGTGTAGTGTAGCTAGGTTTGGTTGGACTAAGATGGAAATTGGACTAACATGGATACATGGAAGATCTGAATGAACTGTCTTGCATGGATATTGGCAGTCTGAGTAGCTTCATCGGAAGTTCCGAGTGGGTCCTGGACTAGGCTATAATATGGAACTGTGGTATCACAATGGCCTGTGTGTGCGGCCGAAATGTGTCCGCTCATGGCTCCATCTAGGGGACAGCCATTTCTACCTACCTACCTAACATGGATAAACAGAAGACATTGTCTTCTTTCCTTAATTCACATCCATCATGCTCGCACGGTTAAAATGGGTCATTCCTACCTTGGAAGGCATGATATTTAAAGTGGTCTTTAATTTACATAAGCACAACCCTGTAACTAAAATCTCTAGATGAATAGGCTCTCTTCTCTGCTATAAAATATAAAAAAAAAAATTTCAAAAATTTTATTTTATTTATTGGAGAATTTAAAAAAATTCCTTGGGTTTATAGAAAATATTAAGCTTGGCAACCCTTATGCTGAAGCTAAACGGTTAAAATACCGTTTCATTAAAGCATGTTGCGCTGTTGTTGAACATGCTGTTGCTCTAATGGTACTTGTCTATGCTGAATATATTTTTCTCATTCACCCCCTAAAGTAGGCAATACAATATGTTGCTTAAAGTAATAACAAATAAATGAAGTGTTAATATTACCAATCAGAACAAAAACATACAAGCACAAGCACATAATGGTTATTAACAGCATGAAACTTAAGCAGAGATGGGAGTATTGAATTTCTTTTAATTTTTAATAAGTCTTGAAACGTTTTTTGAGAGTTTTTTCTTCTTCTTTTTTTCATTTTTGCTAAACAAATTTCCAAATTAGTTTTCCTTTTGCATGGCTTGCTTTTTGAGTTGTGTGGTTTTTAGCAGGGAACTTTATAAAGAAAACTTTGTTTAAAAACTTAAATAGAATTTCAGTTAAGTTTTAGTCACTCATTGTCATTCTTTTGTGCTATAAAATTGCAATAAAACCTCAATTCTTTTTAAATTTCCGCTCTAAAGGGAAATTATTTTGTTGTCGTCATTCTGCTAACAACGTCATCACCATTGTCTTCTACAAAATCAACAACAGCAACATCATCATCACGATCTGTGTACTCATTCATGACAGTGTTCCAAGTCAAATAATAAAAAAAAAAACTTGAATGAAAACTTTTGCGAAATATTGAAATAATAGAGTGTGTGAAAAAATTATTAAAAAACAGAAAAGGACGAACTCCACACACGCTTACATACAACAACATGTAGCATATGAAAGTTCTAAGTATTATTTGCGTAATAAATGGAAAAGTTTTTTAGGCAAATTGAAACAGTTAAAGAAGACATGTTTTGTTATGTATTGGCCCAAAGGGAAAACTTTTAAGTCTGAATGATGGGTTAAAAACGTGTCATGTACACTCAGCATCAAATTGATAACAAAAAAAGAAGAAGAAAAAATTTCTTTTTTCCTGCAATCAGAGAGAGAATAAAGTGCTGATTAATGCCTTCCTGGCAACGACAATACGTCAGGCCTATCGTATACAAAGCAGTCCATTTAAAAATGAATTATTACTAAAAAAAAAAACCTGTTTCCAGACTCCAGAGGCTTATCTAGGGGTTTCAAAAGGGGCCTCAAGATACTAAATTTCCCTTAGGGAACGTCACAAAACTCATGAAGGAACTCCGAAGCCACAATCTACCATAACAACACGTTCTTCTCCAAGAAGTCAGCAAAATTAAAAAATTGGCGTCTCTACCATAGTCTAAGAGGCTCTTAGGGATGACAGGCATTGAATAGTATAACAACAGACAGCGGCCCTATGCGATATTACATGAATCGATGTTTTAGAACTATTTGTCAAGCCTAAATTAACAGGTCTAAGCATACAGTACATAGGCTTCGCATGCAGCCACAAAAGAATTATTACCTACTACAGTCAGAAAGTAGTGAAAGTGCCTTTGTGCTTCAAGGCTGCACTATTACTCGACTTCCTATCCATCCATTGATACTTTTTCGCAATATTAAACACTGATATTCTAAGATACTTTTTCGCAATATTAAACACTGATATTCTAAGAGGTCTTTGCCTTTGCCTTTGCTGTAGCTCATCACTAAGGCACCTTAACCTGATAAAACGAATGTTCGCAGAATTCCCTCAAAATCTCTTCCCAGAGTTTATCACCAGAACAGTATGTTTTTTTTTAACGTATAGTCTGGGTAACCACTCTATAAATTAAGAAATTAGTCTCTGATTTCCTTTACTCATGTCAAAAACCTGAACGACTAGAAATACAAGAAGCCTGATCGATACATAGTCCATCGAAGACCATAATCATCACCATGTCTTCTATGCTTACCATGTCTATCTAATAGGACCCTATCGAACCTAAAGTTTCGCTGCTCGAATTTGCATGTCATCCTTACGCAGGGGCCATGCTAATCTTCTCTATAAGGTTTTAATTTTAGTATATGTATGTTCTGCCGAAGCAAGAACTTACAGAAGCTAAATAGGGAAACAGGGAGAGAGTTAGTATGACCTGCTCATAGGCTTAAAGGCTGCAGCATGATCCGCGTGTTGTTCATCCAAAAGCCATTAACATTGATCTTTCCTCTCCTTTTTCCCTGTCTCCCCTATTACCCCCTTTTCTTTAGAACGTTGTACAATGGGTCAACCGGACCTCCGGGTACTGTACTTGTCTCAATTCGCAAGTACACGTCGTCTAACTTAAACCTAAACCGTGATCTGACTGAAGTCTCCGTAGTCTAGTAAGCAGTGTAATGGCTTATTAAACATGAGGCCTCGGTTCAATCCCGAGGTCAGACACCTCCACCAAAACGAATAATGAAAGAAAAAATATTTTTTCGGCGACTTTCTGGCAAAAACTCTGAGCCATGAAAAGTTTCTCAAAAACTCTGGACTTTAAAATGTAGATACCGCTACTCATATGTAAAATTAACGCACACAACATAAGTGGTGTGAGAAACTACGTCATAATTCTGACTGAAGGATTGTAATGACCAATTATGTTATGCATGAACACTGAACATTAAAACGTAGGTGCAGCTAACGATGCAGTTACTGTAGTTCGAAGAATATTTTTGAGCAAAAAAGCTTCTTCTCAAGGCAATTTCTTGAAAAATTTGGTTCTTAAATGTCTGGTTCCGCTAATTATTTAGTTAGCTCCGACTGTATACTAGTCGATATCACATCAATCGAATTGATTACATAGGAAATGATACGATATTTAAAATTGTAATCCTACTTTTGCAATATCCTGTAATCTCTAGGGTAACAAAGTAGAAAAAAAATGATTTTTTTGCTCTATAAGAAAAAGAAGAGCAAATGAAATGCTGTTTAAAGCAGGAAATTAAATCAAATAAACTTAAATTGGAAAAACACAGTCAGTTACACAGTCATAAATAAAAATAAAAAAATTTAAAGGTGAGAAGAGATAAACAAAACAAAACAAAAAATAAAAAAGAAAAGAGAAAAAAAGTGGCCAACTGCTTAGAAACAGTTGCTGAAACCGTAGGAGATAAATGCCAAGGTTTACGCCATAAAAAGAAAATCACAATGAAGCCCAATAGTACGCAACAGCAACAACAAAACAACAAAAAGAATTTAAATGAAGAAAAGCAGGAGAAAAACTAGAATTTTTTTTATTTAAAAGGATATAAGAATTGTTAACATGTTTCCAAGAGAATGAAATGAAACACCCATACTATGGTAAACATATGTACATACAAATACGTTGTAAATTAAAATGAAATGAAAATAAAAAGAAAACGAAAGAGAAAGAGAAATGAAAAGGAAAGAAGGAAAAAAAACTGAAGTTTTTGTTTTTTCAAAAAGCATTTACACAGGATGTATGTACAAGACAAAAGTGATACTGACTATGATGATTTACAAACACTTGCACACACACACACACACACACACATCAAATACACATAAAAACACACACTTGCTCTGTGTTTAAAAAAATAAACATACAAACGTTCTCCTCTTTTACATACAAAACACTTCTTCTTATACTGGGTGTTTGCATAGGACTGCTAGGCTTTGCTTGTTTGTTTGTTTGTTTCTATCAGGAATTTACACAGCGAGCAAGAGGATACGCTTGTATTTGTTTTCTTTACTTCTTTAGTAAATAATACAGCGTGTGTGTATATTATATTATAGGCGTGTGTGTGTTAAAGTTTACCAGGCAGGCAAAAGAAGACAGACATGTACATGCACTACTACATTTACATTTACAACATACACAACAGCTGCATTGTCATTAAAGCTCTTTTACTCTACATTTACATTCTCTTTCTCTCTCTATCTCCCGCTCTCTTTTTGTATCATTGTTTTGTTATTGTATTATTATTTTACGCTTATTGTTATTTGTTATTGCTATCGTTATGTTATTCGTTGTTGTTGTTGTATTTAAATATTGCTTTAATTTTTTTTGTTTTTAAATTGTTTTGTTTTGTTTTTTTGTAAAATGACATTCAATACTTGTATTCTATTTAGCATATGATACAAATACACACAGCCTCTCTCTTTCCTTTTTTTATTCATCATTGTTATCTTCTTTCTTTTTTTCATGTGTGTATGTATAGATAGCTGTCGTGTATTGTTGCGTAGTAATCGTTTATTTCTAAAATCGTTTGAAATTAGTGTATATAGTGTTGGTGTCCCTAGATTTATTTTTAATTTGATGAATATCAGCAGAGACGTAATGATAAAAATTGTTTTTTGGTTTATTTTTTGTTTACATTTTTACCGGTATATGATGAAAAGCCTATTTTCTGTATAAGAAAAGACTTTCAAATTTTCTTAATTGAAAAACCAGCTTATTGGGTATCAGAGATCAGCAATGAGTATTCAAAAAGATGAGTAGAATCGAATCATACTCGTTATTTCTGATACTTATACGCATTCATACTTATTTTAATATCATGGAACCTCTACTCATATTCAAAGTTTAAAGTACTCATCATACATCATACTTAACAACAATAACATACTGATGTTATTGATTTCGACTCTCCATAACTCAACATATACACGAAGCACAAAATAAGTATGAATCGCGTACGAACACTAAAATACTCACTAGAAGGTTGTGTGTTTCCTCTACTTCGAGTGACTCGATTCATTTAGAAGTATTTTTCTAAAGTTAGGAATCTAAATGAGTATGATTATGAATCAAACATATTTCGAATGGTATGAGTTTGATGTCAACACGTTATATGCGTTGTACTCATTGCAACCTGTACTTATAAATCAACGTTGTAGTGAGTATGAATGAATCCAGAGTACATAGTTAAATTTAAATATTGTTGACTCATTTATATTCAAAATTTCATGAGTGCTTATTAGTTGAGAAAAAACGATTCATTGCTGATCTCTGTTGGGTATCTTCTAAAATAGAATTAAAGCCTGTACAAGAAGTTATTGAATGAACAATTTTCTTTGTATTTTGTTTGAAGACCTATTTAGCTAGTAATGTCGGGTTGAAAATCATTACTAGCCCTTGATAGACATGATACAGGAAATACAGGAGATGGTGGAAACTTTATTCAATCAAAACACACTTGAACTACATGGCGTGTAGTTGTGACTCCTTATGAGATGATATCCCAGAACTGACAAGTCCTGATTAACAGGTCTTGAGACTCAATAACAAATCTTCACATTCAATGCTTAATTCCCTCGCAAACAGTCTAAAAACCAGTCTAGAAGTTTAATGAATGCAGTGCTCATTCCGATATCTATTAACAAGAGGTCCATTAGATTATCGAGAAAGGGAGACCTAAACGAGTGAAGACTGCATTGAGTCTAAAGCTTGAGAGCTGATTATTGGCAAAAATGTGGACGAAATTTTCTTCTTCCACAAACGATCAACAACTTCTGCGGAAGTTATTTGCAGGTGTACCCATACGCAATGGCCCGAATAGATATGGTGGTAGAAATATTCATAGGATTTCATTTAAATTTTAAAAATTTTAATTGTTGTAAATCTGATAAGACTTTTTAACCATAGGATTTGCCAGTTGTTGAGTTAGAGAGGCTGTTATATATCCAAAGTTGCTCCAAATATGTGGATTTATTATATGAACATTATTTCTCTGCTTTGAACAAAGCAATATACTATAGAGGGTGCAATTTATGCCAGACAATAATTCCAAACATTGCGGTTAGCGGGGTGTGGCCTTTCCATTTGCCGAACCTAAATACCATCGAGCACTTGAATTGAAATCAAGCGCTTAAAATTTAGCTCTCTCAGAATAATTTTGTATTATTAAACTTAAAAATATGGTCTTGGGGCTGGTGGAAATATATTTGCCAACATCACACAGATAGAGCCTATGTTTGATGGACTACAGCTTCAAGAAGCTGGAGAGTTACGCTAATTACTATTACTATTAATTATTAAGAAGAAATCGTAGTATTTGTATATCATTTGATAAAGGTAAACGAGCTAAGAGTAGAGTAGATTTGGAAATAAAGAAATATTTTCTTAATTTTATTGTGTTTTACCTCCACTAGAAAATATCACTACACCGCTTATTTTTCGTAGCATATTTAAAGGCGATAAGAATTACTTTTTAGAAAATTCTTTGAATAAAATTATGTCTCTAAGAAAATTCTTTCTTGAAAAGTTTGAAGAAAACAAATTTCACAATATTTTAGGGTTGAACAATATGAAAGGAACATATGTATGTCATTAGATACATTTACTGTTTGTTAAGTTTTCTGGGTTAAAAAACAACATTTTTTAAGATTTCATAGCATATCTAAAGGGGGTGGATTAAAACAATTTCTACAAATATTTGGCATTACGTCTCTGCATTTAAGAAAATTCTGTCATTGAATTTTTAAAACATTTTATAGAACAAAGCAAGTTGCATCATTTGATGTTAAAAGTATGCATCATTTACATTTTGCCTAAGGTTATGCATACATTTTTTTATGTTTTTTAAATTTGTTTGCTGTACAAATATATTAAATATTATAAAAACTATTAAATTATTTGCCTTAGATAATATAAAAACAAATTAAAATAAATTCATTTCAATTGTTTAAGAAATTTAATTAACAGCCTAAAAGTAGGCTTTGTTTGGTAGGCCTCAATAAAGAAAACTGAAGTGTTAGTTTAGGATTATTAATGTTTTTTGTGGTTTAAGTGTGAAATATATTTCATGCTATAAATTTTGTTTAAATGCAGCTACTTTAACAAGCCATAGGAACGTTGCTTGGTTGTTTTTTTTTTTTTAATTTTTGCTCTAAGACTCTATCAATCAAACCATCAATCAATCAATTAATCAAACAATCAATAGTGCAAACAACCACATCATGACAAACTTGGAAAACCGAATACATTTCGTAACAAAAATTTAGAACGTGTTACAGGAAACGGAAACAGTGGAAGAATTAGAGGAGTTAATAGGAGTAAGTAGCAGTACAAGTACAAGTACAAGTAATAGTAGTAGAAGAAGAAAACAGAACAGAAAAGATAGCACACAAATCACCGCCATTTACTCATACAAATTGCCTGGCACGTCCAGAACGACTAAAACGGCTTCCACCTACACCGGAACCAGTGGTGCTGCGCAATGCTCTGTACGAAGGTAGAAATCCCGAACGATATACCGCACCTATATGACGTTTAGCAGGCAGTGGATAATGATCCTGCTCTTCCATGTGCTCATTCATATTATTTAAATCATCGTGATTATGATAAGAATCATCATCATCATCATCGTCTTCATCTTGTTCATCTTCGGGTATATCGGTAACTGCTAAGTTATTGTCCATATCATATAAATCAGGATTTTGCAAGAGATGGCCATGTTCTAGGCCAAATAATTCGGGATCCTTGGAGGTGTCTATTGATGTTAATTGGTTTTTATTTTTGTTTTTTTGGATTTTGGTAGGGTTATGGTTGCAGTTGTAGTTGTTTTTATTTATTTTTACATGTATTGTATATAGTAAATGTGTTATTAATTATTTAAAGCATACTTTTAGGCGTTTTAAAATAAATTTTGTTTTAATTTAAATATTTTTTGTATTTACATTTCTGTATATTTGTTGTTGTTGTGTCTTTTCTTTGTTTTTTCGTTTCTAAGTTTCAAACTCACCTAAAAATCTTTTCTGGGCACGGCCATAATCCTCCCAATCCATATCAGCATAGGTGCCATAATTCCAGTAATAGGCCAAGGGATCCACATAACTATTGTATACCGCAGGCAAATAAACATCATCTTCGTCTCTTTTCTGTTGAATGCCGCCATGTACGGGCGAGCCCTTAAGGGCCCCGATATTACGCTTCTCAGCCATGTTATTGTACATGCGAGAATTGTAACGTGCCACGGATGCCAAATTACGTTTGGGCTCATTACGATTGCCCAGCATACCCAAACGGGCCATGGTAGCCAGGTTGCGTTTGCCATTCTGAGGCAATTGGAAATCTCTAGCCAAGGTACCGATATTACGCTTGCCATAGCCCATAAGGCCACCAGAGCGAGCCAAGGCGCCCACATAACGTTTGTCCTCAGAACGTTGATCACCATCGGGTATTATTTCTGGATCGGGTGTAGGCAACTGGCCATTTTTAGCCAAGGTAGCGAGGCTACGCTTAGCAGCAGCATTATTATTGTGATGCAATAAACCCTGGGCAGCTAAAGCAGCTACAGAACGTTTATCTTCCTCTAAGTAATCCAAATCATTGTTCAGGCTCTGCTCCTCTCCCTCTTCCAATTGACGATCGCGTAATATATTGCGTAGCTGTTGGCGTAAAGAAGCGGCCTAGGGAAAGAGCGGAAGAAAAGCAAAAATATTCGCTTAAGAACTCCCAAAAGTAGGCAAAGGAAAAGTTTTCGAAATTTCAAAATTCTTTCAAAATGTACTCACATGCATTTGATACTGAGGACTGGGATATACTAGCTGATTTATAATCGATTCCAATTCACAGGGTGAGACATTGGCCACATCATCGGTGGCTTTAACAGCTCGTGGATGTTGTAGCTAGAAGAGAATAAAATAAAATTTTTTAAAATCAAATTCCAGCCCAAACAAAAGAACTGTGCTTAAAATAGAATTTTTTTCTTTGAAATAAAACAAAAAATTATTGCCAAAACAACCACTAAGAATAACTCAGCGAAAACATCTAAATGAAATTTCTTTTTCACTCTCTTTCCCCTAAGCTTTCTCCTCCAGTTTTCCTTTTTTTTTGCTGATAATTTTCCAAGCAAATTACTTGAGTTAATGAATTTGTTTTAGTATGTGCTGATGTTATTTTTGTGTTACTCTATGACTTGAATTTTAAATGCTGCATAATTTTAGGGGATTAGTTGCCACATCAAATATATATAAAAACACAAAGCCATTAACAAAAACTTTTGCATACTGTTACCCATAAAAAGAAAATGAGAGAATTTTTCCCATGGTTTAACTTAATTGAAAACAATTATAGTTTTTGGACGACAAAATTCCTGGAAAAATTTTATAAAAAGAAAACCAATTGTGTTTAAAGAAATTTTAACGAAAACATAAGAAAATTGCTTTAATATTTACCAACAATTTTTTCCTTAAAGAAAGTAAAACAATTAAAAATTTTGTAGCATACTTTTAAGCTTAAGTTATGAAAAACTTTTTTCTATTGCTGCTGTTTGAAAAAGAAAACATTTTTCTTTGTGTTGTCGATAGACAATGTCGAAGATAAGAATCTTAAAGAAAAGTTATTAAAAAAAATTGTGGCATAATTTAGGGAGTAAATACTCTTTCACTTTTGTTCTGTTGTTGTTCAAACCATGTTTTGTTGTAATTTAATTGAAAGAACATAAGTAATCTTCGAAAGAATAACGAAAATAATTTATAACTTTATGAAAAGAGAGCAATGAATAAATTGTAACATAATTTCGGGCTTAATTATAAAACATTTGCTTATAAATTTCGTTGATGGAATGGTCCCTATGTGACCTAAGTATGTTTATCCATCTCTCTTAGGTGAAAAGTCACCTCTGTCTACCTCTAGCTAAATTTAGTGATTAACGTACAAGGCCATATAATGACATGATTGTGCATTAATTTTCCAATGCGGATGAAAAGCTAATTCTTAATTCTGACTAAAGGACTCTAATGGCCAATTAAGTAAGTATATAATGTTTAGCCGCAGCCGTGTCTTCTTTTATGGTCTTAAAGCAGCCATTAAATATCACTATTCGAGCCTGAGTAAAAGCTGTTCGGAGCTCAACAGTGAATACCAAAGCTGAGTCTGAATTTATAACATTTTTTTGATATTAAATTGCTGCAAATTTTAATAAATAAAATATTTTATTTATTACCCGGTATTTTTTTATTTAGAAACAATTTTTAATTTTTTTTAAATTTAAAGCATAGTTTAAGGAGTTTTATTTTATATTCCATGGCTTTAATAAAGCAACAAAAACAAATAATTTTCATTATAAATCATTCACGTATAGTTTTGATTACCATGTGCTGATTAACCTTAATTATATACATATTTTATAAATTTAATTAAAAACTAAAGCCTGCTTTTAGGCAATAAATTTATTAAATTTATTATCACTATCGTTTTTTTGCATCAAACATTATGCATATTTAACACATTTATCATGTTTTTACTATGCTTAACGCCTAGTTCAACTAGGCCTTAAAGCGTTTATGCAAATTAAAGCATGCTTGTAGGCGTTTTTAAATATCCTCACTGTTTTATGGCTATATTATAGAAAATAAAAACACATACTATTTGCAAATTTTAAATACTCTTTTTTCGTATTTTGTTTCTTTCTATTTTTGCTTAACCCCCTGCATTATTCACTCGCTGTTCACCAGCATTAGCGTTAAAAGGAAATTTGCTTATAATCAGCTTTATTTTATGCACACTCATGAATTTTTTCTTTATTGTAGTTATTGTTGGTTGTTGGTTTTTTAATATTTTATTTTATGCTTTAATAAAAATATATTTTTTTGCTTCATTATTAAAGCGACAGATAAAAACTTTTATTTTCAAAATGACAACAAAAACCCCAGTGAATGGCAAAAACATTGCAGGGAAATTATTTTTCTTTGTCAAAGAAAAGTTTTTGAAGAAAAAGTACTTAAGCGGAGTCTGTAAAAAGTAAGGAAATTTAGTTTTCCTTTTGCTTTTCCAACATGCTTTTTAAAAGCCTTTAAGTATGCTTTAAAAACCAACAAGTGCAAAACACATTACCTTAGAGTATAGTATACTTTAAGGGTTACATAATAATGTTTTCCAAAAACTAAAACGTGTGCTTTTGATTGAGAAAATATTTGTTTTGAAAAGGAAAGTTACCTTTTTAAATAAGTTCTGTTAATATTACTAAAGCCTTTACACGTTAAAGTTTAAAGGTTAAGAGCAATATGTAAAGTAAAGCATAAATTTAGGCAGGTGTTTTTCAATTCAAAAGAAAATTCTTTAAACATATGCTGGTACATGTTTCTTTTATTCTTTATTCATACAAACATGTGCTTTATTTTGGACATTTTTGCCTTTGTTGTAGTTGCTATCTGTAACCCTCTTTTATGCCTTTATCTTTATTTGAAGGCGTATAACTGGATGCTGGATAATGATAAAAAGCCTTGGGCTTATTTAAACATATTAGTGACAGTTTTTCTAAAAGATTTTGTCAAGATAAACGAACTGCAAATTAATTTCAAAGAGTTGCCTAAGGATAAATACGTGTTTGTTTGATAATAAGTTTCAATTTTGTTTTGGGATAAATGTAAAACATAAGTTGAGGGGTTGAGGTGTCTTAGAAAAGCTTTTTGTCTCATAAGGAACGTCAAGTTATTTAAAGAAAAGTTTTCGAACAATTGGATTTAAAATTTGAATTAAATACTAATTTAGCACGCCTTAAATTATGCTAAAGAATGTGAATGTTAAAATTATTATTTCGAAAAAAATGTCACCCCTAAAGACTGAGTTATTAAAAATTAGTATTTAGATCAACAAAATTTAAGTTAAAGCCTAAAGTTATGCAATTATTATATATTTTACTGAAGAATTAATTCCAATTTAATTTTTAAATTAAATATCTTGTGAAACATTTTCGCTTGAAAAGGTATTTGAAAAGGGTAAAAAGTATTTAAAATGGCTTTAATTTTTCACTTTAGAAATTGTATAAGAAATTTTATTTAAAACGCCTGAAGGTATGCAGCATTTTATTGCAGTTTTTCTGTTTTATTTGCAAAAGTTTTTAAAATTTTTTTTCTTCTTAGGAACAGATTTGTTTCCATTCAAGGTACCCTTGTTTAAAAGTTAATATTTAAACAAATAATTTTTGACAGTTGGCAATGCTTTAAATGTCTTTATTTGTTTCTATTGCTTTTGATAGCCTACTTTAAGGGCATAATTAACTTGTTTCGCACTCAGTCCATATATTAAAACAATTTTTTTGTTTCTTTTGCAACAGGTGTATTTGACATCCTTAACAAATAAAACCTTTTGCAATTGCTTCATTTCACTCTGTTCTCTCTTCTCTTCCTCTCTTGTCATGACATTCTTTAATGGAATATTTTTTCCACCCTACGGCAAATACCAGAACTAATAAAATGTGTTATTTTGACAAGAGGAATTCCAGCTAAAGGGAGGCAGGGCGATATCAAAAACTTTCGCAATCACTCTTGCAGACTTACACGTTCTGACTCGACGGACAATCGGTACGACGAACAACTTTTATGAGATGCTTATTATCCTTTCACTTAATTTTTTTCTCTTTTTCTTCTTAACCATGAAAGAAACGCATTTCAAAATAAAATAAAATCTCCAACACAATATGAAAAAAATTATTAGTTGTCAGATAATCGTACAACATAAAAGAGAAATATATTGTTTTGCTACACTCCACTCCTCCCTCTTCTGCTAGAATACAATACAGCATACTTTGGGGCGAGAGAAAAAAAGAACAGACATTTTTAAATACATTGTTCAGTAGAGTAGTTCTGTTATAAGTTGTATACAAACAATGAATGTGATTTTTTTATTATAAAATATCTGCTTAAACATCCACAGTGATTCCTCTTTGCAAAGGATATGATTAATACAAAGCAAAATTTGTTTTTAAAGCATACTTCCAGACTTGTTTTTTATGTGTTCTTGAAAAAATGCTACAAAAGGGGATTTTTCACATATTAACTGAACGTTTTGTTTCATTTCTCATGAAACTGAACAAAACCTTATGTTTTTCTTCTCTTGTATGGATATGTACGTGTATTATACTTGTTTGGGGGAAGTTTATTATATTTAAAGTATTTAAATAAATCGCTTTTTCCACTTACTTACTTATATGCTGAGTTACTTACAGCTGTAAATTGTTTGTAAGCCGTTAATTTTTAGTTTCATTTTGATAAGTTATCTTATACTCTCTGTTTTTTTTTGGGGGGGGGAAGAGAATGAGACAAAGAATTCTCTGATAATTTAAAAAACAATCGGAATCTTTAATGGTAAAAGCATTATTAATGCGTAGTTTTGTAAATGTTGCAGGCTACAATGGCTTAGCAAGTACTCTCAAATATAATATTTCAAAGTCAATAAGCAATAAATTGCTTTAATGTTCTGCAACAAATACCAAAAAGTTAACAAAAATCTCTTAATTTGTAAACCCCAATCACTAAACAATTCATTCATATTCAGCAATTTATTTTCAAAAGTTTCTATTTTATAAACCACGTCCGTTTAAAACAATTTTGTGCAAATAATGAGAAAAATTATTTTCAAAATAGTTGCATACATTATGGCCACTAACAAAAGTTTTGCCTACTTTATGGCAGTTATGGTAAATTATTGATAAAAACTCGTGCAAATATTTTGAAAAATTAAAAACGAAATATTGTGCAACATTTGGGTAAACCATTGATAAATATGTTGCATACTTTAAAGCTAATTTTAATTCTTTGTTAAAAAAATGTAAAAATATTTAATCTTCTGCATTTTTGGTAAATTCAACTTTCATTCTCCTATTGTTATTAGAAATTCAATGTTAGAAAGTGGACCTAAATTGGTCGCGGAACGCGTGGTTGGGTATACTTGGCTTCCTATTCTCCCTTATTTTTTGTATGTATGGTGTATAAGAAAACTTCAAAAATCTTTAATATACTTTAAGGAGCTTAAAAATATTTGATTTTCATAATTCCCCAATAAAGAAATTGAATACTGTTAGCAAAAATTATCAGATTTATTTTGTAGCATATTTATAGGAGTAAAGAAAATAATTTATTTGAAAAACAAATTAAACTATTAAATTTATTAAAGCATACTTTATGGATAATTGAAAAAAATATATCTGAATATTGTATTATAGTTGCTTACTTCTCTGGTGCAAGCATGTTACCACGAATGAAGTTCACTTTCTCCACTCTCCATAACTAAAGCATATTTTTAGGAATTTGAAAAAAAAAATTGAGAATTTTTATTTATTTTCTTATTTAAATTCCTTTAGTAATGAATGCAAAAAAGGAATTCGAAGTAAATGAAAGAGTGTTT
Organism: Sarcophaga caerulescens; assembly: GCA_927399465.1. Lineage (NCBI taxonomy): Eukaryota > Metazoa > Arthropoda > Insecta > Diptera > Sarcophagidae > Sarcophaga > Sarcophaga caerulescens. The sequence continues at coordinate 87,282,243 of OV656868.1, forward strand.
AAGAAATGATTGCAAAACAAAATGCAGCATACTTTAAGGGAATTTATAACTTTGTTGTAATTTAGTAACAAAATATGCTTACGATGTATACAGATTCTAAGAAAATATTTTAAAACAGTTTTAGGTGCTGGCAGTATACAAAGTTTTGTGAAATATTTTCTTATAAAATAAGGATTGAGAAAAACTTGTGGCATATTTTAAGGAATTTGAAATTTAAAAAATTCCAAAAATGAATTCAAATTCAATGGTATAAAATTATAATTAAAATTTATTTTATATTTGAGAAAGACACAACAATTGCGGATAGGAATTAGAAATTCATGGCCTATTTTAAGGCATAAGATTAAGGCTTCCATATAAGTTTCATTGTTTCCATTGAATTTAGGAAGTGTTTTAACATTTATTTTTAATAAATTCTATTCTTTGGAACAAAAGCTATTTTGTACAAACTATTTTTGAAATATTTTAGCTGAGGGAATGTAAATGAAATTCTTTTGAAGACTTTTATACAGGAAGACTACATTATTTTTCTTAGGAATTAAGCCTGGATGTTATTTTTTCATTTCTATTGTATTGTTAATAACGAGTAATCCAAACGCTGGTCTGGAAGGCTGTCAGTTGTTAAGTATCATTCGTCTGAAGTGTTGTTGGTTACGTGACAGGTTTGGAATCGTATAACAACTGGTGGTGCAGCATAGCTTAAGGCGTAAATACAATATATTGTTTTAAAATTAAATTTAGCCTAAAAATAGTCCTTGATTTCATTTAAAATAAATACCCTTTGTTTAAAACAATAACAAGATTTCGTTGAATAAAATAAAACAAAAAAATCACTGCATACTTTTAGTCAATGTATGCGAACTAAATATGGCCCATTTAAAAGCTGCTTTTGTGCGTGTTTCAAAAAGATAAAATAATAATGTAAAACTAGTAGGCCATACCAAAAATATCAATTTATTACCCTACACCCAGACCATTATGATATAATTTTTAAAACATTCAAAATGAAAGCTTATTTAAAGCACATTTTAAGCAGATTTACAGGTTGTTTAAAGGACAGAATTAATAATAATTTAATAATATTTTCATTAATTTCTAATTAGCACAATACATATTTCGATATAAATTTAATAAAATCACTTCTTCCTAATTTGTTTACCTTGTAAGCCTTTGTCAACTCATTTAATGTATTTATTAAATTCCAATATTTTCTTTAGAAAGACCAGCAACTTTAAACTCATGTTGCCAATTAAAATTTGGTGCATATCTTAAGGTTAAAGCAATTAATTTCAAATTTCCAACAAACAGGTAACTTTTTCTCCTGTTAGTTATAAAGTCATCAATCATAGTTGTGTTGTATAGTTCATCACACTCATTATTAAGTGTAATAATTTGGTGAAAATAATTAGTCTACCTTTGGGCAAGCCAATTAAAAGCATGTTTTAATATTTCCTAAAAACTCAAGCATACTATTAGGGTATTAGGCGAAAAATATTATGAAAATTTTGTTTCAAGTGAAAGAGTTCATTAAATTATAATTTGGAAGAAACGAATTTTCAAATCTCTACCCTCTTGACTACGGGGTACAACAATTTTACTACAGGGCATTGGAAATTTGTTTGAATTATTTTTTTCGGCTTTTTTTGATAAACTTATTTTGTATGCATGCTTCACAATAAATTTCCAGTATTTGCCTCTTTTTTTAGACTATTATTGTAATAAGAGCCAACTTTCATATTCTAAAAATAGATTTTTGTTTGCTACTTCATGCCTAAGCCATGTAACTGGCTACGAAATTAAAAAGATATTAAAGTCTATTTTTAGGTGTCCTAATTTCTGTTTGAAAGAATATCTCTACACATGACTCTTGTAATTTTATTTTTAACATTTTCCAAAACATTTTTTTATGCAGCTGCCATGTGATAGCCTATATAATCATAAGAAATTTAAAGCATATTTTCAGATGCTTAACTTTGTTTAACACTTCTTTTTTAACAGTTTAAAAATAGATTTTTTTGTAATACCAGCTGCCATATGTCTGGCTTTTAAATCTATTTTTATACCTTAATATTCGATTGGTTGTTTGGTCTGTCAAAATTTAAAGCATACTTTTAGGTGCCTTGGCCTTAAAGGTTATTTAGTTCGTCTCAACTGGAACTTCAAGGTTTTTCAAATATATTTACTTTGCCATGCTGTATACCATATAATGAGTACTTTTATTCGGCTTCTTTGTGTCTGGTTATTAAATCTTTAATAATCGAAGCATATTTTTGGGGGTTGAATTTAATGTTTTAAAAGTCTTACGAAAATGTAAAAGTCATTGAAAAGCAAAGTAAAATCAATAATTTTAAGTCAATACAAAATTTTTCAGTTTAATTTAAGGTATTTATGATTTGTAAACAATATAATTTAAAGCATACTTTTAGGCGCTAGGAGAATGTATTTAAAATATATTTTCTAACTCCTAAGACAATCTCTCATCTTTATGACATTGTAATGAGTAATAAATTATTTTATGATACAATCAAATGACTGGCTATTTAATGTTCAACAATTTAAAGCATATTTTTAGGGTTGTATATTTGATGTTGAACAAATAACATTAAAATTTAAAAGTCATTGAAAATCGTGATAAAATCCATAAGTTAAATTCCAAAAAATATTCTCAGCATTTATTTATTGTTTTGTGATTTTATTGAAGTATATTTTTAGGAGCTTATAAATGATTCAACAGTCCTTTCTAAAACGACGGGAGTAGTACTTTTTATGAAAATGGTTACAACGCTAATAATAAATTTATTTTTATTAAAATGAAAATAATTACAAACAGAACAGAGATCAAGACCCATTTTGCTTGCCTAAAATTAGACTTTACTTAAGCAATATATTTAAAAAACAAATCTTAATTTGTTTTAATAATTTGTTTGGTTTTTTCGATAAAACCCCGTGCTTAATTCCTTAGCTTGTTTATTTGATTAATTTTCAAGGACGATATGTTTATTGAAAAACAACAATTTTGTTCAATTAACTCACTATTGTACAACTTTTACAAAAAAATTTCCAAATTGCCTTCAAATTTCGTTTGAAAAATAAATTTAAAAATAAAAGCACCTTTTCAAAAAGAGAATTGCATATCCCCAGGCAGGAGAAAAATATAAAACGATAAATTTGAGTCTATTTTAAGGCTTAGCATAATTTTTAAAGGTCAATTACAGGTAATAAATATCCTAGAAATGGCTATAAAAACATTCAGCCTTTTCTGGTGAAATGCGCCTAAAGGAATTTATATTTGTTTTCACCTAAATCTAGGCAAAATTTGGGTTTAGCTTTAAAGACTGATTGCACACATTTGAGAGATGACTAGAGAACTGTTCTTGTTTTTGATTTTATACTAAGTTTTAAAGAGTTTTCAAATATTTTCTGTAGTAAAATATGCAGGGAATTTATTTATTTCAAATACATTTTTTTATTTGCTGCCAAGGTAAATATTTTTTATTTTGTAAAAATTTTCTCTGTAAAACTCAAATAGTATCATAAGGCCTTAAGGTATGCTACATATTTAGGTATGTTTATGTCTAAACATATGCCACCTTAGAATTTCATTAGTTTTGAGAAAGGTATTGTTAGATTTTGGTTGCCAAATAATGGGCAAAATAGAAAGAAATACCTTTTGCCTTTAGGTATACTATAAATTTTTATCAAATAAATTTACAAGCTATTTTTAATAGTACAATGATAGTTATGTATTGCAAAAAGGAATATGAGTAAGAACAGGCACAGTGTAGGTTTCTTGAAACATTGTGTTTATTTGTTGATTCGCCTAAAGGTATGCCATACTATTTATTGATAAAATGTAAAACCCTTTTAATATACTCTGTTCGGTTTTGTAGTATTTGTTTTCTACTACAAAATTGTGAAAATCATTAAAAAAGTTAATTAGATTTTATTATTTTCCTTTAAGTCTGAAAGTATGCCACAGTTTTTAAAGTATTTAAATACAAAACGAGTTGAAAGATATGTTATGCTCTTTATGCTAGATTTTCTTAAACATCAAATATTGATTTTTAAAAGCTTAAATTAGTTTCCTTTTTAATTCGTTTTTATATTTCAAATTTTATCTCTCATGACACCCTCAGATGTCAAATACTTAAATCGCATGCCAAGTGCTTAAACAACAATTTCAATCGGACATTTATTTGCTCTTGCAATTTCCTACTTTCGCTTATCATGCTGTCACTGCCACTACTACTACTACTAACATAGTTTCCATCACATAGTGATTAAATATACACACATAGGCAACATGATTGCTGGTATTGTTGTTGTTGTTCGTTTTATACACGAAAAGAAAATTGTTTTCTTCGCCATGAATTAAAATTAAACGAACAGAAATAAACATTTCGTCTTAAGTGTGTATGTATGAATAAAACGAAAGCAATTGTGTACGTGTGTAAGTGCTATGCCTGCTTGATCAATGTTTACAAAGAGTAGGTAAGTAACTACAAGTGTGAAGGAGAGAGAGAGAGAGAGATTTTTTGTTTTCATTTGTTTTGCGAAAAGAAATACAAACAACAGCATGAAATTGAATGACCTGTGGCCGCATTGCTTGTGGTGGCTGTAGTGATTTACTTGAGCTTTACCGTTAGAGAAATTTTATTAAAGGGCAACAGCAGCAGCATTTATAATAACAGCAACATAAAAAATATTTGTTACTGAAACCACTCACAACAGGTATTTACTTACACTGTTGCTTTGCTCGTGTTGTGTGTAACAAATAAAGATTTTCTTTATAATTTATTGCATACTTTAAGGAGTAGGCTTTAATAGTAAAAATCTGTTCCTCAAGTAATAAATTTGTTTAAAATTCTCCCAGCAAAAATGGAAATTACCTCCGTTCCTATGGCCTAAAGGCGAAATGTCTTGATTTTCTTTTATTTTCTGTTTCAAATTTTTGCCGCTCCATAAATTTTTTCTGTTGCCATTTTAATAAGGCTTTTTGCTTTCCTTTGTGTGTGTGTGTGTGTGCGTAATTTTATGGATAGCTTTTAAAAAACATCAATAGCATTGAAATGTTTGCCTTAAAGTAGGCAGCACTAAAATAATTTATTGTTTTGCATGTCGCAAGCAAAGCAAATCTGATAAAATATTTCTCTTGAACAATAAAAGTAAAAGTTTTCTAAGGGAAAAATTAATTGAAAATATTTTTTTGGTTGTTCACAGCAACTAATTATATTGAAATTCTAAAAAAAACAACAAAAAAATATAAAATTATTAATAAAAAAAATTATTAAAATATCTGCTTTAGACTTTAATGATTATGAAATGAATTTTGTTTTACAGAATGTATTTAATTAAAGAGATAAATGGTTTAGTTTTGACCTTGAAAACATTATATCAGAAATATTTTTGAAGTCTACTTTTAGGTAAAAATTTGATTTTAGAGGCATGAATAATAGAAATACATGGTAGACATACAAATTATAATTCACAAAATTTAATATTCTAAAAACCTACATAGAAAAGGTATAAGAAACCTAAAAAATATTTTTAGTGTCTACCTTTAGGCCAACAAAAATGAAAAATTGATTTAAAATACTTTATACTTGAAATCAAAATCTTTTAATTGATTTATTTAATGAAGCTGATAAACATTTACTTTATTAAAAAATCTTTACAGTGAAAATAATTTTTTTTTAACAAAATTTAATTTAATTTAAATTTATTTTTTCAACTTTAATTCTCTGTAAAGCCACGGAAAGAAGGAAAAAACAATAATTTTCATTTTGTTAAACGTTTTTCGTTACTAATTGCTGTGCCATTCGTTGCATTGCATTTCACGCTAATGTTGTTTGTTAAATTAAATGTAGCGTAACGTACAACAGTACATGCAGGCATATATTTAGGCGCACTGGGAGAAAAGGGTAAGCCATGAGAAGAAGAATTAATTTAAATAATTTATAAATATTGCATTAAAAAGTAATCAAAAAAGAAATCATCTTAGTGATGATGAATTTTAATATAAGAAATTAAAAAAAAAAAAAAACAAAGAAGAAAATAAATGTAAAAAATATAAGGCAGGTTTTTAGGCGCTTGTTTGATCTGACACAGGCATAATGAATTTGGTAATAAACCAAAATTCTTCCTTAGCTCAGGATTTTTTTGCGGCTTGTGGAGAGCCTATGAAAGTTAAGTCATATTCCCATATTCGTAGCTGTTCTAAAAAGCCAGCCATGTTGGGCAGACATAAAACTCCGCAAGAGTTAATCAAAGGGTTCATGGCATGTGTCCACCAGCTCAAACATGAAGGTTGCAACCAGATCACGGCGTGACTGTCAGAAAGCAACGAAAAGTTTACAGTTAGAGTTACTTTAGTCAACCCTTCTGCGTGGCTTATGTTCATTACCACGGCCTGAGATAGATTACAGTAGTAAGGGAGGCCCCACCTTTTTCTCTAGTTTAAAACCATCGATTAAGACTTCAGCAGATTTCCCAGAGCAGACCATGGTTAGAGGAATGTTCCTTTCTGCTTGGAATTCATGTGTGAGCTTTTCAATCAAGATTGGATTACGAGGCAGTATAGCCAATTTCACTCAGAGCTTGTACATCCTAAGATAGGATAGAGGGAAGTACTTAGAAGAAATAATGTGCCAGCAAGATAGGGCATTAACTCGTATCAAATCCAAATAATCTAAATGGAATCTAGTTAAGCATAACAAAAACAGTTTTTGTAAGAAAATACGCAAAGCTTCTTTAATCTTTATCGCAACAGACCATCAATTTACCTAAAAGTATGCTTTCATTTCACTGGGACACCCTTAAGTACTGTCTATATATAGTATGGCTGTATAACAATTTAGCCATGCAAACTCTCTCACTGTTATTTTACCACATTTGCCACTTGGCTTTAATAGTTAAACAATCCCCTTATAATGCCACAAACAATTGGTAGTCGTTATAGCCACTGAAACATGGCCAGGCACGCTCAAATTTATGCAAAATGAATATTTCAATGCTTTTTTCTCTACTTTTTTCTTTGCCGTTCGTTAGGCGCATTATACGGAAGAAAAATAGATTTCATTTATTAAAAATAAAACAATAATCATAATAAAAATATTTTAACAAACAAATATTTATTGTAATCATAGGCCATACAACCATAACAATTAAAAAAAAACAATGGCCACAGTTAATAATTGGTTGGTCGTAGATCAAAGTATTTATTGTGGGTTTAATTGTAAGCCCTTTAATATGCCATAATAGTTTTATAAAGCCGATTAATTAAATACAGAAATAAAATAGAAACTTATAATGATTGCTTTTACTTTAAATAAATATATTAAAATATGTAAATATGCAAATAAATGGATATTAAAAATACCTAAAAGTATGCTTTAATAAAACTCAAATGTTTAAATGTTAAAACAGTTTATAAAGAATTAAAATTATTGCAATTAATACAAATAATATGAAATGACCAATAAATCGAATTTTATATTTTAGTTAAAAATTGTTGCCTATTTTAAGGCACAAAATAACAACTTTGTAATATAAACTGTTTGTCCAAGTTCCTTCAAGACAATGTAAGTATTATGATTCATTGTATAACATTTTAGGTTCATTTGATTTTGGCCTTTACGTGGCAATTTAATTCCTTACAAATACTGGCAATCTCCATTCATTGTTCATACACTGGCACAAGCACAATTGAATTCCAATCAGTTGCAGTTACACGATACACAACACAAAATATACCCACACGTACTCAACTCGATGGGTATTTGTTACACTTCACTTAACGAATTTAATTTGAAATCGAATTCTCCTGTTTTTGTTATTGAAACCGTGCAAAACTTGTGAAATTTCGCAAAATAAACTATAAAACTCCTACAACTAGGCAACATTTTGTATTGATTGAATTTGTAAAAATGTTAAATGAAAACTAAAAGGGCACAGAGAAATGAAATGAAAATTTTCTGGCAAAATTTTTTTAAACAATATTAAAGTATGCTTTCAGGCCACTATTATAAAAACTATTATGAACAATGTTATTGACGGAAATATTTTGAATGAAAAGACCTAAAAGTGTTAAGGGATACTCATGAAACTATTTTTAGAGCCATAAAGCAGTCTTTTCTATCTTTAAGCCCCTGAAAGTATACTGAAATTAAAGAAATGTAAGGAATTTTGTAATTTTTTTGATGAATATTTTACCGAAATATCGCTTATTCTCATTAAAAAAAACAAAATTTTTCTTTAAGTTTTCTAAAGTCCAGATTGTAAGAAACGAAGTCAAATAATGTTCTCAAGACTCCTAAAAAATGTGTCAAATTTCTTTTATTGAATTTTCTCCAAAAAATTTTAATTTTAGATGTCAAAAGACACCAAAAACTATAAGGAAATTATAACTAAATCTATACAACATGTTAGAAACCCCAAAAGTATGTTATGGTTTAGGAAATTCATTACATTTTCTAATACCTTTAATGGCATATTTGCCAAAAAATAAAATATTTTCTTTCAGAAAACAAAAATCAAAAGTTTTAAAAAGCCTCCAAACGGATTTTCTTTAATATTTTCTTGTTTATTTTCAATGTACTGCCTACTTATAGGATTTTACGAAATAAGCCAAATATTTTACAAGTGTTTGGAATTTTAACAAGGCTCTACTTAGCATTCTTATTGTTCTTATTGTTATTGCTACAAAGCTATACAGAAAATGTTATACATTGACCTTAAGCAAGAGATATCAAAAAGATTTTCATTTTATAGCATACTTAAAGGCATTTTGTTAAGATTACAATACATTGGCATTTAAAAGCAATGGACACTAAAATGTTATTGTTATTTTTTTGTTCATAATGACATCAATAACATGTCTATGCTTTAACAATTGTTTGGAAAAATGGAAACAAAACTTATGAATTACTTGGAAAAACATGTTTGTATATTTTAAAGTAAAATAAAATGCTTTAAATAAATATTGCTTGAACAATTTACAAATTTGCATACTTCTTAAACATAATAAAGAAAATAAGGCATTAAAACAACATTCTGTTGATGATGTTTAGTTAACATTATGTGTTAAACTGTCAAACTGTTGTGGCCTAATTTAAGGCTTATGAATTTATAAATGCAAGTCAATTAGTTGTTGGAAAAGAAATTAATTAACAAATTCATTGGGGACTATTTCAACAAAGTTTTTATAATTCGAAATGAGTTTCAAATTAAGTGAAATATAACAACAACAAAAAACTTTACATACTTTTAGGTTATTTAATAATAAAAATAAATTTATTGCAAAAGAATAATGTTTAATGAAATTATTTCAATGAAAAATAATTTGTATTTCAGCTGGCTGCACTTGATTTGGAATTTGGAAATATTTTGCCAATTGAAAATATATAGCATACTTTTAGGTGATTTAGAAAAATTCTAACATTCCATTCCATTTGCATTTATGCCATCAATGTTTTACGTGGAAAATCAATATTTTTTATTTAAAAAATTTAAAATGTGAAACATACTTTTAGGTGTTTTAGAAAAATTCTAAAACTAACATACAATACTCGTTTGCATTTATTCAATCAATATTTTACGTGGAAAATTAATGTTTTTTATTTAAAAAATTTAAAATGTGTAGCATACTTTTGGGGTTTTAAAAACAGCAGTAATAAAAACTACTTTTAAATTTTAAGAAATTTTCATCGTTTAATAACTAATTTTAACGCAAAGCTTTATTTATGCCTAAAGTACGCTTTATTTGCTGCAAACCAGCCAGAAAACTATGAGTAGGAAATGTAGATAAATTCTCCAGCCAGATAATAATGGAAATTCTTTATGAACAAATTCCTGAAGTTTAATTTAATTTGATAAATTTGAAATGTTTGAATGGATAATTAATGAAATTGAAAACCTTACTAAGAAAATCTCAATTTCTATTTAATAAATTTTGATTTAATTTGAAATATTTTAATTAAAAATTAATTAATATTTAATTGTGTGGTTTTTAAACATGTTCCATTACAAAAGTATTAAATTATAGACAAGAATTTCACTAAAAAATTTATTTTTAGATGTTTTTTTAACAAAAAAAAAAAAAGACTGAAAAACACACATATTTAGTTGCCATTAAATTTCAAGGCTTTCCACCAAAAATAGCAGCAGAAAAAAGGAAACAAATTTAGCAAAAAAAAAAAATAAAATAATAATGTTCTTCCACAAAACAAGCCACAATATTTGCTATACTAATAACGAGCATCAGAAAAAAGGCACAAAAAAAATGAGAGAAAATATATAGGAAAACATAAATTTTTCCATAGATTAGATGGTTTTTCTTTCTTTTTTTTTCATTTTCTTTGTGGCAAATTCAACACCCTTATCATTATTTTTCAACAGATTTCCATGTGAGTACAAACTTACACACACACATATATACATGCAAATATAACACATAACCGGGAAAAAAACTGTTGCCTACTTTTGGTATACAAGCCAAAAAAGGAAAAAAATTGAATAATTTTGTGGGTCTTCCAACATCCTGTTGCTTATTTTTTCCTCTTTTTCTCTCTTTCTCTCCCTCTCTCTCTCTCCTTGCCTTTTATGGCCTGTAAAATGGAAAAACAAGCCAAAACTCCCGTCCCTAACTCCACTACACTGTTTTGTAAAAGTGAAACAATGTTTACACAGTATATATATGTACATATGTGTGTGTGTGTGTTAAAGTTATATTATGGCCATACATACACATAAAAATTGGTAGTGTTTTGTAGAGATAAACAACTTGTTTTCTAAGCAAAATATTTTAAGGCGGCTGAGATGCTTGGAACAGAAGGGAAGTGGAAAAAGTAATAAAAACGTTGAATAAGTGAAGCAAATAGTGATGAAGATTTGTCGAACTGCCATTAAAGAACTTATTGAGGACTATAATAGCTCAGTTGCCTGATAACCTTCAACCGTTTATTCAAGTAATTCCAGATTGCGTCATGACAGTTGCTCCAAAAAAATACAGAATCTGCACTCCAATGTGAAGACGTTAGCTGGTATCAGGATTACATTAAATTAATGTATTCAGCACTTTTACTGCAATAAAGTCGCTCGGTGAAGTGCAGTTAAAGTGTTGATAACCATTGCCAAGTTCCCTTCCCTACCTAAATACATTTTGGAAATTCTGCAGTTCAGCTATAGGCAGCTAACCACATAGGATTGAAAAATTGTCAAATTTTCTTAAAGGCACCCTGAAGGCTGCTCTTTTCCCTTAACCGGGAATCAATGCCATTTTACCTCCCGGTAAAAGGAGGTGTCCTTGTGATTTGTAAGCACCTTGCTTAGAGTTCACAAAGGTGACTGTATTGAGAGGCCAAACACTCTAGCATACACAGTTAGACACAGTTGCGAATGCGTGTCTGCTAACTCATCAACGAAAGTGACAAACGATTAGGACAGTTAGACACTGTTATGATGACAAGATTGTTTTCTAGTCTAGGCAGGCAATTGGTTTCTACGCTTGCAAGTAACTTATTTCAAAGTACATGAGTGACAGATGTTAGCCTCTGCAGAGACTACCTCTATTTCTTTGCTCATTATGACGTATTTTGAATTTGAATATGCACCACCAGCCTCCGAATAAAACCATCTGAGCATCCACAATGCCGACAACAAAGACGTGCTAAGTAGGTGGTAGAGTAACAAGCTTGCATATTCGAAGAATATTTTCTACAGTAATGGACTCATTTCTCACTCGTCGGCTATGATAGGCCCTAGAAGTGATTGTGAAAAACCCATTCCATCCAGATATTATCTCATTTTGGAAAGCATTATGGTGTGAAAATGTTATTCGTTGTATTTTTCCTGCCTTACTTTTGTCAGACTCTTGAAGAACAGTTATCGCCCAACTTAGAGCACTTAGGTTCAATATTCTTTGGTCTACAATTGAAAAAAAATCGTGAAAAAAATAATTTATTTTCTATAAATTGTTTCAATTTTTTAAAAAGAATTCCCTTCTGGAACACTTTAGGAGGAGTATTGTACTTTTTTGGGTACCTTTTTCAAGCACTTTTTTAAAAAGTCCTTTTTTTTTTTAAAAAAATCTTCTTAAAAAACATTTAATTTCCTATAAATTGTACACGAGTATGATTTATTAAATATTTTGATTTTTAAAAAGAATACCTTTTTGGAAAATTTTTGAAGAAGTCTTGTACTTGTTTTGGTACCTTTTTCTAGCACTTTTTTCAAAAGTACTTCAAAAGAGTACTTTAAAAAAAATATTCTTAAAAAACATTTTATTTTCTAAAAATTGTATATGATTTATTAAATATTTTGATTTTTAAAAAGAATACCCTTTTGGAACATTTTAGAAGAAGTCTAGCACTTGTTTTGGTACCTTTTTCTAGCACTTTTTTAAAAAGTACTTCAGAAGAGTACTTTCAAAAAAAACTCCTTAAAAACATTTCATTTTCCATAAATTGTGTACGAGTATGATTTATTAAATATTTCGATTTATTAAAAATAAATCCCTTTTCCAACATTTTACAAAAGATCTTTTACTTGTTTTGGTACCATCTTCTAGCACTTTTTTCAAAAGTACTTCAAAAGAGTACTTTAAAAAAAATATTCTTAAAAAACATTTTATTTTCTAAAAATTGTATACGAGTATGATTTATTAAATATTTCGATTTATTTAAAAAAAATAAATCCCTTTTCCAACATTTTACAAGAAAGCTTGTACTTGTTTTGGTACCTTTTTCTAGCACCTTTTTAAAAAGTACTTCAAAAGAGTACTTTAAAAAAAAATAATTTTAAAAAACATTTTATTTTCTTAAAATTGTATATGATTTATAATATGTTTTAAACTCTGTTTGTGGCATATTTTCTCCATGATTGAACATGTCCTGCCAGAATTTATTGGTTGAACAAATTTGCCTGACCGTTTTCGTATTATTTTTCCTGGGGTTTTTTTTTTTTTTTTTGTACGAATATGACAAAATACAATAGCAATACGTATATAAAAAATACAAAAAAATAAACAATAATTGATGTTATCGATGTGACAAAAGTTTTTATTATGTGGCCTTGTACAGCCGCCTAGGAGAACAACAACAATAGAACTTGAATTATGATTAGAAAAGTTGTTCATTTCTAGGCTTAATTTGTTTTTAAATTGAAATCCTTGGCATTATGATGATGGTTGGTTGCCACAATAAAGATTTATTAACAATTTATTAAGATCCTCTATACACTTGTTTGTGGTTGATTTTGTTAATAAAGAATGACGAAGAAAAAAGAAAAATGCCATGACATTTTGTGGCTGTTTTGTGGAATATTATTATGATTTTTCTCTCTCTCTCTCTCTCTTTCTCGTATTATTATTTACCAATATGTTGTGCGTGTGTATTATTATTGTGAGTTAACTAAATATGCTTGTTGTTATTATTGTGATTATTATTGTGTTATTTATTATTATTGTAGTAGTGTAGGTTGTTCAATTTATAATAAAAAAAAAAAAACAAAAAAATAAATAAAAAAAAATCATTACAGTATTGAGCCATTGTTTATCAATTGATGGGATTTGTTTGCATTGAAACGTATTCAATGTCGTACATGACGTATGATTGATATTAATTGTGTGTTACTTATTCGATATAAAGTATACGCCACGGTGGTATTACTTCTAAAAGGAAAGAGTAAACTGAACATTTAATGGCGGGGATTATTAATGGATAATAATGGATTATTATTTTTTTTGATTGAGTTTCATTATTAGCAATTGAGAAATTGTTATTAAAATTGAAATTTTTACATATGTACGTGGGTGGTACTAAGAATAGACGGCCTGACGTTGGCAAAGGATTAATTACAATTAAATGTTAAAAAGAGAATACAAATGGGAAGAGTTCTCATTAATTACACACGTAACAAAGGTTTTGAAAAAGATTACAAAATAATCATAATAATCAATCCAATAGAAGGTTTACAAGCTAAGTAGCTTCATTGAACAGCAGGAGGATATAAGTCTGCCTTATACCTGACGCTTGTAGGCATAGGGAAGACTTTTGATGCTCTTTTTTTTGTCTTAGAGACGAAAAGCTTACTGGGAAAGGTTATTAAAATTATATTGTGCGTAAAATAATTTGTGGGCTTATTACTGCCATTACAGGACGCGGTGGAATCGACTTTACTTTACTGTGCTCAAGTTTGGTGGACAGTAAGCCAATACCAGTGTCACTGCAGACTGATAGGCAAGATATATAGGCAAGCAGATGTTCTAAATACTTGTGTACTCTGTTCCAATCTGAACAAGAAATTATTTACCAGATTCAATTGCAGAAGAGGACTGAGCTGGTGGCAGTCAGTAAGCACAATGCAGTAAATTTCTGGACCAATCTGAGCTAAGGATATGCTGCAATACAAGGAAGCCATAGGCACATTCGGTTCGAAGGAAGGATTCTTAAGGAACAAGGGGTTCTTGAGGAACAAATAATTAAAGTAGGGTTCTTGCTGTAAACTTTCATATAAGCTGTTTGAACACTGCAACAATTTACAAGTGGAGATCACGACTATATTGAACGCGGCGCATTGTTAGTTGAGGAATGGAATTTTATCTGAAACTCTCTTAATTTACTGCAACAACCACTCTGCAAACAAGACCCAAACGAAGTCTAACTCAACGTCCTTTCCAATCCAAGAATGCTGTGGATTTCTTCAGAAAATTTCGGTTAATTTAACTCCTTTAGGGATTCCATAAATTACATTGATTACGAACTGGCCAGGGCTGGTACAGAGCTCACAGTCTCCGTCACATTACAGTACATCCGTGAACCGATTGTCTTATATAAAGTGGTATTCTACGGTCGTTTTACAGGTAGGCTCGACTTCATTGCGAGCTTGAAAACTCTTGCATTCCACACTCTCAATCATTATTCTTTAAATGCTGAGCAGTAATGGAGGCATATTGAAGCTCTATCTAACACTTGTAAGTACAGGAGTCCGCCAGAATGTTGGTGTTCGTGTAAAACTCGATAGGTGCCCGACTAGGGTTGCCAGCCTGGCTGGACTTGGCTGGATTGTCCAGCTTTTTTGATGCTTGTCCAGTTTCAAGCTAAAATTTCATTTGTCCAGCTAAATAGAAATTTTTTTTAGTACACTGCAATAATTTGGGCAATAATTTTCATGTTATCTTTGTCAAATCATGTTAGCCAACACTGATTGTACATTTGTTATACAACTAAGTTATGATTTCCCTCTTCTATCATCACTGACAACATGTCTCAACACTTGAACAGCTTATGTCATAATAAATATTATTGCGAGCGATAGTCAATTTCTTTACGTACAGCTTATATTTTTTTTTTTGGTACATGAAAATCATAAAAATAATTTGCAGAAAATCTTGAAATGGATATTGATGAAGAAGCTGGTCCATCAAAAAGACAACTCACAACTTTCTGTGATAGATGGAAAGAGTTTGCAAAATATGCTAATTGGATAAGAAAAAAAGATAATTACACGGAAGAGTGTAAATTATGCCAACCAGACATTATAATTAAAAATAAAGGCAGCCGCTCGCTTGATAAACAAATAAAAACAAAAAAAAAAAAACATAATAAAATGGAGATGTCGCAGAAGTTGTCTCAAACTATTTCGAATTTTGTAGTCCCAACAGAGGCAAAAATTGTATTTTTTTATGTCCAGCTTTTTTGTTTTGTCCAGCTTTTTAAAACCCAATGTCCAGCTTTTTGCGAATCGCATTCTGGCAACCCTATGCCCGACTGTCTGGGGCATTCCATTCGCTATATTGCTCTCCACTTACTCTGAGGCTGTTTACGTAGCTTGTACACAATTTTAGTGATTGAATGCCGGCTTGTTTCACTCGTCATTCTTAAATTAATTTGTTTTATATTCGGTTTTATATTCGTAAAAATTTCACAATAATTTTGGCACTTTATAATCGCCCATCACAGTCAGTCGAAGGCATTTATGTTTTGCCAAAAACGATAAATTTTTCTTTCTTTTTTTTTAAATTTTCCTCTTCCCTTTTATTTCCTTTTGCAAAAGACAAACACTTGATTAAACTTCTACAAAAAAAATTGATTCTTTTTAATTATTTTTCTCTTCTTGTGATAATTTTAAATTTATTTCCAAAAAAAAAAAAAAAAAAAACACATTCATACGCCTACTGAGGAAAAATGAAAGGAAAAAACCACAAAATCATTTATGTGGATATGGATGAGGATATGAATGTGGATACACTCATCCATTCTATTTGCTTCTGTTTGTACGTATGTTCCCTCATTCATTTATTTGCTAACAACACAGTCTTTGTTTTCCCTATGTAATCTTTTTAAAAGCAGCAACGTTTTGTTGGTTGGCATTTAGAAAATGAAAAAGACGCCATAAATTAAACGTTTGAATACATAAAAAATGAACGAAATGAACGTAAAGCCATTGCCATTGCCATTGCCACTGCCAGTTCCCATTGAAGTGTAAAACGTTTGATAGAAAATTTGGTGAATCGTTTAAGGATTCACACAAAAAAAAAAAAAATAAAGAAAGACACACGCTCTACAAACCCAGCAAATGGCTTAAGGACGGGAATCATTTCATTTCAAGCTTCTTTATGTTGGAAAAATTGTTTACAATAAACGCGCAGATAGAAAGAATATGATAAAGATTGAATTTAATAGAGGGAAATTATTATCGTTTAAGTGGCTTAAATTAACAGCAAAAAATTTCATTAAAAAACGAAAGTAAAGAAAAAAAAAAAATTTAAATTGAAAATGATATTCTATTGTGCGATAAATTTTAAAGGAATATGTATAAAGCCAGACTTAAAGACATACAATTAAAATTGGATTAGGTTAGGCAGGTAGATGAAACTCTGCTCCTCCTCCATCCAGAGGCTGCAAACATTTCAGAAAAATGGGTGCTGGTACCAATTAACAATTCAAATAATACGCAGTAGAACAAGTTACGAAATGGAAAACTACAACGAGAAAAACTAAAGAAGAATGGAAAATGATACAGAAGAAGAAACCGGCAAATAATCATCACAGGTGCCAGATAAAAGCAATGACTAAACCATGGCTATTGAAGCCATTGAAGAAACATACATATGTACACATAATTGGTCATTACAACCCCTTTAGTCACGATTACGACCTAGCTTCTCCTACCACTGATATTGTGTGTGTCAATTTTATACATTCGAGGCAGGACCTAAGGTTCAAAAGCTGACTCCAAACGCTAGATTTCTGAGAAACATTACAAGGCAATTTTATTTACTCTCAGAGTTTTTGCCAGAAATCTGCTGAGAGAAAACCGCTGAAGTTTTTTTTTTTTTTTGTATTTTTAGCTACTAGACTATGGCGGCTATTGTTGAAACTTTGGTAAAAGTATGTTGAGTCTTTCCCTCCGCACGTGAGACACGTAGAGATCCATCATGTGATCAATAAACTTCACTACATAATCGTGTTTGTCCTCAAAGTGTAAGTTCATGAAAAAAAAATTGAAAAAAACCTATCAAGATCCTAATAGATTTCCTCCATAGTTTCAGGATTCAGAATTCTTCTGGCTCTTCATGACAAGACCTTAGCACTGACACATGAGGTGAATGGTAGTTTCTTCTTCCTCCTCCTTAGACTCAGAAGTCATTTGAAAGCATGATTTCTATAGTGTGCAATAGCCATGTGATTTAAAAAAAAGAACAGAAAAAATCAATCTTCCCCTTGCCCACATTAATCAAGGCCTTCTAGTAATGACACGTAGCCTCATGCTGACAACAAAGTTGAGTATCAGAGATCAGCAACGAGTATTCAAAACGATGAGTAGATTCGAGTCATACTTATAATTTCAGCTACTTATACGCATTCATACTTATTTTAATCTCATACTCATACTACTCATATTCAAAGTTAGAAATACTCATTGTACTCATACTTAACAATATGCATGATGTTGTTGATTTCGACTCTCCATGATTCAACATATACACGAAGCACAAAATAAGTATGATTCGAGTACGAACACCACAATACTCGCTAGAAGGTTGTGTGTGTGTGTTTTGCTTGCTGTCTTTGTCTTTTCTTTTTTCTTCTCTTATGAAAATGCAACAATAACTACTACTGTAAATTTTGATGAATGATTCGAGTGACTCGAATCATTCGTAAGTATTATAAGTATTTTTCTAAATTAATGAATCTGAATGAGTAGGCGTATGAATCAAACAATGAATCGAATGTTGTGAGTTTGATGTCAACGTTGTACTCATACTCATTGCAACCTATACTTATAAATCAATGTTGTAGCGAGTACGAATGAATCAGAGTAGTTAAATTTTAATACTCTTGACTCACTCATACTCAAAATTTCATAAGTACCTATGAGTAGCGAAAATACGATTCATTGCTGATCTCTGTTGAGTATCCCTACAGCGGCCGTAGAATATCCAATTAAACCGAGGCCATCGTATGCCCTATAAGATGTTAGAGATTCTGAACTCTGTACCAAGCCAGGACAGTACACAAGAAATGAAATTTCCGGCGAAATCTTCATGCGCTGGAATCTACATAAGGGTTACCTTTGAATAATCTCAAAATTTCTCTGAGAAATGTCTGACACATACAGACAAGAACTGACTGACTGTATGGCATTCGTGGCAGCCTTTCTAATCGAGTAAGTCGAGATATTCTCAGGGAAACTCCCAACACCTATACAGACAAGAACTGACTGACTGTATGGCATTCATGGCAGCCTTTCTAATCGAGTAAGTCGAGATATTCTCAGGGAAACTCCCAACACCTATACAGACAAGAACTGACTGACTGTATGGCATTCATGGCAGCCTTTCTAATCGAGTAAGTCGAGAGATTCTCAGGGAAACTCCCATCACCCATACAGTACCCCGTAGCTTTTACTGTGGTCTGTATCTACGGCAGAAAACAACAGAATGGTTAGACAGCCTGAATCCTTAGCTTACGCTGTACAGCATGTCCAGTGTTCCACCGGAAACCTCTTAAAAATGCATGTCATTAAGAAAATAATAAAATTAGCTACAGCCGGGTATACTATGCCTTCCATGAATTGCAGCATATCTATAAACCAGTTTGAGCCAGAATTTAAACCACATTGAGCCAGAGATCCGCCAGCTTCCGACTTCAATAGATAACGTCAGAGATTAACAAACAAAAGTAAAGAAAATAATGGAAAATAATGGTTTCGTCACCATAGTCTGGTAAGTAGTTTTTTATTTGGCTTATTAGACGTGAGGCCTCGGTTCAAACCCCGAGCATATTTCTGGCAAAAACTCTGAGAATAAAAAAAAAAATTGCCATGAAAAGTTTCTTAAAAATCTGTAGTTCGGAATCGATTTTAAACTGTAGATACCGCCACTCATGGACGGAATTAATACACACAACATAAGTGGTGGGAGAAGCTAGGTTGCAATCCTGACTAAAGGGTTGTACTGACTAATTATGTATGTATGTAAGAGTTGTTTTCCTACGATCCTACATCGTATGTATTGGAATAGTGTACACTGGTGATCAAGACAGCTAGCAGTGGCAGTGGTATTTGAACATTGTCCATCAAATGTAGCAATCATAAATCCTTCATAATCATAATCATGACAAATCTAGGCCTAAAAATCTTGTCCATGTGGTCTTTTCAAAGTTGTAAAATGCTAATGGCAACTCTTTTTATTCTCTCACCTTTACATTTTAGTGATGCCAATCAGAGATCAGCAATGAATCGTTTTTCCGCTACTCATAAGCACTCATGCAATTTTGAGTATGAGTGAATCAACAGAATTGAAATTCAACTACTCTGATTCATTCGTACTCGCTACAGCATTGATTTATAAGTATAGGTTACAATGAGTATGAGTACAACGTTGACATCAAACTCACAACATTCGAAATGGGTTTGATTCATACGCCTACTCATTCTGATTTATAAATTTAGAAAAATACTTATAATACTTATACAGTATTTACTTTATAAGTACTTTACTCATACAGTATTTACAGTAGTAGTTATTGTTGCATTTACAAAAGAAGAGAAAAGAAAAGACAAAGACAGCAAGCAAAGCACACACACAACCTTCTAGCGAGTATTGTGGTGTTCGTACTCGAATCATACTTATTTTGTGCTTCGGGTATATGTTGAATCATGCAGAGTCGAAATCAACAACATCGTGCGCATTGTTAAGTATGAATACGACGAGTACTTCCAACTTTGAGTATGAGTAGTATGAGTATCATATTAAAATAAGTATGAATGCGTATAAGTATCAGAAATAATAAGTATGACACGAATCTACTCATCGTTTTGAATACTCGTTGCTGATCTCTGATGCCAATATTGTCTTGTGAGATAAGGTTACAAAAGCCCATTTTAAAATTATCACTTGCAGTATGATAATTCTAAGTAAGTCTACGGTCAACTTATGAGTACTTCGGATGGAATCCAGCTTGTTTTCTAAGCCTTTAAATCATTAGAATTTTTTTTAATTAAAATTTTTTTTCTTTTTTGTATAAAATAAAAATAAAAATCAAGATTTCAATGCGAATTACTGAATATTGAAGACCTTTTTTGAAAAGGATATTCCTCATGTTACTGCTGGCAGCATAACATATGAGTGAGTGATGGTGATTGATATGAAATAGAAAATCTGCTTTCCCTTGTAATATTGGTTGTGTTACAGTAATATGAAGAGAAAGAAATCTTTTCTCATTTTTATGATTTTTTTTTTGTCATAGAATTTGAAAGATAAAAGGAAAGAAGCAGCATATAATGGACCACAAATACAAATCATTAAATGACATTTTACAGAGATTTTCCAATCACATCACATCACATTTTCAGTTTCTGTTTCAGAAGAATTTTCGTTTTTTTCTTTCGTTTTTTTTTTTGGTTTATTTTTAGCCTGCAATACCCCAAAGAAAGAAAGAAGAATTTGATACGATTTTGAAGAAATAGAAAAGAAAATTAAATGAAAAGAAAAGGAAAGAAAAAAGAAAACAAAAAGGAAATCGATTTCTAAATGAAGTTCTATTAAAGCACGTGTTAGATATGGACTCTTGGCTTATTGTCTTTCCTTAATTAAAAGCTTTTCATTGCAAATACAAAAAAGGAAAAGAAAAATAAAAAGAAAGAGGAAAGAGGAAAGAAATCTTTAAAACGTGGCATTTAAAGAAGAATGAAATTCAGTTGAAAATTGTTTTAAAAGAATCGATTTTAACAGCAAAAATTGTTCTAAGGGAACGGATTTTTTTTTTAAAGCATTAAGCGTATGAATAATTTGAATTCCCAGTACAGAAGGTGTATGCTTAAGTATGACAAGGATTTTTACATGATATTTACGCTGATTTGTTTAAAAATTTTCACCGTGTCATCAATATCGAAATGATATAAACTTTTCATTCTTAATAACATCTTTTCTCTTTTCTCTTTTCATTTTCTGTTTCGATTTGGATTTTTTATTCTTTAATCATACAAAAATGTATCGTGTGTGTGTGTGCAAGTGGGAGTGGGAGTATAAATCCTTTCGTTTGGTTGCTTCCGTTGTGTGTGGCATGAATAAACAAATAATGTTGCAACATTATTATTTATTGGCACCTACACAGATAGCTATTGCTGTTGTTGTTGTTGCCCTTTTACCCACATCGTGTTTTCAATTAATTTTTTTATATTTTTTCCAATTCATGCTACATGAGTCAAGCATTAAGATCTGTGGCATAAAGACATTTGCAGTGAATGTAGTTTTTTTTTCTCCCCATTTAGAAATACAACAAGGGTAAGCAGAGAATGAAAAGATTTTCAAAATAAAGAATTTTCTTTAAAAGATCAGAGAAGAAGTTGTTTGACAACCAGTAAGGCACCGGAGTAATATTTTTATGTTTTTGTTATTCGCATAATACTGTGTTCACAACTTGATGTAAACAACAACAATTGCTTTTCTTTGTTATTCCTCTGTTTATTTATTTATTTTTTTTTTTTTTTTGGTGAAACCAGCACTCATGGGATGGCCCCTACTCATGCAGTGCATTGTGCAGGTTTTTAGGAAAATGGGTTATAGAAAGTTGGAAGAGAGAGAGTAGTGTTTTGTGGACATCTCAAAATGCGAACGGCAAGGAAACGAGTTGCTGCTAGGTGACTATAGAATGGCCAGTGCTATACCTTCACAATTAGACAGTCTACAGCAATTGTCCCCAAGAAGCCCGCACCCTTCAGTCCTAGCTTCTCACACTACTCATGTTGTGTGTGTTAATTTTATACATGAGTGGCGGGACCTACAGTTTAACGTCGACTCCGAACGACAGATTTTTTTGAGAAGCTTTTCTTGGCAATTTTATTTACTCTCAGAGTTTTTGCCAGAAATCTGCTGAGAGGAAGTCGTCGAAGAAATATTTTCATATTTTCGTTTTGATGTCTGACCTGGGATTCGTACTCGGGCCTTCAATCTAATAAGCCAACACACTACCTACTAGACCACGGCGACTACTATACCCTTTGCATAAGCAATAACAATTACTAGACAATTATTCGACAGATCTTTGTAATGGAGATCTTCAAACCACGATTACTCTTTTCAATCGCACCGCGTCTTCACACAAGACTGAATGAACTTCACTGACTCACTCGCCTGCTTTACCTTGCCTTTTATATGGCAAAGTAAAGTAGGGTTCTTGCTTTAAACTTTCACATAAGCAACAATTTACAAGTGGAGATCACGACTATATTGAACGCGGCACATTGTTAGTTGAGGAATGGAATTTTATCTGAAACTCTCTTAATTTACTGCAACAACCACTCTGCAAACAAGACCCAAACGAAGGCTAACTCAACGTCCTTTCCAATCTAAGAATGCTGTGGATTTCTCCAGAAAATTTCGGTTAATTCAACTCCTTTAGAGATTCCATAAATTCCATTGATTACGAACTGGCCAGGGCTGGTACAGAGCTCACAGTCTCCGTCACATTACAGTATATCCGTGAACCAATTTGTTTTCATTAAACTGGTATTCTACGGTCGTTTTACAGGTAGGCTCGACTTCATTGCGTGCTTGAAAACTCTTGCATTCCACACTCTCAGTCATTATTATTTAAATGCTGAGCAGTAATAGAGGCATATTGAAGCTCTATCTAACACTTGTAAGTACAGGAATCCGTTAGAATGTTGGTGTTCGTGTAAAACTCGATAGGTCTAGATAGTCGGGCACTTCGTTTGGTATATTTCTCTACAATTACTCTGAAACTGTTTACGTAGTTTGTACATAATTTTTGTGATTGAATGCTTGCTTGTTTCACTCGTCATTCTTAAGATAATTTATTTTATATTGGGTTTGAAATAAGCCTTGAATTTCCTTTGGCACAAATAACACTTAAAAACTTACTTAAAAAAAGTAAACAGTCTGATGAATGTTCTTGAAGGCGAACGTTCATGACTTCGTAGTATATCACGTAAACAGGTAACGATATAGTAAGCAGAATGGACTACAGTCACCCTAACCCATTGTTTAATATAGAACATCGCGGGTAGCAGCCTTAGGTAGTGTATCAAGCTGTAAAAGGAAAACACCTCAAAGAAACTTAATTGTTTA
The DNA here is from genome assembly GCA_927399465.1 of Sarcophaga caerulescens. NCBI lineage: Eukaryota > Metazoa > Arthropoda > Insecta > Diptera > Sarcophagidae > Sarcophaga > Sarcophaga caerulescens. The sequence continues at coordinate 87,305,836 of OV656868.1, forward strand.
ACTGCTAGACCCACAGGCATACTTAATTGCTCATTACAATCCTTTAGTCCGGATTATGACCTAGCTTCTCATCCCACCAATTATGTTGTGTGTGTTAATTTTATATATGAGTGGCAGAACCTAAAGTTAAAAAGTCGACTCCGAAAAACTTTTCACGACAATTTTTATTTTTCTCACAGAGTTTTTGCCAGAAATCTGTTGAGAGGAAATCGTTGGATGATATATTTTCTCCATATTTGTTCATATGTTGGAGATGTTTGACCTGGGGATTGATTGGTGGTCTCACGTCTAGTAAGTCAACACACACTAACTATTAGACTACGGCTCGCAGAGGAACTGAATGATGGTGTCTCCCTCAACGAGCTCCTCAACGACATCGACATTGTGCAGCGTATTTATTAACAACCAGCGGCTGCGCTGGCTCGGCCATGTCGTTCGAATGGAGGAGGATGCTCCGGCGAGATGGGTATTTGATGCGGAGATCTGCAGAATGCGGCGAAGAGAACGACCTTGTTTGCGTTGGAATGACCGAATCGAGGAAGTCCTGTTATCGATTGGTGTGACCAACTGGCGTAGGTGCGCAAGAAGTAGAGGCGCCTGGAAGGATGTATTACGGCAGGCCGAAATCCGTTAATCGGGTTGTTAATGGCCAATTAAGTAAGTAAGTAAGTAAGTCTCTCTCAAAACTATACCTACACCTTCTACAGTTTGAGGGTTAATGGTTAAGCCAGTTTCTTCTACGCGTATTCCTATTGTCGAATAAATCGTGCACACTGCCGTGTGTTATAAAATACAGCTTCAGTGTCCTGCCGCCGTAATGTCAAAGTCAGAGTGCCCTTCAAATTCCGAAGGAGGAAATAGAACTCTACCTGTTATATGCTAAGCAATGGAAAAAATTAGGAGATTTTCCTCTTGACGACAGTTGTAGGCGGTAAACGTACCAGTTGAAGGCGGCAGGTATCCCTTCAATTAAGGCGCTTCTAACATGCTCTTCTAATAGACTCTTTATTTTCAACGTTGGCTCATAAATTGTTAAGAAATTTTATCTCCAGATTATCATTGCTGTCTTCTAGCCATTTTCCTTAATTTTGACAGTTCCATCAGAAATATGAGGAATGATGTTCGCATCTTAGGTGGAGTTAGCTTGCATATCCTTATGCATTCTATAAATCTTAGTCTCCTTCAAAACCCACGATTTCTTTCTTACACAATTTTTTGTAGCTGCTCACCCTATTTACTCTTGTATTCCTAGCTATTGTTTTAACATGAATTCCATCACTATTATTTATAAAGTGCTGTTGCTATTTTATCTCCAGCTTTTTTTTGCAATTTTTTTTCTGGTTTTTTGTAACATTTCTTGTTCGAAATGTGTTTCCATATGAATGATGACAAAACGCAACAGTTTCCATAATGACAATGAGGTTTCTGCTCTTCCAACATTTATTTCACTCTTCACTCTTACGCTTCTCTTTCACGCTGTAAAAATCCTTGGCAAATGTCATCAGTGTATAGTGTACAGTGGCATTCAAGATTATGTGCCATAAAAATAAAAGGATTGTGGCGTGGCCTAAACCCCATACGGTTGGCCTCAGTGTTAAATGCTTTTGTAAGAAAAAAAAAAATATTTTTAAATTGCTTCCATTCCATCAGGAAGCACAAAAACAAAGGGAACGTATTTTTGTTTTAAATTCCAATTTGGAATAAAAATTTTTAAATGAAATGAAATTTACAACAACAATAAAAAAGGAAAAGTATTACACTTCAGCTGAATGAACAATTTTATTGCAAGTAATTGCAGAGGATGTATGCGGAATATTTATTTGAATTTAGTTTTGTAACGTTAAAAAATTTACTACTACCCTGCCAATCGTATATGTAGAAGAAGTCCTTAACAAATAATGTCCCAGCATTTTTTTCCCCTGCATTTTTGAAAGACTCAAATGAGTGTACTTATGTATAAAATTAACACACACAACATAAGTGGTGTGAGAAACTGCGGGCTTCTTGGGGACGATTGCCTGTAGACTGTCTAATGGTGAAGGTATAGCACTGGCCATTTTATAGTCACCTAGCAGCAACTCGTTTCCTTGCCGTTCACATCTTCCCCCTTTCCACCTTTCCTAAAAACCTGCACAATGCACTGCATGAGTAGGGCCATCCCCTGAGTGCTGGTTTCATAAAAAAAAAAAAAAAAAAAAAATTTCCCGTTTAATCGATTCATTGCTGGAAACTTCTTTATCGAGCAGTCTTCTATGTATTGCTGTCTGTAAAACTTCGGGTCACACGTTGCAAATGGTATACGGCTTACAGATATTGTTTAAAGGAGTTTAAAGTCGTGGATCACCGGCAATTTAGAACACAAAATGCTAAGTGTTACCATCGACTAGAAATAAATTAAATGCTTAATAGCAAGGGCGAACGAGGATGGAGTGGCTTTACAACGTAGAAACAACTCAGCCTCTTGTGCTATTAATAGCTGTTTTAACTTCTGCTTGAAAGTAAATGCTTAATAGCAAAGGCGAACGAGGCCCAACGATGTAAAAAGAATTCAGCGTCTCGTGCTATAAATAACTGTTTGAACTTGTGCTTAAAAATTTGCTAACAGAACCGACACTGAAATTACTGTGGAGAAACACAAAAGACACATGCCTTGATCATCGTTCTTCAGTTAGGCAGGGTTAGATTATGTTGACAGCCATCTTGAGTACAGCTTTCTTGGGTTCTAACAAAAATTCCAAAGTGTTAATATTGGGTCTGTATCAAATTCAAAAATATCCTTTGCCCAGACAAAAAAATGTCCCTTCAATCCCTTGTTGTAAATCTTCAAGTGACTAGAAATAAATCAGAAGATCTTCAGCGGTTTTCTCCCTGAAAATTTGTCGGCATTCATTAACGAGAGATGGAGGTCACTTGCATTAGGTTTAAGAGATTTGAAGGGAAAATTCCTGCAGCCAACAAGCATTGTGACGATATGGCAGTGCAGCTATTACCCCGGCCTGGAATACACTGCAGGGGTCAGGTCAGGCAGCTTATACGAAAGTCCATTGCCAGAACTATTAACACTAATAGCAAGCCTACTGTGTCCAACATTTTGAAGTCATCGGTATTTACCCCCAAGAGTCCTGCCAGGCATCTTCAGAATATCACACCATAAGTCCATGGTTGAAATCCTAAAATAAAATCCAGAAAATTCTAAGGTACTGTGTAGTTAACTCGATTGTGTTTATGGCTTCTCACTATTGAAAAATAGATGGACGTTAGAAGGTCAGAGGGGAGACAATTGAATATAAAAGACAATGTATTAAATGAAGTGGAACAGGCAGTAATATTGCTATTTCCCCACAGTCTACCGAACGTAAGCGACGTAAAGCAGTGTTGGCTCCACTACAATCTGTAACAGCCAGTATATGAAACGAAGAATCTAGATACTGGTGTTTTGTTTTTACATCGCTTAACATTAAACTTCTAAACAAAAATACAACAACAAACACCAGCATAAAAAAATGGTCAAAAAGTAAACAAAAATACAACAACAAACACTACAATGTATAAATGTAAACAAAATACACAAACAACAATAATGAAATAAACGATGTTTACATTTACAGAGATTTCGAGAAGGCGAAGCCACGAACATTCGCGTAACAGTATAAAGCGTCATCAAGTACTATACCCTCATACCCTGATCGATGAAGGTAGTTGAACCCGCTGACAATCACCATTCGGTTAATCTTAAGGCCTTATTGCGCCACAAAGCCTGCGGATCAAAGCCTTCTGCCACAATAATCACTTCATCAGCATAACTAAAGACCTTAAAAGCATATCTTTGTAGCTCTTCCATTAGTTCTTACACCACGATATTCCACTGCAACAGAATTCCACCTTGCAATGAGCCTCTATTCACATTTATTGTCAACGTGACTGCCTAATAATGAAGAGATAGGGTTAGTGGTTAATGACTATTTTATGGAGTCAGACATTTCTTGTTGTAAATGGGGGTACCGAAGCTATGGAATATCGCTGAGAAAACTATATCGATGTGCAGAATGCTGAGCAACAAAGACATTTTGGAACAAATTTCAAAGGCTTTATTTGTTAAGTTGGTTAATTATAGGACCAGCTCTGATAAATCCGTGTTCGATAAAGAACAAACGTTATATTACTAATCATATGAGCTTTAAATCCTGGAGAAAGTTTTGACCCTCCATTCAGAATTGGCAACTGGCATTCAAAATGTCCTTCTAATTTTATTACTTTCATATTCAAGGTTTTATACGCCATTCCTGGATATTTCTTTATTGACTTTCCCATTTTAAATTCAATGCTCAAGAGCTCATGGTCGAGGACTTTTGTGCAATCCTTCCGAACGTTGTCATACAATTGAGTTTTATTTGCATTTATTTGCTCTGGCATTTAAGGCTAATCAAGGCAATAAAGAAATTAATTAAGACCCCACTAGACTTAAGCTCAAGAAGCATTTTAAAATAGACGTTGAAGTTGCACATAAAAACTTAATTAAATATGCCTTGAATGCTACAAAAACTCTCCTATAGATTTCCTTTAAGCAACAAGTGTTAAGGCAGAGATAAAACTGGAAAACGAAAGAGGTCAGTCATCCTTTATGGCTATACCTAAAAAGGCAAAGGTCTACAGAATTTAAATAAAAATAAAATGTTATTCAAATGAAAAATGAAAAACGAAATAAAAATAATAACAAAAATTCTTAACATACAGTCATGCATAAAATTAAGGACTACAGCTACACAACCAACAACCCCAAAACAACAGATAATTTCATTACTTGACAGGAAAAATACAAATAAAATTTCAAGGGAAGAAGTAGGAATAAAAGTGTGGAAAGGCAGGAATAATCTGAGGCATTTGTTATTAAGAAAACAAATGATTTAATTAAATATGCAAATAAAATCAGGCGCATGGGTGGGGGGAGGCGAATGATGAATATAACAGAAATTAAGGAAATAAATATTAAGTATACGCCTCAGCAATGAAAATAAAAAATAAAAATCATAATTAATTATACGCCTTGAAAGACAAAAAAAAAATAAGAAAAATATTCTTATTAATCAACGAGTAACACTAAATCATGAGATTTCAAAAGAAAAAAGAAAGAAATGGAAAAGATTTAAAATTTTCCTAGTAACAGCGGTACTGGAAACACTTTCTTGTGATTCATTTAAATCACATGGAAATGTAACTTAGCCTAGAACACTTAGATTCTAAAGAAGGCATGAGAGAGACAAAAAAAAATTCCCAGAAGCATTTCACCTAAAATAAAATCAAAAATTTGCAAAAAAAAAATTATACAGACAAAGGGAGTGGAAGTCCTTAAGAATTAAAGAAGATTGCAGAAAGCTTGTATTGAATGCTAATGTGATCATAGGGTAGCAGAAAAGCTATTTTTGACTTACTACTACTCACTTACTTAATTGGCCATAACAAACATTAACGTTTTTTAAATTTTGACCAGCCAATCGATGACAGGGCTTTCTTTGGTATTTCCAATACAGAGAAAATCATCCTCTACGTAGAATTCTGCAAATCTCTGCATCAAATACCGACTTAAGCTAGGGAGTTGAACTACGGGCTCACCACCTCTTATACAATGGCTACTTCAAATAAATTTCTATAATTTCCAGAAACTATAAGTCTTTCATTAATAAAAATTATTTGAAGAATGTTCAGAGTATAATTTTTCCTACAACCGTAGGATTTCCAAGAATTTCAAGGAACTAAAAAACGTACGATTTACTAAGCTTTCAACATTAATAAGCCGCTGATTTATTAACAATAATATGGAGCTACGAGTGTATGTTTAATAAGATTTTAATGAGCATAGTTCCAAGGAACTGCCAATAAATAATCAAAAAAAAAAAAAATAATACAAACAACAAACGTAAATTTCATTAGAACTTCTAAGGATCATACTCTGGCAAGCATCACACTCGCAAATGATTAATAAAAAAAATCCAATGAACTACAAACGTGTGTTTAGAAAGGATTTCTTAGAAACCTGGGCGTAATTACAATAAACTGTCAACTGCTTAACCTAATATAATGCACACGAATTCCAAGTATCCATAAGCATTCCATAGTTCTAAAGGAATGCTAACGTATAATCAAATGAAAGTTCCAATGAACTACCGGCTTGTGGTAATAACTACTTCAAGAAATCATGGGCAGATGTTTGAATGACCTTGCATTGCGTTTAAAATATTGAAATTATTGCTACAAAGGCAGTATTTTTTTTTAGCAAATTTTACTCTTTGATTGAAGGCGTTTGAATGTAGTGACTTTAACTTATGTACAACAATTCAAAACAAACTTTGTTTAGCTTACTGCTTTAACTCACCAAGGGCAGTGTATGATATGTTAATCGGTTGCGTAGCTTGCAAAGATCACAATCACAAGGTTTATTGAAACCGAACCAAACATTACATGCCAAAGGATAGGCAGTAACTCCAGCTCTTCTTTGTCGACAATAAGTTGGCATTGTAATGACAAATTCAAATGCTATCCATGCAGATATGCTAAGTCCTATAAGGAAGGCTAGAAAACAGTCATTTGACCAACAAAGCACGGAGTTCCAATGATTTATTTCTCCGCACTACATACATACATACCAGAGATCAGCAACGAGTATTCAAAACGATGAGTAGATTCGAGTCATACTTATAATTTCAGCTACTTACATATACGCATTCATACTTATTTTAATCTCATACTCATACTACTCATATTCAAAGTTAGAAATACTCATCGTACTCATACTTAACAATACGCATGATGTTGTTGATTTCGACTCTCCATGATTCAACATATACACGAAGCACAAAATAAGTATTATTCGAGTACGAACACCAAAATACTCGCTAGAAGGTTGTGTATGTGCTTTGCTTGCTGTCTTTGTCTTTTCTTTTCTCTTCTCTTATGAAAATGCAACAATAACTACTACTGTAAATTTTGATGAATGATTCGAGTGACTCGAATGATTCGTAAGTATTATAAGTATTATTCTAAATTAATGAATCTGAATGAGTAGGCGTATGAATCAAACAATGAATCGAATGTTGTGAATTTGATGTCAACGTTGTACTCATACTCATTGCAATCTATACTTATAAATCAATGTTGTAGCGAGTACGAATGAATCAGAGTAGTTGAATTTTAATACTCTTGACTCACTCATACTCAAAAGTTCATAAGTACCTATGAGTAGCGAAAATACGATTAATTGCTGATCTCTGATACATACATACAACCCTTAGTCAGGATTACAATCTAGCTTCTCACATTACTTATGTTGTGTGTGTGTTAATTTTATCCATAAAGCCGAATCCGTATGATAGATATTTTTTGAGAAACTTTTCATGGCAATTTTTATTTTTCTCTTGCCAGAAATCTAGGGAAAGAAAGTGGCCATAGAAATATTTTTTAAAATTTCTTTTTGTTGGAGATGTCTGACCTAGGCTTAGAAACATGGTCTCACATCTAATAAGCCAAGACACTACCTAGTGCAAACAATAACCCATTAAATATGAAGATAGAACGCTGAAAATTAGATTTGTTTGGTGACAAGACCCCTATATATATTGTTACGAAAATGGAAATGGTGTTGTTAAAATAATAAGCAAAAGCTCCAAAAACAACACAATGGACTTGATCACACATAAAATGATAAACAAAAGCTCCAAAAACAAAACAATGCATTTGTTCACGTGATCAACGAATTAGTAAACATATAGCAACAAAAACAGCAGGCTTGTTTACAAGATCGATGAATAAACAAAAATATAGCAACAACGTCCGTGTATAAAAAAATATAGCGGAAAGACAAGCAAACAAAACAACAACAACTCTGCCTGGACGAAAGTAAACAAGATACACGAACAACAAAAATGGAAACAAGTTGTTTACATTTTTGGATTGTTCCCGAAGGTCGTTATCATCCTTCAAGGGCATTCATCACACTGTTGATCCAGTGATATAAAAGGCAAGATAAAGCGAGCAACGATGATTCAGTTAGAATTCAGTCAATCGTGTATGAAGACACGTGATTCTCTGAGTTAAGTTAGTCGTGTGACGACGTCGCGTTGAATTGAGTGAGAATTCAACCAGTGGTGTGTGAAGATATGAGATCGAGTTATAATTCAGAAAACAGTTGTTAGTATTGTGCTTACAAAAAAGGTTGTGAGCAAAGAAGAATAACTAACAAGTGTTGTTGTTGCTTACAAAAATGGTTGTAAGCAGAGAAATATCACGAATAAGCACATATTGCGAAAGTTATCATTGTATACGTGGAATAAGTTCGAACAGTGGCACAAAAGTTGTGCAGATAATAAAGAATTGTCTTAAAATTAAACACATATTTATTTTTATTTTATTTGCAATCTACGAACTCATATTGTTAACGTTTTTAAAAGGTAAAAACATAACAATATATATCCGATTTGTATCTACAAGAGAGATCTTCAATCTACTAGAAAATCTTATGTAAAAATTTTAATGGGGCCTATTTGGAAACACAACTTGAGAGTCTAGAATGCAACTGAATGGTTTCAAGTGTAAGTGCCATAGCTTTTATTCTAAGCAAATGCACTGGCATTAACTGGCCACAAATCCGAACAAACATATGAACCAATACTGGGGTAAAGCATTAAGAATATCAAATATCAGTCACCTAGCAGCAACTCGTTTCCTTGCCGTTCGCATCTTGAGATGTCCACAAACACTACTCCCTCTCTTCCACCTTCCTATAACCCATTTTCATGAAAACCTGCACAATGCACTGCATGAGTAGGGGCCATCCCCTGAGTGCTGGTTTCACCAAAAAAAAAAAAAAAAAACAGAAATTCTTAACTCAAAATTTCCAAAAATTTTTCATTTTTCTTTTAAAACTTTTTGTTGTGCTGCTTTTTCTAAATAAAGAACTTAAAAAGTTCAAAGTTTAAATGCCATAAAATAAAAATGTCTTCACAATATTTCTTCACACACAATTTTAAAATCTAACCGAGACAATGAAATAAATTATCCAAAAACCAAAAACGAGAAACCAAAAAAAGTTTGCAAGAACAACTAAATTGTGTGGCCAAAAATAGCTACTTAATCTTCATTAATTCTCTGTCCTAAGTAAGGAAAGCTAAAGTTAGAAGAATACAAGAGAAGAAAAGAAACGAAGAGAAAAAATTTTCTTACACAACAGAAACCACTTTCACTCATTAATCTCCATCTTATTTTAGTTTTCAAACTAAAGAATTTCCTCGAATAACTTTTTAAGCAACAGAGCTGTTAACACACCATTACCAAGGCATATAAAGATAAGGCATGGCTTAAAACAGCGCGGCTACAAATAAAGCGATCAACTAAAAGGGGAAATAGAATAACCACAGTGAAGTGAGGTGAAGAAAACTTACCACATTCAATAGCATGCCAAATAAAACACAAAATTTAACGAAAGCCAAAGGATGAAGATGCTGCTGCTGCTTCAGCTGCTGCTGATGATGATGTTTTAGTTGCGACATGTTGCTGCCGTTAATAAATAGCAAAACTAAGTAGACCAAGACTAGGCTGAAATTTAAATTAACTGTTAAGCAAACCGGTTTTCGTTTCAAAAAAAAATGTTTCTTTTTTTTTTCTTTACTTTTTCTTTTTAAACTTTTATTCTCTCAATTCGTTTTGAAATAATTTTTCTTTTATTTTTTAAAAAAATTTTTTTCTTTTTTGCAACCAAAATTAAGGAACTTTTCTTTTAAAAAAATTATTAACAACTGAAAATTATTTTGTTTTTTTGTTTCTAATTTTTTTTATGTTTTTAATTCCAAACTACTTTTTATTTTTATTTCTCTACTGCTATACAGGCAGCAAAGTCGTTATTGATACTAATCACTGTGAGCAGGATGCCAGGGCTTTTATACCACAAACTCTCTTTGCTGTAACAGGACTTTTTCCGTTTCCAGTAATTTTGCCTGTGTGTTATAAGAGAGTTGAAATATTCTCTGGAGAGCGTATATGGAATTTGAGGTTAGTTGTACTCTTCTGGCTCGTTGTATTTCTTGTATTTCTTTGCGGATAATGAGAGTCTCTCGATATTATTACAGTTCATTTGAACTGTTGCTGTATTTGATTGTAGCTTTGTTAGTGTTTTCGTTGCAGAATTATGGAAAAACCGACACCGCCTATCATAACAGCTATGACGTCATTAACGACATGGTTTACTATATGAAAAGTATACTTTCTGTTTGTAGCTATAACGGATATCCTTACATATGTAGTAGTTGCTGTGCTACAAATGTGAAAATGTGCATAGCATTTAACAGTGGAACACAATTTAGGGCAGAAGCCTTGTATCTCTTTTTTTGCAATTGTTACACGAAGTACAGTAGTGGAGATCAACTGGACATGCACCAAATAAAAATATTACCACGCTCTACGTCAACTAATTATGCTGCCGTGTAACTGTGTGTTTAATAGTCGCCGTAGTCTATTAGGTAGTGTGTTGGCTTATTAGACATGAGGCTGCGGTTCAAATCCCAGGTCAGACATCAAAACATAAATATAAAAAAATATTTCTACGGCGACTTCCTCTCAGCAAATTTCTGGCAAAAACTCTGAGAGTAAATAATATTGCCAAGGGAAAGTTTCTCAAACAAAATCTGTTGCTCGGAATCGTCTTTAAACTCTAGATCCCTTCACTTATGAATAAAATTTAATACACACAACATAAGTCGTATGAGAAGCTAGGTCGCAATCCTGACTAAAGGGTTGTAATGACCAATTATGTTATGTATGTAGGTATATAACTATATGTAGGTATACAACTCTATAAGGTTGCGACACAAATCGGAAGTAGGAGAGATATTAGGAAAGCCATTCAGCTATCCAAGCTGATTGAATTCCAACGTAATAAACTATAAGACGGGTTATAGCTATCGCAGATATCTCAATGAACTAGCAGAACGCTGTGATTTTCAAATTAAAATTCTAGATACTGGAGTTTTGCTTTTACATCGTTTAACATTAAAATTATAAACAAAAGCTACAAAAACAAAACACTGCAATAAACAAACCTGTTTACAAATATTCGCACTACTGAATATAACAACAAACACCAGCATAAAAAAATGATAAACAAGTAAACAAAAATACAACAACAAACACTACAAGAATAAATGTAAACAACGATATTTACATTTATAGAGATTTCGAGAAGAAACATTCGCCTTCAAGAGCATTCATCGGACTATTTACTCTGCCATATAAAAGGCAAGGCAAAGCAGGCGAGTTAGTGAACTTCAGTCAGTCTTGTGTGAAGACGCGTTGTGTTTGAAGAGAGTTATCGTGGTTTGAAGATCTCCGTTACAAAAATCTGTCGAACAATTGACTAGTAATTGTTATTGTTTATGCAAAAGAGTGCAAAGAGGAATTATAAACGAAGCAATTGTTGTTGTTTACATCAAGTAGTGAACAGTGGCACACAGAAATCATTGCCGAGCATTCCGACATGACCTGAGGACAGACAGTCTCATACTCATCTTCAGGTTGAGCTTAGTTGTCCTGATAAGGGTTTCACGCCCTGCCATAACGTATATCAAGATCGAAGTTCAGTCAGTCTTGTGTGAAGACGCGGTGTGTTTCAAAAGATTAATCTTGGTTTGAAGATCTCCGTTACAAAGATCTGTCGAACAATTGTTTAGTAATTGTTATTGTTTATGCAAAAGAGTATAAAAAAGAATAACAAACTAAGCAATTGTTGTTGTTTACATCAAGTTGTGAACAGTGGCACACAGAATTGTGCGAATAACAAAGAATTTTAATTAAAACTAAACACAAATTTATTTTTATTATATTTGCAATCTACGAGCTCATTTTTAGGCAAAAACGTAACACTATTATTTGGGTATCATGACACAGCGATATTCAAGGAAATTGTGGACCATCTAGACTAGCCAGGTATTTTATAATCATAGAACTAACCAATTTACTCTTCACTTTGTTAATCCCTCTAAGGGATTGCAGCTTACATTGATCTTGCAGTCATGGATTCCGTCAACAATAGATTAACTGCTTTGGACACGCGCAGAAAATCTCTTTAAAACTGGATGGACTGCACACGACAAATCTGCCGAAATTCCAAAGAAGTATGGTTGTCGGTATCATTAAGAAGCATTGCATTATTGGCACCTATGCGAGGCGAATTGGTCTAGGACACCTTGCAAATGATTTCTTCAGAAGATGCAGGATGAGAATGTTCTTCAGATGGTCTGGAGGAACTATGGCGCGTTGACAATGGCAGTCTGAGTTGTTTCATCAGAAGATCCAAGTGCTTGCAGGACTAAGAGATAACGGAAAACTGTGGTAACAAAATGGGTCTCATGTTTGTCCATCCAACTTCCTTTGGGGGGACAGCCACCTCTATCTACCTACCTAGACAAAGTTGGTCTGAAATCAAAGGAGTAATCAAGAACCTTGAAGTCGCCGTAGTCTAGTAAGTAGTGTGTTGGCTTATTAGACTGAAGGCCCGAGTTCAAATCTCAGGTCAGACATAAAAATTAAATATAAAAATATTTCTTCGGCGACTTCCTCTCAGCAGATTTCTGGCAAAAACTCTGAGAGTAAATAAAATTGCCATGAAAATCTTCTCAAAAAACTGTCGTCCGGGGTCGACTTTAAACTGTAGGTCCCGCCACTCATGTATAAAATTAACGCACACAACATAAGTGGTGTGAGAAGCTAGGTCATAATCCTGACTGAAGGGTTGTAATGACCAATTATGTATGTATGTATGTAATCAAGAGCCTTAACAAACTTTACGTTATTTAGGTATGTTGTCAGCAAGATTCCCCCCGTAATGTTAAAAAATTTTATTTTCTGAACCACTGTGCCCCTGGATAGACCCTTTGAAAGAGCTTCATATTACCACCATATTGTCATGAATTTTATCCGTTTCTCTTTACAATCCCTTAAGAGTTACCATATGCTACATAAAATCTAAGGACCTGCGCATTCAAACGCCTGCAATATTACACCATTCTAGTGTAAAGTGGAAGGAGGGCGGCAAAAGGATACCTTTTCAAATGGTAGATGAAATGTACGTAGATGGATAAGTTCTTTGTTTGTTAATAAAGTCGTAAGAAATTTGATTTTTAATAACGACCATCAGCATCAGCATCAGCTCGTCAACATCAACAACATTAACACCCATAGCATAGCCTTCATCATCAGATCCTTGCAGAAGGATTCAGAATATAAACACACACTCTAAATAAATAGGCAAACAGACAGACAACCAGTCAGTCAAGCAGCCAGCCATATAAATGGACAGGCAGTCAGGATAAATACAAGACAAGGCAGGCAATCTTAGCAATATGGACACAAGCATCACAAGATGCTTAAGAACATGATAATGTTGTTGATGAAAATACTGTGTTGTTGGTGCTTCTGTTGCTGCTGCTACAATTGAAGGTCTCCAAGGATTTTAAGGCTTTCTGTGTGTTGTAAAGCTGCAAGTATTATAACGAAGCTGTACTGTGTGTTACTGTTACTAGTGTAGACAAATACTGCCATTAAACGCTTGATACTCCCTAAGAGTGTTAAGAAAAATTATTATTACGACGTAATTTTTGCGGAATTATAAAATTCAAATTCAAATTTTAATCGTTTCAGCAGAAAATGTTATGAATTTAAAAGGTTATTAGAAGAATATAAACGGAAGATACTATATTTTAAGCGATTTATTTTGTTGTTATGCTGTTGTAGCGATTTTTTGTTGTGTCATGACTGACTATGCCCAGGTATTATATGGTCTCTCGATCTGTATAATTTAATTTTATAAGTCCTTATCTGAAAAGCCTTAATGCGGCATATTTTTCAGGCACGTGTGTTTTAGTGATTCGTTTACCTCAACACATACAGTGCGTGTCAAAAGAAGCTGTATTGTAAGAATAAAATTCTAACAATCACCAAACTCAACTTTTACCACTTAAGGAGAGTGCTTGAAAAAATTTGTTAATATTTCGAAATTTTTTGTAATTTTTTCAGTTTTAAAAAACTGGCAATGAGACAATTTTGAAATAAAAATAACGGTAATTTATTAATGTATATTTTTTTAATGTACACAGTCTTTTGACGCTCACTGTAAGCTACATATTGGGTTTAAAGCGACTTCTCTTCTGAATAAATAGTCCCTGATATAGTCTACAATATGCAGTCAGAAGGCCGTTTATCATTCCTAGGCCTCTTGTAGATAGTGTGATGCAAGACTTAAACCTCTTTCCACTATAATTAATCAGGGTCGCCGTGGTCTAGTAGGTAGTGTGCTGGCTTATTAGACGTAAAAGCCAGGGTTCGAGTCCCAGGCCAGACATCAAAAAATAAAAAAATAAATACAAAAAGTATTTTTTCGGCGATTTCTTCTCAGTTTCTCAAAAAATCTGTCGTTCGGAGTCGACTTTAAACTGTAGATCCCGCCACTTATGTATAAAATTAACACACACAACATAAGTGGTGTGAGAAACTGCCGGCTTCTTGGGGACGATTGCCTGTAGACTGTCTAATGGTGAAGGTATAGCACTGGCCATTTTATAGTCACCTAGCAGCAACTCGTTTCCTTGCCGTTCGCATCTTCACCCTTTCCTAAAAAACCTGCACAATGCACTGCATGAGTAGGGGCCATCCCCTGAGTGCTTGTTTCATAAAAAAAAAAAAAAATAATTACCTAGCAAAAGTGGAGAATGTTTTAAAAACCGTCTGAATTGAGAAGAGCCTTTGCTGCTCACTATTTTCCCCTTCGTTCAGTAAATGTTTACAAAGTTTAAGAATGATGTTACATCCTCCAAATATTGGCCACAAGTTTAAAAACGCAATATACTAAGGCAAATGGCTCGCTTTGCTCATTTTTGTTGCCTCTAAATGCATTAAATTCAGTTTTCCTTGTTTATCTTCACACCTGTGTGCCAGCGGCATGCTCGAGGTCTTCTAGTCCTTTGTTTAGACATTTATTTAAACCCTACAGATATCCTACAGACCTGAAAGACTTGGACATGTGTTAACACGACATGAAATTAATGCTGTTATAAATATAGCTCCATTAATTATCCAAGGCCACGATGACGTCATTTGTCATAATTCAATTCATTCTCATATTATTTGCTTATCTATTATCTTTAAAATTAATAGGTCTTGGGGTTCTTTTTCGGCAACCAGTTTTATTTCAATGAATCTGTGGGAAATAAAATAACTCAATTCAGATTATAATATCCGGAAAGTTAGTTCCTTGGATGCTGTTGGCTATTCATACAGCACCACACAGTTGATATTCAGCGCTGCTTTTTCACGCCTTTTTCTTTCTATGGTCGTGAGATAAACCTTTTTCTGGCTTGTGATTGAAGATAATGACTTGACTGTTGACGTGGTGTCAACAAGGCGGTGCAACGAGTCACACAATGTGATCGTTTTTTTTTTTTTTTTTTTATTGAATCTTTCCTAATGAAATTTACAATAGTTTTCAAATCTTAAAACTAGTTTTGAGGGTTAATAGTTAGCACCAGCGTGTTAACTATATTTTGTATTCAAATCTTATAATAATACTAATAATGCAATGTACATCTTCAATTAGGGTAAGTGCAGCCGTCGAGCGAGGCTCAATGTGTCACTTGATGGCCATTGAATTGAAGCAGGTCCCTTGCCAATGCGTTGAGGTGAATCGTTAGTTTACCGACGTATTTTATAGCGAATTTTTTAATTTCTTCCTGAATTGTAGGAATGTTGAGATCTCTATGGATATTGTCGTTACGAATATACCATGGAGCGCAGACAATTTGTCGTAAAAGCTTGGACTGTCTTCTTTGTAATTTCAAAGCGTTAGACGCGCACGCACTGCCCCAAAGCTGAATGCCGTAGGTCCATATTGGCTTTATAATGCATTTGTATAAAAGAACCTTGTATTCAAGGTCTAATGTTGAATTAGGACCAATAATCCAGTGCATTTGAGCGAATTTCAGTTTAATGGCCCCTAATTTGGCCTCGATGTAACGGGACCATGTTAGATGCCGGTCTAAGTGGACTCCCAGGTATTTGAAGTGGTTTTCAACAGGGACATCAATATTATTTATTTTTATTTGTGGGCAATCCTGTCTTCTGAGTGTGAAGGTTACATGGGCACACTTGGATGGATTCACCTGTATTCTCCACTTTTCAAACCATTTTTCTAAGTCACATATGTGCGACTGCAGTTGTGTTGATGATACTTTCGGATCCTTGTTGACGCTTATAAACGCGGTGTCGTCTGCCTAAGTTGATGTGTATGTGTTAGGATTTGTGGGCATATCCGAATTATAAATTAAATATAGAATAGGGCCTAGTATGCTACCCTGGGGGACAGCTGCAGAGATCTTTTTTGTTGTAGACATTTCGTCCTTCAATTTGACTTTAAAAGTTCTGTCAGTTAAATAGCTTTTAAGAAGTTTGTGTGTGTTCTCGTGGAGCAGTCGTGTTATTTTGCTGAGTAGATCATCATGCCAAACCTTATCGAATGCATGTGAGATATCGATAAAAAGAGCTAAACAATATTGTTTCCTTTCAAATGCCGATCTAATTATAGTGGACAGTCATCTATAACTGTCAATAACGACAAACAGAATACCAATTTTAAACTATCGACGCAAGACGACGTCGACGACGACAACCAGAATAAGGGTGAATATTGATAGCAAGCTAATAGGTCTATATGATGTTATCTGACTAGCATCTTTTCCCGGCTTGAGAATCATAACGATTGTAGATTTTACTGCATTGAAACTTTCCAGAAAGAGTCATTTTAAATTTCGTCGACATCAATTGAGTGTTAACAAATGCCTTAAAATTTATGGAAATTTTAATTAAATTCGATGAAATAGCGGCTGATGATTATACTTTCGATATAGCCAAGGAATTTATTTATCTTGGCTCTGCCGTTACCGTCAAAAATGATGTCAGTCTGGAGATCAAGCACAGGATCACTCTTGCCAACAGGTACTACTATGGTCTCAATAGGCAATTGAGTAGCAAAGACCTCTCTCGTACGACAAAACTAATACTCTACAAGACGCTCATCCTACCCGTACTTCTTTATGTCGCAGAGGCATGGATCCTATTAAGCACTGAAGCATCAGGCTTGAAAGTATTCGAGAGAAAAGTCCTACATAAGATCTTCGGTCCAGTGCTAGTTGGCGATAATTTCTGCATGCGATTCAACAGTGAGCTGTATGAGCTCCTCAACGACATGGACGTTGTGCAGCGTATTAATATCCAGCGGCTGCGCTGGTTCGGCCATGACGTTCGAATGGAGGAGGATGCTTCGGCGAGACGATATTTGATATAAGTAAGTAATAAAAATTTTTAATTAAATTTTTCCTCCGAATTAAAATCTTTAAAATAATTTTGTTTTCTAATCAATTTTATTTATATTTTTGTTTATTCGTTTTTATTTCATACAATATTTTAATATTTTGTTTTTATAGAATTATTATATTCAATTTAATTTTATTTTAAAGGTATATAAACTTTATTATACATTTAGCATCATCATCATTATTCAATAAACAAATTGTCCCAATCAATTCCATTTTAATTAGAAAAAAATTTCCTGTGCTTTTTTGCTAATGCCATCATATTATAAGCTTCAGACAAAATTCATTCATTTTATTGTTCATATCATAATTTTCATTATTATCTTAAATATTTAAATATTTAATTCAAATTAAGATTATTTTACTTAATTTTGTTTGTTTATTTTTTTTTTTTGTAATTTTTGAAAAAAGAAGTAAAACGAACACATTTCTTTAAGCTTTTCACAAGTGATTTAAACAATTTTTATGTCATATACACAGTCAATATAATTTTTAATTTTTTTTTTATAATTCTTAATAGATTTTAATATACGTTAAAATATCACTGGTTTAAGAGTTGTTTTTTAATTTTATTATTTTAATTTTTATATCGTTTTATACATATAAAGAGCTAAGACTATATGGGCCATTCCCTTATGCCGTCAAAAAAAAATTTCCCAAAAAAATTGTTCAATTTTGTGCTTTTTTAAAGGCTTTTCTCTTAAGGGTGGTTTTGATTTTTGATTTTATATTCATTTTTAATATTGTTGGAATGACCCATATGTATGGAATGACCCATATGTTATATATTTGAATTTGAATGTATTTTTTTTTAATATTTTTTTATTCGTTTCTAATGTTTCATGTTTAGTTTAAATTATAAATTTAGTTTCTTTTATGATATTTATTTCATATGCAAATAATATGCTAAATAAGCAACAAAAATATATTTATTTCATGTATATTTTATATATCGTGTTTACTTAATTATTTAAATATTTTATAGGCATACTTGCAATTGTACATGTAATTGATATTTCGAAAAATAGGGAGAGGCATTTAAAACAAGCTCTTAAAAGCATTAGGACGATAGTAGTACTTAAGACGGAAATAAAAGGCAAAAACGAATAAAACAGGAAACACAATTACAGCGTCAGGCGACAGGCAATACAATATAGATTAAAGGCATTTAAAAATATAAAGGCGAGAGTAATAATTGAGATAGATATAATATTTCAAGATAAAAAGTTCAAATTAAAAGGAAAACTCAATTACAGCATCAGGCGACAAGCTGTAGGAGACAGGTGTTTTACTTTTACATCACTTAACATTAAAATTATAAACAAAAGTTACAAAAACAAAACAATGCAGTAAACAAACCTGTTTACAAATTATCGTACTGTTTAATATAATAACAAACACCAGCATAAAAAATGGTAAACAAGTAAACAAAAAATACGCAAACAACACTACAATAATAAATAAATAATAAAAATAAATAAACATCGTTGTTTACATTTATAGAGATTTCTAGAAGGCGAAGTCATGAACATTTGCCTTCAAGAACATTCATCAAACTGTTTACCCTGCCATATAAAAGGCAAGACAAAGCAGGCGAGTGAGTTAGTGAAGTTCATTCAGTCTTGTGTGAAGACGCGGTGCGTTTGAAGAGAGTAATCGTGGTTTGAAGATCTCCGTTACAAAGATCTGTCGAACAATTGTCTAGTAATTGTTATTGTTTATGCAAAATTTTGGAAAGAGAAATAACAATACAAAGCAATTGTTGTTGTTTACATCAAGTTGTGAACAGTGGCAAACAGAATTGTGCCTATAATAAAGAATTTTAATTAAAACTAAACACAAATTTATTTTTATTTTTTTTTTTGCAATCTACGAGCTCATATTTTAAACGTTTTTAATAGGTAAAAACGTAACAATATTGGGTATGTATTTAAAAGCAATACAAAGATAATAAATAGTTTCTTAGATGAAATTTATGTTTTAAAAAGAGGAGAAAATATAAAAGTAAACCACAGCAATAGGGTCTGGCAATAAACAGCAGGCGTTTACTTTTAAAACATAAGAGGAAAGACTTTTATATCAACCTCTTTATACCGTTGGGATCATAATAATGCTTTAGGCAATCAGAGAGGAAAATGTAAAAGGAAACTAAAGTAACAACGTGCGCAGAAAGCAACAGGCGAAAGGTAATTTACAAAAGACAGAGCAAGGCAAATCTAACAGGTAAAACTATGTCAACAGCTGACGCGTTTTTAAATGTCAAAATTTTGTTGTTTTTTTGTTTGTTTTGTTTCGATAATCATTTTCGCATTTATAAACCCTCATATGTACCGGATGTATCCTTAACGATACGCACTCTAGAAATTCTTCAGGATTACTATTTCAAAGCCAATTTTATTAAAATTTTTGCAAGATGATTAATAATATTTAAGCCTTTAACACTAAATACATATATCTTTTAAACTACAACCTAGATATACTATATTTATATTTATTTAGACGAGGCTGATGAATTACCCAAAAAAAGATTTCGGTCTCTCCAACTAAGTGCCAAAACTATGACCAATAACAAATAACGTTAGCATCTGCTATTTTTATCGATGGCCATATAAAAACATGTTCTTTAGATAAAGTGGAAATGTTATTGACTGCATGGAATAATTTTTTTTTTAATTTATAGGTGCCCCACTATTGCGTAATTAAGCATGACATAAAAATCAAAAGAAATTTCAATATATAAAATGTATTTATTTTTTTTAATTGCTTTTATTAATTTCCTATAGAGGTTTGAGGGTTAATTTTGTTGACATTACGCGTACGCTTTAACAAAAACAAAATGCCTGTTGTTTTTGCATTGTTGTACTTGTTGTACACTTGCGGTTACCTGTTAGATGTACCTTGAGACAGAGGCTTTAAAACAGGCCCTTAAAAAACTGAGACGATGACAGGCGACGATGATTAAACGAAAATTAATTTAAAAAAGAAAAGGGGAAAAAAGGAAATGATTTAAAAAAAAAGAAAAGGGGACAGTAGAAGAGTTTTTTCAATAGGATACACTTTTCTTTCAGCATTATAAAATGTTTTGTTTCTTTTAAAATTGTTTTCCTATAAAACGCTTGTCGCCTAACGCTTTAATTCTGTTTTGAAGCTTGGTAAAGTACATATATACAAAATATAATATTATTGTTATTTAAAATGTTCTTTTTTTTAAATAAAATACTACACATTAATTACAATATTTTAAACTACATAAAGCTTACATTATTAGCATTAATCAAAAACTAAAACTATAAAACAATACGAATAAATTATGCATTAAAATCAATAAATAATCAAAATTTAAATTTATTAGCATATGGTGGCAACCCCAGGGAAAAAAATCAAATTGTAACAAATTTTACATAAAAATAGCAACAAAATAAATAAATTTTAATAAATTAAATCATTTTTCTTCGACTTCTGACCACATTTTTATTTTTTGTTGGCATGAATTTGGCCAACAAATTCACTCACCAGCACTCAACCATCGTGCAAAAACTCACGGGTGCATAAAATGAAAAAAATTTTTATTTCTCCTCTCGTGCATATAAACCAAGAATTGTAATGCATGGGTGAATTTGATAAAAAAAAAATAAAATAAAAAATTGAAAAAATGCATGCCACAAAAAACAGGCAAACTAAGCAAAAAGTAAAGTTAGGTTAGGTTTTCATAAAGAGAGAGAGAGCGTTCAAGTTTAAGGTCAATAACTTTAAAATGCTGTTGAATTTAATAAAACGGTTTCAATTAAAAATTTTATCGTAAATAATACGTGGATACAATTAGACTAAGAATAATGATAATAACTGTTTCAATAACGTAGTGGTTTAATTAATTTTTTAATTGATTTCAGTTAATTGTTTCAATTAAATTTTTACATACATTTTTATCAAGAAAATTCCCTTCAATTTAATTAAAATAAAATAATACGTGGATACAATTAGAACAAAATGATTAAGAAAAAATATGACAATAACTGTTTCAATATCGCGTTGATTTAATGAATTTTTAATTGATTTCAATTAATTGTTTCAATTAAATTTTTATTTCCTTTATATCAGGAAGATTAACTTCAATTTAATTAAAATATTAAATATTTTAAAGAATTTCTTTATTAATAAGGACTTATAATACAAGATTTTAAGACGTAATATAGATTTCTTTAAAAAAAAAAAAATGGCGGCTGATAAATATTTTTCATTTGAAATATGTTTTATTGACAAATATCGTATGTAGATATGCTGTTTGAATGCCCAGGGTAACAGGCTTTCAATGATGAAATTTCGATCAAAGTTTTTTTCAGCCATGAAGCTGAATTATCACTCGGTGGATAAGTCAACAAGTAAGTCTATTGTATAAGGGACTTTAAGAAACCAAAAGTTATTGTGAAAAAGCCATTTCATCCAGAAGACTGTGACAGTCTCGTACGCATTATGGTCTGTATGACACTGGAAGAATCGAAATGACTCTGGAAGAATCGTTACTGTCAGTTGAGAGCGCAATATCTATACGATAACACACTTTTTTTTCCTCAATTCAAGATTATGAACAAAACGGTGCTTGGCACCACAAAAAACTACCAATTTCGGCTTTTTTACTTAAAAATTTTTGCAGATTTTCAGTTTATAACTGAAACCATATAGCTTGCAAAACGAAAATTTAAGGTATGATATCTTCCTTGTGAAGTTTAGTAGATAGGTAGGAGGATAAGTAGAATAAAAGATAGGCTCTAAACAAGAATATCATTTTTATTGGCATACATTTAAACCATCAAACAGGCTTCTTGTGCGTCAACCATTAGGAGTACCAACCCTTCTTTCTATAGTACGTCTGTATTTTATATAAACTTTCTTACCATCTTCCGGTCGCCGTAGTCTATTAGGTAGTGTGTCGGCTTATTAGAAGTAAGGCCACGGTTCAAACCCCAGGTCAGACATTAAAACGATAATATGAAAAAAGATTACTTCGGCGACTTCCTCTCAGCAGTTCTTGCCAGAAATCTCAGCAGTTTTTGCCAGAAATCTGCTGAGAGGGAAATAAAATTGCCATGTAAAGTTTCTCAAAAATTTGTCGTTCGAAGTCGACTTTAAACTAAACATACTTACATACATAATTGGTCATTACAACCCTTCAGTCAGGATTATTGACCTAGTTTCTCACACCACTTATGTTGTGTGTGTTAATTTTATACATATATGTAAGTGGCGGGACCTACAGTTTAAAGTCGACTCCGAACGACAGATTTTTTGAGAAACTTTTCATGGCAATTTTATTTACTCTCAGAGTTTTTGCCAGAAATCTGCTGAGAGGAAATCGCCGAAGAAATACTTTTTGTATTTTGTTTTGATGTCTGGCCTGGGGCTCGAACCCTGGCTTTACGTCTAATAAGCCAACACACTACCTACTAGACTACGGCGACTTCAAACTGTACTCATGTATAAAATTAACACACACAACATAAGTGGTGTGAGATACCAGGTCGTAATCCTGACTGAAGGTTTGTAATGACCAATTATGTATGTATGTATGTTCTTATCTTCTTCCGGTCTACTTTTCGGAGATAAATTGCATATGTCTAGTAAAGTGTGTTTACCAAACTGTTGGAATCTCAAGCATCCCAAACCTGGGCAGTGGCATTAGAAGTGTTGCATAAATTTCTTGGAGTTATAGAGAAATTGACGATTTGGATTATGAGGACAATATCTATTCAACATATTTAGCGGATATCTAGGCAAAGCTAGGTTTGGTTCTAGAAGTTGACAACTACCAGAATACAGTGGACCCTCGGTTAACGATCGCCCCGCATAACGAACATTTCGTATAACGAACACTTTTTTTATGAAAAAAAAGTTTCGCTTAACGAAAGAAGTTTCGCATAACGACCAAAAAAAAGGGGAAAACCTTAATTGCATGTAAAATTTCTTTCAGTTTATAGCAACGAAACAGGGGACGCCCCGACTATACATTATTGTGTTGTCTGTGTTCATCTTTTGGTTCAAGTGCATAATTGCATCAGTTGTGTTCGTATAATTTATTTTCAACAAATTTTGAAGCGACGTCAGAAACAAACGAGACTAGACAGTTTTTTGTTAAAAGAAAATAAGGTATGCATGTACCCATTATAAAAAATATTTATTTTCTATTTTTCTTTATCTTTAAGATATTGGTTTATTTTTTCCGTTTTAAAAGTTTTGAAGTATTTTTTGTAACTTTCTTTTAAATAAAAGTTCAAATTGAAACATATTTGTGTGTAGTTTTTTCGATCTGGAACGGATTAATTTATTTTACATGTATTTATATGGAAATAGTCGTTTTGCTTAACGAACTTAGGTGCTGGAACGAATTAAGTACGTTAACCGAGGGTCCACTGTAACTCCAATAAATTTGATTATTTTTTTTCGTTTTTCCTGTATTTTTTTTTAATTTTTTAATTGGTTTTTGTTTAAACAAATACATATTGTGGATGCCATATTAACAATATTTAGAAGGTATTTATTTCAATATTTATTTAAAGAATTATCGCCAGCCAACAAAACCATCATTTCTGTTTTATGAAAGAAAAATAAAAAAATTTTAAATGAAATTAAAGCCAGAAGCTTATGTCATGTATTTGATTCAAATTAAGCCGGTTTATTAAATGAAATAAAAAAATAAAATAAAAAAACCGAATAAAACTGTATTCTTTTATTTAATTTATTTACTTTTTTTATTATTATTTTTTTTTTTTTTTTCTGATTTCTCTTGTGCGAGTATATTTTTCAACACCAGCAGCGCAGAACCAATTCTTTTAACCAAATTAACATGTTTTGCATTATAATTAACTTGGCCAGACAGCATGGCCAAAACGTATTATGGCTGGGGGGATTTTATAACACTCTACTCTTTAACTGCGTTTTGGTTTGAAACCAAAAAAAAAAACTTAAATAAAATCGGGATGTAATTGTTGTACAATGACGGTCTGGCATAGATAACACGTAATTATTTCCAATTTCAGTCCATAAATCAATTCATTCTCTGTTGTTGTTGTTGTTGGTTTTTCGGTTCTCCGCTTTTAACGTAATTAATGGTTTTGCTGGCTAACAAATAATGTCAACAATTTGTTATAATTTACTGGTTTTAAATGTGAAAATAAAATTGTAAAAAGAAATTCAATTCAATTGTAATTAAAAAAATATGGCAGCAAAATAAAAATAAAAAACAGCCTTTTTAAAACAAGGCGATTCCAAAATTAAACCACCTGTAGCATGGTGGCAGGCAGAAAAGCGGTAACATTACATAACATACCTATATGGCTCAATAATAAATGGCAACGGAACTTCAGTCTGATTGCCAGTTGCCAAACATAGTATTGTTACAAAAATGAAACTGAAAAATCTAGATACTGATGTTTTGCTTTTACATTGCTTAACATTAAAATTATAAACAAAACAATGCAGTTAACAAACCTGTTTACAAATGATCGTACTGCTTAATATAACAACAAACACCAGCATAAAAAAAAATGGTAAACAAGTAAACAAAAATACAACAACAAACACTGCAAGAATAAATGAAAACAACGATGTTTATATTTAGGGTCATTATTACAACTTGCCGTTAACTAAAGGAAGGATTTTAACGGGCAGATAAATTGTTTTTCATTATTATAAGTACCCAATAAGATAGTGATCGTTAAGCTAAAGGAAAAGATCATCCTACCTTTAACATTTAACGGTCAGTTTATGTTTGAACTTGCCATATCATATACTATTTTCGATATGGCAGCTTCAAATTTAAACAAAATGAGCATATACATCAAAAAAAAAACGAAGTCCGGTGTTGCCACTGCGTTAAAAAAATGTTTAATTGAGCAGTTTTATCGACTTTGCTCCGGCACTGCCATATTTTAATTTTATTTTATCTGTAAGTTGTAATAACGAAAATCAGTTAAAGGTAACTTTACAGTTCTCTTTAGCTAAAGGTACCTTTAACTAAACCCAAGTTTAACGGCAAGTTGTAATAATATCCCTTATAGAGATTTGGAGAAGGCGAAGTCATGAACGTTCGCCTTCAAGAACATTCATCAAACTGTTTACCCTGCCATATAAAAGGCAAGACAAAGCAGGCGAGTGAGTTAGTGAAGTTCATTCAGTCTTGTGTGAAGACGCGGTGCGATTGAAAAGAGTAATCGTGGTTTGAAGATCTCCGTTACAAAGATCTTTCGAATAATTATCTAGTAATTGTTATTGTTTATGCAAAGGGTATAAGCAGAGGAATAACAAACAAAGCAATTGTTGTTGTTTACATCAAGTTGTAAACAGTGGCGTACAGAATTGTGCGAATAATAAAGAATTTTAATTTTTATTTTATTTGCAATCTACGAGCTCATATTTTAAATGTTTTTAAAAAGGTAAAAACGCAACAATATTAAAAACGTGAAATGAAAACCAATTAAATTTTTTTTCAGGCAACTACAAACTTTTGGGTTTCAGCTGGCAGCACAACTGAAGTTCGATTGCTATCCATAATAGAAGATTCAGAATTTTACACTTATTTATGCAGTACATTGTGTTGGAATACCGAGTAATAAGTTAAAGTAGAAGCACAAAACGAAAGCGATAACTGGATGCAGCAGTTGAATGTTAAATTATCTATTTTAAGAAAGAGTAACAAACTAGAGTCCCTGGTGGGAATTGAACTAGACTACCATGGCAATCCTATAACTGTCTGAATTAATTGGGACAGACATCACCCATCATGGCAGTGTCTTTTAGGTGGAGGTCATGGCTATAATCATGTCAATTAAATATCTATTCATTAGCGCACATTATTCCTGTAGAATATGCAGATGTACTCGGACAACCAAGCTGCCATAAATTCTTCATAACATACATAATTAGTCATTACAACCCTTCAGTCAGATTTACGGCCTAGCTTCTCACACCACTTATATTGTGTGCGTTAATTTTTATACATGAGTGGCGGGACCTACAGTTTAAAGTCGACTCCGAACGACAGATTTTTTTGAGAAACTCTTCATGGCAATTTTCTATTTACTCTCGAGAGTTTTTGCCAGAAATCTGCTAAGAGAAAGTCGCCGAAGAAATATTTTGTACAGTTACAGATGTCTGACCCGAGCTTCGAACCGTGGCCTCACGTCTAATAAGCCAACACACTATCTACTAGACTACTATGACTTCAAATCCTATACTATCTGAATTAATTGGGACTGACATAACGCATCATCGCAGTGTCTTTTAGGTGGAGGTCATAGCTATCCTCCAATCAATTAAATTGCTACTCATTAGTGCACTTTATTCCTGTAGAATATGCAGATCTACTTGGACAACCAGGCTGACATAAATTCTTCACGACCATTAAAATTATCCATTAATTTAAAATCAAAAAAATTTTGTTTGTTGTAAAAACCAGGGTTGCCATTAAAACAAAACAAAATAAATAAAAAAATTTACCACAAAGAAAATATTTTTGAATTTTAAAAATAAAAATTTATTTTTAGCAAAAAGAAAAAACGCAATTAAAATAAATTTAATTAATTATACATTTTACATATACATGGACTTATTGTTTAAACATTCTATTTGTTTTTTATGTTTTTATTTTTTTTTTATTGTTTTATAATTAAAATTTTGATTAATTTTTTCTTCTTCCCTTTATTTTAACATATTTTTACTTAATATTCTTATGCAGTTACTATAAATTTAAAATTAAATTAAAAAAAAGAAATATGTTTTGTTTTAATTTAAACAATTATTTTTAGAGAATATTTTTTATTTAAATTTAATAAAAAAAAAATATTTCATAAAGGCTTAAAAGCTAAAATTATTATTTAAAACTTTTTTATACACATTAAAAATATTTTAATTTTTTTGTATATTTTTTTGTTTTTTTTTTTTTATTTAATAATTATAAACTAATTTATTTTATTTAAAAAAAAAAACATGTAATAAATTTTAATTAAAAAATACATAAAAAGTATACAATATGAAACATTTCGATTTAAGATTTTAAATTGGAAAATAAAATGCAATATTGGAGAAAGTTTTTAAATAAAATTACTGACAGATTATTGTATAAAAATTATTTAAAAAGAAAAATCTGTTATCATTTTTAGACTCCTTTAAATGCTCGAATCTTTTATAAGTATTGTTACGCAGATCGAAACGACCTAATATCGTTTCACATAAAAACAATAAACAAAAGCTACCAGCTACACTAACACATGTGTATATCGAACCATACATAAACCAACAATGACATCAGTATGAGTGAGATGGATAACGCAAACACAACATAATCGAACATCTTCCAAATAAACCAACAATAACAAGCATGAGAGCAAAAGGGATGGACAAGTAAGCATACGCAACAACAAGTAATGCAGTCGCCTTAGAGTTTTCGAGAGTGTGAAGCCGCGAACGTTCTTCTTCAAGAACGTTCGATGTACTGTTCGTGTTAGACAATAAAAGGGCAAGACAAACCAGGCAACCAGTTAGTTATGATTCAGTCAGCCTTTCGTGAAGTTACGTGTTAACTAATCAGTCGCGGTGTGAAGACAAGTTGCGTGGGAAGTAAAAAGTCGTGGTTCGAAGATATCCGTTGTGAGCAGTATAGCGAATAGTTGTGTGTGAATAATAGTGAACAAGCAATAAATTGTAGTAATTATTGTTGTATCGGTTAAGTGTGAACAGTGGCACACAAGAAAGTGTGGACAATAAAGAGAGTTTAATTGAAATAAAACATATATTTGTTTTTACTTGGTTTGCAATCAACGAACTCATATTTAAACGTTTTTACAAAGGTTAAAACGTAACAGTATTTTTCTGAACCTAAATGTGTTGTCTTGTGGAATCAAACATATTTCGAATGGTATGAGTTTGATATCAACACGTTGTACGCATACTCATTGCAAACTGTACTTATAAATCAACGTTGTAGTGAGTGTGATGAATGAATCCAGAGGACATAGTTAAATTTCAATATTGTTGACTCACTTATACTCATAATTTCATGAGCACTTATGAGCAGCAAAAAAACGATTCATTGCTGATCTGTGGTTGGGATTTCTAGGAGTCTATGGCCTGCTATAGACAATGTAAGAACAGGTTGGCTGCTCGGCTTGGATAAGGCCACCTTAAGGTTAGTTATTGGAACAAGGATCTGGAACAGATCCCAGCCAGCCTATTGCAGGGTATGTTGCGATGAAAAGGAGTTGGAGACTATCGAACACCTCCTCTGTGACTGTGGAGCCCTTAGTAGGTTGAGGTTGAAGATCCTTGGCAGGGGCTTCTGTGTTGAGAGCCGGCATCATCTCTCTTTTCTACTTCCTCTCCTTTTTCCCTATCTCCCCTATTATTCTCTAATCTTTAGGACGTTGTACAACGGGTGAACTGGACCTCCGGGTACTGTGTTTGTCTCAATTGGCAAGTACACGTCCTCTATCCTAAACCTAAGGTAGAGAACATTTTTAATGAATCATGCCGAAGTATTTTTAAATGTTTGTTTAATTTAAAAATTGTTTTTTTTATAGAAAATATTGAAAGTTTTATATTGTAGACTTTTTTTGTTATTTATTTTTAAATTATTTAAATTAATTAATAAAAATAAAATTAATTTTTTTTAGATTTTATTTAAGGAATGTTTAGATGTTTTAGATTGTTTTGCGTTTAAAAAACTTTTATAATTTTCATGATTTTATTTTGATTTTTTTTTTAATTGCAAATTAAAAAAATATCATTATTTTTTGTTTTATACATATATTTTATTTGTTTTATATATATATATATATATATAATTATTTTTAGCAAAAATTAAAAAAGAAAAAATTTCTATTTTGCATATCCTTTAATACCCATCCAGCCTTTCAACCAATCGTACTTTAATTATTTGATTTTTCTTTGCGTATTAAAAAAATATTTTTCTTTTTATGTTTTTTATTATTTTATTTTTAAGCTGTTTCTTTTTGCATTATTAATCCATATAGACGGGTCTACAACAGGTACAACAACAAGAAAAAAAAAAATAATAAAATGCTATCCTAGTTAAAGTTAAAAAATAAAAACAAAATCAAAAATTATCCATAAGAAAAATTTTTTTTAAATCAAAATTTTAAGCCATTTCTTTACATAAAGTTTTCGGTTTTCTGTTTTCTTTTTTTATATTTTATTTTTAATTAAATTTAAAAATTTATAATTAATAATTAAACATTTTCTTGTTAAATTTTTCTTTTCTTTTTTTTTATTTTTTTTTTTTAATTTAAATTTAAATCAACATATTCTACATACAATTAAAACGTAAAACTAAAAATAGAGTTGCCAAACTAACAGTAAAAACAAGCGACTGTTGTTGGCTTACACGATTACAGGCGCCTGAGTTCGAGGAGCCCGCACCTATGCCAGCCAAAGCGGTATTTTGATGTTTTGCGGCAATATTTTCTGGCTTATCCTGGGGTATTTCATTACTCTCCGATGGTTCATCTTTCATGGATTTCTCTAATGAATCGGGTCCCGAGTGTACAGGGCCCATATTTGTCATTTGCACTACGGGTGGTTCGTGTATGGGTGTAGGAGTGCCAGCACTAGTGGTGGTGGCATGTGTAGTTGTTGATGTCGTGGAGGAAGTAGAAGTCGATGTCACTGGCACAAATGAACCATTTTCAATCCAATAGGGATTGGTTAACTCCAGTTTGACATCCTTCAAATAGGATTTGCGTACCTTTTTTTGACAATAAAAAATTATTTTTATTTTTTCTATAGAAAACCTGTAAATTTTTTTACCTCTGCTTTAATTTTACGCGAAACACTATCCTCACTGCCCGCATAAAAGGCAAACAATTTGGCACTGTAGGGCGCATCCAAAGTCACATAATTGCCTTTCAATGTAACATTTATGGCAGTGCCAGGCCAAAGTTTAGTATTCACCGATTTGGTTTCAAAACGTTTTTCACTTTTCTTCAAGGCCCAATTGATTTCTGCCGGCTTGCTGTTGTCATTTTCATACACCGTGGTAGGTAAGCCGCGGGCCACTCCCTCATGGGCACCCCAATATTGTACATGATCAAAGCCATAGGTCAAGGCAGTCTCCACAACACTATACTTATCGCCCGTATTAGCCAAGACACCAAAAGCTATGTGGAACATCCAATTAAAAAGATAAACTTCGTAAGAAAATGTTTTAAAAACTTACCCAACTCGGTAATATTGTCTCTGACATCCAAACGTATATGATCCAATCTTATGTCCTTCAATTCATAACGGAAAGGTTCAGTTTCCACCAACAGCTCACCCTCATCGTAATCCTTTTCCACAGTACCTTCCATAACTTTAATCTTGCCCAAGCCTACTGGATCCAGGCGTCCCAAATTGAAATCTGCGCCCTGCTGTTGTTGTGTCTGCTCCTCAGCATTATTATCCTTTTGTGGGGCCTTGTGCCTGGCTATATAGGCATCTTCACCTATGCGTATGGCTCCCACTGGCACGCCTACATTAAATTTACGCCAATGCTTCCATGAAACCTTACCCAAGTGTCCCTTATTGATTAATACATCGAAACTTTTATTCTCTTTATTCTTGTAATGGGCCGCCTTACAAATATGCGACTGTTGCACCTTCTCCGTATGACCAATGGTGCCTACACCATCAATGGTCACACGACACACATAGATGGGATAGTGTTCCTCTTCGGTTACATATTTACCACCCTCCACTGCATATTGCAATTGTTTCGAATCTTTGCGATCATAAGTCTCCCATAGCAGAGTACTGGATGTGACCAGTTGACCCAGCACAGTGGAGGCATTTTTATAGGTCAACACAGAATGGACGGCTGATTGGCTCGATTGTATGAACAGGAAGATGGCTAAAGTTACACTGAAGACATTGGTCGGTAGAAACCTTGATAACGTCGGTGGTTTTTTATGTGAAGACAGCATTTTGTTTAGATTTTTTGGTCCACAGCGGAAAAGTTGTAGAGAGACTGGGTTTGAGAAAGGAACTGTAATTAAAGAAAAGAAAAGAAGAAGAAAAATTATTAAAAATCTTAAGAATTATCAGGTTTTTTTTAGGAATTTAAATGCTGTTTGAGGCCTTCAAATTCATTTAACTTTTCTGGACATTGTTGTGTGACTAACAGAACCACAATTTTTATTTTTGCTTAACCCTAGACTGGAGTATCAATTTAATTTAATAAGATCTCATCCTCTCTGTTATAATTTTTAATTACACTATGCGAAAAAACGAAAAAAAAAATTAATTACACCCAGCTAATGACACAGTGTAGGTTGTTGATTAGAACTCAAAAATATATTTTTTATATTTCTTGAATCCTTCAAACTTGTTTTATTTGACAAAAACTGGTTTTTTTTTGGACTTTACACACAAATTAATTGATTACTCAAACATTTCAGAACCAATGTCTCAAACTTAAACTTTCTTAGAAAGGGGAGGGATGGGCCTTTAAAACGATATACACACATATATTATTTGACTTAATATACTATGAGGTTTGATGAGGTAAACTTGATAAATGCGATTTTTTTCATATTTTTTCAAGTTTGTCCGTTCATAGTAGCAAACTTTAATTAAAAAATATGAACTAAGTGATGACATTCTCAAAGTCTATTATCTTGTGAAGAGATTGACACTTCGTTTGATCAAATCGGACAAAAATTATTGTAGTTATTATTTAAAGAGTGGAACAGTCGTGTTATATTTTTTATATATATTTTTTCAAATGAACTTTCATTTAAAAAGTTTTCAAAATTTTTTATGGATTTTGATGGTTTACAACAAAATGCAACAATTTCACGTTTGAGCGATCACCAGAAATTGGCCAATGTTTGCGCAAAGCGTTATAATAATATTTGCAAAAAACACAAATATTAACCGACTTATGGTAGTCGTGCAAACGTGAAATTGACACATTTTGAGACAAACAATCAAGATCCATCAAAACTTTTGAAAATTTTTGAACTGAAAGTTCATTTGATAAGATGACATACGAGTATATAAAAAATGTAACACGACTGTTATACTATTTAAATAATAACTACGGTAATTTTTGTTCGATTTGAACAAACGAAGTGTCAATCTCTTCACAAGATAATGCATTTTCAGAATGTCTTAACTTATTTTATATGTTTTAATTAAATTTTGCAATTAAGTATAGCCAAACTTAAAACAAAAATAAGAAAAAACAATATTTTTCCAGTTTACCACATCAAAATTCATAACATGAAAATTTGAACCATATGGTTATGTATACCATTTTAAAGGCTTGTCTGTCCCCTTTTCAAAAAACTTTGGAATTTGAAAATATTTTCAAAAATGTTTGGGTAATCAATAATTTTGCAAGAAAAGATCATAAATACCGTTTTTTCTACTCAATAAAACTCACAACCTACACTATTTCATTAGTGGGGTATATTTTGACTGTCGCACCGTGTTATTCCTTGAAATAAATCCTTCAATTCCTTTACTTAATTGAATTTAAGTTTTTATTCATCATTTTTCTATTCAAGTATTCTATTTGAATAAAATTTGTACTAAACCGGCGTCAAAAGATTTAATCAGCAAATCAACTCAAACGCCAGCACACAGTCAATTAAAAACTCTACATTTTGGACCAACAACTTTAAGTGAAAAACAAATTCAATTTCGTAAAACAAAAAAAAATTAAATGACCACAGGGTCAATAACAAACTCCATTGAAAATAAAACTCTTTCTCCTAATCAAAGGATTCCAATGAATGAACAAGTGTATGATGACACTTTTAAAAAGTAAAGAAAAAATCATTATCATCATTATGATGATGATGTATTTTCATTATTCTTAATCATGCTTATGATGTTTTAACACAAAATAAACAACACAGCTGATGATGAAAACATAAGGACAGGACAGGACAATATTTTACTAATGAACACACTTTAGTTTTGCTGCACTCATTAAAAAAGATTACTTAACTGTTGGTTGTCAAATGTGTGTGCTTGCATGCATGTATGCATGCATGTATGTAAGGATGTGTGTGTTATCACATAAACTGGCTTTTGTATAAAGAGAGTAATGGCAGCATAGGAAATTCATTTCCGTTATACTACAGACAGTGAGCGTTAAAAGAAACTGTACTGTAAGGATAAAATTCTAGCAATCAACAAACTCAACTTTTACCACTTAAGGAGAGTGCCCGAAAAAATTTGTTAATAATAAATAAAACAATTTTAAAATAAAAATAACGGTAATTTATTAATGTACACTGAGCGCCATAAGTGAGTCAACACCCATTATAATTTTAAATTTTCTATTATAAAAAATATACTTGTAGCACAACAATAATTGAATTGTTGTTTTTGTTCTAACATTTTAAAAGTAATAAATAAACGTTTTTTATTTTTGGAAATTTATTCGACTATTCTCATTTACTTTTCTCGCTATCCTAAGAAAATGAATTATTTCAGTGGTGTTTACTCACTTTTGGCGCTCAGTGTATATTGTTTTTTAATGTACACAGTTTTTTGGCGCTCACTGTAAGCTACATATTGGGTTTAAAGCGACTTCTCTTCTGAATAAATAGTCCCTGAGTCTACGATACACAGTCAGAAGGTCGTTTATCATTCTTACGCCGCTCGTAGATAGTTTGATGCAAGACTCGAGCCTCTTTCCACTACAATTACCCAGCAAAAGCTAAAAATGTCTTAAAAACCCTCTGACTTGAGAAGAGTCTCCGCCTTTCTCTATTTTCTCCTTTGTTAAGTAAATGTTTACAAAGTGAGTCACAAGTTTAAAAACTCAATGTGTTAAGGGAAATGGCTTGCTTTACTTATTTTTAATGCCTCTAACTGCTCTGAGTTGAGTTTTCCTTGTACACCACCGTAACTCTGTTTCACAGACATGTTCGAGGTCTTGTAGTCTTTCGACCCTAAGTTTTTCCCTCTTGTCGTACATAGGACATGTTGCAAGGAGCAGTCAAATTCAATATTGCGTAGCGTTGCAAAGGAATCCCATACCTGACTGTCTCCAGTCCTTACGACAATTGAACGGCTGTGATGATTTTTCTGCTTTGCCAGCTAATTTCGAAAGCCTTTTCAAAATATATGTATACACGCTAAGTAGACCATTTATTTGATGATTCGTAACGTATTTACGCAGCCAGCTTGACCGTTGGTGGAACACAGAATTAAAGGCAAATTTGTTAGTACATATTACAAAATTTTTTGTAATTTTTTTTTTCAATTTTAAAAACTGGCAATGAAACAATTTTAAAATAAAAATAACGATAATTTATTAATGTATATTTTTTTAATTTACAGTTTCTTTTGACTCTCACTGTATATAAAGAAATTAAGCCATTAAGTAAAAACACAAAAAACAAAAAGAGTTTTAAGAACAAATATTAGGGATATTCACTTAAAAACTTTAAAACTTTATGGCATATTGATGGTCTTAAAAAAAGAAACACATTTGGGCAATTCACACAAGCCGTTGTATCATTGTATTGAGTGTATTGTTGGACGATTATACAACAGTGTATGACTGTTGTTGATAATTTTCATGTAAAAATCCAATACACTTATACACATTTTTTTCATATGTTTTTAAAAGTTGTATTGGTATCGTGCTATCAAATTGTGTGAATTAAAAAAAATGTGTATATGTTTTCATATGTTTTTCAAAATTTGTGTTGGTTTCGTGCTATCAAATTGTTTGAATGCCAAAAGAATACATTTGCAATACGAAATACACAATACAGCATATCATTGAGCGTTCACAAACAATCAAGTGTATTCAATACAACATACACGATACAAAGTCATGTGAATTGCCCAATTATGCTTTGGATCTTGATTACATTGTTGTTCTCACTCTCTTTCTCTCTCTCTCTCTCTCTCTCCGTCTCTCTTGGTTTTTGTTCAATTTGTTTCGTAGGGTCATTTACATGTCTGTGTTTGTTATTGACCAAAAAGAAAAAACTAATGACCCAATGGTGTGTGTAACAGCATTGTGTTCTCTTTTTTCTCTCTCTCCCATGCACTTCACAATTTTTCGGGTATCAACTAAGTGTACTCTTTGCACACAATTAAAGTTTGTGTTTTTCTTTTTTTGTAATTTTTTGGCAAATAACTGTAAAAGCATACATACGTAGTCTATAGTCCAAACTATTGAATTTCATTAAATATTTACTTTAGTGTTGGAGACCATCACCACACATTGCACACACATTTACAATGTTGCTGTTGTCCTTTGCAATTTAATCCACACACACACAAATAATCATACATAGCTCAGCTATCCATTCATTTAGTCAGCCATTCATCCATCCATCCATCTGTAGCTTTGTATGGCGTAGTCAAGTTAATATTTATGGTTGTCATTTGTGTGTTGTCGAGTTGCAAAATAAAAGCTTTTCTTGTTTTGTTTGTATGTGTGCTGCACACGCAAAAAAACGGAATCCATCTTTGCATACATATACATAGACTTATGTCACTTGAGTGGTTTCTATTACATCAACACACACATACACATACATATGCTTACGTTCATATGCAATTGAAAACTGAAAAGTTCTTACACACACACCCACACATATACCGAAGACATATGGGTCATTTCCACTGAAACTTAATATAAACAATGCTAAGTTATTTTTCTTCTTGTGTACGTACTACGTTCTAGGGAAATGTCTCTTGTATACATATGTACGTGTACGTGTAGGTTATGACATGTGTTTTTATTTTTTGTCATCCATCATTACAACAATATTTTAGTATTTATTTATACTTGTTGTTGGTTGTTGTAAGGACCTCTTTAAAGTATTTCATTTTTTTTTACTATTTATGTTTTGTTTTTGTTTTTGTACCTTAATATACTGCCAAGAACAATTGTTTTTTGAGTAGACATTTTATAAAAGAAGACTTAAGAAAAAAACCACTTTTTCTTTGTTGTTGTTGTTGTTTTGGAAAATCATTTTAACAAAATCCTTTTTTATTCCTGTCTAAGACGTTTACGAACGAATATATCACCAATATGTGCTTATAAAAGAAATTTTTTAGTTTTTATGTCCTTTCTTTCTTTTAAGTTAGAAAAGCCGGCAAAAGAAAAATACTGGGTTATCCATTTACAGGTATCGAAACAGTCTAGACTGGCAAGGTTATCATGTGTTAAATATCTTTCATCTGAAGTGTTATTTATTTAGGGAAACGATTTCTGTTTGCGTATACGGATCGTTTAAAAGCCGAAGAGTACGTAAAACTGACAACAAAAGCGGTGAGCACCTAATACTGGGTTCAGATATGCACCTTTATTGCGTAAATCGCAATAAACGGCATTATTGATCTCAATATTTCATATAAAATTTCAATTAATTATTGGCCAATAAATTCATAAATTGTTATAATATTGATAAAAAAAAAAAAAAAACTTTAAATACAACACTGTCATAAGTACGTTCAGTGAGCAGAACGCTTTCTATTAATATTTGACAACTCAAATGTTAACAACGACAAACAAAAAATGGAAGGTCAGCAGAAATGTTTGTATTTTATATTGAGTTTCATATCAAATTTTTCTTTCTCATCCTTCTGAGAAAAGCCACTTTGAAGTCAAAAGTAGTTCCTATTAACCGCAACAGCTTAATCATTAACAGGTTAACAGGTTAATCATTAGCAATACCTTTTTAAATGTTAAATTGTTTTCCATTTTTTGAAAAAAATTTTTTGTTACTAATTTTCGCGATTAAATTAAAAGCAATGTTGTTGAAGCAATCAGCTGTTTTGTTTACCAGCTGTCGAATAAATTTTCGTATATTATATGTCTGAACGCTAAAAATATTGTTCTCAATAAACCGAATATTGATTTAATAAAAGGGCATGTCTGAACACAGTATAAGGATGCTTATAAACAGACGTCGGCACAAAGAGAACATGACAAAAATGTGAGTGTATTTGTGAGAAGCATGTGTATAACCCAGAGGAAAATTGTTACTAATTTTTGTTTCAAACAGTGTTCAAACAAATATTATGCTTTTTAATGCCATTGGTATTTTTCGTACAACTTTTTATGGATTTGCAGCAAGAGTCATCACTATATATTTCAGGTACCTGAAATTCAATATATTTAAAGCAAAAAAATTATGTTTCTCAGTTTTTCTTCACATTTTAATTGAATTTTTCTTTGGGTGTATAATTGATACACAAAATAATTTCAAAAAGAAGCGATTAGAACCTGCTTCACTGAATGCTGACAAGCAACTGAATGCATTTTTACGCTCATTTTAACGAATATTGTTGATGTTCGTTTCCTATGTGTGTAAAAAGCCGAACTTGTTCGACTCCCGGGAGACATTGGTGCCGACATCTGCTTATAAACATCATACTGGACCTATTGTATAGGAAATTGCCAAGTTTAATAAGAAATTTGAAGACTCTGTAAAAGCGTTACTGATGTGGTTAGGCCTGTGCCTCACAATAATGTATGCACTACTGCATAAATTTCGCTTCTGTTAAAAAAAAGTGTGGCGGAGAATCCATATTTTTCGATTTCACAGCGTTTTCAATAACTGGGCCTATCTTACGGCTCATTATGGTGTATTTAGCATTTGAACTGTGCACCGACAACCAATTTAACGCAACTGACATGTCATTACACTGCAGCAACGTATTCAAATTGGGTGCTAGAGCCATTGACTTTAAAATTTTTTTTTTTTTTTTTCAAACAAAGCTTTCTGTAGAAATGAAGCTTATTCCTCACACATAAACAACAAAATTGTCGCATATAGGGCTTGAAGAATCTAGAATTGATAGTGAAAAAACCTTTCATCTAGAAAAAATGACTGTTTGATGTCCATTTTAGCCTGGAGATGTCAGTCAGGCATGTTTTTGTACGCAAATGAATCTGGAAGAACTATTACTGTCTTTTTAAGGTCTTCAATTGAAGATAATGAATTGGATGGTATGCAGTTTAAAGAAAACAGTTCCACGGATGAAATTTCTCAACAATTTATAAGATCATGTTAAAAATGAAAAGCCTGTTAGAAGAGCCTCAATTGAAGGGGTATCTGTCACCTTCATCTCATACAATTGCTATTCTATTTATGAGGACTACAACTGTCGTTAAGATGGAAATCTGCAGATTTTTTCCATTGGACAGCATAAAAAAGAGGAGATCTATATACTCCTTCGACATTACAGCAGCAGGATACGGAAGCTTTATTTTATAACGCATAGCAGTGTGCATGATTTATTCGACAATAGGAATTCGTGTAGAAGAAACTGGCTTAACCATTAACCCTCTCACTGCAGAAGGTGTAGGTATAGCTTTGAGGGAGGCCCTAGCATTAATTTTTTCTGAAAGCCGTAGTCTAGTAGGTAGTGTGTTGGATTGTTAGACGTGAGGCCTCGGCCTACCAAAATGAAAATATGAATAATAATTATGGATAAAATTAACGCACACAACATTAGTGGTGGTGTGAGAAACTAGGTCGTAATACTGACTAAAGGGTTGTAATGACCAGATATGGAGGTATGTATGTAATTGGATTACAATATAATGTAGTTTGCCTCTGTCAAGCTTTGTTTGTGGTTATAAGCCAAAGCCAATCGCAATTGGGATAATGCTGGGACATTGAAGCATTTGAAAATCAACATTACAACAAGTTATCGCTAAGAAACCCCACGAAATGTAAGCAAAAGTTAACGAAAAATAGCTTTAAAGGATTGACGGCTGCAAACAATCCAGAGGCAGTCAGTTAAATGGCATTCTACTGCGTTGCCATATAAAAATCAGGTCCAAGTATTATAATGAAATGAAATTTTACTGCCTCATGTGTATTTTTTTATTTTTGAAACTCGATAATTGGAAACCCTTTAGTTAAACTAAAAAGAGTTTAAGAAAAACTTCAATAAACAATCGTTTTAATATTTAAAGTTTAAAAAGTATTTTAAATTTAAAATACGAAACAAAACTGTTACTTTTTATGTTTAATTAATGTTTTTTAAAGCTTTAAACATTTATTTAAAAAAAAAATTTAATTCACATGCTTTTTACTTAACAAAAGCGGTAGAAATAAAAGACGTTTTTTTATCGAAATTATAATTAAAAAAGAAGCCTTTGGAGATAATTTAAGCCGCCCTTTTCTATTAAATACACAACAGCCTTAAACAGCGTGTGAGTTTTTTATTTCGTTTCTGTAATTCATTAAACACTTACTGTTATGGCCTCCATTTTATACAGTGAAGTGTTTACAAAATTGTCTCATTTACATTTTTTAACCCTGACCTTCAAATTAATCACAAGCCTTCGAAACACAGGAGAAAAAGAACAGAAAAAAAAAATAACAATAAAGTTTACACTTTTGTAACACATTGTACAGACGACACCACTGTAAGCATACATACATATGGTAATTAATCAAAGAGCCACAGTAATTGATTGAAATTAATTAAGATAAGAATTGTTAAAGGAAAACACTAAATCTCTCGTATGAGAAGATGTAAACACAGCTTGTGTACGTATTAGTGTTGCAAAATTGAAATTTTAAAATGGTACTGAACTATAACTGAAAGAGTACTTTTTCGCATCAAATGGTACTTTTGTATAAAATGGTTATTACAACCCTTTAATCAAGATTGGGATCTACCTTCTCACGCCACTTATTTTATCGTCGACTCCGAATGATAGAGTTTTTGAGAAACTTTTAATGACAATTTTATTAACTTTCAGAGTTTTTAACAGAATAAGATTGCAGAAGGAATATTTTCTTAATTTTTCGTTTTCTTGAAAATGTTTGACATGGGGTCTGAAATGTGGGCGCACATCTAGTAAGCCAGCACACTACCTACTAGACTATTTATTTATTTATAAATATTTAATACACGTACGATACGGAACAGAAAAACTAACGACTTATACGTATTCTTCACATACAAAACAAAAAAACTGTTGATTCTGAACGTAACAAAACGTAAACGTCCCATTTAGTTAAACGTCAACATTCGTTTGTAGCACATGAAAAGCTACGTAAATGCTTATTAAATTACATTACGCTTCGGCAATAATTACATTCACATTGCTTTTCGTATTCTAAAAACGGACATATGTATGTTTCGTATACGTTTGGCTAATCGGGGCTAAAGACAAATTCTACCTTTAGCAATACGTTGCTAACGCATTATAGTAGTTGAAAAGCGCAAAACATAAAATATGTAATAATAAAAAAGTACTAAAAGTGTTGCGGGAGTACTGCGGTATTTTTGAAATGAAAAAGTACTGAAAAAAGTACTAAAGTACTGAATTTTTCATCACTGGTACGTATCATTATGATTCAGTGTTGAAAAAATCAGTACTTTTGTATTTTTTTCAGTACCTTTCCATTTTAAAAATACCGCAATACCATCGCGACGTTTTCAGTACTTTTTTATTGTTACATATTTTATGTCTTGCGCTTTTCAACTATTAATGCATTAGCAACGTAATGCTAAAGGCAGAATTAGTCTTCAGTCCCAGTCAGACAAACGTCCACGGGACGTATTTTCGTTTATAGAATACGAAAAGCAATGTGAACGTTTGCCCAACCGTAATGTAATTTCGGTAAGCATTTAGATTGTTCTTCATATGCTAAAAA
The DNA here is from genome assembly GCA_927399465.1 of Sarcophaga caerulescens. Taxonomy (NCBI): domain Eukaryota; kingdom Metazoa; phylum Arthropoda; class Insecta; order Diptera; family Sarcophagidae; genus Sarcophaga; species Sarcophaga caerulescens. The sequence goes on from OV656868.1 coordinate 87,346,889, forward strand.
CGAACGTAAGTTCCATTACGTTCCGTCGACGTTTGACTAAACGATGCTCGTACGTTTTGTTCTGTATGTGAGGAACACGTATAAGTAGTTAGCTTTTCTGTTCCGTACATGTATTAAACATAAATAAAATAGTTTAGTAGGTAGTGTGCTGGCTTACTAGATGTGAGCCCACGATTCAAACCCCATGTCAGACATCTTCAACAAAACGAAAAATGAAGAAAATATTTCTTCGGCGACCTCTTTCTGTCAAAAAAAAGCTGAGAGTAAATAAACTTGCATGAAAAAATTTCTCAAAAATCTGTAGTTCCGAGTCGACTTTAAACTGTAGGTCCCGCCACTCATGTAAAGGGTCCGCCAAATAACTTTTTTTTGAAAATGCTTTAAAAAAAAGCTACTGAATATTTTTTCAAATTTCCTTTTTTTATTTGAAAGTACAATCCTTCCGGTTAATAACGGAAAATAATTTCATTCAAATGGCTGCCTCGGCTGCGATCGACTTACAGAAGATGCCGATTTTGGCAAAAAAAAATCATCTTTTCAGATGAAGCTCATTTTGATCTTGGCGGGTATGTAAACAAGAAAAATTGTCGCATTTGGGGCACAGAAAACCCGCACGCATACATTGAAAAGCCGACGCACCCAAAACGAGTCACTGTTTGGTGCGGATTTTGGTCCAGAGGCATGTTGAACGAAAGTTATTTGGCGGACCCTTTAGAAGCTAGGTCATAATCCTGATTGAATGGTTGTAAAGACCAATTATATATGTATGTAGTATGTTTTTTTTTTTTTAAAGTACTATTTGATGCGAAAAAGTACTCTTTCAGTTATAGTTCAGTACTATTTTAAAATTTCAATTTTGCAACACTGTTATGATTACTAATGAGTCTCTCTCTCTCTGGCTCTCGTGATAGAGTTTAAACTACTGTTAAATAGAAACGTTATGGTATTGAAACAAGAGTTTTCTTTTAATATCATGAGATTGCTGGTTATGTATGCATGTATGTACATATGTATGTTGTTGTGTGATAAAAACACGTGCTTAAGTGGTTGACTTTATTTTGGTAACATTTCTTTTCTTCTCTTTTTTTTTATTTATTTTTTTCGTTAATGAACCGGTTTCTTAAACCACATTGTGACCAAAAGCCATTTAAACATGCGCTTAAAGCTCTTTTATAGGTTTGTTTTGATTGTTGTTACTTTTTTTTTCTTTATTTTGAACCTCGGATCAGGCAGTAAACAAGTATGTTTATAAGTATGTGTGTCAACAAAGTATTCAATTGCGTTTGTTTGTTTATTTCTGATGTTGTTAACCCATTAACGCCGAATGGGTAGAAAAATACCCAAAAAAAGAAGTTTTTTAAAAAGTCTATCTTGACCAGTGTTGCAAAATTGAAATTTTAAAATGGTACTGAACTGTAATTGAAAGAGTACTTTTTCGCATCAAATGGTACTTTTGTAAAAAAAATACATACATATATAATTAGTAATACAACCCTTCAAACAACTTATTTTGTGTGTGTTAATTTTATAAATGAGTAGCGGGACCTACAGTTTAAAGTCGACTCAGAACGCCAGATTTTTGATAAATTTTTTCACGGCAATTTTGTTTACTCTCAGAGTTTTTGACAGAATAAGGTCGCCGAAGGAATATTTTCGTCATTTTTCGTTTTGTTGGTGATGTCTGACAGGGGGTTTGAACCGTGGACTCGCTTCCAGTAAACCAGCATACTACCTATTTAACTATTTATTTATATTTAATACACGTACGGAACGGAACAGAAAAATTGACGACTTATATGTACGTGTTCCTCACATACACAACAAAAATAACTGATTCGGAACGTAACAAGACGTAAAAGCATCGTTTAGTAAAACGTCGACGGAACGTAATGGAACATACGTTCGTTTTTAGAATATGAAGAGCAATGTAAATGCTTACCGAAATTACATTACGGTTCGGCAAGCGTTCTCATTGCTTTTCGTATTCTAAAAACCAACGTATGTCCCGTGGACGTTTGGCTAACAAGGACTAAAGACTAATTCTACCTTTGCGTTGCTAATGCATTAATAGTTGAAAAGCGCAAGACATAAAATATGTAATAATGAAAAAGTACTGAAAGCGTCGCGGGAGTACAGCGGTATTTTTCAACTTTTACTGAATTTTTCAACACTGATCTTGACCCAACTAAACGAGAGCCCAAACATTTCTTTAAGAACGAATAAAGAAGACATAGAACGGTTTAAAAAAAAATTAGTAAGACATGATATTCACATATTTTGTTTGACAGAAAAAAGGTCAAAGATTACGAATTTTTAAAATCAAAATTATGTGGAAAGAACTTCTTTGGAATATGTATGGATGATATTCTCAGAAAAACCTTTAGATGCCATGTAATATTATATATCTTCTACACGATAAATATACTTTCACTTGAATTGGTCTACTTACCTAAGCTACAGGTGCGATTAAATGACATGGGTATAAAAATACCCACTTAGGCATTGGTATGAAATATTTAAATTTCAAATCATTTATTTTTCTCTATTTTTTTTTTAATATTTTTGGTAGTTCCGGCATGAAATTGTGCAAAAGAATCCCTTGGATACACATTCAAACTGTATTTTGTACAACCGTACTCTTTTTTCCCACCACATTGCGCACAGCGACAGCGTTTTTCAATTTTATCAATCATGTGGTCAAATTTGTCAGTTTGTTTTGCTATTTGCTGAGCATTTGTGACAACTTGTCCATCACGGCGTCGATTTTCACGAATTTTTATCAACGCTTCAACAACGCTAACCCAAAAATCGAGTTGGCTCATATGTGGCAAACCTTTTCATCCCCTGCACAAGCAGTGTAGTTTGCATGCATTTACCAAAGCTGCGTCAATAGTGTTAGTGAGTAATGGCCAATACCACTTTTTTCCGCAGACTAGAATACGATAATTGTAGACGCCATTATCGAATAAGTCAAACCCACCCATTCGCTGATTATATGCATGTATTATGTATGGTTGTTCAACGACAGCCATCATGCGATGTTTACGGTCATATCTTTTGGTTTTGCACCCAAAAAATTACCACCTTCAGAAAGATTCAAAAAATATACACATACATAGGTATAACATGATAATAAATATGTATGTGTACAGGTAATTACCGAATTATCGTTCCAGAGAACTGCGATAATATTGTTGTTTATTAAAGCAAAAATCTGATGAACCCAGAGGTTTCTTTTTCATCAATTTAATATCATCCAGCAATGCGTGATTGCTCTGATTATCTCGAATAGTACCTGTTGCAAAATAACCTTTTCGAGATAATGTACATAAAAAATTATGGCTGTCGAATGTAACATTATATTGACTTGGATCTGAAATATTCTCTAATAGTCGTAGTATCACGTTTTCTCCAAGGCCGTAGTCAGCATTATTTTTAGCAGAAGCGCCAGCATATGGGATAAAGGAATAACAATATCCTGTCATAGAAGCCAACACCCAGTATTTGTAGCCAAATGGCGACCATAATATGCGATCATCTGTTCTTCCACAGAAAGACTATGAGAAAATTAGAGCTGCAAAACCATCGATAGTACTATCGATAGTATCGATAGTTTTATTTTTAATGGACTATCGATTGTTTTTTTTTCGTTAACGATAGTATCGAAATTTAAGCGGCAATTTTCAGTTTTGCGGCGACTTCAACGCAAAAAAAATAATATCGGCGTATAAAACGTGACATCAGAAATTGTATTCATTTTTAAAGTTAAAATTGAAAAAAAAAAAAATAGAAACAAACTTCAAACAAACTTATAGAATAGCTGTAAAATGAACCGTTATATGCAATCAAAATAGAAAATTTTGTTTTGGAAAAAGTAGGATATCTATACATTTTTTTGTGCGTTTCTATTATTTTTTCCACTATATATATACACATATACATATGTATATACATCTATTTATATACATATATATACTTACGCCTGTATAATTTTTAATTAAAATTGGGAAATTTAGAACTCTTCAAAAAATTCGATACTATCGATAGTATCGATAGTTTTATACCGGACTATCGAAACTATCGAATGGGCCGACTATCGATAGTTTCGCAGCTCTAGAGAAAATATGCCAAATTGTATGAATTTTTTATTCAGTGCAGTGGTCAATGCAGTAATTTTGGCAAATTTATCATTCTTGTCAGCATTATTATTGTCACAAATGTTTTATGTTGTCTAGTCGCCATATAATAAAGAGAAAAAAAATTTTATTTTAGAACACACTTATACCGAAGTGGGTAGAAAAATACCCATGCCCTACAAAGGCCCCCACGACACTAAAAAAAAAAATAAAAATATTCATATCAATACAAATACTCCAAATACAATTTGTGCCAAATTTCACCGAAATCGGACCACGGATTCTGGGGTCAGGCGTTAATGGGTTAATCGTTTTATTCTTTTGTTATTTATGTACATATGTATGTATGTGTGTGTGTGCCTTCAACTCTCTTCCAATTAAGAATTGGAGCAGTAAACTAAGGTTCGTTTCGGGTTTTTTCGTTTTTTTTTTTTCGGTAATAAATGTCTGGTTCTCTTGCGTTTAAAAATAACAATCCAACTCAAGGTAAATGACGTCATGTAAGAGTTTTTCGATGGTCTAATAAACACAATTAAACTTGTTTTTTCCTGTTTTTTTTTTTTTTGTTTTGCTTTGTTTTTCCTTTTTTCTTTGGTTTCTGTATATCGTTGGTCTCATGTAGAAAGGCCCTAACTCGCTTATTTTTTTTTATTAAATTTTTGTGAGGAGGTGTATGTATTTGTATTAAATGCATTGGTATCACAAAAAAAATCAACCTCGAATAAAGTGTGAGTTAGGGCCTTTCTACATGAGACCGACGATAAGTATATCATGTCATGTTTATTGTTTTTGTGATTTCTATTTGTCACACTCTCTTTAGTAACAATTAATAAAAAATTTAATTTCTGTGGTTATTTTTTATTCTTTTTTTTTCCTTTTTCATTTTCTCTCGTTCATTAAACTTTTCTATTGTGTTGCTGTATGCATGTATGTATGTATGTATGTGTATGTGTGTGTTATAGTTGCAATTCATTTTATCTCTTTAAGAAAAAAGACGCCAATTTGACGTTGTTTTCTTTTCTTTTTTTCTTTGTGGATTTTTTTATTGTGTTTAGTTTGTTTATTTTGTTTGTTTTTATTTTTTTTTTCTTTTTTTTTATTTATTAATAATGCCTTATGAAATTTAAGCTCTGCAGCAGCTGACAGGGCATTTGCTTGCTGTTATACAGTGCAAGCAATAAAAAATCGTACAAATTTAAGTGAAAATTTTCAAAGTTTTCTTTTTGCTGCTAGAAATTATACGTTAGAAACTAATTATAAAGGGTGATTTTTTAGCTATTATCTTTTTGGCAACACTGGTTTAAACAGCTCACGCACGTTTCGTGTTTTGTTTCACTGTCAAACATCTTCAGTTTGGTCTATAATTTAACCATGAATCGTCTTACAAACGAACAACGCTTGCAAATCATTGAATTTGACATCATTGGACCGTACTTCTTCAAAGATGCTGCGAATCGTAACGTAACTGTGAATGGTGAGCGCTACCGTGAGATGATATCCAACTTTTTTTTGCCCAAAAAGCAAGAGCTTGACTTGCATGACATATGGTTTCAACAAGACGGTACCACATGCCACACAGCACGCGTAACAATGGACTTATTGAGAGGCGAGTTCGGTGAACATTTTATTTCACGTTCGGGACCGGTCAATTGGCCGCCTAGATCGTGCGATTTAACGCCTTTAGACTATTTTTTGTGGGGCTATGTTAAAGCTTATGTCTATACAGACAAGCCCGCTTCAATTGACGCATATTTTTTTATTTATTTAAAAAAACATCTATGGATCAAAATCCTTACAGACTATTTACATTTACAAAGAAGACAACATTGAAGCATTTATTCGTGAGATACCGGCCGAAATGTTGGAAATAGTATGCCAAAATTGGACTAAGCGGATGGACTATTTGAGGCGCAGTCGCGGTCAACATTTGCATGAAATAATCTTCAAACATTAAATTATATGGACCGTACTATCGATTCAAATAAAGATTTCATGCATTTTTCTGAATTTTATGTGTTTTTTTTTTTGGAAAAATTTTCCTATAGCTCTTATAAAATCACCCTATAACTTAGTAAAGATTTCTCTTAATATTTCTCAATCCTGGTTTGACTAACGTCTGCGCTGGCTTAGAGTAATACCACCACAACTATTTTCTTTTGACGTTATCGTATCTTATTGCTCGTACCCTGTACTTCAACAATCGCTTGAATAACTGCTGATTAATCTCAGACAAGTGTTGACTACAATTAGCATCAGAATGCTATTTTAAAACGACAACAAGACTACAGGTCAGGCATTAGTTTGAAATTAGAAAAGATTACGTCGATAAGAAATGGTTTTAAATCAGACCTATCTACACAGACTTACCTTTTGCTGCGTTTGAAGCAATTTATATTCTGTACAAATGTTTCTTGATACATACTAAGGGGTGATTTTAGTAATTTACTACAGGTGTCCGATTATGCTGCAGAGTTAAAAGATTCAAAAAAATCATTCTCCCCTATACCAAACAGTTTATAAGGACTGATTCTCCTTTACAATTCCCTTCTAGGAAAAACGTCTGTAGTGTGCCCAGCAGAAAAATTTGTTGTCATATGTTCTACACTTTTTGCTTACACTGTATACTATAATGAATGCAGACATAATGTATGTGTTTCCCTAACCACAGATAGTGTGATAAATAAATAATTATTGCAGATGCAATTATTTTTCTGTTTTTTTTTTGTTTTCATTATTTTTTTTAAAACCACATTTTTTTATAAGATAAACATTAAATAGGATTCATTGCAAGCATTTAAGAGAAATATTTCTTATTTTTTTTTATTTTAAATTTTATTGATACCAGTGAGCATAGATTTTATAAACTAAAAATAAATTTTTTAATTTTAAAACAAGACTGTGATTACCCGTATTTAATATTTTTTGGTTTTAATTAAACATTCTTTTTATTTTTTATTTCTATTGATAAATAAAAATATTTTGAATTTAATAAAATATGTATTATTAACCAGTTTCTGATTAATAAATTCATTTGAATTTAAACAATATTTATGTGACCAGTTTCTTTAAACTTAAAATCCATAAAAAATAAGTCTTTAAGTGCCACCCCTCCCAGAAAAGAAAAAAGAGTCAAAATGTTTAACATTTTAAATTGAAAGTGATTTTAATTAATATGTTAACTAAACAAAAAAAAAAACAAATTGGTTTTTAACAAAAAAAAAAAAATAAAATCATAAAATATAAAAAACAAATTTAAATAAATTACAAAATAACCCCCCTTTTTTTTTTGGTAATTTACAAGTCTTGCTTAAATTTAAATTTATGCTTGCCTCTCTGATCGCTGAAATAAAAGGCCCTTTAATGTTTAATTTTTTTTTTTATTATTTAAACATTTTCCCCCTCCCTCAATAAACAACCATAATTGAAGGCGATTAAATAATTGACATAATTTTGCGCATTAAAACAAACAAAATTATGGTACAAATGTAGCCATAACTTGAGAGTCTTTGGGTTTGGGAGACGTGCAAATTATAATACAAATATAACAAGATATTTCCATTCCATCTCCTTCTCATTCTCCTCATTTTCCTTCTCTGCTTTTTATAACATATTAAATGCCTGTTAAAGAAATATGAAACAAAATTATGTCACACAGTAACATCTGAGAAATCCATTTTAAATAGAGTTCTAGACGCAACAAGACATTTATTAAAGTCTCCACTGTTTTTAAGCTGGCGACTTGAGAAGGCAATTCTTTATGCTAAATTGGCAAGATTCCAATACATAACATAACATATCTCTCTCTCTCTCTCTCTTAATAAGGCTAGTATCACAATGAAATACTATTTTAAATGAAGAAAAACTTATAAAAACGCCAGAGAAAAAGAAAGGAGTTCAATTACTTTATAAAGGTTCAAATTATTTAAACAAACATTAAGTTTATAAAGGGATAGAATAGACTGTACTTAGCTAATGCCCGGTAAGATTCGTTGCATCCACTCACTTATCGATATGTTGCCTCTTTTGGTCGCTAAGGAATGCTGATCTGAGGAGGTCGAACATGAATCTTGCTTTCCTGTCAGACTAAGCGTAACGATTACATACATACATAATTGGTCAGTACAATCCTTTAGTCAGGATTACAACCTACCTTCTCCCACCACTGATGTTGTGTACGTTAATTTTATACATAAGTGCCAGGACCTACAGTTCAAAAGTCTCGAACGCTAGATTTTTGAGAAACTTTTCATGGCATTTTTATTTACTCTGAGAGTTTTTGCCAGTAAAAGGAAGTAGCCGAAGAAATATTTTTTTTCCTATTTTCGTTTTGATATCTCACCTGGGATTTTAACTGATACATTTCGTCTAATAGGCCAACCTACACAACCTTTTAGTGAGTATTTTAGTTAGGTTAGGTTAGGTCGGAGTGGTAGCTCTGATTTCACAAAGCACACTTGAGCACGCATAGCGGCCCGTTGTGATGCCACGGGTGGAGTATTTTAGTGTTCGTAAGCGAATCATACTTATTTTGTGTTTCGTGTATATGTATGTTGAGTTATGGAGAGTCGAAATCAATAACGTCATACGTGTTGTTAAGTTTGATGTATGATGAGTACATCAAACTTTGAATATGAGCAAAGGTTCCATGATCAGTGTTGCCGTTTTTGGTTATTTCTAACCAAAATTGGTTATTTTTCAATGTGTAGATTTGTAGATTTTTCCGGTTTTGGTTATTTTTTTCTTATAAAGAGAGTTTTTGTTTTGTTTTTTGTTAAAATGAATTTCTTTCATTTTTCTAACTCAGGTTGTAGTCTTATACGTTCTTATCTTGTGAACAGATCACAACGAGTTTACCTAAACGGAAACATCTCAAATTCACTAGACGTTGGAAGAGGAATTCCTCAGGCATCAATATTAGGGTCTCTTTTATTCTGTATACTCGTATACATACATTAACGACCAACCTGATGTCTTGGTAAATTGTAGCGTTCACATGTACGCTGATGACGTTCAGCTTCATAGGAGTACTCGTATTGAGAACATTAATCTTTGTATAGACCTGATTAACTATGATTTACGGAAAATTGACAACTGGGCCAAGGCTAATGGACTTTGTTTAAATCCCTCCAAATCAAAATGTTTATTGCTTTCTAGAACAAAGAGAACATATGTTATGCCAGAGACATAATTATCAGGGGGAATAAAATTGATTTTGTTGAAAGAGCATCCAATCTGGGTCTTATCTTCTATGGTCGCCTTGCGTGGACTAACCACATTAATGTCATCGTTGGCAAAGTTTACGGTATGCTTAGAAACTTATGGATTGTTATAGATTCGACTCCCTTTGCCATACGTATGCAATTGGCTAAAACGTATTTAATTCCTGTTCTTTTATACGAGGCTGAAATTTTCACTAACTGTGATGCTGATGATAGGTGGAAAATCAACTTGGTTTATAATAATATTGCCAGATATGTATTTATTAAGGGACATCATGATCATATTTCACAATTTTCTTACCAGATATTTGGAATTAACTTTGACAATCTATTAAATATTAAATGCAAATATGTATACTTATTTAGAAGGATTAGATTTGCAAGGTTCAATTGCAGTATACAATATGGTATTTGTATACAATGTTATTTGTATTTTTCCTACTTTATTTTTTACATACGAGTATATTCATTTTTTATCTTAATTTTTTGCATCGATTGCTATATTTTCTAGGATTATAACATGTTCTAATTCATTTTATTTTCTATACACTCAGTCCTTTTTTTACGCGATCTCTTTTTACGCGATTTCACTTTAACGCGTTTATTTTTGCAGCGCAAATTCCTTTTTTTACGCGAATTTCTCACTTTAACGCGATTGCTTTTTTTCGTTTTTTGCTTGTTTACCATCTTGTACGCGTCAGAAGCAATTTCTGAAATAAGGCAACATACGTTAAACGCATGCTGGAAATCTCTTTGGCCAGAATGTGTTAAAAGTGGTATGTCCGTGACAAGCAATTATTCAGATATCATTGATTTAGCACGTTCCGCGGGAGGAGAAATTCTTGCAGATATGACGAGAGAAGATATTGACGAGATTCTTCTAGACCGAGAGCTCGATGATGACGATTTGATTGAAATAGCTACGGAAGTAATCGAATCGGAAAATGGCAGCGACACCGAGATAGACGAGCATCCAATTAAAGCAGAGACGATTAAGCAAGGTCTTAAACTTGCAGCAGAATTGGAAAATTATTTTGTAGCAAATGATACTGATGCCCAACGTGTACGAATTTTTCAAAAAGAATTGAGTCTCTGCATGTTAAGATATAAAGAACTACATCGGAATTTATTGGGTCCAAAAAGAAGCATTCAAACAAAATTAACTGAATTTATGGTGCAAACTCAGTCGGAGATGCTAAGTCAATCAGAGCATCAATCCATAGTTCTTACTATTGATTCTGATAAAAATTCTAGTGATATCAGTGCTGGTCATCAAAATAAGCGTCTAAGAATAATTTCCACTACGGATAATGACAGTGATTAAACAGCATTCAACGGTTTTTTCAATAAATCTACCTATTTTCTATTTTCTTCTCTTTTATATATGGTTTTTGTTTTGTATTTTTTATTTTGTTATGAATGAATAAATCATAAGTCTGAAATTTGAAACTTATTGTATTGTTTTTGAATATTTTTTTGCGCGTATATTTTGTTATACGCGATATTTTTTATATTCGGAACCAATTCGTCAGTTAATATTGGAAAACTAACCATTTTTACGCGATTTTTTTTTTACGCGATTAGTGGCAGAACCAATAATCGCGTAAAAAAGGGCTGAGTGTACTATATATTATTTTTATTTTTACTATATATTACTTTATATTTTATTACTTATTTTATCAATGATTTTTTATAATTTTTTTGCTTTGCTGAAATCCTATAGCACTGTCATTTATAAGATTAATATCTTGTTGTGCTATGATCAATATTAAACTAATAAATTATATTTAATATAGTAATTAGTAAGACCAACATTTTATTTTGTTATTTTTTGTTTCTTTTTCTATTAATTATAATTTATATTTGAAACAAAAAAAAAAATAAAATAAAGAAACTGCGAATTTAATTTTTGGTTATATTTTTTCTTATTTGGTGAATTTTTTCACAAATGTTGGTTACAATATTTTTTTTTTTCGTGGCAACACTGTCCATGATATTAAAAGAAGTATGAATGCGAATAAGTTGTATCAGAAATTATGAGTTGATTCGATTCTACTTATCTTTTTGAATATTCATTGCTGATCTCTGGTCTAGACCTTGTATTAGTTGAGTAATGTTTTGGTAGTAAAAAATTTCCAAAATTACAGCGATGGAGTTATAAAGTTACCCGAAAAAAGTTTACTATTTACAAGACCTATTTTTTATACACGATATAAGCTGGTTTATTGTGAACCACCCTACTATGATGAATTCCCATTTGTTAATGCAAATTTTGCTGTCGAAATCACGTTTTTGAAATATCAATTATATTTTCTTAACAAATAACAACAGCAACAGCAGCAACAACAACAATAACGATAACAATTGTTGTTAATTATTGCAATAATTCGTTCAGAGTAACAAATTACCTCCTGGTCGTTTGACCAAACCCTGTAATTTAAAATTGAAAAAAAAATTGCTTCTCGTGTTTGTCTTGCTGCGTTGCTGTTAAGATTTAAAAAAAATGTTGCATGAATGAGGCAAATAGTTTGGCCTGTTGTAGTTGCAAGTTGTTAACCAAGACATGCCGTAACACAATTCCACAATCGGAAAAATGTATCAATTGAACACATACAGAGAGTTTGTTTGCGGAGCACGTAAAGCCTAAGTAAGATACGCTACAAGCGAAAGTTAAAGAATTTTAAAAATAATTCCAATTTTTATTTCAATTCAAATTTATTTCTTAAATTCCCATAATTTTTTTTTCAATTATTTTTTCAAAAAAAAAAAATAATTTTTTTTTTCTTCAACTTCCCATCCAGGCCCTTATAAGCAGCGTCTGCTGTAGTCGTCGTTGTTAGTTTGTATTGTTTTTCAATTATTACGTGATATTTTCTTTCTTTCTTTTTAATTTATTTTTAATTTTTTATTGTTGTTGTTGTATTTATTTATTTAAAAACAAATTAATTGATATTCTCTCTCTCTATATATGGGAAAAACGTTTCATTTACGTTTTCATTATAAACATTTTTGCTGACAGCAAAAAGCGCGCGCCTTCTTTTTATCAAATTGCGTTGATGTTTTGATTTTTGGCGCCCCTATTAATTTAACAAAAAAAAAAATTCCATTTCAAAGATTGTTTATGGCTGATAAAAATTATTACATTTCAAGTGTTTAAAAATGGTTAAAAAAATACAAACAACTTATGGCTTATGTTAGTAAACAAATTATGATAGAAATCTGAAAATATTGCCTCTAAGCCAGGCTTTAAAGTTTTGGTTTAGGTAATGCTAACAATATAACTTAAAAATAAGGAATTAGTGGTAAATTTGTTGAAATTTACTGCATTGTTGAAACATAGCTTACATACGTACAGACATTACAACCCTTTAGTCAGGATTACAACCTAGCTTCTCGCACCATTTACATATGTTGTGTGTGTTTTAATTTTACAATTGATTAGAGGGACCGAACCACAGATTTTTGAGAAACTTTTCATAACAATTTTATATACTCTCGGAGTATATAATTTTTTCATATTTCGTCTTCTTTGAGATGTCCGACCAGGGATTCGAACGGAGGCCTTACATCTAATAAGCCAACACACTACCTATTAGACTACGGCGAAGCAAACTACCATTTTCATAACCAGTGCCCTGGGGACGACACTAAATGCAGGCAATACGAATTGAACTCTTTAAACTGCTGGCCTAAACGGCTCCAAAGACATGCTAGATTCATAGGCCCTTATACCTCAATACCATCAATAGCCGGGTACTCTCCTCCGCCTTCACTGGAAATATATACCCACTGCTACGGAAAATGGAGTATGGTATGCTGTGTGTATCTAGAACATAGATGCCCATTTCATAGTGCTTTTGCGCAAGCTAAAAACACACATATTCTTATTCTCTTTGGTTAGTCGTCACACAGACAGCGACGAATGCACATGCGTAGCGGGTGTACGATTTTTTTGTAATATTTTTTGCTTAAAGCACTGAAAAAAATTTACTATGACTTACGAAACATATTTTATGATAAAAAATGCGTTTGGTGATGCTCAATGCATTTTATGTTTTAAAATATTGAAGGAATGTAGAGAATATGCTTTTAAAAGGCACTATTGTTCTTATCATAGTGATATGGATGATATAAATGATGGGGAAAAAAGATTTATTTTGTAAAAATAAAAGAATTTATTTGGAAAAATTGAAAGAGTGGTTACTTGAAGAAGAAAACAATGAAAAAACCTCAGAAAATAAAATGTTAAAAATGGAGTTATCAAGCTTAATAAGCTTGGATATTGTTAGGCATGGTAGACCATTTTCTGATGGGGAGTTCATTAAAAAAATTTTAAATAAATGTTTTCAAAAACTTAATTTTAAGCTTATCGAAAATCTTCCATTGTCACGTAGTAGTGTTATTCGACGCACTGATCAATTGGGGGCATCTTTAGAAGCCGCCATTGTAGAAAAATTAAAAAACTGTACTTCTTTTTCTGTTTGTTTTGATGAAAATACAGATATTAACGATCTTTGTCAACTCGTTACTTGTATAAGATGCGTAGACAAGAATAACAAAGTTTTTGAAACAATGTTTTCCCTTGAAACTTTTTCCGTACATTTTATTTCAGTTTACACAACTTTTCTTTCAGTGCAGTTCTCTCTCGCTCACCAATACTACTACAGTTTTAGCTTTGGGCATCCCTGATCTAGAACACTTGGATATTAAAAACTCATTACTGCAGTGTCTCTCCGGTTATCCTCATACATAATGTACATAATTGGTCATTACAACCCTTTAGTCATGATTACGACCTAACTTCTAACACCACTAATGTTGTGTGCGTTAATTTTATACACGAGTGGCGGGACCTACATTTAAAAGTCGATTTCGAACAACAGATTTTTTGAGAAACTTTTCATAACAATTTTATTTTACTGTCAGAGTTCTGGTCAAAAATCTTCTGCGAGATAGTAGCCGAAGAATTATTTTCATCATATTTCGTTTTCTTCGTGATGTCTGACCTGGGGTTTGAACCTTGGCATCACGTCCAATAAGCTAACACACTACCTACTAGACTGCGGCAACATAGCTTACATACTTATTGATCATTACAACCCTTTAGTCAGTATTACGACCTAGCTGCTCACACTATCTATGTTATGAGTTTTTAATTTTACTAATGAGTACCCAGACTTGCAGTTTAAAGCCATAAAATTTAATTTAAATTTCTTGATTTATTTAAAACTGCCTGCCTGGCTTTTATTGATTTTTGTAATAAATAGACTCCTTGACATTTAAATACAATTTTTAAATAAAATTTTTTTTTTTCAAATGTAGTTTTCCATATGCTTTCGCACGCCAATAAATTTCAACTCAAATAGTGATCAAATGCACATAAATATTCAAGTCCGCAAAATCCAATTATTTTACTGCCAAGCCTGCACTTGAAACTGGCCGCTCTCCTCCCCTATCTAGCTGCACTCTATATATGGCCTTTTAAAGAAGGTGACTAATTGTTGTGCACAGTTTTTAAAACGTGTTGCAGCAACAACAACAACAACAACTAGAATGTGTAAACAATTCAATAAACATTTTTGCAAAGCAAATAAAAAAACAACAACAACGAAAAAAAGCTTTTCAAACACTTTTAAACAACATTTTAATTACTCTATTAAAAACGCAACAATAGTAACAACAATAAATCCAATAAAAAAGAGAGAAAAGAAAAAAACTTGGCATACAACTCGAGACAAGCCAAACAATAATACAAAATAAAAAAGGTTTGAAATAAATTAAGCAGGCAGAGAGAGAATCAAATCAGGTGGCCGGCCTACAATACAGGCATTAAATTGTTTGTCATCACTGCAATGCTTTTCAACAACAACAACACCTTATACCACATTCCACATACCACAATCACTACGTTACGCTACAATTGTAAGTTTACTTTTGTTTGTAAGTGTTTGTCGACAAACCAACTGACCATATCGATTAAATCAAAACACATCATCACTAATGACAAGGTATGTATACGGTGTTCAAAATACTTACTTACATACATACAAACATACATACGTTCGTACGTTTGTCTACTTTGATTTGAATAAAATACTGCGAAATATTTAGAATCAAATGAGGCATACAAATCGAAATAAAAACAACAGCAACAACGACAACAACAACAACAAAAAGATATAGAAATAATAGACTTACAACACTTGGCTTAATGCTGCACAAAAGGTAAACAATAACATCAAAACCTTTAGAAAAAAATAATTGAAAAGAAAAAATAATGAAAAGTTTCCATAGAATCATCAAACACGTGGGCCACGTGCCTTTTGAACATTTCCTTTAAGCCTTTTCTGGTTAGAGAATGTGTTCGAAAGAGATAAGAAAACAACGTTTAAACACAATACATAGAGTAAATAATACAACTGACATAATACCCCAGGCCTCCATTTGGATCCAAACAATAAGGTGCTCTAAAGTCCATTAAACTGGTTTCAGCAATCAAATATGATTTCGAAAACAAATATTCTTAAGCAGCAGATTGGGGGATTTCACCAACGAAATCGATAGAATGATGGAACATGCTAGCAAATGAAGTTCTGTGAGAAAGTTGATTGAATGTAAACTATAAAGCTACCTTTAAAAAGACTTAAACAGACGTGGTGAGGAGGCTGTTATGGGTCTTGTCGAAGTAATTCGTATAACCATTGCCTCTCAGTGCAGTTGATAACGATTGTTGTATGTGTAAAGGTAAATAAAGACCTACATCAGAGAAATTAACGGTAATTGGTTGCTAGTCGCCGTAGTCTAGTAGGTAGTGTGTTGGCTTATTAGACGAAAGGCCTCCGTTAAAACCCCAGGTCAGACATCTCGAACAAAACGAAAATATGAAAAATATGCAGCTTCATCCTCGCAGCAGATTTCTGGCTAAAACTCGGAGAATAAATAAAATTGCCATGGAAAAGTTTCTCAAAAATCTGCCATTCGGAATCGACTTTAAACTGTAGGTCCCTACACTCATGTATAAAAATTAACACACACAACATAAGTGGTGTGAGAAGATAGGTCGTAATCCTGACTGAAGGGTTGTATGTATGTAATTGGACTACAAGATGATGTAGTTTGTCTCTGTCAGTCAAAGACAATCGCAATGGGGATAATGCTCGGACATTGAAGCATCATCATTAATCAACATTAACAACAAGTTATCGCTAAGAAACCCCCCGAAATGTAAGCAAAAGTTATCGAAAAATAGCTTTAAAGGATTGACTGCTGCAAACAAACCAGAAACAGTCATTTTAAATGGAACGCAGTAAAAGATCCCATATAAAATTCAGGTCCAAGTACTATAAATGAGAAGTTAGGTCGTAATCGTTACTAAAGGGTTGTAACGAGCAATTATATATGTTATATATGTATGTATGATTGCTAGAAATACCTATTTGTTGTTTACTTCTTC
This sequence comes from Sarcophaga caerulescens, assembly GCA_927399465.1. Taxonomy (NCBI): domain Eukaryota; kingdom Metazoa; phylum Arthropoda; class Insecta; order Diptera; family Sarcophagidae; genus Sarcophaga; species Sarcophaga caerulescens. The sequence continues at coordinate 87,363,697 of OV656868.1, forward strand.
CACATCCTACAGGAATATTGCAGAATCTCTTAGCTTTCTCCCACATGCCGCACCTAACCTCACTTTATATGTATGTATGTATGCCAAGCAGGCAAATTTTGTTTTTTAAAATGTACGCATGTATTACATGCATTTATTGTTACATTATTTAGATTTTCTTATTAATTGCCTTTAAATTTAATTAAAATTTTTAAAACAGAAAAATTCCTCTTTAGAAAATATTCCGTTTTTTTTTTATTAATTTTTCTCAACTTTGACTTGAAAATTATTTTTTCAAAAACTAAAAATAGCCTGGTCTGGCCTGGCCTGTATGTTAAGCTGCCATTAATGAATAGATGACTTGAGAAAATAAATTAATGGGTGGATATTTAAAATACTCCAGTAGAAGACGATGATGGTGATGACGAAGTAGGAGAAGAAGAAGAAGAACAAAAAATGAATGAATAGCATTTAATTAAACAATAAAAATTGTTTGAATACTGAAACTAAAGTTTTTTATTGAATTTAATTAATAAGTCATCACACGCTTCTTACTCTTCACACTCTTCTCACTCCCTCTCTCTCTCTCGTTTGGGTTACCCTTAGTTTAGCAGCGTATGGATGACAAATTTATGTTATTTAGCAGGGTCGCATGGGTTTATATTTAAATTCCTAGATTTTGTTTGTAATTATTTCCGTTTAATTTTATTGCTTTTTTAAAAGAAGAAAAATTAAGATTTATTAACAAATACGGGTGTTCATTGCTGACACATAATAAAAGCCAAACAATGTGTGAACATTTCTACTCTTTACTAAGAAGAGAGACAAAAAAACGACACTCTTTTTCTAACAGTTTTTAAATTTGATTTGTTTTTTGGTTAAGTGCCATAAATCCTTACAAAAACTACTACTGCTACACACACACACACAGTTTCTTAAATCTGTATGGTGACCTCAAAAGTCATTCATTGAACTTTGAACTCGTCTATTTGAAACACGAAAACTATGCTCAATGCTTTCGTATACTTACACTTACACATGTGTTGTTGTGTAATTGTTTGATATGGTGGTCGTGTGTCTTTGCTCTCTTTTTCATTTTCTCTTTTTTTTTTTACTAAGCAGTTGTTGTAGTTGTTGTTGTTGTTTTAAACATAACTTTGATAAATTACAGGAAATATGATCAATGGCTGCTTTGGTTTGCAGTGTTGTTGTCACTTTACTTATGTTTATTTTGTATTGTTGTTGTTGCTTGTGGTAACTGTTTTACTTGTTCGTGTTCTCGTGTTCATGCAGCAAACATTTTTCTTCTGCTTCTTCAACATTTGCAATGAACGTGTCTCTTGTTAACAAGCATTTCATTACAATTATTATTACTGCGGTTATTTTACTATTGTATTCTTACTTTTATTTGTGTTGTTTTGTTGTTTTTTTTTTTTGTTTGTGTGTTAATCTTGTAGTGGTGTTGTGGTTCTTGTTACAGATTGTGTCGTATGCAAAAAAAAAATACAAGAAGTCAGTAGATTTTTTATATAAAAAAACAACTGAAAATATTTCTATAGAGGATCTATTTTCTTATAAAGGGTTTTCCATTTATTTCTATTTCTAAAGGAAAGTTTTTAATAAAATCCACATAAAGCCAGAATTTCATTGAAAAATTGATTGAAATGATCACTTCTGCAGTGGTGGCAGTCATAGCTGCCAGATAAATGAAGCATCAAATCGTCAAATATTTGAGAAAAAATCGTCAAAATCGTTAAAGACGTTCATTGAAATCGTAAAAAAATAGTCACAATTTAAAATTAAAAATTAATTAAAAATAAATTGAAAGGTTTTTAAAAACAAAAACATATAAAATCAATGTTGCATTATCTATACCTATGTGTGATGTAAATATTAGGGAGTCAGAAGATCTTGACGTTATGGGCATGAAAATTCAGTGTGATGTTCGCTAAAACTGACACATTTTTCAGTGTCTTGGTTTCTTAAGACGGTTCAATAAATACTTCACTTCATCTGATCTGCTTACCATTTATAACCGACCGAGAATGGAATACAACTCCCATGTATGGGTTGGCCCTTAACGTTTATTTTGAGGCTTCTCGACCGTTTATAGGAGAGGTCGTAGTAGCTCGTTAATCACGATAGTGATTCATTGATTCATTGGAGCATCGTTGCAATGTGGCTTGTATTTCACTGTTCTATCGCTACTACAACAGATATTGCTCGAGTGAAATAAGGGGACTTGCTTATGAAAATCATGTATTCCTACGTAACACTCGTCTTTCTCGGCCAACACATCCGTATGTGGTCGATTGGCCAGTGTATCGCACACTGTATTACAGACAAAGTTCATTTGTTACACGGACTATTCGTATGTGGAACTCCCTTACTGCGGAGATCTTTCCTGTTACTTATGGTATTAAAATGGTATAAAAATATTCAAACCTAGTGTCCATAAACACTGCTCCCTCTTTCCTCCTTCTTATAATATATTTTCCTAGTTCCAAACACAATGCCATCCACTGAGTGTTGGTCGTATAAAAAAAAAAATAATGGCACTTGACTTGCTCTTTCGACAGTAATATTAGAAGTTATAATCGAATTTTTAAAATTGTCTGCAACGGCAAATGATAAATTATGCTCAAACTACGATGTTATTTAGGAGTTGTCATTTTTTGACTTTTAAGGGATTAAAAAGGCATAAAATACAGAAAACTCATCACAAGTATTCGAAAATAACTTAAAAATATAATACTTCTCTCCTTGTTATTACTAACATAAAATTCCAATAGTAACAACTGCAAATCAAATACAAACCTTAAGGAGGCTTTTAATGTACAAAAGTAAAGAAAATGATGTAAATTATTAATTTCTAAAAATCGTCAAAATAAGGGCATAAATCGTCATGTCCTCAATATGATACTTTTGGACCACAAAATCGTCAAAATGACGATAAATCGTCAAATCTGACAGCTATGGTGGCAGTAGTCGATACTTCTAAAGGCGCCTGGAGACGATCAAATAAAATCATCGACGCCTTATAGTATGTATGTGTGCGTGTTCCCTTTGATTGATGAAAATCAAAAAATTTTAATTTTTTCATTTGATGACTTTTTATTTGATCGTCTCCATTTGAGATTGATAAGAATTTTCTCAGTTTGTTTGAACACATTCATGTGCTGATAAACAAAAAAAAAATATTTTTTTATTGTGAACAGTGTGTGTGTATATTTTATTTGTTATTGTATGTATTTTTTACAAGTTAAATTGTGTTTGTTGCTAAATGTTCCTTTAAATGTTGTTTTCATCCAAAGTTTTTTTTCTTAATAAAATTGCACACAATGTCAAAAGCAACAAATCGTCATCCGATGAAGACATTTTACGAAACGAACACTACAAAATCAAAATGCAAATGATGATTGGCGAATTTATTTGTACATCGCCTTTTAAACGTCAATCATACGACACTAATACATATGCATTTGTTTTTTAAATTATTTGATAGTCCCCAGGTGCCTTTTTTACACATTTCGAACAGTATCTTGGCGATAACTGACCTCATAATGGTAATCAGACTATTCAACGTTAATGCAACCCTACAAATATACCCTCAGAGTATTATCCTGAGGAGTGTTAGTTAAGATAACATTGTATGTCTTATCAAAGCATTATACAATATAATCACGTGTTGTATACGACATGGGCGGACAAATACATGTAGAAAAAATCATGCCAAGGGGTTGTGTATTATACCCATTGCTTTTCAACTATGTACTCGAAGACTTGATAAAGCAGGTGTCTTGATATAGCAACTGAGGAATTAACTGGGAAGTAAATCGCCAACTTTACGATCTCAATTGCTTGGACGACATCTGTTGTCTAAGTATAAAGACATATTCCGATATTAGCCGGATTATCCATCAAAGCTACGCTTATTAAGAGAATTAAAAACTCTCGCTGGATTTCTGTGATCGATATCCTAATTAATAACGTATATTCATTCTAAAGGGTGATTTTTTAGCTATTATCTTAGCAACACTGGTTTAAGCAGCTAACGCACGTTTCGTGTTTTGTTTCACTGTCAAACATCTTCAGTTTGGTCTATAATTGAACCATGAATCGTCTTACAAACGAACAACGCTTGCAAATCATTGAATTTTATTATCAAAATGGGCCCTTGGATAGTTGGCCGAAGATCCACTTCTTTATCGAAAAATTGTGTTCAGCGACGAAGCTCATTTTTGGCTCAATGGATACGTAAATAAGCAGAATTGTCGATTTTGGAGTGAAGATCAGCCAGAAGCATTGCAAAAGCTACCAATGCATCCAGAAAAAGTCACAGTTTGGTGCGGTTTATGGGCTGGTGGCATCATTGGACCGTATTTCTTCAAAGATGCTACGAATCGTAACGCTTTTAGACTATTTTTTGTGGGGCTATGTTAAAGCTCATGTCTATAGAGACAAGCCCGCTTCAATTGACGCATTGGAAGACAACATTGAAGCATTTATTCGTGAGATACCGGCCGAAATGTTGGAAAGAGTATGCCAAAATTGGACTAAGCGGATGGACCATTTGAGGCGCAGTCGCGGTCAACATTTGCATGAAATAATCTTCAAACATTAAATTATATGCGAGGATGTACTATCGATTCAAATAAAGATTTCATGCATTTTTCTGAATTTTATGTGTTTTTTTTTTTTTTGAAAAATTTTCCTATAGCTCTTAAAAAATCACCCTATATTACCGAGGAAATATCATAACAACTACAAGGTGACATCGGCTGTCTAAGCTTTCAGACATATTCCGACACTAGCAGCCCTATAAAAGGGCCTCAGAACTTCTTTTAATATTTAAATTTCAATTCACTTAACAATGCTTTGCTTAAAATATAATTAAAAAAAATATTAAAAAAGCGAAAAACAAATAAAATAATCCACTTGTGAATACAAATCATCTTTTTGCCCTGATCTTTAATTAAAATACCCACACACACTCATTACTACAGTAAAATAAAAAGAAACAATAAAAAACGAACGAAAAAAAACTTAAAAAGGCTTAAAAAATTAAATAAAAAACAACAATAACACATTAAGTACAAAAGTACTAAAGAGCTAAAGTATTAACATATGATTTCTATGGGCCATATAACCCAAATTAATAATGAATACACAAACAAAAAAACCAACAACAAAAAAAGGAGAACGAAGGAGAAAAAAAAGAGCAGAAAATATATTTCAAAGTCAAAAAGTCAAATTAAATAATTTAACATACAATGCTTACATGCACTTGCAATCATACACATAAACAATCAACATCAACAACATCACCTTCATCATCATCATTCAATCGTTCAATCACTTATTTAAGCATCATATTCATGCATTCTCATTCATTCATTCATGCACTCATTGAATATGTCTACAGTTACATGAACTTGCATTATAACAACAGCCTACATATTAAAATTAAATAAGCATTCGCAGTTATTTATGTATGTGTGCATGTATGTACACTTTCGTATACTTTCGTATTTATTTGTTAATAATGCTTGCTTGCCTTGCAATGCAATTTTTTAAGACCCTCTTGATTATTTTTCGCCTTTAATAAAGTGGAAGTCAATCATCACTCGCTTCAAAACAACTTTATTTAAACAGTCTATTTACTCTCTCTTCCTCTCTCTCTCTCTCTGACTGTATTTAAAGAGCGCTTTACTGTTGTTTTTTCTTCCCATATTTCTTAAGGAGTAAATAAATAAAAAATTAAATTCTTATAATTTTTAAAGTGTAAGTAAATTACCATAACAACAATAACAATAAACAAGAACAACGGGGCCTTAATAAGACTACGCAAACATATTTGTTAATCATAATTTCTCTGTATGTGTGCATGTGTGTTTGTTTGTTCGTTTATTTCATGCAATTGCTGTGCTGTACTGTGCTGTTCATCTGAATTAATGTCGGCATTCATGCATGTTCACACACATGTAGTGTTCATGTTATGTTTGGTCCAGGCACAGAAGATTACCAACCTCATGTACGAATTTAATTTGTAGTTTTTGTAAGAGAGGAGGAAACACACAAACAAACAACAACAAGAACACAAAGATTGTGGTCTCTTTGAAAAAGGAGATATGCATTGTTTTTGTATGTAATTTTTTAGTTTTTTCTTTTCATTTTTTTCTACGTGTAATTGCAATCAGGAGAAGCATTACTTGTATAACGGACAACGGTATCTTTCTTGTACATTTTTTTTTACACAAAAATGGATCTTTAATAACAAAAAATTGAAAGAAATTTTATTGCAATTGGGAGATTACATGGGAAAAGATGATGTTTATTAAATAGGCTAACAAATCCATAACCATGAAAAATTTTACATCAAGGCCGCTTGTTCGGCTAACACCTAAAGTACCGATACGTAAGCACGGCAGTTATTGTGTGCAGCTTTTTCTAGATCAACAGTAATGCCTTGTTCTGCGAGGCAGTTCACAATAAGATCTAATACTGGACTAACTACAGTGATATATATCCAAAGTATAACCTTTTGGAATAAATAGAGGACCACCATGGTGGTCTCTTTAAACAGCGTCATGCCTGAAACTCAACTTGTTGTTCAAAATAATGTCCTTCTGAACAGCTTAACATATTCTGGCCCGGATTACTTAAAATAGCAATCAAATAAAGTTCTCCCGGTCTCGATAATATACCCTTCGAATATTTATTTATTTATTAATTCATTTGGATACAACAAGGTGAGTAATATAAATCTTAGGCTCGGGGGAATCGATGCTAATTATGCTAATTGTGTAGCACACTACCCACTATACTACCAGTATTACTACTGGTATTAGTTAACATAACATAGTGTGATCTATCAAAGCATTATACAACGGAGTCACATGTTGTATACGACGTGGGCAGAAAAAAGCATATCGCAGGGTTGCGTGACATTAACATTGTACTCAATGCCTTGATGATACAACTAAGGAATTAACTGGGAAATAAATCGCCAACTGTACGATCCCAATTGGGAGGATGTTAACTGTCTGCTGTCTAAGCATTCAGACATATTCCGACACTAGCCGGATTATGCATCGATGCCACGCGTGTTAAGAGATCGCTTGATTTCTGTGACCGATACCTTAATTAATAACGTAGATTCATTCTGCTATCGTGGTAGTATCATAACAACTACAAGAGGTCCTGCTGAAGACTTAGGGGCTCGTATGAACAAAAATCGTGGGAGTATCATAACAATTACAGGAGGTCTTGCTGAAGACATATGGGCTCCTATAAACAAAGATCATGGGAGTATCCTAACAACTACAGGAGGTTCTGCTGAAAATATAGGGGCTCGTATGAACAAGGATCGCGGGAGTATTATAATAACTACAGAAGGTTCTGCTAAAGACATAGGTGCTCGTATGAATAAAGATCGTGGAAGTATCAAAACAACTACAGGAGGTCCTGCTGAAGACATAGGTGCTCGTATGAACAAAGATCATGGGAGTATCATAACAACTACAGAAGGTCCTGCTGAAGACATAGGTGCTCGTATGAATAAAGATCGTGGAAGTATCAAAACAACTACAGAAGGTCCTGCTGAAGACATAGGTGCTCGTATGAACAAAGATCATGGGAGTATCATAACAACTACAGAAGGTCCTGCTGAAGACATAGGTGCTCGTATGAACAAAGATCGTGGGAGTATCATAACAATTACAGGAGGTCCTGCTGAAGACATAGGCGCAAAAATCGTGGGAGTATCATAACAATTACAGGAGGTCTTGCTGAAGGCATAGGGGCTCATATTGAACAAATATCGCGAAGATTTTAATTTACCTGAAAAGGTTGGGAAATCAACATGCATTTCAAGGAGCACAAACATGAGATTAATCAATGTAAACGTAAAGTCTGCCTATCAGAGATCAGCAATGAATCGTTTTTTTTTTGCTGCTCATAAGCACTCATGACATTTTGAATATAAGTGAGTCAACAATATTGAAATTTAACTATGTATTCTGATTCATTCATTCATACTCACTACAACGTTGATTTATAAGTACAGGGGTTACAATGACTATGCGTACAACGTGTTGACATCAAACTCATACCATTCGAAATCTGTTTGATTCCCTAAGCCTACTTATTTAGATTCATAACTTTAGAGAAATACTTATGTATAATAGCTATAAGTGATTTGAGTCACAGTCTTAGTTGTTGTTGTTATTTACAAAAAAAGAATATAGTCGCATAAGCAAAAAAGACAGACAGAGCATTGCTGCAAGCATAGCAAACACACAACCTTCTAGGGAGTATTTTAGTGTTAGTTCGCGACTCATACTTATTATTGTGATTCGTGTATATGTATGTTAAGTTACGGAGAATCGAAATCAATAACATCATACGTGTTGTTAAGTATGATGTATGTATGATGAGTACTTCAAACTTATGAATATGAGTATAGGGGTTCCATGATATTAAAATAAGTATGAATGCGTATAAGTATCAGAAATTGTGAGTATGACTCGAATCTACTCATCGTTTTGAATACTCATATACCGTACTTTTAATTAAATTTCTGTATAATTCTTCTATAAAAACTTTAATTTACATTCCCTAACAATTTAAAATCCCCATTTGTTGAAATCCTTTTTAACATTAAAACGAAATAAATATTAAATTTGTTTTAAAACGAGCAACATTTTGTGGCAGACACATTTCAGTTGAACGTCAACTTTATGGTTGTAATTTAAAATGCTGCAAAACTGCAACGTTTATATTGCCACATGATAATAACGCAAGTGATACAACATGACAACAGTCGCAACAACAGCAATTCGCGTTTTAATCATCAATAATCATTAAGAGTCTCATTTATTTGATGTGTAATGCCATGATGCTCAATAAACAGTTACGCTCTCTTTAAATTAGAGACACAATTAAACAGAAATTACAGGCGTTTAGTTTTGCATTTATCTGTAAGTACATATGTATTAAGGGTACCTATTATTCTGGCCATTACTGTACGATATTCTGAGTATAAATACGTTAATTTTATTAACATGTTTGTGTTTCAGAGAAAAAAAAAACTGAAAAACTATTAATTTGACATGCATTGTACAACAGCAGCATGACCAGAGCAAGACGTGCTATAAGTTATGTTGCTGATGTTGTGATAGCCAGCCTGCCTGCCTGCCTGCCTGCCTGGCTGACTGGCCAAGTCAATTAGACAGGGAATTTGTATTTGTGCAACACAAATCACACGTTATGCCGGACACATGTGCCACATGCATATGGGACTTAAGGCAAATGTAATCAAAATAAAAAACCATTTTATTTGTATTTCTTCTCTTTAAATTGTTAATTTAATTAGAAAATTAAATCAAATAAAATCGATTATTCGAAAGGGTTATCCATTTTGAGGTTCGATTTCGATAAGGGTTAGATGGCGTGTATTTGTATTTAAGACAAGTACAATGGCTTTCTAACATTTCGATGAAATCTTGATTTGTTTGGACCTTACTTGCCATTCTGTATGAAATTCAATATCATTTAAATGATCTTATGATAGTTTCGATGCTTTTAAGATAACTTCTACCCACTTTATTTCTTATTTAGGGGAATAAAACAGACTTCTTTCAAGATTATCACAGGGTCTCCGCATTCCTTGCAAGGAATGGCACTCCTCAACCAACTCAAACTAATAATGAATCAATGGAGAGCCTTGATGACGGCTCTCGACACAGAATTCAAACCGTCAAAGAAGCCCCTGCCAAGGATGTTCAACCTCAACAGTTACAGAATAGGTGTTCGATAGTCCCTAACATACCCTGCAACAGTCCGGCTGGGATCTGTGCCAGATCCTTGTCAGCAACCTAATCTCGTAGTAATCCCGTAATAAATCTAATAACTAACCTTAAACCGGTCTTATCCAGGCCCAGCAGCCAACCTGTTCCTACACTGTCTATAGCAGGCCATAGACACCTAGAAACATAACAACCCGATCCATTCCCCCAACGCCTCTGCTCTTCCCCCTTAAACCATCCATTGATGAGCCGTAGTGGTGACAGATTGGGGGATCAGGACCAACTATTAAATAGTCCTCAGAAAGTAAACCTAACCTAGCGAGAGCATCTGCCCTCTCATTACCGAGTATTCCGCTATGACCCGGAACCCAGCATAAGCGGATTCTGTCTGGTCCAAAAGTTCTTTCCGACTCTTGCACTCCCGAACGAGCTGTGACTTGCACCAGACCGACACAATGGCCCTTAGGGCAGCCTGACTGTCAACGAAGATCGTGTAAGATTCCTAATCCGACGTAGGCCCACCAGTTATGGCCTTCAAGATTGCGAAAATCTCTGCCTGAAACACGCTACAGTCATCTTTTAAGCTGAAGTGAAGTTCAAGAGCGAGTTCCCTACAGAAAACCCCCTCCACCTAACTTCTACCCATCTGTGAAGATGGGTATACCTTTTTGCACCTAGAGTACCCCACCATTCCATGGTACCTATCCCGGTATAAGTATCCTCAAACCAGGCAGGAACATAGCCTCGGGCACAATATAGTCAGTAAAAAAAAAATAAATTAAAATTATTAAAAGCTATTTTTTCTCAAAATATGAAAAAAGTTCTTTTTTTTATCTAATCGTACTTTTTTTTATCAAAAGGTACTTTTTTTTAAAAAGTACTTTTTTCTATCAAGGAGTACTTTTTCTCAAAATAAGAAAAACTTAACGTCTTTTGTAAAAAAGGAAAGAATTCTTGTGTAATTTTTCAAACGCATTTTATTTTTCTAAACACTTTGCCTACCAAAACCAATCATTTTTATAGAAAAGGTACTTTCCTGAACACTTCCCTTTAAGTTTTAATTCTTTTTCTAATTGTAATTACCTCTCCTTTTGCTTAATAGCCCTGCATTTAAACTTAACTACGCTTAAAAGTCTAATGCTGTTAATTTAGTGTCCATTATAGTCTAGGTAATGTGATACGACTAGAAAGGGGGTAAAAAAATAAGCCTTAAGGCAAGCAAAAGAAAACGTTTGTCAAATGGAAAATTATTAAGACTGCTTTTGTTTTTTTCTTATTAAGAAATACTGGCATAAAACAAAAATACAATAAGAAATACTAGACTCAGGTTAGAATGGCCACAGCACCTTGGAAGACGTTATTGTATGTAATTACCGGCAGAAATACACACATACACTCAGATTAACCCCTTTTTTATGGCGGTAAAAGCTCGATGAAGCTAAAATGGTGGGAAATGTAAACAGGAAAAGAAAGTAAATGGTTAAAATTAAGCAACTAAAGGGAGAAAAGTCTTGCATTACAAGTTCATGAGTCTCAATGAATGAAAAGACAGCGTTTGGTACTTTCTAGTGAAAGGTACTGCTTCTATTTTCTCAGGATTCTCCCCTAAGACACATCCATACATGCACTTACTATTTTTCTTAAGCAAAGTTGCATCCTAATCCAAACAGAATCCACAAATCTGTGAGTAATTTTAAAAGCCATGTCATCTGCATAGGCATTTGGTCCACATCTTATCTCGTTATCTCACCAGCAGATCGTTCATCACAAGATTCCATAGGAGGCACGATAACACTTGTAGAGTTCCCTTTTCTATCCTTCTGGTAATGAGAAAGCTCCCTAGCCTCGGGTAAATTGTTTCTCCACGAAGTAGTTTCAACATATAATTCGCAACAGTACTCGTGTACACCCATCCCAGTCACAACGCCCATTATGGCCTCTAGTTAAAGACTGCCTTTACAGCCAGGAAGGGTCGGTATAAAGACCACTCCGCTACCCTTCATCATACTGTTACGAAAATTAAAAATTTAGATACTGGTGTTTTGCTTTTACATCACTTAACATTAAAATGGTAAACAAGTAAACAAAAATACAACAACAACCATCAGCATAAAGAAATGGTAAACAAGTAAACAAAAATACACCAACAAACACTACAAGAATAAATGCAAAATACACAAACAACAATAATGAAACAACAATGTTTACATTTATAGAGATTTCGAAAAGGCGAAGCCACGAACATTCATACATAACATAATTGGTCATTACAACCCTTCAGTCATGAGTGGCGGGACCTACAGTTTAAAGTCGACTCCGAACGACATTTTTTTGAGAAGCTTTTCATGGCAATTTTATTTACTCTCAGAGTTTTTGCCAGAAATCTGCTGAGAGGAAGTCGCCGAAGAAATATTTTCGTTTTGATGTCTGACTTCGGATTCGAACTCGGGCCTTCAGTCTAATAAGCCAACACACTACCTACTAGACTACGGCGACTTCACGAACATTCACCTTCAAGAATATTCATTAGACTTTTTATCCTGCCACACAAAAGTTAAGGCAAAGCAGGCGAGTTAGTTAGTGAAGTTCAGTAAGTCTTGTGTAAAGACGCGGTGAGTTTGAAGAAAGTAATCGTGATTTAAAGATCTCCGTTACAAAGATCTGTCGAACAATTGTTTAGTGATTGTTATTGTTTATGCAAAGGGTATAAACAGAGGAATAACAAAGAAGAGCAATTGTTGTTGTTTATATCAAGTTGTGAACAGTGGCACACAGAATTGTGATACGAATAATAAAGAATTTTAATTAAAACTAAACACAAATTTATTTCGATTTTATTTGCAATCTACGAGCTCATATTTTAAAAGTTTTTAAAAGGTAAAAACGTAACAATACTATTGGAAGACTAACGAAGAATACTTTTCTTATGATCTGAGTGTACTCCAGTTTCAGAATCTGTAGAATGCCAAGATATATTGCATTCGATCCCAAAGTCTTCGACGGTTTAAAAATCATCAAACGTCCCTTTAACTGCATCTCATCAGTTTCTTCCACTACCCTAATGGGTTAATATTTCCGCAATAATGTAAACAAAACTGAACTCTAAAGAACTGCCTCCACAAAATAAAATAAAAAATAAAAAACGAAAGGCTAACAAAGAAACTTAAAACATTTCAAAGTCTTAGGCTGGGTAATATGATGCGATTATTAGTCAAGTGTTAAATGGTAATGACAAGTTCCTCCACACCTCCCCTAGGCATTATTTCCCTCTTATTCTCTGCTCATTATGCAAAATAGAAACAAAACGTTGTGTTTAAATGTAATGGAATCTATAGACGTTTTATTTAAGCAAAGAATTCAAATGAAATTTTATCTCAAACGGAATCTCTAACAGGCCATGACGACCAGAACAAATGAATGAAAATGAAGTGAATTTTGTCGAAACAACTTAATAAAATAAAGCAATTCACAATGAAAGAGAGAGAGATATATAGAGAGAGAGGGAAAATAAAAATTCAAAAACAGAACCTTTTTTGCAATACAAAGCTAAACGAGCATGGTTATGACAATAAAAAAAAGTCCTTGAGTGAGAAAATTTTTATTTCTTTTTGCTTGAAGAGATATATGTGAAGCTGACAGCTTTTCATTTGTTATGAGGTCAGCTTAAGATAGGTTTTTATGACGTAAAACGATATTAAAATTTAAAAACTTATATTCACTTGGCGCAAATATAGGTCATGGCGTTTAATATTTGCAAATGCTTTCAAATATTTCAAAAAATTCTTGCTTTGCTTTACAGGATAATGTGAAATGCTTTGGCAAACAGCCATACATTCCAGCATGTAAGTGATGATGCAAAGCATTTCCAAAAATGCCAACAAATTTCTCAAAAGATAATCAAGAAGAATTTCTACACAACACATTCTATAATCAAAATCTACAATCAAAAAAATTCACATTTTTAAACAAGCATCCCCACTGTGGCGTCACCACATGACCAAGGACTTTAACAGGTCAAGCTAACCCAACAAACCAATGCAATGGCAGACCTTAAAATCACATTCAATTCAAACAAATATAAAAAATTGAAAAGAAAAAAAAAACGTTTATTGTCACAAATAAAATAAATACTTTGCAAATCCGTTCTACTTTGCCACTGAAATAGAAAATTACTTCGCAACAGAAAAAAAAACGAAAAAAAAAACACGCACATGTCAGGAAAAATGATACACAGACGACAGTCAACAACAATATTAACGATTTTAAACGCAAGCAATGTAATGAATGACACAGACAATGTGCAGCAGCAACAGTAGCAGCAATACAAAGTGTGAACACAAGAAAGTTTTTACGAAAAATAAAAAAATACTAAATGAATGCATAACACGTCTCTTTAACTTTAAAATTTAGTTGGCACAACTAAAAAATTGTCTACTACGTTACTGTGAAACTTGGCCCTTCCCAAAGTACTTATGAAGCTTGTGAAAAATGGCTTCAAAGTGGCGGGTTATCCTGATGACCTAACTATGACTATCTCAGGCATGTACCTCAAAACGCTATCGGGGAGGCTAAACGCTGTTTTCATAATCCGTTTAAGTAAGAACAGAGTAAACGGTTCCGAGATTCAATTCTCCACGACTTGAGGGATTTAAACTCTACTTATCCTCTACTTTCAACCAACTAAGATTGATCTTCGATTACTAACTTTTATGGAGACAGAATAACCTCGAAAGGACTTGGAAGCTTATGATACTTTTTTATTATAAACAGGCCTTTGGTAAACGATGGGAGCTGCATTACATCCTAGCTGTACAGGGCTAAGTGGAACCGAAGATGCTGTATTGATCGCCCGTCTAGTGGGCAGCAGCTGCAAAGCGATGTAACTTCACGATTCGAGTTGGGTTTAGAAGCAACCTGCCATTTTGATTACCAGTTTCCTGAGCGCGATACCAACAGCACCTCCTGCAGCAGCAGACGATTCGGATTGAACTCTATGAACTGCTGGCCTAAACAGCACCAAACATATGCTAGAGTCATAGGCCCATAGCTTCTCCCACCACTGGTGTTGTGTGTGTTAATTTTATACATGAGTGGCGGTACCTACAGTTTAAAGTCGCCTCCGAACGACAGATTTTTGAGAAACTTTTCATAATAATCTTATTTTTCTCTCAGAGTGTTTGTTAGAAATCTGCTGAGAGGAAGTCACCGAAGAAATATTTTTTTTTTCATATTTTCGTTTTGATGTCTGACCTGGGGTTTTGAACCATTGCTTTACGTCTGATAAGCCAACACACTACCTACTAGACTACGGCGACTTATGTTAGTTAGCTGGTTAGTTGCGTTTTACAAACTAAGAAAGAGATCTTGCGTGTTCTGAAAGGAATCCATAGTTCTAATGGTTCCCGAGTGAATCTTCTAAAGAGGGCTATCCATCTGATATAAACTATACCGTTTTTTAATTGTTCTTTGGTTTTGTTTGAAAAAGGAAATTTTCCTTTTTCTTTTTTTCTTTTTTGTAAACTTTCCTCTGGGTGTAGCCTGTTTTGTAACAGTTGCCGATTTGCATATAATTTTATAGCCGGCATTATTATGACTGAAGGAGCGAATAAACATGCTGATGATGATGATGAAGATGATGACATCTATCCATTGCAGGTTCTTTGTTTTTTTTTTTTCTCTGTTCTTCTACTCTGTTTGATTTGCTGAAATGTATGTTATTATTGCTACATGTTATTATTATTATTAATACTGATGATATTTTTGTTGTTGTTGTAGCTGGTGTTATAGTTGTTTTTGCAATATGTCAATGTTATCAAAACGATGTCATCACCATCGTTATGTTTGTAGGTCTGTCTGTCCCGCCACATATCATTTTATTTGTAAAAAAGCAATGCAAAAAATTTCGAAATGAAAAAAAAGGAAAAACAAGGAAAAATAATTGAAAATAATTGTCATAGAAAATCATGTTAAACAATCTCAACTTCGTGTTTAAGTGTATTAAAGAAGACGCCTTCTTTTCTTTTTTGTCACTCTCTCGTTAATCGTTACAATTTAATTAAATTTTTCAATTTTCTTAATTTTTCTATTGTCTTGAATAAGAGGCAAAAACCCACATTTTTATACAATTAATCGCAGTGTATTTTTTTGCATCAGAGACCTACTTGGCACTATTTTTTCTTGAGTTTTATTCCAACTGTCATGCTATTTTTTTTGTTTTTGTTCTGCTCTCCTGAGTTTTGGACGCCTTATAATTAAAAATGATACTCAACTGACATGTCTGTCCAACGATGACAGCTGTCAGTCACAATTAAATAATTGTGCAGAGTTAAACATTAGAAATATGCACTCATTTCACTCATTCACTCACTCAGTTAGTCAGTCAGTCATTCATTCAATTATTCACTCATTCACTTTTTTATTCCAACTGTGACACTTTTTTTTTGTTTTTTTTTTTCTTTCAATTCTTGTTTTAATTATTGCTGTGGTTACCCCCCTCTTGCCTCTTTAAAAAGTTGCAAGTAAAACACTGCGTGCCTTTGCTTTCAATTATTAGATGACGGAACAGTACAACAGAGAGTGTGTCATACACACACCTGTCACTGTCACTGTACTGATTCGGTCATTATTCAAGTATTTTTAGTGTCACAGTTTTAATTTCTTTAAATATCCTGTCACTCTTTCTTCTTTTTTTTTTTAACAGATGTTATAATTTCTAATTGATGTGTGTGTGTGTGTGTGTGTGCGAGTTTCTTCACAGTTAAGTGACTGCTGATTGGAAGTAAAGTGACACACTTAAAGAAGGTCATGCGGAAGAATTTCAATTTTAACGCAAATTTTTTTCGTGAAAATTTGTATGGAATGTTGGGAAATAATTAGAAACACTTAAGAAAGGAATTTCGCAATAAAAATTCTTCATTTTATATTTAGATTTGAGTGGAGACTATTAAGATCTTTGCAGTGAGTAGGAAATGTAATTAAAACCCTAATTTAATTTGTTTGAGAATCGTTTTGAAAATTCTATTCGCCTAGCGATTGCTTAGAGAATACTTTTCTACTTTTTTAGTGGCAATATTAGAACCCCCCTAAAAAGTAGAGAAGTATTCTATACTATACTGGAGCCCCATGAAGTCGCCATAGTCTAGTACGTAGTGTGTTGGCTTATTAGACGTAAAGCCATGGTTCAAACCCCAGGTTAGACATCAAAACGAAAATATAAAAAAAATATTTCTTCGGCGACTTCCTCTGAGCAGTTGTTGTAATGACCAATTATGTACATATGTATGTAGATGTAAAGTTTTATCTCACTCGCTCAATAGGAAAGATCTTGTCCCTTCTAACTACCATTTATTTCAATCAATGCAGTACGTTCTCAGTGAAATAAGCTTCATTTCAGAACAGTGTATACACAAAAATGGCTCGATTTATACTTGGCCTCAAAAAAAAGGTCGGGGTTTTTTTTTGGGACAGAATAAATAAATTGCAAAAGAGATTGGAAAGGGTTGTAGGTTTTGATGGACAATACTTCAAATGACATATTCTATCAAAAAACTGTCTTAATAAGGTATTTACTTTCAATAAAAATTAAGGGTTTTGAAGTTATACTTCTAACCAAGCGCTACAGTAATCGAATGGACTTAGGTATGTAAGGACTAAAGTGAAAGAGTCCAAAGCTGTAGCCAGGTGTCCATAAGGCAATCGCTTTATTTTTCTTTTAAAATTTTTTGTTTTTTGGCATGTGAAAAATTATTTTTTTCATGCATTTTTGGCTCCATGATAAATTGCTGCTATTGACCCTTGTACTCATATTTATTACAGTTTTTTTTTTTTTTGACATCAGTTTAGTTTCGTCAAGACACCTCTTGCCTTATTTATGTCAAATTTCTTTTAAAAACATTAATTGTTTTTTTTTTGTTTTATTTGAAGTACTTTCTTAAAGTACTTTTAAGTTGTTAAACAAAGTTTTTTGCTGCCAATCGAATAGAAACAACCCACATAAATTTATGACAGAATCAAGCGAAAAATAGTTTCTTTTTTGTTAATTATTTTATGTGTTCTTGCAAATAATGTTGAAAAATTAAATCTTTTTTCAAAAACAGTGCTTTGAAATGATTTATGGCAACTATTTAAACACTTTTAAACAAATCTTGATTAATGAAATAAAATTTCATAAAAAAAATCATATAAAATCGAAATAATTTTTAAATTCAAAATGACATCATTTAATACAACAACGGAGAACTTAACAAACATTACATGTGTTATAATAAAAATAAAATAAAAAAACTGAAAAAACAAATTTAAATAATTATTTCAGATATTTCCGATAGAAATTATTTTAAAGCCAATGCCGCAAAAGCAAAGTGCCGATAATTGTTTAGAATTTATAGAGAAGAGAAGAGAATTTTCAACAATTTAGCGAACAAATCTTGCCAATAAAATAAAAAAATTCGTACAAACACTGCAACATACTGCGAATATTAAATTAAAAATAAAAATAAAAATAAAATTTTAATTGGAAAATTGACCAAAAAGGCCTTTTATTTTATAATCTTAAATAAATTCAATATAATTTCTGTTGTTGCTGTTGTTGTCGTTTCGCCATTTGACAGATAAGTCAGACTTTTAAGTCAATAACAATTTCATATCTTCTAGAGAGCGAAGATAAACAAAAAAAATTTAAACAATTTTTGTAAATAAAGGGTGATTTTTTAGTTATTATCTTTTTGGCAACACTGGTTTAAACATTCATGCACGTTTCGTGTTTTGTTTCACTGTCAAACATCTTCAGTTTGGTCTATAATTTAATCATGAATCGTCTTACAAACGAACAACGCTTGCAAATCATTGAATTTTATTAACAAAATGGGCCGAAGATCCACTTCTTTATCGAAAAATTGTGTTCAGCGACGAAGCTCATTTTTGGCTCAATGGATACGTAAATAAGCAGAATTGTCGATTTTGGATTGAAGATCAGCCAGAAGCATTGCAAAAGCTACCAATGCATCCAGAAAAAGTCACAGTTTGGTGCGGTTTATGGGCTGGTGGCATCATTGGACCGTACTTCTTCAAAGATGCTGCGAATCGTAACGCCTTTAGACTATTATTTGTGGGGCTATGTTAAAGCTCATGTCTATACAGACAAGCCCGCTTCAATTGACGCATTGGAAGACGACATTGAAGCATTTATTCGTGAGATACCGGCCGAAATGTTGGAAAGAGTATGTCAAAATTGGACTAAGCGGATGGACCATTTGAGGCGCAGTCGCGGTCAAACATTAAATTATATGGACCGTACTATCGATTCAAATAAAGATTTCATGCATTTTTCTCAATTTTATGTGTTTTTTTTTTTTTGAAAAATTTTCCTATAGCTCTTAAAAAATCACCCTATAAAATAAAATGTATGCACATTTTTGCGTTTTAAAAATAATATAAAAAAACAACAATAACAGCAGCTAAAGTGTCAATGTAAATTTGTTTTGAATTTTTTTTTAAACAAAAAAAAAAAAGTGAATTTTAAATGGAAATCATTTGTATTTATTAAGAACGCTTATTAAACATTAGACACACTGGCAGATAGACAGATAAAGCGACAGATAAAGCAGCAGACAGAGAGACGTTTTAAAAATTTAAAAGAGACAATTTGACACCGGGGTATTATCATTACCAGTGATGAAATCAAAATAATATTCGATTCCATTCCATTTACAAAACAAAAAAACTTCAATTTTAAATACATAAATAAAGATTTAAAAAAATAACTGAAAACATTTGAATACAGTAGAACCTCAATAAAGGAGATAAAATTAAACACAAACCATTCAAAGTCAATGCAACATAGTATTTCGCATATCATTAACGATAATGCTTATTGTCTTCTCGAGCATGCAGTTTAAGATCAGAGTTTTTGAAAACAACGTGAAGTCTATAGGGTGAATTGGTGAGCACATCCAGTCAGGAGACAAACTACCTGCTACCCTTCATAAATCAATGTCTCCTGCGTATTATTCGAATTTCCTAGCCAGCCATGATATCAAATCAAGAGTTCTGGAGTTTCCCTTAAACAGTGCGTAGTAATAATATGGAAGAATCCAGTGGTGTTGTGCTAATTTTTTTTTTTACCGGAACGCGTATATATAATTATATAGACAGGGCCGATCCTGGGTAGGCGGCCGCTTTGTGCGGTCTCATGTCCCAAACTTAACGACGGGGGTGAATACCGTCATCGCGGGAATTCCCGTCATTTGACCCATAGTTAAAAACCATGATTTAACGATAAAAAGGAAAAAATAAGTGATTCTCTTGGTAGCAACAGTTAAATTTAAATGCGACCGAAAGGGTTAAAAAAATGTTTTTAAATACTCAAATTCTTAAGTAGTAATTAGTTCGGGTTCGGGTTCACGTATTTGTTCCGGTTCTCTTTTTAGTTTTTTTTTTTTTTTCAAAACGTCAGCCAATTCTCGTTATCAGAAATCATCTTTAGTTCCGGAACGCGTTCCTGTCCAAAAACGAAGTACCGGAACGACATTCCGGAGCGTTCCAGCTCGACAACACCACTGGAAGAATCCCCTATTTTTATCACGGGAAAGAAAAAAGTTAATAAAAGACAGCATTCAGTATCTTTTTAAAACAAAAACAAACAAAAAATAGTGAAAGCAGCTGAACTGAAAAATAAGAATAATATGCAAAGTAGGCCAAGACAATGTAGGACAGGTAGAATCGCATAGCATCCTAATCGTTACTTATTGGACATATCGGGTTCCACTTTATATGAATATTCGCTTGGTCGAATATAATTTCCAAAGTTCCAGAAGACAGACAGAAAATGAGTTAATAAGTAGTGGCGTTTCCTGGATATGCCTTCACATATTACATACATAATTGGTCATTACAACCCTTCAGTCAGGATTACGACCTAGCTTTTCACACCACTTATGTTGTGTGCGTTAATTTTATACATAAGTGGCGGGACCTACAGTTTAAAGTCGACTCCGAACGACAGTTTTTTGAGAAGCTTTTCATGGCAATTTTATTTACTCTCAGAGTTTTTGCCAGAAATCTGAGGTCGCCGAATAAATATTTTCATAATTTCGTTTCGATGTCTGACCTGGGATTCGAACTCGCGCCTTCAGTCTAATAATCCAACACACTACCTACTAGACTACGACGACTTCAATATTGGGCGCCTTCACATATTGGGTTTCCCTATAATGTCCCTCCCTAATATGTTGCTTGGACGAACTTAAAGATCCTGTTCAGTGTTAGAAAGGTTTACTTCCTGCCTAGTTTTTAAGAAGACCTCAGGTATATCGTTGAGAACTTCATTAGCAGAATCTATAGCCTACTCTCAGCTACAGTCTGTCCTAAATGTCGTACCGTAAGAGTCAGGTAACCATTTTTACTAATTATCACTGCAACAAGAATGTAATGATCCTGTAGGACATGGCATGGACATTCTAAATTCCCCCAAACATTCGTAATGTGGTGTCAAGTGTGATCGATATTCGATGGTTATTATCTATCTAGTCGCCTACAGCTGGTGAATGTAAAATAAATATACAACCAAGATAAGAAGATATTTTTGGATATAATTTCTTAATGCAATTCCACTTCACCTTCTTAGTGATTGGAGGCCTATTTACTGTATTTTAAGCATTTTAGATGATAGAAAAAATCATATCACATCAATGCAAATTCATTTTTGCAACAGGAGACCTATTTACCAAAAAATTATTCCGTGTCTATATCAGAGGTCAGCAATGAGTATAGGTTAGGTTAGGTCGGAGTGGTAGCTCTGATGTCACAAAGCTCACTTGAGCACGCATGAGTATTCACTTGAGCAATGAGTATTCAAAAAGATGAATAGAGTCGATTTGTGCTCGTAATTTCTGATACTTATACGCATTCATACTTATATTAATATCATGGAACCCCTCTACTCATATTCCAAGTTTGAAGTACTCATCATATTCATTCATACTTAACAACACGTATGATGTTATTGATTTCGACTCTACATACATAGCTCAACATATACATGAATCACAATAATAAGTATGAATCGAATACGAACGCTAAAATGCTTACTAGAAGGTTGGATGCATAGCTGCCAGATAAATAAAGCATCAAATAGTCAAATATTAGAAAAAAAATCGTCAAAATCGTCAAAAGCGTTCATGGAAATTGTAAAAAAATTGGTCAGAAAAAATAAGTTCTCTATGTTTTAAATAATGTCTTTATATAATATTGCTTCTAAGGAATTTAGTTAAATTTTAAGTAACTTGGCTTAATACCCTCTCTACATTAGCTGAAGAATGTGATAATATTTATAGTTTTTAATAAATTTTATCAAGGCTGGAAATTAAAAGCCACCATCCACCATTTTAATTTCTGATTTTTTTTTTTTTTTTTTTTTTTTTTGCAAAAATCGAGTTTTATATCATTTTAGGACAAAATTGTTTACGGTTTAAGCAATCTAACCCATTTCGTTTATTGACACATAAGCGCAGCAATAATTTTGCATCATCTAAATCTATGGGCGGTGTATATATTAGGGAGTCAGAAGTTCTTGACGTTCTGAACATGAAAATTCAGTCTGATGTTCGCTGGAGCCGATAACATTTTTTCAGAGCCTTGGTTTCTTAAGACGGTGCAAGAAATACTTCACGTCATCTGATCTTCTTACTATTTACACCACTTATATCCGAAAGAGAATGGAATACAACTCTCATGTATAGGCCGGTGCCTCAACGTCTATTTAGAGACTTCTCCTGCGTACAGGAGAAGACGAAGTTGCTCTTTAATGACGATAGGGTATCGAACTCTATTGATTCATTGGAGCATCGTTGCAATGTGGCTTGTGTTTCACTGTTTACGACGGATTTTGCTTAAGCGAAATTTATTCCCGAGAATCATGTAGTCCTACGTAATACTCGTCTTGCTTGACGAGCACATCCATATGTGGTCGATTTTAATGTACAAAAGTAAATAATATGATGTAAATTTTTCATTTCCAAAAATCATCAAAATAAGGGCATAAATCGTCATATCGTCAATATGATATTTTTGGGGCACAAAATCGTCAAAATGACGATAAATCGTCAAATCTGGCAGCTATGGTTGGGTGTTTGCTCTGCTTGCTGCCCCGTCTGTTTTTTTGTTTATGTGCCATTTTTCTTTTGTTGTAAATGCAACAACAACTAAGACTGTAAATTTTAATGTGACTGATTCAAGTCACTCTAATCATTTATAAGTATTATTAAGTATTTTTCTAAAGTTATGAATCAGAATGTGTAGGCTTATGAATCAAAAATATTTCGAATGGTATGAGTTTGATGTCAACATGTTGTACGCATACTAATTGCAACCTCTACTTATAAATCAACGTTTGTAGTTGAGTATGAATGAATCAGAGTACATAGTTAAATTTCAATATTGTTGACTCACTTATATTCAAAATTTTATGAGTGCTTATGAATAGCGAAAAAACGATTCATTGCTGATCTCTGGTCTGATCGACACTCCACTGTTTATGTTTTATTTATTGTTGTCATAATGTTTGCTAAAATAATCCACTGGAGGGCATACATACATACATTGTATGTGTGTACACTGTATCCACTGTGTCTACAATTGTACATTGAATTGTATTGTACAGTGAATGTAGTTTAAGTAGAGATAAGTTAACTAAAATAGTTTCAATTCAAATATGGTTCAAGGTACTCTCAAACGCTTACTGAATAGTAGTAGCCACCTTTACATTATACGGATTTTATTATTCTTTTTAATTTTTTTTTTTATTTTTGTAAGCATTTGTAATCAGCATGTATTTTGAAATGTTCCAAGAATAGAACAAATGATTTAAAAAAAAAACCTGAAACTGAAATTGAAAGCAAAATCAAAAGTAAAAATTGTTGACATTTGCATAAAACGATTTTCAAGTGCAGATTTCTGTTTTTCTCTTTTTTGTTTTTTTTTTGTTTTTCGTTCAAACATAAAAGGCGAAAAATAGAAACAAAATTAGAAATAAAAAAGAGAGATAAGTTAGATTTAAACCGTGGAATTTTATTTAATTTTTATTAGGGGAAAGAAACGGTTTTTATAATGACGAAATGTCTATAAAACTAGGGCCATTTTTAGAAAGATATGCGCCATAATGCTCACATAAAACTATGATTTCGATGAGCTTTTTATTTCCATATAATGTTTGGAAGCTCTTGTCTTTATAGAGAATGTCATTCAAACGACCACCTCTAGATTGGGGTAGTTTTCAACAACTTTTCCGACATATATCGTTTCGTATTTGGGCGATAACTTGACAAATATCAGCTAACAACGTAGATCGCATAAACTTGACAAAACGTGAAATTATTATTTCTGGAAACTTCAATTGGCATATACATACATACATACATATGTATAGGGTGTTTTTTATAGAGGTATAGAACTTTAAGTTGCAATAAAACAACGATGGATTATTCGATTGACATGAATTTTATTTATCCGAAAGATAATCTTGTGGCATTACATTTTAAATATGATTTCTGGCATATGACCGCCACGGCTGGCGCGGATGTAGTCCAATCTGGACGTCCAATTTTCGATGACTTTTCCCAACAATAGTGCCCGTATATCGGCAATAACACGGCGAATGTTGTCTTCCAAATGGTCAAGCGTTTGTGGCTTTACCGCATAGACCAATGACATTACATAGCCCCACAGAAAGTAGTCTAGCGGTGTTAAATCACAAGATCTTGGAGGCCAATTCACAGGTCCAAAACATGAAATTAGGCGGTCACCAAAAGTGTCTTTCAATAAATCTATTGTGGCACGAGCTGTGTGACATGTTGCGCCGTCTTGTTGAAACCACATCTCCTGGACATCATGGGTATTCCATTCAGGAATGAAAAAGTTAGTAATCATGGCTCTATACCGATCACCATTGACTGTAACGTTCTGGCCACCATCGTTTTTGAAAAAGTATGGACCAATGATTCCACCAGCTCATAAAGCGCACCAAGCAGTCAGTTTTTCTGGATGTAACGGTGTCTCCACATACACTTGAGGATTACTTTCATTCCAAATGCGGCAGTTTTGTTTGTTGACGTAGCCATTCAACCAGAAGTGCGCTTAATCGCTAAACAAAATTCGCTTATGAAAATCGGGAACAACGGTAATCTCGTTTTGGGCCCATTCGACTTCATGATCGTTTGGCTTCAATTCTTGCACGAGTTGGATTTTGTAGGCACGCAAACCATGATCCTTCCGCAAAATCTTCCATTAAGTGGATGGACACAGATCCAATTCCTGTGCTTGATGGCGGATGGACTCATTCGGGTCTTCCTCAATGCTACGCTCTACAGCAGCAATAGCTTCTTCTGTACGCACCGTACGGCGTCTCTGGGGATGCGAGTTATCAATAAGAGTAAACGTGGTGCGAAAACGTTCCATGGTTAATCGAATTAACTGCTCTGATGGACGATTTTGTCGACGAAAAAACGGACGTAGTGCGCGATACGTTTTCCGCACAGAACCATTATTTTCGAAATAAAATTGCACTATTTGCAAGCGTTGTTCAGGCGTAAGTCTATTCATGATGAATTGCCAAACCAAACTGAGAATAAATCACTTGACAGCTGTTAAATCGGTCGCCATCTTGAAAAGTAATGCCAACTTAAAGTTCTATATCTCTATAAAAAACACCCTTTATGATCATATGTACGTACAAAATTGGTCATAACAACCCTTTTGTCAGGTTTACGCCCTAGTTTCTCACAACACTTACGTATATTGTGTGCGTTAATTTTATACATGAGTGGCAGGACCTAAAGTTCAAAAGTCGACTCCGAACGCTAGATTTTTGAGAAACTTTTCATAGCAATTTTATTTACTCTCAGAGTTTTTGCCAGAAATCTGCTGAAAGGCAGTTACCGAAGAAATATTTTTTCATATTTCGTTATGTTGGAGACGTCTGACCTGGGGATTGAACCGTGGCCTTGCATCTAATAAGTCAACACACTACCTACTAGACTACGGCATCTTGCCAAACAATAACTTTTTCCTAAAACCAAATTCACAATCACTTTAGGATTCTCTGAGCTCTATATTCTGCAGTGCTGCATGTTGGCATAACCACCGAGTGGAAAATAATTGATCAGCATTGAGATGACTGCCAACTAGGGTTGCCAGCCTGGCTGGACTTGGTTGGATTGTCCAGCTTTTTTGATGCTTGTCCAGCTAAAATTTAATTTGTCCAGCTAAATAGAAATTTTTTTGGTACACTGCAACAACTTGGGCAATAATTTTCATGTTAACTTTGTCAAATCATGTTAGCCAACACTGATTGTACATTTGTTATACTTTAATAAAAATTATATTGTAATAAAAATTATATTTTAATAAAAATTATTTACACAAAACCAAAATTAACATTTGCTCAGTATTTTTTTATGTCCAGCTTTTTTTGTTTTGTCCAGCCTTTTAAAACCCAATGTCCAGCTTTTTTGTTTTGTCCAGCCTTTTAAAACCCAATGTCCAGCTTTTTGCGAATCGGAATCTGGCAAGCCTACTGCCAACTAACGCCTGTACTTAGATTGTGAGAATCGTTAAAATCGTTAAAAATTGTGTAAATTCAACAGCCAGTTGGATGATTTAGATGGCAACCACATTTGCTCATTGATGAACAAATGACTGACGTATATACACGTCACCCGTCACGAAAGGGTTAACACCTGGTAACATTTTTTTTTTTTGCAATTCAAGAGAATAAAAAATTCTTCCATAGAAAATCAAACATTTTAAATGCAAAATAAAAAGTTTTTATTTTGGTTGTTTTAGTGTTAAATTTTCTTCCCAAGTAAAGATAACAAGATGTGGTGGCATAATTTTATGCTTTTTAGCCAACTATTTCACAGACAACAAAATTCAATTAAACGAAAAAATACTTCTTGTCTTTCTATCACTCTATCTATCATTGGGTATTGGATGGAAGTACAATTTCAACAAAAAATTTTTGCTTAATTTTACTGACTATTTTTTTATTTTTTGTTATTTTTTTTTTTATTTCAAATTCAGTATTTTTTATTTGTTATTCTGGTACTTATAAAACTAAAATATAAAAATAACAAAACAAACCTGTTCTTCTGCCGCTTTCAAACAATAAAAAAAAATATTGTCTATAAAATCTGTAAAGAAATAAAAAAAAATTAGAAAAAAAAATAGAATGAGTTTTAAGCAATAATTTTTAACATTTAAAAAATTTTAATTCTAAGATTTCTTTTCCATTTTTTTCTTGTTTTTTTTTTTTTGGTTTTAAAAATGGTCATTAAAAATGTAATAAAAACAAGAGTTAGAAAACAAATAAACAAATAAAACAACACAGTAATAAAAACAAAAACATTTTGAGTACTTGAAACAATTAAATTTAAAAGACACCAACAATTTCCCAGAAACCCTATAGCATGTGGGATTTTGAAAAAAAGAAGAAGCATGGTTCTTAAAAAAGCATCAAATATCACATATATTACTCCCCTCTTTGGGCACGAAAGGGTAAGATATTGATATAAAATCTAACACAGTCTAAATCGACCTACAAACCTTCACATTACGCATCAAACTTCGCAGAGTTGTCCAGCCTTTTGTGGTGTCTGGCAGCTATCGTCTGTACTTAGCAAAGATCAGCAATGAGTATTCAAGAAGTTAAGTAGAATCGAATCATACTTATAATTTCTGATACTTATACGCATTCATACTTATTTTACTGATCATGGAACCTCTACTCATATTCAAAGTTTGAAGTACTCATCATACATCATACTTAACAATGATGTTATTGATTTCTACTCTCCATAACTCAACATATACAGGAAGCACAAAGTAAGTAAAAAAAACTAAAATACTCACTAGAAGGTTGTGGGTTTGCTCTGCTTGCTGCTCTGTCTGTCGTTTTTTGCTTATGTGTCTTTTTTCTTTTGTTGTAAATGCAACAACAACTAATGAGATGTTTTTGTAACACAGGCTATTTCACTTGCTTGCCTGTTTGCATGGAAAACACAAACAAAAGTACTGAATTTTGTTTGTGTTTCACATATAAACAGGCAAGCAAGAGAAATAGCCTGTGTTATAAAAACATCATATAAGACTGTAAATTTTGATGAATAATTCGAGTCAATCGAAGTATTTTTCTAAAGTTATGAACATAAATGAGTAGGCTTATGAATCAAATATCAATCAATCGAATAGTATGAGTTTGATGTCAACACGTTGCAAGCATACTCATTGCAACCTGTACTTATAAATCAACGTTGTGAGTTGAGTATGAATGAATCCAAAGGACATAGTTAAATTTCACTATAGTTGAGACTCACTTATACCAGACGTCGGCACCAATGTCCTCCAGGCAGCGTTGCCATTATTTTTATTTTAAAAAACTTTATTTCTGAAAAAAAAAATACTTTTTTTTACAAACTTGTTTTCTACAAAAGTCCCAATATTTTTAAAGGAAACTCCGGGGCCCGATGCCATCTATTTGTGTTTCCTTGCTTCTTTTGCCCGGGTCTAATAAAATACACAATATTTTATTCAAAAATGTAAATATTTCGTGTTATTACTATTGAATTTATTGAAAAAAAATTTAAATTTACTTTTGTCGAAAAAACTTGATTTGTTAGAAAACAAATTTAATGAAAACTTTATCGCATCTCAAAAAACTTGGAAAAAAAGGGAAAACTTGGCAAATGGCAACGCTGCCTCCAGGGGCAGCTTTTTACTTCGGCTTTTTACACACATAGGACACGAACATCAAAAATGTTCGTTAAAAAGAGCGTAAAATTGCATTCAGTTTCTTGTCAGCTTTTAAAGAAGAAGGTTCATGTCGCTTTTTTTTCAGGTTTCCATTATACACCCAAAAAAATATTACAGTAGGATTCAATGAGATTCACTAATAACAATGAGAAATTAATTCCATTTTTAGAAGAATATTTGTCAAGTTAAATACGCAGTCTTTAGGGATTTGAGGCTGTAATTTTATTTATATTTTCCTACTACATAAACATATTATTAGGTAACACTTGAAAATATTAGGTTACACTTGAAAATATTATTAACAATTTTCCTCTGGGTTAACACATGCCTCTCACAAATACACTCACATTTTTATCATGTTCTCCTTGTGCCGACGTCTGCTTATACTCATAATTTCATGAGTGCTTATGAGTAGTGAAAAAACGATTCATTGCTGATCTCGGTATGGTAACAACCAACCAACAATTTCCGTAGGGTACCCAAAAAGTGTTTTTTAAAACGAAAAAGTCCAAAACAACGTTTTTTTTTTTTGTATTTTTGTAAGTACAATAATAGCAACAATAAATAGAGAAAAACAACAACAACTACAGCAATAGCAACAATTGCTTCACGGAAACTAAAGCTTAAGAAGAATAAGAAAAAAAACGAAAATAAAAGAAAATGAAAATACCTTATCGAACAACAAACAGCAATAAGAAGAGAGGTAAGTAAAGCCGGTTCAATAAACTTTTTGAATATTCCAACAGCAATAACAGCAGCAGCATCAGCATCAACAACAGCAATAATAGCAACAACAACAAAAAGCAACAACGATTTAAACTTTTTAAGATTTTATTTCTTATTTTTCAAGAAACTAACAAAAAAGTTTTTATTGCTGTTAGTGTAATAATGAATACCAAAAAAAAACCGAAATAGAAGCTGATTTGTTTTACTCTTTTCCTTCTACAAAGAAAAAAAAACAATCTTTGGGAATCATGACAGATGTTTTGTTTTTGGCATCATAAAATTGGGTATTGAAAGCAGGCGAAAAAACAAAACATAACCCCGCTGAAAAGTTTCATGTACATACATATGTATGTATGCCCCCCACCATTAAGGCGGGGCACCATAACAAATTGTTACAAAGTGGTAGCGTTCTCTACTTTATTGGTATTGTTTTCTAATTATTAAAAAATAAAGGAATAAAAAACAACAACAACAAGAATTTAATTAGATTTCATTCCAGAAAAAAAAACAGAAATGGGTGGGGAAAATAAGGAAAAAAAATAAGAAAATTTATTTTAAAGTATGGCAGACTTCCTAAACGCAAGTTGCAATGCATATTTACAATGCAAACACTTCGTAAACGCATTTGTAAAGTTATTGGCAACGTCTAATGTTACTAATCGTTTGGCAATGCATTTTAATGAGTATCAGCAGTCAAAATCGCGCATCATTTTTATTTTGTATGCAAACACTTGAAGTGCAATGGCTGAGTAAGTATTTTCTTTTCTATATTTAATAAATTATTTATAATTGATAGATTCTATACACATAATTAAATATTTTATATTTACATTTATTATTCATTATATTCATTCATTATATACATTTGCCAACAATATTGGTAAATAATTTTGTGTTACCTCCATTTTACTATAAACAAAATTTCAATTTAATAACATATGTTTTATGGATGAGTTGCATAGCGACGTTCCTAAATGCCGATAAAATGCAAAAAAATGTATGCAATGCAAGGTTGCATTTAAGGTATGTTTTGCATTGCATACGCATTTTTTAAAATTATGAATTGCAACTTGCGTTTAGGAAGTCGGCCTATTTTATTTAATTTTTCTTTAGAGAAATAGTAATTTGGGTAATAAATTTGTATTTAAAAGAACTAAAAACGTACCAACCAACATTAAAAGAAAGGATTTTTAATATACAGGTATCAAGCACTCATGAAATTTTTAATATACATAAGTGAGTCAACAATATATACTCTGTATTCATGTACTCTGATTCATTCATTCATACTCACTACAACGTTGATTTATAAGTACAGGTTGCAATGAGTACAACGCGTACAACGTGTTGACATCAAACTCATACCATTCGAAATATGTTTGATTCATAAGCCTACTCATTCCGATTCATAACTTTAGAAAAATACTTAATAATATTTATAAATGATTCGTGTGAACCGATAAAACTATGACCAACTACACTCCGAGAGGAACTGCGGACACAGCTTACAACGTACTTAACAACTGTGTAAATTCCGTTGCTTGTCTGAATGCCAATCAAGGAATATAGCTCGTAGTGTCCTCAGAACAGTTCAGATCTTTGCCAACCAATACCTGAGACGATTTTCTGGTCAAATGCTATCAACAATACTGCACTCTGAAAGGGCCGTAAACTGCGTAAATTTAAATTCAGATCGGGATGCGAAGACGAGTCGCAAACTAGGGTAATCTAAATTCAGATCGTGATGCGAAGACGGTTCGCAAACTAGGCGGATCTAAATTCAGATCGAGATGCGTAGAAACAAATGGAGAGGGACCTTCCATGCTCTGCGCAGATCAAAACAAGACTACGATTAACCATACACAGTGTGAAACAATCGACACATCTCTCGAAGCACTAAACTAAACAAGGGCTGTGTGAAGTCATCGTAGTCTAGTAGCTAGTGTTTTAGCTTATTAGACGTGAGGCCACGGTTCCAACCCTAGTTCAGATATCTCCAACAAACCGAAATCTGACAAAATATTCCTTGGACGACTTCATCTCAGCAAATTTCTGGCAAAAACTCTGAGAGTAAAAAATAATTGCCATGAAAAGTTTCTCAAAAATCTGTTGTTCGGAGTCGCCTTTAAACCGTAAAATGTATAAAATTAACGCACACAACATAAGTAGTGTGAAAAGCTGGGTCTTAATGCTGACTGAAGGATAATTGTCATGACCAATTATGTTATGTATGTGTGAAGTTTATTACGTTGTACGAATGCAAACCATATAATGCTGTTCCATGTTATCTCAGGATAGAATAGATTTTTATTAACCGATGTCTAAGACTAATCCAGCAGATTTTTTTTACAATACTCCTCTCTGGGCACGAGCTAAGCAGATCTGTGATAGAGATTCATAGAAAGAAATATAAATCGGTCGGGAAAGTTCTGTGCAGACCACTGACTGACACAACCAAGACTGCATTTGCCTGGAATCACCACGGCAGTCTTTGGATGTGATCCACAAGCGAAGACACCTGGAAATAAATCGTAAATGAACTGAAACCTGAAGTCATAGTTGCAGAAGCATTTAGCCAATGCTGACACTGACTGACACAACCAGGACTACATTTGCCTGGAATCCTCAGAGCAGTATTTGGCGGAGATGATCAAGCGAAGACATCTGGAAATAAATGGTACTGAAACCTGAAACCATAGTTGCAGAAGGATTGGCTAAACAAAGACTATAATTACTGAGAACAACAATAATTTCAGCACAAAAGAAAATAATTTGAACTTTAACCTTTTATTAGAATCAGCTGCTAACTGTTATTATTCAGTAGTGGTTAGTGGTGATAGATATTGGAAATTTCTGTTTAGCAATTGGTTTAGGGAAAATTCCCAAAACAAACTAAACAAATGGCAATAAAATCTATTCCCCCATAACAACATAGAGTGCTTATGGTTTTGTAAACAATTTGTAATTTACCCCAGTCCCAGCTTAACAAATGTGCTGTGAAATATTTTTTCTAAATTTTTTTCGCTTTTTTGCCATAATTTTCGTATTTCGATACGTTTAGATATTGAAATTAATCCTCAAATATAAATTGCCAGTGACATTGCCACTGTTTTGTTTACTAAGCCATGGACAGACAGACAGACTACCTACGACAACAATAAGTACAGGGTGGGGCAAAAGTCGCGAAGGGATTTGAAAAATTAATAACTTTTCTAATTTAATTTTTTTTTTTATTTTTCTTTTTAGGACTTGTAAAATAAATCTGGGAGATTAATTATGGAAGGTTACAACGTTATCCAGCGAACCAAAATCATAGAACTTTATTTTGAACATCATCGATCAATAATTCAAACTCAACGAGCCTATCGTCGTCATTTTAATGTGCGGAATTCACCATCTGAATCAATTAGTGACACGTTTTCAGGAACAAGGCTCAGTAAGGGATCTTCCACGAAGCGGAAGACCACATTCTGTAATTAATGAAGCAAATATTCAACGCGTTCTGGAGAGTGTTGAGGAGAATCCTGAAAAATCAATTTGAAGGCGCTCTGCTGAGCTGCAAATGTCTCGGCGGTCTTTACGCAGAATATTAAAGGGAAATTTACATCTTTTCCCATACAAGCTGCAGTTAGTGCAAGAACTAAAGCCACGAGATTCCCAAGAACGATTAAACGATTAAACCCCTTCGTGACTTTTGGCCCACCCTGTATTACCCCCAACAACATACAGTGCTTATGGTTGTAAACAATTTTTAATTTACTCCAGTCCCAGCTTAGCAAATGTTCAGTAAAATATATTTTCTAATTTTTTTCTTCTTTTTTTGCCATATTTTTGTATTTCGATACGTTTGGATATTGAAATTAATCGTCAAACATAAATGGCCAGTGACATTGCCACTGTTTTGTTTACTAAGCCATGGACAGACAGACAGACTACCTACGACAACAATAAATACAAAGGCAATGGCAGTAGCCAGCAAATTATGGAAAAGCTACTGAAGTACTGAACATGGTTTGTTTTTTGCCATGAGTTGGAGCCACTATCAACAGATAGAAGGAAATGGAGCTTAATTCTTAAGGCCCTACTATTCTTATGTGAATAAGTAGAAAAGGAGAACATTTTATTATTTTTATGCCAAGCACTAATAACTTGTAAAACTTAATTTTTGTAATTTAAATTATAAAGAAAAATTAATTTCAAAAAATGTAATAAATTTTGTAATTTTGTAATGTTTAATTACGTATGTCCGTGTTTGAAACATTTTTATTAATTTAGTTTTTTTTTCAATTCTTAATTCATTTTTAATTCTTTTGAATTGAATGTCAAGGCCATATTGCTGTCAATAGTGACCTTCTATAGGTTAACGATTAATCAAAAGCCATCAGCAAATATAAGATCTGTTTGGCTTGGCAAACCTTTGTGGCCACAAATTTATGTATTTTATTTGGTTTTTTTTTTTTTGTTTTTATTAACATTCTACACGCAATTTGAATTTTAAAAATATTTTACGTACGAAAGCAAAAATAAAAATCGAACAAATTTGACGATATGCAGCCACAGCAAAAGTATTTTGTGGCCAGTTAATGGCTGATGATGGCGATGATGACGATGATAAATATTTAAACCGACAAAATGCTTAATTTTGAGTTTATTTGAAATAAAAAAAAACAGAAACAGAAACAATATTTGCTTTTTGGCTGGTGGTAGATAGATGTTGTATATCGATAACATCATCAGCCAACGATACCACCATCTCTACCTCTACCTCTAGCACTGCCTCTGCCACTGCCACCCTTATGAGTTGATTTTTATTATGTATTCTGTATCAGGCATAAACATTTTTGTTTGTTTTGAAAGTAAAATAATACTTGAGATACAGTGTAAACAAAACATGAAATTAATTTTGAAGAATTTATTTTATTTTTATCGTTGTTTCGTTTGTTTATATTTGTTGCCGTTTTTTTTTTCAAATTTTTTTAAAACTACCCACACACTTGCTTATCATATGTAAATTTAATAAATTTTGTTTAAGTCCCGCTTGAAAGCAAAAAAATAATCATACAAACAAGTACAGTCAAAGCCAAATAAAATGGCTCACTTGCTAACACAAGCCATCAACGGAAAATACATATTGTATGCCACACTTGCTTATATCGGGTGATTTTTTAGCTATTATCTTTTTGGCAACACTGGTTTAAACAGCTCACGCTCGTTTCGTGTTTTGTTTCACTGTCAAACATCTTCAGTTTGGTCTATAATTTAACCAATGAATCGTCTTACAAACGAACAACGCTTGCAAATCATTGAATTTTATTATCAAAAAGCGTGCTCTGTTAAGAAAGTTCATCGCGCGATTCTTTCATTTTATGGTCAGTTTAATCGACCCAACTTTTTTTTGCCCAAAATGCAAGAGCTTGACTTGCATGACATGTGGTTTCAACAAGACGGTGCCACATGCCACACAGCACGCGTAACAATGGACTTATTGAGAGGCGAGTTAGGTGAACATTTTATTTCAAGTTCGGGACCGGTCAATTGGCCCCCTAGATCGTGCGATTTAACGCCTTTAGACTATTTTTTATGGGGCTATGTTAAAGCTCATGTCTATACAGACAAGCCCGTTTCAATTGACGCATTGGAAGACAACATTGAAGCATTTATTCGTGAGATAACGGCCGAAATGTTGGAAAAAGTATGCCAAAATTGGACTAAGCGGATGAACCATTTGAGGCGCAGTCGCGGTCAACATTTTCATGAAATAATCTTCAAACATTAAATTATATGGACCGTACTATCGATTCAAATAAAGATTTCATGCATTTTTCTGAATTTTATGTGTTTTTTTTTTGAAAAATTTTCCTATAGCTCTTAAAAAATCACCCGTTAGTATAAAATTTCCTTAAGCCCCGCTTGAAAGCAAAGCAAAAAACGATACAATCAAGTACAGTCAAAGCTAAATAAAATGGCTCACTTGCTGATACAAGCCATCAATGAAAAATACATTTTGTATGCCACACTTGCTTATCGTATATAAATTTGTTTAAGTCCCGCTTGAAAGCAAAAAAAAACAATACAAACAAGTACAGTCAAAGCCAAATAAAATGGCTCACTTGGTTTCACAAACCATCAACGAAAAATACATTTTGTATGCCACACTTGCTTATCGTATATAAATTTGCTTAAGCCCCGCTTGAAAGCAAAAAAAAACCATAGAAAAAAGTACAGTCAAAGTCAAATAAAATGGCTCACTTGCTGACACAAGCCATCAAAAAAAAAATACATTTTGTATGCCACTGTTTTGCAAGGGGTGGGAGTGGATTATAAATTTCAAAAGCATTATTGCCGAGCGTGAAAATAAAACGCTCAATAACAATAAATTTTGTCTCAAAAACATATGAAAACCATGAAATTACGTTTCATAAAATTACACAGGCACGTAACATATGAAAACGACGTTGTTTGTTTGTTCATTACAACAACAAACACCATATTATAAACCTCTAACCCCTACCGCAAACACTAACTTTCACTACCACGACATCAATTTCATCGTTTAAGGGGTTTCAATCGTTTTTAATTTACTCGCAAACGAAGCAGCAGCAGCATAGTGTGAATCGCGCTGTAAATGATAATTTTTCCCAGCTCAACTAAAACAGTGTGTTTAAAACAAAAACACCCCCGTTCAGTAGCCTTAGTTTTTCCATAACTTGCTGGCTACTGCTGCCATTGCCTTTGTATTTATTGTTGTCGTAGGTAGTCTGTCTGTCTGTCTGTCTGTCCATGGCTTAGTAAACAAAACAGTGGCAATGTCACTGGCAATTTATATTTGAGGATTAATTTCAATATCCAAACGTATCGAAATACGAAAAGTATGGCAAAAAAGCGAAAAAAATTTAGAAAAAATATTTCACAGCACATTTGTTAAGCTGGGACTGGGGTAAATTAAAAATTGTTTACAAAACCATAAGCACTGTATGTTGTTAGGGGGTAATAGATTTTATTGCCATTTGTTTTGTTTGTTTTGGGTATCTCCTGTAAACCAATTGCTAAAAAGAAAATTCACAATATCTACCACCACTAACCACTACTGAATAATAAGAGTTAGCAGCTGATTCTAATAAAAGGTTAAAGTTCAAATTATTTTCTTTTGTGCTAAAATTACTGTCCTCAGTAATTACAGTCTTTGATTTAACAATGCTTTTGCAACTATGGTTTCAGGTTTTAGTTCATTTGCGATTTATTTCCAAAGGTCCCCTCCAAAGATTGCCCTGGGGATTCCAGGCAAATGGAGACCTGGTTGTGTCAGTTAGTGATCT
Source organism: Sarcophaga caerulescens (assembly GCA_927399465.1). Lineage (NCBI taxonomy): Eukaryota > Metazoa > Arthropoda > Insecta > Diptera > Sarcophagidae > Sarcophaga > Sarcophaga caerulescens. The sequence continues at coordinate 87,400,328 of OV656868.1, forward strand.
GCCCAAAACTTTCCCGTTTGATTTCTGTTTATTTCTATTAATCTCGACTACAGATCTGCTTAGCTCGTGCCCAGAGGGGAGTATTGCAAAAAATCTGCTGGATTTGCCTTAGAGATAGGTTGACAAAGATCAGTATTGCCTTAAGATTACATTGAACTGCATTCTATGTTTCATGTAACTACAGTTCATTTACGATTTATTTCCGCCTAGTGCGGCTTTGCTTGCCCTCTAACGGCTGCCTTGGGGATTCCAGGCAAACACAATCCTGGTTGTGTCGATCATTAGTCTGCGCAGAACTTGCCCGACAAATTTCCATTTCCTTCCTTGACTCTCGATTTCAATACAGGTCTGCCCAACTCATGCCCAGAGAGGAGTATTGTAGAAAAGCTGCTGGATTCGTCTAAGACATCGTTTGATTAAAATCTGTCTTGTCTTCAGATAACATTGAGCTGCATTCTCTGATTCACAATCGTAAAGGGTGTTTTTATAGAGGTATAGAACTTTAAGTTGGCATTACTTTTAAAGATGGCGACCGATTTAACAGCTGTCAAGTGATTTATTCTCAGTTTGGTTTAGCAATTCATCATGAATAGACTCACGCCTGAACAACGCTTGCAAATAGTGCAATTTTATTTCGAAAATAATGGTTCTGTGCGGAAAACGTATCGCACACTACGTCCGTTTTTTCGTCGACAAAATCGTCCATCAGAGTTAATTCGATTAACCATGGAACGTTTTCGCACCACGTTTACTCTTATTGATAACTGGATCTGTGTCCATCCACTTTATGGAAGATTTTGCGGAAGGATCTTGGTTTGCGTGCTTACAAAATCCAACTCGTGCAAGAATTGAAGCCAAATGATCATCAAGTAAGGCGCAGATTCGTCGAATGGGCCAAAAACGAGATTACCGTTGTTCCCGATTTTCATAAGCGAATTTTGTTTAGCGATGAAGCGCACTTCTGGTTGAATGGCTACGTCAACAAACAAAACTGCCGCATTTGGAATGAAGGTAATCCTCAAGTGTATGTGGAGACACCGTTACATCCAGAAAAACTGACTGTTTGGTGCGCTTTATGGGCTGGTGGAATCATTGGTCCGTACTTTTTCAAAAACGATGGTGGCCAGAACGTTACAGTCAATGGTGATCGGTATAGAGCCATGATTACTAACTTTTTCATTCCTGAATTGAATAGCCATGATGTCCAGGTGATGTGGTTTCAACAAGACGGCGCAACATGTCACACAGCTCGTACCACAATAGATTTATTGAAAGACACGTTTGGTGACCGCCTAATTTCACGTTTTGGACCTGTGAATTGGCCTCCAAGATCTTGTGATTTAACACCGCTAGACTACTTTCTGTGGGGCTATGTAAAGTCATTGGTCTATGCGGTAAAGCCACAAACGCTTGACCATTTGGAAGACAACATTCGCCGTGTTATTGCCGATATACGGCCACAAATGTTGGGAAAAATCATCGAAAATTGGACGTCCAGATTGGACTACATCCGCGCCAGCCGTGGCGGTCATATGCCAGAAATCATATTTAAAATGTAATGCCACAAGATTATCTTTCGGATAAATAAAATTCATGTCAATCGAATAATCCATCGTTGTTTTATTGCAACTTAAAGTTATATACCTCTATAAAAAACACCCTATACAAGGTAGCTGACTTCACACAGCCATTAGCTTTATACAACATGTCTCGGTGCTTCCACATTGTTTGTAGGTACTCTTGTGGACTGTGGTATATTTATTAAGGATTCTATTATTAAGTTTTCTTATAGGCTGCCTGACCCCTAAACGGCAATGCTTAGAGAGGTGGTGGAATTTCTCTAGAAAATCTCTCCATTTCATCAAACAGCCAAGCTGTAATTAAGTCCCTCACGAACGAAGTTTCAACCTCCATTCTCGTGCATGAATGCCGAGGATTTTTCAGGAAAATTTTGGATCATTTAACATACGATATATACGATACATTTGGTCAATTCACACAAGCCGTTGTATCGTTGTATTGAGTGTATTGTTGGACGATTATACAACGTTGTATGCTTGTTGTTGATAATTTTCATGTAAAAATCCGATACACTTATACACATTTTTTTCATATGATTTTAAAAGTTGTATTGGTTTCGTGCTATCAAATTGTGTGAATGAAAAAAATGTGAATATGTTTTCATATGTTTTTCAAAAGTTGTGTTGGTTTCGCGCTATCAAATTGCTTGAACGCAAAAAAAAATACATTTGCAATACGAAATACACAATACAGCATAGCATTGAGCGTTCACAAACAAATAAATGTGTTCAATACAACATACACGATACAAAGTCGTGTGAATTGCCCAATTGTAGAAAATTTTGTTGTTTATAGGTATACGGATTGCCGGAGTTAATTTGTTTTACCAGAAAGCTCCATCGCGTTGGGAGCAAGGGGGCATGTGCAATATTGTTAGACTTTGCTGGATACGAACTCACTTCTATCCTTAAATCGCATGGCAATCCAACCACATAATAGCGATTCTCACGGGCAACTGTCCTGTTTTGGTAGGCATGCCGAAAGACTTGGCATTTGTGGCAAATGACTTTTGCAGGAACAGTAGCTCTGAGAAGAAGGAAAAGACTGTAATTGAACTTATGTGTCATGCTCAGAAATCATATGAACAGCAGCTATACTTGCAAAAATATATTGATGCAGTACATGAGTGATTTTTTTTTTTTACAAATTAATGCTAGCATATAAGCTACGTTTAATATTACAAAACACTACAATTAAAGTCAATAAAATCATAATATAAATTAAAATCATTACATAATCTACGAAAAGGAAAATTACATCCATAGTTCGTTCTATAAAAATCTAAAGAAAGAGGACGATAGTGCCGTGAAAATCTTGCTGGAATACTGAAATTCAGGTTAGAAAGCAAAAACTCAGAATCGATATCACCTTTAATCAGATTAAAAACAAAACAAACCCCTAAAACAGTCCTTCTACGTTCCAAAGTTGAAAGTTTCACCAAATCTAATCTAGCCTCATATGATGGAAACCCATTGGCATAATCCCATCCTAGGCCACGTAAACAGAATAATAAAAAATGCTTCTGCACAGACTCTATTGAATCACTATGACAACGATAGTATGGATTCCAAATAATAGATGCATACTCTAAAATAAGTCTAACAAGTGAAATGTACAGCAGTCTTGTTATATAAGGATCAGTGAAGAGATGGGCTATCTTCACAAAACCAAGAACAGCCCGAGCCTTGCCAATCATCACACTAATATGATCAATAAAAGACAGTTTCACATCCAATAATACTCCCAAATCAAGAAATGTAGTTACAGTTTCCAAAGGGCAAGAATTAATCACATAAGTGGACGAAATTACGCCTCCGCGAGAGAAAACCATGCATTTACATTTTCTCAAGTTAAGATCCATTAAATTAATTCTGCATCAAGTTACAAACAAATCAATATTTCGCTGAAGAATAGCCTGACCATGATTATTATCAAAAGTATAAAATAGTTTAACGTCGTCAGCATACATCAGAATAGAGATGAGCGATCCAGTGATTTTTGAAGAACGTTGTTCTCAGTGAACGTGATTTGTTAATCACTGTTCTTTAAAACAGTGATTGTGATCACAGTATTTTCAAAAGAAACACATTAAAGAGGAATAAGTGTAAATACAATACAGTATTCCCTCGATTTACGTCGTCTCGATTTAGGTTGTTTCGATTAACGTCGTCAAAAATTTTGTTCCCTTCAACTTCGATTTGCGTTGTCATTCGATTTACGTCGCCTTTTACGTTTGACAATTAAGTTTCACAGAAAGTTCATGTATAAAAGACAAAAGTAAATAATCAAAACAAAATGAAATAAATTTGAGTATGTAACAATTTTGAAAGAACGACATTATTAGTAACTGTTATTTGGCAATTTCAATCACTGTAGTTACCAGTGAATTATCAATCACCGTGATTAAATCACAGGTTTGAAAATATCGCTCATCTCTACATCAAAATATTACAATCAGAAATAGCACAAGGAAGATCATTAAGAAGCAGTAAAAACAGTAAAGGACACAAATGGCTACCCTGCGGAACACCAGAAGTAACATATACAGTCCTAGACAATACATTCCTAAACAATACCCTCTGAGTCCTAAGGGAGAGGAGAGATGAATAATATCAGTAAAAACCGATTAATGAAAGTTTAAGAAGCAAAGATTGCTTTACTGGATTACATTCAAAAAATTTCGAAGACAAAGACACTCTTTACTTTGGTGGATCTGCAATTGGTCAGGCAACAAGCTGTTAAAAAATAATTGGAGACTTGAAGCTCTCGAGATATTTGGTTTGAAATTTTTTAAAAAAGACTAACTTCTCTAGAAGCTTGAAGCTTGACATGCCATTTGCATCAATCAAAGAAATTTGATTGATTGACCGAATACCATCAGTGAGATGCTGCGCAAAAAGCAGCAAAAGAAAAATCTTACAAACCAAATAAATTGCTACTGAAAAAGAAACACAAATTTGCAAGACTCTGTATAAACAAACATGTTATTTTTAGGGGCCTATTTACTCAGATATTTTTGTGATACGCTGCAATTGTTGTATTTTAATGTGCATCTTAGTTTTTCTACCACATTTTTATTAAAATAAACCTTTTGAATAATCCTTGACCTTTCAGTGCCTTAAAGGGTTACGGATTTTCAAGTAATGAATAATAATTCATGAGTATAATTAACATGGACTTAATTTTTAAAAGCTTTTAAACTAAAAAAAGTAATAAATTCAGGGGAATTAAACTGTTATGGTGTTTTCTTTTCTACAAAGAAAATGTCACCCTCTTACAAGGTACATTAAAAAAATTTTTGACCAACCCTGTTGTAATGTCATTTTTTATTTGAGAAGAACATAACACAAATATTAAAAAAAGGTATGCCCTGTGTTTACCACTTATTAAGAAAATGAATAAGGAAATGCCAATTTGTTGAAAGGTGTTGCCAGATCGCTAATTTTTCGACTTCATTTTTTGCACGCTTTTATTTTTTTAACACTGTTCTACCATTGAATGCAATTTTTTATATTGCTGACCATGTAGCTTTAATAATGTAATATTTCCTTAAGATTACTCCACAACACAATGAAAAAATTAACTTCAAATTGGATAACAATACCAGACGACTTTTTTTAAATTTCATCTGGTAGCCCTATAAATAAACAAAAGTCATCTGCACTCTCAAATTATACAGGGCATAAAATGCAATGCCCTCCACCATTGGCAAGTGCGAATTATTTAGAATAAAACATACCACCCTTTTAGAGGGCGAAACATTTTTAAGAAACGAACGCAAAATTGCATTTTGCGTTAATAAAATGCACATTTTTTGGTAGAAAAGAAAACACCATTAGAAACGCTAAATTAAGCAATATGGTAGCGTGTTAATAAAAGAGGAATCAAATACGTATTTTTAGATTCTAAAATTGTTGTTAAAAAGGCCTTGAAAATTTAAAAACACAGTCTTAGAGGCCTATTAACGAATATAAATTTAAAAAAAATTTTTTGTTCATAATAAATTTGAAAAAAATTTCTTTTTTTTCACAATATGGATTGGAGGCCTATTTAGTATGGTATAAGCAATTAAGCCAATTATTTACTGGAACTAATTATTATTAAAAATTTTTCGTTTTTTAGCTTCAAAATGCCTTTAAAGCCCTTTTGTAGCTTTACAGTGTAAATTACTCAAAAATTTTCTTGTTCACTTTCATAATTTTATTCTCATTTTGTTTAACTGACTGACTGACAGACAAACTGGCAAACTGAGCGGCTATTCTTTCTTTTTTTCTTTCTCAGTTTTCCCCCGTTCTTTTTTTTTAATGATTAGTTCAAGCCTGTATATTTTATGCATCATTAGTACATTCGTTTGACAGCATGAAAGACTGATGGCGTTGATGACGATGATGATGGTGATGGTGATGTTGCTGTTGTTCCATGACTATGCCATTGGTGAATGCGACTGTGACGACGACAATGACAATGACAAGGTGTTGAGTTAAGTTGTTGATGAGCTGAGGTTCACATAAAGTCAACATTCAACACTTGAGGCAAAGTTAAATCAAAACATAACTTTGGGCCATAATTCTCTACACCTCTATTCATATTTACATACATGAGACATACACATTACATATTTAAACAAATAAGCAGACAAACAAACAAACAAATAAATAATGAATATGTGTAAATGAGTTTGTGCAAATAAAAACATAAAATCAAATGAGAGAAATATATTATGGAAATAGGCAGGCCATGCAGTGAGGAAGGCTGGCTTTACAAGGGGCCTTAAATAAAATTGCCACAAAATAATGTAAAGATGGAGATCTGTGTACAAAACGATGAGCTTTGTCACTAAAAAGCTATCAAGCATATCAACTCTTCATGATGCCACACTATTTTTTCTCGAGAAAGTTAGGAACAAGCGTTCTGGAAACAGAAGTTAGGATATGTAATGCAGCTCAACTCGTGACCGACCCCGTTCACATTTTCACTGATGATTCTAAAATAGATGGAACTCTGGGTGGTGGAAATTTTTTCCAGGCATACAGTATTGGCCAAAACTAAAGCACCCCCTCAGTACATTTAGGATTGAACCGTTGGCCTGCCTCTGGATACCTTATGCCATCTGAATCCTTTAATTTAAACTTAGATTCGTCAGAAAACAGCACATTCATCCATTTTTGGACACTCCAGTTGAGATGGGGCTTGGCGAATTCAAGTTTGGCGATATCAAAGGTTTTTTGCTGGTCGTCGACTGAATAATCCGGCCTCTACCGCCCTTCTGGGAATTGTTCTTTCGGTCGCAAGGTTTCACGTGACCTTCCTCCAGAATGAGTAGGAGATGTGCGACCAGTCTGTAAAAACTTTTAAATTAGCCTAGAAATAATTGATCTGTTGATTGAATATTTTGCACTCAATTGATGCCTTGATAAGCCAGCTCTCCAATCCAATCATTAACTTAAAAATCAACCCACAAAATTGCAAAACCAAAGAAGATTTAATTGAAGCTGCAAAAATAGCCTGGGAAGCAATATCTCCTGAAATAATTAATAATTTAATGTCCCTTATGCCTAAAAGATGTGCGTGTGTCATTCAGAAAAAGGATTCGCAACGAAATATTAATTTCAATAGTTTTTTGTGCACCTTAATGCTTTAGTTTTGTCCGCTTATATTTGCGACTTCAAATGTTTTTTGAATTTTAACTTTTTTTTAAATTCTGAATTCCTTAAGTTTGTGTTTTTCAATAATAAGGATATAAATAAATAAAAAAAAATTAAAATAAAATTTTAATAGCTTTGTTTTCTTAAAAAAATTATCATTTAAAAAAAATGTACTGAGGGGATGCTTTAGTTTTGGCCAATACGTAGAGTGTGGGCCATACATACGGCTTCTATAAGGATTATTAACGAGGCAAACATATCTAGAATGGACAGTAACATGCTTTCTGATAAGCAGGCGTATACCAAAGTACTAGTTTCTAACAATACAGTAATGGATTCGGTCAACGCCACATGGGTATCTAGATACACTGGCAAGATAGTACAACAAATTTTCCCACAACTAAATAGACAGCATACATACGGATAATCAGTTCTCTAGGAGCTGTAGAGACAACTGAACTGTTCTTCATGCCCAGCACTACATCAAAGAAAAAGTAAACTCCTTGTTGTCTACTATGCACACGATCTAAATGGTAATTTGGATTCATCGCATGCCCTGTATGCTTCCAAAACTAGGGGAAATGAACAAGTGTGGCAGCACAATGCGTGAAGTAGGTCTCTCCCATTTTCATTGATTGCCAGGTAAGTACGGACCAGAGATCAGCAACGAGTATTCAAAACGATGAGTAGATTCGAGTCATACTTATTATTTGTGATACTTATACGCATTCATACTTATTTTAATATCATACTCATTCTACTCATACTCAAAGTTGGAAGTACTCGTCGTATTCATACTTAACAATATGCATTATGTTATTGACTTCGACTCGTCTCTACTTAACATTTACACGAAGCACAAAATAAGTATGATTCGCGTACGAACACTACTATACTCACAAGAAGATTGTGTGTATGCTTTGCTTGTTGTCTTTGTCTTTCCTTTCTTCTTTGTTTGTATATGCAACAATAACTAAGGCTGTAAATTTTGATCAATGATTCGAGCCACTCGAATCACTTATAAGTATTATAAGTATTTTTCTAAATTTATGAATCAGAATGAGTAGGCGTATGAATCAAACACATTTCGAATGTTGTGAGTTTGATGTCAACGTTGTACTCATACTCATTGTAACCTATACTTATAAATCAATGCTGTAGCGAGTACGAATGAATCAGAGTAGTTGAATTTCAATTCTGTTGATTCACTCATACTCAAAATTGCATGAGTGCTTATGAGTAGCGGAAAAACGATTCATTGCTGATCTCTGGTACGGACCTACCATTCGCTTTAAAAGCCTGTTGTTCTAGCATCCAATCAGCATATCTATGGCAGTGGGAATGGTCCGTCGGCTTTAATTGTTACATGAATTGGACTTTATATGTATGGAGATGCAAATCCCAATGTAAAATACATCATAATGAGCTGTGAGTAAGGCTCAATTGCTGAAAATGCCAAGGAAACAACAAAATCGAATTATCCGCCACATTTTTCTAACAGAAGCGATATTGTTGGTAGTAAAAGTTGTTCATATTTATAGAGATTTCGAGTAGGCGTAGCCACGAACATTCGCCTTCAAGAACATTCATCAGACTGTTTACTTTGTCATTTAAAAGACAAGGCGAAGCAGGCGAGTTAGTTACTGAAGTTCAGTCAGTCTTGTGTGAAGACGCGATGTGTTTGAAGAGAGTAATTGTGGTTTGAAGATTTCCGTTACAAAGATCTGTCGAACAATTGCTTAATGATTGTTATTGTTTATACAAAAGGTATAAACAGAGGAATAACAAAGAAAAGCAATTGTTGTTGTTTACATCAAGTTGTGAACAGTGGCACACAGAATTGTGCCACGAATAATACATACATAATTGGTCATTACAACCCTTCAGTCAGGATTATTGACCTAGTTTCTCACACCACTTATGTTGTGTGTGTTAATTTTATACATAAGTGGCGGGACCTACAGTTTAAAGTCGACTCCGAACGACAGATTTTTTGAGAAACTTTTCATGGCTATTTTATTTACTCTCAGAGTTTTTGCCAGAAATCTGCTGAGAGGATATCGCCGAGGAAATACTTTTTGTATTTTTGTTTTGATGTCTGGCCTGGGGCTCGAACCCTGGCTTTACGTCTAATAAGCCAACACAATACCTATTAGACTACGGCGTACAACACACTACCTACTAGGGAAAAGGCATCAGATGGCGAAAATTGCAGATTTATAGCTTCTGTTTACAAGGTTTCTGGCACGACAGTTTAGCAACTTAATTTCACCGGGTCTCAACAACGAACAAGCCGGTGTTAAAGCTCACCACTTCTGTTGTGATCGCATAAACAATCTTGGAATTGTTGTCGATCAATCGGTTGACCTATTCTTCTAATCTTTGATCAGTGCTGGGGGCTTCTATATATGTAAACAAGTTGAAAAGGACTTGAACGAGTTAAAACCAACTTTGTCAGGGAAACTTTAATGGATTTCTATTGAAAGTTGAGAAAAAACTTTACAAAATGCAAACAATTTCAACTCCACAGACCAGGCACTCAGCCATAATGTGATTTTGTATCTTTTTTAATAAAAATTTTAAATTTTCGTTCCAAAAGAAGAAAGTTTAGCTGTATGAATATAAATTCAGGATATTCTCTTGCAGAACTAAAAATTCCAAGGAAGTACTAAGACAGTGTTAATATATAAAATAATAAAGAATTTTAATTAAAACTAAACACAAATTTATTTTTATTTTATTTGCAATCTACGAAATCATATTTTAAACGTTTTTTAAAGGTAAAAACGTAACAATACTGACGATTTGGAATTGGCTTAAAGAGAGCCCATAAAGGGATGGGGCCTGTGTCTACTCTTTAACCTCCCATGAGATTTGTAGACGAGGGCTTATTCATCATGCAATGGCTGTGCCATAATTGTATGTATAAGTCTAAGTACTTAAAGTGGTTTTTGGCAATGTGTCGTATAAAATTGCGGAAATATCACATTCAACAACAACAGTCTTATCATCCAGGCTGAAGAATACAATGGCACCAATAGCTCTGCAGCACCCAGGAACCCAGCAGATGTGGAAAAGAGAGTAAAGGAATGTGGTGATATTGTGTCTGGAATGCATCATCATCATCATGTAAAACACAACTTGACACTTGACTCATAAACATTTATGAATAAAATTATTTGGTGACTTAAAAAAAAATCAAAAAAACAAGGAATTTTTTCTTTCTGTAATACTGGTTGTAGTTGTTGTAGGTTTGATGTTCATGTTCATGGGTTTTTGTTTTTGTTTATATGCTCGAGTGCACTTTATTAATTTTAATCCGAAAAACAAAAGCTTTTTAAACTAAAAACCTCCAAAGAATCGTTCGTAAAAAGTAATGCTGGCGACATATTGTTTGTTGTTAACATAGTTACAACAACAAAAACAAAAGCACAAAAAAAAACTGTTGTTTCTCTGCTCATTTCAAAACATTCATTCCTTCACATCATGGTGCTCATGGCTCACGGCACATGGCTCATGACGTTTTGCTTTTCTTCAATTGCATCCCATGTAGTTCATGTTCAATGACGGTCGGTTTAGAGACAAACGTTGTTGTTTAGTCTTGTCTTCTCTTTACAATCGCTCTGCGGCAAACTCAAAAGCGTGAAAAAATACAGTTTAAAACCAAAAAAGAAAACAGAAAAAGAAAAACAAAATCAAATAGGAATTCCTCCTACTTTTGCTAAGCCTTCAAATAAATTTTCTTCGTTTTTCTTGGTTTTTCTCGTTTTTTTTTTTTTGCAATTCACTCAACTGTATTGTAAATGCGTTGCATTGCTTGGAAATTATTTCATTTTCATTGTATTGCAACACATTAAACTGAGTTCCAGATAACAGAAGAAAGAGGAGTATTAAAAGAGAACAACACAGAAAAAATTTACCGTTAAAATATTTAAGCATACCGTTAATGGAAATACACTTAAAAATATCAGCTATTGAGGTGAGCTACAATTTTCCCCAGAAAATAAATTTGAATTCATAAAAGTTTTGTAGTAACCTTCAATTAACCTTGAAAAACTAAAAATACACTCAAATTTGTATTAAAAAGGGGGTTTAATAGGAAACTGAAACAATACATAAGGCTTTCCTTAAGAAATGACAGTTAATCCTCAACATAAAATCAAAAAAATTCATAAAGGGTCCGCCAAATAACTTTTTTTTTTTGAAAATGCTTTAAAAAAAAAGCTACTGAATATTTTCTCAAATTTCTTTTTTTATTTGAAAGTACAATCCTTCCGGTTAATAATGGAAAATAAATGATTATGCGTTTTCGCTTCGCTAAGTGGGCCTGCGATCGACTTACAGAAGATGCCGATTTTGGCAAAAAAAATCATCTTTTCAGTTGAAGCTCATTTTGATCTTGGCGGGTATGTAAACAAGCAAAATTGCCGTATTTGGGGCACAGAAAACCCGCACGCATACATTGAAAAGCCGACGCACCCAAAACGAGTCACTGTTTGGTGTGAATTTTGGTCCAGACGTATAATTGGGCCACCTCGGAGCTGCGATTTGAAGCCATTGGTGAAATACAGCTGCACACAATCGATAATGTGCTTAAAAATTGGACCGATCGTGTAGGCTACTGCCGAGGCAGCCATTTGAATGAAATTATTTTCCATTATTAACCGGAAGGATTGTACTTTTATAAAAAAAAAGAAATTTGAGAAAATATTCAGTAACTTTTTTTTTAAAGCATTTTCAAAAAAAAAATTATTTAGCGGACCCTTTAGAATGCACGAAACAGTTGAACATGCCTATGGAATCTCGGAAAGAGAAACATCGTAGCCAAACAATTCACTGTGACAGGCAGTCTAGAAATCTTAGAAGGCCAGTTAGGTTAGGTCGGAGTGGTAGCTCTGATATCACAAAGCTCACTTGAGCACGCATAGCGGCCCGTTGTGATGCCACGGGTGAACGCAGTCCCTGTACTAACCAAGTTCCACCAAAATCAGGGAAAAGGAAGAAGTTGGTCAGCGCAAGGGCTGCACTAGAAGGCCAGTTACAGACAGACAGACAGACAGGCAAATATTGTTAAACCTTCTCTGTATGGAACAATATCAGCACATTGTCATTGTGTTTATGGCTTGACAGGCAAATATTGTTCCATACAGAGAAGGTTTAAATGTAACTGGCCTTCTACATTGTTCCACACAGAGAAGGTTTAAATGTAGAAGGCCAGTTACATTTAAACCTTCTCTGTATGGCACAATATCTGCCTGTCGAGCCATAAACTCAATGACAATCTGCTGAAATCCGTTCTTTACCAGCGACTCTGGCTCTGGTCAATGTTATTATTGCCCTGAATAGAAAAAATTCAGTCAGTCTTGTGTGAAGACACAGTGGTTTGAAGATATCCGTTACAAAGATCTGTCGAACAATTGTTTTTGTTTACGCAAAGTGTGTAAACAAAGGAAAACAAACAAAGCAATTGTTGTTGTTTACATCAAGTTGTGAACGGTGGCACACAGAATTGTGCCACGAATAATAAAGAATTTTAATTAAAACTAAACACAAATTTATTTTTATTTTATTTGCAATCTACGAGCTTTTATTTTAAACGGTTTTAAAAGGTTAAAACGTAAGAAGTGATACTGTGACGATACAATCTATTGAACTCCCCTCAAACTGTATAAGATATCCCTATAATATCTCCTCCAAACCTATTGCCTTAACATAATTAAAGATGCTGCTGGATAGTCAAAAGCAAGACTTAGAACTCCTGTTATTGTAAATTGCCAAACAAAAGTTTTGATTGTCTTAAACTTAAACTTGGTTTAAAAAGAGCCTTTGCCTCTCTTGAACTAGCATTTCATTAAATAGACTTTTCCAAACATCAGCTACAACTCCACAGAAGGATTCTAATCACATAAGCGACACAGAAGCTCTCCTGCTAGCAAGCTCGTGTGCTTACTCAGTCTCGAGGATTCCCACATACTCTAAGAACCTGCCAAGAGTAACCTTATTCTCCCTATATAGCCGATTTAGCTTCTACAAACAGTCCTATAGGTTTAGGTTAGAGGACATGTATGTACTTGTCAATTGAGACAAATACAGTACCCGGAGGTCAAGTTATCCTATTGAGACTGTCCCATACATGATTTTGTTTCAACCTCACCAGAGCTGAGTGCTCAAACGGATTTCTGACTAACAGTTAACATTGCTATGTCTTGTCTATTCCTATCCAAGTTGGATTGAGCACTTCTTTTTGATTTTTCATTCTAAGGTTATAAATTTCTGTTCTAAGATTCATTCTTGACCCATTTGTATACCACAAAATAGTTTTTCTCTTACTCTATACAATTTTTTTACGAAATCTTATTGCAAAGTATTTCTTAAAATCCTAGAGTTCTGTACAGGCGGCAGTTAAGAGGGTCTTTAGCTATTTGATCTCCATTTTCTGTCATATTGAGTAAATAATTCCTTTTTTTTCCTCCTGTCTCAATTCATTTTGCCTCGACTGTTTCTGGCTCCTATGCTATCAGCTGCACTCAAAGAAATTTCTTTTCTTCAGTAACTTTCTTTGCTTTTCATTTGTAAAAATTTGAAAAAAGAAAATAAAAGAAGACCAAAGAATAGAAATTAAATTACAAAACATTTGCCAGCAGTAAATACGAAAGAACGGAAATATTTCAGATGGGAAAAACGCAACAAAAATCTGGAAGAATAAAAATGAATTTCACAATCGAAAAACAGAAGAAAACGAAATAAAATTTACCACCCCTGTGTTACACAAATGTCTAGGCAAATACACACAGGCAACGTAATGATGTGGATGATGGTAATTGTGTCGGATGATGGTGATGACGATGACGATGACGAAGACGACGACTAAAGCTGTGTAGCTGAAGATGAAGACTACAAAGGAACAACAATTTCAACATCAGAGGATATTTTTGGGCAAAAATAATAACAAATGGAATCAGCCATGCAAACTACCCTTACAACTTAAGCAAACAAATAAGAATGGCAAGCAAAAAATCACAACAACAGCAGCAACAACAATAACAACAAATATTTACAATAAAATGTGAATGAAATGAATGATGATGCAGCAGCATGTGTAGTATCATCATAGGTGAAGCAGCATAACAGCAACAGCAGTAGCAGCTTTAAAGGCAGCTGCTCCTAAGGCTATTTAACACACACACACACACACGCACAAATACACCGTTACACAACAGGATAATTTTAATAACAAAAAAAATGGGGAATAAAAACTGCTGATTTGGATGCTGCTGAATGGCTAGAATACGCGTGGCGTCTGCACAAAATATTCGTTTTAAGAATAAAATTTACCACGTACCACCACAATAGAAGATTTATATGCTACTACATACTGCATAAATGATTTTTTGTTTTTACAAAAACAAAAATATAAAGAAACCAAAAGCAAACACGAGACAAAGAATATTGTTTTGTATGGCAAATAAAATTTATTTCTTTAACAACAACAATAGCCGCAATATTATATTAACAACAACAATAAAAAATCATGTGCATTTGAAAAATTCCAACAGCAAGGAAACAGAAAAAAAATAGGATTTTAAAATATTTTCATATTTTACTTTCTCTCTTTTCTCTCTTCTCCTCTCTCTGTGAGAGAGAGAGAAAAAATGTTTCATTATCAAAATGTTCCCATAACATCTACGGAGTTTTACAGGGGAATATAGTAAAAGAAAACTTTTCGAAAATTTCCAATCTAAAGGAAAAACCGAAAACCAAGCCTCTAAAGGAGTTCTGACGTATCCCCACAGAAGCAAGTCTTTTAAGCCCTCAATAAATCATGCAAAATTCGATAAAATTTGAAAAAATCCAGTGAGCTAGATAGCTATTGGATCAAGGATTCCTAAACAGTTTTCGTGACGGTCCGGTAAACTTCGGGACCGGAGATATAGGGGAAAAAAAGTTAACTTTTTTATAAGAACAAAAAAGTGAGTTGTATAAAACGGTAAAAATTAGATAAAATTCAAAAAGATTCAGTTAACGGACCTAGTGGGTTGGATATTCATGATACCAAGGATTCCAAAACAGTTTTCCGTACGGTCGAGCTTTACTCGAGACAAGAGATATAGGCGACGTACCTAACTTTTTACTAAATTAGCAACAAGAAAATATTGCTTTATATAAATCGGTCAAAATCAAATAAAAATGGACCTGTGGGGGAAGTGGACCTAGTGGGTTGGATAGTCATGATATCAAGGATTCTAAAACAGTTTTATATTCGGTCGAGCTTTACTTGAGGAACAATAAAAGTGATCTATATAATCGGGCTAACTCAGATTAAAAATAGACCTGTGGGCAAAATGAACCTAGTGGACTGGATAGCAATGATACCAAGGATTCTAAAATAGGTTTCCTTATGCTTGAGCGTTAATCCAGACCGGAGATAGAGGCGACGAAGCTAAATTTTTGTCAAATTAGCAAAAAACTTAAAAATGTTAATAATTCTCATTGAGTTAATATGTATTTATATATTATAGATCCAACAAAATGGCGAATTCTTCGCAAGTTGCATTTTTTTTTTTTTTTTTTTTGGTAGATCAATGACTTGCATTTTTTTGTAGATGACTTGAATTTTTTTTGGACGATGACTTACGTTTTTTGGTAGATGACTGGCATTTTTTTGGCAGATGACTTTCATTTTTTTTTATCCATGACTTGCATTTTTTGGATCGATGACTTGCATTTTTTGGTCGATGACTTGCATTTTTTGGTCAATGAATTGTATTTTTTTGTTAATGACTTGCATTTTTTTAGTAGATGACTGGATTTTTTTAGTCCATGACCAGCGTTGCCATTTGCCAAGTTTTCCCTTTTTTCAAGTTTTTGGAGACGCGAAAATGTTTTTATTAAATTTGTTTTCTAACAAAACAAGTTTTTTCGACAAAATTAAATTTAAAATTTTTTTCAATAAATTCAGTATTAAAACAGGAAATATTTACATTTTTAAATAAAATATTATGTATTTTATTAGTCCCGGACAAAAAAACGCAAAAAAACACCAACAGAGGGTACCGGGCTCCGGAATTTCCCTTAAAAATGTTGGTACTTTTGTAGAAAACAAGTATTTTTTTTTTTAAAGTTTTTTTTCCCAGAAATAAAGTTTTTTAAAAGAAAAATCTGGCAACGCTGTCCATGACTGGCATTTTTTTTTAGGTCGATGACTTCCAACTTTTTAGTTGGATGACTTGAATTTTTTATGTGGATGACCTGAATTCTTTTTTTGCAGATAACTTTAATTTTTTGGTCGATAAGTTGCCTTTTTGCCGATGACTTGCATCTTTTTGAACGATAACATTTTTTAAATAGATCACTTTTTTGCGCATTTGAGGAAAACAATTAGCTTCATCGCCTATATCTTCGATTCCAAAAAATGTTCAACTGCAAGGAAAGTCGTTTTGGAATCCTTGATCTATTAGCTATGCAGCCCACTAAGTCCATTTTCTCTAGAAGTGAATTTTTTAACCGTTTTAGCACGATTTATAAAGAGAATTTTTTTTTCATGTGAAAAAAATAATTAGTTTCGACGGCTACAGCTGTGGTTCTTAAAGCTTACCCGACCGCAAAAAAATGTTTTGGAATCCTTGATCCAATAGCTATCCAGCGAAATCGCACCTTTTAAATTTTATCGAATTTTTCACGATTTATGGAGGGAATATTTGGTAAAAATTATTGTATTGCCAACAATTAGGTTTAACAGAAACATTTTAAATTTTTTTGTTATGATGAACTAGAGATTCTTTAAGATTTGAGACAAATTACCTCAGAAATGATAAGACTTTATGGAAAACAAAAATAAAGCCTAGAAGTATTTATTTATTTATTTATTAAGCCCCAACACTAAAAGGTTATATAGGCTTTTATATAATCCAAAAACTTATATTCTATCTTAATTATAATTTGTTACAAAGATTTAAATCAAGTTATATAAGTTAATTTTATTTAAAAATCCCTCGACTTTCTCAAAATCATGTTAACTTTCCAGGATTTCGATTCCGTTTATTTTGCTCTTAAATCGATGTTGACGAAATAATCTACATTCATTAAATATGTGAGAAACATTCAGATTTTGACCGCAATCACAAAGTGGTTGTAGCCTAAGGTGTCCCTAATAAAACGCAGTAACTCCTATCCCCCAAATAATTTTGGAACTTGAGATATCGGGCTTCAAATATTGCCTATGTTAACAGAGTCTGGTTGGGATGAGGGATGATGGATGAAGGTTGATGGATATTGTGGAAAAATGGGACTTGCTGCACATATCCGACTATACCCAAATTGTAGCCTAAGGTGTCCCTAATAAAACGCAGTAAGTCCGATCTCCCAAATAATTTTGGAACTTGAGATATCGCGCTTCAAATATTGCCTATGTTAACAGAGTCTGGTTGGGATGAGGGATGATGGATGAAGGTTGATGGATATTGTGGAAAAATGGGACTTGCTGCAGATATCCCACTATACACAAATTGTAGCCTAAGGTGTCCCTAATAAAACGCAGTAACTCCTATCTCCCAAATAATTTTGGAACTTGAGATATCGCGCTTCAAATATTGCCTATATTAACAGAGTCTGGTTGGGATGAGGGATGATGGATGAAGGTTGATGGATATTGTGGAAAAATGGGACTTGCTGCAGATATCCCACTATACACAAATTGTAGCCTAAGGTGTCCCTAATAAAACGCAGTAACTCCTATCTCCCAAATAATTTTGGAACTTGAGATATCGGGCTTCAAATATTGCTGGTTTTCAATAATATGCCTATGAGAGAATAACCAGTGACCGGTTCTCAGTCTCGTAAATTTAATCCAATCTTCTCTAGGTAAAATAGGTGTAGGGAATTTAAGTAAGATATTTTTTTTGAATTTTGGATAATTTAGTCTCGATATTTTGCCACAAATCATTCCAGAGATCAAATATGTATTTTCTAATGTATTGCCTGTAGTCGGAAGGATTATATTTATATTGTACAGATATACTCTTTTCCAAGGAATTTTTGGCCAGTGTATCTACTATCTCATTTCCGGCTATACTAAAATGACTGGTGTTCCACAAGAAAGCCTAGAAGTAATGTTAATTAATTTTGTTTTTGAAAAACTTTTTGTAACAACCAAGAGAAATTGCATGTGAAATGAAATCTTTTAAGAATTCTTGGGGAATATTTTTTTTTTTTGCCTTTTTTCGCTCATAATATTTGTGACAGAAAGAAATGTGATAGAAAGCAAGCAATAAATGATATCATCAATGGTTAGTTATCACAACCATTTCCATAATCATCGTCATCTTCGTTATTATAAACATTTATTTAAGAAATTTATTTATTGAGTCAAATAAACCTGACTGCCGGACTGCCGAACTGGAGTGACTCCCTATTTTGAGGCAAAATATGTGTGTGAATAAAATTTATTATGACTCATCATGTTTTGCCTCATCATGTTTTGCAAGAAATGAAATGAAATTCTTTCATTCATTTTTATTCAATAAAACGAATAAATGAGTGAATGAATCAAGAGGAATATTTTTCTTATTTTTTTTTATTATAAAATAGAGGCCATTTCTATAATAAAAAAAAAACAAATTTTGTTACTCTCGCAGTTTTTCTAGTTTTATTGTGGCTTAATATACTGTGAGCGTTAAAAGAAAATGCACAATTCAAAAAAATATATGTACATTCACGGTGCGCCAGTGAAAATACACCCGAGTAACTACATAGTCCACGTTGTTCAGTTAGTTGAGTAGAATTCAAAAATACCTTTTTTATATTTCTCGAACCCTCCAAACTTGTTTTATTTGACAAAAACTGTTTTTTCTGACTTTACGCACAATTTTCTGGATTACTTAAACATTTCTGACCCGATTTTCAAAATATAAATCTTGTTGGAAAGGGAAGAGATGAACCTTTAAAACGGTATACATATATCTATTATTCGTCTTAATATGCTATGAGATTTGATCAGGTAAACTATGAAAATTCGAATTTTTTTAAAATTTTTTCAAGTTTGTCCATTCATAGTAGCAAACTTTAATAAAAAAAAATATAGGATAAGTGATAATATTCTTAAAGTCTGTTCTCTTGTGAAGAGATTGAGTCATTATTTGATAAAATTGTATAAAAATTGCCGTAGTTATTAGTTAAATAGTATAACAGTCGTGTTATATTTTTTATATATGTCATCTCATCAAATGAACTTTTAGTTCAAAAATTTTCAGAATTTTTGATGGATCTTGATTGTTTACAACAAAATGTGTCAATTTCACGTTTGCACGACAACCAGAAATTTGTGCGTAAAGTCTAAAAAAACAGTTTTTATCAAATAAAAAAAGTTTGGAGGGTTCGAGAAATATAAAAAAAATATTTTTCAGATCTACTCAACAAAACTCACAACCTACACTATGTCATTAGCCGGGTGTATTTAATTTTTTTTATTTTGTCGCATAGTTAATTTTTTTTCAAATTATTTTATTGCCAGTTTTTAAAATTGAAACAAAAAGAAAAGAATTAGAAAATTTTGGAAATATTGTACAATTTTTTCGGGCACTCTCCTTAAGTGGAAAACTTGAGTTGAGATTGTTAGAATTTTATCCATAGTGTACACTTTCTTTTGACGCTCACTGTATATAATGCTGGAGGTTTGTTCCAGGTCTCGTTGGCATATTCATC
Organism: Sarcophaga caerulescens; assembly: GCA_927399465.1. Lineage (NCBI taxonomy): Eukaryota > Metazoa > Arthropoda > Insecta > Diptera > Sarcophagidae > Sarcophaga > Sarcophaga caerulescens. Next base: position 87,420,253 of record OV656868.1, read on the forward strand.
AAAAAATAATTTTTTTTCATTTGTTTGTTTTTGTTGCTGTTTTTTTTTTTTTGTTAATATTTAAATGATGACAAGATGTCGGAAATAACCTTTTGACATTCGCACATAATAAACACATACAATATGACGTGAGTTTTTTCAGTTTGCACACGAAAATGTAGAAAAATGGATCTCATTTATGGCTGAATAATAAACAGAGACGTATGAATGGATTGTTGCATGGACAGACAGATACATTGTATGTATAAATAATAAATAAAAATGACTTTTTAACTACATTTTCCTTTTTTCTTCTTTAGTTTTGCACTTCAGACGTTTATTTGCTTTTAAAAGAAAATTAAAAAAAAAAAATTGCAAAAAAATTAAAAGAAAACTTGATAAAGAAAAAGCAAACAAACGGTAAAAAATAAATATTTGATGAGTTAGGGATTTTGTTTTTGTTGCTCCTTCTCTATCTCTCTCTCTGTCTCTCTCTCCCTCTCTTTAAAGTTGAGGATGACATCAATTATGGCTTATTCAGGACAACCAACAATAAGAAAAAAAGATTTTAAAAACTAAACTTTTAAAGTAAATTAATATGATAAAAGTTTGTTTGTGTCAATCATATGCCAGCTATTCTAGTGGTCATACAACCCTTTAGTCAGAATTGCAACCTAGTTTCTCAACCCCACCCGTGCTGTTTTATCCCGAGATCACATCGAACTGCATGCTACTATGATTCGCAGACTTCACACATACATAGCATAGTTGGTCATTACAATCCTTCAGTTAGGATAACAACCTAGTCTCTTACACCACCTATGTATGTTGTGTGTGTTAATTTTATACATGAGTGGAAGGAGCTGAAGTTCTAAAGTCAACTCCGAACGCTAGATTTCTGAGAAAATTTTCAATGGCAATTTTATTTTACACTCAGAGTTTTTGCCAGAAGACTGCAGAGCCTCTAAAGTCTGTTAAGGAAGAAGAAGATTTAAAGGAAGTTTCTTATGGCAACTTGAGAATTCGGATTATATATATATTACAATATACTACGGAATAGGTGGTGCAAGCAAAATACTCATTCAAGCTGGGGGCAGAAGTTAGACAATTGCATTCAATGCAGTATTCCCTCGATTTACGTCGTAGAATGTTCCGGAAAAAGGCAACGTAAATCGAAACGACGTAAATCGAATTTCATATTGCTCATACTACAAAGTAGTATGTTTTTAACAAGAAACTTAAAAAAGTTACAGTAATCTTTCGATTTACGTCACAGTTGGTTCCAAAAAAAGGCGACGTAAATCGAATGACAACGCAAATCGAAGTTGAAGGGAACAAAATTTTTGACGACGTTAATCGAAAAAACCTAAATCGAGACGACGTAAATCGAGGGAATACTGTACTGTCATGTTTTTACCTTTTAAAAACATTTAAAATATGAGCTCGTAGATTACAAATAAAATAAAAATAAATTTGTGTTCAGTTTTAATTAAAATTCTTTATTATTCGCACAATTCTGTGTGCCACTGTTTACAACTTGATGTAAACAACAATAATTGCTTTTCTTTGTTATTCCTCTGTTTATACCCTTTGTATAAACAATAACAATTACTAGACAATTGACCACAATTGTTCGACAGATCTTTGTAACGGAGATTTTCAAGCCACGATTACTCTCTTCAAACTAGAGATGAGCGATATTTTCAAACCCGTGATTTAATCACGGTGATTGATAATTCACTGGTAACTACAGTGATTGAAATTGCAAAATAACAGGTATTAATAATGTCGTTCTTTCAAAATTGTTACATACTCAAATTTATTTCATTTTGTTTTGATTATTTACTTTTGTCTTTTATACATGAACTTTCTGTGAAACTTAATTGTCAAACTTCATATAAAAAAATTACATTAAAAATAATAACATTGATGATACCACTTTGATTTTGCTTAGTAGTCTTTTCGTAGTATGTATCTAGTTGTCTCTTTCTTACGACTTAATAAAATACGTTATTGTCATTATTGTATTATTGGAATACTGTGATAACAATCACTGTTTTAAAGAACAGTGATTAACAAATCACGTTCACTGAGAACAACGTTCTTCAAAAATCACTGGATCGCTCATCTCTACTTCAAACGCATCGCGTTTGCACACAAGACTAACTGAACGTCACTAACTCACTCGCCTGATTTGACTTGCCTTTTATATGGCAGGGTAAACAGTCTGATGAATGTTCTTGAAGGCAAATATTCATAATTTCGCCTTCTCTATAAATGTAAACACTGTCGTTTACGTTTATTATTGTAGTGTTGTTGGTATATTTTTGTTTACTTGTTTACAATTTCTTTTATGCTGGTGTTTGTTGTTATATTAAGCAGTACGATAATTATCGTAAACAGGATTTTTTACTGCATTGTTTTGTTTTTGTAGCTTTTGTTTATAATTTTAATGTTAAGCAATGTAAAAGCAAAACACCAGTAACTAATTATTTATTTATTTATTTATTAACTACAATACAATTACAAATTATATTCTAATTATATTCAAGCTGGGTAACTTCGACCATGTGCTCGGTGTAGTGTCACAGACCAGAGCCTCTGGTGGGAATCGATCCCACGACCCTCACGCTAATAGTCTAGCACACTACCCACTAGACTACCAGGGCGCTCAAACACCAGTAACTAAATTTTTCATTTTCGTAACAATACATAACAGTACAGAAGAGGTGTCTGATTGTTATATACTCGATTTTCTGATCAATCTTCCAAGAGGGATTCCAATAATACTACGATCTTACATGGGGAGAAACAGAAATAACAGCAGCAAACCGAGAAAGATGCGAGAAGCTTCATGAAAGTCATGTGATCCAAGGGAGAGAAAGAGAACAGGAAGAAAAATTTCTCGCACTGCTTACCCCTAAAGTAGCACAAGCCTTAAACCAGTTGTAGTGTTTTAATGTTGCACATAGTACTGACAAGCCTGTTAAATTGTTTAATAATCCTCAACTTTAGTTTCAAATTCAATAAAAAAAAAACAAAAATGAGTAGGTTACTGCTGAAGCCTTGCAATAGACCATAAAATCTTAATCAAAACCAGAAATTTCCCAGAAAATTATTAAAAACAAATCCACACTTTCAATCAACATGATTTGCTGAAGTATATAAGTACATACATATATCTGTTTGTGTCTGGTTTTTATGATTGTTTTATGATTGTATAGGTTAGTTGTGATATAAATAATGTTATTAGATCATAATATTTTTATTTTCTTTTGTTTTTTGTTTTTTTTTTTTTGTTGTACAAAAACGCACTCCCACAATCCTTGAATTCAATATCCTTTTTGCTTAAAAGCAGGGCAAAACAACACAAAAAACGAACATAAAAATATTTACGAGCCTAAAGGCTCCAGTCAGGAGCAGCTTTAGAAAACAATAAAAAACAGAAAAAAAAACAAACAAAATTATTATTAAATAGAGCAGCAGCAACAACAAGCAGAATTACAACAATATCACCCACGCGCACACACACACACACACAAGCATTTAGAAACCATAAGTATAAGTATGTAAGGGCATGTATGTACATATATGTAAACAGAAAACGACGATACTACAAAAGAGAAAAAAACAACACAAGAAATTATCAGGAACAATTGTATTTAAAATATTCTGATGTTTCCTGCGCTAAAGTTTACACAGGATGACTCATATTAAGTGGCAAATGCAAACACCCACTCAAACGCACACACATACACCCATTTACGCTAAACGGGAACAAAAGGACACACACATACTCTCATAATTTAAACGCAAAACACAGAATAAAGACTAAAACCAGTGGCAGGCATACAATAAATTATTTTTTGTTTAGGAAAATTATTTTCTAAGAAATATTCAACGTTTAAAGCATAAAATAAATTGTGGGAAAAAGTACCAAAAGTACTGATGGTACTTTTTTGTGTTATTTTATCCCTTTAAGAATTTTTGTTTTTTAATGGAACTTTTTGTTAACATACCTATACAAATCAAGGGAATATAAACTGGAATTTGAAAAAATAAATTTTGTGAACGTACTTATAATGTGGTAATCGGGCATTGGCCATACGAAGTTACTTGGAGAATTTGGAATTGTCGGAAGCAGTGACTACATGACACCGCGATATGATTTCTCAATGAATTTTAGGACATCCATTTCGGAAAGGGAGGACTGGAGAAATAGTTCGGCGCACCTCGCCAGAGACTCCGTACAAATTTACAACGATGGCACCAAGCTGGAGGCAGCCGTTGGGTGTAGAATTTATTGGGAAACAATCGGAATATCCCGATCACCGAATCACTGCAACGTCTTTCAAGCGGAAGTATCAGCAATTCAGGCTGCGGTGAAAATTATTGTGGACAAAAATGTTCACACTTGGAAAATCACCATACTTTCCGATAGCCAAGCGGCTATCAGGGCATTGGATTCTAATGTAATGAACTCCAGGACGGTATATGGCTGTCGAAGATATCTTAACGAGGCGACGAATCGATATGATGTTTGTATCACATGGGTACCGGGGCATAGAGATATTCCCGGTAACTGCAGAGCGGATGAACTGGCCGGAAGGGGCACGACCATCGAACTCTCTGCTGAATTCTCTACATTAGGGATCCCTTTGGGTACCTGCAAGCTTATTATTGACTATGCAATCGTGGACCTTGTCAACAGCTTCGGACACGGCCAGAGTGGCGCATTAAATCTAGCCAAGGCTGGATAAGAGACGAACGTCAGCTCTGCTTAAACTCCAAAGAAGTAAGCTCAGCACTGTTATCGGGGTTATTACAAGGCATGCGATTCGTATTGGTCTTGGACACCTTGCAAATGATTTCTACAGAAGCTGTGGAGATGAGGAGGAGGTTGAGACTATTCTTTACCTACTGTGTACATGCCCGGCACTTGGTCGGAGGAGAAAGAGGAGGAGGATCTGGATGAATTGTCATGCATAGATATTGGCTCCGAGCTTCGAGTGGTTCCTGGACTAGGGGAGAATGTGAAACTGTAATGGGACCTGACGTCAAGAGTCTCTAGACTTCTAGAAAAACCGTAAAACGGAGCCTATATTGATTAAATTTGGCCGTATGGCTAAGCAGTGCATATATCGAAAGCCATAAATTAGGTGACCGGGAAATGTAATCTGTATGTTGCCTACTACATATGTAGAGGATCTGGATGAATTGTCATGCATGGATATTGGCTCCGAGCTTCGAGTGGTTCCTGGACTAGGGGAGAATGTGAAACTGTAATGGGACCTGACGTCAAGAGTCTCTAGACTTCTAGAAAACCCGTAAAACGAAGTCTACATTGATTAAATTTGGCCATATGGCTGACCAGTGCATATATCGAAAGCCATAAATTAGGTGACCGGGAAATGCAATATTTATGCCGTGCCTGTAAATCGCTAAGTGTACACCATTGTTTGCTCTTGTTGTGACCACTTATTTTCCCGATCCCAATTCATCCAATTGAAGTAGAAGGAAGCCCTTTAGCATGGCTCTGCAATCAAGCTCTAAGTAATCGTTTGTTTCGCTTAGTTTTTGTAAAAATAGAAACCAATAACGCCTCCAAAGTAAACACGACACCGTACAGTAACTTCGAAAGTGTATAATTACTCTTGGTGAGTTATAAGCGGATAATCACTGCTTCAGAAGCGATAATTCCGCTTGATCAAGTATCCACGGGGAAAAAAATAGGCTGTGGTCGCTTATGATGATTTTTTGATGAATGTTGTCTTCGTCTTAGTTGAAATTCCCAATAGTTCGAGCATTAGAAGGGACCATACTCAAGTCTTTCGCCAAAATAATCAATAAAAATAGCCAATTAATGCCCTTCGTACCAAGTACTTTTTGACATTTAAAATAAAGTACTTTCTTAAAAAGTACTTTTTCTTTTCTAACTACTATACGTTAAATTATAATTCAATGAATATTATATTGGCTTTCAACTAAAAATATGAGAATATTGTTTAGAGTGCTCCCACCTTTATGCTGAACTATATTTCTTATTAAATAATATCGCGTTGGCTTAATAGCATTTACTTTCTCTAATGCCGCCCACAATTTTAACTGTAATTTCCTGTGGTACTGTGGTAATTTTAGTACGTTCTATTGTTTTTAGTTCATTTCGTAAGGGAAATAGGGGAGGGAAATTAGTAAAGAAACGGTAGTAAATATTACAAAGCCAATATAAAGTCATAAAACTATTTATAAACGAGATACAACAGAACTTAGTTCTATAGCTGATGTAAATACACACAAAGCGTGCAAAGTTATTGAGCATTGGGGAACAAAATGTAATAACATGAGTTATTTCTAACTGAGAAAAAAGTTTTTAATTGAAAAGGGCCATTACTTGCAGCCTTGACTGTATCTGCGTCTCAACTACAATGTATAAATAACCCCAGTTAAATGGATTGAGTGTGGTAAAGTTCTTATCTCTACGCTAACACACACACACATTTACACAGAGAGAGAGAGAGAGACATCCCTGTGGCGCCTGCTATATGACATTGACGACTCAAGATATGCTATAAGCAACCACAACAGAATAAAATTTACAATAAAAAATACGATATAAATATCCGCGTATGACATAAACTTTACTAAGGAATAAAACTTTTTAGTTTTTTCCGTTAAGTTTAGTTACTGAAGTTAATTGTCATCAGCTGTTTTGGCGACTAAAAAATCAATATTTTTTCCATTTCTTTATGGGTTTTAAAGTATTTCCTTTAAAAAAAAGAAATAAAGAAATAAATTCAAGCATAATTTAAGGCTTCACTTATAGGACATCTTTTTATATTGTTTTCGTTTTTGTTTTATTTACAATTCAAACAAAACTGTTATGCTCTCTCTCTCTCTTTCTTTGATGAGTTAGGGCAATGCATGCATGCATGTACAATACAAATACAAAAACTAATTTGGAATGGCACGTGTTTCATTTATTATGTTGTGTTGTATTCTGTTGTGTTGTTTTTCAATAGCAAATACCAGTAATACCAACAACAGCAGCAACACAAACAACTGCCAGGACAATAACATCAACAACAACAACAACAGCAACATGAAGAACATAACAGAACAAGTCCCCATGGTATAGAAACACAGACGCCATATAGACACATACACATACACAGACAACATGTACTGAACAAAACAAAACAAAACTTAATCAAAAGCAATAAAAACAAAATAAAACTTCTGAGAGAATTTAAACTACATGTGTATAGAGTTAGGGAGCATAAAAGAGAGACACACATATACGAACGCACACACTCCGGAAGAAAACTTTACAGTTTACACAACACAACACGGCTACTTTAGTATGTATGAAATGTTTACATAGGTGTGTTGTAAAGTAATAAGAAATCAAATACAATAAAAACAATAAACACAAGCAAAATGCGTAAGTATTAACGGTAATGTTAGCAGCGAGGGAACGTAAACAAACGTTTTCAAATTGAAAAAGAAGAGACATTTTCCATTAAAACATGTGAAGAAGAAATCACAACCAAGCAGTTGAAAGAAAATAAAATTTAGATTTCCTCTTAAAGCATAACAGAAGAGGATTTTCAATGTAAAAAATCGTATGAATTTCGTTTTTAATTTATTTCCTTCCCATTATCGTAATCATAACCTTCAACTATGTGAAATCCAACTGAGCTCCCAGCTTCCCATTATCCTAACCATGGCCTCCCCAAAGCTCTGGTCTTCCCTACATTGTGAAATACAATAGAACTTCTAGCATCGTTACAGGGTTTTTTGCCTTTGTTAAACCAACTCCGGAACTAGTCTCTGTACCTTGCTTAATTCCATTTGAGCTGTTATTAGATTTGTCCTGTCTGCCCAGGCAATGGCTCCATTGGCCTTTTCCAACAATAAGTCAATATCCTTTCGAAATTTTATCTGCGATAACTAAGCAATATTTATCGATTATCGAAAACATCGATAACAACATTTTTCATTCAGTGATATTGCATTAAAAAAAATGTTTTCTTTATTATATCGAAAATTTAAAATTCAAACAAATTTTTTCAATAAATTTATCGATAACAAAATTTTTAATTTTTTTGTAAAACGAAATTTTATCAGCGATAACTAAGCAATATTAATCAATTATGGATAACAAAATTTTTCATTCATTGCTATTAAATTAAAGGAAATTTTTCTTCCATTATATTGAAAATGTGAAATTCAAAATTATTTTTTAATAAATTTATCGACAACAAAATTTTGAATTTTCTTATAAAACAAATAATTTTTTTCTTAAAAATTAAAGAACAATACAGACGATATTGAATAAGGAAAAAAGTTATCGATAACTTACATTTTTTATAAAAAAATTTAAATATCTTTATAAAAAAAACCCTATTTTAATGTTTCATATTTTATTTGAAATTTATAAATTGGTTTGTTAGTTAAATGACTCAAAAAGAAGGACTAAAGTTATCGAAAGGAAGGAAAAAATAAAGTTATCGATAACAAATATTTTATAAAAAAATTTCGATAACTACAAAAAAAAAATTTTTTAATGTTTCGTAATTTATTTAAAAAATATATTACATACTTTGCTTTATAAGTTAAAAGACTCAAAAGGAAGGAACAAAGTTGTCGAAAGGAGAAAATCAAGGAAAAAAACTTTATTTAAAAAATATATTACATACTTTGCTTTATAAGTTAAATGACTCAAAAGGAAGGAACAAAGTTATCGAAAGGAGAAAAGCAAGGCAAAAACAAAGTTATCGATAACAAAAGTTTTTCGATAACTTTACAAAAAATTAATTTTAATGTTTCGTTGTTTATTAAAGAAATATATTACTTTGCTTTGTAAGGTAAATGACTCAAAAGGAAGGAAAACACAATGTTATCGATAACAAATATTTTGTAAAAAATTTTTGATAACTTTTTAAAAAAATTTACATTAATATTTCATATTTTATTTAAAAAAATATTTTCATTTGCTTTATAAGTTAAATGACCCAAAATGCGTTGTACTTCAAGGATAATTAAGATTTTTTTTTTCTTTTTGTAGTCTAAAGTCTTTGCACAAGGACTTAGGCATGGGCTTGTAAGTCTTTAATACAGTGTATGTGTGAGTATGTGCGTGTATGCTGGTTTAAATGCGTTTTAAAGAATTTCTCTTTTGTTTCATTTTTTTTCTTTTTCTCTTGCTTAACCGGAAATATTGCGTTTTAATTATTTCCCTCTGCTTAAGGAACAACTATCAGAAAATGACAAAAAGACAATGACAATTGACTTCATTATTTATGCTGTTGCTGCTTTTTCTTTTTCTTGCTTATTTCTTCTATTTGGCATCATCAAATAATAATTTTTTTCCTTTCAATTCCTTCTTTTCCTTAAAAATTAGTTTTACAACTTTTGTCTGTTTCGTTGTTGTTGTTTTTGCATTAGAATTGAATTTTTCATTTGGCGTCGCTTTCCTCCTTGTTTGAGCAGCATAAAACAATACGCGATTGGAAAATGCAAAAAAAACGTGACAAATAAACGTGATTATCAAAAATAACACGTACGACCTAAAAAGTAACAAAATTTTATAAAAAAAAAACGAAAAAAAAAATGACAAGAGAAATAAAACAACGAAGAAGAATCAAATTTGATAGAACGTCCGTCATATCATGTCTTCTGAGAATAAAAAAAAAATTTATTTTAAAGAAATATTCTTGAACTCGTATTTTATTGAGTTTAAGATAAAAAATGGCAACAAAATTTAATACAGGATCCCTTTTTTATGAGAGAGAGATTGTCAAAATTGGTTGATCTTAATGGCATCGATTATTTGATAGAATTTAATAAAAACGTGAAGATTTTTAACAATTTGTAAATGAAAAAAGTGTTCCTAAAGAATTTCAAATTCAAAATATAAAATACTTTCCGTATTTAAAAATTAAATATTAAAGGCCTTCAAAGCTTGCATCACTTTAGAATCATCACTTTTTGTAACCTTATTAAAGAAAATTAATGGGCTCTTAAAGTAATTTCTTTATCAAAATTTTCTTTTTTTGTACTGGCCTACACCTCTCAGGCTGCAGCGAATACACACAGTGTCAATAATCTGTACAGAATAGCAAAACGCGTACCTATTAGAGGACTCTGTTGGTGAAATAACATGAACTGTATGTCGACTACTATGCTGCCATATTATCAGTATCGAGCTCCGATACAATATCCTGCTAGAACTTATACAGGAATAATATATTCTGACGAAGCTGAAGGTGCGGAAAATAGTTTACAAGGTTTCTTGTATGACAGTTTAGCAACTTGAATTTCACCGGGTCTCAACAACAAACAAGCCGGTGTTAGAGCTCACCGCTTCTGTGATGATCGCATAAACACACATAATTGGTCATCACAACCATGCAGTCAGGATTACGACCTAGTTTCTCACACCACTTATGTTATGTTTTATACATGAGTGGTGTGGCCTACAGTTTAAAGTCGATTCCGAACGACACATTTTTGACAAACTTTTCATGGCAATTTTATTTCATTCTCAGTGTTTTTGCCAGAAATCTGCTGAGAGGAAGTCGCCGAAGAAATATTTCTTTTCATATTTCGTTTTGTCTGTAAGCTGGGACTTAAACACTTTGACTTTGATGTCTGCCCTGGGGCTTGAACAGAGGCTTTACGTCTAATAAGTCAACTCACTACCTACTAGACTACGACGACTTCAATCGTCGTCGTCAATGATCGCTTAAATATTTATTTATTTTCATTTATTCATTCATTCGATATTCTATACAACAAGACCTGAGGTCTTATGATTATAGTACAGAATCAGATATATGCTTAAATACTAATATTAATTATAGAACAAAAAATTAATAAAGTAATTATAGCACGTAGTTTAAAAACGTGAAAAATTTGTTTAAAATTAGAACGTACAACAAATTAGTATAAAAAAAAAATCCAAATAAAAAATTTCCAAAAATTATTAAAAAAAGAAATAAAATAAAATTATTAAAAAAAAAGAAATAAAATAAAATTAAAGTCTATAAACAATATTTAGGAATAATATTTAAATAGAGCCCTTTTAAATTGCAAAGCATTACCTATAATTTTTGTGCCCGTGGGTAATGAATTCCAAAGACGTATAGAATAGATGAAGAATTGCCATTCGGATATTACAGATCGATATCGGAACTGAAGAAGATCATTTAATCTATGAGAGCGAGTAAATAACAGCCTCCTAAAAAGGTAGTCCGGTTCATGAGTGTGAATGATCCTATGTAAGAATATTAGAACCTTTATTTTCAAAAGTCGCTAAATAATACACCATAGAGTGACCTCAAGATTCTTAGCCGATCTAACAATTTCAACCAGTGATTATTCAAAAAAATCTCAGGCCGTATAGAAAATTTCATAGATCTAGGAGTTATTACCAAAAACATTTAGATTTAGTGGGATTGATACAAAGACCGTTCGCACATGCCCAATTATGTACCCGTTTAAGATCCTCATTAAGTCTGGACACATGTTCGTCAATATCATTTCTGTCAGCATTAATGTATATTTGCACATCATCAGCGTACATATGTACCGTACTAAACAACAAATGTCCAATTAAATCATTAATATAGATTGTGAAAAGAAGTGGACCCAGAACCGAGCCCTGAGGCACTGCCCTAGAGACGTGTAAAGGACGTGAAAAATTATTCTTATTATAAAACGATTGTCGGCGATCAGCCAAGTACGATGATGGAAGACACATTGATGTTTGGGAAAAGTTAAATAAGTGTCTCAGCTTCAAACAAAGATTTTCGTCATGGACCATATCAAATGCCTTAGAATGATCAAGTAAAACCAAGAATACAATATTCCCTTGATCCATGCATCTTCGAATATCCTCTGACACTTCTAAGACGGCGGTTGTACAACTGTGTCTAGGCCGAAGGCCGGATTGTCTATCAGTAAGTAGGCCTTTATCGTTTACAAATTCAAAAATCTGTTTGTGAATTAATTTCTCAAATAACCTTAGAATAGTCGTCGATCGTTGATCAATGCTGGGGGCTTCTATATAAACAAGTTGAAAAGGACTTGAACGACTTAAAGGGCAACATTGTCAAGGAGACCTTAATGGATTTCTTTTTTTTTTGAAAGTTGGCGAAAAACTTTACAAAATGCAAAAAAGCACACACACAGAAAAGGAGTCTTTTTTTTATTAAAATTTTAAAATTTTCTTTCAAAAAAAAGAAAGTTTAGCTCTTTGAATATAAATTCAGGATATTCTCTTGTAGAATTAAAAATTCCAAGGAATTATTAAGGGAGTGTTAATATTTAAAATTTTATTTCGAATAATATGGATTTTTAAATCCTTTTTTAGTTAAATTTTCTTAAATTATTTTTTTTTTTTAGTTTAATTTTTAATTTTAATGTTTTTTTTAATTTTAATTTCTTTTAATTTTTTTTTTTTTTGAATTTATTTTTTTAATTAATTTTTTTAAATGTACTCACCTACTTTAAATGTAAATCCTTAAATTGTTCCTTTTTTTGTTTAATTGATTTTGTTTAACAATTGATGATTATCTCCGTTGATTTTATGCTTCCTTTTTTATGTTTTTATTTTTAAATTTTTTTTTTTTTTTAATTTATTTTATTTTTTGTTTGTTTGTTTCTTTTTATCTAAAAAAATTTTAATTAAAACTGCAATAAATTTAATAAAAAAAAAATTAAATTCAATTTGAAATTGATTAACTGACTGACTGACACTTCATTAAATTTGGAAAAATTTTCATTCAGTTTTGCACTTGAAAATGAAAACAAATGAAACGAAAACAGAAAAAACAAACACACGCGAAAACAAAGCATTAAACAAAGTTTGTAGCAGTGGCTGTAACTGTAGCTGAGGCTGAACAGTTTAAATTACTCGCAGTGCAATTTTCCACATAACTAAGCATTAAAGTACTCGATATTTATTTATTTACATTTTTTTATACGTCTCCTCTCTCTCTCTGCTGTGCTCTCTTTTATGCTTTCTTGCTGTTTAAAATAAAAAAAAAATAGAAATAAAAAACAACAATAACGGTATTAAAAGTTTTCAATGCTAAAGTTTAAGGGGTTTTAGTTTCTTCCTCTTAAACAGGAACAGCATGAAAGAGTAAGAGAGAGAAAACACACACACACACATACATGAAATAAAATAAAAGCTGCTATAGGTGTTCACTGCACTTTGTTGTTATTTTTTTTTTATTTTATTCTTTGCTACGTAGTAAGAGTCTTAAGCAGAAAACAAAAAAATTCAAAAGGAAAGTTTACAAATAAACCAAAAAAAAAAAATACTTAACACTCTCTGACACATACACACACACACACACAAATGCAGCAGGAATTACTTGGGCATAGTGATAGACACGCACACACACACACAAACATGTATATAAACTCAATTCACTTCAAATGAATTTCTTTTTTTTTTTAATTCTTTTTGTTACTTTTTTTACCTTTTTCTTCTCTTCTTTTTTTGTTAAAAATTTCCTTTTTTGTTTTTATTTAATTAAAGTGTAATTTAAGACATGAATTCCTTAATTATTTATTACTCTGCACTCAAATGCAAAAAAAATGAAAACAAATCACCACCACTTTCTTCTCTCTAGCAAATAAAACAAGAGATTTTTTTCTTCTTCCTTCCGTATATAAAAGAAAATATTTCTTTTTTTTTTTTCTAAGCGCGACGTGTCTGTTTCGTTTTACAGTCGTTTGAATTCTGACTTGATTCACTAACGTTATTAAAACACTTTGTGGAAAATAAACATACACTCCACACACACACACACACACATACACATACTCACCCAAAAACAAACTCTTTAAAACAAACAGAAACCCTCTGGTTTGATTGTCAATTCAATGATAATGTTATTATTGCCATGCATTGTTTTGCTTTAATGGTTTTGCTGTTATAAACGGAACGCATTGGCATGTGGAACATGTTAAATTTCTAACACAGTAATTTGCCTTAAGAGAAGCTGTTACGGAGAGCAGTAATTGAAACTCTGTTAATTTTGTTTACTGTTAGTTATTAACAGCTGTTGTGCGGTTGTTATTTATTTAACAAAAGTTATGTTAAGCTTGATGGTAAGATTGGCAATACAAATCTATTCCAATTTTTTTCGTTTGTGTTGCTGTTAAATTAAAAGACTGTAAATGGCAACTGTGAGATGGAAGACTGTTACAAAACATACGTTAGTTTTAAATTTAAATTTGAAAAATAAATCAATTTCTACGGAAGGTAATAAGAAAAATTCAATCCAAAGCGCAATTCTCGCATCATACTCAGGTACTACAGTGCCGTTATACTATGTTCACGTATACACCTCTATTGCGTAAATCGCAATTAACGCCAATATTGATCTCAATATTTCATATAAAATCTCAATTAATTATTGCTCAATTAAATGCTAATTGTTATAATATTCAGTAAAACTTTAAATACAGCACTGTCATAAGTACGTTCAGTGAGCATATTACAATTTTCCGAACACTTTTGTTTCCAGCTGTCAAATGAATATTGAGTAAGCTGAATATTGCGTATATTTATTATACCTGAACGGTTAAAATATTGTTCTCAATTAACCGAATATTGACTCAATTAAATTGCATACGTGAACATAGTATTAGCCTTTCATTTTTATCTGTTGAAGACTATGAAAAGATTAATGGATAGTTATCTATGCCAGAGCTTGGACGGTGATCTATTACCTAAAGGAGAATACGCATAATACAAGGGGAAGGTATATGGCTGCCTTACTGTATTTCAATAATGTGTAAATGGGTGCCATAGTACGCTCTGACAATATTGGGTGTACAGGATACTGTGGTGGACTGGGTACTGCAGTTATTTCATGGCAGAACAATCTATTCGACGCACAGAGGGGCATTTTGCCTGAAAACCTGGCCAAAAAGGCAAAAATGAATTTAAAGAAATTTAAGAAACTGAATATGCAGTTCGATAGACAACAAAATTCTGCATTATGTAGTGAATTTTCACGACTTTAAGTTGAGATTTGTAGATTTGAGACGATGTCAAAGTCAGGAAAGTGAAGAAAATTAAATGTGTCTTTGGTGTTTTTTTGAAATTTTAATAGGTTTATATGATATTTTTTTGTGGCTAAACGAATAGAGGTTTTATATTTATTTTTTTTTTTTTATTTGAAAGGTATGAGCAACTGCTACTTTCAGTTTTTTATGTATATCTCATATATTAATGTTAAAATTATTCGTTCAAAATTTAAAAATAATAAAAATTTCGCATTTTTTTAGCCTCCCTAAAAAAAAGATAAGGATTTTAAAGGTGAAAGTAGTTTTTAGTAGTTTAATGTTAAATACCACAAGAAAATATGAACTCTCTACATTCAGGAACAAAAAAAAAAAGTTTGCGCAAATTTGCGCAATTATTTTTGGCGATTTTTTGAAAATTTTACTTTTTTTTTGAAAAATTAAAAAGAATTAGACGCAGTGTAATAAAGTCATAGGCAATAAAGCCATATGGCCTTATTTCTCAATAGAATGAGAAATAAAACCTTAATCGAGATGTCCTGAATAGGTTACTTTTAAGCAGTGACCCTTTTATAAGCTGCAGTACACAAAAATCGCGAAGGAATAGAAAAGCATTTTCATCAGATACTATTAAATGACTCCTTCCTGACATTGATGATGAAAATGATAACGATTTTAACGATTGTATTTAGTTTCACTTTTCAAGTATTTTTAAGTTAAGTATTAAATAATGTAAAATAAATATTATAAATAAATATTAATTATCATAGAACTTTAAAAACTTAATTACATATAGTATATCGACTATTATAACAATATGAGATGTATGTTTGATTTTCTTAATGGACCGTATGTGGTACCTAGGGGCACCTATGATCCGATCATAATAGAATCAGGTAGAATGATTCACATTCATATTAAACATGTTCATGTCGAATTTCATAGATGTAATAAAATTTTTAAGCCAATTATAATTGCTAAACATAATTTCTTAAGGGACCCTATTTTGGACCTAGGGACAATTATGGACCAACCATAACATAATTTGGTAATATGATTAAGATTTACAAAATACACGTTCATACCGAATTTCATCACGATACCGATGTTTTTAAGTCATTTATAAGCGTAAACGTGAATTTCTAAAGGGGGCTTTATATAGGGACTAGGGTCAAATGTGATCCGATTTTCACCAAACTTTACACCATGATTTCTTAGTACACAGAACTGATCCATGCTAAATTTTATCATGATTGTTGCATAATTACCATAATTAAGTGTAAATAAGTGCAATTTCGAAGGGAATTTGTATGGGGGCTAGGCGAAATCACGGACCGAATTGAACCAAAATCAGTTGGGTTCATCCTTAGACCTAATTATCACTAAAACTATTAAAAAAATTCCAGCCATTAACTCATAAAATACTTCTATTAATTTTGGCCAGGTTTTTAGGCAAAATGCCCCTCTGTGCGACGGTCGCTATGAGGATAGAAAGAGGAACATAACAGGGTATGGAATCTACTACGAAAACTTGTGATAAAAAAAGCTACTGGTGACTCTGGTACAGATCAACAATAGGATGACGTAGTTCCTTCAATTTTGGGTAAATTCTTGGCTCCTATTAGGGATTGAAAGCAACTAAGCTTTGAGAAAGCTTAGCGAGTTGGCATCTAATTGCAGATTCAATGTTAATCCCAGGAAAGCGGGGGTGAAACTTTTCCCAAAAAATCTTATAAACCTGTTTGCCCATTTAGGTTGTATGGATCGTGTCAGGACTGAACTTCTTGAAGCTTGTTTTAGAAAGTAAACTGCTGTAAATGGCTTCAAGGTACATCATGCCCTCTACGGTCTCTCGGTTCTAGGGTATGATGGATAAAAAGATCCGCTTGCATAATGACAACTACATCGCCGCTGCACATTTTTTTAAGTCTCTTCCGGCTGGATGTCTATTGTAAGGGCTCAGCAGTGACTATCAGCAACTGAACAAAGGCATGGATTGACTGGTGATTGCTAAAGAATCCTGGCACATGCTTCTACACTATGACTTTTCGAGAAAGTTCAGAAAGCCCATTACCGGAAGCGAATGGAAAAATGGCATGAAGCACCTTGTGAACGACTCCATAATGGCTCCACGACTGTTTCGAGACTATAGGTTGAGGCATATTTGCGTAAGCACTTGGGTAAAGTTAATTTCATAAGACTGCCGGAACATTTCAGCGTACACCAGAATGGCAATATCTCTGGCAGGTGGCTGCCAGGGCACTAGGTTCTCATATAGTTGCCTCTAGTATAGACTATGGGAAAGCGTAGAAGAACGAAGTACATATCTGGGGTTCTACTTTGCACACGATCTCACTGATCTGTTGGGAGTCTAAATGTTTTCACCTGAAATTTCGGATGGTTCGAGTATTCTAAGCTTCTAAGCACAGAAATTCAAAGATTGTTGTGGAATACAAAAATTTTTGGTTTCCATGTTGTCTTTGTCTCTTCGTTAACAGCTGAACAGTGCCAACCCTAATATTCTGGCTCATGAATATCCACGTAGAAAATATAGTTTTAAAGAGTAGAACTTAAATTTGTTTTCCTGACCCTGTATTACCATATCACACTGTAGAAGCACAATTTCAACTCCTTTGCACCCACTATTCAATTTGAATTATTAAAACGCTTTGAAAAATTTTAAAGAAAGAAAAAAAACTTTTTGAATGTCATAAAACAACAATAAAAAAATCGATAAATGCATTATTACACTCACACATACATGCATATATACACACGTATACAATATACAAGCAGCAGTAAAAAGCACAATCGATCATCAGATTTTAAATTGTGTTTCCTTGGCATTATTTTTGTTTATTTAAAACAACAACAACAAAAAGGAAAAAAACTTCGCTTATCATTGACTTTAAAAAAAACTAAGGAAATTACCAGAATAAAAAACAACAACAAAAACATCAACAACAAATATTCCAACAACGTCACGCTATGGCTAAAGATAATGAAGCCACTAACTTTGTATACACTCAGTACACTCACTTATTACACTCATTACAAGCACACACACACATATATATACACACATAGTCATTATATTGTCAGTTATTATTACATGAAGAGAGAACAAAAAAAATAAATATTACAACACATATGCTAACTTATACAAACATACGCATAGATACACACACATACATACATACACATGCACACATAGAGGCTTGTTTATTTGGTTGTAAACAGAATTAAATAAAGAGAAAAAAGCCAATATGGCTGACTTCCGTTTCAACAAACAATCCAAACCAATTTGCACATTCATACTCATAACACAGGATGTGGCCTACCAAATGGGGACGGATTTGAATTTTTGTTTTTAATTTAAACATTACGTTCATACGTACATACATACATACTTATGTACATACATACATACATACATACTTATGTACATACTTATGTAAATGTCTAATCTAGGGAGCCCGAAACAGGAGGAGAGACGGTTACTGATGAAGGTAGTGACATCGATCGCCCTATATGGGCCGAGGCTACGGATAAGAGGACCTATAGAGCAGGAATAGAAACAGCCTACAGGAGATCGGCTCTCAGGATAATTTCTGCCTTCCGCTCGGTCTCTACGGATGCAGCATTGGTGATTACGAGAATGATGCCCCTGAAGCTAGTAGTGGACGTAGAGAGGAGGAAACAGTACACAAGGAGGGGAACATATCTTTCGAACCCTGTTCAATTAGTGGATAGATAGCAACAAGACTGATTGAATTCCACCAAGGGAAGATGGACCTACAGACTCATACTGAGTATAGGCGAATGGACCAAAAGGAAACACGGCCAGGTGAAATTTCACCTGACCGGCCATGAATGTTATAGAGCATATCTCTATAAGTATGGCCACGGCATGGATGAAGCATGCCCTCCATGCCGGAATGAAAGGAAAACGGCATAGCATGTTTTATTTACTTGCCCGCGATGTAATGATCAACGAAATTGCCTGGAGAGGACAATAGGATACCAGGTAAAGCCCGATAACGTGATTAACCTGATATTAACCTCATATGACAATTGGAGCACAGTATGTGTTTTCGCAAGGAAGGTATTGATGCAACAAAGATTGGCTGAGAGAGCAAGGTCAGCAGAAGTGGAAGGCAGCTCTCGCAGAATCTTTACCTCCCCCGATGTAATACTTAATTGTGGTCCCGGGGGAGGCGACGACTGGTTGGAAGTGTGACGAACAAGGTTGGATCAGCAAGCCGAGAGTAAGTCTTCCGGCGAATCGTGCACATTGGGTAGGCCAGTCCGCCAATGTCTTTTTAACATTTCCCGAATTTAGCTTGTAAAGCTATAAAAAAAAGCGTGCATACAATATTGGCCATTACAACCTTTACTACAGCGTTGCATTTTTAATTTTATTCATGAATGGCGGCACCTACAATTAAACGTCGACTCTGAATGACAGACTTTTCATACACAGTCAGTTACTCTCACATACTTTTTACAGCTAGTGTTACTGTACTTTCTATCGTCCCCGTGTGGTAGCGGGAAGAGAATACTACCACAGTGATCACCATACTTGTCGGAAAAGGCGACTAAGGGTGCTGCTACCAGTCAGGAACTATTTGGGGTTCAACTGGTAGCAGTCTGGTCTTGGCTTGGCTGCGAAGCCTGACCAGAGGTCTTTAATCTGATACCACGGGACTTGTCCCTGCCTGGCAATTGGTGAGGCCCCCTTTATGGGAGCACATGGATGGCTGTGGTTTAGACCCAAATCGCGGGGAGTGTGTCAGTACGGTGTGGCGTTACATTCTTAACGCATTAAAGGAGTTTAGATGGTCTCCGACCCCTAAACAAGGGGGAAGTCTTGTCCAAATTGCATGATTTTGAATTGGTACCCACATACAGTGTTGCAGCCAGTATTTACAGCATGTATGTGGGGGTCTACGCATTATATTCACTATGTGTCCTTTGTGGCACCGTGGGAGATGCATAACGGCGAGGCTCACGTTAAGCAGAGAACACTTGTACTTTCTATCGATGTTGAATTGAGCACACCTTTCGCTAAACCTCTACCAGAAAGATGCTCTCGAGTTTTTCCATGAGTTGTGAATTTTTTTACTTTGAGTTCAAAAACACCTGCTTATATCCTACTATGCGTATACCACAGAACCTGCTGCTGTAGGTAATGTTCTCACTGCCCCATTTATACCAATGCATGTCAGTCTTTCTTTGTGTCTATAATCCATATGGCCACATAATGTAATCTCTCCCTCTCTCGCCCACTTTAATGCCATCTTACACATACTTAAACACATTAGCTGTCTTTTCTGTGACGATAATGACAACAAGACCTCGACTTTGCCAAGGAAATTTTTCATTCAATGTTGTTATTGCCATTAACATTATGATGGTTGTTATTGTTGTTGTTGTTGTGTTTTCTTTAAAAATTTATTTCCTATTGTTTTATGGGAAAAATTTCACGCTTATCAAATCAAGTTCATAGTAAATTCAACAACAACAACAGCAAGATTATTTTGCTTTTAAATGGCAAACTTCCAAAAATAACAACAAGAAAAGGCCTTTTTCCAATGATTATTTAAAAAAATTGTTTTTGTTGTTGTTTTTTAATAAATCCAAAAGGAGAGGGGGTGGGTCAGAAACAAAAGAAATGCTTGAGAAAAATTGAAAGCAAACAAGGCATTGGTAAAGGGTTAAAGGAAATAATGCCAAGCAATGCTTATCTTATGGGCTAGAAATGTTAAATGAACAGTTAACCAAGAAAATTTAGGTTAAACCAAAAGGCTAATAAAACAAAAAGAAAAAAATTATCGTTATATACACAAATACATATAAAAATAGGAAATATCTGTGTTTGTATGTGCGGTTGTTTTCGAAATTAAAAGGATTTTGTTTTTTTAATTTTGGTTTACCCCCCCTAGCTGGGGCTCTTTAATAATTTAGTTGGATTTTAAAAGTTTTATTTCTTTTTAGATTCTCTTTTCATAATTTTAATAAACGTTTAGTTTTTTAAATATTTTTTTTTCCTTTTTCTTATTTGAATAACACTGTGCTACACAAACCATTACATGCAATAGCAATTCGCCTTTGTTGGAGTGCTTGGATAATAATAACACTGACAAGGTTTCTTTCTTTTTCTTTTTTTTTGCAGTAATCGATAAAAACTATTAAGATTTTCATATTCTATAGACTAAGATTCGATTGAAATAGATTTGCCATATAAGCCCATATATACATATGACGTGTACATACGTACATACATATGTGCATATTTTTCTGTTACTTTTGTAACACATTGTAATCCAACTGTAAGACAAATTCTTTTTCTTCATAAAAAGAAAGTAAATACACTCGAAAAAATAAATTAGACAGCCATAAGGCTACAGTTCACTATTTCAAGTCAGCGGCCGTCAAAACCTTTCAAAACCCTTAACAGGTTAGGCAGGCTCCCAGTCTCCTGGCAGATTTTCCATTAGTCACCCTAACACAGATTGTATTATCGTCATGGCGTTGATCCAGATGAAGATATTGACGTTATCGTGTAGCAAAATTATTTTTATTAATTTTCCGAATGTTAATATCTTACCGATGACGGATTTCATTTTCAGATGGTATTCTCTCTACAAGATGCTCATCCTCCCGTTGTTTCTTTATGACGCAGAGGCATGGACCATATTATGCAATGATGCAGCAGCCTTGAGAGTATTTGAGAGAAAAGTCCTACGTAAGATCTTCGGTCTAGTGCGAGTTGGCGATGATTTTCGCTTCCGATCCAACAGTGAGCTGTATGAGCTCCTCAACGACATAGACGTTGTGTAACGTATTAATATTGTTACGTTTTTACCTTTTAAAAACGTTAAAAACATGAGTTTGTAGATTGCAAATAAAATAAAAATAAATATGTGTTTAATTTTAAGTCAATTCTTTATTATCTGCACAACTTTTGTGGCACTGTTCGAGCTTATTCCACGTATACAATGATAACTTTCACAATTTGTGCTTGTTCGTGATATTTCTCTGCTTACAACCTTTTTTGTAAGCAACAACACTTGTTAGTTATTCTTCTTTGCTCACAACCTTCTTTGTAAGCACAACACTAACAACTGTTTTCTTCACGCAACTTGTTTGCACACAAGTCTGACTGAATTATAACTCGATCTCGTATCTTTACACACCACTGGTTGAATTCTCACTCAATTCAACGCAACGTCGTCACACGACTAACTTAACTCGAACTCCGAGAATTACGTGTCTTCATACACGACTGACTGAATTCTAACTGAATCCCCGTTGCTCGCTTTATCTTGCCTTTTATATCACTGGATCAACAGTGTGATGAATGCCCTTGAAGGATGGTGACGACCTTCGGGAACAATCCAAAAATGTAAACAACTTGTTTCCATTTTTGTTGTTCGTGTATCTTGTTCACTTTCGTCCAGGCAGAGTTGTTGTTGTTTTGTTTGTTTGTCTTTCTATTTTTTATACACGGACGTTGTTGCTATATTTTTGTTTATTCATCGATCTTGTAAACAAGCCTGTTATTTTTGTTGCTATATGTTTACTCATTCGTTGATCACGTGAACAACTGCATTGTTTTGTTTTTGGAGCTTTTGTTTATCATTTTATGTGTGATCAAGTCCATTGTGTTGTTTTTGGAGCTTTTGCTTATTATTTTAACAACACCATTTCTATTTTCGTAACAATATCAAGCGGCTGCGCTGGCTTGGCCATGTCGTTCGAATGGAGGAGGATGCTCCGGCGAGACGGGTATTTCAGGCGGGGATCTGCGGAAGTCGGCGAAGAGGACGACCTTGTTTGCGTTGGAAGGACCAAATCCAGGAAGCCTTGTCATTGATTGGTGTGGCCAACTGGCGTAGGTGAGCAAGAAGCGGAGGCGGTTGGAAGGATGTGTTACGGCAGGCCGAAATCGGTTAATCGGGTAGTTATTGGCCAATTAAGTAAGTAAGTTAGTTTTCTGTCGCCGTGGTTTAGTAGGTAGTGTGTTGGTTTATTAGACGTGAGGCCTTGGTTAAATATGAGAAAATATTTCTTCGTTGACTTCCTCTCAACAGATTTCTGGCAAAAACTCTGAGAACAAATAAAATTGCCATTCACAAAAATCTGTCGTTCGGTGACGACATTAAACTGTAGGTCCCTTCACTTATGTATAAAATTAACACACACAACATAAATGGTGTGAGAAGCTAGGTCGGAATCCTGTCTGAAGGGTTGTAATGACGAATTATGTATGTACTCTACTACATTTCTAAAGGATAACATTTAACCGTTGACGGATTTAATTTTAAGATGGCATTCTGTGAAGACCTTTGATCGAAAAATGTGGTCATTCGACAAGCTTTCGAACGAAATAAGCGATCGTGATATAATTCTGCCGCGTAACAAGAAAGATTACAAAAGATTTCTCAAGAGGCGACACTACCTGACCTTCCAGTGATGTTCATGTTCTTGATGTTCTTGTCTTTCGGTGGCTCAAGAAGCCAACCATGATGAAATTTATTTCTTTATTTCACGGATTCGAACTGTGATTGAACGGTTTTGTAGTCCACTATATCCACCGCTACGCACCACCATTAATACAATAAACATTTCTAAAGATTCCGTGTCAAAAAATTGATATTTTTTAAAGGCAATTATAGATACCCTGCTGTGAAGTGAAATATCTTATACTGTAAGCGGTCTACATCGAGCGAAACAAATAGAGTTGGACAGGGCAGGGCATAAATATGCTATTTGCAACTATTTTCATTTCCTTAAGCGTACATTTCAAACACTCACTTTATTGCGTGAGTGTACTAAAATACGAGGAAGTTCCCATCCTCATCCGACCTTCGCGTGTAGATAATAATTTATATTCGTTTACTATTAATATAACGTACGCTATAGTGCTCTACCACTCTCTTCTTATCACTCTCAGAGTCTCTCTCTCCCTACATTCTTATAAAAACATAAAAAATAACAAGTAAACAGACTACATGTTACCGTTATAAACACTCTCTTTCAGTTTTTATAAACACGTACGATGGCATACGAATCCACACACACACATGATATTCATATGCACACACATACACCTGAAAAATACGTTAATCGCATGGCCATATTAAAGAATATTCGTTTAGAGGAGTATGCGTGCCAGTGTGTTAGCGGCCATACATGATATGTATGTATGTGTGTGTTTAATTCATTGAATATATTTTTTATTTATTTATTACACCGCTTTGCTTGTGTTTATTATTGCCTCTAACGTTGCGTTAGTTGCTGCTGCGGCATTACTATTGAAAAATAGACCCGTAAACTATACTTTAGTATTTTTTTTTATTCATTAAACGGTTTGTACAGGCAAGTAATTGTTTTTGGGTACTCTATGACTTTATAGCTGGTCATTAAAGGCTAAACATTCAATCGGAGTCAATTAAAGTACTATGTAAAGCTGGTTAACGAAGTTAAGGTATTAATTTCAAAATTAAAGCAAAAATATTTGATGAATTTCTTTAATAAATTATTGTTTCTGGACAATGCCATATGGCAACTCTATTATTCTAGAACATGCTTAAAGAAAGGAAATAATAGCCTTCACTAAGAGAGATGGCAACTCTATTATTCTAGAATACGCTACAAAAAAAAACTGAAAATTAGATTGAAAATGCTTTGTGTTATCCTAAGGGTCCTCAAAGAAAGGAAATAATAGCCTTCACTAAAAGTGAGGCTGGAAAAATTATTTTTCTTACACGATTTCATTTTATTTAAACGAATTAGTGTTGTCCGATATATGAGCCTATGTTAGTTAGTCCATTAGGGACTGTGTTTTTTTTTTTGATAAAACCAGCACTCAGGGGATGGCCCCTACTCGTGCAGGTTATAGGAAAATCGGTTATAGGAAGGTGGAAGAGAGGGAGTAGTGTTTGTGGACATCTCAAGATGCGAACGGCAAGGAAACGAGTTGCTGCTAGATGACTATAAAATGGCCAGTGCTATACCTTCACCATTAGACAGTCTACAGCAATCGTCTCCAAGAAGCCCGCACCCTTCAGTCCTAGCTTCTCACACTACTCATGTTGTGTGTGTTAATTTTATACATGACTGGGGGGACCTACAGTTTTAAAGTCGACTCCGAACGACAAATTTTATTGAGAAGCTTTTCATGGCAATTTTATTTACTCTCAGAGTTTTTGCCAGAAATCTGCTGTGAGGAAGTCGCCGAAGAAATATTTTCGTTTTAATGTCTGACCTGGGATTCGAACTCGGACCTTCAGTCTAATAAGCCAACACACTACCTACTAGACCACGGCCTAATGCCTACATATCCGTGTATAGAAGTTGCATATCTTCCGACAAAGTCTATCTAACAACCTGCAAGTATAAGGATAAGGACATAGCAATACTTCAAGCCTAATATGTTGATTCTGGAGTGAGAACACATACTTGGAACCTGTGTGTTAATGCATCTCAAAAGGAAACAGTTGGGTTCTTATCAAGTACTAGGCAAGGATACATTCTGGATGTCGTCAAGACAATAGGATAGGAAACAGTATACAATAAACCATAAGGTTGCAGTATTCTAACAACTAAATAAGAGCCTGTGGGTATTACGTCTGTACGTTGATGTGTAGGGTATCATGTGGCCGCTGTTGTTGATTTCTTACCTTTTTACGGCCATATATCAGTGCGTGTATTGAAATCATTTTTCTATGAATTATTGCAAACAAAAAAACAATACGGCAAAATGATGGCAAATAATTTCCTGGCAAAAAGAACTAAATGTGGCCTATAACTTTATATGACATTATGGCTAATGACATGTGTTAAATAAAATTTGATGGTTTAATTAAATACACACTGAGTAGCAGCACCAACACCAACACCAAGTAGAAAACAGAAACTTTTCATTCTTTCGTCTCTTTGTTTTTCAAATAAATTGTAACTTAAAATATGCTTTCAAATGCTTTTCTTGTTATTTTTATTTCTTTATTTCTTTATTAACTATGTACATAGTATGTAAGTGTGTATGTGATAGTAGAGACAAACGACCCAATTTCCATTGGCTAGAGAGGAACGTCAATTGAAACTCTAAAACCTTGAGTTTAGTTGCCATCAATTTCCTTTCCTTTCTGTCTTCAATTCTATTTCTATTTCATTGTATTTGTTTTTGTTGTTGTTGTTGTTGTTTTTTTTTTTTAATTTTTGTTTCAATTTTATTGTGAAATTCTTATAAAATCGACAAAAATTTCTCTAGAGTTTTAAAACGTCTCAATACAGTTTATTTAAAATAACTATTTTATCACTCTTTCTCTCTCTCTCTTTAACCTTTATGGCTTTCCTTTTCGAGCCACTTTAAGAAATTGTCCTTAAAAAAAAAAACGAAAAATAAAAAGAAGCAAAAAAACATTCATTTTACAAGAGTTTAGATTTGTTGTTGAGATTGTCTTGTTGGCCACAATCTGGGCAATAAATTTTATTTGTATTTTTGCTAATCACTGATACAAACACAGATAAGATACTCACATACACACTGACACACACACACACACACATACATACTCATACACTTGTTCACATTATATTAACAAGACAACAAATTATGTTCGCTGAAAACAAAAAAAAAAAAGTACTTCAGTTTTAAAGTGGCCACTTTTTTATTTTTTTATTTCTTTTTCCCCACTTGTAAACATGCACGCTACAGTAAGCATAATAAGTGGCGGAAAGGAGACCACTTAAATTGTTTTTTTGTTTGGTTTTGGAGTAAACATACATAATTGGCCATTACAACCGTTCAGTCAGGATTATGGACCTAGTTTCTCACCCCACCACTTAGTATGTTGTGTGTGTTAATTTTATCCACATGTGAAGGGATCTACAGCTTAAAGTCGACTCCGAACGTCAGATTTTTTGAGAAACTTTACATGGCAATTTTTATTTACTCTCAGAGTTTTTGCCCGAAATCTGCTGAGAGGAAGTCGCCGAAGAAATATTTTCTTCATATTTTCATGTTGACGTCTGACCTGGGCTTTGAACTGAGACCTCACGTCTAATAAGCCAACACACTACCTACTAAACTACGGCGACTTTTGTGGAGAAGGAAATATCAAAATCGTTGGCAATTAAAGGGTGATTTTTTAGCTATTATCTTTTTGGCAACACTGGTTTAAACAGTTCACGCACGTTTCGTGTTTTGTTTCACTGTCAAACATCTTCAGTTTGGTCTATAATTTAATCATGAATCGTCTTACAAACGAAGAACGCTTGCAAATCATTGAATTTTATTATCAAAATGCGTGCTCTGTTAAGAATGTTCATCGCGCGCTTCTTCCATTTTATGGTCAGTTTAATCGACCCACTGAAGCGGCTATTCGGGCTATTGTAACTAAATTTCGCACCAAATTTACATTGTTGGACATTAAACCACCAACACGCTTATGTAGAGTGCGAACAGAAGAAAATATCGCAGCTGTATCGGCCAGTGTTAATGATGACCATCAATTATCGATTCGCCGCCGTTCGCAGCAATTGGGCCTCTGTTACTCAAGAACGTGGAAAATTTTGCGGAAGGATTTAGGTGTTAAGCCTTTCAGAATACAGCTGGTGCAATTGAAGCCGAAAGACCTACCGCAACGCAGAATTTTTGGTGAATGGGCTCTTGGAAAGTTGGCCGAAGATCCACTTCTTTTTCGAAAAATTGTGTTCAGCGACGAAGCTAATTTTTGGCTCAATGGATACGTAAATAAGCAGAATTGTCGATTTTTGAGTGAAGATCAGCCAGAAGCATTACAAAAGCTACCAATGCATTCAGAAAAAGTCACCGTTTGGTGCGGTTTATAGGCTGGTGACATCATTGGACCGTACTTCTTCAAAGATGCTGCGAATCGTAACGTAACTGTGAATGGTGAGCGCTACCGTGAGATGATATCCAACTTTTTTTTGCCCAAAATGCAAGAGCTTGACTTGCATGACATGTGGTTTCAATAAGACGGTGCAACATGCCACACAGCACGCGTAACAATGGACTTATTGAGAGGCGAGTTCGGTGTACATTTTATTTCACGTTCGGGACCGGTCAATTAGCCGCCTAGATCATGCGATTTAACGCATTTAGACTATTTTTTGTGGGGCTATGTTAAAGCTCATGTCTATACAGACAAGCCTGCTTCAATTGACGCATTAGACAACATTAGAATTGACAACATTGAAGCATTTATTCGTGAGATACCGGCCGAAATGTTGGAAAGAGTATGCCAAAATTGGACTAAGCGGATGGACCATTTGAGGCGCAGTCGCGGTCAACATTTGCATGAAATAATCTTCAAACATTAAATTATATGGACCGTACTAAAGATTCAAATAAAGATTTCATGCATTTTTCTGAATTTTATGTGTTTTTTTTTTTTGAAAAATTTTCCTATAGCTCTTAAAAAATCACCCCTTATAAGAACTGGTACCCTTAGAACTACATTATCCCAGGCATTGTTTATTATCCTTGACTGACTACGACACACAGCATTGGTGGTGTGAGAAACTAAGTTGTATTACAAGCAAGACTACGACTAGGCATGCTGGCGAAAGAAGTGCCTAAGAACGCAGCAATGAAACTGAACGCGACAAGAGCACGGCAGTACAGATCAGAGCTCAAACATACATATTTCGAATGGTATGAGTTTGATGTCAACGTTGTACGCGTTGTACTCATTGCAACCCCTGTACTTATAAATCAACGTTTGTAGTGAGTATGAATGAATCAGAGTACATAGTTAAATTTTAATATTGTTGACTTATGTATGTTGACTTATATTCAAAATTTCATGGAGTGCTTATGAGTAGCGAAAAAACGATTCATTGCTGATCTCTGGTACAGATCGATAATGGTTTTACAACGAAAATACTGCAGATCTTATAACGATAATAGTTGCCATACCTCCCCCCCCCAAAGCACGTAATTCAAATATTCATTAACGAATCCAAATAACCCGATGAAATCGGATGTGGAATCTCTTCAAAACAGTAGAATCTTAGATTTTTTCCTTGTACTCGTATACTCGTACTGTTATACTATTGATGTTATATAGAACACAGCTTTGGGAATTCGTTGTCAGAGTATAGCGACTGGAGATATATGTACAGTATTGGCCAAAACTAAAGCACCCCCTCAGTACATTTAGGATTGAATCGTTGTCCGTTTGGCCTGCCTCTGGATGCCTTATGCCATCTGAATCCTTTAATTTAAACTTAGATTCGTCAGAAAACAGCACATTCATCCATTTTTGGACACTCCAGTTGAGATGGGCCTTGGCAAATTCAAGTTTGGCGATATCAAAGGTTTTTTGCTGGTCGTCGACTGAATAATCCGGCCTCTACCGCCCTTCTGGGAATTGTTCTTTCGGTTATTTTTAAATCTAAGCGGTTTCGTACGTGACTGGAAGATGCTGAAGGATCATTTTGGATTGTCCTTTTAATTAAGGAGTCTTCATGTCGCAAGGTTTCACGTCACCTTCCTCCAGAATGAGTAGGAGATGTGCGACCAGTCTGTAAAAACTTTTAAATTAGCCTAGAAATAATTGATCTGTTGATTGAATATTTTGCACTCAATTGATGCCTTGATAAGCCAGCTCTCCAATCCAATCATTAACTTAAAAATCAACCCACAAAATTGCAAAACCAAAGAAGATTTATTTGAAGCCGCAAAAATAGCCTGGGAAGCAATATCTCCTGAAATAATTAATAATTTAATGTCCCTTTTGCCTAAAAGATGTGCGTGTGTCATTCAGAATAAAGAATTCACAACGAAATATTGATTTCAATAGTTTTTTGTGCACCTTAATTGGGGGGGTGCTTTAGTTTTGTCCGCTTATATTTGCGACTTAAATTGTTTTTTGAATTTTAACTTTTTTTTTAAAAATTCTGAATTCCTTAAGTTTGTGTTTTTCAATAATAAGGATATAAATAAATAAAAAAAAATAAAAATTAAGTTTTAATAGCTTTGTTTTCTTAAAAAAATTATCATTTTAAAAAAATGTACTGAGGGGGTGCTTTAGTTTTGGCCAATACTATACATTTGGGGCCACTAGATTAATTTAAGATTGTCTAAGAATTTTGGCAGGAAACAATTATTTTCATATGGCTTCCTGGATATGGGAATATTGGAGGAAAAAATAAAGCAGACATACTTACAAAGGCTAATACAACATAAAATTCATATGAATTCATACGTTAGATTGGTAATTCCCTGCAGTGCAGCAGACAAACGATCGCACACAAAGTTTACTCACTTGGAAAGATGGAAGATCGGGCAACATCATGAACCGCTGCTGACAAGGATCTGGAACAGATCCCAGCCGAAATATTCCAGGGAATGTTACGATGAGTAGGAGTTGGATACCATCGAATACCTCCTCTGTAACTGTCCAGCCCTTAGTAAGTTGAAGTTGAAGAACCTTGGCTGGGGCTTCTTTGAGGTTTTGAATTCTGTGTCGAGAGCCGACATAAAGGCTCTCCATAGATTCATCATTAGTTTAAGCTGGTTCAAAAGTGCTAGGGCTTCAATAGTGTAGTCGCGCTCTTTTGTGTGTTCCGTTAGGCTATGTAATTCCTCTGCTTAGTCATTCTCCCTTTCCTACTGTACTTGTCTCAAAGAAATTTGCGTTAAACCTAACCAATGCAGTTATAAGTGGCACTATCCCCTCGGTCCAAATGCTTGAAGGCAGGAAACGACTTCTGCTGTAATAAGAAGAAAGAAGAGTAGACCGTAGAATATCTGCTGTTACGGTCCGGCGCTTGAGAATCTGAAACGAAGGATTTTTAGGCACCCAATATTTATTAACAGAATAGGTACTATCACTCAAAGTTCTCATGTTTCGTTGTTTAAAAATTTATTTTCTGTTAATTTTTTTTTTTTTAAATTTTAAGAATTTTATAAATAGGCCTCTAATGAAAATTTGAATATTGTTTACCATGCCTTATTGCTGTCGTATTTTATTTGAACAACTTTTGTGGCTGTGCTAGAAACATTATTTTCTTCTAAAACAAATTTCACACGGTAAATAGGCCTCTAATGAAAAACACCAAATTCGTTTGTTGTTTTTCGTTTAATTCTTCTCTTCCTTCCTGTTTTTGGAAGCATTTCTAGCACGAAGAAACTACTTTTTTTTTTGATTTATGCCTCATAATTGACCCTTGCACCTTGGATTTTAAAATGCCTAATTGCAGTTGGAATGGAATGGACTATGCTTGCTTGCTTGCATTGGTCTCATGTATCCTATCCTTGAGTCGTCGTATTATGCACAACGGTCTAGAGCCTCAACACCAAATTATTTCATTTGAAAATACGTTGGTTGGTTGGTTGCTATAAGACACTTCAAAAACATTTTGACGCACTTTATGCCACATGTAACACGTTAAAAATAAATATTTATTTGCAATACGAGTACAAACACACATACACCCTAAACTAGATGGATTTCAAACCAAAAAAAGGAGGAAAAAACTGAAATATAATTGCAAGAAAGAGGACAAACAAACATACAACTCAAGTATAACACTCGCTAACATTTCAAGTATTTTCGAGTGTGTGTATGTATGTGCGTGTGTGTGTGTGTGTGTTGTGAGAGCATTTACCGGTCCGTTAATAAAAAGGAAAAACACCAAAAATGTCTGTATATGACGATTGTCTGTGCCTTTAGCTCCACTACCGCGCTACCACAAACTTGCCTGCCTGCCTGCCCGCCTACACATATGACAGCATAAGTGAGCAGCAGCAATACCTTGGCCACTTGGCATACACACTTACTCACTGACAGACACAGACAGACAGACTTAAACGTAAACGTAACGTGCATATATTTTAAACCGAAAACGAAAATAATTTTTTATGTTTTTCTTTTTATTTTTATTTCATTTTATTTAAAGAGTGTAAGAAATGGAAAAAAAAATTGTGGAGAATATTTTTTTGTTAACGTTTGAATTTGGCGCCTAGAAATTTTATACAAAAACGTATAATTTCTTACCCTTGGCTCTTCATTTTTCTGACAAACATATACGCCATGTCTTGAGTAAACAGACATACATTTAGAGACAGACATGAGAGAGAGAGCGAGAGAGAGAGTGAGCGAGAAATGTTTACACATACTTACATATAAAAAGTCGAAAATATAATTTTCATACACTGCACTATGGCTCCAATATCTTCAAAATGTACGTAGTTTTCTTTAGTTTACATTTGAAAAAGATTTTTATCAGGTCGTCTCAAGCAGTGGTGTTGTGCTAATTTTTTTTTTACCGGAACGCGTATATATAATTATATAGACAGGGCCGATCCTGGGTATGCGGCCGCTCTGTGCGGTCTCATGTCCCAAATTTAACGACGGGGGTGATTTTCCATGATAATCCTGGCGGCGGCGTTTTTTTTTTTAGGTCTCATGTCCCAAATTTGACAACGGGGGGAGGGAGATTTCCCCCAATTTTCGCCCGTCGCCAGGATCAGCCCTGTATATAAACAATAAAATAAAAAAATAAAATCCATAAGCATTACATACATATATATAAAACTAATTGAATTTCTGAGTGCAATCCCGTCATCGCGGGAATTCCCGTCATTTGACCCACAGTTAAAAACCATGATTTAACGATAAAAATTCGGAAATACCCGCTCTTCATTTTTGTATGGAAAAAATAAGTGATTCTCTTGGTAGCAACAGTTAAATTTAAATGCGGCCGAAAGGGTTAAAAAATGGTTTTAAATATTCAAATTCTTAAGTAGTAATTAGTTCGGGTTGGGGTTCACGTATTTGTTTCGGTTCGGGTCGAGTTCCGGTTCAGCAGAAAAAAACGTTCCGGACTCCGGTTCACGATTCGGAAAAACAAGCCGGTTCGTTCCGGTTTTTGTTCCGGTTCGGGTTCGGTTCAAACCCTTGTTTATAAAAATACATATAAAAATTCGTCAAAAATTAGAAAAAAAAATCAGCAATTCTTTTTAATTTTTTTTTTTTCAAAACGTCAGCCAATTCTCGTTATCAGAAATCATCTTTAGTTCCGGAACGCGTTCCTGTCCAAAAAGGAAGTACCGGAACGACGTTCCGGAGCGTTCCGGCTCGACAACACCACTGGTCTCAAGGGTCGTTAGGTCTACTCATATAATTGATAAGAAAAAGATCCAGGGATTCCTCTTCTTCCTCTATAAGTAAGCTCTTGAAAAACGTCACACTTACTCTATAGACAGTATACCTATAATATCTCCTATGAACCTAGTATCCTAACAAACTTCAGAACGCTGCTCGATGTCAACAAGTACAATTCTATGCCCAGCAGCTGATATGTTCTGATGTTTTATTCTCATCATCACAGAATCTACATGCTCGGTTCTATACGATTCCCATACTGAAAATATATTCTTTTAGTCTACCGAGCCCTGCTTACTACACATATAACATACATACATACATAATTGGCCATTACAACCACCCTTCAATCAGGATTACGGTCTAGCTTCTCTGATAAGGAAATATGCTTTTGGACTCCCTTTAAAAGGTAGACAGACAGCTTCTGGATGGATTATACGAAGGGGAAATGAAGGTTCCTAATTTTTTTTTTTTAATCATCTAAGACACTTCAGAGAGTGGACTTTTTATGGTAGAATATCAGGGATTTCAGAATCTCCAGGTATAAATGACCCAGGTTGGACCATACTAGAACGGAATAGATCCTGGAACTAGAAAGGAAATCTTTTACAGTGTTGATAGGTGTTTATGACGGAGGGTTAGTATGTGTGACCAGGGCACGCGACTTTCTGTTTGTGGTAACGTTGGAGAGTCGGTCAATTTTGCAATTAGTTTAAGCACTGCATAAAGGCAATGCGATCACATTTTCCAGTATGTGGAGATTTGAAGTACAAATTTCGATTTTAATTCCACAACACAAATGTTTGGCTATCTCTTGATTAGAGAGAGCATTTTCAGGAGTTTGAAGACTCTTACACATTTATTGAAAATTTTTATAAAGTAAATTTGTACACATTTTCTGGAGGCCTATTTCCCAACTTTCTTGTGTGACCTAAACTTTATTGCCTTACGACCCATTGTGCTGGTCAGCTAAATCTCATTGCACTACTAACAACAGCATTCGATTTGTTTTTGGTTTTTTTTTATTAAGATTTGATGCCTTAAAAAATTTAATAAAATTAAGTAAATTTTATTGTCTAACAGCCCATTGTGTTCGATGGCTAGATCTCTCTACACAACACTAATAACAGTGGTTCGTTAGTTTTTTGGTTTTTTTTTTGTTTTCTTTCATACAATACTTGCTGGGCTATATTTGATTGTTCATAACGGTCGTGTAAATATGCATGAGTGTAAATGTGTGTGTGATTGTATGTGTTTATGGGGTATATGTTACGTCGCCAACAATTCTTGTGTGTGCTAGTGTAGTAGTGATGGGGCATGAGTAATTGTGGCGTGTGCATGTGTGTGGAGGTAGCAGTAGTTGTGGTAGTAGTGCCAGTAATATTATCATGTTCGTTTGTATGTGTTTGGGTGAGAAAGAGAGATATTCGGTAAAAACCGTTAAAGGGCATAAATACTTACACTTACATTGGGCTATAGGACATCTAGCAAACAATTCGTTTATGAATTGCTTTTGTAGTTGTTAGTATTTTTTTGTTTTCTGTTCGTATTGTTGTTGTGGTTGTTGTTGTTTTAGTTTTATTATTTTATTTGTTGTATTTCTTTCGGTTGTATTATAAGAATGAATTCATTTTTTTTTAGTATTTTATTAGCGCTCTAGCGGTAAACACTTGGTTTCTTAATCTCTTTTGTGCGGCGTATGCAGGTCTCTCTTAACGTCTCTTAAACCAAGCAAACACGCGGAAAGTCGGGTTTTTTTTTATTTTTTGGTTTAGAGTTTATTTAAAAAAAAATATAAAAGTTTTAATAAAAATAATAAGAACAACAATTTAAATAAAATTTTGTATTAATTTAAAAACAAATAAAATGTAATTCAGAATTTACAAAAAAAAAAAAGAAAACAAAACAAAAAAGAAATAAAATTCCTCATACCACCACTTTCATTAAAACAGCGAATTGAATGGACAATTAAGGCGCAATTATCATACAACTGGGTACCACTTTCATATTAAATTTCAAGTCATATTCATGCATATACTGCTACTGGACATGTGATGTCATATGAAAATTCACACAGGACATTAGTACTTTACTTAGTGGGGGCCGGTAACTAAGTAATCCGAAAGCCTTTTTCTTTTTGCAGGCAATTAAATTCAGTTTCAATTAAAAATGCATTAAAGAAATCACACACATTTTTTCTTATAAAAAAAATAAAATTAAATTTAAAAAAAGTCATATGTGAACTACCAAAAGTGCTTAAAAGTTTCAAAGAAATCATTGCTAAAGACGCTGTTGATCTCCTAACATGTTTTGAACACAAAGAAATCATATTCAGAATCGAATTCCTACAAACATAAGCCTCCGTTTTTTATATTATAACTTATAAATAGGCCCTTTATTGAGAAAGACAACTAATAACACGGTGCGACAGTGAAAATAATCCCGAGTAACTACATAGTCTACGTTGTTCAGTTAGTTGAGTAAAACTAAAAAATAACTTTTTTATATTTCTCGAACCCCCCAAACTTGTTTTATTTGACAAAAACTGTTTTTTTTTACTTTACGTACAAATTTCTGAATTACTCAAACATTTCCGACCCGATTTCTAAAATTTAAATCTTGTTAGAAAGGGGAGAGATGGACCTTTAAGATGGTATACACATATCTATTATTCGACTTAACATGCTATGAGTTTTGATAAGGTAAAATTAGAAAATTCAAATTTTTTTTTTATATTTTTCAAGTTTGTCCATTCATAGTAGCAAACTTTAATAAAAAAAATATAGGATAAGTGATAATATTCTTAAAGTCTGTTCTCTTGTGAAGAGATTGAGTCATAATTTGATCAAATCGGACAAAAATTACCGTAGTTATTATTTAAAGAGTCTAACAGTCGAGTGATATTTTTTATATATGTCATCTCATCAAATGAACTTTTAGTTCAAACATTTTCAGAATTTTTGATGGATCTTGATTGTTTATAACAAAATGTGTCAATTTCACGTTTGCACGACTTCCTGAAGTCGGCTAATATTTGTGTTTTTTGCAAATATTATTATAACGCTTTGCGCAAACATTGGGCAACTTCTGGTGGTCGCTCAAACTTGAAATTGACATTTGTGTTGTCCAATTAAAATTCGAAAATGTGATCGCATTATGTTGTACGATTTTATTTGAAGTGCATTAAGTGTAATGTTTAAATTGATAGCAGAATTAAAGAAGAAATTTTCATACATAATTGGTCATTACAACCTTTCAGTCAGGATTTCGACCTAGCCTCTTACACCACTTATGTTGTGTGCTTTAATTTTATACATGAGTGGCGGGACCTACAGTTTAAAGTCGCCGTAGTCTAGTAGGTAGTGTGTTGGCTTATTAGACTTAAAGCCAGGGTTCGTATCCCAGGTCAGGCATCAAAACGGAATATTAAAAAATAATATTTCTTCGGCGACTGCCTCTCAGCAGATTTCTGGCAAAAACTCTGAGAGTAAATAAAATTGCCATGAAGAGCTTCTCAAAAATCTGTCGTTCGGAGTCGACTTTAAACTGTAAGAAGAAATTTTATGAATTTTAAAAAACTAGGAGCCTTCTATTCCTCTTCGAATAATCCATCCAGAAGCCGTCCGTCTACCTTTTAAAGAAGGCAGTTCAAAAGCAAATTTCCTCGTCACTACAGCAATATAATACATTCTTTGCCTTGCCTTTTATATGTCAAAGTAAACAGACTGAAAATGTTCTTCAAGGCGAACGTTCATGACTTTGCCTTCTCGAAATCTCTATAAATGTTGTTTACATTTATTCTTGTAGCGTTTGTTGTTGTATTTTTGTTTACCTGTTTACCATATTTTTTTATGCTGGTGTTTGTTGTTATATTAAGCAGTACGAGAATTTATAAACGGGTTTGTTTACTGCATTGTTTTGTTTTTGTAGCTTTTGTTTATAATTTTAATGTTAAACGATTTAAAAGCAAAACTCCAGTATCTAGAATTTCATTTTCGAAACAATATTTTCAGAGAAAAACATGATTTTAATGGCCAATAATGCTTGAACTGTACAGTAAGACGTTCCAATAAGTTCCTGCGCTAAATGAAACAGCGTTAAACGAGGCAACTTAACACGTACATATGTAAGTCCATTGCGACTTCGGAAAATACAGTTGGAATCTTTATTCTGGACAGATTAACAAAAGAGCGTTAAAAAATATACATAGTATACACCGTTGCTATATAGTGCACCGCCTTTGGTTGGTGCATGACCGTTTCATTTGCACACATATACAACAAGTATCAATACAGTCTGCGAATTAGGGGAAACCCAATACTACCGCGTAATATTGAAACAGCGTTAAGCGATATCTTACTGTATTCACGTTTGAACCATCATCAGTTAATTTTAACGATATTTACGCGTTCTTTCGTTGTGAAACATTCCACATTCGCATATGACAAACCTTTCACTTAATAACTGACACTCCTTATTGGCTCCTAAGAAAAGGAAACAAGAACCCTAACGAGTGTTCATACACCAAACCCTGACCATAATAATTCCATCATAAATAGTCTCTCAATTACGAAACTACATCATCCTTTACATCTAATGCTCGTTAGATCATAAGTCCATTGTATTATAAAGATTAATTAAATTGTTTATAATTTAATACACCAAACAAACATCATTTGAAATCGTTTTTCTTCTTAAATTTCCAGTACATGTGGGATTATGTCCTTTTTATCGCCACTGTTAAAATTGGAAAACCTTTCGACGACGCCCATTATGAGTTTGGATCATGTACCCGAAGAGAAACGTTATAATAAAAATAATATTGTGGCCAAATGGTGTGCACCAATTAATGGTAAAATGTATCGCATTGAACTGGAGCATGGCACAACCAGTGGTCGCCGTATGATATGGGTTAATGGCAAGGTTCGTAACTATGCTGGTGCTAATCACATTAGTACAGTACCTTTAAATTTGTTTTTGTTTTTTTTTTTTCTATTCTTCAGGAAGTTTTAAGACGCGATTGGATGTTTAAACTGGTTGGTGAAGATACATTTTATATCGATAATGCTCGTTGCATTATACGAGTAGATCCGGCTCCAGGCTTTAAGTATGAGTATCTTTTGTTTATCGATGGCAAATCACATGATCAGTATACCGAGGAACAAACAAAACAGTATCGTTTATGGTTGACCACAATAAATGGCATTGAGTATCGTATAATGTTGGAATTGGACACGTTGAATTTGTATATAAATGATCAGTTAAGGAATGAAACGGTAAGCAGAGAAAAGATCATGTCAGCCACCACAAATTCTTTCATTTCATGGGCAAAAAAAGTCGGTAATCATTTTAATTGAACGTTGTATTTAGGCTAACTTACCAAGGCCATTGAAGAAGCCAATGCTGTACGGCTAGGTAGACACTCAGAATATGCTCCACAGATTCGACTCTCCAACGTTAGCACAAACAGAAAGTAGGGTGCTCTGGCCACACATATTAACCCTTGTCCTAAAGATGCAAAGCTCCTTTAAAAACACCTATCGAGATTGTAATAAATTTCCTTTCCAGTTCCAGGACCTATTCCGTTCTAGTATGGTTCATTTATGCCTGGAGTTTCTGAAATCCCCGATATTGTACCATGAAAAGTCCACTCTCTGTCCAAAAGAACTCTCTATTAGGTTCACGCCCTTTACCGCTCCTTTATTTAATAATTCATTTGCAGCTTTATTAAACCACAGCTCTCAATGAACCCAATACAATACCTTTCCATTATTCCTACCCAGAAGAATAGCGAGAGCCTGCCAGCACACTAAAACTAATCTCGTGTTAACATAGCACCCGGCCAGTGCCATCAAAACAGCTTGTCCTCGTATCCCCCCGCGCAATTCATTTCCAAACCAACTTTGCTGTCTGGTTGATAGCAAACAGCTTAGCCTGTTATACAGTGCTCTCATCAAGGACCCTATAGGCCAGCTTAATGCCACCCACAAAATCCCTGATAATAAACAATACATGATTGTCAAGTATGGTACCTGTCTGGAAAAATTACAGCCTGTAGAAGGCAGATGTCCTACTTATATAGTCCTTAAAATTCGGATTCACAAACCCTTGGTTAGGTTAGGTTGGAGTGATAGCTTTGATACCAAGAGCTCACTTGAGCACGCATAGCGGTCCGCTGTGACGCCACATGTGAACACAGCCTCTGTACTGACGAAGTTCCTCCAAACCAGGGAGGAAGAAGAAGTTGATCAGCGCAAGGGCTGCACATTTAAACCAGCCCGGAAGTTTGATAAACGAAGGTATATCCTTGACATCAATGAATGATAGCTCCGTCAAGCTGACAAGGATTGGAGAGCCAATCCAATGGACACTGACAAAGAAAGTGGACAACAGTCTCCTCTTCCTCAGCAGAATTGCACCCAAGGCAGAAGTCGTTGGATGGGAGCTGTATTCTTTCCGCGTGTCTTCCCATTACACAATAACTTGTAAGCATGGCCACTGTGATCGAGATAACGTTACTACCAGTCCAAGTAACTGGTTGGTGCGCCTACTATCCATCGAGGGCCAAGTGGACCTAGCGGTGGAGCAGGACTCCTCATTGACCCTGGATAGGTTGGCGTCTCGAAAGAATGTCCGCGTGATGGCCAGCTTGACCGAGGCAAGTGTTATCCCCAACTCGATTGAGAACGATTCCGGAAGTAGTGCACTAGCCCTGGCGAGCTTGTCGGCTCTGCAGTTTCCCGGAATATTATTGTGCCCAGGGACCCAGATAACAGTGACACTGAAGTGCCCAGAAAGAATGTCGAGTCAGCGACGACATTTCCTGACGATCCTGGAGTTATTTACAACATTCGACAGAGATCTTATAGCAACCTGACTATCAGAAAAGATTGATTCACAAACCCTAAAAATTCTGGTAAGTCCAAAGTCCCCTACCTCAAAAAGTTCTTGCAACCACTTGCAACGTAATCAAAGGAGTACTCCTGAGGGCATTCGAAATGCCCAAAGAAACATATTTTTGCATCTCGTCCAGCAACTTTTTCCGAATCGCCGTCACCAAGGCCTCCCATCATGTCTTTTTTTTTCAAACACCTTTAAACCCCACAATATTTATTAATTTATCCCCTGTTATGTTTTTGTTTTACAGGCTGAATTCGTTGATGGCGGTACAGATACTGTGGTCCATGAAAACGATGTTGAATTTCGTTTGCAGACACGTTCGAGCGGAAACAAGCTAAGCGGCATTGTACACACACTTTTAGCCAATCAAGTTGAAATACCCGAAGCTAAAATACAAGAAATTATGCAGGAACCCTGTTCCATTTTATCACCCTAGGCTTTCAAGGAAGGAAAAAAAACGAACAAGAAACCAATTGTGATTTTTCTTTTATTTTTTTTTAGAGGATATGCTGTGTATTATTAAATAAAAATTTAAATAAAATTTAATACGAATTAATTAATTAACGTTCTTTTATGTAAATAAATTTAAAGGGACCCCTGGGTAAATCAGCCGTTTCGTCCATAAATTCCAAATAAAATAAACGATTTTCTACGTTAGCCTGCCACACTTCCTCAAGAGACGGTAGAATAAATTTTAAGCCACTTGAGCAAGGTTCGCCGTACACGAAAACACGCCATGATGAGTCTACAGTTGTTAATTGCGTAAGTATTGGCCTGGGTACGCTTACAGATTTGGGCAATTTTATCAAGTGCATGGAGCCACCAGCTACATAGCCAAAATTGGGTTGTATAATCGAAGATGAGCTATCGTATATAGGATGAGTAAAGGTTGTGGCACACAAAGCTACTTTACAACCTTTGTGGAAATCGTAAATATAGGGCGTAAAGCCGATATAAACCTGAACGAAGAAAAAAAAATTAAAAATAAAACAAAAAATAAAGTTTGTTTAAAAAAATATATTGTTACGAAAATGGAAAAATCTAGATACTGGTGTTTTGCTTTTACATCGTTTAACATTAAAATTATAAAGAAAAGCTACAAAAACAATGAACTTGTTTACAAATTATCGCATTGCGTAATATAACAACAAACACCAGCATAAAAAATGGTAAACAAGTAAACAAAAATACAACAACAAACACTATAAGAATAAAGGTAAACAAAATACACAAACAACAATAATGAAACAACGATGTTTACGTTTATAGAGATCTCGAGAAGGCGAAGCCACGATCATTCGCCTTCAAGAACATTCATCAGACTGTTTATGTTGCCTTGTAAAAGGCAAGGCAAAGCAGGCAACGGAGTCAGTAAAAGTTCGGTCAGTCTTGTGTGAAGACGCGGTGTGTTTCAAACAGTAATCGTGGTTTAAAAATCTCCTTTACAAAGATCTTTCGAATAATTATCTAGTAACTGTTATTGTTTATGCAAAGGGTATAAGCAGAGGAATAACAAAGAAAAGCAGTTGTTGTTGTTTACATCAATTTGTGAACAGTGGCACACAGAATTGTGTGAATAATAAAGAATTTTAATTAAAACTAAACACAAATTTATTTTTATTTTTATTTGCAATCTACGAGCTCATATTTTAAACGTTTTTAAAATGTAAAAACGTAACAATATCAATCAGTATGAAAATGAAATTTTAAATTAAAAAAAATGGTTTCTTAATTAAAAAAAATTTTAAGAATTAAATTTTAAATTAAAAGTTCATTTTTAAATTGAAAAATAAAATTATTTTCAAATTACATACCTTGTCCTCAAGTGGCATGTTGTCATAGTCAACTGACACTGTATTCTCTATACGATCCAAATCCTTTGGAGTAATGTTCTGGCCATTTTTCCATTCATGTAAATCTCTTAATTTATTTTTAATTCTTTTATTTTTGCTCTTATTGCTCTCTTTCCGTATATGACAATTTTCCAATTTATATTTGTAATAACCTGGAGAGACTCGTTCCATTCTACCCACTATAAACGTTAAATCTAAATTGTCCTTTTGTTTTATACAATACGGCGCTAAGCGTAGTGGTTCCATTTGCGCATAGACATCGATAACAACATAAACAGTTTCTGTATCATCAACATCAGCTGTACAGAGCACATATTCACATTGCAATGTCTTCTTTTTTCTAATCAGACTATCATAACAGAAGTTTTCAGTGGGTAAGGGTTGTTGATAAATGTAACCGAAATTGAATTCCATGCTTGGAAGAGGTTATGACTGCCACAAGGTGCAAGGAACTGTAAAGTAAATCGAAAAATTCATCTGTGAAATCAATTGTAATCAATTTCAATTCGGGCCTTTCCCGAATATTATTTGTAATTGCAGTGCTTTGAACTTAATCAGATTTACTGTTTACTTACACGTTTCTTTGTGTGAGTGCACGATAAAAAAAATAATATAATTCAACAGAGCGTTCTTAGTACCGTGTTCTTAGACGTTCACTGTTCTACTAAAATGTGTAAAAATGTGAATGTTGCTTGCTCTCTCTCTCTGTAGGATGAAACTTTAAAGCTTTAAAGGGAAATTCCTTAGGACAAGAACCGGGAAGCTTATATTTCACCATGCAGAAATGAGTGATCGTATTTTCTAAGGGAAGCTTCTTAAGGCAAAAAAGGCGGAACCGCAATTTCATCATGAAGCATACTGATCACTTAAAAGAAACCCAGGGAAAAAGCTTTTTTTAGAGCATTTTTAAGGGCAAGTCCCATAAGGCCATGCACTTTCACAGAATATGATAATGACAACAATTCTATGGACTTTTCCTTTTTTATGTGATAAATAAGTTGAGTTTCGGAAGTTTATCACTTCGTAGCATACCACAGTTCGAATGTATACATACATATATTCGAACAATACAATTTTGACTTAAATGCCACGCCCACAATTTCTTTCTTTTTAAGACAAGCAACAATAAATTTACCTCAAAATTTGTCATTTACTCAAGAACAGCTCTGATGTTTTCACGAATACTTTTAATAGCGTTCTAAGGTTACTCTAAACCATGAGACAGTGATCAGGGTTTTCAAATTTATAAAATTAAGACAACAACAAATATCATGGGATGGTCAGGCAGGGACACCTCTTGAAAAATATGCTCTTAAGTAACCATTACGCCCAAGGCCTGTAAGCAGATATCATTGTTTCTAGAAAGTAACAGATGAACCTGGCTATCACCTTAGGGCGTGTTATATTAGATCAGACACCTTATTAACAGGAAATACTTGATTTGTATAGTCCTTTTACTCCTCTAGGGAGCATAGGGCCGCTACAAGTTGATTCCAATGACCATCAGCGCGATGTTTGACTTCGTTACACTGTAGACGTAGTTTGGATAGTTCGGTTGTGATTTGGCGTTTCCAGGTGCGTGATGGTCGTCCGGTGCGCCTGCTTCCCTGGGGTTTCCAGTCTCTGGCTTTCTTTGTGATTTTATCTAATGGCTTGCGAAGAGTGTGCCCAAAACATCCCTAGTTGTGTTTTCTTATTTCCCTCCCAA
Source organism: Sarcophaga caerulescens (assembly GCA_927399465.1). Classification (NCBI taxonomy): domain Eukaryota; kingdom Metazoa; phylum Arthropoda; class Insecta; order Diptera; family Sarcophagidae; genus Sarcophaga; species Sarcophaga caerulescens. The sequence goes on from OV656868.1 coordinate 87,463,887, forward strand.
TTGATTGCTGGTTTGTATCTGACCAGAGTTGGGCATTGGATATTATGGAGGGCCAGTAAACACGCAAGACTCTACGCAGATATTTGTTAACAAATACCTGAAGAGACTGGGAATCGCGCCGTGCCATATTCCGCGTTTCGCAATCGTACAGTAATGTGGATTTAACGTTGGAGTTGAAAATTTTATTTTCGGTGCGTCTCGATATGTGAAACAATTTCCAAACAAGCTTAACTTGGGCAAAAGCAATGCGTCCCTTATTAATGTCACTGGCAACATCTGCTGATAAATCACCGGATTTATCGATTATACTGCCTAGATAACAGAAGAAATCCACTTCATTAATTTGCTTGACGTATATTAGGAATTTTCGCGCTGCGTTAGCATTTATCCTGAGTGTTTTGGTTTTGTGGATATTCATCTTCAGTCCAGCTAGCTTTGCGGTTTCGCTAACTAGATTTAGCTTTGACTGCATGTCGGAGAAAGAATGACTTAGTAAGCACATATCATCCGCATAGTCCAGATCTTCCAATCTATCTTGCAACCACATGTAATCCCTCTCCTATGACTTGGTGATAAATGAAACCAAAAAAAAACAAGGAAAATAATACGAAAAAGAGATGTTTGGTGACAGTTTTATGTTCCCTAAGAGGACGATAAATATACACTCTAAAGTATCCTTATAAAGGGTGATTTTTTTAGCTATTATCTTTTTGGCAACACGGGTTTAAACAGCTCACGCACGTTTCGTGTTTTGTTTCACTGTCAAACATCTTCAGTTTGGTCTATAATTTAACCATGAATCGTCTTACAAACGAACAACGCTTGCAAATCATTGAATTTGGCATCATTGGACCGTACTTCTTCAAAGATGCTGTGAATCGTAACGTAACTGTGAATGGTGAGCGCTACCGTGAGATGATATCCAACTTTTTTTTTTGCCCAAAATGCAAGAGCTTGACTTGCATGACATGTGGTTTCAACAAGACGGTGCCACATGCCACACAGCATGCGTAACAATGGACTTATTGAGAGGCGAGTTCGATGTACATTTTATTTCACGTTCGGGACCGGTCAATTGGCAGCCTAGATCGTGCGATTTAACGCATTTAGACTATTTTTTGTGGGGCTATGTTAAAGCTTATGTCTATAGAGACAAGCCCGCTTCAATTGACGCATTGGAAGACAACATTGAAGCATTTATTCGTAAGATACCGGCCGAAATGTTGGAAAGAGTATGCCAAAATTGAACTAAGCGGATGGACCATTTGAGGCGCAGACGCGGTCAACATTTGCATGAAATAATCTTCAAACATTAAATTATATGGACCGTACTATCGTTTCAAATAAAGATTTCATGCATTTTTCTTAATTTTATTTGTTTTTTTTTTCTATAGCTCTTAAAAAATCACCCCTTACAACAGTATGGTTTCTGAAGAACAGTGTAATTTAAATCTTACCCTGGTGTCTGCAATGAAAGGCCATTCAAATTTCTTAATATCGTATGAAGTAATTTAAATTTTATTTCAAATTATTAGTTTTTCTTCTTCTTTTTTTTAACAATTTTCTTGTTGTATTTGTATGTTTTTTTTTTATTTATAAATTTAATTTGTTTTTTCTTTACTTTATATTTGTTTTTTATTTTTATGAATAATTTTTATATTTTTTTTTTTGTTTAATAAAATATTTTGAAATCATTTTTTTTTTTGTGAAAAAAAGAAAGTGAAAAACAAAATCTAGATTTTCTTTTAATTAAAAATAAATATTTGTTTGTATAGACTTTATAAATAAATTTAAAAAATGTTTTAAAAGATGTTACAAAATAAAACATAAAATTGTGAAATTGTTAATAAATTGTGAAAATTAAAACAAAAATATATATGAGAAGAGTAAAGCTTTTAATGTTAAGGTTGGTTGTTATATGTAAACTTAGTTTGTAAGTTTATTTTAAAGTTTTAGAATTTGTTCTTGTTGTTGTTGTTGTTTTGTTTTTAGTTTATAATGTATGTGTATATATATATATATATAATTGGTTTTTTTTTCAGATTACTTGTCTACTTGAGTTAAAAAAAGTTTTAACTTTTTCATTTCAAACGGTTTTTGCTTAAGTGCCCTTTTTTTAAAAATTGTTTTCTTTTTTGTTTAATTTTATATATTTAAAGTCAATTTAATTTAATTTATTTTTTTTTTATATATTTAATATAGTATAAGTCATTTTTTACAAAGGTGCTTTATTATTTAAATTTTTATTTTTCGTTTCCTTTTTTTCTTTTTTTTTTTTGCTAAAAATTTTTTAACTATAAATTTATTTAAATTTCTTGTTTTGTTTTTGTGTTTATTTCAAATTTAATTTAATAATGCAGTAACAAACAACACAGTTTAATTTTTCGTTTTCTTGGATTTGTTTTTTTATTTTTTTTTTCGTTCAATAATCTTCTATAATTTAATTAAAAACTTTGCTTTTAAATATAATTTTTTAATAGGTTTCAGGGATAGAAAATTTAATAAATATAAATAAAAAATAAATTAAAACAAAATTTTTAAAATTGTTAAAGAAATTTAAATACTCAAATATTTCTTGGGCATACTGTAAAGTTTCAAAAGTATTGCCACGCCCTTAATTACTTTTAAATTTTCCACAAAAGCAGAAAACAAGCTGCCCAATATAAAATAATACAAAAAGTATTTGAAAAAGTCATAGAACAGCGCATATACATACATTATAAATAAAGTTTAGGATAAATAAGTTGAGTTTCGGAAGTTTACCACTTCGTAGCATACCACAGTTCGAATGTATACATACATATATTCGAACAATACAATTTTGACTTAAATGCCACGCCCACAATTTCTTTCGTTTTAAGACAAGCGACAATAAATTTGCCTCATGTATTTGTCATTCATTCAGGAACCTCTCTGGTATTTCAAGAGTACTTTTATGTATAGTGACAATAATGGTGTTTTCTTTTCTACCAAAAAATGTGCATTTTATTAACGCAAAATGCAATTTTGCGCTTGTTTCTTAAAAATGTTTCGCCCTCTAAAAGGGTGGTATGTTTTATTCTAAATAATTCGCACTTGCCAATGGTGGGGGGCATTGCATTTTATGCCCTGTATAAATCGAGAGTGCTGATAATGCCCTGTAAAGCAGATGACTTTTGTTTATTTATAGGGCTACCAGATGAAATTTAAAAAAAGTCGCCTGGTATTGTTATCTAATTTGAAGTTATTTATTTCAATTGTTTTGTGGAGTAATCTTAAGGAAATATTACATTATTAAAGCTACATGGTCAGCAGTATAAAAAATTTCATTCAATGTTAGAACAGTGTTAAAATATTTTTTTTTTTTTGTTATAAAAAAAGCGTGCAAAAAATGAAGTCGAAAAATTAGCGATCTGGCAACACCTTTGAACAAATTGGCATTTTATCATTAATTTTCTTAATAAGTGGTAAACACAGGGCATACCCTTTTTTAATATTTGTGTTATGTTCTTTTCAAATAAAAAATGACATTACAACAGGGTTGGTCAAAAATTTTTTTAATGCACCTTGTAAGAGGGTAACATTTTCTTTGTAGAAAAGAAAACACCATAAGTTTGCCTCAAAATGTGCCTCGTGTATTTGTCATTCATTCAAGAACAGATCTGGTATTTCCACGAATACTTTTTTATATAAGTTTTAACTATTAGTAAGGAAATTATTAGGAAATCACCTTTCTTGTCAAAATCTGTTCTGTTAACTACAACCAAAGGAGCCGTACATACTTAACATCGTTTTCAACATACATAAACAATTAAGCATTTAGCTAAACGCGTATTGATCACCCAGAGACCCGTTTTGCTGCCTGCATAGAAAAGTGATAGCCCATTGAAATCACCATAGGTTAGGTTAGGTGAGCAGAAACTGTTCATAAAAGTGGGTAAAACCAAATACAGTTACTATGAAAATAAGATACAATACGAAAAAAGAAAGGAATAAAGAGTCATATCAGAAGGCAACTAATGACAAAAGATGAAACTTTCGATATCAGAGACCCTAGCACACTTATAAAAGCCATTAAAGTAACTCTGCCGGGACAGAGGCACAGAATGAGCTTAACAGGATCCAGCAGAAAGAAGGGATACTCTTGTCTCATATACTAGTTGGAATTCCCGTAACCCTAACTTATAAGCTTCTATAGAGGCTACGATTTACGTGAAACCTACCTAGATTTAGACCTCGTTTTGAATACCAAAGTTTGAAAATACCCTACAACGACTTTTGCAGAAACTATAATGAAAAGTAAGAAAAGAACATTTCCTTTATCAGAGAGACAAATGATTTTAAAGCACCTAGAAATTATCATCATAATTTGCCTAGTCCAAGCAGATGTTGTAAAATCCATGTCTTCATATAATTTCCCCAAGGAAAGGCATTTAATGAAAGGATATTTTAACAAATAGTTTAAACATAATACACTAATACCCCGGTTTGCGTCGCTTCGTTCTGCGTCTGCTTCGAAGTTGCGTCTTTTTAAAATTTCTGTGATTTCGAAGTTGCGTCGTTTTTGTTTCAGTTTGCGTCGCATGTTTCGAAGTTGCGTCGTTAGTGCTTCGATTTGCGTCGTTAATACGAAAATGTTTGTACAAAGCTAAAACTGAAAAAGGGGATTTCCCGTTTAAATCCAGTGCAAATTCGAAGTTGAGTCTTTTTAAAATTTCTGTGACTTCGAAAATACGTCGTTTGTACAAAGCTAAAACAGAAAAAGGGGATTTCCCGTTTAAGTCTATTGTAAATACATACATACATATGTATTTATGTTGTCTGATGGTTGCAAGTTGTAGGTCGTTAGTAGTTACAAATTACATTTGCTGAAGTGAAGTTGATCGAAATATTTTGCAGCAATGAGTCAAAATAGAAAGCAATTATGTTTAGAACAAAAGCTTGACATTTTAAAACGTTTTAAATCAGGGTAAAGGGCTGTTGATATTGGAAGAAACCTTGCATTACTACAATGAATTGTTATATTTTTACAATAATAGAAACTATTTAAAAAAAAAAAAATTAAATGTTTTTTATTGAAAAATCTATTTTTTCAGCTAAAATTATGAATCTCGGAACTAATTAAATGAAAATCAATACAAATGTATGGAAAATCGTGCTTTGTTTTGCGTCGTTTCGGTTTGCGTCGCGTTTCTTCAGGCCCTATTAGCGACGCAAACCGGGGTATTAGTGTACTTTACAATGTAGCTGTTCTGAGTTTCAAAAACAAGTCTTTTTTTAATTGATTTACAATAAAGGACTTTCATTTAAAATTTATTTTAATCATTATACAGTGCAAGCAGAAAACTCAAGAATGATAAACTAAAGATTACGCCTTGCGCATGTTTTCCCGTTAGATGACGTAGTTGCGCTATTTTAAAGGTTACCAAGTCTTTTTTATATGTGAAAATTAACATTTCTCTGAAAAATGTGTGCACTACGTGAAAGTAGTTGGCAGCCCTGCTATATAACTTACATTATCATTAGCCAATAGAAACAATAGCTGCGTGACGTCATTGATTCAACATGCGTAGAAAGTTTTAATTTTGTGTGCGCGATGGCGTAATTTTTAGTTTATCATTCTTGCAGAAAACTATCATACGTTTCTTTATAAATTGTTTAAAAAAAAAAAAGAATTTTATTTAAAATAAAAAATAAAATGAAAGCAAATATTAAAAAAAAACAAAATTTAACACAAATTTCTTTTTAAATTTAAATAATTTTTTGCTAAGTACATACATACATACACAAATAAAAGAAAAAGAACAGTTTAATTATAGCTAATATTAGAATATATAATATTATAGGTTAGGTTTAGAGGCTAAATAGTAAAAAGGAATGTTTTCAACTTGTCAGGTTATATTTTTTTATATATATTGTATATAATTTATTAATTTAACATTATAAATTAAAAAAAATATATATATGTTGAGACGGAAAATGTTTTTGTTTTTCTTTTAGAATAAAGTTTTCTTTTTGTTTTTTAATTTATTTTATACTTAATTATAAACTAGTTTTTGTTTTTAAAATAAAAAAAAATACTCACACAATAATACAGAGACATACACGATAATAATAATAATCATACTCATAATAATCATAATAATTATATTCATAATAATAATAATTTGTAACATATAAAAACTTATTTTGCTTTATTTGAATTGGGTTTCTAGTAATCGGAAAGCCTTTTCCTTTAGAAAAGTTCTTTTAAGGGTTATTATTTTTTTTTTTTTAATTTTTATTTTCGAAAGAATATTTTCTTTTGTTTTTTTTTAATATTTTAAAACAGTTCTTTGGTATAGAGGAAAGTGAAAAATAAATTTGAATACATGATATGCTAAAATGTTAATAAATTAATAAAAATGATGGTTGGTTGTTAAATTAAAAAAATATATAAAAAATTGAGATATAATTAAATATTCTCAATGATAAGGAAGTTAATACGTGAAATGGTCCAATAAATGTATACAGTGCAATCGAACATAGAAGGTGAAAAACTAACTGCAGCGAGCTGTGTAAAATGAACAGGCAGGTTAATGTGTAAACGTATTCAAATTGCACTGCAAAATATTATAGAAAGATATGGGCGTGGCATGTCTATGAAAGTGTAGAAAATTTTTATTTTCCATATTTAGTCTGCTCTACAGATTTAAAGTTAAATAGATTTTCTAAAAAAATATTTCATGAAAAACAGTCTTTAGTTCTATCGAAAGTGGGCGTGGCACTAGGTTCATATTATCTAGACTTTTTGATTAATAATTTTAAATAAAAATTGTAGGCATGTCATAGCATTTAAATGTCCTACTACAACTTTTCATGCATAAAGCTATTAAAAAGGTACATATTTGCCATCCGGAAAACTTATTTAAATTGAAACGAAAAATCTAAACGATATTAAAAATCATTTATAGTGGGCGTGACATACTGTTTTTTTAATTTGAATCAATTTTAATAGAGGCATAGAAAGATTTTTTCATGACAATGAGAAATCTGTAAACCATGGCAAACATTTTCAAAGAAATTTTAAACTTAGAGTACAAACTTTGACTCGGGAAAACTTATTTAAATTGAAACGAAAAATCTAAACGATATTAAAAATCATTTTTAGTGGGCGTGGCACATTGTTTTTTAATTTGAATCAATTTTAATAGAGGCATAGAAAGATTTTTTCATGACAATGAGAAATCTGGAAGTTATGGCAAACATTTTCAAAGAAATTTTAAACTTAAAGTACAAACTTTGACTCGGAAAAACTTATTTAAATTGAAACGAAAAATCTAAACGATATTATAAATTATTTTTAGTGGGCGTGGCACATTGTTTTTTAATTTGAATCAATTTTAATAGAGGCATAGAAAGATTTTTTCATGACAATGAGAAATCTGGAAGTTATGGCAAACATTTTCAAAGAAATTTTAAACTTAAAGTACAAACTTTGACATCTGGAAAACTTATTTAAATTGAAACGAAATATCTAAACGATATAAAAATCATTTTTAGTGGGCGTGACACACTCTTTTTTTATTTTAATTAATATTAATAGAGGTCTAGAAAGATATTTTGATGAGAAATTGCAAACATTAGCCAAAAAATTTTAAAATTTAAAGTACACCCATGCCTCGCTTTGCGTCGTTTCGTTTTGCGTTTTTTCGAATTTGTGTCGCTGCTGAGAATTAGTACTAATTCTCACTGGTTGTTGTTAGATTCGATTGCGTTGTTTTGGATTCGAATTTTATTTTTTTCTTTTTTTTAATTTTTTGAAATTTCCTTTTTCTTTCCAAAAGTTGGAACGAATTTTGTTTCTAATTGCGTTTTGCTATCAAAACTTGCGCTCTGGAACCTATCTTCGATCTTTACATGGTTTGCTATTGAAAATCATAATTCACTTTGCGTCGTTTCAATTTGTGTCGTGTTTTTTTTTTTTTTTTGAACGTAACCACAACGCAAAGTGAGGTATGGGTGTACAAATTTTGACTCGAGAATTTTTTTAAATTAATTCTTACAAGGGAACAGTCAAAATTTTTGAAATATCTAATATTTATAGAGCTATTACCAGATGTTCGATTGCTTGTTGAAAAAATGGTATCACAATTTATAATGCCGAAGGAAATTTAGTATGACAGAACATTCAGGCTGATTTTGAGAAACATATAAGCTTTGAGCCAGTAACAGCACATGCTTTGACAACCGATTTAATACTTGATTGTTGAGGTGTGTTTAGTTTACTTTGCTATTTCATTTCGCCATACTCTTAAAATGTTACACTAATTTTACAAGTTTTAAATTATTACAGACAGTGGGAATTATTGGTAAATAAAACTACAGTAAACGATAGCCTCAGCGGTAGATGATCGATAACATGTTTCATCAGTATGTATGTTTTCAATTAATTTTAATAACAAATATAAAATTTAAAGAATTTTTGCAATTACGACGTTCTTAAATATCTTCAATTTTACAACTTTTAAATTATTACAGACAGTGGAAATTATTGATAAATAAAACTACAGAAAACGCCAGCCTCGCTCGCCGGTGGAAGATCGATAACATATGTATTTCAAGATGACATACATATTTTCAATTAATTTTAATAACAAATTTAAATTTTCAAGAATTATTGCAATTACGACGTTCTTGAAGATATTTCATTGCTTGATGATTCACTATTGGTGTCATCTTTAATACTTTTGATAGAATGCCAAAATATGAAAAAGAATATTTTTAATGAACTTGTGAACCAAAATTTTTTTAAAGAGAACATTCGAATTCTTTTATAATTTTATTATTAAACTGACCTTCTTAAAAACTACTCTTAACCAGAACTGTTTTTAAAATATTAAATTTTTTTATAGATGTATAAATATGTAAACGTGTATGTATAGAGGGAGGAGGATGGATATAATTAAGTTTTTTTGTTGTTTGATTTTTAATAATTTTGTTTCTTAAATTTTTTTTAACACATCACATGCATCATATGTCAGCATCACTAACGTCATCGTCAATATCATCAACATTCGTATCAAATGTTTGATGATAATGATTGAAATTGGAATAATCAAATCTATATAATCTTAAGAATAATGCGTTGTTGTTGTTGTTGTGGTTGTTGATATAGAAAAATGTGTGTTGGTAAGTTACATACATACATGTTATCTCTTTTTTTTAGTTTTTGTTCTCCTTACTTAATTATTATTTCTAATTTTATTACTTATTTTCAATAATTCTTTTTGTTTTTTGTGTTTATCTTGCATTTAACTATATAATCATTGACTGAGTGAAAGTGATTTTTATTTTTGTTGTTTGCTTTGTGTTTTCTTTTTAACTTGTCATTGACATTTAATTAATGATGATGATGAAAAATGTATTGCAATGGAAAAATGGAAATATAGAGTTGATATCGTTTTTTTTTTTTTTTTTTTTTTAATTTGTATTCTAAAAGGATTTTGTTCTTAATTTGTTTGTATTATTTATTATATTTGTAGTTGTAATAGTTGTTGTTCTTGTTGTTGTTGTTGCAAATTTAAATATCATAATTGTTTTATTTTTTTTTTTTTTTTCATTTTCTTATATTTGTTAGAGTAATTCTATTGTTTCTAATTCGCATTTTCGCATTCGTTCATATGTATTTAAATTAGTTTAATGGAAGGCAAAACATGTGCTGTAATAAACTTTTATTATTGTTTGCATTATTTGTATTATTATTGTTACCATTATGAGAATGTTGCTGTTGCTGTTGTTGCTGCTGTTGATGATGTTGTTCTTGATATTGTTGTTGAGGATCATGCGTATGTAATTGCTGTTGTTGCTGCTGTTCATGATGTAAATGATGATGTTGATGTAATTGCTGTTGTTGTTGTGGCTGCTGTTGTTGGTGATCATTATTAGTATAATTATTTAAATGTGTAATTAAATTATTATTAGGAGCATTTAAACGTAATAAACTTAAATCGTCAGCAACTGAGTCATAGTCACTGGAATCTTCGCCATAAAGCTGAAACAAAAAGAGACAATTCGTAAAGAGAATTTCAATTTTAAGAAATTAAAATAACAAGAAATTATGAATAATTTGTAGGTAAGCTGCTATAAATATATAATATCTGGCTAAGAGATTTATGTCACCGTAGTCTAGTAGCTAGTATGTTGGCTTATTAGACGTAAGGTCACGATTCAAACCCCAGGTCAGACAGCTCCAACAAAACGAAATATGAAAAAATATTTCTTCACCACATTTCTGGCAAGAACTTTGAGAGTAAATAAAATTGTTATGAAAAATTTCTCAAAAATCTGTCATTTGGTGTCGATTTTAAGCTGTATGTCCCGCCACTCATGTATAAAATTAACACACACAACATACAGTGGCGAGCAAAAGTGTATGAATGTTGCTCGGTTCATTAATTATTGTTCAATAATATTTTTATAATAAAAGCAAACAAAATATTTTTGTTTCTGTTAAATTGTTTATTTATAACATTTTATCACAAAACAAGTATATAAAAAAATATCATTATTTAATCCATTTACTTAACTGAAACATAAATTAACTCCATTCGAACAGTTTTGCACGTAACTAAAAACATAATTATTATTATATTTCTAATATTCTGTCCACAATCCCTTATTCTTTTTAACACTTTGGATACGCTTTGGCATACTTTCGACAAGATTATGAATAGTTTCGTCCGGGATACTCTTCCATTCTTCTAGGATCCTTTCCCAAAGTTCTATTTCTATTTCTATTCTATTTTTTGGAGATCATTCGTATACTGTCAATCTTCTCTTCAAAAGTGCCCACAAATTTTCAATTGGATTTAGATCTGGTCTTTGTGGAGGCCACTTTATCAGTTGAAAATTTTCATTCGAAAGCCAATTTTTAACAATTTTGGCGATATGCTTCGGATCTCCATCCTGCTGAAACCATGTATTTTCCTCTGGATATGGGCTTTTCTCCATATAAGCTGGAAAATTCGTCTGAAGAATATTCAGGTAATCTTCCTTTCTCATTACTCATTCTAGTTTGACCAAAGGACCAACGTTCCACTATGTGAAGCAGCCCTACACCATTAATCCACCACCACCATCCTTCACGGTTTGTTTAATTTGATGACGTTGAAGATTTTCATATTAACGATGCCAAAAATACTCTTTACCATCTGACCGAAAGCGATTAATTTTCGTTTCGTCGGACCAAATAACACGTTTCTAGTCTTCCACATTCCACCTTCCATAATCTTTACAAAATTGTAGACGTGCCTTTGCATTCTTGTTTGACAAAGCTGGCTTTTTCTGCTTTACTGCCGAAACTAGTCCAATTCTACGCAATGCTCTTCTAACAGTCCATTCACTTACATTTTTATTTATTGCTCTAGCTGCTAGTTTTGGTGTTTTAGTTTCTCTATTTCTCATCAGTCTTTCAATATGTCGTGCATCGGTGCCGGTGATCAATCTGGGACGTCCATTTGCTGTACATTTGGAGGCCAAATTTAGTCTTTTGCGAACGCATTGGACAGTACTACTACTTTTTTTTATTTTGGAATAAAGTTTAGTTAAAAGGTAATAAAACTTTAGAAAATATTTCCATTCGGGTTTACGACTAAAATTTTGTTAAGCAAAAATTGATTAACTGAGCAACATGCATACACTTTTGCTCGCCACTGTAAGTGGTGTAAGAAGCTAGATCGTAATCTTAACTAAAGGGTTGTAAAGACCAATTATGTGTGTATGTATGTAAGAGTTTTATGGGTAAAGCTGTTCGTTAATGTCATGGAGTCTGTGTTTCCAAGTGATTTTGTTCAGAAGGATAGCAATATCCACAATTTGCAATCTCGCTTCAAGGTTTTAGATACACAGTTTGGCACATATTTTTGCATGGGACAGTTGTTTGATGGTCGCCTGTTATTATTGTCTTGTGCTAGTGCTGGAATACTGCGGTCACACACTCTATTATAATGTCTTTAATCTATATACAATGCCACCCACAATCCTATTAGACGATGTTAGTAAGCATAACTCTCTGCGTATTATTAATAAGCAACCAAATCTATCCTTGATCCAAGTAAGGCTTATGATGAATCATCCTCCTTATCACAAAAACTACATACATATAGAGCTTGAAACGATCTCTATTCCTTGATTTTACAGTGCTCGGTCAGAAGGACGGTTACTATCCTCAGACTAGTTCTCAGTAGCCTGTCGTATGACTTAAACCTCTCCCTTTTGAATTACCTAACTAAAGATTAGATAACTCAAATTAGGATCTCAAGCTTACAAAATTGAAACCGAATTGAATTTATATGGCGACTAAAACCGAATTATTTTATTTAAAAAAGTACAGCTATTAGAGCCCCTGGGACAAAAGTTATGCGACAACCGTTTGAACTAAAACTTGTTCAGAGTTATTAGAACTAAATTTTTAATTTATAAGATTTTATGTAAACCATTTAAAGAACTCTAAAGCTCCTGGGATTGATGGCATTAAATCAATCATTCTCAAAAATATGCCGGATTCAATTTTTAATATTTTATCTAAAGCATTTAATTGGTGCTTAAAAAATGGATATTTTCCCGACATTTTTAAAAAGGTCAAAGTTATTGGGTTTTGGAAAAACCCAAAATTGACATCGAGCTACCGACCGATTAGTATGCTGAATTGTTTGGATAAAGTTTTTGAAAAGATTATTTTTAACAGAATACATATATGAATTCACAGAATCCAACTCAATTTTAAAAGCAGAACAATTTGGTTTGCCGTAAGGAACACTCTACGATTCATCAAATCAAAAGAATTGTAAAATTTGTGAAGCTAAACAAATCTCAACGTAAAAGCACGGGCATTATTTTTCTGGATATAGAAAAAGCATTTGACACTTTATGGCACAATGGTCTTGTTTATAAACTGAATAACTTTGGATATCCTATGTTTATTCAAAAAATTGTGAAAAGTTTTTTTGGCAAATAGAACATTCATGGTGGAAATAGATGGAAAAAGATCTGCCTGTCGTAGAATTTTAGCTGGCGTTCCGTAAGGCTCAGTTTTATCACCGATTTTATATTCCATATAAACTTCGGATTACAAGATACCAAAAAGTTCAACATTGGCCCTTTACGCTGATGATACAGCTATTGTTTCAAGTGGCAAAGTCTCAAATGCTATCGTCAAATAAATGAACAAGAGCTTCTTGCATATTGAAAAATACTTTACAAAGTGGAAAATACAAATTAATGAAGGAAAAACACAGGCAATAATTTTTCCCTTTAATAAGTCGCCAAAGAGAATTCCCACCATTTCGCTTCGCATTCAGGGAGACACCAAATTCCCTTTCAAACCTCCATCAAATATCTAGGCTTCGTTCTGGATAATCGCTTGTCGTTTAAAGAACATGTACTATATTCTTGCGAAAAAGCTATAAAATGCGGGAGAGCACTTTTCCCTCTATTAAATCGTAAATCAAAACTGAACACTAAGAATAAACTTCTACTTTACAAAATGTGCATTCGTCCGATTATGACTTATGGATGACAAGTATTTGAAAAAGCTCCAAATAATTCAAAACAAAAACCTTAAAATAATATATAATTTACCCAGATTATATTCTACTGCTCGTCTCCACATGCGATTTAAAGAAGATATGTTTGAAACCACAACCACTAATCTTTGCCGATGATTCGAAGATCGAAACAGATCTTCACGTTACACTATCTTAAGAAATTTGAATTAATAATTCCTTCTATTATTTCAATAATGAAATGCTATAGAAGTAATTAAATTATCAAATTTTTCTAATTAATTAAAATTAATTGGGGTTTTTGTTCTATCTTTTCCCCTAAACTGCTTTATAATTAATAAGCCACCTATTTTGTAAAAATAAGTTCCTAATTGCAGCAATACTTTATTTTAGTTATATCTCAAGCTCTGTATGTATTAAAATTATTTTTATTTTTAAAATTATAATAATGATAGATTTTAATAAAAAAAAAAATTTAATTTTAATTTTTTTTTTAATTTGTTAATGAAATAACTTTGTAAAGTCTTGAATAAATTTCTGTACTTACACGCATATTATAGGGATGTAAATCACAAAACTCGTGATGTCAAACTTCATCTTCCAAAGACATTAGCAATGGATTAACATATTCGAAACCTTCAAATTCTGATTGATCAATATTATCAATAACACGACTGTACAATAAGAAATTAAAGAAAAAAAAGAAAAGAAATATATAAATTTAAAAGTGGAAAATAATTCATTAAAAAGGAAAAAGAATTTTAAAATTTACACAAAAAAAACAGAGTTACATTAATATAATATAGGTACACTATGTATGTATGTGCTATTATTATTATTATTTATATTTAAAATAAATAAAACATAAACTTACTCATCATCTGGTGTTAATTGTACAGCTTCGCCTGTAAATTCTGGTGGGAAATTGGCCAAATCACGATCTGAGTCTAAACGTGGTTTAAATGGTGGTGTAACTTGTTTATAAGCAAGCTGATTGATTGATTGGTGTTTAAACGAATTTGTTTTATGATTTGAACATGAAATTAAAGCATGATTGAAAATGTTGATAATTAATTTCAAAATTAGAAAATAAAATAAAAATTTTTTATTTTTAAAAAATTAAATAAAAATATTACAAAAAAGAAAATTAAATTAAAACTTTTAAAACAAACAAAAATCAATATCGATAGTAAAAACAGTAGATAGACTAATGAAATATTGATGATTATTTTTTTTTATTATTATTGTTTGTTTGACGGATTTTTATTTGAATGTTTGAAAGAAAATGCACTTGTTTAAGGAAGGATGATTTACTATCAATGGAAATTTCTTTTTATTTATTTTCTTTTTTTAATTTATTTTTTAACATGATCCATATAACATACCATCATATATTGTATTGTTTAGTAGTTGACCTCTCTTTAGAAAAATTACTTAAATTAAAACATTTAATAAAAAAATAAAGAGTTTGTTGACTTTGAGCGAGGAGTTAAGTAAAATTGTTAGAATAGTAGTAGGGAAATTACACATGCTTCCTTTAGTTAAAGAAAATCACAGAAAACTTATTATCGCAGTAGAAAATGAAAGCATAAGATTGTTTAAGGTTTTTTAAAGAGCATTTTAATGCAGTATTGTAGTCTATAAAATATAATTTAAAATTAAATTATTAATTAAAATATAAAAATTCAATATTTTTAAAATTCTAAAAATTCCTAATAGATACTAAAGACTTTCTACAAAAAAAATTTTAACTAAGTGGTGCCGTTTATTTAAGCTGCTCATGGCAAAGCACTTTTCAACAATCAAACGATTGTAATAACTAATAATGTATGAGAGGATTCTTTATGTATAGTTAGTGATCTGATAACACAACAATGAAATCGTTATGAGATTCCGATAAACCTACACGGCCTGCTAACATCCATAGATAAACCAAACAGACAAATTGTTGCAATAATTTCCATGTGCATATGGCCCCTGCAACTACTAATCAAATCTGATGCTTTTTTGTGATTACAATCACCCGAATCTGTCTTGTTCCTTGAACTCTCTGACCTGTTAGCAGGATAATAACCTATTAAAGACGAGGTTAATGTCGTTGCTCACATAGTCATACTCCCAGACAAGGGCAACAATTGAATCACTCCCATACGCGTATGGCCCTTGTGACTACTGGCCATGGCCGATAACACAGCCCTGCATGGGTTTTGCAAATAAGATAGCTCCAGGTATTTCCCAAGGCATTTTGCGCGCTGAACACGAATGTGGGTTTAAAAAAACTTTCCATCACGTCAGGTTTTCGAGAAAAAGGGGGTTGAAACCCCTAAAAATAGCGTTTTTGGTGTTCAGCGCGCAAAATGCCTTCGGCAACACCTGGAGCCATCTTATTTGCACAAAGAAAGTCCAAATTTGCAGGGCTGTGTAATTATTTGTCTTTGTAATGGAGTGAAATCTATTTTATTATAGCACAGACAGGTTCCCTGAACCATCTGAATTGTAGCAAGAAAATAAGTAGAAGTCTTAGCTCATTCGTAAACGACTGCATCACTATCAGTGCTCGTGATAATCATGCTCCAAAGTAAGGGTAACACTTGAATAATTCGTCTTCTCAATCAAAGATGTTCGAGCGGCATTTTCGAATCAGGATAGATAGACTCTCGGTTTAAGCACTTCGTAACTGCTTGACTTAGACGTAAAGATTACTATACATAGACAGTCTAAATCTCTAACAATACATAGTAGACATTTCAATTTGAAACAAATCATTTTATACATTCGTCCAATGTAGAGTCCACATTCGACCCATGTCTTCATGGAGAAATAATCCAGAATTTCCATTCGCGAATCTCTGCATAATTGTAATAATAATTTTGTCGTGTAAAGGAAGCAGGTCAAACCAGTTTTGAAGGGGTTTTGAGGTATGTTGGGTAAGATAAGTGACGGATTTATGGCTATTTCTTGATCTAATAGGAAAGTGATTGCCTTTCATCGGAATAACGCTAGGCGATTCATATTAATAGTGAGTCCCCTGAAGCTCAGGGAGCTTTGTTTAAAGGGACTGGCTAAAGTCCATTATTCAAGTTTTTTACTCCCAGAAGCTGGTTTATTTGAAAGATACTTAGAATTCCATTTCAATTCCTATACAATGACACCAAATTATCGAACAAATTGGTGTATAGTTCTCCTATATGGGATCATTCTAGCTGCACTAGGTTAGGTTAGGTTAGAGGACGTGTACTTGTCAACTGAGACAAGTACAGTACCCAGAGGTCGAATTGACCCATTGTACAACGTCCTTAAAAAGGAAGGATAATAGGGGAGAAGGGAATAAAGGAGAGGAAGTAGGAAAGGGAGAAGGGGAAGCGGAAGCGGAGGAATTACACAGACCAAACGAAGTCGCCGTAGTCTAGTAGGTAGTGTGTTGGCTTATTAGACGTAAAGCCAGGGTTCGAGCCCCAGGCCAGACATCAAAACAAAATGCAAAAAGTATTTCTTCGGCGATTTATTCTCAGCAGATTTCTGGCAAAAACTCTGAGAGTAAATAAAATTGCCATGAAAAGTTTCTCGAAAAATCTGTCGTTCAGAGTCGTCTTTAAACTGTAGGTCCCGCCATTATGTATAAAATTAACACACACAACATAAGTGGTGTGAGAAACTAGGTCAATAATCCTGACTGAAGGGTTGTAATGAACAATTATGTATGTATGTAAACAAAACAAAAAGGGGAGAACGCGACTACACTGATGAAGCCCTAGCACTTCTCAACCATTTCAAGCTACTAATGAATCTGTGGAGAGCCTTGATGTCGGCTCTCGACACAGAATACAAAGCCTCAACGTAGCCCCTGCCAAGGGTCCTCAATCTCAACTTACTAAGGGCCGGGCAGTTACAGAGAAGGTGCTCGACAGTACCCAACTCCTTCTCATCGCAACATACGGCTGGGATCTGTTCCAAATCCCCGTCAGCGACCTAATCTCGCAGTGCCCCGTGATAAAATAAATAAAATCTTATATTTCAAGCAAAAATTAGTAATCGGTTGAAACAATCACCTGCATGTAAGTTTACCAAATATTCAAACTTTATTGCTTCATTGGCCTCTAACAGCGGGCCTTACGATTCTCTAAATGATTAGCATTTTTCCATTTTACTTTTAATTTTTTTTTTTTGCTCGTTATTTCTATACAAATCAAATGGAATAAATTAAGCGATAATAAAACGAAAACTGTCTAAAATTGCATTCAGAATTTAAATAACTTTAAAAAAAAATCGAATATTTTTTGAAAAAGAATAAAAATAAAGTTACTTAAATAA
Organism: Sarcophaga caerulescens; assembly: GCA_927399465.1. Taxonomy (NCBI): domain Eukaryota; kingdom Metazoa; phylum Arthropoda; class Insecta; order Diptera; family Sarcophagidae; genus Sarcophaga; species Sarcophaga caerulescens. Next base: position 87,481,721 of record OV656868.1, read on the forward strand.
ACATAGGAAAACATTCAACATTTTATTTTGGGAAAATTAATTATCATTCCACTGCCATTAAAACATATTTTATGGCTTACATAAAATACTTTTTATTATTTAAAGGGAAGCTTATTTTGCTTAAGGCTTTAAAAGGTTTTGTTTTTCACACAAAAAAAGGAGAAAAAAAAAACAATTTTATTTCAACTATAAACTTACGGATCATCTGGCGTCAATTCAGCCGGTTCTCTGGTAAATTGAATGTCAAAATTTGTTGTCATATATGGATCGCCAGGATCGAATGTAGGTATATATGGTGGTGGTACTTCCTTACGTGCAATCTTACAAAAAATTTGTTTGTTTTTCGTTTTTTTTTTGTTTTTTTTTTGGGGAAGGTTTTCATATTTTGTTTTTTGTTCGTAATACGTTATAATACAAAATCATAAAAGTTATAATAGTAATAATAATAATTATAGTAAACATATACAATGTAAACAAAAATTAAAAAAGAAACGTTTAATTTAAACGAATTCAAAATATAATCATCAAAATTTCACCACTGCTTAATAAATTACCAAAAAAAAAAAAAAAGAATAACAAAATCGAAGTTTAACTTACCATTTCCCAGTCAATAACTTTAAAGAATGGATGATTTTTAATATCCATAAAGGCGGTTTCACGATGACAACCCAAACGATCGGCTGGATTTTTATTTAAGAAACCTTTCAGTACTGAAGCAGCTTTAACGCTTAACGAACGTGGTATACGTATGGTTTTCTCCAAAATCACTTGGAATAGATAATCCTCAGTATTCTATTAAAAAAATGTAAAGGAATTAACATCAATATTCGAATTAAAAATGTTTTCAAATTATGTTTACCTGATCTGGATTTTCTGAAGCACCGGCTATATCGAAGGGACTGCGACCAGCTAACATTTCATATAGCAAAACACCCAAAGCCCACCAATCCACAGAGAAACCATAATCTTCGCCTCTTAAAATTTCCGGTGCTATATAATTAGGTGTGCCACAGAATGTGGATGTTGTATCGCCCGGACGTATGCCCTCTTTACACATGCCATAATCTGTTAGCTTAATATGACCCTCATGATCCAACAGAACATTATCCAATTTCAAATCACGATATATTATGCCTTTCTCATGCAAAAAATTCAAAGCCAAACTAATTTCGGCCGCATAGAAACGGGCATGTTCTTCGGGCAAACGACGTTGACGTTGCATATGATACATAAGATCACCGCCGCGTACAAACTCAATAACAAAGAAGAGACGCGAAGGCGTCTGGAAGCACGAGTGAAGACCAACCAAAAATGGATGATTGGAGGCTGTTTCGAAAACATGCTTTTCCGTTTGCACCCAATCAATATCCTCATCATCGGTAACCAAGGCCTTTTTAATTACTTTCATGGCATAAATACGTCTAGTCTTTTTCAGTTCGACCATTAACACCTTGGCATAACTGCCACGTCCAATAACGCGTATCAATTCGAAATCATCCAATGAGAATTGACGCTGAGAACCCATTTCGATTTCTTCTTTATTTTGTGAGCCGCCCATATGACTGCCAAACTGGCCACTTGAGGCCATTGGCATACCTTCTTGATCGGAGGAGATGCAAGACTCATCATTACCCGGATGCATGGGTGGATACTCGGGTATGGGTGGTGGCATTTGGGGTAATTGTTCGGCGAAATCATCTTCACTACCCTTGGGCACCAAAGGTTTGACATCCTCATTCGAACAGGGTTTCTTAACTAATTTATGACATTTTTTGTGTACCAACAACTTGCACTGAATACACTTGAAACCTTGACGTCCCAGACCCCAGATGCGATCTTGGCAATAAGCACAAAATGCACGCTTTACAAAAAAGTACAGAGTAAATGCAAAAAAGAAAAAAGAAATAAAGAAAATAAATTTCAATCAATTTTTTTTTAGCAAATTGACAATAATTTCTTTCAGAGTGACTGACTTACTCTATTAAAACGTTTAGCTTGGAATATATGACCATTAACCCTATACAGTTTGCGCCATCTTCTGGCACCACGTCTATAAATGCTGCCTGTGAATTACATGGAAAAGACGACAAAGAAAAATAAAAATAAAAAGGTTTTTGATGTAAGAAACAACAACAACAGCAAATACTTACGATCTTCACCATCACATAGTAAACCAGGTGCTGCAGGAACATTTGGAAAAACTAAAGGCAGAGAAATGAAAAGAAATTTTTAATAAAATTTAAAATAAATGCAAAAAATTAATTGAAAAGAGAGTAACGAATTAGCATAAGAAAATTAAATTTAATAAAAACTTAAGAAATTTAAAAATTAAAAAATAAATATAATAAAGGCCTTGGATATGTTTCACGCCTCACGCCTGGTTTTAATTTTTTTTTATTCAATTTACGTATGATATTCCAAAAGCTGCTTCAGAAGAACTTCTGGCTTCCAGCTGCTTATAAGTTAATCTAAAATTTTAATTAATTTTTAATAAAAATCTTTAAAGAAAGCAAACAAAATACCACAAACTTATGAAAATCAGCTGTGGTTTCCACTATTAGAATTTTAAATAAATTTCTAAAGAGTAGAGAGCAGCAGTCCACAGGCACAATTTTTAAAAAAATTAATCTTTACAATTTATTTTTATAGTTTTTGCACACGTTAAGTGGGGAGGATTTACACACACAAAAACAAAACAAGGTATTTAAAATGAATCATGGAAAGTGATAGATAATAAATAAAATAATTCCATTTTATTTTATTTGATTCGATTTGAATTTTTTATTTGTTATTATTATACAAAAAAAAACTTTTTTTCACACAAGAAAATTTGCAATTATTCAATTTGGTTTGTTTTTTTTTCCTCAAATGATAAATAATTTATCGTTTTAAAACGAAAAAAAAAAAAAATTTGCAAAAAAAAAATGAGAAAAAAGAATACGTTTGGGTATAATGGAAGCTATAAAGTACAGAAATAAATTGAATATAAATCTTACACAGGGCTACAAAAATAAAAAAAAATATACAGGTCTGTTTTCAAGTAAAATCGAATTTGGAAAACGATCGTTTTGTTATTAGATGTGATGAAATCCGAACGGTTTTAGTTTCCATTTTTTGTTTTATTCTAAACCGTTTCATGTAAAATAACAAACTTTTTAGTAAAATAAATTATTTTTTAATTTGTAAAGCGTAACAATGGCATTTGTTTTATCAACCTCAATTTTAATAATCAACAATTCCAATCGTATTGAACACAATTGAACCCCATATACAATCGAAATCAAATCCATTGGTAATCGAAATGGCAACCACATTAAGAATGTTCGCAGGAGGCGGTTTTCAGCGGTCTGTTGGGAATGACTCCATTGTAGCAATGCACAGAACTACATTTTCTAAATCATTGTCTAAAATGATAGTTGTATTGGAAAATGTTTTATGCGAATATTGGATAAAAATTTCATCCGATGTTCGTGATGTTCAAGATGTTTCTAGCATCAGCTAGAAATCTTATTGAAAGAACAATTGGTGTTCTCAAAAGCATATTCCGTTGCTTGTCTGGCGCTTTATGGTATAAACCGCGGAAAATTGTTAAAATTATAAAAATATGCTGCGCACTTCACAATATGTGTAACTTTTACGACTGTTTACGACTACTCCACTTGAAGAACCTGATCCTAGTGAAATTGAACTTGACTTAAGTAATCCAACAAATACTGAGGCAAGCAGAAACCGGGATGCAATTGCAGAAAGCCTATTTTTAAATAATTTTATTTAGTAAGTAAATGAGAAATATAAACCGTATTTAAAGTATTTTTATAAAAACAAAAAAAAATACTGTTTATTAGATAAAAACATGAACAGGTTTAATGTACCACATATGGTACCAAATTCTCTTTTTTATAAGGGCTCTAATTATATTTTTCTAACTGCTGCTTTTTAATTTCTAACCATTGCTTTTTGATATTATTTTTTTTTTTATAAAATTCTCTCTACTTCTTTGTTGTGGCGCTGTATCTCTAAAAATACCATTTTAATGTTTATTCAATTTAATATGTTCATATAAATAATTACATTTTCGCTTCAATATTTTAATCACACAATTTTTTTATTATTAAAACAGAAAAATTTTAGCAAATCGCATACAAATGGTTGCTCGATTTAAAAACGAAAATCAAACTAAATATTCGTTTTCTATCACATTCTTATTTTTTGAAATTTTTATAGAACAAAATGAGAAATGAAATCGAATTCGGTTTAAGAACAAAACCAAAGCGAAACAGAAATAAGTGGTGCCATCACAACTATTTCCGATTTTATAGAGTTTTTTGATCGAAATCGTTTTTCATCACATACCTGATAATCTCCAGTTTTCTTCTGTTATTGTGAATAAAAATATCTACTTTAAACAAGGGATTTACATAAATTACAGGAGCTGTTTTAACAAAGCTTAAAATATATTATAATGCCCACTTTAAAGAGGGAGTGGCATTTATCAAATATTTGGTAACTATAAAAATACAGTTAGTAGGCTTTCTACACGAGTGCCTTCAGTAGTCTTTTGATATAAGCTTTGCAAATCTGTCATTCGAATTCGATATTAAGCTTGAAATCCGGAATCCGAAAGCAAAGTGAAGAGCATAATGGACTATCGACGTCTGCTAATGCCTGTTCATTTTAGAATTTCGCTTTCTGTTTAGAGTCTAGGGATTTAAATTTCAGAAGCTGTTTTAACAGGGCATAACAGAATATGTATATTATAACGCCCACTTTAAAGAGGGAGTGGCATTTATCAAATATTTGGTAACTATAAAAATGCAGTTAGTAAGCTTTCTAGACGACAGATTTCAGTAGTCTTTTGATATAAGCTCCACAAATCTGTCATTCGATATTAAACTTGAAATCCAGAATCCGAAAGTGAAGTGAAGAGCATAATGGACTATCGACGTCTACTGGTGGCTGTTCGTTTCAGAATTTCGCTTCCTGTTTACAGTCCAACCCGTACGCAACAGTTCTGTTAACAATTCATACTAATGTAGTGTATACTGATGTATATTATTCTTCTACTAAGGCTTCTCTAATGGAAGTCGCCGTAGTCTAGTAGGTAGTGTGTTGGCTTATTATACTGAAGGCCCGAGTTCGAATCCCAGGTCAGACATCAAAACGAAAATATGAAAATATTTCTTCGGCGACTTCCTCTCAGCAGATTTCTGGCAAAAACTCTGAGAGCAAATAAAATTGCCATGAAAAGCTTCTCAAAATACTGTCGTTCGGAGTCGACTTTAAACTGTAGGTCCCGCCACTCATGTATAAAATTAACGCACACAACATAAGTGGTGTGAGAAGCTAGGTCGTAATCCTGACTGAAGGGGTTGTAATGACCAATTATGTATGTATGTGTAAGGCTCTAATAAGCTAATTTCATCTCCAGAAAGCGGGAAATAAATGGTGCAGTAGCAATAAACACTACTAAAGTTTGTATCATATCGCTCCTATTAATCCAACGTATAAATTTAAAACGGAGGTGTCTGTTAATAACAATATCAATGGTCGATTGTCCACATGCTCGTTAGCAACATTAACATTTTTAAGATGTGTAGGGATTTGAAATTGGGTTGAGATCAAAGCTGCCAGATTTGACGATTTATCGTCATTTTGACGATTTTGAGCTCCAAAAATATCATATTGACGACATGATGATTTATGCCCTTATTTTGACGATTTTTAGAAATAAAAAATTTAAATCATTTTCTTGACTTCATGACATTAAAAGCCCACTTTAAGGTTCGTATTTGCTTTGCAGTTGTTACTCTTGGAAATTTATGCTAGTAATAACAAGGAGTAAAGTGTTATATTTTTAAGTTATTTTCGAATACCTGTGATGATTTTTCTTTATTTATGCCTTTTTAATCCCTTAAAAGTCAAAAAATTACAACTCCCAAATATCATCGTAGTTGAGCATAATTTATCATGTGCCGTTGCAGACAATTTTAAAAATTCGATTATAGCTTCTAATATTACCCTAGAAAGACCTAAATCAAGTGCCATTAATTTTTTTAATACGTCTAACACTCAGGGGATGGCATTGTGTTTGGAACTAGGAAAATATATTATAGGAAGGAGGAAAGAGGGAGCAGTGTTTATGGACACTAGGTTTGAATATTTTTATACCATAAGTAACAGGAATGATGTCTGCAGAAAGGGAGTTCCACATATGAATAATCCGTCTAACAAACGAACTTTGTCTGTAATGCAGTATGCGAGTGTTACGTAGGAATACATGATTTTCATAAACAAGTCCCCTTATTTCGCTCGAGCAATATCCGTTGTAGTAGCGATAGAACAGTGAAACACTGGAATGAATGAATCAATGAATCACTGGAGTTGAACACACTATCGTGATTAACGAGCTACTACGGCCTCTTCTGTAAACGGTTGAGAAGTCTAAAAATATACGTTAAGGACCAACCATACATGACAGTTGTACTCCATTCTCAGTCGGTTATAAATGGTGTAAATGGTAAGTAGATCAGATGAAGTGAAGTATTTATTGCACCGTCTTAAGAAACCAAGGCACTGAAAAATGTGTCAGTTCTAGCGAATATCACACTGAATTTTCATGCCCATAAGGTCAAGATTTTCTGACTTTTTGACTGACCTAATAATTTACACCACACATGGATATAGATGATGCAATATTATTGCTGCTTAACATTGACTTTATATGTTTTTGTTTTTAAAACCTTTCAATTTATTTATTTACTATTTCTGGCGATTTTTTTACGATTTCAATGAACGTCTTTGACGATTTTGACGATTTTTTCTCAAATATTTGACGATTTGATGCTTCATTTATCTGGCAGCTATGGTTGAGATGTATACTCTTAGATTATGATTTCTAAAGTTAGAAAGGAAATAGCGAACATAAAATAAGTGACGTAAGAAGCCATACTGTAATCCTGACTAAAGGGCTACAATGTGGTAAATTCGAGATTGAAAAAACCTGTAAACATTGTTCCATAACTCTCGATAACAAGGCTACAAGCCTTCACCACTTAATCGCATAGGGGCTTTAAAGATTTCAAATAATTTTTTAAAATTTTAAAACTTTTTTCAACCTGTAACTTGCAAAGAGAGAGAATAAGACGCGATTTGATCATCATAAAAGTAAGTAAGAGTATTTAACATAATTTAGTAGCTTTTCTTTTCAGTATTAAGGCCTTAAACCTTTTAAGTTATACCCTAGAGGCGCTGCAAAAATCCTGGACTCAGTTTGTATACATTTAAAGAAGGGCATACTTTAACACAAAATAATAATTTTTTTGAGATATTAACACAGGTGTCCTTATATAGGCTTTCAACATGATATTCAATATTTTTAAATACCATAGGATAAACATAATATTACAGGCAGTTTTTAAATACTATATTCAGAACATTTAACATTTTCTTTACATGAAAAAATTATTCATTGTATGAATTATTTTGAAAGAAAAAAAATTTTATAATTTCCTGGAATTTCTAAAAAAAATATAATTTCAAGTGGTGTAATCTCTTGTTATCTAAGCCGATAATTAAATTAAGATTATATATAGAAAAATACAAACAATTTTTAGCCATTAAAACTAAAAAGAACAAAAAATTTGAAATTTTTTCAAACAAAAGTCATACAAAAGCCATTGAAAACACCCAAAAAAAAAAGGTCAAAAGATTGCCAAAAAAAAAAAACAAAATTCACAAACGAAAATATACTGTTTTTTATAAAGCTTTTATATAAGAAAAAATTAATTTAATTTAACAAAAAAAAAAAAAAAATTCAAAATACTAACAACCAGCAGCACCACACATAAAAAAGGCTGAAGTCTGTACACCATAAATGCAGGCTGCATCACAAATGCCATTCCAAATGATCATAATGAATAGGAATTTTCTTTTATTTTGTAGATTTTGCAGTTTTTGTATTTTTTTGTATTTTTTTTTTATTTTTTCTTAAACAAAAAACATTACAGAATAGAGAAGAGCATTTAAATAAATCAAAAAGGTTTTCTTTTTTTTTTGTTCTTTTTTCTGTGAAGAAATAAACAAAAAATCCCACACAACACTTCACATGAAATAGATTTTATTGTTTATCAGAATTCATAATTCCTTTAGTTAAACGATAGTAAACGATAACATTATTATGATTCTTAAATTACAAATCGCACGTCTTTATTCAATGAATAGCAGGCACGGCACACTGTTCATTGGCGAAAATTTTTGATAAAACTAATAAACGAAACGAATGGTGATGGTCTTTCGAAGTCAGTATAGTAAGAGAAGACCTCGAAAATATTGAAACCTAACAGTCACTCACTATCCCTCCATACGCTACCACACATATACTGTACATACATACATATGTACATACTTGCAAACGCATATGAAAACAATAATCAAATAAAAACAAGTCCATCTCTATGCCCCCTTAAATATCTACCACATGAACGACAGCAAGTATTTGATATGTGTGTGGGGCATTATAAGGAGAATAAAATCCATAGAATGTATACTCATTGTATACAAAGAATGAAATACAAACAAATCAACATACAAACAAATAAATACAAAAAAAAAATAATAAATTGCTTAATAAATTGTCCAATATTTGTAGTAAGCAATACAAACAAACAAACAAACATACATCATCATCCCATACACTAACTTACAATATAACAACAGGCCTTCGGTCGTCGTCACTCTAGCTCAGTACAAAAACAGAACAGAACAATGAGAGAAATGATGAGCAATAAGAGCACTACCACAATTCGAAATCGAATACGAAAAAAAACCGTTTCGTTTCGAAGTGTGTATTGAGCATCGAATGGTTGAGAGTCTATAAGTGTGGTGCTCATAATTGATTAGACTAATTAAAAGCGCTTAAGATAGCAAATAAATAAACAAATAAATAGTGTGGGTATTAAATTTGAATAAAAGAAAAAGGAAAACTAAAAGAAAAAAAAAAACACTTAAGTTCGTAGAAAACAAATTAATCCATTATAGTTGCCTTAAGTGAAAGGCTTTCTTTTTGAGGTTAGGTTAGATAGGTTAGATAGAATGATTTTGTACAGATCGTATAGGTAAAAAAACTCCTATCCTTATTAGAGAAAAAAATTACAGTTAATCTTCATGTCTTTTTATTGAGACTAACTTCTCATCTACAAATTATTCGCCATAGACAGTTAACGGTGGTTACCAACCTAGCAAAATTATTCACCATAGATAGGAACACCTAACAATGACTCGATGCCAAGTTCGAACTAGATCAGGTTAGGTTGAGTGGCAGCAAAATCTTATTGGACATCAATGTAACGTACATTTTGCTTCCTTTTTTATATCCTAAAGCTGACAGAAAACTTTTAAATACATCCTTTTATCCTTGTTAAATACAGATTCCTTCAAACCACTCGTTGTAATTCTTAAGCCATCAAAAGGCAAAAAAAAAACATAAAAATATTCCTATATTTGTAGTAAACAGTTTAAATCGACTTAACCTCCACAAGCCGTAAGGGAATAACTCATAGCACATGATTATCTATAACATACATACATAATTGGTCATTACAACCCTTCAGTCAGGATTACGAACTAGCTTCTCACACCACTTATGTTGTGTGCGTTAATTTTATACATGAGTGAGAGTTTTTTGAGAAACTTTTATTTTTATTTTTATATTTATTTTTTTTTTTATATTTTATATTTATTTTTAATTTTATTTACTCTCAGAGTTTTTGCCAGAAATCTGCTGAGAGAAAATCACCGAAGAAATACTTTTTGTATTTAGCTTTGATGTCTGGCCTGGGGCTCGAACAACCCTGGCTTTACGTCTAATAAGCCAACACACTACCTACTAGACTACGGCGACTTCATAAGCAGACAGTAAAACGTCGCTACTCACTTCAAATTGACACTTTTTATCATTAGTTTTGAAAAAAAAAAACAAATTTTCTTGGAGTTCAGCAGCATTGTTTTCTGCCCACAAGTTGGAATCAGAAACTAAATTCAGTCATAAGATCTTATGAAGATACTGTTTAGCAATTCATGGGTATCGTGGAATGTAGATTTCAGAGATGTACAGCCTCCTCATCCTGCAGAAGACTTAATTCCATGTAAAATGATATTAGAATGTCTTGGCATCTTCTAAAAATTTCTTTGACATGCCCTTAAATGATTAGTCATAGTATATTATATAGTATATTAGAAGATCCCAAATATCTTATAAAACAATGGTAGACTATACTAGGTGCAACACCTTATAGGCATTAAACAGTATCCCCCGACGTTCGTCAGGGTAAGAGAGTTGGGAAAGACATTATAAGGAAACAATATAGATTGAGTTGAGGTAGTACCAAGGTAGTTAAGTAACACTACTTTAATACATCTACATAACACGATAAAATACAAGTTCTAATGCAAGTAATACTATTTCAAAGATCTTACAAAAAAGGTGTTAAATTATTCCGCAAAATCAAATAATTACAATATAATTAAGACTACAATAAATTTAAAGTGACAATAAATAAGTTAAAGGAGTCCTTTAATGTTGAATAAACAATTAAATAAAGAAATAATTAATTTAACTGAAACTGAAATAGATTTTATCAATTTGACATTTTTATTCACGAAAGAAAAGATGACGTAGTCAAATGTTTATTTACTTAGTAGCTTGCCGGGTATTGGGATATCAAAGTTCAAAAATTAATTAAAAACAGAAAACAATTACGATTTGAGTAAATAAAATAAAGATTAAATAAGTTAAAGTATGTTTTTAGGGTTTTTAAAAAATATTACGGAGTTATTAAATTTTAAATTATTAATAAGTTACAAATTATATGATAATTTTACAAGCTATCTATCTAACATCATAGCCTAGGGATAAAATAAAAAAATTAATTAAATTTAGAGAAAATGTTTTCTAGCCCAATAGGCTTTTTAAAATACAACTTGAAGATTTCAATACTATTTTAAAATTGTTTACATTTGAAATATTAAAATCGGAAACAGCAACACCGTTTTTAAATCTTAATACATTTCGTTGATTAGTTAATAATTAATATTATTTAATACGATTGTTTATAACAAAATAATTACTTTACGTTTCTCTATAAAATGTTCTCTAACAAATGCAGCCATTAATTAATAATTTTTGTTTTTTTTTCTCTTTCTTTCAATGAATAACAAAATATTTGTTGTCACAAATAAATGAAAAATATTTTAGCACATTGTATTTTTTCCACTATCATTACAAATTAACACTGTTTAATAAAAATGTTAGAAAACAACTGAATAAATTACCAACGAAAAGAAAATAAAGTGACGACACAGACACATTTATTTGCTTATTTCAATTTATCTTAAAAAAAAAACCCCCAATGCCAGCTCTCGCTCTCTATAAATGGAGTAGAGCAGAGTAGAGTAAATAAATAAGAGGGCATATCTATTAGCTTGTTCTATATACTATTATATAGATAAGATTAGCTTGAGGCTTATGTTAAAGAAGCCTATATGTACACTATGCAGCGGGCTGGTTATCAGCAGCAACAAACAAATATTTGAATTCAAACAGCCGTTACCACATAAGAACAAAAGCATGAAAGAGAGAATCCATATTTTAATTCTAAATCATAACTGTAATTAAAACAAAAGATAAAGAAAAAAATTATAAATTAATTATTCAAATAAAAAAAAAAACACATATGCAATATAGCATAGGGGGGGTGTATTACCTGTTGCATATGCCGGTTCGATTTCCTCCTCCGATTGCAATTGCTGTTGCTGATGTGTGGTTGGCACAGTGGGTATGGGCACTGGTATGGGCAAACGTTCATAATGTATACACTCGTGATGATACTGGTGATGACCATGACCATTATGTATGGTGCTAAGAGAACTATTACGTCCTCCGCTGCCACCACTACCACAACCATTGAGACCACTGCCAGCACTGCCATGACGTACGATGTGATGATGTTGATGGGGAGCGGCAGTCTGTTCGAGACCACCCATGCAGGGACCGCTGCCAAAGACACTACCACCACTACCGCCACCGGAATCGTCCGTGGTTGTGGTGGTATTATGGCAGCGACTCGAGCAACGACCCAACGAACCACTGCCGCCACTGTGAGTATGATGACCGCCAGCCATGCCCACCAAATGGGCAGACATATGGCCTATGTGGCCGCCACCACCTGCCATTATAGAGCCGCAACCTTGGCTAGAATCGGAACCAGAATCATGACCAGGACATGGACCGGCCGATCCCGGTCTTGAGCCTATCAAACTCATAGTGGAATGTGGCGGAGTAATTGATGATGATGTCTGCATATAATGATGTGTATATGGATGAGGATGTGGTACATCATAGTCGCCAGTGTCAATAGGACCACCAGCCAACATGCCCACACTTCCACTGCTGCCATGCACCACATTCACTAGATGGCCCGTGCTGCCCTGTAAACAGCCCATTGAACCGTGGGCGCTGCCCGGTCCCACTGCTCCGTGACTGCCATGATGACTACCGCCACCATGTATACTGCCATGAGCACTGCCGCTGCGGCTGTGCAATGAAACTCCGCGTGTTAAAGTATTATTGGCCGATTGTATGGAAGAGACAACAGCACCGCGGCACATAATGTCGGACAGTTGATTGGCCTGTATATCAAAATATTTGGACTTTTGTAACAGAATACACACACATACAGGCAATATAAAGGCAATGCAAATATGTAATCACACAGGCGATGAGAAAGAAATTCGTTTAAAAAAATTGAAATCCAATGAAATGATCCGATGAAGATAGAGAGAGTCCATCAATAAAAAAAAAATATACAATGCAGGATGCCATGATTAAATTGTTTTTTTTTTTTTAATTTCAAAAGAAATATTATAAAAATTGAAAGCCAAATTATTAGAAAATGTGGAAAATGATTTATTTGTGAAATGATTTATTTTATGCAAAACGAAAGAAAAGGCAAGAAGTTAATATTTAAGCCTTAAAGTAGGCAATATTTTTAGAAGCATTTTAATAATTTAAACGCCTAGAAGTAGTCAACTATATTTTTAGAAAAAAATTAGATTTATTTTGCTTTTATTTATAAAAAAAAGAACAAAAAATTTACTTTAAACCGTTAAAAATTTGTAGGGAAACTATTACTGTTTTATTACTCTTTAAGCTTTTCATTTTATGTATTGCATACTTTTAGGTAATTATGTGTACAAAAACAAATTATTAGGCTCTAATGGCGATTTTATTTTAAAAATATTTAATAAATAATAATTTGTTGTCCTTTAGAAAATTAAATTCTGTAAATGAATTTTAATACCTAGAGGTATACAGCACTTTAAAAAAAGAAACTTTACTTTTTTTCTTGCTTACATGGACAAAGAATTATTTCCCTTGTAGCAAGTAACATTTTTAAGGTAAATGGAAAAAAGGTAACAAACTTAAGATATAATTATTTCCTGGCATACTTTTAGGATCATTATTTTCAACAGGAAGTTATAACTCCATTATGACCTTAAACAAAATAAATTTTTTTAAGAATTTTCATTCTAAATAATTTAATAATTATGCAGTTTTGAACTTGAAGGAAAGTAATAACCCACTGAAACTAGAAGTGTACTGGCATTTTTAAACTAAAAAAAAACAAGTCATTGTAAAGGGTGATTTTTTAGCTATTATCTTTTTGGCAACACTGGTTTAAACAGCTCACGCACGTTTCGTGTTTTGTTTCACTGTCAAACATCTTCAGTTTGGTCTATAATTTAACCATGAATCGTCTTACAAACGAACAACGCTTGCAAATCATTGAATTTTATTATCAAAATGGGCTCTTGGAAAGCTGGCCGAAGATCCACTTCTTTATCGAAAAATTGTGTTTAGCGACGAAGCTCATTTTTGGCTCAATGGATACGTAAATAAGCAGAATTGTCGATTTTGGAGTGAAGATCAGCCAGAAGCATTGCAAAATCTACCAATGCATCCAGAAAAAGTCACAGTTTGGTGCGGTTTATGGGCTGGTGGCATCATTGGACCGTACTTCTTCAAAGATGCTGTGAATCGTAACGCCTTTAGACTATTTTTTGTGGGGCTATGTTAAAGCTCATGTCTATACAGACAAGCCCGCTTCAATTGACGCATTGGAAGACAACATTGAAGCATTTATTCGTGAGATACCGGCCGAAATGTTGGAAAGAGTATGCCAAAATTGGACTAAGCGGATGGACCATTTGAGGCGCAGTCGCGGTCAACATTTGCATGAAATAATCTTCAAACATTAAATTATATGGACCGTACTATCGATTCAAATAAAGATTACATGCATTTTTCTGAATTTTATGTGTTTTTTTTTTGAAAAATGTTCCTATAGCTCTTAAAAAATCACCATATACTTGTTAAGGAGTGGAAAAGTTTTACTTCATTACTATATAGCTTTAAAAATGTTGTATACTTTTAGGGGCATTACATTTAACAAAGGAACTTTAGACAATTTCTTTTAAATTTATAAGCATATTTATACTCATTTAAACACATAATTTAATTTTTTTATAACACCTTAAGGTAGACTTTAGCTTTTATAAAAAACTAAACATCTTGCCTCTCTTTCGCTTTGTTTTATATATTTTTTAATAGAAAAATTATAAAAATTCGTATGTTTACAATATGTACAGCTTCTTTTAAGCTTCGTTGACACGTGGGAACAATTTACGATACCTTAGTATAAGTCCATACCTGAGGACTATCCAAACGATCCAGTGACTGACGCCGCGATGGATAATCATCAGCGGCAAATAGTTGTTGAGCAGCTGGACAATTTTTATTCGAATGCTGATGTAAATACTGTTGCGAAGATGTTAAGGGGTGAGGTGGTGGAGGAGGCGGTGTTATAGAACCGCAAGGACTGCCCGGACATGGGCTACCCGGACAAGGACTACTACAACGACTGCGACATGTGGGCGAATAACAAAGATTGGCTTGGGTACCCGAGGGTGTATTGGGACAAGTATTTGAATTTATTGTAGTTGTAGCCGGAGTTTGCGTTACCGCCGCCGCACCAGCTGCTACTGCAGCTGCAGCGGTTGTGGTGTTGGTAATGCAGGGCTCTTCTTCGGGTTGTTGTAAATTTACAGGTAAAGGGGTACACTGGGTATTACGGCGTGGAGAACGGCCACGATCAACGGTGGTGGCACTCCAATAACCCCAAGCCATGTTTAAGTGGTTTTTTAAAACGTTTCTTTTTTTTGGATTTGTTTTTTTTTTTTACGATTTTTAATTATGAATTTAATTCCTTGAGTTTAGTTTTAGCTTGAGTTGAAATTGTAGTTAATTTTCATGGTATTTTCTTTTCTTTTGTAAACTTATTTTAATTTTGAATGTGTATTATATCCTTAAGATTCGAAGAAAAACCACACCTTTTTTGAACGAGTTATAATTGTGTAATATTTTCTTTCTTTTCTTTCGATTTTATTTTTTTGTTTTGTGTTTTTCTTCTTTTTATTTTTAGATTCGTTTTATTATTATGTTTCTATAGATAAAATGCAATTACAAAACAAACTTTCTCACAGGACTTTCGTTATTATTCTTGTCCATTTCGGCATTTTGGCACTTAAACCACTTTTCTTTTTCGTTATTTTCATATAATTTCCCTACACTCGAAATTTTCGCTTTTCACTTTAGCAACTCAACAAAAAAAAAAAAAAATACACTAAGAACGCACAAACATGTAGGGGAAGGAGATGTAGTGAGAAGGCCGTAGAAAAATAATCTTTAACTTTCATTGTGGAAATGATGATAAAATTGTGTATAAATCAGTAGAATTCGTTTTTTTTTTTCTCTCCTTTTTTATGAGAATTTTTTATTTTTATTTTTTTGGCTTTCATTTCCATGCCAAGTAGTTTTCGTATGCTTGAATACCTTTAATCCATACCGTGATGTGGTGATAAATGATTACAATAACCATAAAGAGGTAGTAAGAAGGGGGTGATGGTGATTTAAAAGCAAGGAGCAGCAGCAGTAGCAGCTAGCCAAGGCACACAGAAGAAGACTATGATGATGTAAAGACTATACAAACATTTTGCGGTTGGCAAAGTCAAAAGTACGAAAGTCTATAAAAAATAAGAAGAAGAAGAAGGTACAATTCGAACGATTAATAATGCATTGCAGATGTTGTATTCCAGTTGTTGTTTTTATTGCTGTTGCTACTAATACAGCCGTTTTAATGTTGTTGCCATTATTCGGCAAAATATATTCCTTGTGTTGTTGAGCTGAAGCACAAAGTCCGTAACACACGAAACGAATGGAACTCAAAATGTTGTAAAGGAATGTCAAATGAAAAGTCAACATTTAAACTGAAAGGACTCTCTAGAGGAAGCTGAGAGAGAATAAAAAAAACAAACCCTCTACGAAAACCTTATAATACAATATTAAAGTCATACGAAGAGCGCGCAAGAGCGATGGAGAGAGAGGGAGAGTATATCCCTCTCTGGAGAGCATACGTAAAAGAAACCGTCTTTGAAAAGTTTTCTTTAAAACATAAAAGCAATTGCAAGAGAGAGCGAATAATTTTTAACATCTCATTTAAGTAGAGAGTTAAAATTGTAAAATCTCTTTTAAAAAGAGAGCCAAAAAGGGAAAATTTAAACGGCTCTCTTTCTCTCTCCGCAAATTTAAACTGTTCATTAGAATATTTGAAAGGTACTTTTTTTGGTACTTTTTTTTTTAATAAATAGGCTTTTTTCAAATAAAAGGTACTTTTTTTTGGTACTTTTGTTAATAAATCGGCTTTTTTAATCAAAAGATACTTGAAAGGTACTTTTTTTTGTTCTTTTGTTAATAAATAGGCTTTTTTCAATTAAAGGTACTTTTTTTGGTACTTTTGTTAATAAATCGGCTTTTTTTTAATCAAAAAATACTTGAAAGGTACTTTTTTTGTTCTTTTCTTAATAAATAGGCTTTTTTCAATTAAAGGTACTTTTTTTTGTACTTTTGTTAATAAATCGGCTTTTTTTTAATCAAAAGATACTTGAAAGGTACTTTTTTTTGTTCTTTTGTTAATAAATAGGCTTTTTTAAATTAAAAGGTACTTGAAAGGTACTTGAAAGGTACTTTTTTGGTACTTTTTTCTAATAAATAGGCTTTTTTTAAAGTAAAAGGTACTTGAAAGGTACTTTTTTGGTACTTTTTTCTAATAAATAGGCTTTTTTAAATTAAAAGGTACTTGAAAGGTACTTTTTTTGGTACTTTTTTCTAATAAATAGGCTTATAAATAGGATACTCATGCATTTTTTTTTTTTTAATTTCTTTGTTTCTCAAGAATATTTAGTGCTGGCATATGGAATTTTTTAAAGTATTCGATTACGAACCCAAGTAATTCAAGTTCAAACTCTGTGAACATCCCTCTCGAATTTAGGTCTAGGGATTCCGTTTGAAGTCGCCGTAGTCTAGTAGGTAGTGTATTGGCTTATTAGACGTAAAGCCAGGGTTCGAGCCCCCGGCCACACACCAAAACAAAATACAAAAAGTATTTCTTCGGCGATTTCCTCTCAGCAGATTTCTGGCAAAAACTCTGAGAGTAAATAAAATTGCCATGAAAAGTTTCTCAAAATCTGTCGTTCGGAGTCGACTTTAAACTGTAGGTCCCGCCACTTATGTATAAAATTAACACACACAACATAAGTGGTGTGAGAAACTAGGTCAATAATCCTGACTGAAGGGTTGTAATGACCAATTATGTATGTATGTGATTCCGTTTAGCCAGAGATAATCAACAGACGGAGGTTATGCTATATGACAACCTAATATTCTTCCTCCTAATGTCCCTATTATTAAGAAAGTACTTTTGAAGAATACAAAATGTCCCTCCCAAGAGAATAGATTTTCTAAAAACTCAAAATAGAAATATTTTCTGAATTGAAAAGGCTTTCAACTAGATTGGTACTTAGAAAAACCCTTCTTAATTTATTTTTTTCTGTATTAAAATCAAAAGTACACTTTTCAATGTACTTGTACAAAATAATACTCTTTATATTTTCTTTGGTTTTTAAAGCATTTTTTTAATTTCTTTTTTACAGGGTTTCAATGGTTTCCTTCTCTATCATAGAGGATAAATTTTAAAACCTAAAGAACTAAATTACTTTCCTATTTAAAGTGGCTTTAAGTAGCTTTGATGTACTTAAAAGGTACATTTAGGGTACTTTTAAGGTACCTAAAAAAGTCTGTAGTTCTTTTCTTTTTCTATCGAAATGAAAGACTTTTTACACTTTTTAAAGACAGTACTTTTTCTAAGATATTTGGACCATAACATAGACTAAGTCAAAAGCACTGCAGGTTGTTTTATAAGCAGATTGCTCATAACCAGAATTGAAAGCCTGTTTTTCTAGTAAATTCCAGTTCTCTGTCTCAATCAGTAAATCTACAGCGTTGCGAATGGTTAGCTGACTTTAATTATTATTTGAATTTGAATTCATAAGGATGGAGATGCAAATCAAATGCAAAATACGCCATAATGAGCTGTAAGAGATGCCCTATTGTTGAGAACATCGTGGAATCGGTAAATTCGAAGTATAAGCCAGGCTTTCACTAACAAGAGCGATACTTTTGTCACTGCCTGACCTGACTACATCTGTAACGCTTTCAGTCTCTTCCAATGCCAAGATGAGAAAGAAATATTGGCCGATTATGATGACCATAATCACCATGTAATGCTCGAAGAGTGGCCACGTTTGCACAACCACTTTTGTGAGAAGTTTTACTAATTCTAAGCGTTCTTCTGTTGGTAAGCCCTGCTTGAAATAAATGATGGAAGATATTTAACAACTTTGCATGGCAATTTTGTTTTATTCTCAGAGTTTTTGCCAGAAATTTGCTGAGAGGAAGTCGCCGAAGAAATATTTTCTTCATATTTTCGTTTTGATGTCTAACCTGGGGTATGAACCATGGCCTTACGTCTAATAAGCCAACACACTACCTACTAGACTACAGTGACTACGAAATTATGAAAATTATTTTCAATCGAGGAAGTCCTATGTGACACCAGAAAGGATGGTTAGCCTGCACTACTTTAACAGAAAGACTAGGACTGTAAATTCTTTCATTCCATTACATTTAATACAACAACCCAATTCATTCTAATACTAAGAGCTGCTACTAGACACGACAGACCTGGCAACCCTGTGATTCTAGATAGAAAAATTAAATAACGAAACAAAATGACGAAATAACGAAACAAAATGACGAAATAACGAAACAAAATCTCCGGCGTTATTGTCGTTTCTTTATTTATTTGCTTTCAGTGTAAATCACATGATTTTGACAATCCTGGTTGCCTCATTTACTGTAGATTGCAAATAAATTGCTGGCTTGAGAAGGTTTACAAAGTATTTTACCGATCCAAACAAACTCTTGTCTCCAAATGTGTTCTGATCCAGGTTATCCATTAGTTATTGCGAGCCGAGTCTTTGCAAAGAGCCATTAACAAAAACTTTTTTGTTGTAAGTTTTCTGTAGTAAACCAAGTCTTACAACCGTAAAGAAGCACACCGGGAAATTCGATGTGAAAGCAATTATTTAAGCCTTAAAGTTGTAAAAGTTAAAAGCGTTTCCCATGCTAAGCGCTGCTAATAGACACTAACAGACTTGGCAACCCTATGATTCTAGATAGAAAAATTAAACAACGAAACAAAATGAACAAAACTAGTAAGAAGGTAGCAGATACGTCATGGGAATACCTCACAACAACGAGAACGAAGAGAACATCCCATTTCATTATCTGGCTCTTGGAAAACTGTGAAGAAATATTTTTGTTTACCCAGAATTTATTGACATAATATGTCTAGCTATTACCTACTAGAACTACGGCGACTTTAGCTTGAGAAGCTAGATCGTAATCTTGACTGAAGGGTTGTAATGACCAATTATGTATGTATGGATGTATGTAAAAATTTAACAGCTGGCTTCCTTGCCAGAACGCCGGATTTGGAAATCAAATGAATAATCTTTCAGAATTTCAAACAAAATCTTACAAATAAAAAGGAATTCTAAAACTAATTACATATTAAATAACAAAGAGCAGAAAAAGATATTCTTATAATATTAAATAATTACAATGTTAAATTATTATAATATTAAAAAGGAAATTTAATTACTTTACAACAGGACAGTTTGTTTTGTAACTAACTTGGCTGGCCAACTTATAAAAAAAAAAAAGACGAAAACTTCCTTTCTTTTTTTCTTTCCTAAAAACATTTTATCTTAATTGCCAATTTTTTTACTTTCTTGTTTTTGTAGTTATTGCTATTGTTTCTGCTGTTAACATGAGGGCCCTGTTGTTGCTGTTGTTCGTTTAGCTTCATTGGCATCGTTTATATCCAGGTTAATATAACAATTGACGTCAAAACCTTCAAATAAAACTGCTGCTGCTCTTACACCAAAAAAAAAAAAAAAAAAAAAAAAAAAAAAAAAAAAAAAAAACAACGCCAGAATAAAAAGTGAACAAAACTTTTTAATAAAAAACTAAAAAGAAAAAAAAAACAGAACAAAATAACGTAAAAATATAAAAATGAAAAGCAGCAGCAGCAGCAACAGCAACAACAGATAATATTCGTAAACAAAGGACTAAATGAAGAGAAAGAAAAAAATCCCTCAATCACCAGAAAAGTATGCAGCAATTATGTTTAATGTCTTCTTTTTTCTCTCAATCGCCTACCCTCCTCTATTTTTTTATTTTAAATTTTTTTCTTGTAGATTACATGGGTAAAAAAACCCTCTCGCTATACAACAAACACTTGAAAATGAAATGAAGGGTAAGGGGTGAGGTAAGGAAAAGAAGCGTTTAGCTAAAGAATAAATAACAGAAATCGAGAGAAAAATAAATAATGCATGTGCACAACAGCAACAACTACAACAACAACCTTATAAAAAACTTAACGTTTTACAAAAGAATCAAAAAAAGAAATGAATGAAAACAATGATTAATAGATGCTCAGCAAAACTAGTTCAGCAAAAGTTTTATGGCAAAGTCAAAAGAAAATTGAACTATTGCCGAAAAGAAAAACATACTTTAACACACAGCCTAGCAGTTAAATAGCACATAGCCTATAAGTAGGCAATATATTTTTAATATTACAATAAGAATTTCCTAGGAAATCTCGGCAAATTACACATAAAACATCAAGTTCTTATTGTAAGGAATTATGCACATTGTTATGCCATAAATTTCATTGCATACTTGGCAGGTTATTTTTTTTTTTAATATTTTTCTAAGGCCAAAAAAATTAAAGTTTTTTTTATACAATTTTCAACATCTGGTTAAAAATTTATAGCATACTTTTGCTATACAAATTACATTGCATACTTTTTAGCGTTAAAAGTAAAAATTAGTAAGAATATTCCAAGTAAAAGGCTAAAAAAAATTAAAGATTTTTACACAATTTTCAACATCTGGTTAAAAATTTATAGCATACTTTTGGTATACAAATTGCATTGCATACTTTTTGGCATTAAAATATTCCATATTTGGCATATGAATATTCCAAAAGCTTTGCTAAATTTGAAATTTAATATGCCTAATGGCCATTTAAAAACGCTACAAGTGAAGACAGTAAACAAATTCATGAGAGTACTAAATATATGTATAAATGATTCTTGCTTAAAAAATTTTAAATAAAGTTAAACTAAACTTCTTTCAAAACAAATAGAACTTCAAGAATTTTGCACAATTCTTCTTTCATAGAAGACAATTGTGTTGCATACTTTTGGGAATCATTATTTATTATATTGCCTGCTTTTCATCATTACAAATAAAAGTTAGTATGAAAATTGCTAAGAATTGCTACATTTGAAATCATATATTTTTCTTTAATAACACGCAACAAATATCCTTAATTCACTCCCGCCTAATGGACCTAAAGACAATAATAAATTTTCTTAGTAGCCAAAGTGTTAAGAGGTTAGATTTTTACAGTGCAAAATACAGATAACTACAGAAGATAACATAACACAATAGCTAACCTTTGCTGTCATTATATAAGCCCCACAATAAGCATGACATAAATTAGTTATTTTATTAAAGAAAACAAAATCTGACCCATCTACCATTTATTCCCTTTGTTTTTATATAAAATCATGCTTTCGTTTTAAAGGCTACTGCGTTATAACCCAATGACATCAGAGATAAAATTAAACTTGTCTTATTTGGCAAAACAAAAAATAATATAAACTTTTGCACTTGAACTAGGCTCTAATTTAATTAATTTGAAATCCCTAAAGTATGCTCTGCGTTTTTGCTAAAAGAAAATATTAAAACAACGACTAAGAATTCGTATTTTAGTTGACAAACAACAGTGTCAACATAAAGGCGCAACACATTATGAGATTTCAAGTTTTAATAAATAAAAAACATCAGAATTATCTTAAGCACTTCCAAAGTAGAGGTTAGCAAATTAATTACCAGTAATAAAATGCAATAGGATTCCAAAAACAAACAATGATGCGTGGATTCTTACTACTCAATCACTAACTTGTATAAACTTTAAGATTTTCGTACTTTAATGGGCTTTACTAATTGACGTTTAGTGAATTCCGTTTCTTAATATTCTATTTTAATACAACACAAAACCTGTCCATAGTACTGCAAACAGTTTCCGATAGATCTACATTGCAAAGGTTTTGTGATCTCCGATGTTATTGTCGTTCCTTTATTTATTTGCTTTCAGTGTAGATCGCCTCCACATGATTTGGGACATCCTGGTTGCCTCATTCACTGTAGATTGCAAATAAATTGCCGGTTTGAGAAGGTTGACAAAGTATTTTACCGATCCAAACAAACTCATGTCTCCGAATTTGATCTGATCCAAGCGAGTCATCGCAAAGACCCATTAACGAAACTTCTTTTTTTCTATGGCGGAAGTCCTCTGACCCTCCAGAAAGAAAAACTTGCAGAACAAATATCATAGGAAGGTTAGGCTGCACTACTTTAACAGAAAGACTAGGACTGTAAATTCCGCACCATTACATTTAATACAACAACCCAATTGATTCCCATGCTAAGCGCTGCTACTAGACACAACAGACTTAGCAACCCTATGACTCTAGATAGAAAAATTAAACAACGAAACAAAATGAACAAAACTAGTAAGAAGGTAGTCGATACGTCCTGGGAATACGTCACAACAACGAAGGCAAAGAGGACATGCCAGGACATGACAAAAAATTCTTCTGCACCTAGACATAACATGTCTAGGCAAAGAAGATTTTTATTAAATTCACACTTCGATAAAACTTTCGGAACGGTTGGGAGGGTAATGCCCCAACCGGAATAAATGCTATTGTTACTACAACGGCACTTTAAGTAAGCTATGCTTATTACATCAATTTAGTCTTACGTAGTTAAAAACTTCATATTTTAACTGGCAAACTTGAAGAATATGATTAAAGTGCCTGTAAACATCTGCTTTTAAAATTTAAAGTTTATACTACTGCCATAACTTACTAACATCATTTGCTAAATTGAAATATAAACCATAAATAAAATAAAACATAAAACAGTGAAGGCCCTTGGCAAATGTAAAAACAAAGAAATAAAGAAAAAAATAGTATAAATCCCTAAAGTATACTATATTATATTTCATTTCACACTGTATACAATAGTAATTTACCCTTCTTATATGCTATGAAAAGCTAACTTGACAATACAAAATTAACCTTACGCCTATAAGTATGCCTTGTTTTTAATTTATATTTATTTACATAGATTAATGACTTTCTATGTCTTTACATTATGTAGCAAGCCAAACACATTCTCTTTTTAGTATTTAAAAAAAAGAGAATATAAAGAGCAAAAATTTGTTAAAATTTAAAATAAGTCATCTTATGAACCCATTATAAAGCCATAAAATAAATCTCCAAAGGAATGTGCTAAGTACTATACCCTTAACAAAATCAAAAACTAATGCCAGTAATAAATTAACGATTTAGTAAGTATAGGAAAAGCAAATGTTGATAAGTAAGAGAATATTGGAAATTTTAAGATAAATAAAGTTATAAAATTAATTAATTTTGGTTTATTAATTCATTTTCATATTAGCAAAGGCCATAAGTTTTTTTGTTTGTAAAGAAAAGTGGTTTAAGTTTTGGGTGGAGTTTTTTTTTTCTTTCTTTCTTTACATTTTGTGTTAAAACGACTAAGCCTTTTATCGATTTATAAAATAAAAACGGAGTACTAAATTTTCACTTCGGTTTTCTTTTTTTTTTTCTTTTTTGCACTTCTTTTCATGTTTTAATTTCATTACCTTTTTTATTTAATTTTTTTCTTTTCTACTTCTTTAATAATTTATAATTTTCTTTTTATTTAATTAGATTAGATTTTTATTATTTTATAATACATTTCAATCCTTACTATTATAAAAGAAACAGAAACTTAAATTTTTTCTCACACACACACTTGTTTTTTTTTTTTAAACTTTATATTGAATATTTAATAAGAGCCTAAAGATAGGCTATCATTTTTTTATTATTGAAATAAGCAATTTTTGCATAATTTTATTTCAACTTCATTTTAAATTTCTATATTTTTTTGCTTTAATTTCCTTTTTTTTCTAATATTTTCAATCAAATTTTGTACATCAAATATCGAACTGTTAAATATAAACGTCTATTTTCCACAAAATCTTATGCGCGAGTGTTCCGTTTTTACAGGCAAAAGCAGCTAAAGAGCGCTACTCGACAAAGACAAAAAAAAAATGGAAATATTAACACACACCAAAAAAAAAAAAAAAGTTCAGCTAAAAAGTCTGAACGAAAAACAGAAAGAAAGCAAAAAAACACACACAGAAACGTTTAGCCAGCATAAAAATTTTCCATGGGAGAAAGTATGAGTTTTTGGATTTCGTTGGCAGGATATTATAAAAAGCAACAACAGCACACACAAAAGCAATACCACTCACTCACTCTGTACACACAAACAACACTCTATACGATTTCTATACAATGGAAGAAGAAGAAGAGTCATAAATTGTTTTTTCCTTCCATTTTACACCGCACCACAGCACAGTTGTTGTTTTCTTATGCTCCCAGGCAACAAAAACAACATTGAATCTTAGATTCAATGTCAATATATTGTTGTAATTTTCTCTAAACTTGCTCTCATTTCGAGTATTTCGAGGAGACTCTATTTAAAACTGACTTACGTACATTTATACGTACATATGTATGCATGTACGTAACGTCCGAGGTAAGTGCATGTGTATGTTAACAGCCAGCCATACTAGAGAGGCATGTAAAATCATTAAGAAAACGACCACGTCAACAACAACAAAAGCAATAGTAACAAAACGACAATGTTGTTGGTTGCTTGGTTGGTTGGTGGATAAAGTTTAACGACAGCATTACAAAATGTTGTTGCTGCTGGTAACAACTGAAAATAATTTCATGTTCAAGAAATTTTAATTCAAACTTTGTTAGTCCAACAGAAGGCAGTTTTTTTTTAAAGTGGAACACAAAATCTTATTTATTTCATGGAAATTCTAGGGAAAATTAATGAAAACGTTTTAAATAAAAAGAATAAAACTTTGTTTCCATCTTAAGCCCAATAAAGCATTGCCACATTGAAATAAAATTGTCAACAAAATTTACAAAATCAGCTGGGATTTGCAAACGACAACTAAGCGCACAATCTCTCAGTCTCTCTCTCTCTCTGTGTTAAAGAGCATTTAACAATACGCAGGCTTAATCTCTCTCACTCTCTCTCTAATATCCTTACCATATTTAACAAAGAAAGCAAAAACAACAACAACAAAAAATACCAACAAAAAATAAAAAAAAACAAAAATCAAACACGGCCTCTGACTGACAACAAATAATGGATTTTTATTCCGGTTTAAACGAGTGTAGAATTTTATTATTCCTCTTCAATGCCTTGCTTGCTTGCTTGCTCTTCAAGAGCATCAGCTCGCATTAGCAGCAGGCATTCAGCAGCAGTCAGCAGCATGCAGCAGCAGCTTCCTAAATAAACGCCGTAGGTGTAAAATGATTTTTTTATAAAGACATGTCAAAAACAACAACAAGAACCATATAACAACTTATAATAGCAATGGCAACCAGCAATAGTTTTTATTTTTCTCTGTCAAACATGGCCAAGGTATTGTAAGGCTAAGAAAAAAACAAAAACAAAAGCATATGAATTTACATTTCTAACATTCTTCTTCTGTTTGTTTGTTTGTTTAATTTTAATATTGTTGTTTTTGTTGTTGTTATTGTTATTACAATTTTAATTAATAACAATTTAAAAAACAAAAAAGAACTTGAGTTCCTTTACATATTGCGGAATTTAAATATTAACAGCACCTTAAAGTATACTTTAATAATTTTGTTTCATACAGAACTATTAAAAAGGATCTGATTTAACGGTAATATAAATGCTTTAAGCTATCAAAACTTAGGATATTTATTTCACAGCACCTTAAAGTATACTTTAATAATTTCGTTTCATACAGGACTATTAAAATGGATCAGATTTAAGGGTGCTACAAATGCTTTAAGCTATCAAAACTTAGGATATTTATTTCACAGCACCTTAATGTATACTTTAATAATTTCGTTTCATACAGGACTATTAAAAAGGATCGGATTTAAATGCTTTAAGCTTTCACAACTTAGGATATTTATTTCACAGCACCTTAAAGTATACTTTAATAATTTCGTTTCGTACAGGACTATTAAAATGAATCTGATTTAAGGATGCTACAAATGCTTTAAGCTATCAAAACTTAGGATATTTATTTCACAGCACCTTAAAGTATACTTTAATAATTTCGTTTCATACAGGACTATTAAAAAGGATCGGATTTAAATGCTTCAAGCTTTCAAAACTTAGAATATTTATTTCTATCTTCTTTTATGGGGTAGGATAACTTCCATAATAATCTCAGCACAGACACAAAGATATGACATTACAAATGGTTTCCAATTTACGTCTATCGCAATCTATTAATTTTATTTCATTATACGTCTTCTTCATCATTGCAATCCAGTTCTCTCTTCCACCAGTAACCGAAACTTTTCTACCTTCTGCAGCTCTGAAGAATTCAATCAATGGCTGCCTTAGCTATGTCATCTACTCTTTTTCGTAATTTGTGTTCGATTTTGAGTGGAGGTTGACTTGAGGTCGGTATTGACTGTCAGATGTGGCCAAAAGATTTTGAAATCCCTCTCAGGCACCATTTGGATCGATATTGACTATCAGATGTGGCCCAAAGATTTCGAAATCCTTCTTAGGCACTGTTTGGGAAACACTTTTGTGTTATGGTCGGTTAAATTCAATGTCTCATACTCGTAGAATAGCCTCGACTTGACTCTGGCACTGAATATATTAATCTTACAATATTCCCTCGATTTACGTCGTCTCGATGGACGTTGTTTCGATTAACGTCGTCAAAAATTTTTTTTTTGGAAAATGTGCATAAATAAATGCATCTGATAGTATGAGTTATTTGAAATTCGATTTACGTCGTTTCGATTTACGTCGCCTTTTTCCGGAACATTCTACGACGTAAATCGGGGGTATACTGTATATGGAACTCTTTCCATACTAGCTTCAGAAGACCAAAGGAAGACTGGGAACAATTGATGCGGTTTACAATATCAACGTCTATCAATAAAATTAAGAGACATTAAAATAAAATACATCAATAAGTGGCACAGAGACTATATGTAGGATATTTTGGCCTCACGCCATCACTTCTTCGGTTCTTTAGAATTTAACCAACGAGGAATTCATTCTGCCTTAAATTAAAAGTAGAAAATAAAGTTTAATTAGCCATACCATCAGAGGATTAGGTTAGGTTAGGTTGTAGCGGTAGCTTTGATACGAAAAGCTCAGTTGAGCACGCATAGCGGCCCGTTGTGACACCACAGGTGAACGCAGTCCCTGTACTGACCAAGTTCCTCCAAACCAGGGACGAAGAAGAATTTGGTCAGCGCAATGGCTGCACGTTTAAAGCACGACTGTCCCACACTAGAAAACCAGACCGAAAGTTTGATAAACGAAGCTATATCCTTGACATCAATGGCATCAAGAGAAAGTCCGATAATAAATTTAACGATACGGCTGAGGTAAAAATCCTTAAAACTCAAAAAGTAGTGTTCGACCGAAGAATATTGTATGGGGACGTACAACACTCCAATAGCTAAGATAGCAAGATCCTGACAGCAGTGATGTAAGATGGGTAGATGCTAATAGCAGCAAATCAAATAAGATAGAAATCCTTTATCTATAGTGGAGCTTTAGGAATTACTTTAAGTAGTTCAAACTTGTACAATTTCTGGTTTTCGCTTCCACTTACAGATGATATTTCTACACAGAAAGAAAAACGGCGTGCTAAAATTAACTTTTCTATTCTCAATTTTAGCCAAAAAACGTGCTTGAAAAATTAAGCCCGTTTTGGCTATTGTTTGCTTAAAACAAGCAAAAAACGGTATTAATTTAAAAAACTAAACCTTATATTACTAAAATCAACACTAAAAAGCTGAAATCTATTTAAAAAAAATGTTATTTTGAGCTATTTGTTATTTGAGCTATGGAATTGTGGGTTTTTAAGTTCAAAAGTAAAAATTTTAATAATTCTCATTTAGTTCGTGTGTATTTATACAATATATATCCAACAAAATGTCGAATTTTTCGCAAGTTGCATTTCTTTGGTAGATGACTTGGATTATTCTGGTTGATGACTTGGATTATTCCGGTCGATGACTTGCATTTTTTTTGGTAGATGACTTGCATTTTTTTCAAATCAATCGATTTTAGGATTAAATCAAGTACAAGTTCGAGCTTAAATCAAGTTCAAAATTCTTCTCAAGCTCGTTTTTGGATAAATTTAGGTTTAATTCAAGTACAATTTAGGGCTTAAATCAAGTTCATTGTGCTCGAATAAAGTACGATTTGCCTCAATTCGATCCCATTTATAGGTTAATTCAAGTACGATATCTAGCTTAAATCAACTTTATAATTCTTGAAACAAGTGCGCTTAAGGATTACTTCAACTTCTGACTCTCTTGAATCAAGTACGAATTCGATCTTAAATCAAGAAAAAATATGCTTAAACCAAATACATGATGAGATCACTTTGATCCCAAAAAGGCTTAAATTGCGCTAAAATCAACACTTTTGTACTTGGCTGATTCGGGCTTGATTCAACTCTTTTGCACTTGATTCAAGCCAATCCGTACTTACCGTACTATTGTGACCGATATGAATTGATTCAAGCCCGGATGGCTTGATTCTTTTTTTGAGTGTAGTGGCTTTCGTTTCTTTTAATTTAAAGATAATTTCAATTTTCTTTTTATATTTCTTAATAATTTCAAGCATAATTTAATTTTAATTTTCTCCCCTATTAAGAACAGAGCAGTAAAGATAGAAAAAAAAAACTTGGAAAATAAGATAAAAACTACTGCGTTATGCTACAGGATATGCAACAAAAAACAGAAACTTATGCTTATGCTTCATATTTAGACAACAAGAACAACAAATAACCACTCTAATGGTTTTTACTTAAAATATAAAATTTCTATAAACGTAGAATACCATCACCAACATCATCATCATGCCGTGCCACTACTAACTGAGATTAAAAAAATCTGCTCCTGTTTAATACAAAACATGGACCAGAAAAAAAAAAACAAATGCAGGAGCCAAAAAAAAAAGGAAACGAAAAAGAAAAGATGCATTGCTAGAGAAAATCGAAACAAAAACTAAAAAACAAGAGGAAAAAATTGTAACGTAACGTAAATCTGGGCAAAATGTATGGAAAAATGTATTGTGGTCCTTTAAACAATTGCAAGTAAAACGTAACGGCAATATGTACATTGTAGTCAGAACACAACAGAGTACCACCGAACAAAGTACTGTAATCTAGTGTGGAAATATTCCATCTAACCATACAATATCTCACACAGCAGCTTTTCTTCCTTACTACCAAAGTAAATACTCATCATGTGTTGTTGTAGTTTTTTTTCTTTTTTGTTAATAATTTATATTTTCTACTGCATGCTTGCAATTCTTGGTTGCGGAAATGCATCTGTTGGTGTTGATTATTATAATGTTAATGATAATAGAGTTGCTTGCTATACATTCACTTGCTTTATTCCACTATTATGCTATGCTTCCATAGATTTTTATTTTGCTACTACAAAAATTTGTCTTTATTCATCTTCAAAACTCTTGTAAAGCTTTATTCTAATCAGCAAAAGACAGGGTCTTCTTGTCTTCTTGTATCTTGTCTTGATACTCTAATG
Organism: Sarcophaga caerulescens; assembly: GCA_927399465.1. Lineage (NCBI taxonomy): Eukaryota > Metazoa > Arthropoda > Insecta > Diptera > Sarcophagidae > Sarcophaga > Sarcophaga caerulescens. The sequence goes on from OV656868.1 coordinate 87,512,036, forward strand.
TGTGGCCTAAAACAATAGTTTAGAAAACATAATGCATAAACCACACAGTGTATGATACAAAAAACCCCTTTTTAAACAATAGATCACATTATTATTTTTATGTTCGACTTTAGCGTAGTAGTTGTACGCCAGTTTGTTTGATGTTAGCTTTAATTTTAATTCATTTCAGCCAGTCATGGCTTAAGTCTCTTAATAAAACACTTTCGTTTTAGTTTTTTACACTTTTTTTGTTTGTTTGTTTGTTTTTTTTTTTTTGGCAAATTTTGTATGAATTATTAATTTTAATGATATGAAATTATAATGAAAGTTTATGTTGCTCACGGTTTTAAGGCTTAAAACGTAGATCAATTCATAATTTAGTTAAAAACAATCGGGGTAATTAATAAATGCCATAAATTTTCCTAATGTTTTACCGTCAGCCCTGAAACCCGTGAATTCCGACAACATATTTAGAAAGTCAAGACATTCTACATTGCTCCTGTTTCTAGATATAAAACCTTATCAGTCTTGAGATAACTTTGTTTCTGATATCCTAGAGAATACAGACACCAAATTACCAGTTCGAGATTGGAACCATTTCGTTTGTATCTCGTTTGTCATATATGGAGTGGAGGATTATTGATCGTTGACAAGAACATTGCAATCACAGTAGTTATTAGGATACTAAATACTGGCAATGTCAGCTACTAGAATACCTAGGTTTGTATCTAGGGTTGCCAGATTCCGATTCGCAAAAAGCTGGACATTGGGTTTTAAAAAGCTGGACAAAACAAAAAAAGCTGGACATAAACATACTGAGAAATACTGCCTTCATATTTGATTATAATGTCTGTCTGGCATAATTTACACTCTGCCGTGTAATTATCTTTTTTTCTTATCCAATTAGCATATTTTGCAAACTCTTTCCATCTATCACAGAAAGTTGTGAGTTGTCTTTTTGATGGACCAGCTTCTTCATCAATATCCATTTCAAGATTTTCTGCAAATTATTTTTATTATTTTCATGTACAAAAAAAATAAAAGCTGTACGTAAAGAAATTGACTATCGCTCGCAATAATATTTATTATGACATCAGCTGTTCAAGTGTTGAGACAGGTTGTCAGTGATGATAGAATAGGAAAATCATTACTTAGTTGTATAACAAATGGACAATCAATATTGGCTAACATGATTTGACAAAGATAACATGAAAATTATTGCAGTGTACTAAAAAAATTTCCATTTAGCTGGACAAATTAAATTTTAGCTTGAAACTGGACAAGTATCAAAAAAGCTGGACAATCCAGCCAAGTCCAGCCAGGCTGGCAACCCTATTTGTATCCCATTTGCCTTGCTTAAAACAATTTTGGAGTCAGGCTTATCGATTACAAGCAACTTCTATAATCGATTTTTTGTATTGCCTAGCATTCAGCGAAACCTTCATGATTAGGAACTCAGACGAAAAGGACAGGCGTTCCATGTAATGATTTCTGCAGCAGTTTTAATAATGTAGAGAAAAAGAAGTTCATTATCACCTTTTTTTGCTTCTAGGGATTTAGAACCAGGGAAAGGTCTCTGAACAGTACTGCTGACATTAATAAACTGGCCGATCTATAAAACAGCTCTAATGCGCCGCACATAGGGTTAGAATTGAGCCTCCCAGTAAATTCAAATCAATTTTTCGCTTGATTAATCATTTGGCTCCTGCCCCTTTCATAGTGCCTTCTACGCAGTCGAAATGCCATAAGCAGGCTAATGCGTCTCACCTACGGTTAGAAGTGAGCCTCCCATTAAATTCAAATCAATTTTCCAATTTCACTTGACTAACCATTTGGATTTTACCTCTTTCAGAATGCCTACTATGCAGTCGAAATGCCATAAGCAGGGTTTTCATTCAAGGATGATGATGAAAATCTATGACAGTGTGCTCCTACCGGTTTTTTCGTATAGCTGCATTGCATTTGGATCCAAACTAAAGAATAATGGGTCCTAGAACAGTAAATCTGGAAAAATTGTTTAACGAATCTTTGCGCCTTGAGGGCCAAAACCAGCATATGGCCAGTAAGATGACCTAATTTCAGTCTATATGCTTTGTTTCTGCCTCTTCCCTCCCTTCCTATGGTATTTTATTGTTTCATAGTAACTTATGTTTAGTTGGAACCGCTTCCATGAAGGTTACGACAATAGAGGAGGTGTCTCACATACCTTAGGTTTTTTAGGTTTAGGTTAGAGGACGTGTACTTGCCAATTGAAGACAAGTACAGTAGCCGGAGGTTCAGTTGACCCATTGTACAACGTCTATAAGGGGAAAGGATAATAGGGGAGATATGGAAAAAGGAGAGGAAGTAGGAAAGGGAGAATAAGAAAGCAGAGGAATTACACAGACTAACAAAACACACAAGAAAGCGCGACTACACTATTGAAGCCCTAGCACTTCTCAACCAACTCAAATTAATAATGAATCTATGGAGAGCCTTTATGTCGACTCTCTGCACAGGATTCAAACCCTTAAAGAAGCCGCTGTCAAAAGTTTTTAACCTCATCTTACTAAGGACTGGACAGTTACAAAGGAGGTGTTCGATAGTCTCGAACTTCTCCTCATTGCAACATACCTTGCAATAATACTCATATAACTTCCTAACCTAACTTTTAATTTAAAATAAATAGCTTATGGAACATGTTTCTTTTCTTCATAAGCTCTTAGATACAACAAAATTATACAAACTTAGGCAATGATTTTTAGAAACCTTTAAAACTCTCTACTCGAATATCATCAACTTAATTGAGCTCAAGTGCATACAGACATATGTATACGTTACACCATAAGATTTTTAATCAAATTATAGTTACTAGTATAAGTAGAAGCACAAGTACAAGAGTATAAGTGTACGTATATATTCAGTTTATTAGTCCTTTGGTTGTATTTACATACACATTTGCATTTACAACACACCGAAAAACATACACAGAAGAGAGAGTTTTATTTTGATACTCATAAGGAAAATATGGTTTCGGTAAATAAAGGATCCGCCAAATAACTTTTTTTTTTTTTTTTGAAAATGCTTTAAAAAAAAAACTACTGAATATTTTCTCAAATTTCTTTTTTTATTTGAAAGTACAATCCTTCCGGTTAATAATGGAAAATAATTTCATTCAAATGGCTGCCTCGGCTGGCCATGCAGTAGCCTACACGATCGGTCCAATTTTTAAGCACATTATCGATTGTGTGCAGCTGTATTTCACCAATGGCTTCACGAATATTGTCCTTTAAAGCGTCAATTGTCTCTGGCTTGTCGGCGTAACACTTATCTTTGGCGGCACCCCACAAATAATAGTCCAACGGTGTCAAATCGCAGCTCCGAGGTGGCCAAACGACATCAGCTCTGCGGCTGATAATGCGATCTTCAAAAACAGGACGCAAAACATCGAGTATAGCTTCGGCTGTGTGGCACGTAGCGCCGTCTTGTCGAAACCAAATGTTGCCAATATCCTCCTCTTCAATTTTTGTGAACAAAAATTCGTTCAACATGGCTCGATAACGATCGCCATTGACTATAACGGCCACTCCTTGCTCATTTTCGAAGAAAAATGGCCCCATTATGCCTCTGGACCAAAATCCGCACCAAACAGTGACTCGTTTTGGGTGCGTCGGCTTTTCAATGTATAAGTGCGGGTTTTCTGTGCGCCAAATGCGACAATTTTGCATGTTTGCATGCCCGCCAAGATCAAAATGAGCTTCATCTGAAAAGATGATTTTTTTTGCCAAAATCGGCATCGTCTGTAAGTCGATCGCAGGCCCACTTCGCGAAGCGAAAACGCAACCAACACAACCATATTCGTTCAGCGGAAGGATAAAACTAATTATCTGTCAAATCAGACATGAGCTAAGTGTTACCACTCACGAAAGAAGCAATAGTTGAAAAAAAAAACGTTAGATGGCGGACCCGATATAATGCAGTGTTCAAATATTATAGGATACACATACACATTCGTACATACATATATGGTTTTATTATTGTTATTTTTTTTTTCATTTTTCCTTTTTTTTTCTTGGTAAAGTAGAGTGGGGTTTTAGGGGTATTCGTTATACGGCATAAGTTTTTATAGTGTAAATGGTTTGTGATACAACGATGCCGTTTAAATCGTTTTTGAAAAGGTAACGTTGTGTAGTCAGTCAGTCTGACTGTTTAGTGTACACAATACTACTTATACGTTGACAGAATATGTAAAAGATAAAAACAAATTACTGGCTTGTTGTTATAAATGGTGATTTTTTAGCTATTATCTTTTTGGCAACACTGGTTTAAACAGCTCACGCACGTTTCGTGTTTTGTTTCACTGTCAAACATCTTCAGTTTGGTCTATAATTTAACCATGAATCGTCTTACAAACGAACAACGCTTGCAAATCATTGAATTTGGCATCATTGGACCGTAATTCTTCAAAGATAATGCGAATCGTAACGTAACTGTGAATGGTGAGCGCTACCGTGAGATGATATCCAACTTTTTTTTGCCCAAAATGCAAGAGCTTGACTTGCATGACATGTGGTTTCAACAAGACGGCGCCACATGCCACACAGCACGCGTAACAATGGACTTATTGAGAGGCAAGTTCGGTGAACATTTTATTTCACGTTCGGGACTGGTCAATTGGCCACCTAGATCGTGCGATTTAACGCCTTTAGACTATTTTTTGTGGGGCTATGTTAAAGCTCATGTCTATACAGACAAGCCCGCTTCAATTGACGCATTGGAAGACAACATTGAAGCATTTATTCGTGATATACCGGCCGAAATGTTGGAAAGAGTATGCCAAAATTGGACTAAGCGGATGGACCATTTGAGGCGCAGTCGCGGTCAACATTTGCATGAGATAATCTTCAAACATTAAATTATATGGACCGTACTATCGATTCAAATAAAGATTTTATGCATTTTTCTGAATTTTATGTGTTTTTTTTTTGAAAAATTTTCGTATAGCTCTTAAAAAATCACCCCTTAGTTATTTTTTTTATTTTTTTATTGTTTTTTTTTTATTATTATTTTTGGGGAAAAACGTTATTCATTCCTCTTCTTTTATTTTTAACGAAATGAAGAACATGCTTGCCTGCCCCACCACTACAAAATGTAACTAAGATACCCGGTTTTATGAAGCGTTTGTTTGGTTTTTTTTTTTTTTTTTGTTCATCTTATCTTATATATTTTAAATTTCATTTCATGTTTTTTATTTTAATTTTATTTTCTTTACATTATATCCACAACTTGTTGTATGTGTTATTTCTGTCTTCTTCATCTTTTTCTTTTTTTTTTTTCTTCCTTTTTCGAATTAATGTTAAAACTGTGTTAGTGGGCAGATTAAATATTAATTACAATGAAAAATAAGAGCCAGGAATAAAAACAGAGAAGCAAAAAAAGAAAAAAATTAACGTACAAGTAGGAAGATACAGTTTTCCACAGCAGCAGCATAATGAAAATTTAATTTTATAGGTAACGAAATAATCAACATATGGAGAGAGACACGTTGTCATTAAACCTATCTTCTGTATAGGCAAAGCAAAAGGGTTAAAGAAATTTCAGAATTGCAAGTTCCTTAGCAACATTGAAATTAAAAAAAAATGGAAACGATATTTACATAAGAAATTAAATGATTTTCTTTTTTAAATGTATTGAATTTAAACAAGGTTTTTGTAGATCTTAATCTATTCATATCATATTATTTAAAAATGAATGTAAAAAGATGTTAATATTGTAACCAAACTTATTGGCAATATTGTTTTTCCTTTTATTAATTTTAATACTTAAAGAACCTTAGTTATTATGAAACAAATGGCAAGAAGAGCGTAATTAAGCTAGTCAATCCCCAATCAATGATTATGCTATTAGACAAAATAAGCTGATAATAATTTTAGAGTATTACCAACCCACTATACCCTCGAACTTCATGGACAAATCCTCTGTTTGATACCTTGCGTATTGGTAATAAGAAACAAAGCTTAATTTCAATACATCCACTGTGCGCAGGTAGCTTCTCTAAACATTAAGTATTTCACACCGAAAAGTGCCGCTTAGTAGTACAAATCTATGACGATATTCTCAAAACACAGTCAACCTCTGCTTTAAACATGGCAGTAATGGACAACCTAATGTCATTGCTTGCCAGTTCATTAATAACACGGTGCGACAGTGAAAATACACCCGAGTAACTACATAGTCTACGTTGTTCAGTTAGTTGAGTAGAACTCAAAAATTCCTTTTTTATATTTCTCGAACCCCCCAACATTTTTTCATTTGACAAAAACTGTTTTGTTTTTTACTTTACGCACAAATTGCTGGATTACTGAAACATTTCCGACCCGATTTTTAAAATTTAAATCTTGTTAGAAAGGAGAGAGATGGACCTTTAAAATGGTATACATATATCTATTATTCGACTTAATATGCTATGAGTTTTGATGAGGTAAACTTGGAAAATGCGAATTTTTTTCATATTTTTTCAAGTTTGTCCATTCATAGTAGCCAACTTTAATAAAAAAAAATATAGGATAAGTGATAATATTCTTAAAGTCTGCTCTCTTGTGAAGAGATTGAGTTATCATTTGATCAAATCGGACAAAAATTACCATAGTTATTATTTAAAGAGTCTAGCAGTAGAGTGATAATTTTTATATATGTCATCTCATCAAATGAACTTTTAGTTCAAAAATTTTCAGAATTTTTGATGAATCTTGACTGTTTATCGGAAAATGTGTCAATTTCACGTTTGAGCGACCACCAGAAGTTGGCCAATGTTTGCGCAAAGAGAAATAATAATATTTGCAAAAAACACAAATATTAGCCGACTTCTGGAAGTCGTGCAAACGTGAAATTGATCCATTTTCTGATAAACAATCAAGATCCATCAAAACTTTTGAAAATTTTTGATTTTAAAGTTCATTTGATAAGATGACATATATAAAAAATATAACATGACTGTTATACTATTTAAATAATAACTACGGTAATTTTTGTCGAATTTGATCAAATAATGACTCAATCTCTTCACAAGAGAACAGACTTTAAGAATATTATCACTTATCCTATATTTTTTTATTAAAGTTTGCTACTATGAATGGACAAACTTGAAAAAATATTGAAAAAATTTGAATTTTTCAAGTTTACCTCATCAAATCTCATAGCATATTAAGTCGAATAATAGATATATGTATACCGTTTTAAAGGTCCATCTCTCCCCTTTCCAATAAGATTTAATTTTTGGAAATCGGTTCAGAAATGTTTTAGTAATCAAGAAATTTGTGCCTAAAGTAAAAAAAAAACAGTTTTTGTCAAATAAAACAAGTTTGGAGGGTTCGAGAAATATAAAAAAGATATTTTTGAGTTCTACTCAACCAACTGAACAACATGGACTATGTAGTTACTCGGGTGTATTTTCACTGTCGCACCGTGTAATTAGCAAATATATCGACGCCTCCATTCTATAACGTTCTAAGTGTACTTAGAACGTTTTTAATGTTCTTGCATTTTTAAATTCTACGTTCTCTAACTTAAATACTGTCAAAATTTGGTTAAGATGCTCCGATCCGTTCCGAAGTTATAGGGAAAAATCTACTTAGAATACACATATAGTCATATGGTGCGTGAAAACTTTGAGAGCTCATAACTCAAAATACACTTTTTCGACTTAGAATGTTATAGAACGGAGCCGTCGATATTATGTTTAATATCCGTTTGCTTACGTACACAGGCCAAAGTCGATGTGTAGCAATCTCATTTAGGGATAACCAGCGTCTCTCAACAAGTAAAAAATGTCGTATAGTCTATCTCGGTATTTCGTTTAGAGATGCTTAGTATTATAATAGAAATAAGTCACATTCACGCTTTCTAGGGCCCAGTTCGTTAATAATAAGCAAATAGATCACGATTATTATCCCAGGCCAAAGTCAATTTAAAGCAATCTCGTTTAAAGATAACCAGCGTTCCTCGACAAGTAAAAATGTCATATAGACTATCTCCGTATTCCCTTTTGAGATGCTTATTATTCCTTGACCAGAAAAAAGTCACATTCACGCTTTCTAGGGCCCTTAAAGTTACTGATTATCAGTAAAAATAAAAATAAACGCTATACAGGTTAGGAGTAGTACAATAGACACTTTTACACGAGAATACCATACAATACAGAACCATAATAATTATGAGAATCACTTAAACCATTATCTTCCTTACTGTATCAGGTATAAGACATAATGAAAATTCTAAGCATTCTAACTAGGACATTTAATTAAGGCTTTGTAGTATCATGCATAGATCGATAATATATAAATCCCTTCAACATACCGATAACACACTCATTCTCCGAGTTTTCTAACATCAACGACAACAAATCGTATAGGAATGGATTGATTGATCTGTATCAGTATCATCTTTACTCCTGCACGAGTTCGAAATAGTACAGGCCGGAGTGGTAGCTCTGATATCACAAAGCTCACTTGAGCACGCATAGCGGCCCGTTGTGATAGATCGAAATAGTACAACAGAAAAGCAAAATAAGTAAATTCAACTCTTACATAAAATGAATCTTTATTAACAAATGTAAGTCAGGATGTGACATCTAATCGATTCACTATAAATGTCTACAATAAATCCTGAATATGTGGATTAGTCATATTTTCAAGAAAGCCTACATTAAATAGAAATAATATAATCAATAGTAAGAATCATACACTCCAAATAGAAGTGAAAGGAAGAGATACACCATATAATGGACCTACAGAGCCCTCACGACAATCAGATCTACGCTCCGAAACGACCCGATTACTCATCGGCAAAGGATTGTCAACCCAGCGAAAGCTGTTTCAACCGGAAGTTTTTTCCCAAGGGAGACACTTCCGGAGACAGCAGCAGAGCTGTTACAACAAGATCGGACTCTAAGATAATCATCGTAAGAAATTTCTCTTGAGGCAAAATTATAATATCAAACACATAAGCCACTTGTCATACTAGTTCCTGAATTGTAATGCATGTTACAGCATATTGAAGATGATTTTAATACTTTAATATTTAATATATAAAAACATGTACCTGGACGTTTAGCTTTTGCTTTTGTCATCATTAAAACACTTCACTCTGCACTATATATAGTCTCTAGTTATTTTGAATTAAGTTTAAAACTTTAATTAAATTTGTACAAATTAAAAACACTTGAACTTGTAAAACTTTCTAATAAAATTCGTTTAAAAACTAATTTTATGAATTTTTTTCGTTTAAAAACTAATTTTATGAAAGAAAAATTTTAAAGATTTTAAAAAATGCAATTTTTAAACAAAGAGTGGAAACACAAATCACAGTAAAAAAAAACAAAAAAGAAATTGTAAAATTGTTTTTTAATGAAAAAATACAAGCGATAAGTAATTAATTGTTTTAGGAATGAATTCAGTAAGGCGCAATAAAAGCGATTCGCAATTATTTACATAAGATAGATAACGTTTAATACAAGGAAGGGCTGACGCGGTTTATTTTTTCTTTCCATTAAAAACATGACAAATAACTTTAGAATTGAAATTGCTAAAAATCAATGACGTTTTTAAATTAAAAGAAACGTGTTTTTAGTAAAAATGTTTAAATATTTAGAATGCTAAAATGATTGTCAACTTAATAAAAAAAAAAAAAATTTGAATTAATAAATCATTAATGAAGCAGCATTAACCTATTTCCGCCCGCTGTACTATATATAGTACACAACTTAAAGTCGAAGTAAAAATTACAAAATGTAGTTTTTTATTCTGGCAACGCTTGCTACCAGTCAATAAGAGTACATGCAACATCCACGTAGCTGTTGTAAATTATAGTTCAAAAATATCAATGAGGGGAATCCCCATTTTGGCTAGCGATTTATTTCTTGTGGGATTGTGAATGGTTATTTAGTTTAATTTACATCAGTTAACTTTGAAGAACGTTGAAAAGCAGTTTATTTACTGGATAACATCACATTCTAATAAAAGCAACATAAAACGGTTTAGTTTGTATAGAATTTTTTGAGCTATAGCATATTAAGTGTTGCTGTACTAAGTTTAGTACACTGGGCGTTCGATACCTTGGAGCCTATCGGAAAAGTTAAAAGATGGTGTCCTATAAACAAGCAAAAAGTTGACGTCAGCATGCCTCACGTTTTCCAAAGGTACAAAAAGCTAAGGGAGGGGTAGATCAGATTGACCAGTCTATAGGAATGTACCGAATTGCTGTAAAAGGTAAAAAGTGGTGGTGGTGGGTTTTGTTTACTTATTAAGTGGACTTGACTGTTTCAAATGCATGGAGACTATATTGCATTGCAAACCCTAATAATCGTGTGGATCAATTATGGTTTCGCAGACATATATCACGAACATATCTCAGTGACAAAAAGGACAATAAATGTAGGCAAACATCTTCCAGAATTGAAGGAGAAGAAAAAAAATAATGGCCACAACCCCCAAAAAATTTCAAATCAACTTCGATGTGTCATATGCTCAAATCGAGTTAAAACATCATGTTGTAAGTGCCTGAAAACACTTTGTTTGGAAAGAGGATGTTTTGCAAATTACCACACGTAACCGCCCATTGTACTAAACTTAGTACATCTCAAAAAACACAACTTGGAATATTTTTTTTGTTGTTTTTCTTTTATAGTATGTACTATAAAAAATGTTATTTAAATCTAGAAATAAAGATTGAATTTTAAAAATTGTTTGTGGTTCTCATTTTTGCGTTAATGGGTTAATGAAACAGCAGATTTCAGTCTTGGATTTAAAAACTAGAAAACTTTTTAAAAGCCATGAAAATTAAAACATTTTTCAATTGCTTGGAAAATAGCAATTATTTTTAAAACTGAATATTAATTAATATTTATAAACTATTAGAAAAAGCCTTATGCTAATAATCTCTCTCTTTAAAAAAAAAAAACATAAAAGAAAATAACATTTCCACTTACCATGTATAACCAATTCGGGATTATGATTCATTTCATATAAACGTATGGCCTCATCCAATTCCATTTGTGTTGATATCGTACATGGATCATGCTCTTCATCTACCCATTTAATGGTAAATTGCTATGAAATATAAAATAAAAGAATTAAAAATATTTCAACATTTTAAATCTTAAAAAGAAAATTGGAATTTCTTTTCTTTCAATACAAACTCACTTGATCCAATTCGAAGCGACAATTTCTGCGTATCTCATGGCATAGCTCTTCATAGGTGATATTGTAATTGATATAGCTGATCATAACCTCGCCACTATAGGCGGTTTTAACTTTAATTTCATTACCAGCACCATCGCCATCTGGTAATATTTGTGAGGGCATTTTCTGCATTGGTTTTATTGCAATTGAGAGATGATTTTATTTTGTTTTATTTTATTTACACGATTTAAATAAGATTAATTAAATTGCAACAAAATAATTTCATAAATAATAACATTAACGAACTCTATTTATTGTTTCTTTAAAAAAAAAAATAAAAGAAGCACAACATGCACTTTAAAACTTATAAGATAAACTGTAAGTAGAAATATAAAGAAAGAAATGCAAAATCAAAATTATTAAAACAATTTTAAAAAAAAAAACACATGAAATATAAATTTAAAACAATTTATAAACGAATATCTTATCTATCGGGTCCGCCATCTAACGTTTTTTTTTTCAACTAGTGCTTATTTCGTGAATGGTAACACTTAGCTCATGTCTGATTTGACAGATAATTAGTTTTATCCTTCCGCTGAACGAATATGGTTGTGTATACGCTTGAACAACGCTGGGAAATATTGCGACATTACTTTGAAAATCATGGTAACGTTGCAGAATGTGTGCGAAAATTGCGTACGGATTTTGGAAGAAGAGAAGCACCGTCAGCTCCGTATGTTCGTTATCTTGTGAAAAAAGTAAAAGAAACTGGACGGCGCTACGTGCCACACAGCCGTAGTAGCTACACTCGATGTTTTGCGCCCTGTTTTTGAAGATCGCATTATCAGCCGCAGAGCTGATGTCGTTTGACCATTATTATTATTATTTGTGGGGTGCCGTCAAAGATAAGTGTTACGTCGACAAGCCAGAGACAATTGACGCTTTAAAGGACAATATTCGTGAAGCCATTGGTGAAATACAGCTGCACACAATCGATAATGTGCTTAAAAATTGAACCGATCCTGTAGGCTACTGCATGGCCAGCCGAGGCAGCCATTTGAATGAAATTTTTTTCCATTATTAACCGGAAGGATTGTACTTTCAAATAAAAAAATTAATTTGAGAAAATATTCAGTAGTTTTTTTTTAAGCATTTTAAAAAAAAAAAGTTATTTGACGGACCCTTTAGAAGAATATATTCATTAAATTAATGGATATTACAAGAGTTTAAGGTATAATAGCTATTCTGACTCTTCCTTAATGGCACGTACTAACATAATGGAATCCTTCGCATTGAACCTAAGCTATGAATGGAATAGATTTTCTTACTCCTCTCTACTATCCCCTGGACCAGGTACTATAACGGAAACTAAAATGGTCACCATCCAGACAGATTCATGGTCAAATGAAAAACGGCAACAGATCAGCCAATACTATATGAATGTCTTGATCAACCTATGCCTGTGTTAACCCTCTCTCGCAGGGCCAATTGATCTTTTATATCAGTTGTACACCCCTCCTCTTGGCCTAAGAGGATAGTGTTAATGGAAACGGCGGCCGAGCGGTCACTTCAAAATTCTGAATATTTTTTCCACAATAGCGGGTAACTGACTTCTTGATGGAGTCGCCGACTACATAGTGCCCTATATGTTTTTATCTGGTTTCAAATTTCGTATTTTGGATAGAAAGCGAATATGAGAAGGCGGAGAACGTCCAACCGCAATGGTATACCCATCTTCACATACGATTTAAAACTGTATGGGGAGCACTTACTCTTTCTATCTTTATTTCTTTTCCTTTTATTTTTCTACCATTTCTTCTACTTTAGGAAGATCACAATGAGTCCAATTACCTCCGAGTATTATTGTACTAGTTACCATAGCGGTACACGTCCTCACATTGCCATTTCGATAGGTATACAAGTTGTTTTCTTGCTCACTGTATTTATATCTCTATGCTATATTTCCACTTCTATTTTACCCATAAACAAGAGAAAATAAATTTATTTTTTGCAATTGAAGGCCTATTTCCAAATTGTCTAACGTTTACGTTTCGGTTTGCAACAGTTTAAAGAAAAATACATACACACAATCTGGCAGCCCTAATTGTTATAACAGCATCCTCCCTTTTTTTTTCGTTCGTCTTCTTCTTCCTTTTGTTTTCTCTAACGAACAAACGTAAACAAAGAAAATTTATAGAAGAATAATCAACAAGTGGTTGTCAAATTTTACCATGACGAATATACCACAAACTTAAATAAATAAATTTGCATTACTCTCTTAATTCCACTAAATTTAAATAATTTTTTTAAAAGAGAAGTTTATCACTCACACACACACACATACACTACACGACACTAAACCAGGCTACACACAAAACCTCTGCATTTTTTTATAGTTTTCCAAAGAAATATAATTTTCTTTACAATCACTTTTTTGTTGTTGCCACTTACTGGTTTCTTTTCACTATTTTTTCTCCTCTAGAGTTTCCTTTTACACGATTTTTTTCAAGTTGTTTCAGCTTTTTTACTATTTTTAGTTTTCCAACCGAACATGCAACAATTTTTTTTTTATTTTTTCTTTCTTTTTTGCATAAATTGCCTGTCGTTGGTAAGAGAGTGTGAGAGAATCTTAAAGAAAAATTTCTCCAGTCACTTTTTTCTTTTCCTTTTAGTTTAACTTCTTTATGCTTATTATTTATTATAAAATCATTATTTTCGTAGATTTTCAACAAAATATTTAAACACTAAACAAAGCTTTTTATAAAATTGTAAATAAAAACAACAAAAAATATTAAAAATTTAATGGTTTCCTTAAAAAAAAAATGTTACAAATTGTTCTTATTGAGGGAAATCAACGCAATATTTTATGTGTCACCTACTACTCTAACAAATAGTAGTCAACCGACCAAAGTCACAGTGTAACCAGTGGCGACAATTATGACGTTTGAAAAACGCTTAAATCAGCAGTTTTAACCCTCCTGTAGAGGGAGAAAAAAGATGTTAAAAGTTTTTGCAAAGCAAATGTGTTAGAAGCAACAGATATACAGAGTGAAAACTGGCGGATAAAGTGGAAAAATTAAATGTAAATAAACATTTATTTTGTGTTAAAAAAGGGCAAATTTGGAATATTTTTTAATTTCTTCAATGAAAATCTTAAAAGTTCTTAAATATTTAAATATTAATCGAAATGTGACTGGTTTTTGGTCAGAATGAATATAGTTTCTTGTGCAAAAGGTAAGTAAGCAGTTAAATACATCAAGATGAAATAAGACATATTGCTTATAAAAATTTTTTCTTTTAGAACTTTGTGTATATTACTAGTATTTATTAATTTCTTGAATGAAAAAGTTAAAATTCGGTAATTTTTTCATTATTAATCGAACTCTTAGCAATTTCCCTTCACACTGAAAAAGTTCCGTGTGCAAAAGGTAAGTAAAAATAAAAATATTACAAAATATATACTCATAACTTTTTGTTTCAGGAATTTGTGAATATACCTTTAAATTGGTTAAATACTAAGTCAGTGACGACCGATGAAAGCTGTCATAAAAAATACATTAATTCCGAATTACGTTTCCCTAATAAAACGGTTCATCTCCTTTCAAAATTATTCTAATATTCTACAAAAATATCATAAATTTCTACCAAAATAGAATAATAAAAATCCACCCCGAAATCTAAAAAAAACATAAACAAAACAGACAGGCAGTCAGAGAGGGACAGAAATACTTTTTTGGTAATATTTGCTGTCCCTTTCTAAGTGAGGGTTAAACGTCAAAACCGTGACGTATCTGTATACCTGTGCCAAAGTTGCTTAAAACGGTAACAACTAATGTAATAATTTATCAAAGATAATGGCAACCCTAAGAAGTCAATGTAGCGTTTATACTATAGAATTAATGAGGCTATGTCGAAGACCATGTCTACGCAGATAATTCAATAAGCCTGGACCATTTGCAATATGCGCACACAAAATGGAAAACTAACTCAACGGCCGAAACGGCCGTTTAAATAAAAGTTTCATCGAAATTCTAGTTTATTTATGTTTTATTTAACCCTTTACAATACCAGCTTAGTTTTTAGACTAACTTAAAATTCCTTTTCTAAAAATAATTCCAAAATTCTTACGATTTTAGCGTTTTACTCTTAAAGCAGAGGTGGCATCTCCTTTTTGAGCCTCTCTGTTAAGGTAAGTTTTCCATAAAACAGGGTTGTTTTACAAGTACTGCACTGCTTGCCAGATTAATATAAAACGTAATGAAAACCTTCAAACCTTGTTCTAAACAAAAAAAAACCAGCAACAGCAAGAACCAGTGTTGCCACAAATAAAAAGTTTTGTAACCAAAAAAGGAAAAAAATTATTTGTTTAGATGCATAATAAAAAGGATTTACTAACAAAATGGCAATACAACGTGACTCCACCCACCTCTGTTTCGTACCCTAATTTATGTATAGTGGGTTTGTTTTAACCCAATGGCTGCGCTAATGGAGCCGAAAATTATTTATTCTAGACACACACCGGTTAATTAAACACTGATAGTACAGTGATCTATAGTAATATAGTACCTATTTCGAATAATGGCACTTTGGTGAATTCCAATTTTATTCTCCACACCGCCCAATTTCACCACACTTTGCAAAAACTAACCACTCCTGACAAATTTGCCAAACTTTGCAAAAACTCACTACACTGTTTAAAAACTGATCACCCTCTAAACTCAACACACTGTATAAATTTTACCACACTTCCTAAAAGTTCACCACGTCAAAATCACACCGTCAAATCAGACCAAATTCCAAAAACACACACGCAACAATCAACCCACCATATACAACACAACCTCGTCTCCTCACCCGACGACGGAGACAAATTCTTCGTTAACGGTAAATTAGTTTAACTTTCATTTATACAAATTGGATACTAAAAAGAACGTGCGAATTAGTTATTAACGTTAGTTTTTTAAACAGACAATGCATTTTTCTAACCGCCAGTGCTGCCAGAGAGGAAAAAATTTTATAATCAGCTCCTACGATTGAACAAACAATAACCAGTTTTGGGGAGAATGGCAACACTGGTAACGACAACAACAAAACATAGATTAAGCTGCAGCGTTGTCAACTTGGCGCGTTTCGCGACATTTTGGGTGCTTTTTTAAATTTTTGGTGCGAAAAATTCCTTAGTTGGCGCGTGGTGCGTTTTTTCTATAAATTATGGTGCGTTTTTTAATTTTTGGTGGCACCAAAGTAAATTCGACACAACTTTTTGTTTCAGTGTGGCAAAAAACATTTGTACAAAAAATATAACGCTTTCAGTACCATTTCATTCAACTATGCAAAATGTTTACAATCAGTTTTACAGACGTACCATTTGCATTGTTGATGATAGTATGTTTTATCTAAAGAAAAAGGAAAATTATGTTATATGAAATTTGCTGTCTCTTTTAGATTAAACCTTGACCTGTGAGTTTTTTTTTTTTTTTGGTGAAACCCGCACTCAGGGGATGGCCCCTACTCATGCAGTGCATTGTGCAGGTTTTAGGAAAATGGGTTATAGGAAGGTGGAAGAGAGGGAACGAGTTGCTGCTAGGTGACTATAAAATGGCCAGTGCTATACCTTCACCGTTAGACAGTCTACAGCAATCGTCCCCAAGAAGCCCGCACCCTTCAGTTCTAGCTTCTCACACTACTCATGTTGTGTGTGTTAATTTTATACATGAGTGGCGGGACCTACAGTTTAAAGTCGACTCCGAACGACAAAAGTGTCTTATTGTTATATTTTTAATTTTAAATTGATTCAATAAATATTTAAAAAAAGACTTCTAAATTTGGTGCTTTTTTCTTTAAATGTCGCGTTTTTTTCTACATTTTGGTGCGTTTTGAAATTTCAAAGTTGACAACGCTGTTAAGCTGTACTAAAAACCAAAGAAGAAAATAAACCTTAAAAAAGAGACAACAAAACCAGTTTCTCAGTAGATTTTCGCTAAGTGAGACGTTGTTTCGTGCAAAGAGAAGCCAGTGTTTTTTTCCTTTTTGTTTAAAGTATCGATGAAATTTTTTGTTTTTCTTACAAAAATGTTTAAATTGTTGTTGTTAAAAAGAGTTTTAAATAACAAGAAATACCATGTACGCCTACGTTTATAACTGAATTGTTTGTAAAAGATTAGATTTGTGATTAACAAACAGCATTAATTTTGAAAAGAAAAAAACCTTCTTTATGAAATAAAGGCACGCGCTTGTAATAAATAAAATATAAAGTCTGTTTTAATAGAAAAAAATGGTGGAAAATAAAATAATTAAATGGGTAAAGTGTGTTTGCATTAAAAAATAATGAGTTATTGAAACCTAAAAAGGAAGCAATGCAAAAAAATTAAATCAAAAGAATCTCCATTTTATGTTAAAAAAAAAAAGAAAAAGGAGAACAAGTGGAAAAAGGAATATTTTTTGAAAGCAAAAAGGCGACACTTGCTTATAAAAAAATATGAAAAAAAATGACAGACAAACGAAATATGAAACGTTAATTAAAAAAGAAAATGGGGGAAAAAAAGAAAATTTTTTTTTGATTCAGAAAACGGGCTTTTTTCCCTGTGCTTGTGACTGGCTGCCTCCCATTTAATATTAAAATTTTATGTGGCTTTGGTTTTCTATTTTTTGTTTCTTGTGTTTGTTTTTATTATTTTATTCCTTTTAATGGGTTTTCTCTCTGTTTTTATGACAGTTTCTTAATATTGTCAATGTTGTTGGTGTTGTTGTTGTTGTAATTATTGCTGTTGCTGCTGTCGTTATTATAAAAATTAACCAAGTGTTTTGCTATTAATGGCTGATGTTGTTGTTGTTTTTTGTTGTAAATCAACCTCAAAACTCACTTTATTACAACAATTTCTTTTACATATTTTTTCTTTAATTATAATTTATTTTTTATTACTGTTTTTAGTTTTTTTTTTTCTAATATAATCTCTGCATGTAATGTTAAACCGGGTGTGTGTGTTTAGTAAGCTTTATACCGTATGTGTGTGTAATTTGTTTGTTTGACATTTGATTTCTTAATAACAGATTATAATTACAAATAAAGTTTATGCTTTATCTCTGTATTTGTGTTTGGTACTACTCTCCTTAACAACACGCTGTTGTTATTGTTATTGTCTTAAGTACAGTACAATTTTGTAGCAACAACAATAAAAATCAAATAGAAAAACAAATACAATTTCTAGGAAAAGTCGTAAAATAAAAACAAAACAAAACGAAACTGTCGTTGTTATCAACACAGAGAGCATCAATAGCGATAAAAGGAAAGAAAAAGAGAGCTTAACGGCTTCAGCACAATAATATGTATTCTTACCATGGCCGTGTGATAAACATATGAAATCTTTATAATTTATAACCTTTAACCCAATTTTAATTGTAATTTTAGTGTTTCCTATAAAACAAATGCTACTAATAAAATACAAAAAAGAATACATTGTGTAATGAATGAAAATTGTTTTTAAAATACAAATAAAACAAACCCTTTAAATAGTAAATACATTTACAAGTGTCATAAACATAAATGTCTAAAGTTGGCAACTCTCTGCATAAACTAAAGGAACAGTGGTGCTATAGCGGTTTAATTAAAGCTTAAATATTAATGAACAGGTAAGAATTATAAAAATTCATTTATTTTACTTAAAAACCTCAAAAAGAAACATATTTTTATACTAGAATATACAAGTTTGAAAGCCTATTTTGTTTATTAAAGTAAATAAATGAAATAAGGGCTGATTTTTTAAAAGCTATAGGAAAATTTTTCAAAAAAAAAACACATAAAATTCAGAAAAATGCATGAAATCTTTATTTGAATCGATAGTACGGTCCATATAATTTATTGTTTGAAGATTATTTCATGCAAATGTTGACCGCGACTGCGCCTCAAATGGTCCATCCGCTTAGTCCAATTTTGGCATACTCTTTCCAACATTTCGGCCGGTATCTCACGAATAAATGCTTCAATGTTGTCTTCCAATGCGTCAATTGAAGCGGGCTTGTCTGTATAGACATGAGCTTTAACATAGCCCCACAAAAAATAGTCTAAAGGCGTTAAATCGCACGATCTAGGCGGCCAATTGACCGGTGCCGAACGTGAAATAAAATGTTCACCGAACTCGCCTCTCAATAAGTCCATTGTTACGCGTGCTGTGTGGCATGTGGCACTGTCTTTTTGAAACCACATGTCATGCAAGTCAAGCTCTTACATTTTGGGCAAAAAAAGTTGGATATCATCTCACGGTAGCGTTCACTATTCACAGTTACGTTACGATTCGCAGCATCATTGAAGAAGTACGGTCCAATGATGCCAAATTCAATGATTTGCAAGCGTTGTTCGTTTGTAAGACGATTCATGGTTAAATTATAGACCAAACTGAAGATGTTTGACTGTGGAACAAAACACGAAACGTGCGTGAGCTGTTTAAACCAGTGTTGCCAAAAAGATAATAGCTAAAAAATCACCCTTTACTTTCTTACTGTTCTCCGGCGTAGTATAAGCGATTAGAATTGTAAAAAATGAATTCTCAAGTGAATTACATTGTTAGGAGCTATTTATTCTTTAATATAGAGGACCATACTTAGCTTGGAACATTAACCTTTTGAAAAAGTAAGCTCCAAGTCTCGTTATTGAAAGTTTTGAGTCATTTAAAAGTAGAGATGACTGTCCACCCTAGGAATTTGGATAGACATAATAGGGTCCATTGTGATATCACAGTTTCTCGTTATCCCCTATGCTCGATATCACTCGGAGTTTCTGATTAAGGGACTCAGACTGTCAATGTCAAAGCGTGACAGTCCCTGTAGATCAGATCCACATAAGCTAAACCTTTCTAACTTTCTCTTGTCTACATTTAGATTAGATAACAACAGTTTTCGCTTAAAATTGCCTTGAGAATTAACTGCGAAATTTTAAAATTAACCGTTAACTATGCAATTTAAAACAAATCACTGGTGGAAAAACGGTTCTTATATAAACTCGAGTGGTTCCCAAAATTGTTTTCTGTCAAGTTCTATTAAAACAATGAATTGCTTGTAATTGCTGAAAAATCGTACACGATTTTATAGAATATTATTTTTATCTCTGTAGAGATGCTATCGATTGTCAATAAAGCATTGTCTGCATTGGAATTTTCGTCTTTTTTTAATTAATTTTTTTCTTCAATTTATTGCTTTCGTCCCACTGTGCCAAATAATTGTTTTTGTGACAGCCTGTCTATTGTTTTTTTTTTTACTTTGCAAGTGCTTGCTTATTAATGTGTGTTTATGTTTTGTGACTTGTGATAGTGGTGGTGTGGGTGTTTTAAGAGAAAGTGGAGAAGCAGAGGAAGAATGTATGCATTTGTATGTCATATTTATTATATGCTTATCATAACACAATGTTATAGGTCTTTGTGTGCGTGTAGGTTTGTTTATTTGTTTTGGTTTTTTTCTCACTCTCTTTTATCATTTCATACACTTCCTGTATTAAATTTTTTTATTGTATTGATGTGTTTGTTTGTTGTTATTATTACTGTGTATCATTTTGTTGTTGCTAATACATGTACTACTGCTGCTGCTCCTTTATTTTGGCTGTTGGATTTAATAGAGATGCCAGCTGTTTTAATGTCACTTTACAATACATATGACAGGGATGTATACACACAATTGCAAGGAATTATTAAAAAACAAAAAGGAGCGAAAAAAACAACTAAAACATGAATGAAATCTATAAATAAAAAAGGAAGAACTAAAGAAAAAAAAAATAAAATAAAATTGTATAGGGAAACATAAAAAGGAAATATAAGTCATTAAACAAAACATGTGTTTTTTCATCTTTTTTTTTTCATTTGATTCATGACAGATTTTTGTTTAACACGAGCCAAGAAATTTTAAAAATACTATTAAACACAGATGTATTGTAGTATTGAAAACGGTCATATTTAAATAGAAAATCATGTCATAAAAATAAATATTGAATTTATTAAAAGGAATTTACAAAAAGTTCTTTAGAATTTAAGGTGTGTTCTCAGGTTTTTATGCATTAAGAAAGTAGTTTTTTTTATCTTTTTTTTTGTTTTTTCATTGAAAACTTAACATCCATAGCTTAAAATAGAAAAACTATAAAATTTTATAAAATATAGAAGAAAAAAAATCTCTTATAACTCGTGCATTTTTATGACATGCATTTTCGTTTCGTTTGGTAATTTTTCAGGTTTATTTTTCTTTTCGCTTTTTTGCTTGCTTTTCTTAACACCCACATGATGATTTTTAAATACAGAACACGATAAGATTTAGCCACGTTAATATGCAGCGTTACTTTGATTTTATGGTTTTTAATATACAACACAAGTCACCTGCGGCCATATAATTCTCATATTGTATGTACCTCCAGTCCCCAGTGCGGGTTTGAGTACAACGAGTACGAGTGTTCAATCTTGTAGTTCATAGTCAACGTTTTTTTTTTTCATTCGTTGCACGCTTATTTATCTTTTTATATGCAAGTGAAGTAAGTGAATGAAGTTTTACTTCGCTTGCTTTTATTATTTATTTTTTTTTCCTAAAGTAAATAAATGAACTAAATTTTATGCTATTTTTTGTTTTTCTTTTAAGAAATAAACACCAACACATGTTTTTTTTTTAACTGCATTCAAAAAAAAAATGCCGTTAATTTATCCTTTAACTTATAAATGTTGAAAATTAAATAAAAAATTCACGTTCCACTTTTAAAGCTGAGCCATTAAAATACAAGTCTTTTGTGTATTTCTTTGGGAATTTCGCTTTTTTGCCTACTTTACTGGCATTGTATGCAGTGTTGCCAATTTAGCGCCTTTCGCGCTATATTTAGCGCGTTTCAACTACCACAAAGTCGAATTTTTACTCTTTAGGGGTTTTTTTTTAAGAAAACGCGCTAGGTTGGCGCTTTTCTATTTGAATTTTTTTAGTTCCACATTGATTGAATATAGTTATTTGGGATATAATTTTGAAAAGGCTTGTCGAGATAATAATATTAAAGGTTGTGAAAAAGAATTAATACAGAGAAATTTAATTAAATTTACTAAAAGCTTTAGGGCATGAAATAAGATCAAGATTACCAACTTATATTACAATTTAAAAAAAATGTCATTATTTAGTGTAGAAAATATTTTTTCAATTAAGACAAACGATATCATTGAATTTTTGTAAGAAGACGATGTTGACGAAATGGAAAATTGTCTTAGTAATTTAAAATGATGTCAGTGGAAAAATATAGGTAATACAGAGCAGTTTTGGATTGAGGTGCACAGTTTTAAAAATTCACCAGATGAAAATCCGTTTACAAAATTGTTTTCACTTTTTTTTGCGGAAGGGTTATGAATTACTTTAAAGCTATGATGAGAAATAGAATGTCACTCAATAAACTAAACTCATTAATTCATATAAAATATGGCCTTAAACTGGAAAACACATGCTGTGAAAATTATGTTATTCCAGATAAGGTTTGTTCAAAAATTAATCAAAATTGCACCTATGAGAATTCTAAATATTATATAGGTAAATGCTGTTTTTTAGTCAGAAGATTCTTCAAATGAAAGCATGATATTTTTAGAAGATGAGCCTTTTTAATTTTTTTTTTTTTTTTTTTTTTTTTGTAACGTATGTATGTCAAATCTAGTGGCTCATTTTTAAGACTTACAATATACATATATTTATTTTAAGTAAAATATTAGAAAACTATAATTATTTTAGTTAAATATAAAACTTATAAGTGCTGAAAAATGGGCCCCTACTATAAGCGTACCAATGAAAGTATCTATTTTTTTTTATATTATACATAAATATAAAAAAAGAGTTTTAAGTCGTTGTTTTGTTTCAAATAGTTGTTAATTTTATTTTTTTTAACAAATATTTAAATTAAAATATTAAAAAATCTTTCAAAAATTGAGATGTATGTGCAGTAGTTTTCCGATTTAACGAACCTATATGTTGTCAGGCTACTATGAACGGATAAACTTGAAAAAATATGAAAAAAATTCGCATTTTCCAAGTTTACCTCATCAAAACTCATAGCATATTAAGTCAAATAATAGATATATGTATACCGTTTTAAAGGTCCAACTTCCAACACTTCCCTTTCCAACAAGTTTTAAATTTTGGAAATCGGGTTAGAAATGTTTGAATAATCCAGAAATTTGTGTGTAAAGACTAAAAAAACAGTTTTGGTCAAATAAAAAAAAGTTTGGAGGGTTCGAGAAATATAAAAAAAATATTTTTGAGATCTACTCAACAAAACTCACAACCTACACTATGTCATTAGCCGGGTGTATTTAATTTTTTTTATTTTGTCGCATAGTGTTATTATTAAAACAAACTTTTCTTTTGTTTTCTTATACGAAAAAACGCTCAGATCGTTTGTTATAAATTCAATAGTTTTTTTTTTTTTTTTTTGTGAAACCAGCACTCAGGGGATGGCCCCTACTCATGCAGTGCATTGTGCAGGTTTTAGGAAAATGGGTTATAGAAAGATGAAAGAGAGGGAGTAGTGTTTGTGGACATCTCAAGATGCGAACGGCAAGGAAACGAGTTGCTGCTAGGTGACTATAAAATGGCCAGTGCTATACCTTCACCATTAGACAGTCTACAGCAATCGTCCCCAAGAAGCCCGCACCCTTCAGTCCTAGCTTCTCACACTACTGATGTTGTGTGTGTTAATTTTATACATGAGTGGCGGGACCTACAGTTTAAAGTCGACTCCGAACGACAAATTTTATTGAGAAGCTTTTCATGGCAATTTTATTTACTCTCAGAGTTTTTGCCAGAAATCTGCTGAGAGGAAGTCGCCGAAGAAATATTTTCGTTTTGATGTCTGACCTGGGATTCGAACTCGGGCCTTCAGTCTAATAAGCCAACACACTACCTACTAGACCACGGCGACTTGTCAACACTGTTTGTTTCCTTGCTTTCCTACTAATATTTGCATATTCATTTGGTATTCAATTTACCACAATAAAAGTAACTCTTTTTGTTTTCTATCAAACTCCCCCACTTTCTCTTGCTGTCTCTTTTTATCATTGTTTACAGCTCAACGAAATTAAATTCAAATCTCAGTAATTGACAACAAGAAAACAACAACAACAACAGGGCACAACAAGCCACAACAACTGTAAATAATATATAAGTTCAAATCTATTGTCACCGTTTTTTTTAGGTTACCAACACACACACACACATACACATTCATTCAAACATTTTAATCTCGATTATAATAGAGCGGAGTAATCAATTCATTTATTATCGTTATTATGATTATTTGTACTCCTTAAAACTTTGTGAGCACAGCTATTGTGCTTATTGCTTTTTACCTCTCTCTTCTTCACCCTCATTAAAATCATTTGTTTTAAAATGCCTTTTGTGTGTATGTGTGTGTGTGTCGTCTTAGTTGCTTTGATTTTATTGTAGTTTTACATTAAAACTGCTTTTCGTGTTTTTTTTTCCTTTTTTTTTTTTTTTGTTTTGTATTGGTATTGCTGTTGTTTTAAGTTATAGATGTTGTTGTTGTTGCTGTTGTTTTGATTATTGAGCAGGCAAAAACACATCATCAGTCGCATATAAATCAATAAGAAGCTCTGCTTTTGATATTTTTCTTTATACGTCCATAGTACATCGCAGTGATTGCGATCAGTGTTACCATAGAGCACAACTTGTAATTATTTCATATATTTTAGGAACTATTTTTTTTAAGATGCTTGTGTATACATATATTGAAATCCTTTATGTACCATCAAGTTGCCGTAGTCTAGTAGGTAGTGTGTTGGCTTATTAGACGAGAATCCGTAGTTCAACCCCTGTATCAGACATTTCGAACAAAACGAAATATGAAAAATACTTTTCCTTGGCTACTTCCTCTCAGCAGATTTCTGGCAAAAACTCTGAGAGTAAAATGCCATGACGTTTCTCATGAATCTGTCGTTCGGAGTCGACTTTAAAGTGTAGGTTCCGCCACTCGTGGATAAAATTAACGCACACAATATGGGTGGTGTGGGAATTTAGGTTGAACCGTGACTTAAAGAGTTTTAAAAACCAATTAAGTAAGTAAGGTGATCCTTAAAAATATACTTTCTGTGCAGTGAGTCTCGATATATTCTATATGCTTTTCAATCAATTCACTTTTTTAAATCTTTTTTTTATCTGTTTTAATAAAGAGTCCGCCAAATAACTCTTTTTTTTTGAAAATGCTTTAAAAAAAAACTACTGAATATTTTCTCAAATTTCTTTTTTTATTTGAAAGTACAATCCTTCCGGTTAATAATGGAAAATAATTTCATTAAAATGGCTGCCTCGTCTGGCCATGCAGTAGCCTACACGATCGGTCCAATTTTTAAGCACATTATCGATTGTGTGCAGCTGTATTTCACCAATGGCTTTACGAATATTGTGCTTTAAAGCGCCAATTGTCTCTGGCTTGTCGGCGTAACACTTATATCTTTGACGGCACCCCACAAATAATAGTCCAACGGTGTCAAATCGCAGCTCCGAGGTGGCCCAATTATGCCTCTGGACCAAAATCCGCACCAAACAGTGACTCGTTTTGGGTGCGTCGGCTTTTCAATGTATGCGTGCGGGTTTTCTGCGCCCCAAATGCGACAAGTTTGCTTGTTTACATACCCGCCAAGATCAAAATGAGCTTCATCTGAAAAGATGATTTTTTTTGCCAAAATCGGCATCTTCTGTAAGTCGATCGCAGGCCCACTTATCGAAGCGAAAACGCGTAATCATTTATTTTCCATTATTAACCGGAAGGATTGTACTTTCAAATAAAAAAAGAAATTTGAGAAAATATTCAGTAGTTTTTTTTAAAGCATTAAAAAAAAAAATTATTTGGCGTACCTTTTACATTTTCCAGCCTTTGTTTTAACATTACCACGGTAACCCTACTTTAGATTTTGTGTGGGAATTGTTGTGGCATATATATTTCCCTCCTCCTCATAGCACTCTCTTACAAAACACTCATTTTACAAACCCATTCATACACAAGTTCGTATGTACATACATATGTACATCCACATGCTTTTTCAAAGATAATTTTTATTAAGCCAAGTAGAAAATTTTCTTAATATTCTATACCATAAACGCTGCAGTCAACGCCACTATCGTATGCTGCTGACGTTGTGTATATACATATATGTATGTGTGTGGACGCCATCAGTTGGATAGTTGTTTAATTCAGTTTAGTTTAGTTCCTCCATATGATGCTTTTGTGCCGTATTAAATATTGTTTTCTTTTTTTCCATTTTCATTTTAAGAGAGCTTTAAAAAGGAATGAGAGAGAACGTAATAAGAATTACTCATTAAGAGTAGTGGTATGACTTACTCTCTTAGTTTTTGTTTTAAAAGGAATATAATAAATTGGTTAGGCGCATATAAAAACTCTCCTTTAAATCAGTGTTGCCGTGAAGCCTTTTTTTTTCGATTTGAGTTTATCGACTTACATAGTTCATTTTGATAGATTGAGTTGGTTCTTATTTGCTGAAACAAATATATTTTTGTCTTCAACTAATAGAATAGTGTGGAGTAAATATCCATACAATAATTTTTTAAATAATTTTTTACACATTTTTCCGTCATTTCGGACTAACTTAACTTGAAACCAGTACGCTTTTTAGGTTTGTATTCTATACAATACCTGTTTAATATTGCCAAATAAGTTACATTGTTTGAACTTCAAAGAATTTGTCTTCCTAAACAAGAGAAAATTCGTTTTTCGCCTAAATATCATAACCCAAGACTTGAGTATTTCGAAAGTACTTGTTGTGTAGCTTCAAAATGAATTTTATTGTCAAAAACTTCAGCATTGCAGAGCTTTTAATACTTAAAACATTTTCTTTTCTTCCTCTTTTTCTTTTTCTCTCTTTTCTCTATCTCTCTCTAATCGATGTTGTAATAAATCCTTTTCGTATTTAATTTTAGTTTATTAAGCCGGTTATAACATGAAACTCTCATTACCTTTACAACAACCGGTTATTAAAAAGCTTTAAAAGCCGGTTTATATTCACACACATCCATGCATACACATATTTTGCATACTTTTTCTCCATACTCCTCGTACATATACTACCAACACGTATGAGTAGTTTAGCACAGAGCATACACATCTCATATACAGTGATGTGAAAAATAATAAGGACAGTGCCCACCCAAACTTACATTATATTTACAACCGAATAAAAAATCGAAAATTCTTTCTGGTTTAAACGATTTATTTTTTCTAAAACGGTAGAAAATAGATTAAAAACAAAATTTTTGCTATTCCTATAATATATTTTTATCTTTTTGTGATTTTGTGTGAATTTATATAGTTTAAGGTGTGAAAAAAAATAAGGACACTTCATGAAATCTTAAAGCTATAAGTAACTTGAGTAAAACTAAATAGATATTTATACTGAATATTGTTGCATAAAGCCTTAGTGCCACATTAGGACTTTGTTGCGCATCCTTTGTTATCCACAACATCAGCACATCTTCTAGACATTGAGTCGACCAAATTTTGACAAACATGTAGCGGTATTGCGTTCTACGCATCCCGTATAAGATACCAAAGCTCGTCGCAAATTGCTGGACACTTTCCCCTGATTGCCCTTTTAACTTCGTGCCACAAATTTTCTATTGGGTTCAAATCAGGGGACTGTGCTGGCCATTCTAAAACATTGATTTTTTCTCCTGGAGCCACTTCTTTGTGTACTTTGCCGTATGTTTAGGGTCATTATCCTCCTGGAAGACCCATTTGAGTGGCATATTTTCTTCGGCATACGGCAGCATTGTATTTTGCAAAATTTCAGTGTTATCAACAGATTTCATTATATTCTGGATACGATATGGAGGACACACTCCATAATAAGAGAATATCCCCTATACCATGATGTCCCACCACCATGTTTGACCGTCTTTAAGGTATATTTTGGATAGAATTCTTGATTGAATTCTTCTCTACCATGTAGGAAGACCTACCCATCAAGAATTCAATCGTAGAACGCAATACCGCTACATGTTTGTGAGCACTGTCCTTATTATTTTTCACATCACTGTACATACATACGTATCTATACTTGAATACATACATGATTTAATTGAGAAAACAAAAAACAAAAACAAAAAATATTTCAATACAATTTTTGTTGTAGTAGTAGTAGTAGAAGTAGAGTAGTTTCTACTGTTTTAAATTCATATACTAACACTTACAGTAGCGCTTAAAAAAGTAGCAATAATATTTTTTTTACATACATTTTCAAACTACACCTTAAACTTACTGCGCGAGTTCCCACGGAGATCGTATGGCATATTGCACCAAGTTCTTTCTATTTGGTCCCCTTCAGAACCACAACCTGCAACAAGTTGTATTAAGACTGGCAGCTTTCACAACAATTATGGCAAAAACACCTTGGAAGTAACTCTACCACAAATTTTTAATATGTTACCAATAGAACTTGTAAATATTCAGAACAAACTAAAAAGAAAAAAACTTTTGAAAAACTTTTTCTTAAGCACGCAAGGTTAACTAATGTTTCCACATTCCTATTTCATTTTTTTTTTATTTTTGTTTTGTATAACTTTTATTTTCTTTTGTTTTCCCCATTTAGTTAAATTTTAATACTTACTTTTTAATTTTACATATTTATAAATATTATTTGAATGGCAAAGCTTATTTATTTTAATACTTCTGCAGACAAGCTATAATGCTTCGCGGAAATAGTAATTAATTTATAATTAGTGTGATAATAAAACATATTCTGTTTACGTGGCTTGGGATAGGATTGTGCCAATGGGTTTCCGTCATATGAGGCTAGATTAGGTTTGATAAAACATCCAACTTTGGAACGTAGAAGGACTGTTTTAGGGGTTTGTTTTGTTTATAATCTGGTTAAAGGTAATATCGATTCTGAATTTTTGCTTTGTAACCTGAATTTCGGTATTCCAACAAGATTTTCACGGCACTATCGTCCTCTTTCTTTAGACTTTTATAGAACGAACTATGGATGTAATTTTTCTTTTCGTAGATTATGTTATAATTTCAACTTATATTATGATTTTATTGATTTTAATTGTAGTGTTTGTAATATAAAACGTAGCTTATATGCTGGCTTTAATTTGTAAATTATTATATAAAAATG
This sequence comes from Sarcophaga caerulescens, assembly GCA_927399465.1. Classification (NCBI taxonomy): domain Eukaryota; kingdom Metazoa; phylum Arthropoda; class Insecta; order Diptera; family Sarcophagidae; genus Sarcophaga; species Sarcophaga caerulescens. The sequence goes on from OV656868.1 coordinate 87,541,311, forward strand.
TATTCTCGTTATTGTCTTAGCTTTACTCAGCTTGTGATTAAGTTCTGTAGCTGTTTTATGTTCTCGTTGCCATTACTTTTCCCTTACCCGCTACAGTCCGGACTGCAGTGTGTACATGTCCCTATTTTCACAGATGGGTCTAAGTTAGGTGGATGTACAGGTGCTGGGGTTTTCTGTAGGGAACTCGGTCTTGAACTCCACTTCAGGTTGAATGATGACTGCAGCGTTTTTCAGGCGGAGATTTTCGCAATACTGAAGGCTATTGAGGCCATAGCTGGTGGCCCATCTTCGGATTCGGAATCTTACATGATCTTCGTTGACAGTCAGGCTGCCCTTAAGGCCATTGCGTCGGTCTGGTGCAAATCACGACTGGTTCGCGAGTGCAAAGAGTCGTTGAGGTCTTTTGGATCGGACCGTATCCGTCTATGCTGGGTTCCGGGTCATAGCGGAATACTGGGCAATGAGACGGCGGATGCCCTCGCTAGGTTAGGTTCCCTTTCGGGGGGCGATTTAATAGTTGGTCTTGAACCCCCAGTCTGCCACCTCTATGGCCTCATCGATGGATGGGTCAGGGAGGAAGAGCAGAGGCGTTGGAGGAACGGATCAGGTTGTTCTGTCTCTAGACGTCTATGGCCTGCTGTGGACAGTAAGAGAACAGATTGGCTGCTGGGCTTGGTTAAGGCCAGCGTAAGGTTGGTTGTCGGTTTTATCACAGGGCACTGCGAGATTAGGTCGCTGACGGGGATCTGGAACAGATCCCAGCCGGACTATTGCAGGGTATGTTGCGATGAGGAGGAGTTAGAGACTATCGAACACCTCCTCTGTAACTGCCCAGCCCTTGGTAGGTTGAGGTTGAGGACCCTTGGCAGAGCCTTCTTTGAGAGCTTGAGTTCTGTGTCGAGAGCCGACATCAAGGCTCTCCACAGATTCATTAGCAGTTTGAGCTGGTTGAGAGGTGCTAGGGCTTCATAAGTGTAGTCGCGCGCTCAACCCTTGTTTGTGTCTGTTTCTTTCTGTGTGATTCCCATCCTCCCCTTACCCTTATGCCCTCCTTTCATCCTATTCCCTCTATTTCCTTCCCTCTCCAAGGACGTTGTACAATGGGTCAATTTCGACCTCCGGGTATTGTACTTGTCTTAACGGACAAGTACACGTCCTCTAACCTAACCTAACATGTCCCTACGTAATGGGGACGAACCCTCCGCGGTCGGGTGAGGGTGGGTTAGTGTGAGGCCGGGACGTTCGATTAAAAAAAAGTCATGAACAATAACTCTACTAAACTGTTTATCTCATAATTAATTTGATAAAAAAAAAACATTTCTTCATAAAAATTCATTTTTTAATTGAATTAAATTTTTCTGCTATTTTTTTATCCATGCCTGTATTTAATTTGCAATTGTATCCACACGTATTTTTCACAAGTGTGGGCATTAAGGAGCTTTCTCGACTTGTACTTAACTTTACATAAAATTTTCTCTCTGTCATGCTCTTCTCTACTCATTCTCTTTCGATTTTTTTTTATTTCCTGTTATGCTACTCTTTTTTTTTTGTGCTCAGTATAGTAAAGACTTCCTACAATTTTTCTAATGTGTCCTTACTCAAAACAACAACAACAAATATTTGTATATGAAACAGTGTGGTCAATTCATTGTTTTTAAAATCGCTTTTAGTGTTTTCTTTTGCTTGAGCTCTGTAATTTGTTGCATCCAAATACATTGAGACTACTTGGAATACTAAAGTATTTCTTCTCTGAAAATATATTCGACGACGTTGAGAAAGCGTTCGACAACCTAAACCTATTGCGATATGTCGAAGTAACTCAACCTATGGCATTGCGCACGAAGGTACTACTACACGTCGGCAGAGGACAAGGCTGCCCATTAACGCCTTTTCTCTTCAACTTTGCCAATGACAGTATTATGGCAATAGATATAACCTGTCGTTTATGCGGCCGCATCGAAGACTTAGACTAAGCGGATGACAGGGATATCGTGCCCATACATACATACATAATTGGTCATTACAACCCTTCAGTCAGGATTATGGACCTAGTTTCTCACACCACTTATGTTGTGTGTGTTAATTTTATACATGAGTGGCGGCACCTACAGCCGAACGACAGATTTTTTGAGAAACTTTTCATGGCAATTTTCTATTTACTCTTAGAATTTTTGCCAGAAATCTACTGAGAGGAAGTCGCCGAAGAAATATTTTGTACAGTTACAGATGTCTGACCTGAGCTTCGAACCGTGGCCTCACGTCTAATAAGCCAACACACTATCTACTACACTACGGTGACTTCAAATCCTATACTATCTGAATTAAATTCGTATATCTGAGCTTTAAATGAGGATATATACACCACTAATGTGGTTGCAGTAGTCGCCGTAGTCTAATAGGTAGTGTATCGGCTTATTAGACGTAAGGCCACGATTCAAACTCCATGTCCAACAGTTTAAGGTAGGCTCCGAACGACAGATTTTTTTGAGAAACTTTTCATGGCAATTTTCTATTTACTCTCAGAGTTTTTGCCAGAAATCTACTGAGAGGAAGTCGCCGAAGAAATATTTTGTACAGTTACAGATGTCTGACCTGAGCTTCGAACCGTGGCCTCACGTCTAATAAGCCAACACACTATCTACTACACTACGGTGACTTCAAATCCTATACTATCTGAATTAAATTCGTATATCTGAGCTTTAAATGAGGATATATACACCACTAATGTGGTTGCAGTAGTCGCCGTAGTCTAGTAGGTAGTGTATCGGCTTATTAGACGTAAGGCCACGATTCAAACCCCATGTCCAACAGTTTAAGGTAGGCTCCGAACGACAGATTTTTTTGAGAAACTTTTCATGGCAATTTTCTATTTACTCTCAGAGTTTTTGCCAGAAATCTGCTGAGAGGAAGTCGCCGAAGAAATATTTTTTTTTTTTCATATTTTCGTTTTGATGTCTGACCTGGGGTTTGAACCTGGGCCTTACGTCTAATAAGCCAACACACTACCTACTAGACTACGGCGGCTTCATATGGATATCGTACAATTTAAATAATATACAGAAAAAATTGGGCGTAGTGGAGGTTGCTTGAAATGAAGGACAATTCAGTCAAAAAATCCTATCATAGTGGATTTCCCCACAGTCTCAGGGTCCATTCCATTCTAGAATAGCCGAACATGGGTTATAAAGGCTGATTTTTTAGCTATTATCTTTTTGGCAACACTGGCTCACGCACGTTTCGTGTTTTGTTTCACTGTCAAAAATCTTCAGTTTGGTCTATAATTTAACCATGAATCGTCTTACAAACGAACAACGCTTGCAAATCATTGAATTTGACATCATTGGACCGTACTTCTTCAAAGATGCTGCGTTTCGTAACGTAACTGTGAATGGTGAGCGCTACCGTGAGATGATATCCAACTTTTTTTTTGACCAAAATGCAAGAGCTTGACTTGCAAGACATGTGGTTTCAACAAGAGAGAGGCGAGTTCGGTGAACATTTTATTTCACGTTCGGGACCGGTAAATTGGCCGCCTAGATCGTGCGATTTAATGCCTTTAGACTATTTTTTGTGGGGCTATGTTAAAGCTCATGTCTATACAGACAAGCCCGCTTCAATGACGCATTGGAAGACAACATTGAAGCATTTATTCGTGAGATACCGACCGAAATGTTGGAAAGAGTATGCCAAAATTGGACTAAGCGGATGAACAATTTAAGGCGCAGTCGCGGTCAACATTTGCATGAAATAATCTTCAAACATTAAATTATATGGACCGTACTATCGATTCAAATAAAGATTTCATGCATTTTTCTGAATTTTATGTGTTTTTTTTTTTTTGAAAAATGTTCCTATAGCTCTTAAAAAATCACCCCTTAGTAGCCTGCAATCTTCGCTTTCTGGTCACCTGATTGATTCCCCTGCAGAAGTGTTCCAGGGGCGGTCTAACTGGCCGTCTCATCAGGTTCATCTCATTGCATTGTGGCCTCATTGCACCACTTATCACAATGCCCCAGAACTCAACACAGTGCCACCCTGTACGTGTCCAAGATCATTGTGAGGGCCTTTTCACAAAGGTATGATTAGGCATCGAATATAGCTTCATTTACCTTCTGTTTTTCTAAGTCGAACTATTTAAGATTAAAATAATTGCTTCAAAATTTGTAAACTACGCTTATATTTTCGCGTTTTTACGCTATTTGGCGTATTAGGCCCCCCCAAAAGTTGACAATTTCGTTTAGAACACAGGTTTGTTTTTGTTCTTGTAACTGTGTTTTGCAATTTAACTCTTATATGTACTCTCTTATTATACATTTTGTTTATGCTCTTAATTCAAGTGACTACTCTCTGTATGTATGTATGCATATGAGCATTGATTTTGTTTTTGTTGTACGAAAAATACAACACAACTCAACGCAGCAGTAGTACACAAAACACACACTAAAAACTCTTTGCATAAATTTTACTCTTGTTGTGTTAAGTTTATCTTATTGTTGTTGGTGTTGTGTGTGTGAGTTATGTTTTATGAATGTGTGTAAGTGGAAATGTGTGTTGGAGTTTATGCGCTGCAATTCACCAGTTGTAGGAACTTTTTTTTTTTTTTTTTTCGTTGGCCAAATAGAGAACGAAAAAAAGAAACGCAAAAAAAATCCAAAAAGGCAAAAATCTAAAAAAACGTTTTTTTTTCAATAATAATCGTGGCTCCTTTGTCGTCATCGTTGTATCGTTTGTCGGTTGTCGGGAGTTGTTTCAATTATACACAGCAAACCGTACCAACATCATATCTTGTAGTTTCTTTTCATTTTATTTTATTGGAGTTTTAATTATAAAAAAAATTTAAATAAATTAAGAAATAAAAATCCTTTATTTATAAGAATATAAGAAAGAAAGAAAAAAAAAGAATGTAGATGGCAGCTTAACTGTTTAAAAGGCTTTAAGTGTTGTAAAAGGGTTTTGTTAATTAATTTTTTATAATGTTTTGAGAAATTTTAAATGTTTTAAATGCTGTTGGAATATAAAAATAATTTCAATGAATAAGTGGAAAAAATTAATAAATAAATTCATTATAAATGGCATAAAATAATTAAAAAAAAAAATAATAATAATTTTAGCCCGTGAAAAAATAATTGCCATTTTTAAACAAGTGTTGGTTGATTATTGGTTGCTGTTTTACAGTGTGTTCTTGTGTGTGTGTTAAGTGTGGTAGTGAAACTTTAATATTTTTTTTCTTCATCATATTCGGTTCCAACGTTATTAAATCTTCCAATGAAGTGTGTATACGAAAAAATGGTAATAAAAAATTGTTGTTTTTTCTCCTCTCTTTTTAAAGTTACTTTTAAATCATAAGAAAACATTTGTTTTTAATTTTTAAAAATTTTACTTTAAAATATATATGAAAAGTTTTAATTTTTTTAAATTAAAACGCAGTTTTTCGTAAATTTTCATTTAAAAAAAGAATTTTTTATAAAATTTCATTCTTTTCAACTGTATAGCACAATTCCTTGCTTATTTTCCTCATCCTCCCTCCCTTTTTCAACTTTTTTCACTCCGTTAGTTTTTGTTTGTGCCTTTAAGAGCAACTGTGTATGTGTGTGTGTGTGTCACAGGAGTACAGTGTATGTAGTAAGAGAAGTAGGAGGAAAGTGTAGTGGAGTAGAGTGTATACTGAGTATGGTAGTAAAATAAATCAAGCAAAAATCTATACAATTTTTTTTTTATAAATGAGAACTAGAGAGAGAGAGAGAAGGAACAGAGTTTTAGTTTTCTTGTTTGTGTGTATGTGTTACAGTGTTTGTTCATTTGTGTTATACATAATGGTAGGGTAGTATGTATTGTAATTTTCTTTTTTGTTTTTGTTGTTTTTATTCAGTTATATTTGGTTTATTGTAGCAAAAATTTTGTTTCTTATTGTTGTTATGGTTTTTATTTTTGTTTTTATTTTTCTTGTTACTTACACTCTGTTGTCGTTGTGTTAGGCCACACTTTGTAAGAGCAAGTAGAGTAGGCTCTCTTATATTACTTTGCACTTTCGGTTGCCTTTAAAACCCTTTAATATGCATCATTCAACTCTCACCTTTGTAACTCAAATTGAATTAAATTAAGATCGTAATTTTTATAAAAGTATTCTTGTGTTCTTTTTTTTTATTAAAATCTCTTTTTGTTTTCGATAGAAATTTCAACTCTACATCGTACCTGAATACGAATCAAACAGTGAAAATACACCCGAGTAACTACATAGTCCACGTTGTTCGGTTAGTTGAGTAAAACTAAAAAATACCTTTTTTATATTTCTCGAACCCTCCAAACTTGTTTTATTTGACAAAAACTGTTTTTTTTTTACTTTACGCACACATTTCTGCATTACTCAAACATTTCCGACCCGATTTCCAAAATTTGAATCTTGTTGGAAAGGGGAGAGATGGACCTTTAAAACGGTATACATATATCTATTATTCGACTTAATATGCTATGAGATTTGATGAGGTAAACTTGGAAAATGCGAATTTTTGAGCGACTTCCTGAAGGCAGCTAATATATGTGTTTTTTGCAAATACTATTATTTGTCTTTGCGCAAATATTGGCCAACTTCTGGTGGTCGCTCAAACGTGAAATTGACACATTTTGTGATAAACAATCAAGATCCATCAAAAATTCTGAAAATTTTTGAACTAAAAGTTCATTTGATGAGATGTCATATATAAAAGATATTACACGACTGTTATACTATTTAAATAATAACTACGGTAATTTTTGTCCGATTTGATCAAACGAAATGCCAATCTCTTCACAAGATAATGCACTTTCAGAATGTCATCACATATTTCATATTTTTTATGGAAAGTTTGCTACTATGAACGGACTAACTTGAAAAAATATGAAAAAAATTCGCATTTTCCAAGTTTACCTCATCAAAACTCATATTAAGTCAAATAATAGATATTATATGTATACCGTTTTAAAGGTCCATCTCTTAACTTTCCAACAAGATTTAAATTTTTTTTTGGAAATCGGGTCAGAAATGTTTGAGTAATCCAGAAATTTGTGCGTAAAGTCTAAAAAAAACAGTTTTTGCCAAATAAAAAAAGTTTGGAGGGTTCGAGAAATATAAAAAAAATATTTTTGAGATCTACTCAACAAAACTCACAACCTACACTATGTCATTAGCCGGGTGTATTTAATTTTTTTTATTTTGTCGCATAGTGTTATTGTTCCAATCCTTATAACACGATGGCATATCGGAAGGCTTAACTTTAATGATCATAAAGAGACCAGATCTACTACGCTATCGCTCGTCTAGGTTCATGCGGATCAAATTAAACAATCATCGGGGCACTCTAGTACCAGATTTAGGACTACTGGTTGACTTACCGCGTTAAGGACTATGTGGATTGTACATTTTAGTTTAGGGAGTGAATTCAATTTGAAGTCAGGCTTTTCCTGTATTTCATGTGAGTGTTAGTTAAAGCGTGTGGCGTTATATTACAAATGAACTGGCTAGGTCTAGTATACAGTAGAGCCTACAATTTCTGATGCTGAGGTTAGGTGTTCCGATTGCCACAGTCAAACTGGATATTCTCAGGTCGTTGAACAGGAAGGCTAGACTCTGCTGGACTAATCTCCTTATGCTTAAATCACATGGCCTATCATCTTACTATTGTAGTCCACTGAGGCCATTGCTGTATAGGAAGGCATACCGAAAGACTTGACATTTTCTCGAATAATTTCTGGATCTGTAGAGCGGTAGAAGACTATCTTTTGCCTTGTATGTACATTAGAGCGACTCACCAAAAAAGTGCTCGATGTACCCTCCTAAAAATGAACCTTGGACTTTTTTAAGATGACATTTAAAATATTTCGGCTCCAGCTTTGACCTCTCGTGAGCTGGACCATTTTGAAAAAGGGTCTATTTTTGCATGTTTTGTTAATTTGAGAATCTGTTTCCTTACCAACATATACAATATGTATATCATAAGAAAGGTTTTTTAAGGCGCGTCCAACTGTATATACAATTTGTCCAAGGACGATCATTCATGTCCTTTTTTTAAGGATATTCTGTAAAAAATAACGGTTTTTGAATTTTTTGTACGGGGTTGTTTGTAATAAAAATGCCAAATTAACATATTTTAATCTTTAGTCGTTTTAATTAAATACGGGTCTCAGCTTTTTTTGAAATTTGCGCTAGTTCGCGTTATACTATATAATAATAGAACTGTCCAAAATAAAAATTATCACAATTGCGAGATTTATTTTGGAATCACATGGTTTTCCATGGCGAGTTTTAGATTTCCGGGTTGGATATTGTTTCTTGGCGTTACAATTGGTCCAACCTCTGGCCTAAGTGGGCCTTAAGCTTTTAAGGAGAATGTGTCGCCTAACCTAACCTAGTTAACACGTTGACTGCCACGGCCATTTTCAGAAAACTGGCCAAAAAACGACAATTTGATTTTTTACGAGTTATCTCGTAGTTGGCAGTCAATGTGTTAAAGTGTAACACAATGGATCACAAGGCTTCCAAGTATACTCGCTAATTGCGGGCAACCCAAGCAACCTTTCTTCCTCAAAATACGCACATAGGACCATTTCTTCTGTTTATTTATCGAACAAAACAGTGCAGATTATTTATTTTTTTTTTTTTTTTTGGTGAAACCAGCACTCAGGGGATGGCCCCTACTCATGCCGTGCATTGTGCAGGTTTTAGGAAAATGGGTTATAGGAAGGTGGAAGAGAGGGAGTAGTGTTTGTGGACATCTCAAGATGCGAACGGCAAGGAAACGAGATTAAAACACTTTACAAGCATTGCAAAATAGTATTCGAATTTTTGTTTTTTTTTTAAGCAACAAATTTTTCTCCGCGTGTACACATTTGGTCACGCTTGCGAGTCCACCACAATGCTGTGTAGTATTTTGCAAAACGCTTTAAGTATTTTAGATGGGGTGTTTTTGCGTTTGTTTTTTCCAATTAAATAGAATTTTTTTCATTTCAACAAAATTTGCATTAAACACGTTCATTTCCATGGAATTGTGTTGTATTGTGTAAAAATAATGTTAATGATGATGATGACGACGATGATGAAAATGAAAATTAATTTATCCTTTGGCCAATATTAGGGCGGCGTTGGCACGTTCCATGCCTTAGCTACATATAGTTGCAGCCACACTTGAGTTAAGCATGTGGCTGGCAGCATATAAACAATAGCAACAGCCATTGCTTGCAATAAGCACAGCGAACAAAACGTAACGAGCGGCCTGAAAGAATGTCATCGTCATCGTCACCATTAACGTCATTGTCATGTATTGTGTAAAGGTTTTGTGTGTGTGTGTGTGTCTGTGTTTTTGTTTATTTTGACTTTTTAAACACCAGCTATAAAGTTCAATGTAACTGTAAAATATAATACAAAACACCAACAATAACTACAACAACAATAACAATGAGAAACAATGTTAAATTATTTTGAATTTCTATTCTTATTTAACCCACTGCTGTGAGAGAGTTGCAGAAGTGCAGCCAACAGCAGCAGCAGCAGTTGTGAGGGTGAGGGCAATGATCTACTCAAACAAAATTACGACAACAAAAACAACAATAATAACAATAATTTGTTGTTGTTGTTATTACTTATAAGGCACAAAAAAGATGTCATTTTTATTGTCCAAATATGTACAACCATGTAACCAGCCATACATACCATACGTTATAACATCTGGAAATCATTGATAATTGATGCATTTTGTTTCTATTGTCATTGTAGTTGTTGTTGTTGCTGTTGTAGTTCTTTTAGTTTTTCCTTAAATAGCGAGTTTATACAACAATGTTGTTGTCTTAACCAAAAAAAACCCATTCGTCCACCTTATATGTTTAGCCAGCCATCGAGCTAGCCACCCATATATGGTGGCCTTTGTACATTTCAAACATGAATTTTATGTTTTATATGGACAGACAGACGATCGAACGGACAAACATTGAAACATAAAATGTTTAATCGTTCATTCTTCGTTTCTATTCTTCTTCATTTTCGCTCGTCTGCCATCGTCGTGTCGTCTACGTTGTGGTATTTGATGAGTATTTCGCCTTTTTGGGCTTTTCAATTTCATGACATCTCTTAAACCATATGTGTATATGTATGTATGTGTGTGTGTTTTTCCTTCTTGCTTCCTCTTCTTGTGTTCTTCTTTATATTGACTGGCCGCCTGCTGCATTTCTTTTAGTTTTAAGCTTGGCTTGTTGGCTGGCTGTGACTGGCTTTGGTTGGTTTGATTTCAAATACTCCTACGGCCATTTTTGGTTTAATACCAGCACAACACAACAAATACCAGCACAACACAACAATAGCTGTCTACAGCTTGTTCCCGTGACAAGGCATTATAGCCATATAAACAGTACAACAACAACAACAACAACAGCTACAACAGCAACAATGTAGACAATCTATATTATTAGTGGCAACAAAATCTAACTGTGTCTTAAAGGCAACAATGCTTAGCTTATTTTTTAATATTGTGATGTTGCTTATCTCTGCCTGCCTCTGTTTTAAGTACCTCGGCCTACCTGCTAAACTTTTGTTGAAAACATAAACACAGGGTGCTTAAGACAGCGCGGAAGAAAGGAAGGAAGAAAAGTAGAAGCTGACTCTTGAGCCTACATAAAGCGATGCGTTAAATCCAACTGACAACTCCAGATTGACAAGTTTCGACAATTGGCGTTAAATTAAGATGACAGCATTGAGCCAAAGGCGAACTTTCATACATGACTGTACTACAACCTCTGTAGAAGTGATCAGTGTCCTAAACGGAGTCTTTCTCATCAAATATGGTGAATGAAATTGAAGGTAGGTAGGTATGTAGGTATAAGTGGCTCCACTTAGGCCCCATGGGCCCCATTGTGATACCACAATTCATGGTAATTATCTCCTAGTCCTGGAACCACTTAGAGCTTCCAATGAAACGACTCAAACTGCCGACGTCAATGTTCGACAATGTTCTCGACCGCGTACAGGAGAGGGTAAAGGTGCTTATTAATGACAGTAGAGTATCCAACTCTATTGATTCGTTGGAGCATCGTCGCAATGTGGCGTGTGTTTCATTGTTCTATCGGTACTATAATGGGAGGTATTCTCGAGAGATAAGAGGCTTGGTTCCCGATAATCATATATTTTTACGTGGTACTCGTACCTCTCGCAGAGCACATCCTTTTGTGGTTGATTGTCCAGTGAACCGCACAATGCATTACAGGGAAAATTCATTTATTGCCCACACTGCTCGCTTGTGGAATGATCTCCCTGCGGAAGTTTTTCCCGTCAGTTACGATATTGGTAAGTTTAAATCAAATGTCCACAAACACTACTCCCTCTTTCCACCTTCCTATAACCTATTTTCCTAAACCTGCACATTGCACTGTATGAGTAGGGGCCTTCCTCTGAGTTCTGGTTTTACCAAAAAAAAAAAAAAAATCAGCCAGATCATCGATGTAGTAGGCACCAAGATGTCTCTTTCTCTCTCTTTGACAGACACCTATAATGAAATGCCCCGTCACGACTCCAATTACCGTACTGAGCACGCCTGTTTGGAGTTTAAGCAGCGTTGCAGTGCGCCCTCCATCCTGCCTCGGCCAGATTATGCGCGCCATTCTGCCCTTATCCGAAGCTGCCCACCTGCAGTTGGCAGAGTCCATGATGTCGTCTATCATGAGCCTGCAGGTTCCCAAAGAGACTCCAATGTTCAAGAATTCTTAAATGAAATTGAAACAAAGCAAAAACTAATGGAGGGAGGTGCCTTGTGGCAGCCCTACTATATTCGCTAAAGGAACAAAACAGTCGTCCTTGCTAAAGGCATTTCCTGGAAACTCGAACGATTCAATTTAAATGAAATTTCAGTCAAAAATCACTAGATGCTAGCCCATGACGCAGAAGATGATCTCTTCGTCGTTATTGGGTTGTTGTTACCTTTTAACTCAACCTGATGCCGAAAATTAATTGTTCCTGGACTAGGACTTAGACTGAAGCAGTCAAAGGCTTCCTCACTTACTCATAGCAAGACGACATTAAGAACGACATTACGAATTAATATTTCTTCAGATTACGGAAACAACGAATTACGGCACACAATTAAGGGATATGAAGACCAACCTTTTCATTGATCATAGACGTTTGGACCACCCAGACTTATCTAGAAAGATCTCAATTTCGATTATGTTTCGTTATCAGATTCACCGATTTTTTTTACAACCTAGACTTTCTGGTGAAGAATGAAGTGTAATGGGCAGGCTATTCGACTCATAAAATTGCTGGTTTTTAAGAGAAGCTATCCAGTATTTGTTTTCGTATGCATTCATTACAATTCATCCATAAAGACAGGATGCCACAGTATTATCATTGATTCCAATGTGAACGCAAAACAGTTGTCGTAAACAGTTAACAAAATTGCCATTTTCTGCTGATAATAATTGACAGCTAATTTAATTATTATGTGTGTAACACCCTGTAAATTATTTATTATTATTATTATCATCATCATTGTTGTTGTTGTTTTCCTTTTTTTTTTTTTTGTATTTGACATTCATTCAGCCATTTTTACAATTTTTTTCTTCTGCCAGTCAGCCTGCCTTGCCTTGCTGTGTTCGGTTGTCAGACTACTTAACTTTTCTGGATGCTGGGATGAATGCCTTTGTTGTTACAGTTATTGTTGCTGCTGTTGTGTTGTATTGCGTTACCATCATCGTATACAATTTCTTATAAGAATAAGACAATGCCTCCTCTTATGCCCATACAAATACTGCGTTTATTTTCCTTTTTTTCTTCTGTTTTTCTGTTTTCTTTTAAAAGTTCTTCTTCTTCTTCTGCTTCTTTTGCTTTTCACTAACTAACGAAGAAAAGGAAGAATTTATTTTTTTGTTGGCAGCAGGAGTAAGTGTGAGAGAGGAAAAGGAGGAGAGTTTAATGGAAAAGCAGCAAAATATCTTCTAAAACAAGTTTTGTTCATATTTTCATATCACCTCCTCTCTTAACACGCTTTCGCTCTACTGTTTATGGGTGTATGTATGTATGTAGGTTTTGCAAGTATTTGTTTGTTTGTTTGTTTATGTGTGTTAAGCTTCTTTTTTTTTAACATGTCTTTTTTTATTCTTTCTGTTTTTTTTTTTGTGTTTTTGTTGTTTTATAAATATTTGTTGTTGTTATTATTACTGTGTTGCTATAAAAATTACTTTATTGTTGTTCTTGTTTTACGTAAAAGAAAAACGCTAAAATGAAATGCTAAAAAAGAAGACACCAGAATTGTATTCCTTTTTTTTTTGTTATTCTCCTTTTAACAAAAACAACAAAGAAAATATTTTCTTTTCTCTTCTTTTCATTTCTGCAACATAACAACACTAAAGAGAGCACACATACACACACAGCCATCATCTCAATTCAATTCATCTCTGCCCATCATCGTTGTTGCCTGCCTGCCTTCGTCGTTGTCATTATTATTATCATGTTATTGTCATACTCGGTATATTTTCCTTTTTTCCTTTGTTGTTGTTGTTTTTGTTTTTATTGTATTTTGTTCATATTCATTACACTGTGAGAAAATAGTAAGTAAAATGTACAGGTTTTTCTGGTTGGATTGCCATTACAGTAAGACAAAAAAAATGCAAGTTATCGACAAAAAATGCAAGTCATCGGAAAAAAATGCAAGTCATCGACAAAAAAAATGTAATTCATCGACAAAAAATGCCAGTCATCGATAAAAAAAATTCAAGTCTTCGGAAAAAATGCAAGTCATCGACAAAAATTTCAAGTCATCGACAAAAAATTCAAGTTATCGACAAAACAAATGCAAGTTATCGACAAAAAATGCAAGTACATACATACATAATTGGTCATTACAACCCTTCAGTCAGGATTATTGACCTAGTTTCTCACACCACTTATGTTGTGTGTGTTAATTTTTATACATAAGTGGCGGGACCTACAGTTTAAAGTCGACTCCGAACGACAGATTTTTTGAGAAACTTTTCATGGCAATTTTATTTACTCTCAGAGTTTTTGCCAGAAATCTGCTGAGAGGAAATCGCCGAAGAAATACTTTTTTGTATTTTGTTTGATGTCTGGCCTGGGGCTCGAACCCTGGCTTTACGTCTAATAAGCCAACACACTACCTACTAGACTACGGCGACTTCAAAAAATGCAAGTTATCGACAAAAAATGCAAGTTATCGACAAAAAATGCAAGTTATCAAGAAAAAAGTCCAAGTCATAGACAAAAAAATGCTAGACATCGACAAAAATTGCAAGTCCAAGACCAAAAAATGCAAGTCATCAACGAAAAATTGGGTTTATTATTTAATTATCACTGCTAAGACTGTGTGGCAGATAATCATTCATTCTTAGACTATTGAGCTTCCTTGATTTCCTCCACTTAATAACGCTAGAGCAAACTGCAATTTATCTTCCGGCAATTAATCAGCTGTGGTCTGGACTTGCTTTCAAAACACCACTCTGGCGTTAATTGTTTTTGCTTAACTGGCCAACTAGCATAATAGGATGAAAATTAGCCTCCTGACTTACTTTTTTATTTTAATGCGTGGCTAAAACTAAACACCTCCCTCCCTCAAGTCGTGTTTAGCAATATTTTCTTCTGAGTGTATGAACATTTATTGTATTCCAGTGATTTGTTGTAACAACTTCTTGTAGAATTTGTTGTTGTTGGTGTTGGTGTTGGTGTTGTTATTGTATAATTTTAGTTGTTTTTGTGTTTAAAAAAAATCATTATTATCATATCATGGCTATTTGTGTTCTTCCGTTAATGTATTCATCATGTGTTTACGGCTATAAAGTTCAGTGGTTTTAGCCTCTTAGACTGAGTTCTCCACTTGGAATATGATGATGGCCTATACAAGTTTAAAGCACAAGATGCGGAAGAAGATGCTTAAGATGCATATTTTGTATACAAAGTGTGTAAATAACGAAAACTAAGGCGTGGCTGTTCCCTTTTCTCTGTGTGTTTAAAAAATTTTTTGAAAATCATAATTTTTGTAAAACAAAAATTTTCATTTTCTTTTTTTTTTAACACACTAAAGCAATTAAATTTTATGTCTGATTGTTTGTCTGTCGTTAATTCGATTCTTTTTTTTTTTGTTTATTTTATTTTATGAAATTTAAATACGAAAGAAAAAAATCGGCTCCAATGTGTGTAAAGTATTCCATGTTCAATTCACTTCAGTTCAGTTCACATTATGTAGTCGTCTGTCTAGAATTGATTTTGGTTAGCTTATGTGGGCTTTTTGGAATTTCTTTCAAAATCTTAACGGCTTGCCATAAGAAATCATGGCGGTTGGTTTTGTTTTTGGTGCCAATGGTTATAATTCCAGCCTAAAACACAAGGTGTTTCACTTATTTCTTCTGTTTCTCCTTTTTTTTTTTATTTTTCTTATATTAGACTAGTTTTACTGTGTAGTTGTTGTTGTACCATTTTGGCATACAGTCGTCGTTGTCGTTCATCTATGAGAACCACAATTAGGAGCCATTATTTATGTTGTGCTCCAAAAGGCTGTTATTTGCTGCTAATCGCCGGAGATTACTTTTGAAAATGATTGATTTTGACATTAACAATTTAAATATTGGCAGATTTGGCAGCATTTATTGATGTTTTCTTTTCCAATCTTATACACGAATTTCGTAAATATTTGGCATGGGAAAATATTTCATTAAAATGGAAAGAGATCGTAACTTAAGCAAGACAATTCATTGAAAACCTTTTTCTATTGAGGTAGAAAACTACGTCGTTGAAGTCGCCGTAGTCTAGTCGGCAGTGTGTTGGCTTATTAGGCGTAAAGTCCAGGTTCGTATCCCAGGTCAGGCATTAAAACGAAATATGAAAAAATATATGTATTTCTTCGGCGATTTCCTCTCAGCAGATTTCGTATAAAATTAACGCACACAACATGAGTGGTGTGAGAAGCTAGGACGTTGTACAATGGGTCAATTCCACCTCCGGGTACTGTACTTGTCACAGTTGACAAGTACACGTCCTCTAACCTAACCTAACCTAGATAATTACGTACAACAGGAGAAAACTTAACACGTTCACGCCGGCGCGTACCACCGGTGGCCCGCACTAGACCGCCTTATCGGGCGGCGTGTACCACCGGTGGCCCGCACTTAACTGCAATTGATCAAGTTATTAGACGATACGTAATACCAAATATTTAGATCTTTAACACTTCGGCTGTCGAAAAAAATACCCGAGAGCCACGTTCTCTTAAAAGCATTTATTTTTAATAACAATTATAATTAATAACGTCTTATAAATATAACAGCCGGCCGCAGGCTGCAACCATGAATTAAAACGCCGGCGTGAACGTGTTAATGAACATGTCCTCCTCTTCTACGTGGTTACAATATCTACAGACGAGTTCCAATGGTGATAATCTTTATTTACAAGAGTTCAGTGAAAGATAACAGGAATGAGATGCTGATTTTGTCTCCTTGAGGTCACGACATTCTCAGCTCCTGCAAAAGTCATGGGAGTTTTTCCAGTGGAGCAACTAATAACCCTTCTGGTCAAAAGTTTTCCTACAAAAGTCGCTATGCAATCACAATCTACAAGACCATCCGTCGTTTTATAATTAGAGTTGGGCATTGATAAAACAGGCGAATTATAATCGTCTATTCCTCCTCAGATTCACAGCTTCAGCAGTAATAACTACTCCGTTCAATAGTTCGCCTATAAACATCGCAACGCAATCATTAAATGATCCACTGAAAAGTGAGCTTAAGGGTTACTTGCTGAGTAGTTGCCTCCGCTCATAATTATCAGGAAAACATGCAACGAGGAGAAGAATTTCTCTTCATCTTTCGTGAACTTCTCTCCAAAAAACCGCTTTATTGTACTTACCTAACCTAACTGTATTTTATGAAGGCATCTTTAAAAACAAATTTATTAAAACATAATATTTAGTGCTTTTTTTGTGTACTTACTTAACCTCACTTCAATATATTCTGGCAAAAATTGTTTCAACCGCTTTTTTGTCCCTTAAAAAATTACTAAATTGTACTTACTTAACCTTGCTTTAATTTATTATCATATCTTTTGCGTTTTTTTGTTCCTCAAAAAAAAATCACTAAATTGTACTACCTACTTAACCTCACTTTAATCTATTAAGAGGAGACGTCTTTGGCTATTAGAAGTTGCTCGTTAATTGATTTGCCACAAAATTTAATGAATGGCAAATCCATGTTGTTGTTTTTCTTTCTTTTTTGGCAAATCAATTGATAAAATCCTTGCACATCCTTTCAAGATTGATGATTTCATTCAGTCGAAACTCGTTTAGGATACGGCATTTAAACTTTTAAATCTCTCTTTCAGCCTAATTTATCGTCTTCCTTTGACTATAAATAGTTTATTTCCTCTTAAAAACGATGTTATTTTATGCACATGTGTGTCTCTGTAGTTCTAAATGAGAGTGAACACACACAAACAGTGAGACAAAAAGGGGCATAAAAACAAACAACAACAAAAGAAAGCATGAAAAACCTATTAATTCTACGGTAAATTAATTTCTTTTCTCAGCATTTAACACATAAACACATACACTTGCATAGGAGATATGTAACCCCCTCTCTCTCTCTCCCTCTCTCTCATACTGTTTGCTCACAGATGATAATTATTTTTAGAACTTCTTCATAGTAATTCGTGTGCCTTACTCCCCTCAATATCCTTTTGTTTTCTAAATTGCTGCTCTGCAACCCCATAAAAGTGTTTTTCCAAAGATTTTTCCTCTTTTTAAAGCCGTTTTAAAACAATTTTTTTCCTTCTTTTTCTTCGAACAAGTTATGAAGTAAAAACTCCCACGTCTTTGGTTAAATAAAAGAGTGCAGTCAAGTTTTGTTTTTTCCTCTCGTTCTCTCTAATAAAATTTTAACTTGATTTTGTTGTTGGTGAATGCTACAAACCCAGTGTATATTATTTTTATTACACTACATTTTAAAACGGTACTTTTTTTGTTGTTAGTTCTGCCTGTTCTTGCTGTTGTTGTTTTTATCGTGTTTTTTGTATTCTTCCTACAAAGGCGGCAATCAATAAATCTCATACAATTTATAAACACAAATTCATACATACGTACATACTAGAGGTGTGCACAAGACTTCACCCTTCACCGAATGCAATACTGTATTGTACTCTTTTCTGTTGCTCTTGATTTTACGAGTGCACTGAAATGTGTATTTCTCATTTATTCAATGTATACAACAGCACTCGTTTGTCTGTGAAGTAACGGAACTATGCTTTTGTTGTAAGAGCATATTTTACTACTGAAGCTACATTTTCAGTATTGCCATATTGAAAAATATGTGTACATAAGTGTTTCTATACATTCTTTGCTTTCGCCATAAACTCATAAAAAAGGTTTTTCCCCGAAATAAAAAGTTTAAAAAAGTTACTGGCAATGGTGGCGTCGACGAAGATGTTCGGTTCTCGAGAGCAAAACATTCGGAGCTTTCTTATTCATTGTTGTTAAAAAAACAAAAACAAACAACTAAAAATGCATGTTGTGACTCTATGAAGAGTACAATATTTTTTGTTGCACTCTTCACACAACTCTCTTTTATACTGTTGTACAATGGTTTACGAGTGCAGTTGTTTTTTTGTACTCTATCTTTGCTTCACACTTATTTATATTTGCAGCTACAATCAATATTCGGTCTTGGGAAAAATACAATACTGTGCAATTTTATATGTCTTGTGCACACCTCTAGTACATACACATGCAAGAGCATTTTCCATTATTATTCTGTGTGTATGTTTTGTAAGCAAAAGAGCGCTTTAACCATTTTTATTATTATAGTTGCTGTTGTCGTCATCATCATCATGATCAAATGGGCCTTTTGTTTTCTCACACTCTTTTTTTCCATTTTGTTTTTGTATTCCTATGTTTATGGTTATTTTTTTCTTTCATATTTATTCACTTATTCAGTCACTAACTCCAGAGAGCACTCTTCATTTAACACGTACCATCATCATATTTGAATTTAATGTGTATGTGTGTGTGTGTTTATGAATATTTTATATGAATGCAGTTATTCTAGTTCTGTTCCTCTCTTGCTCGGCATAATGTAAACAAAGTGTGGCCAACATTTTTTTCTAGGAGCTTTTAAATTAAACGTAAAATGTTAAAGATTTTCAAATAAAAATTAATTTATGCTCTCGATTATGACTAAATGTGGTGAATATCATTCCATAGCTATTTTTAACTAATTTATGTTGTTAGAATAATAAGAAGAAGAAGCTTAATATTTATGTAGATGTCATGTGAACCGAATTTCCATTTGATAAAATGAATCGAAACCGAACTACATCCAGATCAAACTACTGATTCTGATCGCTATAGACAATAGTTAATGAGATTGAAGCAAACACTTGAATTAAAACCGACAGAATTTATCAATAGATGGTGATAACGCCATACTACAAACCTCTTTGATGACCTGACAGAAACTGATTAAGCTTGGCTGGAAAATTTTGCTGCATTCACCACATAGTGCAGTCCTTGCAGCTTCGGATTATCATTTGTTTCGATCTCTGCAGATCTTTCTGATGTAAGAAGTTAAAAGTGGTTATCAACTTAAGATGATAGACACGCTTAGGCCACATATAACCCATTGTGTTACCACACTGATTCATTTCCTTTAACTCTGAAACCTTCCGGAGCTTCTGATGAAGCCGTTTTATACTCTCAATGTCCATCCATGACAGATCAGTGAGATTATATGCATAGTAGAAGTTCAGGTGTTTGCCTTTTATACGACAAAACAATAGGCAACCTAGAAATAAAGAACGGTTTCCTCCTCTTATTCGCTTCGCATTGGTGACATGGTAAGACGTACATACAGGGTGGCTGATATATAATGCAGCAAAGTAAAGCGCTATATTTTTTTAATTTTATTGTTCAAAAGCAAAAAATGTTGGAAATAACATCAAATTTTAGAATCAGTTTAGATTTGTTCGAATTGGCCACCTTCAAACGGCCGACAAAGCCATCACAGGCTGCACGAAAGTGGCTCTGCGGTATTTTGGCCCATTCCCGGCGAAGCGCCGTCTTGAGATGATCGACACTTTGGTATTTTTTAGTGAGAACCTTACTCTCCAAAATGCCCCAGGCGCAAAATTCCGACGGATTGAGATCCGGAGATTTTGGTGGCCATTGTGCTGTAGAAATGAAGCGAGGAACCTCCTTTTTAAGCCATTCCTTGTTGACGCGTGCTGAGTGCGGTGGTGCTGAGTCCTGTTGGAATGTCTATGGTCTGCGGCCGAAATGTTTGTCTGCCCAGGGCTTCAATACTGTCTTTAAGACATTTTCCCGATAATATTCGGCATTTATTTTGACCCCACGGTCGATGAATACGAGCGGGGAGCGACCATCGGCCGTTACGGCGGCCCACACCATTATCATCGGAGGCGCTTGAGTTCTGGTGGCCAATCGCAGGTCTAAATTTTCAGCTGACCTCTTTGGCAAGTAAACCCGACTATTTTGTTTGTTCACAAACTGCTCAATTTGGAATGGCTTCTCATCGGAGAAAACCAAATTCGGTAACTGGCCACTTTCGTGCAAGCGAAGTAATTCCTTGGCTCTTTCCAGTCTAACTTTTTTTTGTCCATCGGTGAGCTCTTGCACTTTTTGGAACTTCAATGGCTTTAGTCCAAGCTCATTTTTCAATATGTGTTGCATCCGTTCTCGCGATATCTTCAGCTCACGAGCAATTTTTCTACCACTGCGGCGTGGATTTCGATTAAATCTGGCCTTCACTTTTCGGATCATTTCTGGTGTTGTTACCGTTTTTTTTTCGTCCACTTTTTGGACGCGATGCAACACTGCCAGCATCACGGTAACGAGCAATGTTACGAGAAACAAAAGATTTATTCACATTTAAATGCTGGAGGGCTCTAACGATAGACACCTGTGGTTTTCCAACCAAATATAAAGCAATCACACTATCACGCTTGAATTCCATCACGAATAACTTTTTTTCTGAATGCAATAGATCAAAATGCTTTTGTAAGCTTGTAAATAATAAAATGAACTGTCACTGGAATAAAGTTGTCAGCTGTCAGACGAGCGGTTTACAGATGATAACAACCTGAAGTTGGTTGCAATACATATCAGCCACCCTGTATTTAGATTTTTTAAATTCAAGTAAAAATATTTTTTTTTTAATACATTGCTTAAAATAAACGTTAAACGCTTATATTATTAGCGAAACTGTTTGCCCCCAAAATTTAACAGTTGTCCACATTAAACCGACTTCTGTGGATTATTTCAAGTCATTAACATGCATTTTTGTTTTGCTGGATTTTTGGTTTGTTGTACCGCCTTTCTCTCTCTCTTCGCCACTCTTCTAGTGATTACTCATTCAAGCATGTTTTTGTTTTATATTGTTAAGCAACATATTAATGTTTTATTTAGTCACCCACATTTTAACTCCCTCTCTTCACACTACCACTACATACATACATACATATGTACATAAAGAACAAAAAACCCCAAAATAAGAACACATACTCACACAAAAAAAGCACCAAAATTATGCACTTTTACTAAAAGCACCAAAAGTAATAATAATAACAAGAACAACAACAACCACAATAAGACTGGCTGGTTGTCAATGTTCGACAAGGCCTGTTTGGAGTGTGTGCATGTGTATGTGGGTTTGTAAGGTTTTTAGTATAATTTTTACTATTGTGTTTATTGTTTTTGTGATTTTATTTATAGGGTTTTGTGTAAGTGTGACTGTGTGTGTGTGTGTGTTGTTTAAATGGCCACCCCAACTGTAGTGGCAAAGCTCTTGTTCTCCCTCTCTCTCAGTGTTGTATAGTGTTTTTCTGGTCTTTATCTTTTTACTCCACTTTAGATTAACCCATGCTGACATCAGCAGTAATGTGCAATATTAATTCATAGAAAAACAAGTCTACGCGTGTGTTTGTGTCTGTGTTTATAGGGAAAATAAACAGTTATAATAATGTTGGGTCGTTGTTGTTGTTGTTGTTATTTATATATTTTCATTTTATTTTGTTTTGTTTTTATTTTGGGTTCTTATAAAAACCGACACCGGTTCAACAACACCAATGCACTTTTAATCTCCTCTATTTATGTATACTCATGTATTTACTCTACAATGAATGTACTCATTGTGTTATGTTGTTGTTGTTGTTGTTATGTCTTTTTTTTTTTTTTTTTTTTGTTTCTTTGTTTTTATATTTGCCTTACTTTTAGGGAACTCTCTCTCTTGCTTTAATCTTTCTCTCTCTATTTGTACTTTGCCATCCTTTTCTTTGCTCTCAGACTGTGTGGTGTTTTCTTTAATTTTTATTGTAATTTTGTAACAGTGTTTTAGTGGGTAAGGAAACAACAAACGTACATACATACGTACAATACTAGTGTTGTAATAAAAATTAACTATGTACAATTCTTCGGCAATATTGGACGTTTGTATGGGCACAGTACTAAACCCGTGCCACCCACAGTTGTTCGTCTTTTTTTTTTTAATTACACTTTAAGCTTTTTTTTATTGTAATTGCAGGCCGTTTTTTGTTGTTGTTTTTTTTTATTATTTTAGCTGTTGTGTTTTAATTTTTCGGATTTGTGTTGGTAAATTGAATTCTATTTTGTATTCCCAATTTTTATTTTCTTTATTTTTTTATATTTTTCTTTTGTCGTATTGACTGTTTTTTTATTCTTTTATCAGTTAAAAAAGTTTTATAATTAATTTAAACACATTGAAACTTAAAGGCATTTATCTTTGGGCTTAATTTTTATATATTTTATTGAATTTTTTTTCGTCAATTGTTTTTTAAGGAATCGAATAAATAATTTAAAGGGGTCAGTGACTTTAAAAGAGTTGTAATAGATTTAAATAGGACAAGAACTTAAACTGAAGACAGCTTTTTATGCATTAATTTTAAAGATTTCTTTTAAAATTGGTTTGTTTGCATTCAAGCAGATACCAAGACATTGATTGCCCTTTAATTTCTTTGAATGCCTGGGAGTATGTAATTCGATGTCCGGCTGCTCAATTCGAATACAGTTGTACGTAGACTTTGCTTAGCTTAACTTTTGGAAATCACCATTGGCTATTCACACTCTGTCAGTAAATTCTGAATCTTTAGCCATAGGTATTTAAGAGCTAAACAATGACCGAGAAGGTGGTCTCATCTTCTTGCTTGTTATTATAGCTCTTACAAAAGCCATTGTGAGGTATTACCAGCCTCAAGACGTATGTATGTATCCAGGGGTCAGTGTCCTGTTATAAGGTTCTTAAGATGAAATCTAGCCAGGTTTAAAGCAAATTTTTGTACTGCAAATATGCACAGCTGGTCAGATTTTTTATTTCATATCTGTATGCTCCCTAATAATAAAAGGATTTTAATCTAGTCGATCTTGAACACTGAGACAAAACTTTCCATAATAATAATAGCCCAGAGGTTCAGCCGTCGTATCTGACCTACTCGTCAATTTCCGAATACTGTTGTTTATCAACTCACAAGGGGGGAGACATTAATATTTTTTTTTGCCTGTAACTAGGCGTGGTATTCAGAAGCTCTTGCTTTTCTGAGAACTCAAATTCAAAGCAATGTTAGCTAGAATCAGCCTTTTTTTAAGTGACGAAGGAAATGTTCAAGTAATTACAATACAGTCAAAGCCCGGTATAACAAATACTCACTTTAACGAATTCGGGATATAACGAATGAATAAATTTCAAGCTCAGTATAACGAATGATTTAAAAAACGTGACTCCTCTTATCCAGGCAATGGACCAAAACGCCATTCGCTTACTCAAATTACACTACAGAAATAGCGTCCTTTCAAAAATAGTGGCATCTGAAACAGATGACATCATAAATTTTTTAAAAAGTCTTTCTCTTTATGATGCATCCTGTATGATTGGTCTCGCCTGGAACAATGTTAAGGAGGACGCATTATCTAAATGTTGGAAAAAAATTCTATTTTTGGAAAATTTTGAGTTTGATGATGAGGACGAGATCCCCCTTTCTAGACTTTTTCAAGGGGATGAAGTACAGTGTTTAAGACGTGGAGTCAGACTATTAAGTACAATTTTTCCAAATGTAAGCAAATTTAAATCCAAAAACAATTAGTACTTAGAGAAATACAGGAAGAAGCTCTTCAAATCAGTCTTCAAGTTAATTGTAAACGAACGTCTGTCTATAAATGATTTTTTTCTACCAACTTAAATAATTTTTAACACTTTTACTCACTTATTGATTATCAAACGTTATTGTAAGGGCATATCTATATATTTTTAATAAAATGAATTAAATGTACTTTCCTTTTTTTAATAAAATTTTGATAAAAAAAAAAACTTTGCGATATAACGAATTTTTCACTATAACGAAAGGGCCTGACAATATATCGTTCGTTATACCGAGCTTTGACTGTACTTTGTTTGCATATCCGACTGAAGATGATACTATAACAGGAAGGTGTCTTGAAGTCTATTCGAGCCTCCTCAAGCGCGTAGGTGATTAATCATGACAGTTGAGTATCGAATTCTAATTGTTTATTAGAGTATCGTTGCAATGTGGCGTGTGTTTCACTGATTTATAAATCTTTCACATTCCAAGCTCGAAGGATAATAAGGAATTTATTTACGAAAATCGCATATTATTACATAGCACAAGTCCTTCATGTATCCAGTAAATCGCACAATGCGTGTCAGAGAGTATTCGTCCTTTAGCTTCATTATCCATATGTAAAACTTTCCCGGTGCAGAAGTTTTTTCTGTCACTTAAATCTAATATCCAGAAACACTACTTACTCTATCCTCCCTCCCACAATCTATTTTCTTAGTTCAGATACAATGCACTGCACGATTAGTGGTTATCTCTTGATTTCTGGTAGTATGGAAATGAAATACAATTTTCTTAGAGAGGAAAAAAAAAATTCATACTTAACCTTTTAAATATAATATGCCCTACCACCAACCACTTATGCCCTTTATGTACATACATATTTTTTTCAACCCAAAAAACACCCACAATATTCTTAAAATTGCATATTCTTTTCATTTCTATAGAGTATTTTGCGTAGAGCAATTTTTTAGCACATAAAAATGTCACAACCTTTAACCTTTTCTCAATAAAACGAAAAAAAAAAAAAAAAATAAAAATTGAAAAATATTTCTTTTCTCCATTGCTCTGCTCCTACCAAACTACATGCGTTAAGTACTATTTCTGTGTGTTTTGTGTGTATTTCAGTACTATTTTTACTAACCATGTTTTATAGTATTTGGAAAATAATGAAAAAAATGAAACAAAGACAAACAAAAGCAAATGTATTGCAATTTTATTAACATTTGAACTTTTCAACACATACACCTACACCCAATGCACCTACACACATCCATTTGTAGTCTCTTCTAAGCATGTTTTCTCTTAAAAATTTTAATTTTTAGTATGTACACTAATATTATACTCTTTGTATTTGTTATAGCTACACTAACAAAAACAACTAAAACTATAATTTTTCGATTAATGTGTGTGTGTTTTTATTTTTCTCTGCTTAAAAAGAAAAACTAATAAAAGCAATAACAACCGTCAAGCATATTAATATGCAATAGCTTTCTCTCTCGTATATAGTTCAGTTATAAATTGCATCTCTCTCCTTCTCATTCTCTCTCTATCTCTGTTATGTATCCTTTTACTATGAATGCTTCTCTACTACTACGTTATTGACATTTTACGTTGCCTATGCCATTAAAGTTGTTGTAAAACAAACAGCCTCTATTAAAAGCCGGGCCCACACATTCTCTCTCTCTCGTCCCATTTCTTTTCCGTTCTTTCCCGCTCTCGTTCTCTTTTATTTCTTTCATTTATACCTAGTAAATTTTATATTGGAAATCATGGAAACCCACAAATTTATTTATTTATGCCGTATTTTTTTTTTTCTTTGTTTTTTTTTTTTTCAATGAATTTGTAATTTGACCTTTTGCGTGAGCCTACTTTTATTTTTTTGTGAAATTTAAATGTTAAGCGTGATTAAGAAACAAAAAACCATATAATTTTCTATGAATTAAATCTCAAACAGCAACAAAAACAAAAAGAAAAACTGTTAAGGCGAAAAGCCAAGCACAGACATGGGTGTTTTTTTTTTTTTTTTTTTTTTTTTTTTTTTTTTTTTTTTTGTAATTTTCATCAAATTTCTATGAAATTTTACATGAAATTTAAAGGATTTATTTATAATAGACATTAAAAAAAACAACACAACAAAACAAAAGAAAATAAAAACAGACAGTGGTGTACAATCTATTTTGAGATTTAGATGCCCTTCTGCTAACAATAAATATATGTATGATGGTTAGATGGCCACCTACATATACAGTTACGGACAAAAAATAGGGTCAGTATAATTACATATAAAACTGAATTGTGATGATTCCATACTCGTAAAACAATGGAGAAACGTGTTATGGTCGGACGAAAGTAAGATTAATTTAATTGGTAGTGATGGAAAAACGTAAGTAAGACGTCCCAAAAATAAAGAACTTTGTACCCGTTATACAACAAAAACTTTTAAGCATGGAGGAGGTAGTATTATGGTTTGGGGATGTTTCTCCTGGCATGGCGTGGGACCACTGTACTGGATTAAAGAAAACATGGACAAAAACTTATACTGTCACATATTAAACGAAGTGATGCTACCATATGCCGAATGGGAAATCTCAGTCAAATGGATATTCCAGCAGGACAATGATCCGAAACACACTTCGTACCTTGTGAAAAAGTGGTTTCTGGATAACGGTGTGAACGTAATGCAATGGTCAGCACAATCCCCGGACTTAAATTCGATAGAAAATTTATGGAAAATCGTAAAACAAAAAATTGGACCACTAAAATCAAAAAATAAGGAGGAGTTGTGTGGGAAAATTAAATACGCTTGGTATTCTATTCCAAATAAGACTTGTCAAGATTTGGTGGAATCAATGCCAAAAAGGTGCAAAGCTGTTCTTAGAAATAAAGGTTACAGTGCAAAATATTAGCCTTAGAACCAAGATTTTAAATCTAGTTTAATTTTTTTAATCGTTTTCGTTAGTGACCCTATATTTTTGTCCATTAAAAATCAATGAAATTTACAAAATTTAATTTTTTTTTTTCATAAGTAAATTATTTTGAGTTTTTAATATAAATGGTAAAAACATATAAGCATAGCAATAATATGAAATAAATAAACACACAATTACATTTTAATTTTTTGTTTGTTTCCGCTTTATTCTTAATAATTTTGAGTGACCCTATTTTTTTGTCCGTAACTGTAAAAATATTAGCCTTAGAACCAAGATTTTAAATCTAGTTTAAGTTTTTTAATCGTTTTCGTTAGTGACCCTATATTTTTGTCCATTAAAAATCAATGAAATTTACAAAATTTAATTTTTTTTTTTCATAAGTAAATTATTTTGAGTTTTTAATATAAATGGTAAAAACATATAAGCATAGCAATAATATGAAATAAATAAACACACAATTACATTTTAATTTTTTGTTTGTTTCCGCTTTATTCTTAATAATTTTGAGTGACCCTATTTTTTTGTCCGTAACTGTATTAGGAGGCGATCATTTATTATTCATTACAACCGTCGTCGTGAAGAGGTGCCACAGTACTGCGACCAAGCAATCTATTGTAGTGTCCTGAATCCTGAAAATTACAACTCTTCAGTCAGGATTACGACCAAGTTTCTCACACCACATACATATGTATGTATGTTGTGTGAGTTAATTGTGTACATTAGTGGCGGGACCTACAGTTTAAAGTCGACTCCGAACGACAGATTTTTGAGAAACTTTTCATAGCAATTTTATTTACTCTCAGAGTTTTTGCCAGAAATCTGCTGAGAGGAAGTCGCCGAAGAAATGTTTTTTCATATTTCGGTTTAACGGGTGACCTGGGGTTTGAACCGTGGCCTTACGTATAATAAGCCAACACACTACCTACTAGACTACGGCGACTTCGACCTGAATCTATATTGCGTATCCATATAACGTCTCATTCAAGTCTATTGATCTAACAAACTTCAGGTTGCTCTAGGATCTCAACAAGAACAACTGCCTCCGCTTGAAAGATACCCACAAGTTTTCCCATGTGCTTGGAATATTTTATTTTGGAACCATAAGATCCCGCTCGCTTCCTGCCATCCATTTTAGACCCGTCCGTAGAATCAACAAAATTTTTCTTCATATGTAGGAGTATGTAGTTTTCTGGTGGCCGTTTTGGTTAACCCTTCTTTACAGCAGAAGACGTACATACGAATAAAAGCCTTATTCCACGCTAGAGAGTTTTTCTCTTGTTCCGTGAGGTCATTGCCAGGTTTACAACCTTAACCGGTTTATTATTTTAAAGGCGTAAAGCTTAGAGGGTTAAGGCCCCATTAAATGTGCGTTTTTGCCTTGGGCGAACGATTTTCAAGGCTGTGGAGATTGATAGAAATGCTTCGCAGGTCTTCGTTTCATTCTTCTACGGATCCTCCTACAGAATTGTTTATTGGCTTAGGCAATACCGTCTGACCAGTCCCCGAAGCATATGATTTGATGGGATTAAATCTCATATGGACCTTATGAGTCTTTAAGCTATCTGACTATTCGATTTCGACTGGTGCTTGGCTTCGGCTAGCACACTAATGTCATTCCGCTTAATAAAACCTAGCGCTACCACTCCACTATCCGGTATTTAAGTAGCATGTAACTTAATACAGCCTGATAGTGAGACTGCAGTGGTTGGGCCTCTGGAGATTATGAATTCCTTTCGCGGATACTCAAGGCGTGATTCATTTTTGTCGCTCAATTATGATGAACAGCGGATATTAAGCCCAATTCCAGGCAATCTTCTTTTTTTCTCGATCGTTTTAGCTTCGGCGTCGAAGTTTTTAAGTTATTTTTTAAGCTGAAACTTATTTTTAAGCTTTCTTTTCAGTTTTGAATACCATTTCCTTTAATTTAATCTTTCTCTCTCCCTACTTTCTTCTTTTTCCAGGATCATATACAACTGAAACACTCCAACTTGGCGTCATTGACTACTCCTATTACTACTACAACAATAACACCAACATTAGCCGTAGCAGTAAAAAGACAACAACACCATTGTGGTTGTTATTACGATCATGCATCGTTCATTGAAACCACACGCACAAGCTAAAAAAATTACAAAAGTCGCACCGCCCGCATTACCCGGAGACCCCGTACCGCCACAGCAAACGAATCAAGCATCAGCATATCAACAGCAGATACCATTGTATCGCTTAGGTGGCAGTATAACGAGTGCAGCTGGTAAAGTACAGCTGGAGGATGGGATTATAATGAGTAGTATGGTATCGTCACCATCGCTCGAAGAGGGCGGCTTTAATTTGCCACGTGAACCAACAGTAGCATTAAGAATAAAAGGTAAACAAAGAAGAAGAAGAAAATAATACAAATTCAATTCAATTCGCTAGAAAAAAAAAACAAATATCAGAAAACAATTATTTTCTTTTAAATTGCAGATGAACTAAACGATTATTCATCAGCCATGTCAACCTCAGGCTCATCACAAACTTCAGCCTCGGCTGCTGCAGCAGCAGTCTCTAATAAAAACGCACAATCATCCTCTGCCGTGGCCTCGGCTGCCGTCGGCAGTGGTGTTAATCCTTTACTTTCCGCCTGTCCACCCAATTTAGTGCCATGCCCCCCGCCAGTGTTTTGTGCCACTTTACGTGAACCACTCACCCATAAAGCGGCTGTCTACTATCATCAGCAGCTGGCTCTGCAAGAGGATCAAGGCATTGATCTTACACAATCACCGGGTCGTGATTCACCCGGTTCTTCCTCTGGTTCAGCTGGTTCTGGATCACGTCATTCTACCGCTAGTTTAGATTCAGGTCGTGCTTCATCATATCTCACTGGTGTCTCTGGTGCCGGTTCTATACGCAGCAGTGGTGGCGGTGGAGCTTTGTCATCGCCACGCTGTAGTTCCTTAAGCTCTTGTTCGATTGGTTCAATGGATCGCCAGCGTAATGAGGAATTAATCATAGATTGGCTTATGGAAATGAAATATGAAGAATATGCTCAATTGTTTATAAACGCTGGCTATGATTTGCCTACAATTGCCCGTATGACACCAGAGGATTTAACCGCCATTGGCATTAAGAATCCCCATCATAGGGAACGTATAAAGCAACGCATCGATAAATTGCAAGTGTTGGATAATCTGCCACATTTTGTGCCGGTAAGTAGAAAAAACTAAGTTTCTTTCGAATTAAAAATAGATGTAAGAGAAAGAAGGAGATATTAGATCATAATAGAACGAATTTGATTGCCAACGGACATTGCCAAAACGTTAAAATACTGTTACGTTTTTACCTTTTAAAAACGTTAAAAATATGAGTTCGTAGATTGCAAATAAAATAAAAATAAATTTGGGTTTAATTTTAAGACAATTCTTTATTATCTGCACAACTTTTGTGCCACTGTTCGAACTTATTCCACGTATACAATGATAACTTTCACAATATGTGCTTATTCGTGATATTTCTCTGCTTACAACCTTTTTTTGTAAGCAACAACACTGTAAACAACTTGTTAGTTATTCTTCTTTGCTCACAACCTTTTTTTGTAAGCAGAACACTAACAACTGTTTTCTTCACGCAACTTGTCTGCACACCAGTCTGACTGAATTATAACTCGATCTCGTATCTTCACACACCACTGGTTGAATTCTCACTCAATTCAACGCGACGTCGTCACACGACTAACTTAACTCGAATTCCGAGAATCACGTGTCTTCATATACGACTGACTGAATTCTAACTGAATCCCCGTTGCTCGCTTTATCTTGCCTTTTATAGCACTGGATCAACAATGTGATGAATGCCCTTGAAGGATGATGACGACCTTCGGGAACAATCCAAAAATGTAAACAACTTGTTTCCATTTTTGTTGTTCGTGTATCTTGTTTACTTTCGTCCAGGCAGAGTTGTTGTTGTTTTGTTTGTTTGTCTTTCCGCTATATTTTTTTATAGACGGACGTTGTTGCTATATTTTTGTTTATTCATCGATCTTGTAAACAAGCCTGTTGTTTTTGTTGCTATATGTTTACTAATTCGTTGATCACGTGAACAACTGCATTGTTTTGTTTTTGGAGCTTTTGTTTATTATTTTAACAACACCATTTCCATTTTCGTAACAATACTGTTATAGAAAACTTCTCATGCGAGACTGTGTTCTGAGGGTCGTCTTGTTGAAACTATGCACCATCCAGTTTGTAATCTTCAATTACTAGTGGCTATCAAGCGATTCTAACGTTCTGAATTGACGGTAAAGGTGCTTTAAGAATCATTTTAGAAAAACTATTGTTCAATAATACCCCCATAGCCATTACAGTCATATTTCCCGAATGTAATGGCTTTTTCACAAACAGTTTCTCCATGAGAAAAATAATATTGACGTGCAAAATAAGAATCTTAAAAGATTTTCCTAAACTTTACAGATTTATGTTGAGCTAAGAATTGTACTTTTTCCCTCAACCAATAATTTTAATTAAACATTAAAAAAAATGTGGATTTTTATTCATTCTATAGCCGTATATTTAAGATTCTTTACCTGGAATTCAATGCGATTTTTTTTTATTGAAGGAGAAAAATGTGTTTAAATTCATTTTAATATTTTGGAATGTGGTTTTCAACAGCAACATCAACAGCAACAATTAGAATTTAATTGACATTTAATTAAATGGAAATTATTAACAATCAATGATTTTTTTTTCAAAATTGTTTAAAACTCTATTGAATTGCATTTCAACTAAAACTCAAGATAAATTTGCAATGAATGATTAACAAAAAAAAAAAGAAAATCATTCGCATTCATATACGTTAAAATATTAATTTAATCACGTTTTTCCATAATAAGTGTTGAGTTGAATAATTTGTTGGCCGGGCATAGTTTTTGTTCATATCTTATCAGTTAATAAGCAGTTTTAATAAAACAAGTACGAAAACGTATGTATTGTTTAAAAAACAATTCATGTTTATTAAGGTTTATTAATATTTTTTTTCTCGAAAAAAAAAATTACAAAAAATTACAAAAAATAACAATAAAAACATATTTTTTTTAATGTGTATAGAATGTAAGGCCATATTGTAGTGTTTTTTTATCTCTGTTACTATAGTGTATATCTACTATATGTATGTACAGTGACGGACAAAATTATTGGCACAATAAGTTATTTTATATAAAACTTTAAATTTCTGCTAGAAAATTTGATAATTTTAGAGAATTTAAACACAAGTGTTTCTTTAGAGATATTATTTATACAATGGTAACTTTCAGTTTTAAAGTTTATTAGACGGTTAATGGAAAAATTCTGATTTTAATTAAAGGACGTGAATTTTGGCGGACAAAATTATTGGCACACAATTAGAAAATGTACTATAAATTATTAAAATAATGCAAAATTTAAACAAGCAAATATGTAGCTGGAAAATTCCATTATGATCTAAGTAATGCTATTGTAAAAATTTAAAGAAGATTGTCCGAAGTTGTGCTAAACAATTAAATATGGGCCCAAAACAAAAAAAAAATAACCGTAGCCTAGCGAAAAATTATTTTGTATCTGCATAGTCAAGAAAAAACTTATGCAGAAATCGAAAAAATTATGAATCGGAGCCGTTTTACTATAAGAAGTATTATAAAACGTTTGTACAATGGGTCAATTTCGACCTCCGGGTATTGTACTTGTCTTAACGGACAAGTACACGTCCTCTAACCTATTATAAAACGTTTTGTTGGTTCAACAAAATTGTCTAGCAAAAAACATACTGGTCGTCCGCGAGCTCTTAGTAAGAGGGAAGAAGCACAAATTGTCCGAAAAATTAAAAATAACCCAAAATTGAAGTCCACTCGACTTGCTGCAGAAGTTAAAGAAGATTTTGGAAAGGAAATTCACTCAAAGATAGTACGCATAACATTACACCGTGCTGGGTATAAAGCTAGAGTAGCTAAAAGAAAACCACTTGTAAGTGAAGTGAACAGAAAAAAAGGTTAGCCGATGCTCAGGAATACAAAAACAAGGGCGAAGACTTCTGGAACAACGTGTTGTTCTCTGATGAAAGTAAATTCAATATTTTTCAATCTGATGGAAAAGAATTAGTTTGACGAAAGCCAAATACTGCTTATGATAAGAACAACACATTGTCTTCAGTTAAACATAGTGGTGGGGGGTAATAATATGGGACTGCATGGCTTCATTGGAATTTGGAGAGCTTGTGTTTATCGATCAAATTATGGATAAATCGTTATATCTTAATATTTAAAAAAAAAAATGTCAAAAAAGTGTGGAGAAATTATGTTTGTCGGAAAATTATTTTTTCCAGCATGGTAATGATCCCAAGCATACGGCTCATGATGTGCGTATCACCATATTTTGAACCACCTACCACAATCCCCTGACTTAAATCCGATCGAGCATCTGTGGGAAGAATTGGAAAAACGCATAAGAAACACAGCATTTCAAATAAAGCTCAGCTAAAAAGGATCCTCCCCCAAGAATGGAAAAATATCGGCGCAAATGTTACAAAAAATTTGGTTAATTCAATGCCAAGGAGATTGGACACAGCAATTAAACAAAAAGAAACGCTACAAAATACCAGAGATTTCTTTTAATCTTACATGTATTAATTTTTTGAATTTGTGCCAATAATATTGTCCCTGTAAATTTGAATTAAAAATTTAATTTAACTGATTTTCTTAAAATTAATGGAAGATTAATGGAATTTTTATTTTGTTATAACTACCGGAGAAAGTACGAATGTGTTAATAATATATTGAAATATAGATTTTCACTATTTTATTTAAAAATGCTTACCGGACCAAGAATATAGTCCGGCACTGTACATACAGTGGACAGCAAAAGTCTTAGTACTCCAATATATTTTGCCAATTGCATGAATTTTAACCAACAGTTTGTATAAAAAAACCTTAAGTTTTTATATTTATTTTCTCAATTTATTTCTGTTTTATAATAAAACAAACAATTTTTTAATGTTTTTCATAAAACAAGAGAAAAATAAGGAAAAGTTTCTGATGACTCCATAAGTACCCCCAAGGAGAAACCTGAGTAAATTTAAAATATAAAGGCCTAATACATATATGAAAATGTTATCCCTTGTATTTAGTAGAATATCCCTTAAGGTCAAGCACTCCATTTAACCCATTTGAAATTGAATGTACAAGTTTTGTTTAGTGTTTTCTGGTGGCACCATGAGCAAGTTTTTCGGTTGACTTTTTTTTTTTTGAGGTTTAGCGATTACGTAACCGTTCTTTCAAATGATCTCCTACATACTCTCTTGAAGTCATACCGGGACTTTGTGCAAGAGTATTAAGACTGTGGGTACTTTTTTTTTTTGTCATATTTAACTAACAGAAAACAAACCATTCTTTTTAAAAACTGCTGCTCCAGAAGTATTGATGTCCTTTCTGGTGTACCTCAGGGTAGCCATCTTGGACCGCTTCTGTTTTCATTGTTCATTAACGACTTACCTGATATGATTCACTATTCCAACATCCTAATAATGTACGCTGATGACGTAAAAATTTTCCTAAGTTATCGCCAAATTTCCGATCAGAAACTTTTTTTTTTTTTTTGTGAAACCAGCACTCAGGGGATGGCCCCTACTCATGCAGTGCATTGTGAAGGTTTTTAGTAAAATGGGTTATAGGAAGGTGGAAGAGAGGGAGTAGTGTTTGTGGACATCTCAAGATGCGAACGGCAAGGAAACGAGTTGCTGCTAGGTGACTATAAAATGGCCAGTACTATACCTTCACCATTAGACAGTCTACAGCAATCGTCCCCAAGAAGCCCGCACCCTTCAGTCCTAGCTTCTCACACTACTCATGTTGTGTGTGTTAATTTTTATACATGAGTGGCGGGACCTACAGTTTAAAGTCGACTCCGAACGACAAATTTTATTGAGAAGCTTTTCATGGCAATTTTATTTACTCTCAGAGTTTTTGCCAGAAATCTGCTGAGAGGAAGTCGCCGAAGAAATATTTTCGTTTTGACTTTTAACTTCCTGGATCTAGGAGTTCTACTTGATCTCAAACTTAATTTTATTCCGCACATAGCTATGACAGTAAATAAAGCTAGAAGCGTACTTGGTTTTATAAAACGGAATTTAATGATCCTTATGTTTTATTTTATTTATTTATTTAACGTCAATAGATACAATATATCCTTACTGACTAAATGAGACATATCCAAAACAGTTTATATTAATTCAACTACAACTTTAAATTAACAGTTCAAAAATATTGTCAGGGTTTTCTTTAAAACATCTTTGCGCACAGAGAAATCAACTACTTGGTAGCATTCATTGAATGTTTTACAGGCACGTCTGAAGGAATCATTATTTTCGTAGTCTGATCTGTAGTAAGTCAGTGAAAGCAATTCAAAATTGCGTGTAGGTCGGACAGGAACATTGAATTTCAATCGACTGAGCAGGAGCTCTGAATCAAAATCTCCTCGTATTAAACCCAGAATGTTACTAAATCGCACTACACTAAGGCCTATACTCGAGTATGGATCCATAATATGGGATCCTTTATATAAAAAATATTCCGATGTTATCGAATCTCTACAAAAGCAATTTCTGTTGTTTTGTCTCCGAGGATTAAATTTTAATCCCACAAGTTTAACTTCTTATTCTGCCAGACTAGTATTAATCAAACTTCCGACACTTAAAAGCCTTAGAACTGTGTTAAATATTTCGTTCTTATTCAATGTAATTACTGGTGGTATTGGCTCCAGTTTTTTAATCCATGATATCACGTTTAATGTTCCTCAACGTCCGTCACGTCATTTTTCCCCATTATCAATACAATTTTTTTAGATCCAACTACGCTGGTGCTGATCCAATAAGGAGAGTGTGTAACGAATTTAATAAATTGTATATGTTAATTGATTTTTCTTTATCGAATAATGTTATAAAAATTAATGTAATTAAGTATTTAAATTCATAGTTTTTTATAATTAAGATTTTGTAATATCACCTAATTGCGCCTGCAAGGAATATTTCCATAGGCAAATAAAATAAAATATATTGGAGTACTAAGACTTTTGCGGTCCACTGTACATGCATATATATTGTATGTATTTATGTATGTAAGTATATTATTATAAGTATATATGCTTACAAATAACTTAATGACTTCACTTCACCTTTGTTTACGGATTTACAATATCTTTACATTAGTTTTTGTGTTCTTATTCTCTGCCTTCATACATACATTTGCACTGCTTATTTCAAATAAAAAAATGAGTAGAAAAACCTATTTAGGGTAAATGTGCATTTAAAAGCATTGACAAGCAAAGGTTTTAGAGCCTTTTACTAAAGGTCATAAAGTAGAAAATATTCTTAATTGCCTATAGAGCACAGTAAATTGACCTGCTTTAGAAAAATGGATGGGAATATTTTCCATTTTATTTTATTCTTCTTTTTTCCTTTACGCTAATTACACTACACTATTGCAATGTACACATTAATTATGTATACATACATACATATTATTAATACAAATGATTTCAGATTTAAGCAAAAGATCGCCATTTATTTCTTGCAGAGTGGATTTTGTTTCTTAGAAGAAAGATCGAAACTTAGGCCCCGATTATGGTTCACAACACATAAATGTTGTGTTGTAACAGAGACAACACAACATTTATTACTTTCTTGATTATGGTTAACAACATCTAGATGTTGTGTGTGTCACAGGGTTGTTCTTCAATGTTAAGAATACTTTTCCTCTAAAATACATCTCGGAGTGTATAAAACTGTCAATTGAAAACAAAAATTATTACGTTAAAAAAATTTAAGCGCATAAAAAGAACAAAAAGCCTATTTAAAACACAAATTTTAACTTTTTTATTAAAACATGACAATTAAAAATAAAGGCTAGTTTTATTAACGCTTATATTTTTAAATAAAATTTTAAATAAATTCATTTCAGAAGTGCTTAAAATATTTCAATATAAAAGAACTTCATATATTAAAATTCATTTAGATCACATAGTTACTTAACCGTAGATCGAGCTTTGTATCAAAAATGATACATTTCAATTTTTGAGACTATATAAATTTAATTCAGAAAAAGTTAGACACCTGATATTTTTTGAATTCGTTAGTATTGTTATTGTCATTATTTTAAAACAAATAAAAAAAGAAAATTTTAAACAGGGGTGAAGAAAATCGAAAACTTCATAATTCTGTCTTTGTATCATTTTTGATACATACGACTTTCCTAGCGATTCTTTGGTGTTGTGTAAGTAATTTTTTTAGGTTTTCAAAGATTTTGTGAAGTTTTATTGTAAATAATACATTATTTATGGTATTTAAGAAGGAATTGAAAGATAAGTGTTGGAGAAAAGTGAATAGGTTGAATTTTCTGTTCATGATATATCCGGTAGCAGTCGTAGTCTAGTATGTAGCGTGTTAGCTTATTAGATGTCAGACCAAGGTTCAAACCTCTGGTCCCATTTACAATGAAAGGTTGTAATGACCGATTATATATGTATATATGTAATATTCCTGCTGCTGAAGACTCTAAATAAGAAGAAAACAGAAGCTCGTCTTATGAACTGACGAAAGTATTGGAAGCAACAAACATGACAATAGGATATTTATCGCCTAAGATGGTACTACTTGGAACAGATCCGCATTCCTTTAGCTGTTAGGGAAGAGAAAATATTACTAATTTTCACACAGATTGCTAGCAGCTGTTTCTTGCAATGTTGTAGAGTCTTTCTTACTGCTCTTCTCATATTTATCTCCCGTGATAGACAAACATTATACAAAAGTATTTCGTCCTATGTTTCATTTCGGTCAACTACGAACGTATGCGATAACAGAATCATTCGGTTTGATAATGTGCTACTCGGAAATAATGATAAATTTACACCTATTACGCCTTTTCGAAAAATGAGCTGAAAGCAACTACTTACAGCCGTATTTGTAGAAACGCGCATACGGGAAAATAGAGAGGAACCCAAGACAGAGCCTTGTTATTGATATAATCGACGTTCTATTGCTACGGGAAACATTTTTACCTCACATGACGTTGAAAACAAATTTTTCTAACGAAATATAACAATGGTTTGTACCATTAGGTTTCAGCCAGCCCTCAATTGAGAGTGTTACTGATGCGAGTGACAATAAGCTGCCCCATATAAACAATTGGAAACTTAGAAATCGCCGCAAAGCAAGGATGCTAGATGACAAATTATTGCCATTTATATAAAAATAAAACCAATCTGACATGAAGTGTTTGATTTTTACGTAAAAAATAATGCTGCAATGTACATCATGTCAAAAATTTTGGCGTAAATTTCATAAAAGTGATAATAAAATATAATAATATAAAATAGTTTTATTAAAATGTATTAAAATAAATCAAAATATTAACATATTTTTTTGACAAAATCTATCAATAATCGTGAAAATACTATGTACTACAAGTATGTATTAAAAGTGATACATAAGCTAGAATTATGAAGTTTTTTTAAGGCTCGATCTACGGTTAAAGCTAAAACACATATGTATATACTTATATAAATATTTTACATTTCAAGTTTTTTTTGGGTTAAAAGGAGTTTGGCTTTTATTAATTCATTTTGTAATTCAGGCTTTTTCTTTTTATTTCTAGTATTTTTTTATTTATTTGATAATTTTTTTATAAGTTCTTCTCAAGGCGTTTTAACGTAAGCAATATCTCCCTTTGGTTCTTTTCCTGTCTTATTAATATTTCTAAACGCTCATCCTCCATCTTGTTTTTTTTTGGTTTTTGTGGCTTTTCGGCAACTGCTGTTTGCATCGGTTAGTGCTAGGTGAAGGCCCTGCAATATTGCATGACGATTCCGCCTCATGAATCGTCTTGAATTTTCAATCCCATTGCAGATCCATTTGCACTTACTTGCAATTGCATAGACACCAACTCTACGGTGCTCTGCTCCAATGGGGTCAAGCTAATTTCCATGGACGGACCACCGCCGCCAGTAGCTTGAAAGTTTTTTTTAATTGGCAGCCAATTTTTTTTTTCAAATTGGTTTTATAATGTGGGTCCATACCTGTAACAAAATCAAAACCATTTTTATGTTATACTTAAAAATTTTTTTTACAATTTATCTACTAACCCTTTATCATTCTTTTGCAACTTTAATGGGTGGACCCAAGCCATTTAGCCTCAATGAAATTTCTCCCATGTCTCTTTGTGCAGTGTCTTATTTTCTCCAAATAGTAACTTGCCACGGTCAATATCAGCATTTGCTGTCATTAACTCGACCAGCTTTTGCATCTGCTTCTTATTGGTTATTTTTCTATAAAATATTTAAGGTTAGGTTAGGTTAGAGGACGTGTACTTGTCCGTTAAGACAAGCACAATACCCGGAGGTCGAAATTGACCCATTGTACAACGTCCTTGGAGAGGGAAGGAAATAGAGGGAATAGGATGAAAGGAGGGCATAAGGGTAAGGGGAGGATGGGAATCACACAGAAAGAAACAGACACAAACAAGGGTTGAGCGCGCGACTACACTTATGAAGCCCTAGCACCTCTCAACCAGCTCAAACTGCTAATGAATCTGTGGAGAGCCTTGATGTCGGCTCTCGACACAGAACTCAAGCTCTCAAAGAAGGCTCTGCCAAGGGTCCTCAACCTCAACCTACCAAGGGCTGGGCAGTTACAGAGGAGGTGTTCGATAGTCTCTAACTCCTCCTGCAATAGTCCGGCTGGGATCTGTTCCAGATCCCCGTCAGCGACCTAATCTCGCAGTGCCCTGTGATAAAATAAAAAAAAAATATTTAAAGTTATTCATAATTTTTAAAATATCCACAAAAAATTATATGCACTGTTATACATACTTACAAAATTTTTCTCCATTTCCTTTGTTAAACTTACCGCGAGACAACAGCTAATGAGGTGTTGTAAGTTTTTGACAGTTCTGACAACACTTAAAAACAACTGTTGTAAATCATAATCGCAAAATAAAAAAATACAACATTAAATTTACAACTGTTGTAAACCATAATCGGGGCCTTAGTTTTATAATAACCTAAGCTAAGCTTCTCATTATTGTAAGAAAATCTCTGTTGGCTTTCAAAACTGAATTCAGCTTTGAAGAATTTAAAAATTTGTCATTTAAGGCCTTTTACATGATGGTGTAACACTTCATTTATATTTGTGTTTAACCATAATACATCTTTTTTTATCTAAAGTGTCAACAAAATGTAGAATAAAAATATATGGCCACAAAACAATAAGATTTTATGAATATTAACTGAGACCCTCTGTCAGTCAGTCAGCCAGTCGATCGTTCTGCTTTACCAAATGGCTGGCAGACAGTGAGACAGACAAGCGGCCATACAGTGCGACATACATATGTATGTATAGATAATAGTTAGTCTGGTTTTTGTTTTCACATAAAGTAGAATAATCATAAATATTGTACAATACATGCAACGATACAAAGAAATAAACAATGAAAATATGATGAGGTTCGGAAAAAAGTCCATACGAAGTAAAGAAAGAAAAAAAAAAAGAATTAAAAAGAAAATAATAAATATATGAAATCTAAGAATTTATACAGAGGTTCGAGACAAGTGTAAACATGGCATAATTTTTTTTTCCTTTTTTTTTTTGCAAAACACGTTCATTATTTAAAGATGGTCTTTACAAAAACAGTCAACAGAAAAAAAAAAATAAGGAGATAAAGTACATTACATATATGAAAGCAATGTAAACCATATGCGGCATATTATTATTCATCTTGATTTTATTTATTTATTTTTTATATAGTTTTTCAAATCTTTTTTTTTCTTTCGTAGTATCTATCAGTTTTTCTGTTTGTATTAACGTGTTAAATAAAATGAATCTCTGTGCAATCATATTCTATATGTACATATATGCACTATAGACTAGACAACTAATTAACTTATTATTATATATTGTACCATGGCTTTTAACTGAGCAGCCAAAGCAAAAATTAAACGAAAAATTAATCACAACTTCTTGCTGATTTCTACATGTACTCGTACAGTGGACAACAAAAGTCTTAGTACGGCAATATATTTTTGGCAATTTCATGAATTTTAGCCAAAAGTATGTATAAAAAATTAAGGTTTTTATATTTATTTTATTAATTCATTTCTGTTTTATTATAAAACAAAAAATTGTTTAATCCTAATATATGTATATTCACCCTTATTCTGGTTGTCGTCGTCATCGTCGCCGTCGTCGTTACCAAAAATGATGTCGATAAAATTAGAGTCGACAAAATCAGAGTCGACACAACACAATATCGACGTCGTATTGACTCACAGAATACCAAATGTGTGTCAACAGTCATCTATAACTGTCAATAACGACAAATAGAATACCAATTTTAAACTGTCGACGCAAGACGAAGTCGACGACGACAACCAGAATAAGGGTGATTATAAATCTTTCTGTAAGTCTGTTTTTTTGTTTGTTGGTTTGTTAGTTAGCCAATCACGCATGAACGCCTTGACCGATTTTTTTAAAATTTTGGGATATAGATCGAGCTTTTGTCGGTGCAGGTTATAGGCTATAAATCTTATAAAAAAATAAAATATAAAATAAATTTTAACCAAAAGGGGAGAAAAAATGGGCAAAAACTTTTATGCATAAATGCTATATTTTATCCGTTTTAAAGGTATTTTTTTACGATTTAGCTTGGTTAAGTTTCCCAAATAGCTATTGGAGGTGTTCCGTTTCTAAAGTTGAACCAAAAGGGGTCCAAAAAGGGGGAAAGGAGCCAAAAACGGGCAAATTGCATAGTGCATAGCCAATCACGCCTGAACGCCTGGACCGATTTTCTTGAAATTTGGGATATTGATCGAGCTTTTGTCGGTGCAGGTTATAGGCAATAAATCTTTTCAAAATTTTGACCCAAAGGGGAAAAAAATGGCACAAAGGGAGAAAAAATGGGCAAAAATTAGAACTTTATGCATAAATGCTCTATTTTATCTGTTTTAAAGGTATTTTTTTACGGTTTAGCTTGGTTAAGTTTCACAAATAGCTATTGGAGGTGTTCCGTTTCTAAAGTTGAACCAAAAGGGGTCCAAAAAGGGGGGAAGGGGCGAAAAACGGCCAAATTGAGTGCATTTATATTTAGGACTTAGAGTATTCAAAAAACTGGGTTGTTTGTTAAACCGGTTTCCGAATAATTTGAAAAATTGCATTTTTTTAAGAAACCGGTTTCGAAACCGATAAACCGGTTTTTTATTTATTGTTATTTTTAATGCAAAAATTACCCAATAAAATTATTTTTTTAATTTTTTAAAATAATCCAAACTACATAACCCGCGCAACGTCGTGCACAATCTGCTAGTGTTTTTCATAAAACAAGAGAAAAATAAGAAAAAGTTTCAGATGTCTCCATAGAGAACCCCAAACCGAACCCTGAGTAAATTTAAAATTCAAAGGCCTTATATATGAAAATGTTATCCCTTGTATGTAGTAGAATATCCATTTAACTCCATTTAACCCATTTGAAATTGAATGTACAAGTTTTGTTTAGTGTTTTCTGGTGGCACCATGAGCTAGTTTTTCGGTTGACTTTTTTTTTTGAGGTTTAGCGATTACGTAACCGTTCTTTCAAATGATGATACTCTCTTGAACTCATATCGGGACTTTATGCAAGAGTATTAAGCCTGTGAGGACTTTTCTTTGTCAAAATATATTGGAGTACTAAGAATTTTGGTGTTCACTGTATGTAAGC
Source organism: Sarcophaga caerulescens (assembly GCA_927399465.1). Lineage (NCBI taxonomy): Eukaryota > Metazoa > Arthropoda > Insecta > Diptera > Sarcophagidae > Sarcophaga > Sarcophaga caerulescens. Next base: position 87,584,095 of record OV656868.1, read on the forward strand.
ATGTGTAAAACTCTAGGCTTTATTATAAGTATAAAGACAGGAAATAACTTGGCTAGATTTACTTGTTTTTTTTTTCTTTTCTTTACTTTACTCTCTTCTTATATCAGTATATGTATGTATGTAATAATAATTGCCTAGAATAATTGAATTCCAATACATACAGGGTGTATAACAACTAATACACGTTAGCAAAAGATTAAGTTTTGATGTTTTAATGGCATATGATGATGGAAGAAAAATTTAAACCTTTAGCAGGTAGTATAAACGTTCCTAATTAGTTTGTCAGTAATTAAAACGTTCGTAAATAAGACTCCAATAGATAAAAATAAGGGCAATAGACAAGTATTTAAGAGTATTTAAAAAGTAATTATTTATCATCCTTGTAGGTCGCCTATAATTACGATTTGGGCGTCTAAATAAATGAGAAAATGTTTAGTAAGCAAAAAGAACACTACAGTTTAGAAAATTTAAAAGGATTTATATTGATGGCAGCAGTCAATTTTTTTGAGATAGTTTTAGAAGACTTTTTCTTATATTTCGAACAATATCCGTGCGACAATGAAGAATATTGTATTTCATATCCGCAATATTGGCTTATTTATCCGCATAGACGCTGTCTTTGACATTGCCTCACGAAAAGGTCTAACGGTACTAACTTATTTGAGCTTGATGGCCAATGGCATCGTCAAAATGTTAAAATACTGTTTTAGGAAACTTCTCATGCGAGACTGTGTTGTGAGGGTCGTGTCATCCATCGTCTTGTCCGTCCAGTTTGTAATCTTCAATTACTAGTGGCGATCATACGATCCTAGCGTTCTGAATTGACGGTAAAAGTTCTTTAAGAATCATTTTAGAAAAACTACTTACTTACTTAAATGGCCATTAATAACCCGATTAACGGATTTCGGCCGATTAACACATCCTTCCAGGTGCCTCTGCTTCTTGCGCTCCTACGCCACTTGGTGACACCAATCGATGACAGGGCTTTCTCAATTTGGTCCTTCCAACGTAAACAAGGTCGTCCTCTTCGTCGACTTCCACAGATTCCTGCATCAAATACCCGTCTTTTCCGGAGCTTTCTGCTCCATTCGAACGACATGGCCTGCTGCTGGATGTTAATACGCTGCACAACGTCTATGTCGTTGCCCACATAGCCATTACAGTCATATTTCCCGAATGTAATGACTTTTTCACAAACAGTTCTAAGTACTTCGAGTGCAAATGCAACAAATTTGATTGTTAATGTAACCATTGAGTTAGGAATGAGCTTGAAAACTGCTCTATCACCTAATCAGCTTATCTACGGCGTTGAGAATCTTCAATCGACTTTAATTGTTACGTGAGTTGGACTTTAATGGAGAGAGGTGCAATTCCAAATGCAAAATGCGTCATAATGAGCCATAAGATAGGCTACATTGCTGAGAACGCTATGGAATATTTAGATCCTCATAAACAAAATGCATACATGGCAAGAATTTTTGTTCTTTTGTGAAATATGTAAAATATTATGAAGGCATGGGTGCCACTAAATTCTGTATTCCCCTGCAAAGACAGTCAGTTCCGTGAACGATGTTCTCACATGCAATATGTCTTACTAACAATTTCTCCTTCCCTTTTAAGAGTTGAGTTATCGAATCGTTGTATTTGGATTATCTACCATACTTTCTCTACAGAAATGATATTTTCGTACAAATTATTAATTTTCTCACTGTTTTTTTGGACAAAAATATTTTTTTTTATTTTAAAATTAAATCAGTTTATCATACGATAAAATAAAAAACATAAATATTTTTATCTTAAATATTTATTTATCTGTCTATACCTCCTATCATTTGTTTATTTGCCTATTTAGTAATTTTAGTTTAAGCTGTTGTTTAAAATATTTCACACGTATTTGAAACCCAACCTTCTTCTCATCTCATCTTGATTTTTGAGAGACCTTACACACCATAATGTATTGTAATGTGATGTTTATTTAGTTGTTTAGCACTCTCAAGTTCCATGTTCCATATTACTTTGTTAATAATATTTATTTAAATATTTAACGGTACATTTATTACAATTCTATATGGAATGTTATCCATTAAGTAGGTCTCTAGGTTTTTTTTTCGATCGATCGATCGTGGCTTATTTAGTTGATTTGTTTATTTAATTATTGGAAGAAAAAAATAAACGTAGTTATTGTAAATCATAATGAGTTGCTATCAAAATTTATAGAAAGATTAGAATAATCTCAAGGATTTAAATTAATGAGCAAATTTATTTTATTTTTGTATTTATTTTTTGTAAATATTTGTTTAGCTGTGCCCTTAGGGTCTTATGTGATATTCCTAATACGAATATTTTCTAAAAATACTCAACAAAACGATGGAGTAAAAATGTTATTATATGGCATGTGGCTCTTGTTTAAATATCTAAGTCTTCAAATGAATATGTAACGAGAGCTTATACAGTATTGGCCAAAACTAAAGCACCCCCTCAGTACATTTAGGATTGAACCGTTGGCCGTTTGGCCTGCCTCTGGATGCCTTATGCCATCTGAATCCTTTAATTTAAACTTAGATTCGTCAGAAAACAGCACATTCATCCATTTTTGGACACTCCAGTTGAGATTGGTCTTGGCGAATTCAAGTTTGGCGATATCAACGGTTTTTTGCTGGTCGTCGACTGAATAATTCGTCCTCTACCGGCCTTCTGGGAATCGTTCATTCGGTTATTTTTAAATCTAAGCGGTTTCGTACGTGACTAGAAGATGCTGTAGGATCATTTTGGATTGTCCTTTTAATTAAGGAGTCTTCATGTCGCAAGGTTTCACGTGACCTTCCTCCAGAATGAGTAGGAGATGTGCGACCAGTCTGTAAAATCTTTTAAATTAGCCTAGAAATAATTGATCTGTTGATTGAATATTCTGCACTCAATTGATGCCTTGATAAGCCAGCTCTAAAATCCAATCATTAACTTAAAAATCAACCCACAAAATTGCAAAACCAAAGAAGATTTATTTGAAGCCGCAAAAATAGCCTGGGAAGCATTATCTCCTGAAATAATTAATAATTTAATGTCCCCTATGCCTAAAAGATGTGCGTGTGTCATTCAGAATAAAGGATTCGCAATGAAATATTGATTTCAATAGTTTTTTGTGCACCTTAATTGGGGGGTGCTTTAGTTTTGTCCGCTTATATTTGCGACTTAAAATGTTTTTTGAATTCTAACTTTTTTTTTTTAAATTCTGAATTCCTTAAGTTTGTGTTTTTCAATAATAAGGATATAAATAAATAAAAAAAAAAATAAAAAAAAAAATTTAATAGCTTTGTTACTTAAAAAAATTATCATTTAAAAAAAATGTACTGAGGGGGTGCTTTAGTTTTGGCCAATACTGTACCTCATATATATGCCAGCGAAATTTTGATGCAATCAAGTTGCTCTCCAGATTAAAATTCACTGATGATATGTGATCATACTTAGGACACAAGTTAGTTAAAGCAAAATAGACATGCTTTGATGGATCCTCTATAACCATAGCTGCCAGATAAATGAAGCATCAAATCGTCAAATATTTGAGAAAAAATCGTCAAAATCGTCAAAGATGTTCATTGAAATCGTAAAAAAACCCGTCAGAATAAAATAAATTGAAAGGTCTTAAAAACAAAAACATATAAAGTCAATGTTAAGCAGCAATAATATTGCATCATCTATATCCATGTGTGGTGTGTGTGGTGTAAATATTAGGGAGTCAGAAGATCTTAACGTTATGGGCATTAAAATTCAGTGCGATGTTCGCTAGAACTAGGGCGTACCAAGCGAGATGTCACTGCTGCCTTCAGTGCTATTGAACGCGAGTCTAAGAAGATGGGTCTGGCAGTAAATGATGGCAAAACAAAGTATATGTTAGCGACAAGTAGAGCAGTGCGGCGTATTGAGTCTCAAATTACGGCCGATAACTATACGTTTGATACAGTCAAGGAATTCATTTATCTTGGCTCCGTCGTTACCACCGAAAATGATGTCAGTCTGGTGATCAAGCGCAGGATTACTCTTGCCAACAGGTGCTACTATGGTCTCAATAGGCAATTGAGTAGCAGAGACCTCTCTCGTAAGACAAAGCTAATACTCTACAAGACGCTCATCCTACCTGTGCTTCTTTATGGCGCAGAAGCATGGACCCTATTAAGAACTGATGCAGCAGCCTTGAGAGTATTCGAGAGAAAAGTCCTACGTAAGATCTTCGGTCCAGTGCGAGTTGGCGATGATTTCCGCATCCGATTCAACAGTGAGCTGTATGAGTTCCTCAACGACATAAACGTTGTACAGCGTATTAACATCCAGCGGCAGCACTGGCTCGGCCATGTCGTTCGAATGGAGGAGGATGCTCCGGCGAGGCGGGTATTTGATGCGGGGATCTGCGGAAGTCGGCGAAGAGGACGACCTTGTATCCGTTGGAAGGACCAAATCGAGGAAGCCCTGTCATCGATTGGTGTGACCAACTGGCGGAGGCGCGCAAGAAGCAGAGGCACCTGGAAGGATGTGTTGCGGCAGGCCGAAATCCGTTAATCGGGTTGTTATGGCCAATTAAGTAAGTTCGCTAGAACTGACACTTTTTTTAGTGCCTTGGTTTCTTAAGACGGTGCAATAAATACTTCACTCCATCTGATCTATTTACCATTTATAACCGACCGAGAATTGAATACAACTCTCATGTATGGGTTGGCCCTTAACGTCTATTTTGAGGCTTCTCGACCGTTTACAGGAGAGGCCGTAGTAGCTCGTTAATCACGATAGTGTAGTGTGTCCATCTCCATTGATTTATTGGAGCATCGTTGCAATGTGGCTTGTGTTTCACTGTTCTATCGCTACTGCAACGGGTATTGCTCAAGCGAAATAAGGGGACTTCTTTATGAAAATCATGTATTCCTACGTAACACTCGTCTTTCTCGGCCAGCACATCGGTATGTGGTCGATTGGCCAGTGTATCGCACATTGCATTACAAAGTTCGTTTGTTAGACGGATTATTCGTATGTGGAACTCCCTTCCTGCGGAGATCTTTCCTGTTACTTATGGTATTAAATGGTATAAAAATGTTATAGAAATATTCAAACCTAGTGTCCATAAACACTGCTCCCTCTTTCCTCCTTCTTATAATATATTTTCCTAGTTCCAAACACAATGCCATCCCCTGATTGTTGGTCGTACGAAAAAAAAATAATGGCAATTGCCTTTGTCCTTCCGATGGTAATATTAGAAGCTATAATCGAATTTTTAAAATTGTCTGCAACGGCAAATGATAATTTATGCTCAACTACGATGTTATTTAGGAGTTGTCATTTTTTGGCTTTTGAGGGATTAAAAAGGCATAAAATACAGAAAAATCATCACATGGATTCGAAAATAACTTAAAATATAACTAGATGACCCGTGCGAATATTTCGCACCGTTAGTTGTAATTTTTGTAACATAAAATGAAAATAATTAATAGAAATTTTATTAAAAGTATAAAAATATTAGAAATCATAATATATCATACATATTTACATACATACATACATATGTTTAAATGCTTTTATAATACTACAATGTTAGAGGTAATGACATGTTCATCATTAACTTTTTGCCCGTACGAATCCTTAATACAAACAAAAATATCTTTAAACGTACGCACTCGAGAAAAAGCCACGTATAACTGCCCATGTGAAAAGACCGGTTCTGGTAAATACAATCCTACCTTTTGAAGGGTTTGACCTTGTTTTTCTTAAAACTTTTTTAACTGTTAAATATCAGCTGACACTATATATATGTATATATTAAAAGACACCGTATTAATACACTTCATAAAACAAACAATGCCATGACAATAACGACATTACCAAAATGGCTTTTACAACTTTATATATTATGTGGAATAGCATTACAATTAAGCGACCCTGTTTATCGCACTTGATCTAACAACTACTGCAAAGCTTTTTACAACTTAATATGCATATTATATATAACTGACTTAGTAATAAACGGCATTATAGTAAATAGCGGTATTGCCAGAATGGATTTTAATACATACTATATTATGTAGAACTGTATTACTATTAAGCAACCCTGTATTACCACACTTGAACAAAAACATATAATCATAATGACAACAGTATTATCATGCAGTTCTATATAAAATATAATTTTTATCAATGAAAATATTAATTTTTCAATTTCTAATTATTTTTCGTTATTAGTGTTAGATATAAGCTTTAAAATGAGATATCATTCATTAAATTTGATGCGGTGGTATGGGAGATATTTGCAACCGACAAAAAAAAGTGCTTTAGAAATAATATATATGATACTTTTTACTCCTTATTATTACTAGCATAAACTTCCAACAGTAACAACTGTAAAGCAAATACAAAGCTTAAGGAGGCTTATGATGTACTAAAGTGAAGAAAATGAAGTAAATAAGTAAAAATCGTCAAAATAAGGGCATAAATCGTCTTGTAGTCAAAATGATATTTTTGGAGCTCAAAATCGTCAAAACGACGATAAACAACAATTTTAGTGATAGAGGGGCCCTAAAGAAAACTAGAATATGTAAGCGTAGATTAAGTTTATCAATAAATAAATTGCCACTTCTGAAGAATGATTCAAGACGCCAATTCCATTTCATACAATTCGAACATTCTGCTCGACATTATCACTTTCGTATAATACGCAAAGAAATGAAATAAATTTTCTTGGTTTCATTGTTTAATAATACATAATATTGTGTAGATTTTTTTTATACCATAACGTATCGTATAATAATATATTCCTTGTTTTTTATTTTTTTTTTTTTTAATTGTACTACGCTGCTCATATGCTCATAAATCTTATTATTTTTCTTCGATTCCTTTTTAATTTTTTTTTTTTTTTGATTGCTGTCTTACGATTTAAATTAAAGTTAAGTTTCAAAACACGAAATGAAAGTTGTTTAAAAGACTGTTGGTTTTTGGCTTTTTATCGATTTCATTTTCGGTAGACTTATGTTTTTAAAAATAAAAAAAAAAAAAAAAAAACATTTTTTAGGTGGGATTTTTTTAATTCCTTAAAAACATAAACCCTTCACCATAAGTAATGGGAGGAACAAAAACATAAAATTCGAAATTTGAAGTCAAGCTTAAAGGAAAAAGGTGTTGATAGAGACATGCCTGTTCTATAAACCGTGTAAAATAAAATATCGTATAGAAAACTTATATAAATCGAAAATTTCTTTCACTATATGGTGTTAACAGTTTGTTATTTTTCATAGTAATAAAGGGTTATCCATATCATGGTTTCAAAACTAAAGTTAAATAAGAGACTCTCAAAAAAGCTATGATTTTAGTGGAACTTTTATTTAATTATAATGCTTGGGACGGCCTCACCATTGTGTTCGAAAAATCATTTAAATTAGCGCTTCGGGGCTCATTGCCACAGTCGACTCTTTTAACATAATTTTCAACTACTTTTTCTCAAATTTCTGATTTAATCCTAAATATCTGCGAAGTCAAATGAAAGACATTTATTAGCAGACAGTCTTGGCAGACTGGCGGTTTTAAATCGAAATGAATACCTCGTTAGGAATTCTTCACTTTGGAATAAAGTTTTTCCTCGTTCAAAGTGAATATTGAGATAAAACGAACTAAAAACTAAAGGTTTAGGTTTAGATTAGAGGACTTGTACTTGCCTGCAAGCAGACTAAAACTAATCTCGTGTTAACATAGCGCACCCGGCCAGTGCCATCAAAACAGCTTATTCTCGTATCCCCCACACAATTCATTTCCAAAGCAACTTTGCTGCCTGGTTGATAGCAAACAACTTAGCCTGGAATATACTGCTCTCATCAAGGACCCTATAAGACAGCTAAATACCACCCACAAAATAGACCCCTTTTCTAGTGTCAGCCTCAATATTCGAGCCGATGGTAAACAATAGGTTTAGGTTTGAGGACGTTTACTTGCCAATTGAGGCAAGTACAGTACAAAGGTCCAGTTGATCCACTGTACATCGTCCTAAAGGGAACAGGAAATAGGGAAAAAAGAGAGGAATTCAAACCCCCAAAGAAGCCCCTGCCAAGGGTCTTCAACCTCAACCAACTAAGGGCTGGACAGTTACAGAGGAGGTGTTCGATAATCTCCAACTCATCCTCATCGCAATATAGCCCGCAATAGTCCGGCTGGGATCTGTTCCAGATCCTTGTCAGCGATCTAATCTCGCAGTGCCCTGCAATAAACCCAATAACTAACCTTAAGCTGGCCTTATCCAAGCCCAGCAGCCAAACTGTTCTTACACTGTCTATAGCAGGCCATAGACACCTAGACATATAACAACCCGATACATTCCCCCAACGCCTCTGCTCTTCCCCCCCGATCCATCCATTGATGAGGCCGTAGAGGTGGCAGATTGGGGATTCAGGCCTTTATTTAAGCCATATTTAGAACCTTCTTAATAATACCACACATTTTTATATCACATGGAATACAGCACAGGAATGAAAATCTTAATGATTAAGTCTTAGATGTTTCTTTAAATTTTGTTCTTTATTAGAACTCAATTCAACTTCCAATAAGGTATGTTTCAAAATTATAAGTACACTTTGTAATGTAAAATTTTGCATTAAATTTCTTCATATTGTTTATACATTATGTTGGGAACATATAAATGTCTGAGTGGTACATTTCTATGTTGCTCTTGTATTTTTTAATATTTTTTAAAATAACAAGTAAGTCGGTGTTTCAGAAATATAAAAACATTTTTAATTTTTAAGAATAAAACACAATTTTAATGAAATTATTTGCGAATTAGTCCACCTTTATTTTTTATAAGATTAAATATTCTAGAGGTCATACTCTCTCTACTAATGTACTCGTATTGATTAAGTTTTGGTCAATATTTGACCATTCGTGACAAATTGAGTTTTTTAATAAATTTAAATTTTCATATTGGCGATTTCCCGAGTAAACACGATTGGACAATATATGTATATCCCAAATATTTTCCATAGGATTTACATCTGGAGAATACGCTGGCCACTCTAAAACTGTTATACTTTTTTTGATCTAAACCAGTTTTTTTGTAAATCTGCTGTTGTGAATGGCAGCGTTATCTTGCTGAAAAATATAATTTTTTAAGGGATTTTGAGCTACAAAAGGTAATAAACTTATTTCCAGCGTTTTGACGTAATCTGTGCTGTTCATTTTACATGACACGAATTGAATTTCAAGACACCTATGGCTACAAAATGCTCCCCAAACCATCAGTGATCCACCACCAAAATTTCTCTTGGAGAAATGTAGAGGTTCCTTTCGAATATCTCTCCAATAGCCTCAAGATCAAGATTCCATTTCTTTTCATCTGAAAATATAACCTTAAATAAAACCGGTGATTATTTTCACATTTATAAAAATTGAGTAAAGTCATACCTGAGTCTAATTGGTTTGCAAATTTTCTTTGGCGAACTGTAACCTTGCTGCCACATGACGGGGTAGTAACCGCGATACTTGAGTCATTTTTGAATATTTTGAGTTTTTATTTTCTGTTATTGATCTCCATATGGTTGTTTTTGATACAGAAACACCCGTTGAGGCCTTTATACTTTTTAGACTCAAAGTTGAATTGCTCGCTAAACGATTAATGTGGGCTATTTCTAGCTGAGAAAGGATTTTTTTCCGTCCGGATCTCTTTGTTTGTCCATAATTCTCAGGATTGCTCAAAAAATTTCTTAACACAGTCACACTTCTTCCCAATTTCCGAGCAATATCTTTAAACTTCAAATTTTGATCTTTAAAGGCCAAAATTTTACCTTGTTCTTGTTCTGATAAACGTGGCATAGTAAAAGCATAATTTTTTTCTTTATTTTAAAACCAATTTTTCATTTTTTTTCACTTGTTTTTATAATAACTAGATGACCCGTGCGAATATTTCGCACCGTTAGTTGTAATTTTTGTAACATAAAATGAAAATAATTAATAGAAATTTTATTAAAAGTATAAAAATATTAGAAATCATAATATATCATACATATTTGCATACATACATACATATGTTTAAATGCTTTTATAATACTTCTTTGAATACAATGTTAGAGGTAATGATATGATCATCGTTAACTTTTTGCCCGTACGAATCCTTAATACAAACAAAAATATCTTTAAACGTACGCATTCGAGAAAAAGCCACGTATAGCTGCCCATGTGAAAAGACCGGTTCTGATTTTTCTTAAAACCTTTTTAACTGTTAAATATCAGCTGACACTATATATATGTATATATTAAAAGACACCGTATTACTACACTTCATAAAACAAACAATGCCATGACAATAACGACATTACCAAAATGGCTTTTACAACTTTATATATTATGTGGAATAGCATTACAATTAAGCGACCCTGTTTATCGCACTTGATCTAACAACTACTGCAAAGTATTGCCAAAACAGCTTTTTACAACTTAATATGCATATTTGTATATATAACTGACTTAGTAATAAACGGCATTATAGTAAATAGCGGTATTGTCAGAATGGATTTTAATACATACTATATTATGTAGAACTGCATTAATATTAAGCGACCCTGTATTACCACACTTGAACAAAAACATATAATCATAAAGACAACAGTATTATCATGCAGTTCTATATAAAATATAATTTTTATCAATGAAAATATTAATTTTTCAATTTCTAATTATTTTTCGTCATTAGTGTTAGATATAAGCTTTAAAATGAGATATCATTCATTAAATTTGATGCGGTGGTATGGGAGATATTTTCAACCGACAAAAAAGTGCTTTAGAAATAATATATATGATAATATATATGATGATATGATGAAACATGCAGATAACGGAAAACTTCCAAAAATGAAACAACGAAATTGTCCTATTATTTTTTTTTCATAGATATAAAGAGTAAATACAAAAATTTATTTCTCTTAATAAATATTTTTAGATCAATTCATTACTTGCAGAGAAATTTAAAAAAATAAGTGTTCTTATAATTTTGAAACATATGTACCTTATATTCCCATTCTTTACTCCTTCTCAACTGAGTGTATGTGTGTGTGTGTATTTGTTTGTTTCGTTCATTATTGTTTTGTCAATAGCGTGATATTTCTCTCTGTTGTTTTATTTTTTAGTTTTTATTTTAATATTTACAATTGTTGGTTATTTTCTATTTGCTTTTTTAAGTTAAGTTTTATTTTCTTAACACTTTTTTTTTCTTATTCTTTTTCTTCTTAAATTGTTGTTGCATTTTTATAGCAGTTTACAAATTTATTTATTTTTTTTTTTTATAATTTTTCAACTTTTGTGTGAAAAAAAAAGTCTTTTTACGCTTGTACTTCTTCCATATCGAATGTGTTTTTTTTCTTTTTCAATTCATGTGCTCAATCTGTACATTGAACTTAAAAAAGACGATTTTTTTTTAACTTAAAATTCCTGAGGCATTTATACCCAGATTGTATTTATTTTTATTTTTTTTGCTTTCTTTCTCTTTCTTTACCAAATAGATTTAAACTTTAAGATTTCTTTTACTTGGTTTATGTTCGTTTTCTTATACAAATTAATGGTTTTTATTATGTTTTTTTTTACGATACTTTTTTTTTTTTTTGGTAGAGAAATTTATTTATTTGTGGTTTGGGTTTTTTCAATAAAAAACATATCGAAAGAAAACATTCCTCTAGATGGTGGTTTGTTTGTTGTCTTGTTAAGTTAAATAGAATAGGAAATTGCTCTATTTAAGTACTTATTTTTAGGATCCACTTAAAGAAATTTAATTTAAGAAAAGAACTTAAAAACTAGGCTTTATTACCCACCACTTTTCTTTGCTTTACCCCTCTTGACAGAATATGTTTACAGCAAAGCATCTTCATTTAACACAGTTTGCTAATGGTATTTTCGCTCTTTCACTTGAGATGTTAGATACGTTGGATAGAATGTCGATAAGGGAACGCAGTATATCCACTTAGGTCCAAATAATAATCCCACTATAATGCCTGCATAGAAGTAAAAAAAAAAAAAGTTTCAATAATTGCACTTAATACTAGAGCCTATATAATAGGGCAATTCACACGATTTTGTATCGTGTATGTTGTATTGATACACTTTTGATTCACACAATTTGATAGCACAAAACCAATACAACATTTAAAAACATATGAAAAAAATGTGTATAAGTGTATCGGATTTTTACATGAAAATTATCAACAGCAAGCATACACTTTTGTATAATCGTCCAACAATACACTCAATACAACGATACAACGGCTTGTGTGAATTGACCAAATGATCCGTAATGGATCGTTTTCTTACAGAGAGCGAACTCCTTAAATACTATGTCAGTAGTGAACAAACTAAGTTTTTCATAGCTTGAGTTTAATTTTTTTAACGTTACAAAATGCCATAATCCTAGGCTCTTTCCATTATAAAAACCAGTTTCAATAATACTTAATACTGGAGCCTATACAGTGGACAGCAAAAGTCTAAGTACTCCAATATATTTTGACAAAAAAAATCTCCACAGGCTTAATACTCTTGCACAAAGTTCCGATATGAGTTCAAGAGAGTATTTAGGAGATCATTTGAAAGAACGGTTACGTAATCGCTAAACCTCAAAACCTTGCTCATGGTGCCACCAGGAAACACTAAACAAAATTTGTGCATTCAAATCCAAATGGGTTAAATGGAGTGCTTGACCTGAAGTAATGTTCTACTTCATACAAGGGATTACATTTTCTTATATTAGAAATTATATTGAGAAAATAAATATAAAAACCTTAATTTTTTATACAAACTTTTGGCTAAAAATTCATGAAATTGCTAAAATATATTGCCGTACTAAGACTTTTGCTGTCCACTGTATAATGATCAGTGATGGATCGTTTTTTTTTTTTTGTAGAGAGCGAACTCTTCATTAGTGAACAGAAATATGCATTTGTATTGCTTAAGTTTTATTTTTTAAGTTACAAAATGCCATTATCAAGTCCTAGCCATCTTAGGCTCTTGAATAGCTTTCAATTTCTTAGAGATTAGATTAAATGGGTTAAAATCTATGCCACAAATGTTTGCATCTCGATTAACAAAGCCGCAATTTAAATTTGAAGTCGCCGTGGTCTAGTAGGTAGTGTGTTGGCTTATTAGACTGAAGGCCCGAGTTCGAATCCCAGGTCAGACATCAAAACGAAAATATTTCTTCGACGACTTCCTCTCAGCAGATTTCTGGCAAAAACTCTGAGAGTAAATAAAATTGCCATGAAAAGCTTCTCAATAAAATTTGTCGTTCGCAGTCGACTTTAAACTGTAGGTCTCGCCACTCATGTATAAAATTAACACACACAACATGAGTAGTGTGAGAAGCTAGGACTGAAGGGTGCGGGCTTCTTGGGGACGATTGCTGTAGACTGTCTAATGGTGAAGGTATAGCACTGGCCATTTTATAGTCACCTAGCAGCAACTCGTTTCCTTGCCGTTCGCATCTTGAGATGTCCACAAACACTACTCCCTCTCTTCCACCTTCCTATAACCCATTTTCCTAAAACCTGCACAATGCACTGCATGAGTAGGGGCCATCCCCTGAGTGCTGGTTTCATCAAAAAAAAAAAAAAAAAAAAAAACACAGTCCCTAATGGACTAACTAATATAGGCTCATATATCGGACAACACTAATTCGTTTAAATAAAACAAAATCGTGTAAAAAAAATTTTTTCAAGCCTCACTCTTAGTGAATGCTATTATTTCCTTTCTTTGAGGACCATTAGGATAACAAAAAACATTTTCAATCTAATTTTCAGTTTTTTTGTAGCGTATTCTAGAATAATAGAGTTGCCATCTCTCTTAGTGAAGGCTATTATTTCCTTTCTTTGAGCATGTTCTAGAATAATAGAGTTGCCATATAGCATTGCCCAGAATTGCCAATTGATAAATTTTTCATTTTAAGTCGGCCAATAGGTTGCTAATGCTTATAACTTCAATAATTGACTCTACCATATCAAATAACAAAAACTACTCTCATATTTTCATAACATTCGTTCGGCGCTCATTGTAATATTTTTAATTATAAATTATAATGAAAAGAATTAATAAAAAGTATGTATTAATACAGCATTGAAACACATTTTGAGATAATAAATTGTCAATTATTTTCCAACCCTGAACCAGTTTCAATAGAAACCTCAGAAACACAGAAAACAGTAGCAAATCGTTACGATTGAATAGAAGAAATCAATAGAATACACATTAATTCTCTAATAAAATAACCATACAGAAACAATTAAACGTTGCTTTTCTATTTCTTTTTTGTCTAATATTTTCTTTCAATTGAATGGCATTGCAATTGAATAGACCAGTCAGTCAGTCAGTCATCACCTCTAACTAATAATCAAGCCTCCCAACGAATAAAATTGAAAATATTTAAGAAATCTAACCTCAAAACCAACAAAAGACAGAAATAATAATAAAAAAAAATCATAAAATATGATCAAATAATTTAAATTTATTTACAAAAATCATTTTGTTTTTAAATAATTTAATTTTTTGTTTCCAAATAATTCCTTGACAACATAATCTAATCATATTACAACGAGGGTGAGATAAAAAAAAATGTCAAATTCCAATACCGAAAGCAAAAAAAAAAAAATAACACAATTTTTTGACAAGCATGATAAATAACGTCTGTTTCGAATAACCGCAAACAATTACTGACACCACTGAATGCCACTACCACCACCACCACCACCACGCTCTTAATGAAAGTAAATCATTTTGAAATATTTCATTTACAATTAAATGCACATTTTACACTGAAAAGCGCTTTGTTTTAAAGAAGGGGGTTAATAAAATATGAAGTCATATGGTATTAATTACAATTAAAAGTGCATAAGTATGCTTTTAAAATGTTTACTGGTTTATTTCCCGTTTACTCAAACGTTTTCAAACCATCAGCAAAAGAATAGAGTCCACAGTCCAGTATTCTATAGAAGATAGTTTAATACCATCATAGGTTCTTCCGAAGACTTATCAGGCAAACTGAGAAAAACCAAAAGATCAGATTCATCATAATAAATATCCAACCTTGTATCCATCTGCAGCATTCAGTAAGAATTGCGATTGTGCCGTTCTCAGTCAGTCTAATACCATAAGCCCTTCCGAAATTCATTGCAGGTGTAACATGACCCCATGATCCCGGAACATTGCAGCGTGTTTCAGGCGGAAGTAATGGCCATCTACCGGGCCGATCAATGGATACTCGCCTAAGGTGTTCCTTTCACCCGCATCTCGATCTTTTCTAATAGCCAGGCTGCCATAAGATCTATGTGGAACGTTGTGAATAACTCCAGGATCTTCAGGGAATGTCGCCGCTGTCCTAACCTTCTTTCTGGGCGCTTCAGTGTCACACTTATCTGGGTCCCCGGGCACTGTAATATTCCAGGAAACTGCAGAGTCGATGAGATCCCCAGCGCTAGTGCACCAATCCCGGAATCCTCTTCAGTCGATTTAGGAATGCCACTTACCTCTTTTAAGCTGGCCATCGCGCGGAAATTCTTTCGAGACGCCAACCTATTCTGAGTCAATGAGGGGTCCTACTCCACTGCTAGGCTTACTTGGCCCTCAATGGATAGAAGGCGCACCACCCAGTTACTTGGACTTGGTCGTAACATGATCTCTATCACAGTGACCATGCTTACAGCTTATTGCGTTATGGGAAGATACGCGGAAAGAATGCAGCTCCCATTTAACGACTTCTGCCGTGGGTGCAGATCTGCTGAGGAAGAGGAGACTGTTGTCCACTTTCTTTGTCAATGCCCATCTCTTGCGAGGTGCAGATATAGGTTATTTGGCTCTCCAATCCTCGTCAGCTTGACGGAGCTATCGTCCATTAATGTCAAGGATATATGTAGCTTCGTTTATCAAGCTTTCGGGCTGGTTTTCCAGCGTGGGATAGTCGTGCTTTAAATGTGCAGCCCTGACCAACTTCTTTCTCCCTGGTTTAGAGGAACTTGGTCAGTACAGAGACTGCGTTCACCTGTGGCGTCACAACGGGCCGCTATGCGTGCTTAAGTGAGCTTTTGATATCAAAGCTACCATTCTAACCTAACATGATCCTATCGTCCCCAGAGGTTAGTTTCGTAGAATGCAACCGTGACCAAAGCCAGAGTGTCTCAGATCTCTTGATTTGTTGAGTCCCAATGCTTGATTTGTTCACAGCGAGGCTTGACGGTTAAAAGTCTGATTCCGATAATAGCAATACAGGATAATCTCCGCAACTAATTCCGAATTTTGATGTATGTCTGTCACCAGACATGAGCGATATAGATGATTAAAAATTGTATGACTGCAGTAAACATTCAATGCAGAATATGGCGCCTAAGGCACCATTTACATTTCATAAAGAACAAACTTAAACAGGGCACTGAAGCTATTGAAAATAGCTGAGAGAAAGCTTAACAGGCTCAAGTAATTATTTCAAAATTTATTGTGTTTCCTTTCTTAGAGCGACTAATTCTCGGAACACCCTGGCATGCCAAGGTCGTGTAGTATCACAAAAATGATAAGAAAAAAAATATTTCATCGTTACTTTTTGACTTTAAATAAATTTATAAAAATTTCCGGTCTACAGAAGATCTCTTTTTACATAAAGCAACACGAACGCTATTTTTCTTCTAAGTTTCTTACTGCATGAAGATTTAAAACTCAGTGTTTTTTTCTTTTTTTTTTGTGGATTTTGCATTCAGGTAGCATATGGCATGATATTTAATACGCTGGTTATCTGTAATTCTCAAATGTTGGAGAAGAAAAAAACAAAAAACAACAAAAATTAGCTGACATTTCAAAGGGGGGAGGGGAAATATTTTAGATTGCCACTACAGAGCTGCTCTAACTGCTCATATTCATAGTTTGAATGTTTTTATACACAGGAGATCTGCTGCTGCTGAGGGTATGAAATGAAATTCAGTTGAAGTACTTTGAAAATTAAAACCGGTTTAAGTCGTGGCAGGTTAGAAAAACTCAAATCTAAAACTTTATAACAAAGCCAGCCAATAGAGGTTTCTTTTATTTTTTTTTTTTTGTATTTGTCAAGGTCGTAATAAGTTTTCGTTAAATATGCGTTCATTCCGTTCGTTCTGCTATAAAATTAATAATTTTTTTTGTTTTGTTTTAGTTTGTTTGTCTTGGGGTTTTTTCTTTTTCTTCTTAAGCAATTCATAATTATTTTGCACTAAGAGATGAGGAATACTTATGAATATCTTAGATTTTGTTTGTTTTAAATTTTAATTTATTTGTTTTCCTTTTTTTTATTAGAGGCTTCCACATTTTTTTTCTCCCTTTTGTTGTTGTCGCTGTTAAACAATAAATAAACAAAAAATGCAAAAAAAAACAAAGAAATTATAGTAATTAATAAAACAAAAACAAAATCTTACAAAAAACCCGTTTGCGTTGAATAATGATGCCATGTTTAGCTCTTAGAAAAAAAAATATGAAATAAACTAGACATTCCTTAATTATATTGCCATGTAATGGTATGTAGTGGTATATTAATACTCATAATTTAAATTTTCTTTTAAATTAATTCGAAATTGAACTTGAGCTTTAAATAGACAAACAATTTCACACCTTTAACTGTGGAATTACATGAAAGATGTTGCGGAATTTATTAACGTGCTTTGCTTAATTAACGTTACTTGAAATTAACCGTTAGGAAAATAACACATAAAATTTTTTTGAAGAAATTGTATGTCTTTTTCAAATGCACTTTACAAGTTAAAAAGCAAAACTTGTTAAACAAAATCGTTATTTTACGAGTACAAATGCAATACCAAACTTAGGGCGATTATTACAACTTGGCGTTAAAGTTGGGTTTAGTTAAGGGTAACTTTAACTAAAGTGAACTTTAAAGTCACCTTTAACTTCTTTTCGTTACTTGAAATTAACCGTTAGGAAAATCACACATAAAAATTTTTTTTTAAAAAATTGTATGTCTTTTTCAAATGCACTACAAGTTAAAAAGCAAAACTTGATAAACAAAATCGTTATTTTACAAAAGCAATACCAAACTTAGGGCCATTATTACAACTTGGAGTTAAAGTTGGGTTTAGTTAAAGGTAACTTTAGCTAAAGTGAACTTTAAAGTCACCTTTAACTTCTTTTCGTTACTTGAAATTAACCGTTAGGAAAATCACACATAAAAATTGTTTTTAAGAAATTGTATGTCTTTTTCAAATGCACTTTACAACTTAAAAAGCAAAACTTGTTAAACAAAATCGTTATTTTACGAGTACAAAAGCAATACCAAACTTAGGGCCATTATTACAACTTGGCGTTAAAGTTGGTTTTAGTTAAAGTGAACTTTAAAGTCACCTTTAACTTTTTTTCGTTATTACAACCTACAGATAAAATAAAGTTAGGTTAGAGGACGTGTACTTGTCGACTGAAACAAGTACAGTGCCCGGAGATCGAATTGACCCATTGTACAAAATTAAAGTTAACTTTTTCAAAAATATGGCAGTATCGGAGCAATGTCGATAACATTACCTAAATAAAACAAGTTTTTTTAAAACGCAGTGGCAACGAAAAGCTTCTTTTTTTTTTGTTGTGATCGTTTATATTTGAAGTTAGCATATTGAAAATTATATATAACATGGCAAGTTCACACATAAACTTAACTTCAAAAGTTAGCGGAAGGATGATCCTCCCTTTAGCTTAACGCTCACTTCAACCTTATTGTCCACTTATGCAGGGTGGGCCAAAAGTCACTAAGGGGTTTAATCGTTTAATCGTTCTTGGGAATCTCGTGGCTTTAGTTCTTGCACTAACTGCAGCTTGTATGGGAAAAGATGTAAATTTCCCTTTAATATTCTGCGTAAAGACCGCCAAGACATTTGCAGCTCAGCAGAGCGCCTTCGAGTTGATGTTTCATGATTCTCCTCAACACTCTCCAGAACGCGTTGAATATTTGCTTCATTAATTACAGAATGTGGTCTTCCGCTTCGTGAAAGATCCCTTAGTGAGCCTTGTTCCTGAAAACGTGTCACTAATTGATTCGGATGGTGAATTCCGCACATTAAAATGACGACGATAGGCTCGTTGAGTTTGAATTATTGATCGATGATGTTCAAAATAAAGTTCTATGATTTTGGCTCGCTGGATAACGTTGTAACCTTCCAAAATTAATCTCCCAGATTTATTTTACAAGTCCTAAAAAGAAAAATAAAAAAAAATTAAACTAGAAAAGTTATTAATTTTTCAAATCCCTTCGCGACTTTTGCCCCACCCTGTAATAATGAAAAACAATTTATCTGCCCTTTAAAGTCCTCCCTTTAGTTAACAGCAAGTTGTAATAATGGCCTTTAGTCTACCTAATAGAGAGTTAGTCCTTATAACTTTAGTCCTACACTTTTTCCAGCTTTGATACAATTTTTATACCAAGAATTATCGAGTTCAGTTTCTTAAAATAGCCTTAAACAGCCTTAAAAGGTATAGCATTCTTCTCATTGATGGCAAATAACCGAGTTGGCTAAATCAGGGGTTTAAGATGTGTGATGAAGGAATTCCAATTTCAATATCTGACAGGAGATTCATGGTTAAATTTCTTGAAGGAGAAAGTTTGGGGATTTGAGGTTTGTTTCAGAAAGAACCTGTTCTAAACTGCTATACCGATAGATCCAAAATGAACATTAGTATAGGTGCTGCTATTTACGATCTGAACCAAAAATATCGATTCCATTAGGAAAATCAGGCTGAGATTATGGCTATTGCCGCATATTCTGAAATCAACCTGGACTCAAGTGGTCTCAAGAGTTCTCTCAAATAGCTGGACTGTTTTAAAAGCATTTGACTTTCATCGTAAGACATGTAAGCTTGACAAACGTTGCAAAAACTGGCACTTGTGAATGAATAAAAATGAAAATTGACAAATGCATGGAAAACTGTAATGCCGAGAAGGAACTTAGGAGACTCGCAGAGTCGACAATCAGTCTTTGGCTTAAGATATTCTTAAATATAGCAGGCCTGAGTTGAAACTGAAGTTCAAAAAATGAAGTATGATGCTCTCGAAGTTTTCAATATAAAGGGTGATTTTTTAGCTATTTTCTTTTTGTCAACTCTGGTTTAAACAGCTCACGCAAGTTTCGTGTTTTGTTTCACTGTCAAACATCTTCAGTTTGGTCTATAATTTAACCATGAATCGTCTTACAAACGATCAACGCTTGCAAATCATTGAATTTGGCATCATTGGACCGTACTTCTTCAAAGATGCTGCGAATCGTAACGTAACTGTGAATGGTGAGCGCTACCGTAAGATGATATCCAACTTTTTTTTGCCCAAAATGCAAGAGCTTGACTTGCATGACATGTGGTTTCAACAAGACGGTACCACATGCCACACAGCACGCGTAACAATGGACTTATTGAGAGGCGAGTTCGGTGAACATTTTATTTCACGTTCGGGACCGGTAAATTGGCCGCCTAGATCGTGCGATTTAATGCCTTTAGACTATTTTTTGTGGGGCTATGTTAAAGCTCATGTCTATACAGACAAGCCCGCTTCAATTGACGCATTGGAAGACAACATTGAAGCATTTATTCGTGAGATACCGGCCGATATGTTGTAAAGAGTATGCCAAAATTGGACTAAGCGGATGGACCATTTGATTCGCAGTCGCGGTCAACATTTGCATGAAATAATCTTCATACATTGAATTATATGGACCGTACTATCGATTCAAATAAAGATTTCATGCATTTTTCTGAATTTTATTTGTTTTTTTTTTTTGTAAAATTTTCCTATAGCTCTTAAAAAATCACCCCTTAGATCCTAATTAAAAGTTTCACTTTAGGGGAGCAGTTAATAGTAGATAAAATCCTGTTAAGCCTACCAAACACTCATCAAAACCTTGTTTATTTTCAATTTTGGCTTCCCCAGGACTCTTTTTTTATCACCAGGATTCACAGACTGAAATTCAATTCATGAGGATTTCTTTTAAATTTTGATGGATCCATACATACATCTGCATTTCTTACATTCTTTCCTTATTCAACAGGTTCCAAACGATATCGTAGGCAATGTTTAGCTACTAAACAACATTTAAACTATATCCAGAAAAATTTAAATTAAAATTCTTATCTTCTTTTTTTCTATAAATTTCCAGGGTTCCATAGAGGAATGGTTACAACTTTTGCGTTTGGAAGAGTATATTCAACCTTTATTGGATCAAAACTATAAAACAGTACGCGATGTTACCCAAGTAACCTGGGAAGATCTCGAAGATATTGGTATTGTTAAATTGGGACATCAAAAGAAAATTTTACTGGCCATAAAACGTGTCAAAGACATAATCAGCGGCAAATGGAATCCGGGTGGTTCAAATCCTTACAATCAACAGGTAATTTTAAGAATATTTTAATCAGATATTTAATTGTTTTATTATTTAACTTAAAACTTAACGTTATTTTTTATGTATTTAAATATTATTTATATTATTTACTTGGTTCCTTATGTATTTTTTTTTTGTTTCCTTTTTATTTTTAATTTTTTTCTTTCTTTTTATTTGTTTTAATTTTTTTTTTATTATAAATAATTTAGATTTATACCAAACCCTGGCAACAGTTGCCTCCCACACCAACATATTTACCCACTACACGTATATCTTGGGATGATTCAAAAATTTATGCCAATACATCCAGCACTGCCGATGCCTACTATTGCACTGGCAGCAATCATGAGTGTTGTAATGGCAATGATGTTGTTTTAATTAAGGTAACATTGTTTTAATCTCAATCAACTGCAGCTCTTAGTTTAGTCCAAGCATTTAGATTCATAGCGAGTTATAAAAGAAATTTAAAAAAACTGTTTGAATATGGTCTGACTAGATCGATTACGTTAGGCTACAAAATTCTTTTGGACCCTTAATCAAAAATTTCTGTTTTTAAATTCATTTACTTCACATATTGTTTGTTATTGTTACTCCAAAAATGTTTATTTTTTCTAAGAATTTATTATTTTAAATATTTACTAACACTGTTAATGTTTTCCATTCCAAAATAGGTACGTCAACCCCGTGGCAAGAGTTTAGAATCACTGGAGGATATACATGATAACAGTACACGCAGCCATTTAACCTTTAGCCATTATACTACAACCGACTATGGTTGGCCTACACCGCAAGTGCAGCATCAACAGGCCTTGCAGCAACAGCAGCATATGCAACAGGCTGCCTTAATGGCTGGTGCTGCTGGTCCAGGCAATGTAGTCACCACAGGTCCAGGCCAACGTATGTTAGGCAATCCAGCCACTATGGTAAGTTAAAAATTTTTTTTGTTTTCATAAATAAAATCATTTTTAATAACATCATGTTTTCATAATTACTAATACACTTATAATTAAGAATTGGCGCCGTTCTTATGATGACGGTGACATAACACCCACCAATGATGCTGCTGCTCGTGAGCTTATGTACGAGGAGGGCGGAGGTACTTTGCCACGCCAACAGCGTGGCATTTTACAAAGAGCTGTTCTAAATACTATGCCTCCGTTGGAACATCATCATTATATGAATGCAGCAGCGGCTGCAGAATATGTATGCCATGCTGGCGGCCTAGGACCGCCCAATGCCAATGTAGCAGCCGGTACAACTGGTGTTGGTGCAGTAGCTGTAGGTCCTGGCAATGTTTTAGACAGTGCCAGTTTAACTAATGTTAGTATACTAACACAAATTTATAGAAAAACAAAGCAAGAGAGAATTTTAAATATTTTAAATAATTTATCTTTTGTTTGTTTGCATAGCCCTATTTAACTGGCAGTCCCATGACCACTAAGAAAATTGCTCCCGAACCACCACGTCGCCACTGTAGTATACGTAATTCACGTACATTAAGTCAAGATGGTTCTCAAATACAACCATCAAATGTTCCAGCTCATGGCATGTCACCGAGTATGTATTATGGTGCAAGCGGTGGTGGTGTTATAGGTCCTACCGGTACCTCAATGCATCCACATGCTGCCTATTTGCAACAGCAGGCTTCCCAACCCATCTATGCCAACTATGCCACCATACAGCAAACCACCGCCGAAATACATTGTGAAAAATTCCATGACAATAAGGTAAATGCGATAAAAACTAGTTAATTCAGAAGTATTGTGAATGAATTTTCTTTAATTTTTGTCTTCATTGCAGTCCAATTCAAGTATTGATTCCATTGATACGATTCCATTTGCCAATGAAAATACTGGTACGATCAAACAACGTTTACTTAATCGCCAAGAGTTGAGCGGTGGCGCTACTGGATCACAAGGTACACCCGGCAGCCATTTGCATTCCTCCTCTTCCTCATCATCATCTTCATCAACAAATACTATAGCCAATATTGCCCATTCATTCCATTCCCTTAAATCATCATCATCACTACACGATGCCTCCCTAATACGTAGTGAAAGTATTGGTTCAACCGCTAGTGGTGGTAGTGCTGGTTTATCTTTACTAAGATCACCTACTTTACAATATCCTCCCGTTAATGCCGCCGACAGTGCACCGTCATTGGCTGGTCTAGGTACAGACCCAGATACCACAATTGCCGGCGATAATCCTAAAGATACAAGTGCCATAACGTCTAATGCTGCTGCTAATGCCGCCGCTAATGCTGCTAGTGTAACGGGTGTAGCTGGTGTAAATGTAGCATCTGGTGGCGGTCAAAAGGTTTCGGTTAATGTGCTCAATGATATTGGTAATATGTTGGCTAATCTCACCGATGAATTAGATGCCATGTTAGAGGAAGAGAAACGTGTTGGCTTAAACATAGACAGTGAGTAGAACAGAGAGGACACGTTTTATTAAACGTATGTAGATTAAAATTAATAAATTAAGAAAACGGTAAACTTGAATACATATGATCTAAAAAAAATGGAAAAAAAAAAAAAAAACAGAAAAGCAAAACAAAACAAGTGAGAATCAAAATGAATAACAATTCATTGCAACATAACAGGTGCTACACTATAAATCCCACTCTTTATCTTTGTATTTCTAAACTCTCCAATCTTACTTCAACTCTCTCTTAATCTAAACAAAATCCATCATCATCTATAAGTATTCACAAATTTTTTCTAAGAATGCATCATAAAACCATACCATGGAAATACATATATTAACAGAATCAACGGGAATGATGAATAGTTTAAATATTCTTATTATAATATATATGGTAACTACATACATAACAATATTTACATATATTTGTATGTACATATATATACATATGTATGGTATGTATGTATGTATAATGTAGTATATAGTATAATATATATATAGTTTAGTTATTGTGTATATGTAAGTGTGGATAGCCCTTAACAACTATAAAACAAACAATAATATATAATATATCGTATACATATATTTTATATATTTTCTATCCCAGCCAGCATTTTTGAAAATTTTTAAACAAATTCGAGTCTTTTTTGATTCTTCTGTGCGATTATAAAGCTCGAATATGCGCTCATTTTCTGATCATAAAAGACTCTTTCGTCGGTAGAAAAAAGTGACTAAGAGCGACTCTTCTTAAAAAGTCACTTATGAGTCATTTTCTATATTATTTTAAAGTAATTTTCAACCCTTTTTCTAGTAGCTTTATAATCATTTTCGAATCACTTTCTGATCAGTTATTAGTCTTATTTACCTTCGTTTATGATTCTTTTTCGAGTCGTCTTTCAGTCATCGTTTAATTGCATACGAGTCTTTTATGAGTCCTTTTATTGTCATTTATGTGTTATGTTCGTATTAATTTGGACTCGTTTTTAGGTCATTTATGATTAAAATTTGAGTCATTTATAATTGTATTTTACTCTCTTCAAGTGTTTTTATTAGGTTTTCTGAGTCCTACGTTTACACTACAGCGATTTCAAAAATCACGTTCGTATGAACGTTAAGTAAGAAAGAAAGAATATTAAGTTTATATTCGTGATGTATGTACATCAGTTATCAAAGTTTATTTAAATTTTTTTTTTTTCGTTAAAAATAGTTCTTAAAATTAAAAGTTCAATAAGGAAATATATTTATAATAATAACAACACTGCTTGCATTTGAACATTGACTTAAATCTACATTTTCTTGAACGTTTTCTTCTGTACTTTTTTCAGACTTACATATGTTTTTTGGCCGAAATTAAATTTTCAGCCTCTTTTCTTGCAAATCTTTTTATTTGAATTTTTGCCAATATTTTTGCTTGTTTAGCTGACATCGTCTTTTTTTTTTTTAATTTATTAACAATATCTTAGTTTTAATTTATTTTTTATTTTATTTATAGGTGATGATTTATATTAATAGGTGATGAAAGAAATCCCTTTAAACAAATTTAAAAAAAAAACCAAGAAAAATTTTCTATTAAAAAAAATGTTACTTTATTTCTTAGCCATCTTTTACACAAATGAAAATTTATACAGAGAGGGTGTAAAAAAAGAGAATCAGTTTTTAATCATCTATCTGCTCAAAATATGATCATAAAATACGTAATTACAATCACTTTTCAAACACCTGCATCATCTGTTTTTGATTAAGCGTTTTTCAATTTTCAGTAAAAGTAGAATATAATAATAAATAACGGAAATAATAGTCACATTTTAAACGTCTGGATGATTAATTTCCGATTGCTATACAATTTTTTATTGTATGTATTTTAAATCGAACTCATTTTACTCATTGACACGAATCATTTTTGAATCCTCTTTTAATCGTGTAACCGACTAATAAGTTTTTGATCACCAAAAGTACTCTAAAAAGACTCAACAAGGTGATTTTTTTAAAAACAATCTTCCAATTGCTAGCTGGGATAAAGCATATATTCAATCA
Organism: Sarcophaga caerulescens; assembly: GCA_927399465.1. Taxonomy (NCBI): domain Eukaryota; kingdom Metazoa; phylum Arthropoda; class Insecta; order Diptera; family Sarcophagidae; genus Sarcophaga; species Sarcophaga caerulescens. The sequence continues at coordinate 87,609,924 of OV656868.1, forward strand.
GTGTATGTATTTATATTTGATTGTTTCAATTCTTTTTATATTATTATTTTTAAATCTTATATATAATAACTGTTAATTATTGTGTTCTATCAGTTCATTTTGTTTCTTAATATCGTATTTTATTATTGGTTTTTGACATGTAATGATGATTTGTAATTAAATGTTTATTATATAATAGTACATATGTATAACGTAAGCAAATAGTTTAGAACTTTTTTATATAACAGAAACAACAAAAGGAATATATATATACATATATATATATATATATATATATAAATCAACATTTATTTAAGAGTTTAAAACTTAACATTTACAATGTGGGATATGTAATAAGGTTAACTAAGCAAAAGTTTTTAATTGCCATTTCAAAAACAAAAACATTCCATAGCAAGGCAGCTATAATTTCCTTTAAGCAATTTCATTTGTTAAACCTGTTTCGTATTATACGTACAACGTCTATATCCTTGTATGGCAGCTAGTTTTAGAACCATAATGTAGTTAAATCTAAAACTTAATCACCTAAGTTAGCAATCATTTTCAATACACAATCATTAAATTAATGGAACATTTTTTCTTTGAAATAGTTTTTTAAATTCATTTTCTGCAGTCATATACCAAAATTAGCCTAATTACGGTTATTGTTAGTCAATCTGTTACAATAATGTGGAATCAATCTCGAATTTTGATATTCCATTACGCTCCCATAGTCGTTAAAAGGTTCACTTTGTGCAGCAGTTGTTATGTTATTGAGATAAAAGCGATAAGATCAAGTTAATCACAATTTTCTCAATATTTCACTAGAAGACAGTGCTCTGGAAATGTTATATTTAACGAATTATGGTCGTTAAAAGATTTAAATTGTGTATCAGGTTTATCGTAATTCAGATAAGAGCAATAAGATCATGTTAATCAAAATTTTCTCTATATTTCTATAGAAGACAGTGCTCTGGAAATATTCTATTCAAATGCAGACACTACAGTTTTTAGAATTATTCTAAAGCATTTAGAGTCTGATGGCATTTAGACTTTAAATATCCATATACGGCATTACAATTTTTTCCATATTTCTATAGAAGATAGTGCGCAGAAAATATTCTATTCATATTCTACAGATTTTCAGAATTAGCATTTAGACCCTGAAGCCATTTAGACTCTATATTTCCATATTCGGCAGATATGTGAGATCATTTGCATGGTAGAAATCCAAGTACTTTCTTCCCCTACGACATAGCACTGGAATAGTGCCCAATGTTCTTTTCTTCCTCGTTTCTAAAACTACTGTAGAAGTCGCTGGCATTATGATTAAGACCCAATACCTCTCGCATAAGTTTTTATTTATTTATTGGAAATCTATGAAATCATTTGCATGGTAGAAATCCAAGAACTTTCTTCCTCATAGCATAGCACTGGACCAATTTTCTTTTCTTCCTCGTTTCTAAAGCTACTGCAGAAGTCACTGGCGTTATGGTTAAGACCAGTACCTCTCGCATAAGTTTTTATTTATTTATTGGAAATCTATGAGATCATTTGCATGGTAGAAATCCAAGAACTTTCTTCCTCATAGCATAGCACTGGAAAAATGCCCAATATTCTCTTCTACCTCGTTTCTAAAGCTACTGCAGAAGTCACTGGCATTACGGTTAAAACAAATGACTCTTGCATAAGTAGACAAGGTGAAGTGTTGAATAATGACTTTAGACAACTAAGCTAAGCATGCCCCTTTGTAGTTTGAGTAACTTTTAACTGATCAAATGTTCAGTTCGAGTGCTATTTGCAATCTGAAGCCATTTAGAATCTAAATTTCCATTTGCGTGGTAGAAATTCAGGTACTTTATTCCCCTGCAACATAGCACTGTGTTTAAATGTGCCCAGTTCTCTCTTTTTTGCCTCGTTTCCAAAGCTACTGCAGAAGTCACTGGCATTATGGTTAAGACCAATGCCTCTCGCTTAAGTAGCCCAGGGCAAGTGTTCAATAATGACTAAGCATGACCCGAAGCATGCTCCTTTGTTGTGAGAGTAACTTTTCCTTGCGCCATTCGTCTCGCTTTAGTCATGTCCGTTTCCGAAGCTACTAACACGAAGTTAAAGGAATTTATTAAAGCATTATCAAATCTAGGCTTGTTAGTCTTCAATAGGCTTGCCAATAAAACTAAAAGAAAACTTCGATGTTTGTACCGTATTCCAATTTATTTTTAATTCTTAATTTATTTGTTGAAATTCAAAGGCATGAGGTTTTGAACTTTCTATGTCCAATTATTTATAAAATATTTTTTTATTACGCTGTAGATCACATAGCAACCCTTTAGGAAAGATTTTTCGATTTAGAACAAAAATGAAAGGTAGAAAAATGATTTATGAAAGCGGCAAAGTTTTATTGATAAAGTTGTAGAAGCCAAAAGCTTCCAAGTATTATTTTTAACTCAAGCATTTAGCCATAAAAAAGTTCACAATTCCTATTTATTAACCATTTAATAACATTTGTTAAGCTAACCTTATTACATATATAATAACATTTAAAATAAAAACACATTTCGAATTATTAAATAATTAAATAAACTGGAGGAAATGCCTTTTTCCAATTTGATCTTCTTAAACAAAAAATAAATAAATAATCTTATTAAATTAAGCAAATTAGTAAAGAAAAAAAAGTAAATCGATAAAAAAAAGAGAAGAAAAAATAAAAAGAAGAATATTAATTATAAAGAAAATTAAATAAAAATCATATATAAAAAGGAAAGCTTTTTAAAAGTATACTTTTTGTACGTTTTCAAATAAAAAACATGTTAACATAACAAAAAAAATATAAAAAGAAAATAAAAACAAATACTTATTATTAATAAAAAATAAAATATTATTAAAATGAACAACAAACTTTAATGAGGAATATTAACAACAACAAAAATAAAAGAAAATAAACAGAAACAGAAACATAAAATGTGTTAAGTACTTGATTAAAACAAAATAGAAGAAGAAAAAAAAAGGAAAAAAAAGGGAAAACAAAATTGTAGACTTTCTAGCACATTTATACTTACAACATAAAATAAATATTTAATAAAACATTTATAAATTAGCATAAAATAATATAAAATAATTGCAAATTATTTATATTATACACTTAAAGAAAATCTTTAATAAAAAAAAAGAAAATTAAAACAAAACAAAAAAAAAAAACTTAATTGAACTTTAAGGCTAGAATTAAAAGAAAAAAAATTAAAAAATAAAAAGAAAAACTAGTATACAAACACTTTAAGTCCAATTGGATAAGAAAAAATTACCCACAACATCCAACGTAAAAAGCAAGATAACAAAGAGTTTGAAATTCCTTTAAAAGAAAATTAAATTGAAGGCAATAAATCTTAAATCGACTCTAATAAATTTAAATTAAATTAGTAACATTAGCAGTTTTTTTTTTATAAAAACAAAAAAGTTTTTTTTTTTTAATTTTTTAATCAATAATTTTAATATTTTTCTAATATTTTATTTTTTTTATTTAAAAATTTTTACTAAATTTTCAAGTAAATTTTGGCATAAAATTTCTTTTATTTTTTAATTTAAAGTTTGAATTTTTATTTAAATTTTGTGAAAAGAACAATCAATTTAATTTTCATTCATTTTGTTTATTTTTTTTTCTAGGATTTCTCTCTCTCTTTCTCTCTCTCTAATTATGCCAGAATTATGTTAAAAGTTTCTTCTTATACAGAGTGTTTTTAGTAATTCCTTTTTTTATTATAAAATTATAAGATTTTGTTGTTTTTTAAAAAGTTTTTTTTTATTAATATAAAGCATATATGCATTTTCATATATCCTTTTTATTTGGCTGCCAATCATTTGTGTAAGCATTTAATGTTTTGTTTCTTAAGTTCTTTAATTTGTAAGTTTATTTAAATAAATATATTTTATTTTTTTTAATTTTGTTTGCCTTTACAATTATTTTTTTTAATGTTTAATATTTTGTTTTTAAGCTTTTTAGGTGTTTTGATTTCTTTTAATATTTTTTTTTTTTTTAATTTTAATTATTATTTTTTTATAAAAAAAAATGCTCTAAAAAGTATTTAATAAAAAAAAAATCATAATTAAAGAAATAAATAAAATGATTATGTAAGTGTTATTCCATTTAATTAAAATTTATATACAAAAATAAATAAAATATAAAATAATATTAAACAGCAGATGTCTTAATTATTTAGAAACTAAGTTTAAGGGCCAGAAAGTTATTTAAAAACAATAAAAATATGACTTTCAGATAAAATAACATAGCAAAACAAAGATGATATGTGTGATGTACAAAGATGTGGATTACATCATGAATACAAGCTTGCAAGGATAGGCAGCCCTTAAAATACTTTATTAAACATTCGTTGTCTTTGGGAATGTCTTTGACACCCTACTACACGGACATTAAAATAAAGCATCTAACTGACCACTACTATATACTGCATATGTGAAAACCAACTCACTGACATTGGTTGTTGGTTTTCCATAAAAAAATCAAAATCTGTTAAATGTAAGTGGCTTTGAACACTGTATACCTACTAATAAAACTATCAGGAGATATTGCAAGGACTGTTCTAGATTAAAACCCTTAAGAATATAGGCTACTACCTTGGAAGTGAAATATGGAACGCCTCACGAAAGAAAGGTGGTTTGACACCAAACACATTTGAAAGCTTAAATCTGCAAATGTAAGTGGCGTGGTTCTAGAAATCTCAATCCAAGCTTATAAAGCATTTTAATTACATACATACATACTAGCATATGTATTTCCTTTTTTGTCTTTAACCCTGGACGGTCCTGGACCAAATTTCGCTCTTTTTTTCAACAACGTTATTTGATAATAAAAGCTTGCAGTTAGTAGACGAAAAAAATTTTTTTTTTTGTTCGTCGATTCGACTAAGAGTAACCTTACTGTACAAAAATGACCATCCAGGATTAAAAAAATGGGTGGCTCGGGTGCGTTTACTGACTACAAGCTTTCGTAATCAATCAACATTGTTTATAAAAAGAGCGACATTTGGTCAAACATATAAGAATTATATGATAAAGAGTAAATGAGCTTCGTCGATTCGACGAACAGTAACCAATTAGAGTGAAAGTGTTCGTCGATTCAACGAAGAGTAACCTTAATGTACAAAATAGAAGAGTGACCGTCTAGGGTTAAAGCATTTGAATTAATACTAAAGGTTTTTGTTTTAGATAAAACTTTATTTGGTTTTTAAAAAAAAAATTAATTTTATTGAAGAAAATATATAATTTTTATATAGTCCAAAATGTGGATTATATCAGGATTCACTTATAACCCATACAGTGGCATATAAAAAAATTGATTATAGTCCAAATTTTAGTAAACAAAAGTTGTGCAACTATAGTTGTGGAATATAAGAGAAAAGTACTGTATACATAAAGCCTATAATTGGCAGTCAAGAGGCGGTTTGCTTACATAACTTCCTGCGTGATAGGGCGTCTTCAAAATACATACAAGCCGAACTTTTCGACAGAGAAACCAGCAAAGGGGTTGTCATTTTAGGACAGTGGCGACAGAAAGATAATCAGGGACTGCGATCAATTCATCGAACAGGTTCAAATCGTGCATCAAACGGCGCCATTACTATTAAAAATATTTACACAGACTTCTTTACCTAAATGCATTAGACGTGTTTACAATAACCTGGTTATCAGGTTATGTGTGTATTCGGTTATATCATATATATGTATATATATATATATATATATATATACCCTCCGTTTCGTGTTTGCCGGCTACATGACGTGACAGAGGACTAACGGGATTGTAAGTGGCGTGATTTTGCGCTCAAGTAGCGGTTTATAGTTTGAGTGGCGTGGGTATTTTTGAGACAGATAGGGAAAAACGGACAGGTTTTTATGAAGGAAGAGTAGTAGTGAAGTTGACGTCAGGAAGAATAGTCGTGCCTAGTGAAGTGTAAACCCAAATAAATTGTTAGTTTGATTTACCGAACTGTATTGTGCTGAAGTGTGAATTATTAAAACTGAATGTAGACTTAAACATAAAAGTGTTGAACTGTAATAAAACTAAAGTGTTTATAGCCTACAATTTTTACCCAAATAAGTTAATTTAATTTACTGAACTATATTATAATAAAGTATTTAATTATTAAAACTAAATGTAAACTTAACCATAAAAGTATTGAATTGAAATAAAGCTAAGTGTTACATCCTACATATATATATATATTTACTTTTTAAAAATACAGTCAAACTTCCATAACTCGAACTTCTCTAATTCGAATTTTCTGTAACTCGAACAAATTAGATTGGCAGTAGGCTTAAGATAACAAATAACATACAATTACTTTTCCGTAACTCGAACTTCCATAAATCGAAGTTCTCCATAACTCGAACGAAACACATATACAGTGGACGTTCGCTAGTACGAATTATATATTGTCAGGCCCTTTCGTAGTACCGAAAAATTCGTATTATTGAACAACGCATTTTTATGTTCCAATTCAAGTAATTCACATAAAATATTTAGATTTTATTAATATATATACATATATATATATTTTTATAAAAAATAATACATAACGAAACAAGATATACATATGTTACAAATTAGCATAAGATCGGTACATCCATCGATTTAAACAATTACAGATTCCAAATAGGCATTTGCATTTTTTCATGACGACTTCACTGAGGAGGTATCTAAAGAAAAGGTATTGAATTCCTTTTTTGCGAAATAGCAACAAAACTTTAAAACTGAGGGGTATTCTCTATTATACCTTGAAGGTTTACTGAGGAGAATACCGGATGTAGTCAACAATAATTTTTGACCAACAACGAAATATAACGGGTTACACATTTTCGGATTCTAAGATAAAATTTAATAAATAAAAATAAAATAAATAATCTACGATCTCGATCAAACTTTGCCATTATGTACGAAATATAATTTCATTTAAGTGATCATCTCTATATTAGTTCTAGCGGTCGATCATGTCAACATAGTTTTCGAGATATGGGGCCGTATTTCGTGAAATTTTACGAATGTGTTTTTATTTGTTTCAACAGAGTTTTCTGAGTAGACATAGTCTTTGAAACAGGCCCACAAAAAAGTCCAACAGAGACAAATATCATGAAGTCAAAACGTGAGTTTACTCTTACTGGAAACTTCTTATGCTTGGAGTGGCTTGTGGCACCGTCCTGTTGAAACCACATACCATTCAGTTCATTATCTTTAATTGCAGGTCAAAAAAGCAAGTTATTACACGACTATAGTGTGGACGATTAATACATTCAGTCTCTGTGGCGAATTGATATACATAAAAACGTAATAAAAACTTCATTCATTCGTAAATAAAACAAAAATTCTTATAACAAACCACCATTCGTACTATCGAATAGAAAAAATGTCCATCTATTCGTACTATAGAGTAGTCAATGCAAAAATTTTGCCATTCGTATTATTGGAAATTATTGGAAACTGTAAATGAATTGTATAACTCCAATTATTTTGCTTATTTGGTTGGTTTGGTTGGCATTTTTTCCACTAAATATCATCTCTAAATTACAACATCTTGATCAAGGGGTTATTCAAAACTTCAAAGATTTCTACCATAGCAGAATAGTAAAAGAATCACTAAAGCGCATAGAGATAAATGAAAAACAGGAGGTTACGCTTATGGATTGCATCAACCATGTAACAAAAGCTTGGGATATTGACGTCAGTGAGCAAACCATAGCAAATTGCTTCAAAAAAGCTGGATTTGGTCAGTATTCTGAGTGGGAAGAAGAAGATGGCATTCCTTTAGTTTTTTTGAGTAATGTTGATGAAAGTCAAAATGAAATTGAAGCCGAATACCAAGCTTGGTTAAAAGCGAAAAAAATAACTTGCAATACTACTTTTCAAGATTATATTGAAGTAGATAATGAGCTTTACACGACTGGATTTCCTACAGACGATGATATTGTTGAGCAAATATGTATTGAACCAGAAGATCCAGTCTTAAGCGGACCCGAGAGTGATGGCGAGGGTTCGTTGGAAGAAACTATTTATCAGCCCTCCAAAGCCGATGTAGAAAATTCTTTGCGAACATTGAATTTATTTTTGCAAACTAATGACCATACAACTGAGGAACACTATAAGGCTTTGAATAAATTAGAGATATTTTATATTGAAAATAACAAACAAAAAAAAGTATGTACATTTTCAGTCACTTATTTCAGAATATTTCAATTCATTTTAACTTGTTGATTACATTATATAGTATGCTAAGGTATGCAGTTTTCAGTTACTGCTTGTTCTAAATAAAAAATACATAATAAAAACACATGCTTGCAATTAACTCTTAAAGAAAAAAAAAATTCTATAACTCGAAGTCTCCGTAAGTCGAAGTTTTTTTTTTGGATAATGGAGATTCGAGTTATGGAAGTTCTACTGTATAGACATATATATATAAATAGCATAAAAAACATAAATATTTTAAATAGACATAAAATTTGTTATACAATAAGTTCTTGGTTTTCAATGACCAAAGACAATAATTTTAATTTTAGTGTACTTTTGCGATTCTCAGGAACCCTTGCAAACTCATCTTCTAGTGCTGAAAAAAATGGGTCCCGCTTTGAAGTGGAAGCCTGAAGTACAGCTGCTGTATGGCTATTTAAAGATTTGGTAGACTCTTGATATTCCTCTTCATCCTCATCTTCATCCTTCATCATTTTTGTTTGGTGGAAACATTTTTTGGGTAAGGAAGTCGAACTTGATGAATAGAAATTAAGGAAATAATCCATCTCGGCTACCAACAGCTTGGAGAATCCTTTTATTTTCAAACGTTCACTGCCACTTTGTCCCTTGCTTTTATTTATTGCCGTTTTATGGCGTCGTCGCAAGCTTTTCCAGTACGTTTGACATTCATATCCTTTGGTAAAAAAAAGAGTTTTTGTTGCTCTTTATTAATTATAAAAAACATAACAGAATATTCAATATAAAATATAAATCCCTGAGTGGCAATCAATAGATTTCGCGTTAATACTACTTATATTAATATGTTAAAATAAAAATTTCGGGCGACCACCAGAGATGTAAATTTTTCAAGATATGTAATACAGTATGTCAAGAATGAGTTTTTACATTAAAGATATTTATAACTTTAGTGTTATTTCATTAAAAAAAAAGTTATTCTTATTTTAAAACAAAAACATTTTTTATTTTATTCATACATATTATTAATACTATTCACTAAGGTTTTCAACCAAAAAAAAAAAAATTCACTTTGATCAAAAAATAAGAAATAATTTAGTAAAAACCATTAATACTCAAATATTTCATTGTCAAAAAACTCTTTTCAAAAAGTAGTAATAATTTTGGTTTTTTTCCTCTATGAAGCCGAATTTTGTTGAACTTTTTTTTTAAATTCGTTTTCAAAATGTCTAAATATTGTTGCGCATCCATTGTTGTATCTATAAAGGCCAAATCTCCTACTCCTTTACTCGAGATACAACCCCAAACCATGATCACACTTTTTCCAAATTTCAGTCAATATTATATTTCGGTTTTCTAACGCTGTTAACGGTTTTTGCCAGACTTTTGTTGGGCCATCGTTATAGTGTAACATTATTTTGGTCTCATCGCAGAATATTACGTCGTCCCGATAAGTCACAGGTTGCGAAATGTTTTTCATAGCAAATGAAAAACGACTTCGTTTCTTTCGAAGAATATTTGTTTTTAACAAGACCCGCCGAACAGTTTCGTGGGAAATAACAGCATCACATTCGTCTTTAAGATTCTTCGAAGGGTCCTTGTTGAAATTTTTGGGTCCTGGACAACATTTCTTATAAATAAGCGCTCTGTGCGATTGTTAATTTTAGTCGTGGGACCACTTTTACGTTTTAGTTCTAACCTACCCCCTCTTTTTCAGCACGATTAATCACAGTGTAAATGGTGCTTCTTGATACCGAAAACCTCTCTGGCAGCTCCTGAGCACTTGTGCCCAAATAGTATTTTGTAATAAATTAGTTGAATTATGTACATCTTACGATAACCGTTTTCCTGGCATTGTTTTTAACTCTTTATAACACGTCTGCCGTACAAAAAATTGGCATACATGCTTTGGTACATTGGTATACATGCTTTTTGAAACCACAACGAAAATAGATGTACATACATCAAAATTAACGGTATTAGACCGCTAATTATTTAATGTTTACAAAAGAGTTTTTTGACAATGAAATATTTAAGTATTAATGGTTTTTACTAAATTTTTTCTTATTTTTTGAACAAAGTGAATTTTTTTTTTTTGTTGTAAACCTTTGTAAATAGTATTAATAATATGAATAAATTAAAAAATGTTTTTGTTTTAAAATAAGAATAACTTTTTTTAACGAAATAACACAAAAATTATAAATTTCTTTAATGTGAAAACTCATTCTTGACATACCTACTGTATTTTATAAAAATAAATAAACTTACTGCTAATTCCAACTGTTTTTGCTACTTCCGACCAAACACTTTGTTTGATATGGTTGTTCTTAGAAGAGCTGTCGCTCAAATCATACAAACACTCCCTTCCTGGCTTTTTGATTTCAGAAATTAACTTTAGGACAACAGCTTCTGATAACTCCATCTTAAATTTTTATCTGAAGGACAAAGAAAATGTAGAAATTATACAGCAAATTGCTTTAATATTACAACTTACCTAATGTAATATTTTTCAATTTCAACTTTTTCTCCAATTTATTTATTTTTGCCGCCAATACTTCTTTTTTTTTTTTCTTATATGTTTTTTCTTAAGGCTAGTTCACCCACAAGTTTCGGAAACATTTTTGGTTTGGAGAAATTTCTTGTTTACTGAGGGTTTTCTGCAAAATGATTCAACCATTTAAGAAACTTTGTTCGTAACAACAGTGCTGCCATATTTAATTGAAAATGACATAAATACATACATATGTGCATAAACTTAAGTTAATTATATTTTTTTATTTATTTTTCAATTTATTTCTGTTTATTTTCAATTTTAACTTTTTCTCCAATTTTTTTATTTTTGCCGCCAATACTTCTTTTTTTATTGTTTGCTTTTTGTTTACATTTTTTTAGTTTACCATACTGAATTTTTAATACAAATGCCAAACAATATGGCATGTCTCTTGTATAAATTTCATATGATGTGGCAACCTTTTCTAAAATGGTTCCGACCAAATTTAAAATTAATTTAATTGTGCTTTCGCACACGAGACTATTTTTTAAGTCGCACAATTTTTGTTCTTTCAGTCAAACACGAGTCTATTTCATCTGGCATAAAATTGTATACATATACTCTGCTTTGTGTGTATTAGTTTCTTTCTATACTACTCAACGCACAACGAAAGACTAAATATGCTCTACACAAAAAATTTTTCTGAACCTGCTGTTTTATAAATGTATGTTTTGTGTTGTTTATGTATTGGTTTGTGAGGGGTAGAAGCTGGTTGAAAAATTATGCCAGCAAAAAACCACTCTCCTCGCCTCTCTTGCCAACAAGCTACCATTTTGTACCAGCATAATTATTCTCGTGTGTGATTGCCCACTCACACTGAGAGTTGTTTGCACAAAATAATTTCTCTCGCATTCTCAAAGAAACGTCAAACTACATATAAAAAAATTTTGTTCGAACTAAAAATGTTTCAGAAACCTGTAGGTGAACCAGCCTTAATTTTCTAACACTTGATTGCTTTTCTCAGCTGTGTATCTGTCAAAATAGCAACAAACCTCAGTTGCTATACATAAAGCGAATTTTTGTTTCAGTTGCGTTGTCGGATGGTAACCCATCTCAAATTGGAGACGAATGTCAACACAAAACGTGTCGCCGAGTACTAAACGCAAAAAAGATTGTCTCTTCACCATCCGCACAATGTCATCCTGTGTAAACGCACAAATACTATTACAACTACTAAATATAATTGCAGAATTTAGTACCCAGAGTTGTTTTATACACAGTCCCAAGGATGGCATAACGAATTTTTAAATTGTACCAATTTGCTCCAAATATTATACTTTATTGCAATTAAATTCATTGTACTGAAAGTAACATTTTCAAATATATGCTATTTTATGCTATTCTTCAATTTTAATAAATAAGCCATTTGTATACCATTGTACTTCTCGAGTAAGAAATTGTACCAAAAATGGTACATTTGTAACAAGTTTGCCATCTCTTAGTTGTACCGAGTACTTACGCCAAGCGACTACACATTTGACATTAGTTGTTGTTCGTTGCTCGGGCAGCGCTGTTGCGTTTTTCGTCCCATTTGGTTTTTTATTTTTTAAGTAAAATCTTTGCTCCAAAGTGTAAATACCAATCGAAAAAACGCAAAACGGTATATTTTCCTAACAAGAGTGGCGTTCAAAACAGCTTCCAACTAAAGGCAAATGCCCGTTGTTTAATAAATAAAGAAAATTTTCTCATATAAATTATATAATTTATGGAATAAAAAGTAAAAATTATTTGTCAATTGCCATTGTCGTCTGTCTGCTAAGGGAAACAAAAAGTACAACCAACAACCATAATTTATTAGTAATAAAATAAAAGAAAACAACAACAACGAATTATCAGAAAGAAAGAAGGAAAGAAAAATTATCTTCCTTCCCCCATGATTAAAAACGCAAATAAATAAAAACCATTACAAATATAATAACAAAATTAAGAAATTATCTTTGATCTGGGAAAATACAATTGATTAACGTTACTAATGATAATTTAGAAACGAAAAGAAAAACAAATTTCAAGTAGTGCAAAACAAGAAAACCACAAAGAGGAGAGTACAAAGAAGTATAGAAGAAAGAAAAAAAATATTGTATTAATAAATGTTGTTGTTGTTTATGCTAAGTGAGCATGTTGAGTTGTTAGTTCGTGTGCGTGTGTGTAAGTGTTAAATTTATTTGCCTGACTCCACGAGTAAGCAACAATACGAAATAAAAATTGTGCAAATGAATAATAAAAGCAAAACAAAATAGAAAAAATTACAACAGCAACATTAGCAAAAGAGTACCAAGCAGCGACATCCCCAGCCATCATCATTGCACATTTTCCCAATTGTTTCTTTCCTTTTTCTGTTATTATTTTTTTGCTTGTGGCAAAAACAGAAACATTTGGTGCATTTGTTTTAATTTTGTTGTAAAAAATTTGTTGTCGCTGGCGTTGTGTTCATTATTTGTTTGCATTTGAAAACCAGCTAATTAAGTCAAAATGTCGTCTGATGACAGCGAGCTGGACCCGCGTATAAAGGTGAGTCACAAATTGATTTATTATTATTCGACATGTCATACATTGTATATCAATAAATGGTAAACGATATTTAAGTATGTATGTGGTTTGTTTATTTAAATATAAATAAAGGAGTATTTATGTATTCTTTATATTATTTATAATAATCGCCCGTGTGTGCCATATTAAGGCTGAAATTTGGTGTTTGTGTGCCCTTGACAAAAGCCTGCTGACAACCTTAACATGTCCATTAACGAGCTGATGAAGAGCAGCGATTACTGTTTTCAATTTGATTTGTAGTTTGACAGGCAGCAGGTTTTAGTAGTTTATTCCCTACCTATCTCACTAAAAATAGTCCCTGACCGTTGAATCTGGCTTTGCAAACTTTTGTGTCACCCCATTGCCTCTACTGACTATTGTTGTGATTCAGCAACGATTCGTAGGTGGAAATGACATTCTTAGGGTTTTTTCCATTGAATTCAGTGGTAACCCCCATACGTTTAATTTCTCTATGTGATGCACCTTATGCGTCTTAAACGATTTTTACAGCAATGTTTTGTTTCTGGGCTAATCTAAACAGTATATAAATATTGGTGGGAATGGACTGTATAAGGTTGGGTACAGAACTTAACTTACGCTCCAGGCAAGTCAAAATTTTGCGTTATTCACTTGTTACCGTATTATCACTGTAAACGCTGACTATCATTCCTTTTCATCGTTGTCATAAAATAACTCTAAAAAACCATCGAAGAAGATGCACATATTATGCGACATTCAAAACTATTTCCGGGTATTATCTTGAATAAAGGGTCCGCCAAATAACTTTTTTTTTTTGAAAATGCTTTAAAAAAAACTACTGAATATTTTCTCAAATTTCTTTTTTTTTATTTGAAAGTACAATCCTACCGGTTAATAATGGAAAAAAAATTCATTCAAATGGCTGCCTCGGCTGGCCAAGCAGTAGCCTCCAATTTTTAAGCACATTATCGATTGTGTGCAGCTGTATTTCACCAATGGCTTCACGAATATTGTCCTTTAAAGCGTCAATTGTCTCTGGCTTGTCGGCGTAAAACTTATCTTTGACGGCACCCCACAAATAATAGTCCAACGGAGTCAAATCGCAGCTCCGAGGTGGCCAAACGACATCAGCTCTGCGGCTGATAATGCGATCTTCAAAAACAGGGCGCAAAACATCGAGTGTAGCTACGGCTGTGTGGCACGTAGCGCCGTCCTGTTGAAACCAAATGTTGCCAATATGCTCCTCTTCAATTTTTGTGAACAAAAATTCGTTCAACATGGCCCGATAACGATCGCCATTGACTGTAACGGCCACTCCTTGCTCATTTTCGAAGAAAAATGGCCCAATTATGCCTCTGGACCAAAATCCGCACCAAACAGTGACTCGTTTTGGGTGCGTCGGCTTTTCAATGTATGCGTTTTTCTGTGCCCTAAATCCGACAATTTTGCTTGTTTACATACCCGCCTAGATCAAAATGAGATTCATCTGAAAAGATGATTTTTTTGCCGCAATCGGCATCTTATGTAAGTCGATCGCAGGCCCAGTTAGCGAAGCGAAAACGCGAATACACAACCATATTCGTTCAGCGGAAGGATAAAACTAATTATCTGTCAAATCAGACATGAGCTAAGTGTTACCATTCACGAAATAAGCACTAGTTGAAAAAAAAAACGTTAGATGGCGGACCCGATAGTTGCCTACTTACAGTCTTTTGAAACTACCGCTGTTGTGAATGTTAACAACAGACTTTACATTCCTATGATAGACGCAGACACCCATGTTGAATGCTAATAGAAAGTCATTTCATTTACCTCAGCTCCAGTAGGCGCTATGAATTCTTTGGAACTCTCTTAGATGTGCACGTGGATGACGCCATTATAACTGATGTGATTAATGCTTATAGTGACCTGGGGATCGGTTTTTGCCAGCTAAAGATTTTGAGTATATATTTTTTAGGGGTATAATCAACTCTTTTCCAATGAGTCTGTACTCTGGATGAGGTACGGGGCTCAAATAGTATCAATCGATTGATTGAATTGGATAGCTTTGATATCCAATACCACTTTTCAGATGTTGATTTTTGCAGAAATTCTTATAGTGATAAACCAATGATACCATAGCACTGGATCCAAGTGATAATTGTGGGCCTGTCCTTAGTCCTTCTTCTCAAAATTACAGTACAGCAAAAAGTAATTTTATGCCTGATTTCGATTTGTACATTCATAATTTCAGCCTTTTGTTTCCAAAACTTAACTTCAGCTTCAAACTTCTTACCTCAGGATCTTGTTAATAGAAAATATTTAGATGTTTTTTTTTTACAATATTTTAAAACTATTTTCCGTATTTCTATTCTCTCAACTAATCTAAATTGTCTATCAAGCTATAAAAACTATAAATACACCATTAATTTCGTTTACACCTCATTTTAGTTGAAATAAAATGCGTGAAGAAATTTTCAAACAATAGCATTCCCGATAGTAGCCAGCCATCATTGTACATACGACGTATCAGTTGTTGCTCTTTGCATGGTGGGCACAATATAAGGGTATAGACTACAAATTTGTATAGACTTTGTTCGCATTGCCAGAACAACAACGTGATTTGAATTTTGCATTTTAAAGTCTTTTGTTTTGATTATTTCAAATAATTTAAACGAAACAAAAAAAAAAATGAAAGAAAAAAAATTCCAGAAATGCTTGGCATGTGGTTGGTGGTGGTGTGTTGTTATTAAAAAGGCCCACACTTGGTAAACAATGGCCTGGAAATTTATAGAAATAGTAAAAGTAAACCTAACCACATGCCTTTTAAAGCTACAAAGAAAATTTTTTTTTATTTAAAATTCAAATAAACAAAGAAAAACAAAATGCAATAATTTAAATTGATTTGAACTTGTTTTCGTTAAATGGCAAATTGAATTGAATGACCTCTTTAACGCACCATTTATCTCCGTGTGATATTAAGCAAAAATTAAATAAAAATTTTTACAAAAAATTCGAAAATAAAAGACAAAAATCGAATAAACAACAATAACCAGTTTTATTGGTTTTGTTAATAAAACAAAAAAACCACAATATTTTCGAATAAGCAATGTCACCAATATTATTAACAAATCGTCATGGAAAAACAAAATTAAAAAACAAAATAAAAACAAACAAAAAAAAAACCATAAATCGTGTAGCAATACTTCCGACATCATTTAAGTATTAAATTCCATTAGTTTTTTATTAAAAACAAAACAAAAAAACTCAACAAATTTTTTAAATTTCAATTTAAAAATGCCTCTTTGAAAATTTTCATTTTATGGTTGATGTGACATTGTGGCTTTGGAGGGCGTAACGTATCAATTTTTCTCTTTTTAAATCACGTGTGGTTAAATTATATAAAAAAAAAAATTAATTGTATGTATACGATGGCGGTTCCAAAATTGTTTAATTTAAGAAAGAAAATTAACTAAATTTGGGAAAAGCTTTCTCTATTTGTCAAAATAAAAGTAATTTTAGCTAGAATCATTTTTTCTAATGATATTCAATAGAGACGTTTATAATTGGAACTGCATTGCTTCTTACCATTGCTTCGTGCCATTCAACAATGTCTCTGTCCTTTAATTTGGTGGCAATGTTTCTTTACTTTACCTTAGAGCCATTTTATCAAGGTTAGGTTAGGCAGGCTATGGAACAGCTCCACCCAGAGACCAGAAAGTACAACACATTTGTGGTTAAATGCATTGCTTCTTACCATTGCTTCGTGCCATTCAACAATGTCTCTGCCCTTTAATTTGGTGGCAATGTTTCTTTACTTTACCTTAGAGCCTGTAGCCATTTTATCAAGGTTAGGTTAGCAGGATATGAAACAGCTCCACCCAGAGACCAGAAACTACAACATCTACATTTATGGTTAGATGCAGATGGATCTGCTTTTGAAACAACAATTTCCTGGCGAAACTAATGGTGTTTTCTTTTCTACAAAGAAAATGTCACCCTCTTACAAGGTACATTAAAAAATTTTTGACCAATCCTGTTGTAATGTCATTTTTTATTTGAGAAGAACATAACACAAATATTAAAAAAGGGTATGCCCTGTGTTTACCACTTATTAAGAAAATGAATGAGGAAATGCCAATTTGTTCAAAGGTGTTGCCAGATCGCTAATTTTTCGACTTCATTTTTTGCACGCTTTTTTTTATAACAAAAAAAAATATTTTAACACTGTTCTAACATTGAATGCAATTTTTTATACTGCTGACCATGTAGCTTTAATAATGTAATATTCCCTTAAGATTACTCCACAAAACAATGAAAAAATTAACTTCAAATTTGATAACAATACCAGGCGACTTTTTTTAAATTTCAACTGGTAGCCCTATAAATAAACAAAAGTCATCTGCTTTACAGGGCATTAGCAGCACTCTCGATTTATACAGGGCATAAAATGCAATGCCCTCCACCATTGGCAAGTGCAAATTATTTAGAATAAAACATACCACCCTTTCAGAGGGCGAAACATTTTTAAGAAACAAACGCAAAATTGTATTTTGCGTTAATAAAATGCACATTTTTTGGTAGAAAAGAAAACACCATAAGTGTAATTGATCGCGGTGTGTTCTGGGATCACCCGTTAACGTCTTTAATAAATCGTTAAGTCATATAAGGGTTCTGTTATCAAGGTAATGATATTTCAGTCTTCAGTGTTCTTCCGTCTTCCAATCTGTAATTTATCTCAAACCTGAAATACTATCTTACCCTGAACGCAAACTCTCAAAGAGATTGAAGAGAAAGTCCACATACAACTGCATTAAGACAAGTTGGGGTACTGGCCATTGAGGAAGATTCTTCTTCATTCAGAGGGGATAGAGACAATCTGAACTTTTACTAGACAATTATAGTGGAAAGAGAATTAAGTCTTGCACCAGACTATCCAGGAAGGTCTTGAGAATAATATCCGGCTTTCTGACCGGGCATTATACACTAAAGAAACATTTGTACAGAATAGAAATCGCCCAATGTATAGATTCTATGTAAATACCAGGACATTGGAACCTTTGTGACATATTTCAGAAGAGGCTTATCAGGTACTAAGCGGCAAGTTTATCTTACTAACAGCGCACAGCATCCTGAAGTTCGTCAAAGTAATGGGATAAGGGGATTACATAGGACTGTTAAGGGCAGTAAAATAGATCGTTTGGCTTCTCAAAGACCGCATTCAACTGCATTTGGTCATTCGGGCTAATGCTTTTTGAAAATAGCCAATAAATAATCCCATGAAAATCAGGCGTCTCAACTTTGTTTGCAGATGAAATTAAATTCATCTTCTTTGGTCACAATTCATCTTCTGAAGTCCATTGCTTTGACGGCTGCTTTAACACATTCTCGCTTAAACTATTGTAAGATAATGCGGCGCATCCTTCTCATCTTGAAATTTTTCGTCATGAGCAGTATACGCAACCACTTTATGGTACGATACGTCGAATGCTCTGTCACCCAATGTTTAGGGTCATAAACGAGGTATGCTTATGTATTTCATCTATACATTAAATTGGCTAATTTTAATACCCCCCTCGTATAATTCCCTTGAAATATTAATTATAATTAATAATGCTGCTGTTTATTATATAAATTTCAAAACTGAAATTTTTTCTATAAATTTACAGGAAATTCCAAAAGTTTTTCCAATAATCCATCCATTCATTCCAGCGTGTAGCGTGTAAAATTGTTGTTTTGTTTGAAAAAATCTCTACCAAATCCAAAACGAAATCATGAATTATTATTATGGTATGCGCAATTAGCCAACAGGTAGAAAATGAAAACAAAAAAACAAAAAACTCTCAATGAATGTTTCATATGAAATGCATTTAATGAGTTTGAAAAACATTTATTGTATTCAATAGGAGGAATTTTAATTTATTTTCTCGCTACTGGGGGGAAAAAAATTCATGGTTAAATTGTTTGTAAACAATGGTTGTTGGTGGTGAGGGAAAAAAATCCATTTTCGAATGCAAATTTACGTGGGATTCAGATTCATGGATTATAAATTTCAATGCATGTAAATTCTGTACGTAAAAACTTGTAGCCATTGAACTTTTTAAACAAATCAATGCCTGGTTGCCAGCTACTTTTAAATGCAGTGGTGTTAGATGGGAAAATATTGAAATTAAAATCCAAACAATATCTGTTTGAGTCGGCAGAACAAAGAACATTTAACAACACCCAGCCTTAAAAGTTAAGAAACATTGCAGGAAGGACCAGTTTTGGCTTTTATAACCTTTTTATTTATGAATACTTTCTGTTCTGCATAGGCTGGCTGTATTTCTACTATTTTAATACCAAAGTAGAAGATAGTAGGTGGAATCTACTCTACTAATGAATACTTTTTGGATATGTGTTCTGCATAGGCTTGATGTATTTCTTCTAAATAGAAGATAATGGATGGAATCTACTTGATATCCCTTTCAATGTCCGGCATATCTCTAAGTTTTATGGCTAGTGTTTTATATTTTTAGCCTTGCTTGGGGAGAATGATCGATATTGTCGAAAAATGTGGCTTGCTGCAGGTATTCCACTATATATAAATTGAAGCCTAAGTTGTCCTTAATAAAACCCAATTAGTAGTACATATATCCCAAATAATTTTGGAAGTTGAGAAATCAGGCTAGAAACATTCACTATGTTAATATAGTCTGGGGAGGATGATCGATATTGTGGATAAATAGGTATGCTGCAGGTATGCCATTATATGTCCATGGTATCAAGGATTCTAAAACAGGTTTCCTTACGATCGGGCGTTACTAGCGACCAGAGATATACACAGAGCGCCATAAGTGAGTCAACACCCACGATAATTTTAAATTTTCTATTAAAAAAATATACTTGTAGCACAACAATAATTTTTGCGATTTTTTTGTTTTAACATTTTATAAGTAATAAATAAACGTTTTTAATTTATGGAAATTTATTCGACTATTCTCATTTACTTTTCTCGCTATCCTAAGAAAATGAATTATTTCAGCGATGTTTACTCACTTTTGACGCTCACTGTAGGTAATGGAGCTAATTGTTTTTTTTTTTTTCAAATAAGCAAAAAAAGAAAGTATTCCGTATAAATGCGGCTAAATCGGATAAAAAATGCACTTGAGAGGGAAATGGACCTAGAGGGCTGGATAGCCATTGTATCAAGGATTCCAAACCTGGTGCCGTTACTTGTGACCAGAGATATAGGTAACGAAGCTAATTGTTTTCTTCAAATAAGCAAAAAAAAAGAAAGTATTCCGTATAAATGCGGCTAAATCGGATAAAAAACGCACTTGTGAGGGAAATAGATCTAGAAGACTGGATAGCCATTGTATCAAGGATTCCAAACCTGGTGCCCTTAAGGTAGGGCGTTACTTGTGATCAGATATATAAACGTCGAAATTAATACAGGCGACAAAGCTAATATCTTTCTCAAGGGCAAAAATAAAAAAGGCAAGTTATAGACCAAAAAATGCAAGTCATCGTTCAAAAAAATTCAAGTCATCGATTAAGAAATGCAAATCATCAGAATGATTATACAGGATACCAATTTATTATTTAAAACCTAATTTTGACTCAAAAATTTAATGACAATTGCTGATAATTTAACAAAACTGCAGGGATTTTTGCTAGGTACCCGTATAATTTTTTTAAATTTTATATTGTTAAAAAACTGCAGATTACAAAGATTTGTTGAAATCTGTACGTTTGAATATAATTTCCTTTAAAATAATATGTATTATTTTATATTTTTAGTTTAAGTATTTCTTTTCTTTTTATTCTACTGACGCTGTACCATATAAAAATTCACGTTTTTAACATGTTATTCTTGTATAGTTTCTTTATTTTTTCTGTTTTCTGTAACATATTGTACAATATGAGTACAATACTTATGTACTTGGTTTTTTTGTTCATACCCTTTTTTTTCATAAACAATTGAAATAGTAGCATACTACTCAGCTGTATAAGTACTGTACTGTACATGTCTAAAAACGTGCCCTTAATCAACCGAAAAAAAAACTACAAACAAAGTAGTACTACCCTAGTACCCTTCTCTGATATGTTTTTTTTATTTTCTTTGAATTTAGTTTTAGTTTTCAAATAGAGGTCAAAGTTTTGTGATTCTAACGAAATTCGAATATACTAGGTACAACAATTCTTGAGGCATAACAAACGTGCATAACTAGTATATCTACATACCTCTACAACTGACGTCAATTTGAGCACGTTTATATCATATATACTTGGAAATAGTTTTCTATACCTTTATTATTATATTTTTATACACGCATTTATATATTATTTATATTTCAACACAAAATTTCTTAAGGATCACTCACTACTCTCTCACTACTTGTTTACCCCTTAAGGTGTTATCTCAAGTTTTTCAAAGAAAATAAAAAATTTGAATATGTATAAAGTATGTTGTTATTAGGTTTTAAAGCATTTTGGCATTGAAGAAATACCTTTATTATTGTTAAAAATGAATCATTATATATTAGCAAAGAATATGGATATAAAGAATGCGCATCATGTAGAAGTAAAATTTCTTATGGCGGGATGTACCAGTAACACCCGCTCTCACCAAAATCTCTTTTAAAAATCATTTCTTGATGAGGGAGGGAAGACAGGAGAAAAATAAACACAAACAAAGAGCGTAACAATGTGTTGCTCTCATCGTACGTATGTATATGCGTATGTACGATTATGTATGTATGATCGTTGTTATTGTTTGACCAAAGACTATAAATATGTAAAGATGTTGCACACAGTGTATTTAAAATTGACAAAATTTTGTGCTTCTTTCTTATGAAAGCTGAATCGTCGTTCTCACTCTCATGTTAACTGAGAGAAAGAAAACAAAAACGACTCAGTGCACTTATTGTACTCAGAGAACTTATTATACTTAGAGAACGTATTGTTATTTTCTCTAAG
Source organism: Sarcophaga caerulescens (assembly GCA_927399465.1). Classification (NCBI taxonomy): domain Eukaryota; kingdom Metazoa; phylum Arthropoda; class Insecta; order Diptera; family Sarcophagidae; genus Sarcophaga; species Sarcophaga caerulescens. The sequence goes on from OV656868.1 coordinate 87,632,105, forward strand.
CAATTTATTCTCATATGCGTGTATACGTGTGTGCATGTATGTATACATACATTGCCAAATAAAATAATAAACAAACTGAAAGATTTTTTGTTTTCACAAATTGTATGTGCAAATAGCCTGTGGAAAAGAAATATTACCGTTTGTTTTATTGTAGGGTAAGAATATGTGTTTTATTGTTGTAGAAATGAAATTATATCGATTCGCACCGAATTATATATTACTATTCAATTATGTATGTATGTATTTACCATATGTGTCTATTTTTGTATAGAATGAAGTTGTGATAAAACGAATGCTTTTTTTGTTTAGTATTTATTAAATTTATTTATCATTTTAATGCTTCAAAATTTTAACTTTTTCCATACTGGATAATTTGAATTTGTATGTTTCCCATGTGGAATGCTTCCGTAGTAAAACAACAATTAGTAAATTAAGCATCTCCATTCTGTGTTTATAACATTCGTTATTTTCATCAAACCAAGGAATAAATTGTATTTTTTGTATTTTTTTGCCAACTACAAATGTTTTTTTGTTTTTTATAGATTTATTTTCTAAAAAAATTTTTTCCAAGACTTATATGAATTTTGCAAACTTCAAAAAATAAATCAGATGGAGCGCACAAACTTCCAAAGTCGGAATCTTTTATATAATTTTTTGCATAAACGAACATTTCTGAAGGATATGACAAAATTTGCGCTGGTTTGATTATATCCACACGACATTTAACGCAAGATATTCGTTGATCTATGTAACCAACAAAATATAGACTTGATGTTAATTCAATTGGCACATTGTTGGACGTAAAACAATCGGTGCCTTCATTAAAATATTCCTTATTTTAATCGTATATATCTGCGACATCTATATCAGGGGTATGTGTACTTTCTGATATATTTCCAGTCCTATCAATATCTTCTAAAAATATGATTTATGATTTTAATTATATATTATATTTATTAAACGTTTTGTTTGAGCATGCACTACAATTTTTAAATTCACACTTTTTATAAAACAATTTTTCAGTTTCAAATGTCCACACAAAATGTGGATTTTTTATTTCGGTGCGAATCGATATAGCTTCATTTCTACAACAATAAAACACATATTCTTACCCTACAATAAAACAAACGGTAATATTTCTTTTCCACAGGCTATTTGCACATACATTTTGTGAAAACAAGACATCTTTCAGTTTGTTTATTATTTTATTTGCCAATGTACAAGCACACACGTATACACGCATATGAGAATAAATTAGAGAAGAGAACAATACGTTCTCTGAGTATAATAAATTCTCTGAGTACAATAAGTGGCAGTAGCCGTACTGCCAAGGCACATCTAACAGGTAACCGTAAGTGTACAACAAGTACAACAATGCAAAAACAACAGGCATTTTGTTTTTGTTAAAGCGTACGCGTAATGTCAAAAAAATTAACCCTCAAACCTCTATAGGAAATTAATAAAAGCAATTAAAAAAACTAAATACATTTTATATATTGAAATTTCTTTTGATTTTTATGTCATGCTTAATTACGCAATAGTGGGGCACCTATAAATTAAAAAAAAATTATTCCATGCAGTCAATAACATTTCCACTTTATCTAAAGAACATGTTTTTATATGGCCATCGATAAAAATGGCAGATGCTAACGTTATTTGTTATTGGTCATAGTTTTGGCACTTAGTTGGAGAGACCGAAATCTTTTTTTGGGTAATTCATCAGCCTCGTCTAAATAAATATAAATATAGTAAATCTAGGTTGTAGTTTAAAAGATATATGGATTTAGTGTTAAAAGCTTAAATATTATTAATCATCTTCCAAAAATTTTAATAAAATTGGCTTTGAAATAGTAATCCTGAAGAATTTCTAGAGTGCGTATCGTTAAGGATACATCCGGTACATATGAGGGTTTATAAATGCGAAAATGATTATCGAAACAAAACAAACAAAAAAACAACAAAATTTTGACATTTAAAAACGCATCAGCTGTTGACATAGTTTTACCTGTTAGATTTGCCTTGCGTACTGCCATCGACAAATTTGGCACTGGCAGTGCAACATCTTCATATATTTATACTATATATATATAAATTTTATAGTCTTTGATCTCATCGCGATGAGAGCAAAGAATGAGAGCAACGCATTGTTACGCTCTTCGTTTCTGTTTACTTCCCTCCTATCTTTCCCCCCGCGTCATGAAATATTTTTGAAAAATATTCCAAAATATGTTAAGATGCACATTCTTTATACTTTATTTTCTTTGATATTAGTTAATAATACATACAGTGAATCACAGTGAAAATGGCCCACCAGTATTTGGTTAATATATATTAAAAAGGAAGAAAATAAATATTTTTGTTTAAAATAAAGTTTATTTGGTATTCAATATATATTATTTCTTTAATAATAATATACTGCGCCATTTTCATTGTGAGATAATTTTGAATGAATTAATAATGTAATTAAAAGCATTTTTTAGTTCCTTATATTGAATACCAAATAAACATTATTTTAAACAAAAATATTTATTTTATTTTCTTCCTTTTTAATAAATATTAACAAAATACTGATGTAATTTCATGGTGGGCCATTTTCACTGTGATTCACTGTACATACAATGTATAACATACCTTAAGGTCTTTCTTTATACAATACAATTGAAATATTTCCTTAAAGGTTTTTTGCATAACCAAGTATTTTACAAATATTTAATAAGTATTTTAAATTGCTTGAACAAAAAAAAAATTAAAAATAAAAAAACTTACTTGGCAGCGGTGGGATTCGAACCCACGCCTCCGAGGAGACTGGTGCCTTAAACCAGCGCCTTAGACCGCTCGGCCACGCTACCTTGAGTTAGTAGTAGCGTAATATGTTGGTCTGTCATTTCATGTGTGTAAAGTTCTATTCTATTTTTAGAATGCTAACAGATTTATGTTATTTAAATAACTGTGTTCAGTACAGTGGTTAACATATAAAGAGAATTAAATATTATTTTTTTTTTACAAATTATTTTCAAATTTTTTTTCTTTTGAAATAAAAACCTACAACTTCAACTTGTTGCAGTACTTACCAAGCACTTGTATCTGCTGTTTACATTTTCTAATGCCAAGAATATTCGTATAGTCTTCAATCGCTGTATTGATCTTTTTTGCCCGCTTTTGTCATTGTATTTATCATCTAATAATGCCTTCTGTCTGCAGCGATCATTCCTAAAGCTGAAATATTCCAATTAATATAGCTCACAGTTAGGTAGGTAGATCGAGGTGGCTGTCCATCCAAGAGAACTGGATGGAAACACTTAGACCACACTGGGCCCATTGTGTTACCACAGTTCTTCGCTATCCCCTAGTCCCGAAACCACTCGGAGCTCCCGATTAAGTGATTTAAACTGCCAATGTCAATCCTTGCCAGTTCCTCTAGATCAGCGGTCGGGGAACTTTTTTAATCATTACCCCAAAATATTTTTGTGTAAGTCGATATTACCCCATTGCGAAGAGCAAAAACAAAAAATGAAATCGCTTCTTTTTAGCATCTTTCATATTAATCAATCAACGAACTCATATTCTAAACGTTTTTAAAAAGGTAAAAACGTAACAATATTTTTTACCCACAAAGTTTCATTTTTACCCCTTTTGGGGTAATTTACCCCGGTTCCCCGACCGCTGCTCTAGATCAACCATATAGTAAGCACCTAAGTACTTCTTTCTCCTCCGACAAAGAGCCGGGCATGTACCCAGCAATTGAAGAACAGTTTCCTCCTCTTCCTCAACCCTGAAACTTCTGCAGAAATATTAGCAAGGTGTCCAAGACTAATGCGCCTCACATTCGTACCCATAATGCAATGCCCCGTAATGACCCCGACAAGCACACCCAGCTCACAGTTAGTCATCTAATGTCTCTGTTCCAACAGATGAGCATATCGGTTTCTCGAATGATCTTTCTCTGACTGCAACTATCAGTGGTTTTTCATTTTCGCAAGTTGTGTAGTCCTACTAAGGCATTTAAGCTTTCTCTTACTGGCACCAAACACTAAACCTAAAGTTAGTCAGGGATTTCCTAATCCAATTATAGGAAAACCCCGTAAAGATTGAGGGCAACCGTTTGGTAGCAGTTGACATCTGTAATATCAATATGGCCACTGGGAATCCAACTAGAGTTACATTCATCTATTTACCCTAAAATTTTAACTAAATTAAGAAGGCTGGGATATATTCTTTCGATATTTTCAATAATTCTTTGAATGGATCATCTCAGCAGTGACCCTTTGGTGCTCGTTTTTAAGCTCTGAAATTATTTCTGATTTACTTTTTGAGACCCACAAGAGAAAAGCGAAATTTTTAAAAATTTCAACAAATTTCCTTAACGTATCCCGTGGCCTAATCAAAATCAGTACCCGATTATTGAACGAACTACCAGCTCTCTCGTCAATATACATAGTTGTTGATAGATTTGAAGAGTAAAATTTCTATTATGGCGGTTCGATTGCGCCTTCATTCTTATTGCTATAATGTGTGATATAAAATTCCTGATTTATGTTCCAACATTCTATGCGTCCTATCTACCAATTAAAAGTCATGCAATTGATTTGATAGATTTGACATTTCCATGTCTTTTTTGTGTCAATTTTTATGCTTTTGATGAATAAATGATTGTCTCATTAGCTAAGTGGGAATTATTCGATTTGTAATCTCTTTTGTTTTGCCCTCTTTTGTGCCTCTCCCCTTAGTATTTTGCCAAAAGGTCAGTCGGCACAATTGGCAAAAAATTAATTAAATACACACACACTTTTATTTCTTTCTACCTTTTTTTGCCAAACACATTAGGGCAAATGCTTGTTTCTTTCATTCTCCATTGTAAAAGGATAATAACCTGGAAAACGAAATAATAAAAATATAGTCAACACGACATTATGTCCTTAATATATTCTCGTTATGTGCACAAACATATACACTAACAAAATACACTCACAATACAAAGGAAAACAAAACCTTCTAAATAAACAGCATTAACCTAAATACACACACACACATACACAGACTGCCTTAGACACATAAGGACATTTGAAAGGACATACTGTGCCACCGGTTATGGCAAACATTTGTTACAAAGTGGTAAATGTGCTAGAAATTTTCTCTTATATTTATGTACATGTATTTGTGTATGTGAGAGAGAGAGAGTATTTGTGTGAGAACTTTAAATAAAAGTTAATATCCTGTATAACAATGTAACTTGAAAGTGAAGTGAAATTTTTAACATTTCGTATAAATAACGTCTAAAAATATGATGTAATCTTTTGCGTTTACTCTTTCAGCAATTTTTTACTCAAGTTTTTCTCTACTTTTTATTTACTTTTAATAGTTGATAGAAAATAAAATGGAATTCATTAAATTCTTGAGGTTAAAAAATCAATATACATTCTTTTCTAGAAACTAGAAATTCATGAAACTTGTTGAGAAATGAAAAAAAAAAAAAAAATTATGACCCAGAAAAAATAGCTGAATACCAAAGTATGTACATACATTGTCAGTCGAGATCATTGGGCAATTACGTATAATTACGATTTCCGTTTAACGCACCATAAATATTAAAAAAAAAAAAAAATAAATAAATTGGTTACGACTACGACTACAAATTATATTACAATTGACCACACCACAAAAGAAGATACTAACTGTAGAATAATAAAAAAAAAGTATCTGTTATAACAAGATACAAAGATAAACGATGGCTTTAAACCTCATAAATATTATGTATAAGCAAAGCACTTAAGATCATAACACTGAGAGAAACTATTGTATTCGTTTAAACTAAGGGAATATCCTTTTGTTGGAGAGTAAGATTCGGTTCTGCACCAAGATTAAGCTAAATTGGGCCAGATTTCATAGGTTTTCTGCGGTAAAGGCAAAAACTCAAGTTAGGTTTTGTGAATAGCGTTTTATGCTGCCAATACTGTAGCAGTTACTAGCATTGTTCTCCAACAGAAGATATTTCGTGTCCTACTTTATTCAGGATAATGATGAACGATCGCTGAAGCAAATGGTGCCCAATTAACTGCAATTACATTTTTAAGAAGTCGCCGTAGTCTAGTAGGTAGTGTGTTGGCTTATTAGACGAAAGGCCCGAGTTCAAATTCCAGGTCAGACATCAAAACGAAAATATAAAAATATGAATGAATAGCTTCTCAAAAATCTATCGTTCGGAGTCGACTTTAAACTGTAGGTCCCCCGTCACTCATGTATAAAATTAACACACACAACATGAGTGGTGTGAGAAGCTAGGACGTTGTACAATGGGTCAATTCGACCTCCGGGTACTGTACTTGTCACAATTGACAAGTACACGTCCTCTAAGCTAACCTAACTGCAATTACATGGTCGCAAGCCATATTTAAAGTATAAGTTTTTCACTCTCCGAATGATGTTGAGTAAATCTTTTATAGAAACACATCTGCTGACCCCCAGCATCCAATTTATACCAATTGAAAACGTACAATTTGGACCTAGCCAGCGCAATACAATTGCAATATGTACTTTATTTTCATTCTTCTCTAGTTTGAGCCGTATTGGGATGATCTTATGTAATAGTCCTGACAGAAAGCCTAATAATAATGAATATTATTGGATCCAATCAACATGTAAAATATCAACAATCAATCCAATCAACATGTCAAAAGCTAACATTGCCCAAAAACCAAATTTTAACTTCTCTCACTCGCATTAGAATGGTAATTGATGAAGTCTAGTAAGTAGTGTGTTGGCTTATTAGACGAAAGGCCCGAGTTCAAATCCCAGGTCTGACATCAAAACGAAAATATGAAAATATTTCTTTGGCAACTTCCTCTCAGCAGATTTCTGGCAAAAACTCAGAGCAAATAACATTTCCAGGATAAGTTTCTCAAAAATCTGTTGTTCGGTGTCGACTTTAAAAACTGTATGTCCCGCCACTCTTGTATAATATTAACGCACACAACATAAGTGGTGTGAGAAACTTGGTCGTAATCCTGACTAAAGGGTTGTAATGACCAATTATGTATGTGTAAGATAACGAACTGCTGTGAGTCGGCTCAAGTTTGTAAGTCGAAGTTATACTGCCAGCGGACAGCATTAATCGATAAAAGAGAAAATGTGTTCGATTCTTCAAACCACAATCATTGCCAGCAGTGCTGCGTCCGAATCTTCAAGAGCTTGGATCTGAAGGTTCTTCTGAAATTGCCCTATTTTTTCTCCTTGACATTAAGCTTACCACCTGTTGTAAGCCATGGCTTATGAAAATCGATTGTCCTAGTTTTAATAATATCTTACATGAGTTATCCCCAGTTAATTTTTTTTTTTTTTTTTATGAAACCCGCACTCAGGGGATGGCCCCTACTCATGCAGTGCATTGTGCAGGTTTTTTTTTTTTTTTTTAGGAAAGGTGGAAAGTGGGAAGATGCGAACGGCAAGGAAACGAGTTGCTGTTATCCCCAGTTTGGTGATTCCTTGATTGAAGAAGGAAGATTTTGTTATTTTTTTTTTGCATAGCTTTAGGAGCTCTAATACTTTTTTTCAGTGTATAATTTCTTGCGTAACTACTATCCTTCCTCTTATATTTTTTTTTTCATTACGTAGGAAATAAATTAATACTTCTGTAGATTTCGTCATGTGTAAACATTATATTATTAAGCTTGTTTTTTTTATTTAAAATTGTTGTAACTGCGACAACAGTGCCATCGTAGACGGCATATAAATTATTTTCTCATATACAACTAACTACACCCATGTAAAGAGCCATCAGTGCACGACCATCATCGTCGTCATTGTCATCATCATCGTCACCACCACCACCCCACCATTTATTTATGTATTTAATACAATATATGCATGTATGTATGTATGTGTATAATATAACATCATTATATTATTACATCAAATGACCAAAAAAGTAAGTAAAAAAGAAAATAAAATAAATTATTTCTGTTTTCAAATCACTATAAAAGTACAAATTATATACTCTACATACATACATACATACATATGTATGTATATGAATATACATATATTGTCTGGCATAAAAGTATTGGGTGGGCAATACTACAGTATTCTGTTATAAAGTGAATGAGCAAAAAAAATGCAACGCCAGAGATGAGGTGATGTGATGTGAGGGGCTTTTATGTGGCGAGGTGTATGTCGTTTGTTATGTAAACAAAAGAAATTTTATTCAACCATTATTGCTTTGGTCTCGTAATTGTATAAGACATACAATAATGATAGATGATGATAAAAAAAAGTATTTATTTGTAGGTGCTGCTGGTAGTTTTGCTATTAAATTACGTCTTCGTATCATATATCAACTTTTAATTAATAATAATAAGTCTTTGACGTATTTCTAAGCTAATCTTTAACGTCACTGTGTTATGATGGCTGGCAAAGAATTAAAATTTTCCATATTATATTAACACATACATCTTTACACCGTTTTTATGAAGTGAAATGGTACTTTAACTCAAATATAGTCCTAAAATAACACCTTTATTGTGGAGTAAATCAACTTAATTTGTCATATATATTATGAAGCAAAGCTCAAAGAGCTAAGAGATAACTTTGAAATCTTTAGTTCCGGAAATTAAAAAAAAAAGAGTCATATTGATCTCTCTCCCCGACGGGGAATTGAACCCCGGTCTCCCGCGTGACAGGCGGGGATACTAACCACTATACTATCGAGGATGTTAATTTAAATTATGTACTATTATTTTATATTTTATCAAAACATCAATAGCTTTCAAAAACATGAGAATTATCCTTTGGATGCAATAGCTGTGCCACAATCTATTCTGTGACAATTTTTTGACATTTGTTGACATTGTCACCGAGTGAGAAAAATCAGCTGCTTAACTGTCATTGTCTAGCATTGGAAACCTGATAACAAAGCTTTTAGTACAATCAGAAAAGATCGACTGAACTTGTTTACTGAGAAATGTATAGCTTTATAATGAAATTGATAGAATGCCTGAGCAAAATGATATTAGCTAGGAATTATAGTTAAATAGACATAATAGTATTACAACAGAAGTTTGTCGAGAACCTAAGTGGGATGCATTATCCTAAACTAAAACTAAAACCCTTGCTGTACCGGCACTAATTCAGTTGACTACTAAATCTTTCATGATATAGACACTGTGATGGCTGCGTTCTTTGTATCGTAACCTATTCGATCCTTTTAGAGGAGTAAATGTTAGTTATCCTGTTGCTTAGATTTCAAATTTGTTTTACTTTTTAGAAGTGATATTTCTGACTATTTTACTTATCCGTAAAAATCAAAACAAGCTTCATTCGAGGGCATAATGTTCATAATTGTTGGAATTTTCGTTTTTGTAATTTCCAAGATAGACAAGCTGCCGATTGTTGTGGCCTTGAGGTCGGACAAAAACGGTCTCATCGGACGCTGTTGGGACCTGTGGCTATTGCCTCGTTACATAAAAACTATGCGACAGTAAATTCATACATTGTTGAAGTGGACATCCACATCTTGGGGTTATAACTCAGTGCCACCTTTGCAATCTCAATGTATGTATATTTTATCCATGTAAACTTTCTTCTCAAGATGTCGTGCGAGATTTTAGCCTGTCTTTTATTGGGTGTAGCATATTCGACGTCGATATGATGGTTGGCAAGTAATTGCAGTCATCGTGTGTTGTTTTTAGATACACCCTAGATTTTGTGACCATATCGGGGCATGAACTTAATGTACGAATTGTACATTTGTGTTTAAGAACACCCTGCATAAGTCCATAAAATATTTCTTAATTTATGTATATAAACACTTAATAATTATATTGAAAATTTGTATTACAAAGTTGCAAAAATATTTGCAAATTTTAAATTTTATTGCTTCAGATCCAACCGGTTTTTTTTTTTACTTTACAATGGCAATTTATTATAAAGCTTTGTGGTCTGAAATCATGTAATAATTCTCATTTATGCTTAAAATAACCAAGTCAGTCCATAAATTTCCAAGAAAAGTGGTTTATTTTTAATTTAATTAAACAAAGCAAATGCAGTATTAAAAATTCCCTGATGTTTGGCCAATAACTATGTATATTTGATATGAATAATGAATATGTATACCCAGTTTACACGCTTTATTGGATACCAAAGGCTGAGACAGGTTTTTTTTGCTGCGTATTATTTTTCTTTTGTCATGGATATTTGCAAAAAAAAAATAATAAAAATTTAATTATGCCGGTCAGATATTATGTTGGGTTTTATTTTCTTTAATTTTTTTTTTTTAATTTTTTTAATTTTTGTTTTTATTATTATTTTAAACTTTTGTATGTTTTTTTTTTTGTTATTATCATATTCGCAAATTGTGTACTTACATATGTATGTACATGGCAATAATAGCAATAAAAACTATGGTGCTGAGTTATGTGAAAATATTAAAACAAAAAATTCCAAACAATATTTTGTTGTCGCTTTTTTAAATATTTCATCAGCCCATATCTACAATTTATAGGCCTTTTTTAATGTTATTGTTATTGTTTTTTTTTTTTTTGTCTTTTATTTCTTGATGAATATCAGATTTTATCTGTATTTTTTAAACATTTTTTTTCATCATATTTTTTGGTAAAAAAGTACAGAAAGACTATGTATTGTAGCCTGGGAAAAGTAAATATTTGTTGGCGATAAATTTTTGGGAACGCATGTGAAAAAGACACATTTTGCAAGATACTTATGCTTCAAGCAAAACACAAAAATTTTTTTTCAGACTCTTAAAGGGATATTTATGCCTTCTTTTTTTAATTTTAAGCAACAGGAAGGAACAGAGCAGGTAGTTTTAGAAGAAAATAAAAACAGGTTCGTACAGGAAACATAAACAACACAAAAATATAATCAAGATTGAGCCACTTTTTTCTTTTAATTGTAACGTTTCTTTTTTATTTTATTGTATTCAAAAAGAAGTTTTCTTCTTTTTATTAAAATATCTCTCTGTATCTAAAATTTCTTCTAAATATTATAGGAATTTTTTTTTTTTGTCTAAAATATAATTTTTTGTTGCAAGTTCACTAGCATTTAACCTTTTAAAATTTTTTCTTTATTATTTTTGTTTTTAATATAAATATTTAGTTTTTCTTTCTTAACTAAATTTTGCTGTTTTTATTTAATATGTGGCTTTAAAACAGCGTGACACACAGAAAACTTAACAGTTTTCATAACATACCCTCAATAGAATACGATGTTTAATTACAAAAATGAATCCATTTTGTTTCTCTTTAATAACTTATTGCCCTAGATTTGTTTTTTAATCTCCCACTGGGCAAAAAAAACAATGGCAAGCTTCTATTGGTGCTTAGTGGTTCGCTGGCAAATTATTCTCCCTAGGCTCTACTCTATCCTATCTATAGATTCCCAGGCTCTAAGTGCAATTGACTATGCCCTATATGGAAATAGATTTGATAGAAAATTTCCTACTAAAATTCCAAGCAGTGAAGACTGGTCCCTTGACATGATGAGCTCTGGGGAAATCTTTGGAAATCTATACAAGTGGAACTACTTTTAAGAATTAGATTAGGTCGGAGTGGTAGCTTCGATATCAAAAGCTCACTTGAGCATGCATAGCGGTCCGTTGTGACACTTTTAAGAATGGTTGGCATAATTTTCTTCGAATGATGCTCACAGAATGTCTTTTCTCTTCCCTGACTACATTAATGACTTTCAGTCCGATGCAACATCCATTAATGACGCTGCCGAACTAATCCGGAGTAGGAAATATCTAACTCATAACATATCTATCCTCCCTGGCAGCCAAGCACAGTACTCAGATATCTTGCGGGTGAAAAATTTAGTTCTAAAGTGGTTGGCTAACATACATATGCAGCAATCCACTTGATACACTGTCGCGGCAGTTTTACGGATTTTTGGTCACAATTGCTAGAGAAGGCTAACTCTAACCGAAAATCAATTCATAAATGAATACAGGTATACCTCTTACATCCGTTTAGCCATCTATTATTCAAAAGTGTGGTATATTTAGTAGCCCCTGATAAATGAATAGCTGAAGCGGAATTTTGCTTAATTGCTAGACTCCTCAGACTTGGTCAAAACTGAATACCAAATTGGATCGTGCGGATATCTCTGTTGCTGTATCTTTGCTCACTAACCCTAGTAAGATAAGGTACGTCTGCGAGAGGTACGCTTTTTCAGTTTTGTTTTCTTACTCTCACTTTTGATCACTTACAAGTTTCTCACGCTCAATTATCTCAGTCGTTAGCAGCAGGCTTGTTGTTGGTGGTCGTTTTTGTGCGGTAGGTTATTTCTTTTTTGAGAAATAAAGACAAACAAAAAATACGTCTTTTAGACGTATCGATATCTTTAACGTACAAAAAAATAACGTTATCTTTCTAGGGCTAATAATTGCGTGTTCAGTAGACTTTGCTTTTGTTTCAGATCGGCTGAGAATAAAGATTGCATTGCCCATTTTATTTGCCAATGTCCACAAAACTTCTCTAAGTTGGTTCATCCTTTCTCGATAGTATAACGTAGCTAACTATGGGTTCGATTCAATAAACCTTGAAGCTGATTTTAAGCTTGGTTCTGATGCTGATTATCAAAAATAATATTTCTATAAGCTTTGTTAACAATCGCCATTAACAGTAGCTATAGTCCTGAACATAATTTCTATTCCATTCGACAAATTTGGCTCTTTTCAATACTGATTCGGATTAAGAGCTGATAACGTTTGAAAATCAACTGTCAAGAATTCTGTCTGAATCAAATCAATAATGTTGTGTGGAACAATGCCCGGAGCGCTCCACCACCTGACCTTTAGGCTGTACAGGGTTTTGTTAAAAAAATTCTGAAAATATATGTCGATAAACAGGATTACAAAAGATTAAAAAAAATTGTGTTGGAACCAGAGATCAGCAACGAGTATTCAAAACGATGAGTAGATTCGAGTCATACTTATAATTTCAGCTACTTATACGCATTCATACTTATTTTAATATCATACTCATACTACTCATATTCAAAGTTAGAAATACTCATCGTACTCATACTTAACAATACGCACGATGTTGTTGATTTCGACTCTCCATGATTCAACATATACACGAAGCACAAAATAAGTATGATTCGAGTACGAACACCACAATACTCGCTAGAAGGTTGTGTGTGTGCTTTGCTTGCTGTCTTTGTCTTTTCTTTTCTATTCTTTTGTAAATGCAACAATAACTACTACTGTAAATTTTGATGAATGATTCGAGTGATTCGAATCATTCGTAAGTATTATAAGTATTTTTCTAAATTTAAGAATCTGAATGAGTAGGCGTATGAATCAAACAATGAATCGAATGTTGTAAGTTGATGTCAACGTTGTACTCATACTCATTGCAACCTATACTTATAAATCAATGTTGTAGCGAGTACGAATAAATCAGAGTAGTTGAATTTTAATACTCTTGACTCACTCATACTCAAAATTTCATAAGTACCTATGAGTAGCGAAAATACGATTCATTGCTGATCTCTGGTTGGAACTAGAATGGAGCCCATTTGCCATTCTTTCTATTTTTCCAAAACCGTTTGATTATTTTCTTATCACTCTGTAAATGTATTTTTTTTTACCATTTATGGCCAAATCATTATGGTATTCAAACAAAATACAAAAACAAAAAACAAAAATATTTGAATACCAAACACAGCGAATAACGAAATGCATCCATCCATTCATTCATTGTTTAAGATATGGATTTTAAAATGTATATGTATGTATGTGTGTGTATGTATGTGCATGCCTTTGAAGTATAGACAGGCATGTGGTACGGAAAAAGTCACGCTTGGGTTAACAATTTGTGTTATAGCCAGTCAGCTAAATACAGCCCCGTCAAACGCAATATTGTATTAAAACGTTACCATATCGGCACAGGAGGGGGCTAGAATAGGGAGTAAGTGTATGATTATAAACCAACATAAACAGGTTCTTAAGATTTTTATTCAAAAGACAAAAAAAAAACCAAAACAAAACAAAGTGGAATATACATACATACTGTAGAGACATATGATTACATACTCTTGGCCCCATAGTAAACCGTAAAAGAAGTTCAACAAAGGTGCGCCACAAGCAAAGTTAGACCTCATTTTAGGACAGCAAAAGAAACAATTTCATCATCATCATCAGCAGCAGTGTGCTTGCCATCGTCGTCATCGTTATACAAAAGCTGCTTTTATTTCCAGTTGAATTTTCTTTCTTTTCTTTGTATCGATTAATGGGCAATTTTTTGGTTGAAAAAAAAAAACACTTTTTTTTTAATTTTTTAAAATTTTTTTTTCTAAAGTTTATGGCCAATAACAATTGCCCTGTACTGTGCATCTACTATACTATATTTGGCTTATAATAGACTTTGTTTCAATGTTTAAATTGCATGTTTTTTCTCTTTATTTAATTGGCCTAACATGGCCATTTTTGACCAAAAAAAAAAATAAAAGCCAGCCTTAAAGGTTTTTTTTTTTCATTTTTAACAATTTATTTTTATGTTATGCCGTTTATGGTAAAGTAAAGTACCTACTCCCTCCAAAACCCCTTTCTTTCCTTTGTGCTTTGAAGTAAACCTTTCTTTCTCTTTCTCTTTTGTTTTTTTTTTCTTTTTTTTTTGGTATAAAATACTTGACTCTTCAAGTTATTTCGTAAAAATAAAAACGAAAACATTTGTTCAAAAAAAATTTATTGCGTCGTTCAGATTATTTTCTTCTGTATTTTTTATTTAAAATTTCCAAAACCAGTCTTCTTTACATCTGAAGAAATTTTATGTGTGATTTATTTTTTTTTATTTTCTTTTTCTATCTATTCTGGAAATTCTATTATTCTACATACTTTGAATAATGTCTGGCCTTTACAATTTCTTCTTTTTTAATATTTCTTTACATTTAATTTTTTGTTAGAAAGATGGTGGCACATTTTAAAGAAATTTCCTTCAAAATAGCTCTAATGATTCACAAAAAAAAAACTGGAATAATTATGTTTTGCTGTGGTAAATGATATTTAGTACTCAAAGACTTGTAAAGAAAGGAAGTTTTATAGAAAAAGTACCAAAATAAAGGATAATTAAAAAAAGGATGATAAATAGTTCAAATTTGTTAAAAAGTTTCAAAGACTTGTTAAGCATTTATACTCGAAATTATTCTATTATTCTCGTGGTATAGGTTTTCAGAATATTTTATAGAAAAAGTACCAAAACAAAGGATGATTAAAAAAAGGATGATAAATAGTTCAAATTTATAAAAAGAATTTAAGTATTTATACTCCAAATCATGAAGTCGCCGTAGTCTAGTAGGTAGTGTGTTGGCTTATTAGACGTAAAGCCAGGGTTCGAGCCCCAGGCCAGACATCAAAAAAAAAATACAAAAAGTATTTCTTCGGCGATTTCCTCTCAGCAGATTTCTGGCAAAAACTCTGAGAGTAAATAAAATTGCTATGAAAAGTTTCTCAAAAAATCTGTCGTTCGGAATCGACTTTAAACTGTAGGTCCCGCCACTTATGTATAAAATTAACACACACAGCATAAGTGGTGTGAGAAACTAGGTCAATAATCCTGACTGAAGGGTTGTATAATGACCAATGATGTATGTATGTACTTCAAATCATTCTATTATTGTTATGGTTTAGGCTTTCAGAATATTTTATAGAAAAAGTACCAAAAAAGGGATACTATCTTTTACCCTTTAATGTATACAATTTCTAAAATAAGCCAAAGATATGGTAAACCTGTAATGCATATACTATATACTCCAAATCATTCTATTATTCTCATGGTATAGGTTTTCAGAATATTTTATAGAAAAGTACCGAAAAAGGGATACAATTTTTTACCCCTTAATGTATACAATTTCTAAAATAAGCCAAAGATTTGTTAAACTTGTCAAGCATTTATATGACAAATCACTCTATTATTCTCCTGGTATAGGTTTTCAAAATATTATATAGAAAAAGTACCAAAAAAGGGATAAAATTTTGTACTTCTTAATATAAATAATTTCTAAAATAAGCCAAAGATCTGTTAAATATACTTAGACTTAAACATTCCATTATTTCTGATGCAGTAACGAAAGCGATTTTATCAAAGAAGTACCAAAGAAGGGACTAAAAGTGCTACAAATCACTCTCTACAGCTGTCTTAACGTAGCCGAATTTTGCAGAATTTTGACGTAGATTAGAGGCATTGTGAAATGGGTTTCTAAACGTCTTATCTGTAGCCATAGAGAGTGTAAACACAGGAGCTTTATACTTCCCAAAGTGCCATGCAGGGCAGAATGTAAATGGGAAATTTATTAAAAAATTTTTTAATTCAATTTCATACAACATAGATAGTTATGTAGTCTGAAGGGAGGGTGACCATAATTTAAGGTTATATTTCTCAACCAGTAAGCTGGTTTGTTATGCACTGACCATTAAGGGGTATCAACATAGATGCCAGATTTGACGATTTTGGTCTCCAAAAATATCATTTTGACGATAGGACGATTTATGCCCTTTTTTTGACGATTTTTGGAAATTAAAATTTACCTCATATTCTTTACTTTAGTACATTAAAAGCCACTTTAAGTTTTGTATTTGCTTTGCAATTGTTACTATTGAAAATTTAGGTTAATAATAACGAGAAGTTAAGTACGAGTATTATATTTTTAAGTTATTTGCGAACACCTGTGATGATTTTTCTGTATTTTATGCCTTCTTCATACTTTAAAAGCCAAAAAATTACAACCTCTGCAAGAAGCCAGTTCCACATACGAATAGTCCGACTAAAGAACGAATTTTGTCTGAAATTCAGTGTGCGATTCACTGGCCAATCGACCACATACGGATGTGTTACGTAGGAATACATGATTTTCGGGAACAAGTTCTATTAGTTCACTCGAGCAAAATCCGTTGTAATAGCGATAGACCAGTGAAACACAAGCCACATTGCAACGATGCACCAATGAATGAATATAGTTCAATACCCTACCGTCATTAACGAGCAACTTCGCCCTCTCCATTATGCGGTCGAGAAGTCTCAAAATAGACGTTGTGGCACCGCCCTATACATGAGAGTTGTATTCTCTTTCGGTTATAAGTGGTGTAAATAGTAAGAAGATCAGATGAAGTGAAGTTTTTAAAGTTTATTTTTATAATTAAAGCGTTAAAAGGACTTGTTAAATTTTTTTTGTTAAATGTGTTGGTTATTTATTTTTGAACTAACCTTTATATCTTTCATATCATACATAATTGGTCATTACAACCCTTCAGTTAGGAGGATTACGACCTAGCTTCTCACACCACTTATGTTGTGTGTGTTAATTTTATGCATGAGTGGCGGGACCTACAGTTTAAAGTCGACTCCGAACGACAGATTTTTTTGAGAAGCTCCTCATGGCAATTTTATTTACTCTCAGAGTTTTTGCCAGAAATCTGCTGAGAGGAAGTCGCCGAAGAAATATTTTTTATTTTCGTTTTGATGTCTGACCTGGGATTCGAACTCGGGCCTTCAGTCTAATAAGCCAACACACTACCTACTAGACTACGGCGACTTTATATCTTTCAGTACAATTTTTTTTCTTAACTTTTAATTTATGTAGTTATTTTTGTGACGATTTTTTTACGATTTCCATTAACGCCTTTGACGATTTGATGCTTTATTCATCTGGCAGCTATGGGTATCAACCATGCTTTCTGTAGGCAGTCTGCATCTTGTACAAACTTCTTTAGATTCTTCCAGTCCACTCGTCGGAGGAGAGTAATGTCTGGTATGGTGCTTTCCATTGTTTCGATGTCTTCACCGCATGTCCTTCATTCATTATTATTTAATATGCCAATACGCTGTAGGGGTACGTATAAGGCGGACTGCCCCGTAAAGTCGCTGATTAGTGTACCCAAGTCGCCTTTATCCTATCTTATTTCTGATTGCATAACCTTCAAGAGATTATTTCGTTCGACAATAAGATGGAGCTTAATTTGTTATGCAAAATTTGTCTTTCAGGAGAATTACGGTATCAATTCAGATCCAATTACTATGATTTCTTATGAAATATGCTTTTACAATAACGTTGTATATTGTTGTTATTGTATGTATTTTAAATTTAGCGCCAACAATCTTCCCACTTCATTTCATTCATTAAATACATATGTCCGTATTTGAAATTCATTTATTTTCTCTCTTACATTTCAATGTCATTAATTTTGAAGTGTTTTTGCATAAATTGAAACAAAACACAAACACCACCACGACTTGTTGTTTATAATTTCATTATTATTCATATTTTCTCCTCCTCCCCCACCACCTTCACCCTTCATTTTATTTTGTTTTCCAGTCAATAAGTTGTTATTTTATTATTATTAATAATTTTATATGTGAAAACAATGTTTAATTATTTTACAATATCAACAGCAAATCGCTATTTATAAAACTCACTCACTCAGTCTGTCTAAATATTTTGAAAACAATAATGGATGGATAAAGTTTTTTTTTCTCATTCGAATATTATTTCGTTGTGGTTGGTATTTCCATCAATTAAGTGTTAAATATTATGGGAAAATATTAAAAGAAAAATATGAAAAAATTTCAATAATTATTAATATTTTGAATAGAAATATGTTCAAATATATTAAATATGTATGTAATAGCAATTCGAAATTAATGTTGTAAACAATTTATGGATTTTTTTTAAATTAAAATGTTTACAGATTTAAAAAATTTATGAATGTTTTTATAATTAAAATTCACGCGATATCTAGTATGTAGTCTCTTGCTCATAGCATTATCTGATTCGGTTAATAAAAAGTCTTTATATGGGCTTCAGCTGCCGTATTCTACATGACGCCTCATTCTCTCGAAAGATCGAAATTGAAATGTGGTTCCAACAATGGTGTCTTTTCTTACTATTCATCATTTTTCGATTTCAAAAGCAAAGTGATAACGTAAAGTTATTAAAGGGTCCTCCAAATAATTTTTTTTTTTTTGAAAATGCTTTAAAAAAAACTACTGAATATTTTCTCAAATTTCTTTTAATATTTGAAAGTACAATCCTTCCGGTTAATAATGGAAAATAATTTCATTTAAATGGCTGCCTCGGCTGGCCATGCAGGAGACTACACGATCGGTCCAATTTTTAAGCACATTATCGATTGTGTGCAGCTGTATTTCAACAATGGCTTCATTTCATTTATTTTAACAATGGCTTCTGGCTTGTCGGCGAAACACTTGTCTTTGACGGCACCCCACAAATAATGGTCCAACGGTGTCAAATCGCAGCTCCGAGGTGGCCAAACGACATCAGCTCTGCGGCTGATAATGCGATCTTCAAAAACAGGGCGCAAAACATCGAGTGTAGCTACTACGGCTGTGTGGCACGTTGCGCCGTCCTGTTGAAACCAAATGTTGCCAATATCCTCCTCTTCAATTTTTGTGAACAAAAATTCGTTCAACATGGCCCGATAACGATTGCCATTGACTGTAACGGCCATTCCTTGCTCATTTCCGAAGAAAAATGCCCCAATTATGAGTCTGGACCAAAATCCGCACCAAACAGTGACTCGATTTGGGTGCGTCGGCTTTTCAATGTATGCGTTCGGGTTTTCTGTGCCCCAAATGCGACAATTTTGCTCGTTTACATACCCGCCCAGATCAAAATGAGCTTAATCTGAAAAGATGATTTTTTTACCATGATTTTCAAAGTAATGTCGCAATATTTCCCAGCGTTGTTCAAGCGAATACACAACCATATTCGTTCAGTGGAAGGATAAAACTAATTATCTGTCAAATCAGAAACGAGCTAAGTGTTACCATTCACGAAATAAAAAACGTTAGATGGCGGACCCGATATTTCTATAAGATCTTTATATAATTATAATACTTGATTGGACCTTGTCATTGGAATAACCGCCTCTGAACTGCATATAGCAGTCGATCGCTTTGAGATAGTCTTCGAAACGGATGACCCACTATACTTGCTATTGGCACGAGTCATGGAATGATGGAAATTCGAGCAGATATGTGGTGACTTTGAGAACATCAGGATAAACCTCAAGTATGCAGATATATGCCTACTTTTCCATATTTTTTCTAAAATCTCTATGACTGCTGCAAAAGTAATATCAGAAATATGAGTATAACCTGGTCTAGCAATTAATATAAGAAATACCCTAAAACTAAAGCCATCATTTACATAATTTTGTCTCACACTGTATAGGACTGTTGCGTTTTATTAGATTTTTAGGTATAAACGCTATAAGACGAGTATTAAACTATTCTTCACTACTTCAGTAAAAAACAAAATTCGGTTTTTTATTGCAAAAAGTGTCCCTAGTTTCTATCCTTTGTCGAAAAGACTAGAGACTTTAAGAGGATATTTCTTTAAAATAATATACCTTTAGTTGTTGTGTATTAGTTTTATGAATAAAATCATCACTGTTGTGTTATTTGTGAATGTGTTCGTAAAAATTCTTTGCTCAACAAATCATAATATTCACTCTTACAGTATAGAGATGAGCGATCCAGTGATTTTTGAAGAACGTTGTTCTCAGTGAACGTGATTTATTAATCACTGTTCTTTAAAACAGTGATTGTGATCACAGTATTCCAATAATACAATAATGACAATAACGTATTTTATTAAGTCGTAAGAAAGAGACAACTAGATACATACTACGAAAAGACTACTAAACAAAATCAGTGTTGCCGTTTTTGGTTATTTCTGACCAAAATTGGTTATTTTTTTGTTCAATGTGTAGATTTCTCCGGGTTTGGTTATTTATTTTTCTTATAAATAGAGCTTTTGTTTTGTTTGTAGAAATGTATTAATTAGTAAGACTAAAATTTTATTTTGTTACTCTGTTGTATTAATTGTTATTTAAATTTGAAAAAAATAAAATAAAAAAACTGCGAATTTAGTTTTGGTTATATATTTTCTTATTTGGTGATTTTTTTCACAAATGTTGGTTACAATATTTTTTTTTCGTGGCAACACTGGTGAAGGGAAACGAAAGTTTGACGTTTACTAAAATTTTGTGAAAGGGACAGCAAATATTACCAACAAGTATTTCTGTCCCTGTCTGATTCTTTGTTTTTTGTTTATTTATGTTTGTTAAATTTTAGGGTGGGTTTTTATTTTCTATTTTGTTAGAATCTTATGATATTTTTGTAGAATAATAAAATAGTTTTGAAAGGAAATGAACTGTTGTATTGGGGAAACATAATACGGAACTAATGTATTTGGTGACACATTTCATCGATTGTTACTAACTTAGTATTTAACCAATTGAGAGGTATATTCACAAACTCCTGAAACAAAAAGTTAGGAGTATATATTTCGTTATATTTTTCTTCTTACTTATCTTTTACACACGGAACTTATTTCATTGTGAAGAGAAATTGCTAAGAGTTCGATTAATAATAAAAAAATTGCCGAATTTTAATGTTTTCATTCAAGAAATTAATAAATACTAGTAATATACACAAAGTTCTGCAAGAAAAAAATTTTATGAGCAATATGTCTTATTTGATCTTGATATATTTAATTTCTTACTTACCTTTTGCACAAGAAATTATATTCATTGCGACCAAAGACCACATACATTTCGATTAATAATTAAATATTTAAGAATCTTTAAACTTTTCATTGAAGAAATTAAAAAATATCCCAAATTTTCCCTTTTTTAACACAAAATCAATGTTTGTTTACATTTAATTTTTCAACTTTATCCGCCAGTTTTCAGTCTGTATATCTGTTGCTTCTAACACATTTGCTTTGCGAAACTTATAATTCATTTTTTTTTCTCCCTCTAAATATTTTAGTAAACAAAATGAAATAAATTTGAGTATGTAACAATTTTGAAAGAACGACATTATTAGTACCTGTTATTTGGCAATTTCAATCACTGTAGTTACCAGTGAATTATCAATCACCGTGATTAAATCACAGTTTTGAAAATATCGCTCATCTCTATTACAGTATTAATTCTGTTTCTCTTAATGTTAACTAACATTATGTTAACAGTATGTTTGTATCAACATTATTAGTATCATTTCGTAGACTATCGCAATGGTCGTGCGCACTAAATGGTAGTTTAGAATTAGAAAAAACACGGGTTCGAATCTCCGTTCAGCTAAAAAAAAAAAAATGTGTTTTATAATAAAAACAACACGTATAAAATGATATCTTCTCTATCTCTTTCACACGCATGCATACATGGCCGGTCGGTCTGTCTATGTATGCCCCTATGCTTGATTATTGGAAATAGGCTATATAAGGCAATTTTCATTTACGCTTGGGGCTATAAGAAATTCTTTGAATCACTCCACAGGGTTTACTGCGTTTATCCAAGCGGTATGGCTCTACTAACCAATAAGAAACAATTTTTCTTTTTTTTTAGTACATCAACAATATGAGTATGAGTAATAAATAAAGTAAAAGTAATAGGTGTAGTATAAAATTAAAGGTTTTTTGTTTACTGAGCTTATGTGAACGTTCCATGGAAGACAAGGATTTGTTCATAATAGAGAAGTATTGGACGGTGCCACAAAACACATTCTGTCAATACAGGTTTGGTATATGTACGTTTGGGCCAACTCATTGCTTTTTCTGTATTGAAAATTGATATCTAGATTGACAAAGTTTATTGGAGAGACAGCGGAGCAGTGTTTGTAGTGCCAGACTATCTGTATTCTTTTGTATTTTTCAAGTTCTTTTTTTCTTTGCTAATAATGAGTGATTCTTTGACTTGTGTTAATGGCAAGAATTACAAAAGAAAATAATTCTAGCAATCCCTAAGGGCCATAACATATTCGTTCCACCCGTCTTCACCAAGCATGGGCTGGTCTTCTAAATTTTCAAGTTCCTTGTGGGTTACATTCATCTCCATTTACTTCGCATAATTTCTTTTATACAGTCGAACTTCTCTATAGTGAACTTCTATACAATGAAGCTCTCCCTATTATGAATTGATTTCAAACACACAACTTTTTCCGTTCCAATTTCATTGTTTTTGATCTCCTTATAATGAATTTCCATACAATGAAGTTTTCTATACAATGAAGCAATTTTGCAGGTGTAATATTTGACTCACATGCGTTTTTGTCTCCATATAATCAATTTTTCAAACAATTTTCTGTTTCGCATACTAACAATTCTGTGTACCGAGAAAGATGCCACATATAATAAGGGGATTCCCAAAAGAGGAAAATAAGAACAAAAAAAAAAGAAAGCCACATCAATAACAATTTTGACATCAGTTGCCGGTGTTCAGTGATCGGAAATGACGCAGCGAAGTAGCATTTCTCTTGAAAAAAAAATTATTAATTATTAATAAAGTTGAAGAAGGATGTGGCTAGGCAGTTTGGAATTCTTCCCAGCACATTATCAAATATTTTAAAAAACAAGGCTGTGATTCTAAAAAATGTAGAAGACGAGCAATTGAGCACTAAACGCAAAAGGCTTCGAACCTGCCTTTTTGAGGATATTGATGAAGCAATGCTCAAATGGGTAACTGCCGCACGTGGTAAGAATCTTCCTATATCTGGGCCATTAATGAAGCAAAAAGCCAAAGAGAGACACAATAAGACGATACCTATGTACATTGGAGCACGTTTCTTCATCAATAGATGTACTTCGAACTTTTGTGGAGATGAGGAGTAACGTGCCGACTAATGTATTTAAATCTCTTAATGTATTAGAAGGTTTTGTTGAGGAAGAGAAATGGAAGAGTGTAATCCAAACTAAAATACCCGATTATTTTAAATAAAAATGGAAAAAAATATAATTTTTATATAATGGTTTTGTTATTTGGTATTACAAGGTTTTGATGTGGAAGAAAAATGGAAAAGTGTAACCCAAACTAATATGCTTAATTATTTTAAATAAAAAGTGGGGGAAAAATATAATTTCTGTATAATGAAGTTTCTATATAATGAAGTGATTTTCTGGTCCCGTCAAGATTCATTATAGGGAAGTTCGACTGTAATAGGGAATGAGTTTGTGATTTTTGCCATTTATTTTTTCGCCATAAAGTGTAGTGAGAATGTGGTGATTGTGGAATATGTTTACCAAGTTATAAGAATTTTGCGAAAAATTTTAAAGAAATTTTATTTCTTCTATCTGAGACTAATGTACTCTCGTATACTCTCAATTGGAGACATACATATAAAGAAAGACGTAATCACTTTAGCCTTTAATGAATAATAAAACTCGTTTATAATTATTTTATATTGTCTTTTCTTTTTTTCGTTATTCACATTTATTTCCACATATAGTACTTCTTCTGCATAATATTGTTTTTGGTATACTTTACACAAAATTATTGTAAAACTTTTGCAAAATTTCGTTTACAAGTGAAAGTATAATTGGGCCGAAAAACGTGAAACAAGAAATAAAAACATGTTAATTTTGTTGTACAGAAAAGTTGCAAACATGTGAAATGAAATATTGCACTGGTTGTAACAAATGTAAAAAAAAATAATATTAATAAGGATCAAGTGCAAAGCAATTAATATTATATATGATATATAATACAATACTTAGGCTTTAAATTTAAAAGTATGCATATATATAAAAAGAACATTAATTGCTATATACAAAATGGCATAAGAACTAAAATTTAAATGTAAATCATAAAAAAGAAGTAACTATAACAATAAAAAAAAAAAAGAAAACTTAAAGACGATTTTAAGATTTTTGTTCATACTTTATATAATTAAAATAAAATAGAACATAAATACATAAACATGTATGTTATTTACTTCAAAACAAAGCGGCAGTTTAAAGAGTTTTTTTAACAGTGATTGTTAGTTGAAAGTAATGGAGAGAAAAATGTATTGAAAAGAAAGTTCTTTAATTATATGGTTATGGAATTAAGAAAAACAAAATGAAATAACTTTGTTTTATGAGAAAAATAATGTTTAGAAAAACTAATGTTTAGTAAACTAAACTAATTATAATGCTAAGGCATGAGTATGTAGGTATACTGACTTGTAATGACTTCAATTTGTGTTTCATATTTTGTGTTACTGGTTAGTAATGCTTGTAGATACGATTTTCTTTTTCATTTATTGGTTTGTTTGTTTATAACATTTACATTAACAATATGTGTTTTTAACAACAATATGTTCACATTTATTATGGTTATGCTTTCCATCATTTCATCGTTCAATAATAAAATCTTATTAACTATTTCAAATAGAGTAGTAGATGTAGTAAGTATTTTTGTATATTAAGCCTTCTTTTTAAGTTCTAATTTGACTTAGAGAGATTTTGTTCAACTAGGAGTAGAGTTATTAAACAAATTCATAGCCAATGCCAAATTGAAAACCATTTTCAACTTTATCGCCCGCATATTTACGTATTGGTATACAGTAATTTAATTCTATGCGCGCACGTTCCGCCAATTTAAATGCCAAACCAATGCCAGCTGCACTGCGCATATTTTCTGTATTTGAAAGTTAAAAAAGAAAAAAAAATTTATTTAAAATTTATAATTATTTACTATTGTTTAAATAAAGCAGTTAAATACCTGTTGAGAATGTATTGAAATTTCCCAAATTATAAAACAGATGTGTACGGAAATTATCCGCTAGACCCTTAAACACTTTGCTGAATGGCAGTGGTGCCCATAAATGAAAACCAGTTGACCAATATGTCTGAAATTTTCAATTTATAAATATTAATTATATAAAGCCTTAGTTAAAAATTAAATTTTAATTACCTGTGCTCCAATGGGTGTACCTTCAACTAGAGGACCAGCTCCACCAAATTTAAAACCTCTTAAAGTTAAAGGACCACCGCAGTAAAATAGATTATTTATAGGCAATGTGGTAGTTTTTTTCGTTTCCTTTATGATGCCCACACGTCCACAGACTTGGGCCACAAGGCCTCCAAATAATGACATGCTTACTTCGGCATGTGTTGTATTACTCATGTAGGCTATATTGCCGCCCAAACCACAGTATTCATTAATGGACTTGAGCATAAGGCCTTGTGTGGGAAAAACAGGATTATCACGTTGATCGAAAATCACCGAATAACGTACTAATGAAGCTAATTTCGGGCCACAGTGTTCTCGTATAGCCATAGGCACAACACGACCCAATAATGAAATTTCTCTTACCGAAGCCTCATACTGTATGGAGTGTGTCAACTGTAAACATAATAAAATAATTGTTATAAAATATTCTACAGAAATGGAAATTTATATTACCTCTAGAGGTTTTATTGTATTCACCGCAAATTCAGCTAAACAACCTAAACTAGTATTTTGAAAATGACTAACATCCATACGATCCAAATGGCGGAAGATTGAAAAGGATACTCTAATAACAAAAAGGAAAAAATATTATTACTAATACTTATAAATCTTTCAAGTTCCAGTTTGTTTTTATATTTTATCAGAAAAGTTTGGTTGTTGTGACAGTAACTTCCATTTCACTCGTGATCACCTTGTAGAGGTAATCATTAGACTGAAGACTGGATTAAAAAGTCATTCAAAATATTTAAAACGTCAGAGCTGGCATGTTGTTAGTTATCATTTATAGTAGTAGTGTAGTCCATTAATGTGTGTCAAAATAAAGTCGAACGTTAATGACCCTATCATTATCATACTCACTCTGGTCTGTTCTCCATAAAACGAGTGTGAAAATATGATTTCCAAAATTTTAATTGTACATCGTTCGCTCGTTTACTGCTATAGGAACCTTGTAATGAAACACTTTCACCGCGTCCAAATAAATTGGGCACTGTCAATTCTGTGCGCAATGAACCTTCGTTTTGGCCAACTTCTGTGCCAACAGAGCCCACAATTCGTGACATTTCATGGCCTTTAAACGTCACCTCATAACCATTGGGAGAAGCACTTTCACCGCGGCTGATATCAATATGTACGCTTACATCTTTAAAAATGCCCAATTCGTGTAAATATGATTTAGCGCTGGAAATAGATGCAAACATAAATTTCATAAATAATTTAAAAAGAAAAAAATTTTAAGAAATAAATATGTACACTTACTGCATAGACTCAATCATAAGTTCTTGAAAGTTTTTAGCTTTAAAAAGATTCTCGGCAGCTTTCATAACATAATCGTTGTGCGTACGCAGCAAACCGCTAACATTTACTCGATCAACTCGGGCCTTGTATAATAAAGAAAAAGTTTTTTAATTATTATTATAAATGCTAGAACTATATTATAAATATGAATGACTACATACCGAGACTTTTGATAAATCAAATGCTGGCTCCCGTGATTTTGTTGATTTTCCAACCGCCATTTTTGTTGTGTTTTTCTTACTATATTTTATTTTTTTTTTTTTTTTATTAACTTTTAATGTGTCATAAATTGTTACAATTTAA
Organism: Sarcophaga caerulescens; assembly: GCA_927399465.1. Classification (NCBI taxonomy): domain Eukaryota; kingdom Metazoa; phylum Arthropoda; class Insecta; order Diptera; family Sarcophagidae; genus Sarcophaga; species Sarcophaga caerulescens. The sequence goes on from OV656868.1 coordinate 87,659,448, forward strand.
TCTGTTTATTGCCTCTGAAAGTAGAAAAAAAAAAACATAATTTTTTTTTTATTATTTTCCTTTCTTTTCAGATCGAATTAGAGAATCTCAATACAGCAACGGATGAGATTAATAAACTCGAAATAGAATTAGAGGTACATTTATTTGCAAAATTTGAAAGAAACACAGAAACTAAAAATTAATAATAATTTTAGGAAGCAAACTCAACATTTCGCATATTAATGAATGAATCCACCAGACGCTTAAAATTGTCCTCCAAAAAACTCGGCAGTTGCATTGACAAAGCCAGGCCCTACTATGAAGCATTGGAAAAGGCCAGAGAAGCACAAATTGAATGTCAAAAGGCCGCTGTTAAATTTCAACGGGCAAATGGTAACTATACTTTAATTTTTGTAAATAAAATAAAATTTATTTCATATTTATCTACTTGTCGTTTCCAGAAATCCATGCTGCTGCAAAAGAGACTGTGGCATTGGCCGAACAACGTTTTATGTCGAATTCCCACGAATGGCAGTTTGATAATGCTTGGCAAGAGATGTTAAATCATGCTACGCAAAAAGTTATGGATGCAGAAAAACAAAAAGCCGACTGTCATGCTGAGCATCAACGTCGTACGCGTATATTTCATGCAGCCGAACAAAAAGTACAACAACTTGAGGAACGCTTTCGTCGCAGTATTACAAAATCCCGGCCCTATTTCGAAGAGAAACAAATATGTCAAGATCAACTGCAAACACAAAAAAATCGCATAGAAGAACTGCAGCAACAAGTACAAGCTGCTAAAAATACCTATGCCACTGCTTTGAGAAATCTTGAGCGTATAAGCGATGATATTCATCGTCAAAGAGGCGACTATCCCCAGCTATTAAGTACACCACCACCAGGGCCCAGAGAACCGGGAGTAGGTGCCGAACTTAACTCACCCACTAGCACAACAATGCCATCCTTGCCCGACTATCACATGGAATTGGATAAGTGTGATTACCCATCTATAGCTGGCAGTCAAATGTCGCTTAGTGGCCAATCGGAAAAATCTTCTGAAACAGCCTGTTCAAACAAAAATCTATCACAAACGCATACAAAAAACCTCATTAAAAATGCTGCACCATTAGCCATTCTCGCCACATCGGAAGATTCCGAAATTGATGAAGAAGATGATGTCGTTATAAAGCAACACTGTGCCACAGCTAGCAATCCTGATGGAGAAGATTATGCCGATGAACAAGCCGATGACTATAATGATTGTAATGAGCTTAGTTCCGGCGTAGTCGATGAAAAAGATCTCGAAGCTTTAAGACAACATGTTAAATTTTTAGCTGTAAGACCCATAGAAGGAGGCGATGGTCAACAAGAACAAAATGATGTTTGGGAGCACGAGCTAAATGCTACCGTTGACAAACTCGACCACTTAATGTTACTTAAGGAATGCGCCAAACAACAGCAAGAGCAACAACAGCAACAAAACTACGTTACTAACATAAAAAATTATACAGCGCGTCCCGATTCGTTAGGAGCTGAGGCTTGTCCAAAAAATCCCATTATAAAAATTACTCAAGATTCAGCTGATGTTAATAGCCTGCCCAGTACACCAGAGCATGGGGTGCAGCCCTTGAAAAAATTACAAAAACTTGAGCCTTTGCCTCTGGTAAATGTCTCTATGAGAGAACTACCCTTACTTGCACGTCTTTCAACTGAAATACTCGATATTAGCAGTGGCTACAGCAGCAAGCAACGTAGGCGTTCACTTGATTAAGTTTTAATTTTGTAAATTCACAAATTAATTGTAGTTCAGCATTAAGAATAATTTAAAAAAAGTTCAATAAATAGATATAATTTTAAAACAAATTATTATCCTTCTTCAATTAAAAGTTTAAAATACACATATTTTTTTAAATCTTTAATTTTAAAGGAAACAAACAGCATTAACGATCAATATTTAATGAATACAAAATAAAATTAATGATAATAATAATAATACTAGTAATGTATTTCAGTAATAATTTTCTTTATTTTTTTTAATACTAATTTCACTTTTTTTATTAACGAAAAAATAACTTATAATTACAATTAAATAATAATGTTAATGTGATAATTTATTAAAACTACAGAACTAGATTTAGATTTTAAAGAAAAACAATAAACTCGTTTCATTTGCAGCTTTCATGCTTTAAGTTAAAACAATAGAGGCAAATTTCATAAGACCTGATTGAAATAAAATAATAAAATAAACAATTTTGTTTTAAAATACTAAAATATTCAAATAAAATCTCAATTAGTTACAAAAATTAAGAAGCATTGTTTAAAACAATTCGATGAATTCAATTTAAGAAAAAAAAAAAAAAAACATTCATAAAGTGTGCATTGCAATCTGTATTACTAAGTTTTAAAAGAAAAGTTGTAAAATACTAAGAAACTAAATAAATCAAGAATTAAATTAAAAATTAAACTTGTTTAAATACTTTTCTTTTTTAGAAATAATGGATGGTAAGATTATTTAAGAAAATAATTTACATATACAGTGACTCACAGTGAAAATGGCCCACCATGAAATTACATCAGTATTTTGTTAATATTTATTAAAAAGGAAGAAAATAAAATAAATATTTTTGTTTAAAATAAAGTTTATTTGGTATTCAATATAAGGAACTAAAAAATTCTTTTAATTACATTATTAATTCATTCAAATTTATCTCACAATGAAAATGGCCCAGTATATTATTATTAAAGAAATAACGTTTTTTTTTTTATTTTTAATATTTTGTAGGAAAGCCTTTTTGACTTATTACCGATTTTAAACGATTAGGAATGGATTCTACTAACTTTTTTGTGTAACTTGAAGAAATTTTTTTGTACTGTTTTTGTTTCTGATGTAAAAAATCAATGAATTAATAATGTAATTAAAAGAATTCCTTATATTGAAAACCAAATAAACTTTATTTTGAACAAAAATATTTATTTTATTTTCTTCCTTTTCAATAAATATTAACCAAATACTGGTGGGCCATTTTCACTGTGATTCACTGTAGGACAACAATAGGCCGGAATCATTCTAAAATACAACCGACAAACATTTATTAGTTTCGGGCTGAACACTATTAACTTAATACAGAAAATTTAAAGCGAAGACATGCCAGAATACTTAACCGAACAAATAACTTATGGAGATGCACTCAACCTTATCACCTTAGAAACATGGAACATTTTAGAATTAAAAAGGCATCAACAACTACAATGCCACAAACGGTTTTTTATAAAGGCTTACTACAGCTTTACAACTCCCTGTCAAAAAATGCTAAATTGGAAAGTATTGCTAATATATGTAGGATTTATGCTAATAATATTTAGCGAGAGGAAAAGTTAAATAAAATTTTAATGTAAATGTTTCATTATTGGGACCCAGAATAAGTTTGGTGCATGATATAAAAATCGTTGCTATAATAAATTCCCTGAAGGCTTGGGAGCTTCACTGAGAGATTTATTTTTTAGTTCGCACTTGTCTATGATGAATAGCCATTAGAAACTTATAAAAAGATCTATTTTTATGTGATAAATAGATGGAAATATATAACAAAAAATAAGAAAATAATCGCTATTTTCCTAGATTTTAAATAGCTTTCGAGGCAATTGATCGGAAGATTTTATTAAAGAAACTTTATAATTATGGCATACAGGAAAATGAACTAAAATGGTTAAAATCATACCTAACCGATAGGAAGCAAATGGTAAAAGTGAATAACATAAAATCGGAACATATATATAATGACTATGGTGTATCCCAAGGATGGGTATTAGGTGCATTGTTATTTATTATATATACATATAAATGACATGCCTAAAGTGTTAGAAAAATGTGAAATAATATTGTTCGCAGATGATACACTGATATTTACGGAAGGAGATACAGATCATCAGTGCTATGATAATATGACATAAGATATTAATAATGTTAATGAACAAATTAAAATTGAACGAAAATAAAACTAAACTTATGCAAATAAATATGAACAATGAATTAATTTTTAAAATAAATAATCAAGTTATAAAAGCAGTTAATCAAATTAAATACCTTGGATTTATAATTGATAAAAAATTGAAACTTAATGAACATATCGAATATATATGCAAAAAAATTGGTTTCTCTAAGAGAATACGTAATAAAATCTCTACAATTACCGCTGTTAATATATACAACACTATGATTAAACCACATTTTGAATTTGGATCAACAATAATCTATACATGTTGCAATGGAACACAAATAGAAAGACTTCAAAAACTCCAAAACAAGGGAATGAGATCGATATTAAAATGTAATATATACACACCGATAGAAGAAATGCTGAATGCGCTGAAATGGATGAATGTCAAACAGAGACTGCAAATGAATGCACTTCAATTTATACACAAAATGAAAACTGGAGATGCCCCTAAATACCTTATTGAGCAGCTTAGATATGTTGAAGAAACGCAACCATATCACCTGAGGAACGAAAACAACTTTAGACTACCAAGAACAACCACAACAAATATGCAAATGTCCCTACTATATAAAGGCTTACATCTGTACAATATGCTGTCGAATGAAATTAAATATGAATCAAACATTAATGTATTTAAAAGAAAAATTGTATATTTCATTAAAAATAATGTTTTAAATTGAGATTTATGTGTAAAATCATAATTGTAAATTTTAAAGTATTTTAAAATACTACTAAATAAATAAAAATAAATAAAATATTTTATCACTTTTTTTGCCATAATGAACGAAAATGGGATACGAGTAAGGTCATCAATTTCTTAATAAATCTTAATTAAAGCAGTATTTAATGTCGCTTTTTCTATGCCTTTTTAATAGAATAGAAATGTAATTAAATTGCATAAAAAGTAAGTATTTATTGTAAAAATATTGAGAAAAATCAAAGACAATTAAAAAAAAACAAATGTAGACTTTTCTTCGAGCAAATTTTAAGTAGAAGCAGAACTTCAGAAACCAAAAACAATCCCCCTATGTTGCAGAAGATGACAAAAAAGCAAATATAGGCCTCACTAGATTAAACTTTGGTGATGAAACGACTACAAGCAATTCCTTCGAGTAGGGCTAAAATATTTGCATTCAAAAGGACCTATCTACTGACAAATTAAATTTAGCCTACTCTTCTCTGAACTGTTACAAACTGTTTGAGCTGTTGATTCTATTTGCAATTATTACATGAAAACAATACGCAATGACATCACTTTCTAAATTTGTCAAATGGTTTTGGCTCACAACGCAGAAGATTTTTGAAACAATGTTTATATTAAAAAAATTAAACGTTTTAACACTCAATTATACATTTAAGCGGTCAGTTAATTATAGGAAAAGATAGCTATTGTTTATTTAAAGAAATAGATGAAATTTTAAAGTCTACCTAATGCGAATGTATTCAACTTATAGTCCTTAATGTATAGTATTAAATATTTATAGATTTTACTTATTACTCTAATAAATAATTTATATTATTTCTGGCATAACTTTGTATAAATTATATAACAATTAATATAAAAATTACAATATTTCCATAAATTTACCTTGCACAACAGCACGAGACTTTTGCTGAGCAGCCTCTAGAAATCGTCTCAGTCTATGTATACAAAATAAACTCAAGTGAATACAAATTTCTTAAATATATATTAGAGAGACTTTTTTTGTTTATAAAAATACAATATTTTTTTGTATTTATATGAATAATATATGTAAGAAAAACACAATTTAATAATTTTTATATTATTTTTTAAGTTATAACACACGCACAACACGAACAAAATTTATATCGTCAACTGTCAAAAGATTAATCAGCTGTGAGACGTGTTGCCAACTATTGCACAATTTTACAGTTAGAGTGATGCCACTTGTTTGTTTTATTAAAAGTTTCCCCTTAACCAGGATTATAAAAATTAAACACGGCAATTAAAAATATTTACTAGAGTTCAGAATAAGAAAATATTTAGTTTTTAGTACAAACATTTGAGGCAAAGGAAGTACTTTTGGCAAGTTTGTGAAATACTTACACTATTGTCCATTTCTTTGCTCCGAAAGCTGCTCTCAACTCAAACCGTAGATATAAATTCATTCGTTTAGAATTTTATGTGAAAATTCTCGTTGGTAGGTACCTGTAGCAGCAGTGGATCATTAGAAATCGGAACAAATAATCAAAAGAGGTTATAGAAATCCAATAGAGTAAACTGTTTAACTCTTAGTATTATTTTTATTTGTTCGAGACAAATATTCCCAATACATAGTTTAAGTGATCTGGCATCACCTTAATAGTATTCACATTTCTCTTTGATTTGTGATAAGAAACACTTTAGTGTTGCCACTGTATTCAAATAAAGCATGATTACTTTTTGTTTTGTTTCCATCTTTCTTTTATTTAGAAGTTTTTGACTGACTTATAAGTTGTTTACTGCTTAAATATTAAGCCTGAAAATATTTTTAAATATCAATTGCAAATTTTGTGAAATAAAAACATAATATTAATAACTTTAAAGGTAAGAACATAAATATTACTAATTAACTTTTCTTATAATTAAATTCTTATTCAAATTTTGTTTAATGGCTACGGTCGCAGCAGAGTTACGAATGACACTAGATATAGGTTTTTGTGAAGGATTCGGCACTATTCCTACGGGCAATGGCTTGGCCAATGTGTTATTAGTCTCTTTAGGCTGCTGTTTATTTAAGATTTTCACCTTCATGCCTTTTGATTGGAGTTTTTGTAAAATTTCCAAAGTTTTTGTATCGGTTCGGTTCGGCGCCAACGTAGTGTTCGCTGACGCTACTGGTGTGGGCAAAGGCTGTGTGCGTTTTACTTGTAAGCCTAAATTTTGCAATTTGTTTAAAATTTGGGCTGTTTGTTTTTCTTTTGTCGGTTGCTGTTTTATAATGGTTGTAGGCACTGTTGTAGTTTTGCAGGCCTTGGTATTTAAGATGATATTGGTTGGTAAAGTTGTGCTTGTAGTAGTCGACTGTAAGGTAGGTAAATATGATGTGGTGTTACTAGATTTGGGATCCGCAGATATGATAACCCGTTTGATTTCTGGTTGCTTTACATAACCATTTGTAACTACTTGTATCGTTTTACGTTTTTTACTGGCATAGGTTTTGCAAACACGGTTAATCGTCGGTACACTATTACTATTTTGTGTATTTACTGGCGTCGTAGCAATCACTATAGGTTCTGTACTTGCCAAAGATAACTTCCTTTTCGCAGCTGGTTTTATTTTATTTGCTGTTAAGTCGAATTGTACACATTTTAAGTTTCTTTCCGCTTTAGGAATCGTTTTTGATTCTGTGCTTGATTTAGTTAATGTGGTTTTACCATTAGTGGAGCTGTTGTTATTAGTTTTAAGATTTTCCTTAAATTGGACAAAAGGTGTTACAGCCTCTACAAGTTCATCGTACTGTTTTGAGGTTTTCGTAGGAGTTGTTTTACTATTGACCTCAGTGTTTAAGTCAGAATACCATTTGGGATCTAATAACTCTTCTTCGATATTAATCATATCTATGAAGCTATCGTCTGACTTGGAGAAGGAAACCTCAACGTCATTATAATCGTATATTAAAAACTGTTAGAATATAGCAAAAATTTCATAAAGGGTAAAAATCGATTTTTTGTTTTGTTAATATTCTTTGCACTAAAAATTAAACCTACTTCTTTAATTCCTTTGAGGGTTTTACCAAACAGTTGTGTACTTTTGTCTGTATTAAATTTAAATACTTGGCCCTCCTGGTGGAACATATTCTCCAAACCATCGCATTTCTCCAAATGTTGACGAAATTCTTGTAAATTCCGTAGATCTGTGTGACAGTTGTTGCAGAGTATAAACAAATGTAGATTTTCATCTAAAAGTACTTCTCCCATGCGTATGCAGTTCAATGTTTGCAACATTTTCAATTTATTATTTAAAAGATTTATTATTTGTTTATTTAAACGGTTTTCTCAAATGTTTGTTTATGTATTTGTTGTGTTTAGGAGTAGCAGAAAAATGTTGATAAAAATTTGTTTACAAACTAATAATCTGTTCTGAATGAAAAAAAGACGCGAAAACACATTTGACAGCTGGTGATGCCAGACTATAGCTTTTTATTATTTCAAATGTAAAATATGTAGTTGTGATAAAAATAGGGGGTTTTTGTCCGCGCTAATAAATTAAATTGTTTACTTCAAATGCAAATTGTTAAGAAATCATTAGAAATCCAACTTATATTTAAGAAATTTATTTAACGCAATAAACTTTTGTATTTGATATAAAATCTTAACGCTTAAAATTCTAACTACATATAAATAGTTTACTTTTTATTTTTATCTTTTTTCGAAAATCTTGGTCCGCCAAAGCTTTTGCCTTTGTTGAATTTATTTTTTCCTGCTTTATTGGCCAATTTAACATTGCTAGTTTTCTTTTTGGCAGCAATTTTAGACATTTTCTGATGACGATTGGCTTCTGATCTTAAACGTAAAGCACCACTGCGACTGACATCGGTTAAATCATTCGTAAAAGCTGAATGACCGCCACGTTTTGGTTTGTTTGATGCACCGCTTTTACCATAGGATGAAGCATCTGAAACTGCTGACAGTTTGCCAGGACGTTTGCGTAGTTTTGATATTTTTGCTCTTACTAACGACACTTTTTCAATTTCTTTCATGGCTCTTTCTTTGGCCAATTGTTCAGGGGTTTTTACCCGTTTAGCTTCTTCTTTCTTTTTCTTTTTGGCATTTAGCTCCCTAACTGGTGGTCCATCTTCACCATCTCCGCCGTATTCGGGACGCTTGCGTTTCTTATTTTTATCGTCCGATTTCTTAGTTTTATTGTCCTCAGGCGTTAAAGCCAAACGTTGCTTTTCTTCTTCGCGCTGTTTTTTATTTTGGAACCAATCACGGTGCTCAGTTTTTGTACCCAATAACTTACGTTCAGTCTTGGATAATTGCTGTTCCATTTTAGCCAATTGTCTTTCAGCTTGTTCTTCATCCAAAATATTCTCTAAAATTTATAAAATTACAATCATTCCATTAGTTTTCAAAACGTGTTGAACATCCGTCAAAAGCAACTTACGTATTTCGGGTTCTAAGGCTGTTAACTTTTTACGATATTTCTCTATAATTTCTGGTGGTATTATACGATTCTTCACCGAACTCTCAGCATTTTTGATGATATCCTTAACAATTTTTCTTTCTTTTTCACCGGCCAAAGATACTGATATACCTGCCCTACCAGCACGAGCTGTACGACCTACACGATGTATATAATGCTCTGTAGTTATAGGCATGACGAAATTGATAACAGTCTTAACGCCGACAATATCCAAACCTCTTGCTGCTACGTCTGTGGCAATCAATACATCTATCTGTTCTTCCTTAAACTTTTTCAAAGACTCCAAACGTTGTTGTTGCGTCAAATTTCCATGCAACTCACCGGCCTTTATGCCCAATAGACCCAGAAGTATATGAAGTCTGTGTGCTTGTTTTTTGGTCTGTACAAAGACCATGCAGTGATCGTGGAATGTACGACATATTAAACTGGCCAATATTGGCTCACGATCGCCTTCCTTATCTTCACGTATGCGTATAAATTCTTGTCGTAAATTAAAGGCAACTTGTTGGTTGTTATTAACAAATACTTTAACAGGCTTATTTAACGATACAGCAGCCAAATCTTTAACCTGTTCGCTCATAGTGGCCGAGAAGAGCATAGTTTGTCGTGTTTTCGAACAAGAATTAATAATTTCTTTCATTTGTTCTGCAAAATATTCATCTAACATACGATCGGCTTCATCAAGTATGAGCACCTAGAAAAAATTTTGTAAATTATTATTATTGATCATAATATTTAGGAAAGAAAAACACACTGCATTTGATAATCAGGTTACATAGACCGCGCTATGTAACTGGTAAAATCTGTCCTCTTTAATAATTGTTCGAAATATTTGGAAACAACTTTCGGAGCGCAAGGATTACTCATCACTAGTGAATGTTTTTTTTTTACTATTAAAACGATTGCAAAAATTTTAACTTACCTCTATGGAGTCTAAACTGAAACTTGGCGTATTTTTTATGTGATCTATCAAACGACCTGGAGTAGCTATAACAATATCAGGATTTTGACGCAAAACAAATTCTTGAGCTTTAACATCTAAACCACCGATAGCTAAACCAACATCAATGGTGGTAAATTGACACAACTGTTTGGTGACCTGGTAAACCTGAGCACCTAATTCACGGGTGGGTACCAGTACAAGAACTCTGGTTACGGTTTTATTGTTCATAGGACGATATAATAGACGCTCCACGGTAGGCAACATATATGCAGCTGTCTTACCGGTACCGGTAGCAGCGCAACCGCAAATATCTCTACCCAATAAAGCTATGGGTATAGTAGAAGCCTGTATTGGTGTAGGATAAATATAGCCTAAAACACCTATAGCTCGCATAAGGGGTCTGGATAGATTCATTTGATAAAACGAAGTAATGGACTCATTGGATTCAATTGCCTCATCAAACTGCATTTTTTCACCTTCATCTTCGGATGCCTCCTCGTCATCATCGCCTTTGTTTTTCTTCTTCTTTTTCAATTTTTTCTCTCTCAAACGCAAGTTGTCATGTTTCAATTCATCTTCTGACAAATCAATTTCATCATCACTGTCCTCGTCTTTGGGATTGATAGTTTCTCCTTCGCCCTCTCTTTTTTTAATACGTGCCGCAATTTTATCGTCTGTCTTTGTGCGGGCTTTACGTTTCACGTATTTCATTAAATCATCCCAAGTGTCTTGATTGTATTCCTTGACAGAGGAAACGAATTCGAAATTCTTTTCAAATTCTGTTACTTTTTTGTGTTTTAATTTTGTTGGTTGATACTAAAATCAAACGAAATTGATATCAAAACTTTTATTAAATAAAAATAAACTTTTTCTTTCATCGAAATACCTCCACTTCAGCGTCGGAATCTTCTGAGAAATTTTCCACTTCGGCATCTTCTTCTATAGTAGTAATTAAATCCATGTTTTTTACAACAACCATATTTGATAAAGATTTTACAAAATCTTTAATTATTTTTATTAATATTTAAAGACTTTTTATTAAATTTTTATGGTTTTAAATAAAATGATCTCAAAAGTGTAACACGTGAAGTAAAAGAAAAACAAATTGTTGACAGCTATAGTGTTGCCAGTAAACGAAAACGACAACAAATGTTATAGCTTGAGCAATAAAATATCCCAGTATTTAGATTTCTATACGAAAGCTAATTGTAATGAAAACGTAAATATCTTTATGCATCAGCGAAAGAATTTTATTGAGCAAAAAGCGCGTTAGTTGATAAAATATTGTAAATTTTGCCAATAAAAACAGCATTAAATGAAGCGAAAACTATTGAATTACATTAAAAATGTTTTAAGTTTGTTTTATAAAGTGCAAAACAAAAGAAAAATATAAAATACATTATCAAACTTTGCTTTTGATGAAATTTCTATATTGTCAATCAATCGTATAATGTGAAGAAAGAAAATGCAAGAAAAAAACGTTTAATTAATCAAAATAAAAAATAAATACATATATTTCATATGAAAAACTATACATTGATCTCTTTAATTGTGGCTAAAAAAAATGGAAGAAATTGAATACCTGGAAGAATACGAAGATTTAGTATTACCTGGTAAAATTTGTCTTAAATATTGTTTGTCTTTGTTGTGTCTTCTAAAGCGCATCATTTAATATACAGTTAGTAATTCGGAGCCTCCTTTCCTTTACAATTTTAAGCTTTAAACTCAGCGGCTGCTGCGGCATCGACAGTCTCAACGGACGCAACCAAATCGTTTAAGAATTCACAAAATCAAAAATTTAATGACGACGGCGATGATTCCTCATCATCTTTAGATCAGGATATTTTTAATTGTTTGTTCGATGACAATTCCGATGACGAGGATGAAGACGATTACAATGCATACGAACAGGGCGGTAAGTGTAGTTTAAATGAAATCTGATATTTCAATTTATAAAAACCCATAAATTTAAACTTTAAGTTCAGAGGGTTTTTCTAAAAGGGCGTGTAGTATTATATGCCATAGGTGGTATAGGTAAAATGGGAACAGTTTTGGGGTTAATGATGTTCAAAATAAATTTCAATTCTTCCAATAGAAGGCCTATGTAATCTGCACCTAGCCGTTGTGTTTGGCGAAATTGCCATGCAGCTGGAAATGCACATAGTGAATAAGATTCTGTTTTGGTGTAAAAAATGTAACGTGCTATGGAACAGTAGTCATTGAGTTTGATAAGCAATATTTAGATTGCCAAGGAACTGAAAATCAAAATGTAGGTTTGAGCACATGCATGACCAATGTAAAATACCCATCATTGTGATCGTCCTATGAACGCATATACCACACCGGACAGTTTGAATATTGGCCCTCGACGAAGGTTGAATCCTTCAAAAAGTTCGCTCTCCAGGCTATGGAACCTTTTTTTTTACCAAGAGCCTGTCAACCATAGCCATTTTTCTTGTCTTCAACTTCATTTCTAGATAGCCTGCAGAAATTCGGTTTAGATTTAACACAGGTCGCTATCAACAATCTGAAATTCTAAAGTCCCATAAGAAATACTGTCTCCAGTCTCACGTTGAGTAACAAAACTTTCTTAGCCATAAGCAATCCTAATTGTGTTTACCACGTTCCTACTTTTTCGCCTAATCCCATTTCCTAATGAGCCCATGGGGTGATGCATTGAATGATTATGACCAACCTCCTCTAAAAATTCTTCTCGTTCTTAAGAATCTTATTGTGCACCGAATACGATGTTTCTCTTAAGGAGTCCTAGCAGTTATGAAATACTAGTGGTTTACACTAGATTGATCCCATCACTTTCAGGGCCGCTTGACTGTCAACGAAAGTCGCGTTGGAACGTATATTTCAAGGTGCGTGATTGTTTAGGCACGCAAGTGCCTAAGATTAAGATTAAGATTCTCTTAAAATATTCCAGTACAAGTGCCCTTATTCAGTTTTTCATGTTAATATGTGAAAAGTAAGGTCCATATTTGATTTTTACCACTTCCACTATGATTATCAGCCCCCTATGTTTACCTTTGCTCAAAATTTTGCTAAGAAACTACAATTTTTTATGTTAAGTTCGATAAAACTCAAGAAACGTCTTTCTGAGAGTTTCACTTACATGTGAAGACAGCATAATAAAAAAATTAAAATGTAATATATTAATTCTAGGTGAAACAAATATTAAACAAGTGGAAGTATTAAGACAAGATCAGAAAAGTAAAACCAATACTTTAGATAAAGAAGCAAACAAAAGTAAGAATTCGTATTTAATTTTATTAATATACAAATTTTGTTTATTTAATTTATTTCTTTATCGAATAGTAACTTCTTCAACACCAAAGCCTAAAACATTTGCAGCAAAAACCAGTGGTACGACAATATCAATAAATAGAGCTCAGTCAACTTTTGCGAACAAACCAAAATCGGTAGCTACAGTTCGGCCGACAGTACAAAATCAGTTGTATCAAACGAAACAAAAGAAAACTAATACAATACAAAGATCGACAACAACATCGTTTATTCAACAGCAGCATCAGCTACATCAACAAAGACCAACAACATCCACAGCATCAACATCTAGATCGCATCAATTACCAATTTTAGCACGTAAACCATTGTCGACGGCTACTGCATCTTCATCTTCATCGACGTTAGTGGGTAAAAAGATAACACTCCCGTCTCCCTCCTTAAAAGCTAATACACTTGTTAAGAAAGTTGCTAAACGACCAGCAACTATTGTCAAACCTGAAAAGATTATAACAAAGGACCCAGTCAATGATCCCTTAAGTAAGTATAAAAATGATGTTTGCAAACAATTTCTAAAATTTCGAATTTATTATTTGAAACTTTTTAGATTTAGACGATTTGTCTGAAATTGGCTCCGATAACTATTCATTATCGGACATTTCTGGTGAAACTTATAATTCTATTAGTGAATTTGATGATGATAGCAATGATGAGTACTATTCCGGTGATAATGTTGATTATTACGAAGATGCCGATGATGACAATATAAGCAGTAGTTCGCAAATTATTGAATTATCAAACGATTCCAGTGGTTCACAAACTAAATTGGGTATGTATTGTATATCATTACGTATTTATTATTAGTAGTTATGTTAGCTTATATTTATAAACTATTTTATTGTATGACATTACAATTGTTAATGTATCGTGAGAAAAAAAAAGAGAAACATGCCAACTTGTACAGTTTGAAATGAAAAGTTATTTGGTATATTGCCCGGTAAATCATTAACAATTGTAGTGATAGCGCTTTTGTTAGTGATCGATTATAAGTCGATCGTTTTGTTTTTCTATGTACACTATTAAAAATCGTACGAATTGTAAAAAAAACCTAAAATACACGTATTTAGAAGATTTGCGCGCCCCAACACCATCGCCAGTAATATCAGATGATAGTGATACATCCAGCAGTTTGTTCAATTTAAAATTAAGAAAATCCTGCTCAACAAAGCCTTATTCGCATCCGATTATAATTGAGAGTGTTTTAAAAAAAGGTGATAAACCAAAATTACTGGACTTATTAAGGCAATACAACTTGCTCGACGATTCGGTGGAGAACGACAGCGAGGAGGAAGCTAACGTTGTTATAGACATAACCAGATCTAAAGAAAATTTGTTAGAAAATTTGGAGGTTGATACTGCTCAACGTGCATCTTCACCACCTACACCAGTTGATGCTGCAATTGTTGTAGACAATAAAAAATCTATCAAAGCAAAACCTACCACTGGTTGTTCAACTTCCTCTGTTAGTACGGGTATGTCAAAGTTTCCTTAATACTGAAGAACTTCTTAATTACTAATCTTTTATTTTATCTTTATTAGATAAGAATAAGTCAAAAAAGAAAAGGTTAAAGAAAATGGATCGCACAAACTCTAATAGGGAATCTACGGATTCCGATTTATCGGCAGTGGAAGAACTTTTGGAAGAATCATATGCTGAGGCAATGAAAAGAATAAAGGACGCACCATTATCCAGTCAGGAGGTGGGAGCCGAATTAGAAATAGGTGGTGAAGAAGAAGTCACAGCAGTTGAAATTGTAAAAAA
This sequence comes from Sarcophaga caerulescens, assembly GCA_927399465.1. NCBI lineage: Eukaryota > Metazoa > Arthropoda > Insecta > Diptera > Sarcophagidae > Sarcophaga > Sarcophaga caerulescens. Next base: position 87,674,591 of record OV656868.1, read on the forward strand.
CCCCGAAGATAACAAACTAAAACAAACAAAACCTGGCATTGTAATTGATTATGATGATAATCCTTTGGAGCAAGAATCTGCAAACTCAAAGAAAGCTGAGAATAGTTCAAAGGAGGAACTAGAAACAAAACGAAATAATGCAGAAGAGGAGAAAGAGAGAATAAATAAGGTTATTGAAAAGGAAATAGAATTGGAAATTAAAAAGGAAATTGGACAAAAGTCAACGGAACTGGAGAAAATTGAATCAAGTGATAAAACTTCAAAAGATTTGAATGAAAATAAAAGCAACGAAATTATAGATATTACAGAAAGCAGTCCTTCAAAGCCAACAAAAAATAATAAAGAAAAACCTTCATTGAACGAAATTACCGCGACTACATCTTCAAAACCGGAAGATATTGTTAAAAAAGAAGATTCTCCTGAAGACTCAGCTGAAACGATTTCAGCTTCAGTTTCAAGTGATTCATTAAATATACGAAAAAAGAAACGTTTCAGAAATTTAAAAACCCCTGATCCTTCAGATCCAACAACAGTAAGTCTAAAAAGTTTAGACGATGACAATGATTTTAAAGGTTTCGAAGACGGCGAAAAAGTCACAGAAGATGGACAGAAATTGAAAACAAAAGTTGTGGAGGAACAAGGCCTTGACAAATCGTTGGAACCCAAGACTAATAAAGCAAAAGACGACTCCTCCGGTTCGTTTAAGAGTCCAACAAGTTCACATAAATCCTTGCAGGATAAACATAGGGAGACAAAAGAAAAGATTTCTTCCAGAGATAGTTCCAGAGATAGCTCAAAAGAGCGTAATTCTAAAGAATCGAAATCAAAGAGTTCGCGTGAAAGTTCCAAGGAGATAAGTTCTAGAGAAAATTCTAAAGACAGAAGTTCTCGAGAAAATTCCAAAGATCGTTCACGTGAAAGCTCAAAAGACAGAGCTAAAACACTCATAAAAGACCACAAAGACCATAGAAAATCAAATGATTCAAAAGAATCATCCAGATCAAGAGAATCTAGCAAATCCAGAGATTCGAAGGATACGAAACACACGAAATCAGATACAAAAGAATTTCATAGACACTCAAATGATAAAAAGGATAAAACACACGAAACAACAAAAGAAAAATTAGTAGAAAAAACAAAATCCTTGGGCTCGGATAATAAAGATAAGAAGGATTACGAACCCAAGAAACACTCAAAGGATGATAAGGAGTCATCAGAGAAAAAAAGTGATACACTAAAATCTAAAAAACTTACTGAAGAGGTAAATAAAATTAAGGCTAAAGAAGACGATATGGGAAAGACACCTAAGGTAACACCTACTAAAGATTTTAAAAATTCAAACATTCAGAAAAAATCTACTGATTCTCCGACAGCATCTTCTTCCTCGAAAAACAGTTCTTGTAGCACATCCCGTGACTCGTCTAAAGATCGTAAAGAGGTTAAAAAACCTGTGGAATCATCAAATGTATCCTTAGATCGAAATAAAGTCGGTAATGCGTCAACATTGCCTGGGAATAAAATGAAAACGAATAAGTCCATCTCTACGAAAACAGTATCAAATTCTGACGAAAAACAAAAAGATAAAGTAAATATTACACAAAAATCAAGTGATTCAACAAAAGACTGCAGACCTGTTAAATCGGACACTAAACCGGTAAAAGAGAACACGGACTTAAAGGCACAAACGCCAAAATCTAACGAGTCCAAATCTATTGAGTCGAACGTCAAAAATACAAAACCCAACTTAATAGTTAAAAATGTCGTGCCTACAAAAACAACAACTCAAGGTCCTAATGTGAAACCTATGGTTAAAAGTAGTACCAGTTTGAATAAAAGTACCACCAGTTTGAACAAAAGTACAACCAGTTTGAATAAAAGTAATACCAGTTTGAATAAAAGTACAACCAGTTTGAATAAAAGTAACACCAGTTTGAATAAAGGTACCACTGGTTTGGATAAAACTCCGCAAAAAGCTAAGCCCACAACACAAATTTCTGAGAAATCAAATATATCCAAGGCGGTGCCTACGACAGATGCGAAGTCTCCTAAAAAAATAGCAGACGATAAGAAAGTTTTACAAAACGACGACAATGCAAATAAAAACGTGTCTTTACAACAACATGATAAGCTTGTAGATCCAAATAAAAAGTCTAGCAGTGATGTTGCAAACAAGCCAATTAATAAAACACAGGATGCGAATAAAAATTTAAGTACTGGAGTGACAAGAACGACAATAAACAAAATTGAGTCCAAAAATGAGCCCAGTAAAGTACATTCTACACCAGAAAGAGCTAAAGGCACAAATATTATAGCGACAACAACGCAAAGTGCCGTTAGTTCAAATATAAAGAAGCCAACGCTTGGAGTAGACTCAAAGAGTATTATAAAAAATGTAAAAGATGGTGCAAAACCAAACATTGTTAATAAATCCCCTAGCAGTCATGCCAAAAAGTTTATTAAAAAGCCGGATGAAATCAAACAGAAAGATAAGACAGATATTTGCAAGAAAGGAGACTTGCAAAAACAGGATCTTAAGCCGAATTTAAAACCGACTTCAGAAAAACCTCCAACCAAGGAAATTAACAATATTTCAGAAGATAACGATAAGACTGATAAAACTGTTACAATGTCTCCAAAAAAGGACCTTAAACCAAAGCCAGTTATAATGAAAGCTAAAGCAGAATCCTTTCAAAAGAAATGTGAGCCAGTCAAAACTAAAAACACGGCAGAAATAAAATCGGACAATGTTGGCCTTAAAAAATCAGCAGAAATAAAGCCTCCTGTAAGCAGTGGCATACAAATGGACAAAAATGTTCCGAAAACTGAAACGATAAAACAGAGAGATGTTCTAGTAAAAGGTAAAACTGAAACACTTAAAACACAACAGACTAAACAAGAAGGTATTAAACCTGAAGCAACAGATAAATCGGATTTAAAACTAAAAACAGAGAACAAAACCGATTCATTGAAATCAAATAAACCTGTGGAAAGTTCTACGGAAAATAAAGAGGCAACTAAATCTTTACCTCGCGAAGTAAAATCCCTATCAGGAAACCAAACTGATTCAACAAAAACAACTAAATCTGAGGAAAGTTCTAAAGAAATTGAAAATAAAACTCAACCTAAATCTGCTGTAAGTGTAGCCGAAGTAAAATCCAAATCAGAAAACCAAACTGATTCAACGAAAGCAACTAAACCTGAGGAAAGTTGTAAAGAAAATGAAAACAAAATTCAACCTAAACATAAACCTGCTGTAAGTGATGCCGAAATAAAATCAAAATCAGAAAACCAAATTGATTCAATAAAACTTCAGGAAATTTGTGGAGAAAATGAAAAAGAAATTGAATCTAAACCTCGTCCTAGTGATTCCAATATAAAAACAAAGATTTTAAAGCCTAAAAAAATCAGTGAAAATAACCCTGAAGCTAAAGCAGATTCCATAAAGAAATCTGAAAAGCCACTAAGCAGTAGCTCCTCTTCCAATGACAAAGAATTTGAAACAAAGCCTTCAAAAGAGGCCACTGCTAATATAAAAACCAAAGACGAGAAAAGTTTAGAAACTACCGCTTTAAAAAAGGATGAGCTTAAAGTGTCAGAAAAATCGTCAAAAATAACAAATAAAACAAAAGAAGTCAAAGACGACATACAAGAAGAGTCGTCAAAAAAATCTCTTGAAATGGAAAAATGTAAGGAAACATCGGAAAAGTCGGCAACCAGCAAACATGCTGTAATCACTAAGGAAGCGACAAGTGAAAAAGGAAAAACTAAAATGTTATCCTCAACAGTTAAGGGAGAGGCAAAGGTAAATAAATCTGACCCGGAGATTAAACCCAACATTTCGAGTAAATCAGTAAAAGACCAACAAACAAATGAATTGCTTGAGGAAAGTACTGAAAAACAAGAACTGTCTGCTGAAACTGAAGAAACTATAGAGCCCAGAATTACTAGAAGTCGTATGGAAATTATCAAAGCTAATGAAGATATTCATGAACCAATAAACTCTGGCAAATGTGATGATTTAAAATTGGAATCTACAGAAGGTGAGGACCTTAAATTAGAACCAAGTAAGACGGAACATGATGAGAAAGTTAAAACATCGGAGACAATTATAGATAAAGATATTAAAACGGATGATACTATAGTCGAACTTAATCAAGCTAAAAACCCGAATGAAAAATGTGAAGATAAGGCAAAAGAAGAGGATACAAGTTTAAAGGAAGAGAAAGAAAATGTTGAACTATGTGGGGAGAAGAATCCAGATAAGGATGAATTAAAGGAGGTAGAACCTATGAGAACTAGAAATCGTTCAAAAATCTTAATAGATGATGGAAAATCGCAAGGTTTTGAGACTCCTCCGCCACTTGTTGACGCAAAAAATCAAATCTGTGATGTTAAACCCGAAGATTTAAAATTAGAAGAAGGTAAAGCTAAGGAAGCGGTATCCGTTGTAATTACGACAGAAGAAGTACCAAAAGAAAATAAGTTTGAACCTTTAAGGACTAGAAAGCGGGCGGACAATAAATCTGATTCAAAAATTAAAGAAGGGAACGCTTCAGAAGAAAATTCTCAGAGTGAAATAACATGTGAAAAGTCAATAATAGAATTAAAAGATAAACCCGGAAGTAGCAGTAGCATGGGAATAAGGACTAGGAAGCACGTGGAAATTGAAGGCGATGAAAAGAAATTAACAGAGGAGTCTGGTGCAAGTACAATCGGAACAAAAACTTTAGCAGTTGAAGAGAAGGGCACAACGGAAAAAGTTGCTAAAACGGATGGTGATAATTTTGAACCGAAGAGAGCAAGAAAATGTCTGGATCATAAAGCAGATGAAACAACAAAAATAATCATTAAGGATCAAAGCGAGTCTGAAGAAAATATAGAAGACACAGCCACGGAACGTATTACAGAAAAGACTTCTTTAGAAATAGAAAAAGCTAATGAACAAAATTTTGAAACTGTGCGAACAAGAAAACGGGGAGATGTTAAAGCAAGTGATATGGATTTAAAGGAATCCCCCGAAGTGTCTGGTGAAGATAAAAAGGATACAAGCGATCACACGGATAAGGAAATACGAACAAGAAAACGTGGAGATGTTGTTAAATCAGTTGATTTAAAACAAAAGGAATCATCAGAAACTTCTGATAACGACAAAAAAGATCAAACACGTAAGGAAATAGTAGCGGAAGCAGATGATTTATATAAAAAGGAATCCCCAGAAACGTCTGAAAAGGTACAAAAAGACATAAAAAATAAAGATATCAGTGAACTCATTATAACGAGAAAACGCGTAGAAGCTTTTAAATCAACTGATTTAAACCAAAAGGAATCCATAAAGATATCTAAGGAGAATGAAAGAGGCGCTACAGATCAAACAAACAAGGAAATCATTGAACCAGTTAAAATGAAAAAACGCGGTGAAGTTGTGAAACCAGTCAATTCAAACCAAAAGGAATCCACACAAACGTTTGATGAGACTAAAAACGACGCAAAAGATCAAACAGTTAAAGAAATTATTATTGGACCCATTAAAACGAGAAGCCGCGGCGATTCTAAGGCTACCGTTTTAAATACAAATGAAGTTTTGGAAACATCTGGTAGGGATAAAAAGGATACAAGAGATCAAACAACTAAGGAAATTATTGAGTCTGTAAAACCTACAAAAACCACTGAAGTACAGAGCGCAATAGTCAACGAAAAAACGGATGAAAATAAATTGGAAGCCATTAAAACAAGAAAACGCCTTGATATTAATGATGATTTCACGCAAAAGGAGTCCAAAGAACAAACAAATGAGGAAATTATAGATACTGTAAGAACTAGAAGACGTATGGAAGATAAGAATATCACAAGCATTGAAAAAACAGTTGAGGACAAATCAGAACATATACCAACAAGAAATCGAGCAGACAATAAGACAGAAGACCTTAAAGTCATTAAGAAAAACTATAAAGAAGCAGAAAGTGAACAACATTTTACAACAAATGACATTGAACAGTCTAAACAAGATAGTTTGGATCGAACTGATACAATTGAAACTTCGAGTGATACTTCTATTACCTCCGATTACTCATTGAAAAGGATTTTAAGAAAACGGGGAACGGAGTCGCCATTATCGGAAAATGGTGAAGATTTTAATATATTTATTCCATATCCATGTTTTACTAAAGTAAATAAAAATATTTCTTACGTTTTCAGATAACAAGAAACTCTTTAAGGAGCCTACTGTAAAATCAATATATGCCACTACACCGAAGTGTGCAAAGGATGAAAAACCATTAACAAATGTAGTGGCAACAGGTTCAAAACGTAGCTTACGTTCACCAGTTTCGGAAGCCAGTAGTCCTATTACTGTAAAAAGAGCAAAATTGGATGTACCTAGAAAGACAAGTAAGTTTTATAAATGAATTGATTGGTATAACAACATTTTATGCTAACAAAACGTTTTTAATTTTATTTTCTTTATATTTATGCAGCACGCTTTCGTAATCTGCATGATGATTGCCTGGAAGAAGAAGAATTGCCAGTAATAACAGCAACAAGTGACAGCGCTGTGACAACTGAATTGGAAAATTTTAATGTAGGAGCACCTAAAGAGCTAGAAGAAAAACATCAATTGACAAAGAAATCTGTTAGAAAAGAAGTTTCCCAAAGCAAAAATATTGAATCCCAACTAGACCAAGAGTCTATTCAGAATGTTGTTATTGGCAAAGAAAAGTCCACTTCTGAAACAGAAACTAAAAATGTACCTCGAAAAGAGGTAAAGGAAATAGAAACTATTCAAAATACTGAAAATACTAAATCGCTTAAGACGAGCTCTACAACAAATTTAAAAGCAAAACCAATATCGGAAGAAGTTAGCAGCAGCTTACAAAATAATGAGAAGCAGAATATACCAGAACGAAGTAAATATAAAAAGGTCAAACCTATCGCCTCTCCCACCAAATCTGCTGGCTCATCTTCGGTTTTATCATTTTCGGATTGGCTAAAAACGAAGGAACAATCCACTAAATTGGATGATAATTTAGGAAAGAAATCTGTACAATCGACAATCACTTCGGAAAAGTCAACTGAAAAGACTAAAGAGAATATCAGACTTAAGGCAAAGCCTATGCCGAAGGTTGTGGATGCACCAGAGCAAAATAAACGATCAGAAGGCTCCGAGGAACAGGAAAGTTTAATAGAAAATACCCAAGAAAACGAAACGAACACGATGGCAAGAACAAAAAGTAGAAGAGGAAAATGCAGAAATAAATCAGATAACAAAGCTAATAATAATCAATCAAAAGCAAGAAATCCGAATGCCACTACCACTGCAGCAAACTCTAAAAATTCTCAAGTTGACGTGCAGGATGATAGTAGTTGTGATAGCAAAATAAAAACTGAAAAATTACAAGCCCCTACACCTACTCTAGTGAAGCCTAAAAAACGTGAAATTCAGTTACTTATTGAGTCCATGTCGAAAGAAATGAAGGATGGTGGCATAAGCGATCTTCTTAATACTGAAACACACGTTAAACGTCAACGTTTAGCTACTAAAAGAAATTTCAACGGTAGTTCAGAACACTTAAATACAAGTTCAAATATAGGAACGAAAGAAGCAACAGCCACAGTCTCATTTGCAACAACAGCTGGTACTGTTTTAGGTAAAGATGTTCCTAAAGTTATAGAATTTGCCGAATCAACAGAAATGTTATCATCTTCGTCAAAGGAACTTAACAGATCTCCAAGTAAACGCAAACAACAGCAAAATGCAACAAAATCTACAAAGGGAACTGGCCATAAGAGTACTACTGATTACGTTGATTCAAACAGTGACGTGAAACTAAGAAAATCTTTAAATCCTAAAGATTTAACATCACATACCAGCAGCAGAGAAGTATTATCTCCTTCAACTGCTATGAAACTAAGGAAATCTATGCCTCAAACTAAAGAAACAAATATTGAAAAGATTTCTGCCGGGAGAGAAGAGAAAACAACATATTTAAAAGCTCGCAGGACATTGCCCTCTATGAAAGAACCATCAAAGAATATAAGTCCTGTTTTTAAAGCACCCAAACCAGTAGTACATACAACAGTATTTAATACAATAATAGGCCAAGAGAGGTTGGAAAAACTACACGTTGAAGATAATAAGAGATCTTTAAGCCGCAACAAGGTAATGATTTATATGCAATGTTTAGTAAAAATTGAAGCCGTTTTAATATTTCCTCTTTGTCTTTTCTTTATTTATTTAGAAGCCATCAAAAGTTGTTAAAACGTTTAAATGTCGTGAGGTGAGGGTGCGCCTTAATCGCTCAAAAGTGAAAAAGTATTTAAGTGTTCTTCATGACCGTAATAATCAAGTAACTGCATCATCAGAAAAAACTGTAGAAGGCGGTAAGTGAAACAATGAAAGTAATGTATGATCTAAACCTAAATACAAATTTTAAATGGAAATTTGAGACACAAAAAATGGTTCATGAGTGTTGACGTCTGAAATGCTTTGATACCAGTTAAAAGAAATATAACCAATTTATATATCCGTCCGATTTCAACTTTATAAAACCAATACCACATTCTTTTATTTTACTAAACATATTGTCGTATGACAGTAACTGATCCAACATTTCTATCTGCAGATTCGTCAATTATACAAAACAATGCCGATTCAAACTTGCGCATACAATCCGTTGTTGATAAGAGAAATCTTATGGATTTATCTGCAGACTACAATCCTAATAATGTATTTGTTCCACAAGGTAGTAACTTAAAAAATGCTTTGTTTTTCTATTATTTTTACTAAATATACATTTTGCCACATTTAGATTCATATATGCAAACAAATATCACATCCGACACAATACAGTTGGAGCCAACCTTGCCTTCTGTTTCTTTGGCCAGTCAATCGTATGAGGCTGCACCAATTTCGAGTCAGACAATGGCATCGCTTCCCATTATCAATGCTGCAGACCCAAATGAACATATCGAACTTAAAAATGAATTTATGGATGAGAATCCCATTGATTTGGTCAATGAAGCCCTACTTCCAGATACACCGACGCTTTTAGCTCGTGCCCAAACAATAACTGAGGCAGCACAACACGCCCTTTCCCATTCAGTTGCGCCGACAGACATTAGACTGTTGACTACAGAATCGACAGGTAACGCATTTGTGCCATCGTTCGGTGTTACTCCTACAGTACTAGATAACAGAGGCACTTGCATGTACACATTTTTGCATCCAGCCAAATATAATCGTAATCATAGCAATGTTTTACTGGATTATTGCTGCCCAAATCTGGACGGCCCAATGCCGGCAATTGATCCGACACGTATTCATGCTCAAGTGCAAGTACCTGTAATTGAATTACCAGCTTCGATAGTTTTAACAACTAAAATTGTATCGAGAGCTGACCTAGAGAGTGAAAATTCAACTGTACCGGCAATAATACGTAGAAAAGCTGAAAAAATACGTAATAATTTGGCAGCACATCACAAAGTAGCCACAGCCACATCGGTTGCCTCAACAACACAACAGCCACAACCTTACATAAACAGTGCTATTCAACCACAATCTTCTGCTACCAGATTTCCATTACCGCCGACGATAAACGCTTTAACAAAACAACTCCCGGCCACCACAACAATAACAGCGAAAATACGACCTACACAACACCAGGACGTTGTGGCACAAGCACATACCATACCTAATCAGACGGCGACTTCAACTACAACTTCCATTAATCCTAACGCGGGTGTGGTTTCAGTTATACCAAAAGGTCCACCACAGTTAAGTCAGTTGCAAAAATCAAGCCTACGCTCAAATTTAAGGCGTTTTGATGTTTTGCTTAAACAATTGGTGCAACCTTTTGATAATCTAACCTTTGTTGATAGACATCGTATTATAGAAGCTATAATAAGTACAGGAAAGTTATTACCTAAAGATTTGGATCGTACCATTTCATTAATAGAAGAATATATTAAACAAACTACCTTAATAAACAATGACAAAATAAACACACAAGCACTGACTGCACCAATACCGTTACCCTCAGCAACTACAACAATAAGTACAAATAATTATCATATGACCCAGTCACCTAATGCTTGTAGCCTGGCTACAATGCAAATGCCTCAACTGCAACCGTCACCGCAACTATTGGCTCCAGCATCAGCAACTACATCAGCTGCTTCTTCGTATTGTCGACAACAAATGGAAAAATTGCATACGAAGACAGTTAAAACGGTACAAACATCATCCTCCACAGCAGGAATCCCAGCTGAGGGAACTGTAGTAAAGCAACGACAGGTGCCGATATATGATGCCGAGAGAAATATTATAGGCTATCAAATGAAAATGTTAACACCAATGGCTTCAGTACCGGCCTATACCAAGTCAACCATGTCTACTCATACAGGAGCCATAATGTCAACATCTCTAGATTCCAGCAGTAACAAAACCATTTCCTATACTGTTAGCAAAAGACCAGTAAAACGACCAGCTCAGGATTCACCGCGCGTATTCTATACCACACCGCCTTTGCAAACGTCTACACCAAAAGGGATTACAAATCCTACACACATGTATCCAACAACGCAAAGCACGAACTCCAAAGCTATTGCTCAAAAAACACAGGTAACTGGAATAATAATCTTTCATAGTAGTTATTGTTTATAAGGTGTAGTAAAAAGAAATTCAACATTTTTGCATTGATGTAATATATTGAGTAGTAATAGGTTGATTTCAATGCGATCGATGTTATCCTGTTTTATTATCACAATCTGATCACTTGTGGGTGATTGCAGTTTGTCTTATTTTACAAAAGTTGGAAAAGTTTATCGATAACTTTATGGTATATTTTCACATATACATACATACGTATGTACATACCATAAAGTAAAAACGTATTTCCATCTCGTATTTAATGTCATTTTGTTATGAGTATGTTATAATTGCACGTACATACATACATATATAGTGCCACCGTATATTAGAAAAACTAATACATAACTTTTTACTACACCTAATGTAATAAAGCTTAAAAACAAATTTTTTTTCTTTATTGTTTTAAACAGAAGGGTTCTATTGTAACGACATTACGATCAGGTGGCTCTTCTGCATCAAGTGCTAGTTCGGAAACAATAACCACAACCACCATGGCTACAGTAAAACGTGTGACGCGTAGTACAGCTACTGGTTCAAAAATAATTATAGTTTCCAAATCAAATCAATCGAATGAAGAAACCATCCTACCTGACACCAATAATCAACAGCAGCCAGAGATAAAGAATGAAAAGGACATTGAAGAGTTTCTAGGTTGAATATTATTTTTTTTATTATTTTAGTTTACACAATCAATTTTATATTATATATACTATTTTCATATAGTAGAGCATATATTTTCAAGTTGAAGATTCTTTTTTTAAAATAATGTATCCTTTTAAGTTTGTTTTTTAATTATTTTTTTTTAGCAATTAAGTTATTTTTAAAAAATTGTATTGTTAGCATCCTTTAACCACTCCAATCGCCACCCACCCATCTTTTTTAGTTCATATTTAAAATTAATGTAAATATGTATGTAAAATTCAATTGATATAAAACATAATCGTATAGTTTTAGTATGTAAGCATTTTGTTATAAAATATTGGTTATAAAGAAAGAAAAGCCTCCATAAATGCATAATTTTTTTTTTACGTTACGTCATTACAAATGCATACATAATATATATACATGTATTAATTGTCTAATTTTTTTTTATAATAAAATTTAGTAGTAACTACATATTTCATTTTTAACAATAAAACAAAATTATAAATATGAATTTGCAAATAATAATAAAACAAAGAAGAAATACATTTTAAACAATATATTCATTAACCTTAAAAAACTTAACTAATTGAAAATTTATATACGTAAAAATATATTCAAAAAAAAAAAAATTATTTTACTAAAAACGAATTATTGCTGTTATTACGGATAGGACGAGATTCTAAAATTATAGGACTAGAAAATGGCGCAATTTTGGCATGTCCCAGAGTGACTCAAAGTTTGTAATGATGAGAATATTAATTTCTTATCATAAAAATGTATATCGAACGGTTTACCAATGACCATAGGAATTTAGAATTGACAGCCAATTCCACAGAGTATCCTATAGTCCATTGTGGTACTACATACATACACGTACATAATTGGTCATTACAACCTTTCAGTCAGGATTTCGACCTAGCTTCTCAATTGTGGTACTACAGTCCTTTATTTGTTGTAGTGATCAGTGAGATCATTTGAATAGTAGAAGCCCAAGTAATTGTTTATCCTACGATACAACGCTAGACATGTACCCAAAAGGTTCAGAACAGTTTAATCTTTTTTTTCGTTTCTACAGCTTAAGCAGAGTTCATTGCGACATATGCTGAGTTCTCACTCATATAATAATGTCCACTAATGATTAATCAATCAGCAGTTGTGTAATATTTAATGGAATAAACGTTCTTTTTTAACATTTCAATTCAATTTCACTTGTTTTTACATCAAATCTCTGAATCCTATAGGAATCTACTAATTTTTTGCATTTGAAGGCCTATTTATTTATGATAGCATTTTTATTTCGAATTGATTTTTGAAAGCGCGCCACAAATACTGTGTGAAAATTGTGGTAACTCTGTTAATCTTACCGTACTTTATAGCCATTATTTATTTATTTTAACAGTATTAAAAAGGTTTTAAATTATGCGAAAAAATTAATACAACAGAATAGATTTAAAACTAATTAAAAAAAAGGAATTATTTTTATTATTATTTATACAAAGTTTTGTTAAAGAATATTAATTATTTAGGGGTTGTTTTATTTTTCTTTCAATATAAATTTCTTAATTAGTCTGGTAACATTGATATCACGCCACCAGCAGAATTTGACAAGTTGCCTGAGAAAAGAAGAAAAATGACAGAAATTAATAAGAAACTTCAAACAACAACAAAAACTTATTCTCCACGTGAGATTTTTCAACTGATGTGAGTAAACAAGAGGGGCAATAAGTAAAAAAACCCATAAATATATTAATGGTTGAATGATTTATGCAAGACGTCGTCATTAAGATAAAAAAAAGAGTTTCAAATTGTTAAAAAGATGAATAAAACATCATCAAGGAATTTGGAAAATTTAAAGGAGATTGTATATTAAATGAAATAACGGTATTTTTTTGTAAAAACAAATAAAATACAAAGAATTATAAAAAAATTGCTGGGAAGAAAGTAATCAGAGTGAAATATAATAAGAGAGCGAATGTTGAATATATTCAGAGAATTTTGAAAGCAATCCAGAGAGAGTAAGCATCTGAGTGCATTATTATTGTTGAATGGCAATGCTGCCCACATTATTATTGTATAAAAATATCTTTTAAACTGTTAAAAGTGATTTGAGTGCGTTCGTGTTCAGAAATCAATGCGGCCGCTTAAAAGTTTATAAAGAATTTAATATATTTTTATTTTAAACAAAAAGAAAGTAAAGAAATCAAGAGAAATACATCTTTCAATTTGCTAAATTACTAAGATTAATACGAAAAAGTGTTGTAAGTTTAACATAATAGAAGAAAAAAAAAAGTTTAAAAGAAACGTAGAAATAGATAAACAGGTAAAATAATTGTTGGAAAAAAGTGCAATAAACATATGAAAAAATAAATTTGTGAAAGTTAAACGATACTTTTTTTTTCTCACGAAAAAGCAGAAAAAATAAAAAACGGCATTGAAGAAAAAGTATTAGCAAATATGTATAGAAAAAGTTGAAGAAGTGAAATAAAATAAATCCAAAGTTTTTCAATTGAATGCAAAAGAAATTCAGAAAAAATACACTTTTGTTTAATGTGTAATGAGTTGTGTGTATGTTTCATTTTAAATTATAATAATAGGGTGTGTTGCTTAATTATTAATTAAATTGAATTAATTAAAATTGGTTAACAAAATGTTTATTTTTTTTATTTCTTTTTTTCCATAAAATTTAATGCTGTTTTAACTAACTAACTCTAACTACTGTGTGTGAATTATGATATGGTGTTGAAAATATTTGAATATTTTCTTTTTTAATTATAAACAGGTATGTAAATCTTTTAATTTTACTTTTTGTATATAATTTTAGTATTTCTTCTTTATTTTAATGTGTCTTTTTTCTTTCTATATCGTTCCTTTTTTTCTTTACTTATTTTTGTACACTTCTCCTTTTTTGGGTGATTGACTGACGTTTCTCTTAAATAAATTGTCTGCAATATTGTCCCTCTTTACCCCATTGTTTGGGTTCGGTTTCTCTTTATTTGTAATTTTGTTTGCTAACTGCCAACAATAACAACAACAACAACAACAAAAATCGTACAAGACAAGACCTCATTTCGTTACATATTTTTGTATTGTTGTTTTCTTTATTTACCGCTTTTTTTCGTTCTTACTTATTTTGTTTCTAATATTTTCTTTTTTTAAACTTCAAACCAAGCTAGTGTTGCCATAATGCAAGAACTGTAATGAGATATTGTGGAGTAATTGTTAATACATCTTTGTTAATCAAATCGAATAAATTTATGTTTTATTAAAATTAAACTTTTGTCGATACCTTCATTAATTCCCAATTAGGCCATTATTTTATTATTTCTGCGTAAAACTGCTAACCAGACAATCTACTGTACTGCCTCACTACCTTATTTTGATCTGTCCTGCCTCACTACCTTGATTTGATCTGTCTTGCGTACCAAACAAACCTCAGGAGACTTATTTGTATCAGTAAGGATAACCCATTGTCTACTGCTCTATTTGTCTTTAAAAGAATAAAATTTTAAACTTTAATAAAAGGTTAGGATTGTTTTTCTATACAAAGTTTTTGCTTTAGTTCAGAATAAACGCAATCCATAGATGCTTATTTTCAACTGTGAACAGTTTCCGGTGCTTGACTCGAGTCCCTATTGCTGATTGTGGCCTGACTGACCCACTATTTTCAGCAGTAACTGTTTGCATATACGAATCAAATGTTTGATGTTAGAGTAGTAGATCGCAAACAGACAACAATGAATCTTGGCTAGGCTCCTCACGGTTTGATTACGACAACCTTCATCTGCTTTGGTTGTAAGTTATTTCACCTTTCATCGCAATTTATTATACGATGGCAGCCCTGTTTCCTGCTTCTACTGTTTCGTGCTGTTTTCCTTTCAACTCCACATGTATATATTTGAAGTTGTTGTTTTTAAAGTTATTTTTGTTATTCTTTTATTGTATGTTGTTTTTTTCTTTACTTGTTTTGACATTCTTGAAATTTTTTAGTGCCAGACATATGCCTTATATGGAAGGCATCTCATTAAAGAACTATTTTTTTATTTCTCACATTTTCCAACGTGGCTGGGTTTCAAAATGCGTGTTGCTGTGAATGTGTGCGTGTGTGCATATAGTGCAACATATGCAGTTTTAATGTTATGCCATAACTCATGATGCTTTTAGTTCGATTTCTTTTTGAAATTCTTTAAATAGAAGTGAGAGGAGAATATTTTTTAAAATATTTTATCAGACCAGGCAGGCCAGGCTGTAGGAAGTTAAAATAAGAATTTTTACGATTAAAAAAGATTCGAATATTTGTCATTTTTCTTTTGTGTGGTAATCATTATACTCCTATAATAGATTCTGGGAAAATATATGTAATCTTAGCTGAACATAAAGTCAAAAAACATGTTACGTGGTAAATTCATATGTTTAGGGTTTCGCAGCTATCTTGTGAAATAATAAGTGTATACGAGAAATCTTGGCCCTTATTTGTTTTAAATATTTCGATGTAAAAAATCTTAATACAGTTAAGAAAAAACTGTTCAATGCATCTACATATTATGCTGAGCATTGATCACTCTTGGTTTTGGTTTTCTCCATATGTATGCTGCCTCGGATCTAGAGCTGATGGATTAGTACCTAGTGCTCCTCAACTTAATGTAGGAATTACAAAAATAATAATCCCTATTTTATGTCCGTATAACGGTCACATAATTTGGAGTACTTAATGCACTATTAAATTGGAACGACCTTAAACGATTAATGCATCAAAATACTGTTGCTTTTTCTCAGTTGTCACTATTGTTGCCATCCCATATATTATAAGTACCGACCTCATTTAACTTAAGACATCGTTATCGTTGTCGTTGTAGGCACAGTACCAAAAAATTGCGTTCGTTTTAAGTACATGTGTACCCAAAAAAAAGTAGAGTAGTTTGTGTAAGTGAATGTGCGTTATTGTGTTAGTAGTGTGTGGGTATGTGGTGGCCGCCGCTTGTTGCATTACGCAATATTGTCAAGCAACGGTAACCTGCCAATGTTTCATTCGCTCGCTATTCTCTATTTTCCTGCTATGTTTGCTCGCATACATACAACATTCATACATACTATATGAGACCTCGCCATCGTTCTCTCTGTCTGTCGTATGTTTATTTTTTATCATTTTATTTAAATTTTGTACATTTACATTTTATTGATTTATTTTTTGTTGTTGCATGTTGTTTTGAAATGAAGTGTAAAGGGTAAAATGTTAAAACAGAAAAAAACATTTATTTTAGCCTCACTGTCACAATTATTTGTTAATTATTTAACTAAAGCTCAGTTAAAATGAAATGTTAATTTGCATTGCTCTTCTATCTACAATAAAATTCTCTTAAACGACATTGCTTTTCTGTTATTTAGCACATCAACTCACATTCATACATATGTACATACATGAGTATACATATGTACATACATACGTATGTACGTATTTAATAACCAGTTTATTTTTTTTTGTTTTCAGTCAATGAAACTGACCTTCAGCAAAACTGTTTCAATGCAAAGGAAGAATCTTCCTTCCTAATCTCTTTACATCAACTGTCATTACGTACATATGTATACATATAGGCTTTCAGTTTTTAAGATTTTCGGTAAACTGCTTTTTTCTTTCAAATTACATTCCCTTACATTTCCCATTTAAGAGCGAAATAAATTCATTCCCTTCTATTAGAGTTTTTCCTTTTCGCTCTTGCAAAGAGTATGTATGCATTTCATTATGATATTCAGAGCGCACGTGCCAACACGTGTTGTTCATTTATAAACATTTTAATTTCCTTCGTTTCTCTATGTAGTACATAGTATGTACATACAATACTGAGTTACCAACAGCCTATTTTATGCAATCCAGAACTAGATTTTGAAATAACCTTTCTGCAGGCATTTTACTTAGAAATATAAACGACTGTAAATTAAATTACATACGAGTATGGGAGTCTTTTTCTCTTAAGTCTTCTCAAACAGACAGAAAAACCTTTCAGACTGTAAACCTGGCTTGACAAAAGGTTATGCATGTTCTTGGCGTCCTTTTTCATTTGAGGATATCGCAAGTAACTCACACTCAGTTGTGTTAGATTCAATTAAATTTATATTAAATTGTAAATTGTTTAATTTTCTACATAAGAAAACTCTTAGTTTTTCCCATAAACATTTTAAATCAAATGCATTTGGCAATCCTAAAAATATAAGTATGCAGTTGGCAAAAGAAGTCAGAAAACAAAAACAGCACATGCAACACTTTAAAAACAACTGATAGGTACTAACTAAAAATCAGGCGAGCAAATTTCTGCACCCATATCTGTTAAAAGGGGACTAAAATCACCCCTTGTCAGCCAGCTAATAAGCAATAGAAGTCAAAATATATAGATACCAACTATCATCATACGATGTATTTGCAGCCTGTTGTTGTATGACAGTTACAAAAGCTCCATATTTTATGTTTTGAAATGCATTTACTTGCGGTTATAAACAACCATATTTTGTATACAATATTGCCAATATGGGGGAAAAAATACAAAAACCACTCCTTAACAGGGGTAGTTTCCCCAAATATGTACATAACGGTGTAACGGTATCATTTTTATTTTATTTTACTGTGTTATGCACAAATTTTTTGCGTTTCTATTTTGTTTTAACTTCTATATTCATTCATAAAATGAGTTTTTTTTTGTTTGTTTTAAATTTCATTATAAAGTTCATTACCATCCCTCTTCTTGTTTTACACTTTTTATTACACTCCCAATAATCTTTTTTGCGTTGCTTTTGTTTTATACATATTTGTATTGCGTTTTTTACAACAGAACTCTTCTTTATTATGATAATTTTGTTGTTGTTTCTGTTCGTTCATACATATATGTATATGTAGTGTTTCCCCTGAATCTCATACGATTTTCGGCTTGTACACCATATTTCTACATTGTGCATAAGTATGTTTGGATGTTCATGTATATGTGCCTGAGTAATGGCGTTTGTTTTTGTTGCTGCTTTGGCATTTACAGACTTTACCACGTTTTGCTGTTTCTCTTTCTTTGTCTATTTTGACGTCAGACGGCAAAACTCCGTTAGTTCATTGTATAGTTTCTCTTTGTGTCTTTTTTTTTTGTGTTTTTGTTTTTATCAGGCGACTACATTTCTATGAATGATTTGTGAAACAAAATAAACAAATTTGTTGTGTCGTTTTATAAATGTTGGTAATACTAAATAAGTACCACCGGCTTTTTCTTGCCTCTTTGCTCTCTATTTCTCATTTTCTCTTAAAAGGAAAAAAAACAAAGAGATTTATCTCAATGGGCTTGTCCTTTACGTAGTGTTTTCATTTAAAAACAATTATAATTATGTTGAAAAAAAACAGGAGTAATTAATCTGGTAGAAGTAAATGTGAAAATAATTGATTATTTCTTTCTTTCTTTACCTTATCGTTGTTCATTTATTTGTTTGTAAAGGGTTAAACACTTTGCGGTTTCAAAACTAAATTAAAATAAAACACTTACCTTACAATTTTATTCAAATGAATTTGTACACAATTTTTATGTAAATTCCTGGCGGGATATTGGTTGAATGCTGGTTTCAAATACTCCAACATATAGAATTATCCGCATTTTGCTAAAGAAAATTTTGTTAAAAAAAAATCAAAATTGGAAGCACTCTACTAAGCACCCAACAGCAGCATACATACCTACGCTGTAGAGAATGGCCAGCCATTTGCATGAATTGGTCTTTACATGGATGGGCATGAAAATCTAAATGGAAAATATGCCATAAAGAATCGTAAGATAGGCCTAATTGCTGAGAACGCCTTGGAATCGACAAATTAAACCAAATACCTATATTCGTAAATTATAAATCAAAATACCTATGTATGTAGGCAAATGAGAGATTTTTAACAGCTGACAGTCTTGAACGGCCAGCTCTTTTGAAACTCCTAAATGGAGAAACCGATATACATACATATGTAAGCTGTCAGGCCATAATTAATTTTAATCACCTTTTTTTTTTCTTGTACGCTTAATGTCAAATTAATTTGTGTGTATTGTTTTTAAATTGTTTTTAATTTGTATAATGAATGAACCTTTATTTTCTATTGGATTTCATTTTATGTTTAAAGACAATTGAACTGAAGACAAATTTGGTTGCACTTTCGAATTGTTACTTAAAAATTCTATAAATATGCAAGTAAGCGTGCGTGTGTACATATTGTTTTCAATTAAAATAAAAAAGACTGCAATAATTTAAAATAAATAAATGACAAATGAAATTGTTCACAAGAAATTGTGGTGATTCGTAATACATACTAATAATGAAATTTAAAACAGACCAGACTACGTAGTCTGTTGTTTACTTTTACGTACATATATAAAAAAAAATAAATACTGAATTGACCCATTGTAAAACAAGAGCTAGTCAAGAAGAGATCTTTAGACGGACAGAGAGTAAAAGAGCGAAAGAGTTTGAAACAGAGAAATTAAGATAGAAGAGAGAAGATTTGTAATATGGAATACAAATATCGTATGACTACAATCAAAGTCCATTATACATATGAAAACAAAATACAACAACAGCAATAGTAGCCACAAACAAAAATCAACATTCAAACATTTTTTTTTTGTTTTCTTTCTTGATGATGATGATTATTGCTTTTTTTTTAACTAAATTTTGTTGTTATAAAAAACAACAATGAAATCAAAACGTTCATTCTACGTGTTTATATGTCTGAATACTTATGCATATGTACATAGATATGTATGTACAACGTAGAAAATAAAATAAATTGTCTGTGGCGAATATTTTCTTGTCCACAAAATAAACATTAGAGGAGAGCGAGTTTTCTCTCAGTTCATAATACCCAGGCACCGTGTCTGCTCCACAGAAATATTGGCGTGTCGAGAAATTTTGACAAATTGTCAGTAGATGGAAATTAATTTCACTTTTCCGATCGCCACAGGCCCAATATGTAGATTTAGTGTAAAACGGAATGGTTTAGGTATTCGCTCAGAAAACCTATTTTGCCTTAAAAATGGGAAAATGTTATCTATCAAAACGGAAGTTATTGCGTTTAACAGTTCTTGTTTCAGATATAAGAAAAAGGTGCTGGAGTCTACAGAAACCAGTTAAAAAAAATATTTTTCCAGCGTTACTCGTCTATCTAAGCTTGAATCTAGTCGATATTCGTAGAATTTGAACCACTGTGCACCGTTAGAAAATACTTGTTGTATTGTGAAGGTGAAATCATAATTATTGTTTTGATTAAACAACAAATACACATACATACTTGCATTCATACACTCTCATACCCATTAAGGCTTTGTGCTCCACACATTCTTTGTTAAAAATCAACCTCAGAGCAGAGTTGCAAGTTCAATGGAACTTTTATGTGTTTTTGTTGTACGTTTTATCTAAACAAAGCATTAGAGATAACATATTTAAGTTTTTATACGATATAAAAACATATAATAGAGGTCATTATCAGGGTTAGAAATAAAATAGTTTAATATTAAAAAAAAACTCGAATAAATAATTGCTTAACCCTTTCAAAACACACAGTCTAATTATGTTACTTTACTTTTTTAACATTTTTTTGAACAATTTAAAGCCATTACCAACGAGACCTACTTTCCCCTTATGACTAAAACAAAAAACAAAAATAAAAACATGCAATACCCCTCGATTTACTAGCTTAACGAAACTAAATAAATATACAAAGACCACTTGATAATGATAATGATCGTGAGTTTTAAGCGAAAATGTAATAAAAAATAAGCCAAAGAAACTAGTTGGTTACTCTGTTTAAGCTTGCAACAAGTGTAGCACACTGTTTACCATAGGAATTTAGAAAGACAGAAATAAAAAACATACAAAACAAGTTTTAGATTTACTATTGATCGTAATTTTCACTTTAATTTCTTTTTCTCTTTCAACAATTTACAATTTAAACGGTTTTTGCACGTTCAGAGAGACAATCTCTAAAATTTTCTTTCGTATCCTGCATACATTAAAATTTTACTTCGGCAAGTTCGTCTTATTGTGCTTTTGTTTCTACAACCACATATAATCAATGGGCGAAAAACAATGCAAGTTTGCGGTTAGGACTCGTAAAATTCTTGGGGTAGTATACGACAACCTCCTTAACATGTCACATACATACGTCAATCGTAAAGTAAGCTTAAGATGTTGTCTATTAGCCAACACAACGTGTTCTTGATTCCGCAAAACTTTCTCCATTTTAATATGCATACATAAAGGGTCCGCCAAATAACTTTTTTTTTTTTTTGAAAATGCTTTAAAAAAAACTACTGAATATTTTCTCAAATTTCTTTTTTTATTTGAAAGTACAATCCTTCCGGTTAATAATGGAAAATAATTTCATTCAAATGGCTGCCTCGGCTGGCCATGCAGTAGCCTACACGATCGGTCCAATTTTTAAGCACATAATCGATTGTGTGCAGCTGTATTTCACCAATGGCTTTACGAATATTGTCCTTTAAAGCGTCAATTGTCTCTGGCTTGTCGGCATAACACTTATCTTTGACGGCACCCCACAAATAATAGTCCAACGGTGTCAAATCGCAGCTCCGAGGTGGCCAAACGACATCAGCTCTGCGGCTGATAATGCGATCTTCAAAAACAGGGCGCAAAACATCGAGTGTAGCTTCGGCTGTGTGGCACGTAGCGCCGTCCTGTTGAAACCAAATGTTGCCAATATCCTCCTCTTCAATTTTTGTGAACAGAAATTCGTTCAATATGGCCCAATAACGATCGCCATTGACTGTAAAGGCCATTCCTTGCTCATTTTCGAAGAAAAATGGCCCAATTATGCCTCTGGACCAAAATCCGCACCAAACAGTGACTCGTTTTGGGTGCGTCGGCTTTTCAATGTATGCGTGCGGGTTTTCTGTGCCCCAAATGCGACAATTTTGCTTGTTTACATACCTGCCAAGATCAAAATGAGCTTCATCTGAAAAGATGGTTTTTTTGCTTAAAAATTGGATCGATCGTGTAGGCTACTGCATGACCAGCCGTGGCAGCCATTTGAATGAAATTATTTTCCATTATTAACCGGAAGGATTGTACTTTCAAATAAAAAAAAGAAATTTGGGAAAATATTCAGTAGTTTTTTTTTTTAAAGCATTTTCAAAAAAAAAAAGTTATTTGGCGGACCCGATAGATAGATATCCTGGACGACATTCCGCCTGACGTCGAAAGAGACTGCATTCATCGGCAGTCACGTTAACCCTAAAAGGTCATAAATGTTTCAAATTCTTCAGCTTTTGAGATCTAGTTGGAGCAGGAACACAAACTGTTACTTGTCCGCTTTATCGCATTCAAGTTGCCATTTTGTAAATAAGATACGTTCTTATCTATTGGGAACGTTTGACACGTTTGTAAAGTGTCTGAATGTTCTTTATTTTTTTTTTCATTTTTATTTTGCTTCAGCATTTTACAACACTTGTATCATTTGCCATTTCAATTTACGCATTAATATTTGGAATTACTCATCAATGGTAATAAATTTTATTATTCTCAACATTATTTTCACAGCGTGACTCCTTATTGTTTTCACAATTGCTTTAAACAATTTTAATTTAAAGTTGGTGGCAACCTTGTTTAATTTGTTTATATTTACAAGGCGTAGTACAACAAGTATGAATTAAATAAGCAAAATAATTGAGAGAAACTTATTAAAGCAGGGAGAGTGAAATAGAGAGTAACGAGAATATAAACAGTTTTATTAACATGTGAGAAAACCTGGAATTTAGAATGTATTTGAATAAAAAAAAAATGAAAAAAAATTTGCTTTTCAATGTTCTTACGTGTTAATTTGAATAATAAATACTATAATGTGTAATAATTTAAGGGTAAAACTGTGTATACACATATGTATGTACGTGTATTTTATAAGTTTATTTGAAATTATTTGAAATTTTTTTTTTAAACACATTAATCAATCGTGTGATGCCATTAGTTGGTGTTGTTATTATTGTTGTTGCTGTTGTAGCTTTAGTCTCTGTTGTGTTTTTATTAAAAGAGGAAATATGACGTGTACATTATGGATATTTTAAAATGTTATTGACTATATTGCTGCTTTTGTTATTGTTATCGTATTTTTTTCTTCTTAACAATAACAGCAACAAAAAATTTCACCAGTTGCCAAACATATTGCAAAAATGAAAAATTGCGTTTCATACAATTTTTTATTGCATTTTACTTTTTCTTTGTTTCATTATTGTTTAAATAAAAAAAAAAACATTGTAATACATTCTAAGAGTAAATTTTAACAGATTTTTAATATGTATACTAGGTATATGAAAAAGAAATAAATTAATATTTTTTTTAAGGAATTAAATTTCATTTTAATACGTTTTACGGATTATATCTCAGTAAACATTTTAATTTGTTGTTTCATTAAATAGGGTTTATTTTTTAATTATTTTTCAATTATATATTTCCTTACTTAAATATGTTAATTAACATCATATAATTTATTAATAATTAGCTGTCATTTTAAAAACAATTTAAATATTATAATTATTTTTAATTCAATTCATTTATGTTTATAAAGATCAGTAAACTTTTAATTTTTAATATAAAAAAATAACGTGCATATTAGTAGTCGGTAGAAACGTGCTTAAATTTTTAAACTAAATTGTGATACAATTTAAAATTTTTTTTTTTTTTGCCTAATGGAAAGTGAAACCCCTACAAAACTGTATGTATATATTATGCTAATTATTGTTTTGTAAACAAAAAAATTCATTCAATACGAGGCGGCGAATCGAGGCAAACAACTAGAAAAATAAACAAGCGAATTTGAAAATCCCTACAAAACAGAAAAAGCAAAAAAAAGTGAAAAACAAAAAAGGGAGTGCTAACAAAATAATAAATGGTGATTTTATAGCTATTATCTTTTTGGCAACACTGGTTTAAACAGCTCATGCACGTTTCGTGTTTTGTTTCACTGTCAAACATCTTTAGTTTGGTCTATAATTTAACCATGAATCGTCTTACAAACGAACAACGCTTGCAAATTATTGAATTTTATTATCAAAATGGGCTCTTGGAAAGTTGGCCGAAGATCCGCTTCTTTATCGAAAAATTGTGTTCAGCGACGAAGCTTATTTTTCGCTCAATGGATACGTAAATAAGCAGAATTGTCAATTTTGGAGTGAAGATCAGCCAGAAGCATTGCAAAAGCTACCAATGCATCCAGAAAAAGTCACAGTTTAGTGCGGTTTATGGGCTGGTGGCATCATTGGACCGTACTCCTTCAAAGATGCTGCCAATCGTAACGCCTTTAGACTATTTTTTGTGGGGCTATGTTAAGGCTCATGTCTATACAGACAAGCCCTCTTCAATTGACGCATTTGAAGACAACATTGAAGCATTTATTCGTGAGATACCGGCCGAAATGTTGGAAAGAGTATGCCAAAATTGGACTAAGCGGATGGACCATTTGAGGCGCAGTCGCGGTCAACATTTGCATGAAATAATCTTCAAACATTAAATTATATGGACCGTACTATCGATTCAAATAAAGATTTCATGCATTTTTCTGAATTTTATCTGTTTTTTTTTTTGAAAATTTTCCTATAGCTCTTAAAAAAATCACCCTATATTTTAAAATTATTCCCTTAGAAATAGGTTTCTTTTGCGTTTATAGTTTTGTTTTTATTGTTCCCTTTCAATTGCATTAATCTATCAAGTACTATGTATTTACAGCTCTTAATTGGTTTGTTGTAGCAAGTTCTAGGTTAATAAGGTTGCCATCTGTTGTTGCCAAAGCAAGATCATTCAATTGCATTATTGTATTGCTTGTTGTAGTGTTTAGAACCTTGCTCTCTCCGATGGAAGATTTATTTTCCATCATTTATTGCAAACAATTGATCCAACAATTAGACCGATACATTTAGCAATTGGCATTAGTTTGTTAAAGAATTTTCTCTTCTTTTTAAATCATATTTTCTTATAGTTTTTAACATCAATCAAATCGGAAATATTAATTTAAATGCGTCTCTTCCTAATCTCTATTATACAATCGTTTAGCGAGCGAATGGCGAGCGTAGAATTGAAAAATTGCGTGTTTAACGTCAGATACACGATAATTATTTAATAAAACCTCAACTAATAAATGTTTATACGTTTTATTTAACAAATAAATAATCGTTTTTTCTTATTTGTTTTTCTATTTAAAAATCTTAAGATACGAAATCATTTAAAATTTTTTTTTTCTTTTCTTTTCTTAAGACTCAAAGCACAAAGATTATGATAGTAAGGCGAGGTTGGATGTTTAAAGTTTATGGAAAAAAAGAAGATTAAATTATTTTGAGACTTAATACGATAGATTCTAACTTCTAAATAAATGATTGTTTTATCCCTACATCTGTAAGCCTATTGCTGTTGTTATACAGGGCGACGAGCATATGTCACGTGTTACATTAAAAACGCATTGAACTCACCAGGCAGGGACAGAATTATCTGTACACCATGGAGCCTCAGAGCTTCCATATTATATGTATTGCTAATTACTATCGATCTGTTTTTCAAAAACAGGGTTTTCTTTAAATGTGGACGCAGGATACGAAATATACATTAAAATTGTAGGGGGGTGAGTTAAAAACAGGAAGGGTTTGCGGACGAGATTGCCGTTTTGCTGTAACCGTACGTACTATTATTATAGAGGCGCTATAGTACTGCGATCATATGATCGATAGTATTGCCCCGAATCTCTCTCTCTCTTTATCGGTGCTGCTTGGTGCCATTAATTACTAACGCTGCACTGATTTCATTGCCCGCAGCACAGAATGTTCAGTCTCTTTAAGTCTATAGTACATACATACATAATTGGTCATTACAACCCTTCAGTCAGGATTGACCTAGTTTCTCACACCACTTATGTTGTGTGTGTTAATTTTATACATAAGTGGCGGGACCTACAGTTTAAAGTCGACTCCGAACGACAGATTTTTTTGAGAAACTTTTCAGGGCAATTTTATTTACTCTCAGAGTTTTTGCCAGAAATCTGCTGAGAGGAAATCGCCGAAGAAATACTTTTTGTATTTTGTTTTGATGTCTGGCCTGGGGCTCGAACCCTGGCTTTACGTCTAATAAGCCAACACACTACCTACTAGACTACGGCGACTGAAAGTCTATAGTGCTCGTTCAAAATACCGATTACGAACCTCAGGCAGCATCCGTGTAGTCTAAGGCATCAATCAAATCTATTCTTAATACCCTATAATGTTTATTTTCTCAAACACATTTGGGTTTCAAAGCGGCTATGCTTCTTTCAATCTTCCCTTTAGCAGAGTATATCCTTTCAAATATGTCTTCCAACTTTCTAGAAAGGTTCTGGCCCTAGCTCTCCTCTTCGTTATATCTACCTCTACCCTGTTCGTAATTCTATTAAAACCTGGTATACATCAGAGAGTGACTCTATTTCCCCTGCTCAGCTGATTCGGCTTTCCCAGACATTTTCATTATATTTTCCAGTTAACCTTATACGAGTCGATTGCTTGGTTGATGATCTGACTCTCAGATAGTATTGCTAAGTTCCGTCCTTTACACTTGTGTCTAAGTTGAATTGAGTACATCTTTCTATGGCATAGAATTTTGATTGTAAGTTATGTCTGAGTTTGTATGTATTCGAATATTTTACTCTGGAAACAAAAAATCACTGCATCCATATACCACCATATGGTCCTTCTCTTAAAAGAGTATGTAACCTCCAAATTCCTTCATTCATTCATAGAGATTTGACATCGATTTGTTTAATTTATAGAATATCCAATAATTTTGTTATATAACACATTAAACTTGGCAACACTGCCCTATCACGTTCGTACACAAAGTTTTCTAATTTATTTTGCAAATAATTTTAATATTCTACAAACAAGGAAGTGAATTTTATTTTATTTATTGTAGTAAATCTTGAAATTTCTTAAGAAAAACAAACAAAAGTGGCCTTATAAACAAATAAAAAGATTTCTTGCCAGTATTTTCAAAATCTTTTATTATTTGAATATTTAGTTTCAAATTTTCTAAACACACCATACTTAACCACGACCTATGGCTATGTAAAAATGAAAAAAAAAAAAAAAAAAAAATAAACAATAACAAATATTTGATTTGATTTCATTTATTTGTATATTTTATGTTCTATTTATATACAAAAAAAAATTGTATTTTAATTTAAATATAGTGGGCATCACAGAAAAAGAAAAATTTATACAAGACTAGATTATGCAAGATTTATTTCAGTTAGCCGTAGACGCTTTGAAAACTATTTGAAAATGAAAAAAATTATTATTTCATATTTTGTTCTTTGACTGTTTGGCAGATATACAAAGATTTTTTTTCAAATATGTTTTACAACAATCTGATACAATTGTTGTATTTTTTTTTTTACAGAAAAAGAAAATTTTTAATTTTTTAAAAATAAGTATCGGGTCCGCCATCTAACGTTTTTTTTCTTCAACTAGTACTTATTTCGCGAATGGTAACACTTAGCTCATGTCTGATTTGACAGATAATTAGTTGTATCCTTCCGCTGAACGAATATGGTTGTGGTGTATACGCTTGAACAACGCTGGGAAATATTGCGACATTACTTTGAAAATCATGGTAATGTTGCAGAATGTGTGCACTGAAAAGCACCGTCAGCTCCATATGTTCGTTATCTTGTGAAAAAAGTGAAAGAAACTGGCATCCTCATCGATAAACCAAAGCGTGAAAAGCCAAAAACAGTCCATACATACATCCGAGAATATTGCTGCTGTGGCAGAAAATGTGCGTGAAGCGCCATCAACATCAATTCACGGTCGTTCTCAACAATTGAACATTTCGGAGACATCATTGAGACGAATTTTGCATAAAGACCTTGGTATGACGCCATACAAAGTCCAATTGGTTCAGGAGTTGAAGCCAATTGACCATCCAATGCGTTTTCCCTTCGCTAAGTGGGCTTGCGATCAACTTACAGAAGATGCCGATTTTGGCAAAAAAAAAAATCATCTTTTTAGATGAAGCTCATTTTGATCTTGGCGGGTATGTAAACAAGCAAAATTGTCGCATTTGGGGCACAGAAAACCCGCACTCATACATTGAGAAGCCGACGCACCCAAAACGAGTCACTGTTTGGTGCGGATTTTGGTCCAGAGGCATAATTGGGCCATTTTTCTTCGAAAATGAGCAAGGAGTGACCGTTACAGTCAATGGCGATCGTTATCGGGCCATGTTAGCTACACTCGATGTTTTGCGCCCTGTTTTTGAAGATCGCATTATCAGTCAGGGTGCCGTCAAAGATAAGTGTTACGCCGACAAGCCAGAGACAATTGACGCTTTAAAGAACAATATTCGTGAAGCCATTGGTGAAATACAGCTGCACACAATCGATAATGTGCTTAAAAATTGGACCGATCGTGTAGGCTACTGCATGGCCAGCCGAGGCAGCCATTTGAATGAAATTATTTTCCATTATTAACCGGAAGGATTGCACTTTCAAATAAAAAAAGAAATTTGAGAAAATATTCAGTAGTTTTTTTTAAAGCATTTTCAAAAAAAAAAAAGTTTTTTGGCGGACCCTATATATGATGGGTGTGTGTTATGAGATGAAAATCTTCTTATATGCCATAAAGAAATTAAGGTCAAAGTCTTGGATATGAAATCAAAATAATACAAACAAGAAATTCCATATTTAAAACACAGTCCAAGAATCATTGCCAAATATAACCAATAATACACGCAATTTCGTTTAAAATTTTTCGTTAATTTATAACAGATATTCCTTTAATTTTCAAAAATTTGGCACACCTTTCTCTTGGTATAATGCTGTAGGCAGTTTATTTAAGATATTTGCAACACTTTACAACTGCCCGCTTTGCAAACTTCCACAGAAGTCTAAATGGAGGATAAACAACGAAGGATGGCTAGAGACTTCCTACTTTAAAACTCTAGAATAGAGTTTTATAACCTCGCTTATATGTATAAACTCTCATTAAATATCATAGAGAGATGTACAGTGTTGTGAAATTGTTCAAAAGCAACCGTTAGCAAAACGATTACAACATACCTAGCAATAGTCCACCTAAGATCTGTCCCTGGTCCTTATCAGCGATTTTACCCCATACGAAACCCAGTTACCCAGTCTCACGCTGGATTTATTAAGTCCCAGTAATAAGCCGTTTAAACCCTATTCGATAACATCACGCATTATTTTGATTTGCCACCTCAGCGCTTCTGTTGTCTTCGTACCATTTTCCCACAAATCTAAAAAGTAGCAGATTGTGGAATTATAATCTACCAATCAAGTCGTCCTTAGAATGAGTACCCAATCTGGTAAAAGTAGCCGATAATCAACAAAGATAAATTCGAGCAGGCTCAAGGGGTTTTATGGTGTCCATACAATGGCGACTTACACCTGACAGATCTAATTACTCTTAAGGCAGCCTGACGATAAATGAAAATCACGTAAGAATTACGTATTTGAAGAGGAACGGTCAGTAACAGCCCCAAAAGCCAAATTAGGTTTTGGTTAGAGGACGTGTACTTGTCATTGAGACAAGTACAATACTCGGAGGTCAAATTGATCCATTGTAATACGTCCTAAAGGAGAGAGGATAATAAAGGAGATAGGGAAAAGGAGAGGGGGATAGGAAAGAGAGGATAAGGAGAAAGCCAAATTAAAATTATCTCCACTTGAAAGGCGCTGCCATTGTATCCCAATCTGAAGTGTAGCTCTAGTTCAAGGTCTTTACAAAAGATTCTAGCGTCAGGGCCTTCTTTCAATTTCAACGGCACTATGTACCGCAAATCGCTTGACATACGGGTCAAGTGGAGTCAGGCGGAGAATAGCGTCACGAACAGCCTGAGGACAACTTTCTCCTCTGTTAACACTTAAAGAGTCAATCCTTTGAACCTTTACAAGATTCCCCACTGAAAGCTCTTTGTCAGTAATGTTAGGCAATTAAAACCAAGTTGTA
This sequence comes from Sarcophaga caerulescens, assembly GCA_927399465.1. Taxonomy (NCBI): domain Eukaryota; kingdom Metazoa; phylum Arthropoda; class Insecta; order Diptera; family Sarcophagidae; genus Sarcophaga; species Sarcophaga caerulescens. The sequence goes on from OV656868.1 coordinate 87,704,870, forward strand.
ATAGATTCAAATATTTTAATTTGTTGCATTCTGTTGTATCTGTATCTGTTACGTTAAAACAAATTAACTGCATAGTATACTATGTACATAAGGAATGCGCACAAAAAAATCTGGACTTACACTTTTCGTTATAGAAATAAAACTAAGTGGCGGATTTTTTTCGTTTTATATTTCAATTAAAGTAAATAATATTTGAATTCTTTTGTGTATAAATTTTTTTTCTGACAAAGGTCTCAGAGCATCCAACTTTTTGAGCCACTTTTCTTCCAGACATGTTAGGGTATTTTAGAAAAATACGTATTATTTTACTTGCTTTGTTTTCTTTCTCTCAATACTCAAAGACTCCTTATATTGTTTTAAATATTACCTTAGAAACTGTTTTTTGGTTAACACCTGCGAGCCTAGCAATCGTTTTTTGTAAGCGGCGCGGTTTTTCATTGAAAATTTCAATTATTTTTTACGACATTCTTGTTGGGTGCCCATTTTCAAAAAACTAATTTTGCTATTGCAATGACATTTAGCACGTGGATTTTGAAACAGATGACTAACAAAAACAATGTAACGGTATTCATTTTTTTCAATTATGATAAAAGTTATAAGCTTAAAAGTAGACCCATTTTTTTTGTGCGCACTCCTTATATACTTATGTATAATATGTATATCAAATTACATGATTTTTTTTAAATCAAGAAAAGAAAATATTTTATTAAAATTGCACAAAGACAAACAAAAAAGGAATAACGTTCCTATTAAATATCAATTGAAATTAAATTGAAAACAATTGCTTTCTAAACTGAAAAATAATAATAAAAAATTGTTAATTTATTTAAAACACCATCAGCTAGCTACTAGCAGCCGTAATAATAAAAATTTTGCATATACTCTCTCTCTATCTTCACTATCTGCTGACATTCTGACGCAGTTAGTTAACAAAACAACAATAGCAAAAAAAAAAAAAAATTATATAAGAATTGTGAACACACGTTAAAGGGAAGCTTTTTATAAAAAAAAAAACAAACAATTTTAATAAAAATTTTTAAACGTTTTTTCCGCAAATACTCAGACAAAACAATCCATTTACCGGATAAAACAATTGAAAATTAGATTTAAAAACCAGGCAGAGCACACAGACACGTACACATGCATGAATGCATTGATGGATGGATGGATACCCTCATCTCTTTTGGATTTAAACTCTTATTTGCCTTTGTTTCCATGTGTATTTTCTTTCTTTCTTTCTTTTTTTTTATCAATTTAAAATTTTTTTTTCTTTCTTCATTCACTTCACGCCACGCTAAACCTTAAGTGCAACAAATAACGAGCAACTAACAACACAATATTATCAGATGATAGTGCTCAAAGTACAATTTTTCTGAATGTGATCTCTCAAATTGCTCAAATTGTATTGCACTTTGTTGTAAGTGGAATTGTTGTTGTAATTGTTGTTGACTTCTTTGATCCACTCTAACACATGCCTGGCCTGCCTGCATGCCTGCCAGCTTAAATTTAAATTTTTCTAGACGGGAAAACAGTCGCGATATGATGATGACGGTGATGATGGCGGCGGTGGTGTAGTGAAGATGATGAGGGCAGCCTGATTTATTTTTTTTTTGTAGGCAATTATCATATTAGAAATAATAAAATTATTACATGTGTACCTCTATCTATCTACCTGCCTACCTACCTACCTCTCTTCCTGCATTTGTTATACATTTAAATTTAAAATACAGTATTCCCTCGATTTACGTCGTAGAATGTTCCGGAAAAAGACGACGTAAATCGAAACGACGTAAATCGAATTTCAAATAACTCATACTATCAGATGCATTTATATGTACATTTTACAAAAAAAAAAACTAAAATAATTAAATTTTTATTCTATACAACAAGTACATATGTAGTTAAATATTTATTTTTTTCAAAACTCTATATTTTATTCAAATAGTTACATACAAATATTGAATTTTTTTAAAGAGGGAATTCCCCTGATTTGTTTATAAACAACAGAGGCGACATAAATCGAATGACGACGCAAATCGAAGTTGAAGGGAACAAAATGTTTGACGATGTTAATCGAAACAACGTAAATCGAGACGACGTAAATCGAGGGAATACTGTAAAACGCAAGAGACAGAGAGAGAGAGAGAGAGAGAGAGAGCGAAAAGGTTATCAATTTAAATAAATATTACATTTAATGCCCAATTTCTTAAAAAGTAATTTAAATGAATGATGATGAGTTGAATTTATTTTTATTTTTATAAAAATTTATGTAAAATGTTACATTTTATTTTTTTTGATTAATTAAAAATATCAATTGCAAGAGGAACTTTTCTTCTTATAAACTCTGTTAATGTATTGAAAATTTATTCAGTTTTCCTAAAGGGGGGCTTATTAACTTTATAGTTATCGTTTGATCAACGATTCCCATATTATCAATGGAAAGATCTGTCTTGTAATTTGGTGGCGAACTCTTCGTCAAATTCTGGCTATACAGGATAATAAGTTGATCTGATACATACATACATAATACGTCATTACAACCCTTCCGTCAGGATTACGACTTAGCTTCTCACAACACTTACGTTGTGTGTGTTAATTTTATCCATGAGTGGCGGGATCTACAGTTTAAAGTCGATTCCGAACGACAGATTTGATTTTGAGAAACTTTTCATGGCAGTTTTACTTACTCTCAGACTCTATGCCAGAAATCTGCTGAGAGGAAGTCGCCGAAGAAATATTTTTTTATACTTTCGTTTTGACCTCTAACCGGGGATTTAAACCGTGGCTTTACGTCTAATAAGCCAACACACTACATACTAGACTACGTCGACCTAGTTGATCTGATAATGCTTTATAATTAGCCCGCCTGGTGGTTGGCAGCTACGAAATAACATGACTTTAATGGTGTTTTCTTTTCTACAAAGAAAATGTCACCCTCTTACAATTTACATTAAAAAAATTTTTGACCAACCCTGTTGTAATGTCATTTTTTATTTGAGAAGAACATAACATAAATATTAAAAAAGGGTATGCCCTGTGTTTACCACTTATTAAGAAAATGAATGAGGAAATGCCAATATGTTCAAAGGTGTTGCCAGATCGCTAATTTTTCGACTTCATTTTTTGCACGCTTTTTTTTATAACAAAAAAAAATATTTTAACACTGTTCTAACAATGAATGTTCTAACAATGAATGAATTTTTTATACTGCTGACCATGTAGCTTTAATAATGTAATATTTCCTTAAGATTACTCCACAAAACAATGAAAAAATTAACTTCAAATTGGATAACAATACCAGGCGGCTTTTTTAAATTTCATCTGGTAGCTCTATAAATAAACAAAAGTCATCTGCTTTACAGGGCATTATCAGCACTCTCGATTTATACAGGGCATAAAATGCAATGCCCTCCACCATTGGCTAGTGCGAATTATTTAGAATAAAACATACCACCCTTTTAGAGGGCGAAACATTTTTAAGAAACAAACGCAAAATTGCATTTTGCGTTAACAAAATGCACATTTTTTGGTAGAAAAGAAAACACCATAAGATTCTAAATCAGGGATTACCATTTCATAGCACAATTGTGCAGAGAGAATTCACACACATTGCTTATGCTCTTTTATTTAGTCGTCGATCAGACTGCGACAAGCACACATGTCAGCGGATGCTATAATATTTTTTTTTTTTTATGTTTACACTCAAAAAATAATTTATGTTTAAAAATCCTTTTTTTTAAATTCAAAGTCTTATATGTTCTTAAAACACATTTTTATTGTTTTAATAGTCAAGTAAATAATTTAGATGATATGGAAAGAGAAAAACTTTTTTTTATCGACATAAAGCAATATTTTGGAAAAATTAAAAGGTTGGTTATTAGTAGGAGAGGAAATTTATGAACCAAAATTAGTTCCCAGCAAATATCTAAAACATATTCCCTAATTATTAAATCAAAGATGTATAACTCTATGTACATATGTTAATGAAATGAAAATCAAAATAGGGTATGTAATGTAATTGGTCATTACAACCCTTCAGTCAGGATTACGACCTAGCTTCTCACACCACTTATGTTGTGTGCGTTAATTTTTATACATGATTTTTTATACAGTTTAAAGTCGACTCCGAACGACAGTTTTTTGAGAAGCTTTTCATGGCAATTTTATTTCCCCTCAGAGTTTTTGCCAGAAATCTGCTGAGAGGAAGTCGCCGAAGAAATATTTTCATAATTTCGTTTTGATGTCTGACCTGGGATTCGAACTCGGGCCTTCAGTCCAATAAGCCAACACACTACCTACTAGACTACGGCGACTAAAATACACAACCAAAAAATTTTTGATAACCCCTGTTCTAGATGGTGTAAGAAGACTTTAAACTCCCACATTTGTGTTTTCAATTTTATCAAATGTACGCAAAAAATTCTTGGCCAAAAACCAAAAACCAAAAAAAAAAAAAAAAAAAAAACGTCAATGAAAAAGAAAATTTCTTCTTATCATTCGCTATCTACTTTTACTTTTTGGGTTAATGAGATTTTATTTTGATTTTTCCCATTTTATTTTCGTATTTTATTATTGTTTTGATATCTTATGGTGGGACTCTTTGTTGTGTGGACTTTGTTCCCCTGTTGAAAATAAATTGTTTGATTGTCAGTCTTTTTGTTTTGTGTTCTTTAAATTTTCGAAATTTATTTAATTTTTATTTTTTTATTATCTACCCGGCTATTTGACTCCTCCACAAATTGTTGTTGGTTTTGATTTAAAACACTTAGAACAACAAGTACATACAACAACAAATAATATATAGTGTGATTTTCCTATATAATTTATATGTATAGATGTGAACGATATAAGAACAAAAACAAAAAAATTCCCAATGTCATTAATCTATTTATTTATTTATTTATTTAATCGTTTAATTTTTAATGCCGGTGCTGCTGCTGCTGCTGCTGTGTAACAGATTTTAAATTTCAATGACAAAGTCCAATGTCTATATCAATTTCCTTGAATGAATATCTTACACAAAAATTAAATGAAATGAAAATAAAATAAAAGATAAAAACTTTTCCTAAGAACTTTTCAATTACATACAAAGTCTACTTTCGTTTCATTGTTACGCGCCAAATTCTAAATTCAAAGTTCATTTAGTTTTTAATTCTAAAGTACTTAACTATTCCCCAATAGTAATTGTGATTACAAGTGTTTCTTTTAATTTTTCTTTTTCTTCTTCTATCTTTTAATTGTATTCTTATGCAATTTTATTTTTAACAATCACTGGGTAATATTAAACCAAAAATAAATCACAATACAATTATATTTATGACGGTTCTGATAAGCTGTCTCTGTGTCCCCTTCTTCGCTGGTTTTTTTTAACAAGGCAACTACTCAACTGATAAAGCCATTAATGTGGCACCACTAGTAGTAATCGTCACTATGAAAGTTAAAAATATATTTTTTTTTTTCATTGTTTAAACTATTTTTCCATATCATATTGTATTTCAGTTTCGTTTCAATGTAATCTACATTTAATGGCCCTGTAAGAAAAACTCGTAACAAGGTCAGGTTTAAAGGAAAACAACTGTTACAGTGGAACAAAAAAGTTCATCTTCTAATTATCTACATGGAAAAATAATGAAAGTATTTTGAATATATAGGTTGTCGGGTTGTATTGCCTACAGATCTGGCATTTGAACTATTTTTCCATATCATATTGTATTTCAGTTTCGTTTCAATTTAATCTACATTAAATGGCTCTTTAAGAAAAACTCGTTACAGGGTCAGGTTTAAAGGAAAACAATTATTACAGTGGAACAAAAAAGTTCATCTTCTAATTATCTACATGGAAAAATAATGAAAGTATTTTGAATATATAGGTTGTCGGGTTGTATTGCCTACAGATCTGGCATTTGAACTATTTTTCCATATCATATTGTATTTCAGTTTCGTTTCATTTTAATCTACATTAAATGGCTCTTTAAGAAAAACTCGTTACAGGGTCAGGTTTAAAGGAAAACAATTATTACAGTGGAACAAAAAAGTTCATCTTCTGATTATCTACATGGAAAAATAATGAAAGTATTTTGAATATATAGGTTGTCGGGATGTATTGCCTATTGTACAGCGCCGGGTTCAAACTTCAGATCTGGCGTTTGAACTATTTTTCCATATCATATTGTATTTCAGTTTCGTTTCAATTTAATCTACATTTAATGGCCCTGTAAGAAAAACTCGTAACAAGGTCAGGTTTAAAGGAAAACAACTATTACAGTGGAACAAAAAAGTTCATCTTCTGATTATCTACATGGAAAAATAATAAAAGTATTTTGAATATAAAGGTTGTCGGGATGTATTGTCTACAGATCTGGCGTTTGAACTATTTTTCCATACCATATTGTATTTCAGTTTCGTTTCAATTTAATCTACATTAAATGGCCCTTTAAGAAAAACTCGTTACAAGGTCAGGTTTAAAGGAAAACAACTATTACAGTGGAACACAAAAGTTAAACAGTGTCTTATTATCTATTTCCGATAAGCTAAAATGTAAAATAATGAAAGTATCTTGAAAATATAGGTTGTCGGGGTGTATTGGCTAATGTACCAGCCCTGAATTCGAACCACAGATCTGACGTCTTTAAAAAAAAAGCATATGAAAAGAAAAAAATTATATCTCTCAACAAACTTCTTTCTTATGGAAGAAATACTCAAATTTATCGTTCAAAGTCGAGGTTGAAACTGTAGGTTGGATGTAGGACGGATGAAATTGGCGCACACAACATGAGTGGTGCTTTATTTAAATGACTAAAGGGTTGTAATGACCAATAATGTACGTAAGGAGTGCGAGCAAAAAAATCTGGACTTGTACTTTTCGTTATAGAAATAAAACTAAGTGGCGGATTTTTTTCGTTTTATATTTCAATTAAAGTAAATAATATTTGAATTCTTTTGTGTATAAAATTTTTTTCTGACAAAGGTCTCAGAGCATCCAACTTTTTGAGCCACTTTTCTTCGAGACATGTTAGGGTGTTTTAGAAAAATACGTATTATTTTACTTGCTTTGTTTTCTTTCTCTCAATACTCAAAGATTCCTTATATTGTTTTAAGTATTACCTTAGAAACTGATTTTTGGTTAACACCTGCGAGCCTAGCAATCGTTTTTTGTAAGCGGCGCGGTTTTTCATTGAAAATTTCAATTATTTTTTTACGACATTCTTGTTGGGTGCCCATTTTCAAAAAACTAATTTTGCTATTGCAATGACATTTAGCACGTGGATTTTGAAACAGATGACTAACAAAAACAATGTAACGGTATTTATTTTTTTCAATTATGATAAAAGTTATAAGCTTAAAAGTAGGCCCATTTTTTTTTTTGTGCGCACTCCTTACTAATGCATATTAGATACCCGAGTTTATTTAAGCAGATTCACTTGGAAAAAATGCTTCTACCTTTATAATATAAAGAGTGTCTAGGTCGAAACCAGCTAGTATTACCTACTGAAGTGTGCCTTTACTTATTTTAAAATTAAATACTATTTCTTTCCTCTCTAGATATTTTAAATACCTTTTCTTTATAAAAGTTATAAAATTGAAAATTTGTACATTTTTTCATTGCTTATATGCTTTTGAATTCATTTAGACCATTATTATGTACATCTCTTGCTTAAATAGTTTTTTTTTCCAAACCGTTATTAATAAATCATTTTTTAAATTACAAAATGTTACAAAATCATTTTCTGTATTATAAAACATTTTTTTTTTTCTGTTTTTCTTTGTTACACAAATTTCATTTTCATTTGTTTTATTTACTTTTTTTTAATTACACTGTCTATCTAAATCACTTAAAAATCAAACATTTTGTATTTGCATTATTCCATATTGTATATGTGTATTATTTTGTTTGTCTTCTTTTTTTTTTTCTTTATAAATTTATAGGCTAAGGAACAGCTCCTGAACAGCTCCTGAAACAAAAGCAAAAAAAAAAAAAAAAAATATTTAACACACTCTCATTAAATAAGGCTCATTTTGAACAAATCCAAAAAAAAAAAAAAAGGATCAAATATCAATCATCATTGTAAAGTATTGTAGAATATACATAAGGAATCCACATCATTTGAAATTTAACCCAGCTAGTTTGCCCCAGTGCTACTTTTAAAATCAGAAACACTTACTCAAAAGTAATTAAAAGAAGCCTAAAAGTATACTATACTATACACAAAAGAGCAACAGAAGAGCAGAAATTATCATTGAAGAGAATAGTTTTCACTAAACTAAGAGAGCTAAAAGCCCCACTACAAGCAAAGCTGTTAAGAGAACTCTAGAGTTGAATAGAGAGCTCTATAAATCAATTGGAACCAGTTGTTTTTCAATTACACATAAAATACACCCAGTTTTAATTGAACGTTCGTTGCAATCAAAATGTTTATCGAAGATGATGCACAGTAAGTATTTAAAATTTTAATTTATATCTGTATGTACATTTGCATATTTGTTTTAAATCTCTCTCTCTCTCTCTGTCTCTAATATATTAAGTTTATATTTTTATTTATTTTTATTGTTATCGTGTATTTAATTAAATGTTTTGTAGTTTAGTTTTTGGTTTAGGTAACACGCTAATACACCACGCTACTCGTTCGTTACATGCAATATTGCAAGCTTAAATAATGTTAAATTTTTCTGTTTATAAAAATATCATTTAAGTATTGTACACATTTTTATTAGATCCATTAAAACAAAAAAAAAAAAAAAAAAACTAATTTATTTTCTTAATTTTACATCACAGACAGGTGCAAGGCTAAATCATAAACACTCGCCTTTATTAGCTGTAATTAAACGCTTCGTTTAAAAAGCTTTCTTACAATTTTACATTTTGCTGCAATATATTTACAATAATTATACTGACATCTGCTATTGAAATCAATCATTGAACAGCAGAGATCTTTCTATTAAACAACAGTGGAAACAATTTCCCTTTGAAAGTTATTACTTGTAATAAAAATAAGTTTACATTGCTCTATTTAAAATTTTTTCTCAGGCGAAACACAAACTCTGTAGACCATTCATTCTCGCAAAATTCATTATTAAGATGCTCAGCCATAGAATGTACCGGGTTATCCATTTCGTGGTTTCAAAAGTAAACGTAAATAAAACACATATAAAATATTTTTTTCATAATATTTCTTTTTTATTGTAAAGTTTGAACGTTGACATTATGTGTGAAACAGAAACACTACATCATTTAAATGACCTCCACCCGAAGTATTGCAAGCATTGATTCTTTTGAGGTAATTTTCGACCACTTTTTGACACATATTGGGCGGTATCTTAGCCATAACTTGACGAATGTTGGTTTTTAAGTGCTCAAGAGTTGAAGGTTTATCTGCATAAACATGGTCTTTCGCGTAGCCCCACAAAAAAAAGTCTAATGGTGTCAAATCGCATGATCTTGGTGGCCAGTTGATATCGCCACGACGAGAAATTAAGCGGCCTGGAAATGTCTCTTGCAATAAAGCCATATTCGCTCGAGTTGTGTGGCATGTGGCACCGTCTTGTTGAAACCACATATTCTCCAAGTCGTATTCTTCAATAGCAGGCAAAAAAAAGTCGGTTATCATATGACCATAACGCTCCGAATTGACGGTGACAGTCGTTCCATTGTCGTTTTCGAAGAAGTAAGGTCCAATCACACCTTCGGACCAAAGAGCGCACCAAACAGTGACTTTTTCTGGATGTAATGGCCTCTCTTCAATTACTTGAGGATTCTCAGAACCCCAAATACGACAATTTTGTTTATTAACATACCCACCGAGTGTGAAATGTACTCCATCGAAAGAAAATTTTGTTCGAAAAATTGCCGATACGCACGATACGTGGCTGTGGCAGAATCATCATTTTTGTAGTAGGTTTTGATAATTTTTATGCGTTGTGTGATAGTTAAGCGATCCATTTTCGTCAATGTCAGACTTTCAACTGAAAAGAAAAAAATTGGTTTCACAACTTAGTTTGACAGATGTCGAATTCCAGTCCCATACTTTTGAAACCACGAAATGGATAGCCCTTTATATTGAGTACAAAACAATGCTAAACCTCGCTTTCGACAGTAGAGGTTCATTTCTTCGCTAACTCTTAGTTAGTATGAGTCCTGTAGGCCATTCCTTCTCGAACACTTCCCTATAACACATTACTTAGTTGTAACTCCAGCCATAATGTGTATTGAGTGCTAAAAATTGCAGAATATGACTTTCAATACAACAGGTTTATATATCCCTAGAGTTTTAATACGTGAGTAAATGGATTGCCAACTAAGTGGCCTAATCTTAAAATAGGCTATTTATGCTCGCTCTTATCAGTTTGTCAACAGCCGGAATACTGCTAATTTGGCTCGGTTTAGAGTCGTATAGGATCCCTTCTAACTCAACTCGAAAACGCTCTATTTCAGTCTCAGAGTAAATCATATCGCCTCGCCTTTCTATTACTCGTAGCTGTGAATTTAGTCGCCGTATGACTAAAAACATAAGTTGCCGTAGTCTAGTAGGTAGTGTGTTGGCTTATTAGACTGAAGGCCCGAGTCATCAAAACGAAAATATGAAAATATGTATTTCTTCGGCGACTTCCTCTCAGCTGATTTCTGGCAAAAACTCGGAGAGTAAATAAAATTGACATGAAAAGCTTCTCAAAAATCTGTTGTTCGGAGTCGACATTAAACTGTAGATCCCGCCATTCATGTATAAAATTAACGCACACAACATAAGTGGCGTGCGAAGCTAGGTCGTAATCGTGACTGAAGGGTTGCACTAACCAATTATGTATGAATATATGACTAAAAACCAAGTTTTTATGTTTTAACGCATTTTCAAGAGGCGGTTGTGTATAGTTGAGCTGTAAGTGCTAAATTCGTGTGCAAATTTTGTTATTAAAACGATAACTAACCATTAACCAGTCGTCAAGCATCACCGAAAGTATCTATGATTTAAAGACTTTTTCTACAGTTGTATACTGATGAGCCATAAACCGAAATTCCAGCTTCACTCTGTATCAAGCAATCAATATCACTACAACTGTCTTTGTAGGAATCCAAAATCCTATTGTTCACAGATTTTTTAAGAGAGACCACCATTAGAAAACTGCCCCACAGTCCGCGTTCATAGCAAAATTCCCTGCAAGTGGTGACTGTAACTTGTCCTGGCAAAATCGAATTTTATTATCAATGAGTGAAAATCCATACATGATAAAATGTGAAAATATTATTTAATTGTATAGGGTCCGCCAAATAACTTTTTTTTTTTTTGAAAATGCTTTAAAAAAAAACTACTGAATATTTTCTCAAATTTCTTTTTTTATTTGAAAGTACAATCCTTCCGGTTAATAATGGATAATAATTTCATTCAAATGGCTGTCTCGGTTGGCCATGCAGTAGCCTACACGATCGGTCCAATTTTTAAGCACATTATCGATTGTGTGCAGCTGTATTTCACCAATGGCTTCACGAATATTGTCCTTTAAAGCGTCAATTGTCTCTGGCTTGTCGGCGTAACACTTATCTTTGACGGCACCCCACAAATAATAGTCCAACGGTGTCAAATCGCAGCTCCGAGGTGGCCAAACGTAATCAGCTCTGCTTCTGATAATGCGATCTTCAAAAACAGGGCGCGAAACATCAAGTGTAGCTAACATGCCCCGATAACGATCGCCATTGACTGTAACGGTCACTCCTTGCTCATTTTCGAAGAAAAATGGCCCAATTATGCCTCTGGACCAAAATCCGCACCAAACAGTGACTCGTTTTGGGTGCGTCGGCTTCTCAATGTATGAGTGCGGGTTTTCTGTGCCCCAAATGCGACAATTTTGCTTGTTTACATACCCGCCAAGATCAAAATGAGCTTCATCTAAAAAGATGATTTTTTTTTTTTTTTTTGCCAAAATCGGCATCTTCTGTAAGTCGATCGCAAGCCCACTTAGCGAAGCGAAAACGCATTGGATGGTCAATTGGCTTCAACTCCTGAACCAATTGGACTTTGTATGGTGTCATACCAAGGTCTTTATGCAAAATTCGTCTCAATGATGTCTCCGAAATGTTCAATTGTTGAGAACGACGGTGAATTGATGTTGATGGCGCTTCACGCACATTTTCTGCCACAGCAGCAATATTCTCGGGTGTATGTATGCACTGTTTTTGGCTTTTCACGCTTTGGTTTATCGATGAGGATGCCAGTTTCTTTCACTTTTTTCACAAGATAACGAACATACGGAGCTGACGGTGCTTTTCAGTGCACACATTCTGCAACATTACCATGATTTTCAAAGTAATGTCGCAATATTTCCCAGCGTTGTTCAAGCGTATACACCACAACCATATTCGTTCAGCGGAAGGATACAACTAATTATCTGTCAAATCAGACATGAGCTAAGTGTTAGTTGAAAAAAAAAAACGTTAGATGGCGGACCCGATAATTAAAAAAAAAAAAAGAAAACGAAAGTAAGATTATGTCAACAACACTATTTAATTACAATTCTTTTAATTTTTGTTGTTGATCGAAGTCTTTTTGTTTTTAAACATGTCATCAGTATGATTTCGTGCGGTGATAACATCACATCTAAATTTCTTTTTTTTTTTTTTTTAATTTTTATTTTATTTCTTACAATTGATGGTTTTTTTTTGTTTTGGGTTTCTCTTGAGTAGCACGAGTCCCAAGTCCAAAGTTCATTTTAAGTTTTTTTTTTCTTTTTAATTATGTTTAATGGTAAATTAACTAGAAAAATATCTTCAATTTATGACGACGACTGTTTTTATTAAATATGAGATAACAACAGTGGGGTTAACAACTAAACCTAATTCTTCATACCTAATTCATATATAGTGTAGTACTTGGAAAAGTGTCCCAATTGTAAATGAAATTTAAACTTTAAAACTTAAATTAATCAATAATGCAGACATGAGATTGTTAAATGATCGTATGTTTAAAACAAAAAATTTAAACATATGTTGTGTTTAATAATAAATTAAAAATATTTACTCAAATCTACATGACAATTATCTTTTTCTTTCTGGCAAAAATATAAAAAATAAATCTCAGTTTTCTTATCAGCTTATTTTTTTTTGTTAAAAACAACAAAATATTTAAAATCTTAATGGGGGGAAAGTCATTTTTTGATAGCAACCAAAGAAAAAAAAGAACAGAAAAGGAAATAAATTTTATTAACAATCATAAAGAACTTGGCATTTCACATTTCTTTTTAATTTCTTTTTTTGGATTTATTCGTTTTTTTTTTTTTTTTTTGAAGATAATAAACCTTTAACTGGGGGTCCTATAAAAAGACATACCACAAGTAATGAACATTATCAACAGCAAATGAATTTGAAATTTTGTTTTTTTAATTTTTATTAATTTTAAAAAAATTTTTTTTTTTTTAACTTTAAACTAAAAGTTTTAATAGTAGCTGTAAATATCAGTGTGTATTTTAATATTGCATGTCTCTTTCTTTATTTTATTACAATTAAAAAACAAATAATATTACAATTAATAAATAAAAAAGCACATGAAAACAATTAAAACCATTGCGTACAAAGTTCAGTCCACAGCCTTTTATTGTAGCTGTTTTTACAATTTAACGCGTGACAGTGTTTAGTGGTAGTATACGGTGTAATAAAACGAAATCTTTTGTTACTACATGTAATTGAAGAAGGCTTGATGTTAAAAAATGATTCAATTAGGTTATATGGTGTTACCACACATAATCACGTGAGATTTCCATTTACAGTATTGGCCAAAACTAAAGCAGCCCCTCAGTACATTTAGGATTGAACCGTTGTCCGTTTGGCCTGCCTTTGGATGCCTTATGCCATCTGAATCCTTTAATTTAAACTTAGATTCGTCAGAAAACAGCACATTCATCCATTTTTAGACACTCCAGTTGAGATGGGTCTTGGCGAATTCAAAGGTTTTTTGCTGGTCGTCGACTGAATAATCCGGCCTCTACCGCCCTTCTGGGAATCGTTATTTCGGTTATTTTTAAATCTAAGCGGTTTTGTACGTGACTAGAAGATGCTGTAGGATCATTTTGGATTGTCCTTTTAATTAAGGAGTCTTCATGTCGCAAGGTTTCACGTGACCTTCCTCCAGAATGAGTAGGAGATGTGCGACCAGTCTGTAAAAACTTTTAAATTAGCCTAGAAATAATTGATCTGTTGATTGAATATTTTGCACTCAATTGATGCCTTGATAAGCCAGCTCTCCAATCCAATCATTAACTTAAAAATCAACCCACAAAATTGCAAAACCAAAGAAGATTTATTTGAAGCCGCAAAAATAGCCTGGGAAGCAATATCTCCTGAAATAATTAATAATTTAATGTCCCCTATGCCTAAAAGATGTGCGTGTGTCATTCAGAATAAAGGATTCGCAACGAAATATTGATTTCAATAGTTTTTTGTGCACCTTAATTGGGGGGTGCTTTAGTTTTGTCCGCTTATATTTGCGACTTAAAATGTTTTTTGAATTCAAATTTTTTTTTTTAAATTCTGAATTCCTTAAGTTTGTGTTTTTCAATAATAAGGATATAAATAAATAAAAAAAAATAAAAATAAAATTTTAATAGCTTTGTTTTCTTAAAAAAATTATCATTTAAAAAAAATGTACTGAGGGGGTGCTTTTGTGCCTATTGTGCTACCCATATTCCATTTATTTACAGCGACTCATTTAATTAAGGCCACCTAGATTTTCGCAAAATGTCTCTAATTCAAATTTCAGACAGTTACGTTAGAGATGTACGGGACTCCCCCGTATTCAGTCGAGAGAAAAAAATGAGCTGTTTCGTCCTTGATGGGTTAAGATTATTTTCTATCCAGAAGGTGTTATTCCTAATTTTAAACCTTATCGTAGTCTAGCAGGTCTTCCATTCTAACTCTCGTAATACACGTTTGTACAATAGTTTCGTATGCCCGCTGATCGAAATAAAGAAAGACTTTGAATAATCTTTGCGAGACAGACAACATACATGTTATCATGTTCGAAAGGTAGTTTATGGCATCGTGGCTGTCCGAGTAACACAGATCCCTAGATCCTATGAGAAACAACTCTAATAAGCAGTGGAATTTATCTGTGACAAAATGTCTGACTTTCTTGACAGGAATATGTACATGGTATTCATTTGGTACCAAGATTGTACGATAGGGAAAATACATGGTAAACAAACAAAGAAAATGTAAAAATAATCATACATAATGTCCATGAACACTACCTTCTGTTTCTTTCCCCCTTCCACAATCTACTTTTATAAACATATTACCAAGATTGTACGATAAGGAAAATACATGGTAAACAAATAAAGAAAACGTAAAAATAATCATACATAATGTCCATGAACACTACCTTCTGTTTCTTTCCCCCTTCCACAATCTACTTTTATAAACATATTACTGTATACCCCGACTGTTGGATAGGTAAATAGTTAGGTAGGCACTTACGACTTAGTCAGGTACAGCCCATTGCAATACCATAGTCTTTCACTTCACCTAACGCTAGTATCGTCCGTAGCTTTTTATTAAGCCATTTAGACTCACAATGTCCATACTTAGCATATTAATGAGATCATCTGCATAGAAGTCCTCGTTCTTAATTTTTCTATGACATAACGCTGGCTGTATACCTAAGAGGTGAAGAACAGTTGCTTCCTCTGCCTTGTCACTACAGCAGAAGTCATTGGCTATATGGCCAAGATCAATGCATCTCGTATGAATATCCAGAATGCAATATCCGGATTTTGAGCAGACTTTCCATGTACCCTCTATCTAGCCATGGCAAAATTTGCTGTACTATTTGGCGTGTATGCAAAGCCATTCATACGGGTATATCAGTTATGAGCTGGTATGTTTTCAGTCTAGTTACCAAAGTAGAAAACTCAACATATCCTGACAATTCATCTGGTCGGCAGTTTCTGGAAATGCTAGTATCTTTTGTATCCATGTAATATGAATGTTTGCGGTCCTATAAGTCGTTATGTTTGAATCTCATGTCCTAACATTCCCCTGCCTATATTTCCCAGTCGTAAAACTTCCCGAAAATATGCCTGTACCTTCAGTCTTAACCAACTTTGAACTATCCGTAAAAATTTTTACGTTTCTAACGCCAGAAATATGTAGGTTTCATTGTATTACACCTTCTATTGTGCTTATTAGCATAACATGACAATATTTACTACAATTTAAACTTTTCAATGAAACTGTATAGAGATTGTTAATCAAGGAATTAGGGGGACATGTAATGTTTCCCCTCAATTTTCTCTTTCTTCTTTTGTCTTTTTAATAGCATGCTGTGTGCTTATTTAATAAATAAAAAAAATACTTTTACTGCATACAAAATTAAAAAAAAAACAAAAAAAAAAAAGTTAAAACAATTATCCAATAATAATAAAAAATAAAATTAAAATGTTTTCGATAAAAAAACAAATATTCCCTAGATATTTTGTTTCGTGTTAAATATTACTATTTTAATAACTGATTAGAAATACTTTTTTTTTTCCTTAGTTTTATAATGACGATTATTTTACAACAACGAAATTAAAAATCTTATCTCGTTTGCCGCGCTCTCTCTTTATTTGAATTTATTTTTTGTTCTAAAATCTTAATAATTTAAACTCTCTCCCTCTCGCTCTCTTTAATTTATTCGATATTGAAAAATGAGTAATTTAGATTAGAAGTGTTAGAAATGTTTTTAACCGATTTAAAAAATAATTTAAAACAATTATTTTTAGTAGTGTTTTGTTAAGGGTTTAAACAACAGGTGACTGTTAAAGAATTTATTTATTTTTTTTAAATTTTTTTTTGTTAACCGTAAATAATAGAGCGCTTAATTTAATATTAAATCATGTAAAATTTGTTTTTTTTCTCTTACTAACTGGTTATTACAACACGTCTCTATTGTTATTTATTTTACATTTTTATTTATTGCCTAATTTTATTTATGTGTGGAATATTTTTGAAATTTAATTAATTTTTGTTTTCTTTACTTTGACATTTTAGAATGGAAAGCTTCTGGATACAGGGCGCTATTGGTGCCATTAAGGCCATTGCATTTTTCTGTGATATAATCACTTTACCCGTCTATTTGGTATTACAAAGACCCTGGAAACGAAGACAAGAGGCCAAACGAGTTAAGGTTAGTATCACGTTTTCAGTTTTGTAAACGAAAAAACTAGTGCTTACTTTAATTATTTTCATTTAGAAGTCATAACAAAAAATCATTTCATGGCTTGTTATTTTTATTTTCAAAATTTTAATTTGTATCATCGAGTCACTAGGGGTGTCATTTAAATTTGTTTAGAAATTGTTTGTTTATTTATAAGCAAAGTTTACGAGATTATAGAACTAGGATTATAAGGCCCTTTGAAAAGTTTACGAGATTATAGAACTAGGATTATAAGGTCCTTTGAAAAGTTTACGAGATTAAAGAACTAGGATTATAAGGCCCCTTTGAAAAGTTTACGAGATTATAGAACTAGGATTATAAGGTCCTTTGAATCAATTTGAATTTCATATCTCATATGTGAGGTTGGTTTCCCAGATAATTTCATGAAAATCCAGTAAAGTCTTTGACATTTTTAAATAAAAATTGTTTATAATTAAAATGTTTCATTTGGCGTTCGATTTTTAAAAACAATAAATCTTTTTGAGATTGTTAAATAAAATCTGAGCATTTTTTGAGAAGCCAAATAACTCTTGGGTGCCAAATAATTGCGCAATATGTTCCTTTAGTTCCCAGATTATGATAACAAAAGATAATATGAATACTGGAGCCGAATTTCAAAGTTTATGGTAGAAAATATTTCATTAAAAGCAGGGAGACTTAGATGGAATTACATTTTCTTTACATTTTATGTTAAAATGTTATCCAATACCTGCCTCCAATTCCTGATGACCTACAAGACGCTCTTAGATGGCAGTAAGAATTACTCCCTGTCTAGTTGGACATATTTATATAAAAATAGGCAAACGTACGAATATTACAAAACAATACAAAACAACTTTACATAGTTTTTGTTCTTATTCTATTACAAAAGAATTTTATTACACTAATCGTGGCAATTTCATAAAGGGATTTAAAGGAGTGCTTTTGTGAAACCAAATCCTCGATGTTCAGAATGTTCTTATTGTCTATAAGAATACTTATTCAAATCTCTTGCTTTTAAACCGTTCCTCGTAAATATTTTACATTTTTTCTATTTATTTTCATTTTACAATATAACAAGGTGACATTTGTTTCCCATTTTATTGTCATAATTTTTACATGCATTCTTATCTCTGTTGTTTTTGTGTTGATTTTTAAAGTTAAAACAAAAAAAAAAAAAAAAAATAATTTTACTTTTAAGATCCAATTCTCTTCTCTCACTTGCTTTCGCAGTTTAAAAACTTATTTTATTATTTTGTTCGATTATATTAAAAAAAAAAAAAACAAAATAGTTTATTACACCATAAAAATAGTTTTTTTTTAGTGGAAATACTTACACAAACACATACACTGTGTTTTATGGTATAGTACTCTTAATTATTAATTAAGGCCATAATTGATAATTTATCGATTAAATATGTGTTTTTTTATAGCCGTTTAAAGTTGAAATCAAAGTTGTAAATATGCTGGGTATTACGTTTGAGGGCAAAGATCAAGGAAATCTTTTTTAAAAATTCTTCTTTTTTGGTAAAATTTCCGTCAGTCAGTTCGATTTTCTCAAGGCCTATAAAATATATACATATGTATGCATGTGGTGTGAGTATTGTGACACCTTTTGCTTTCCATAGATAACACTCGGCACTCTTATCAATTGCATTTTATTTAAAGATTGCGATTCACTTGCTCAACTACTTGTTGTCAATATGTTTTATTTGTTTAAATTCTTAAAAAAATCTGGAGCACATGTCATATGGTTTAAGATAAGATGATGATGGTGTGTTTTATTAGGAACACTTACTTTTTTTTTTTTTTAAGATTATGTTGAAATAACTTAAAGAAAAGAAGAAAAAATGACGTGAATCATGCGATTTTTTTAGAATTTGGACAAAAGTTAAGATCTAACAAGAGTTGTTTGTAAATATATATAAACAACTAAATATCACAAGAGTTGTTTGTAAATGTAAGGTTTAAGTTTAGGTTAGAGGACGTGTACTTGTCAATTGAGGCAAGTACAGTACCCGGAGGTCAAGTTGACCCATTGTACAAACGTTCTTAAGAGGAGAGGATAATAGAGGAGAAAGGGAAAAACGAGAATAAGTTACCGGAGGAATTCCACAGACCAACAAACACAAGAGAGAGCGCGAGGACACTAATGAAGCCCTAGCACTTCTCAAACAGCTCAAAAAAAACTAATAATGAATCTAGGGAAAGCCTTGATGACGGCTCTCGACACAGATTTCAAACCCTCAAAAAAGTCCCTGCCAAGGGTCTTCAACCTCAACCTACTAAGGGCTGGACAGTTACAGAGGAGGTGTTCGCAACATACTCTGCAATAATCCGGCTGAGATCTGTTCCAGATCCTTGTCAACGATCTAATCTTGCAGTGCCCAGCGATCAAATCTCCCAATAACAAACCTTAACACGTTCACGTCGGCGCGTACCACCGATGGCCCGCACTAGACCGCCTTATCGGGCGGCGTGTACCACCGGTGGCCCGCACTTAACTGCAATTGATCAAGTTATAAGACGATACGTAATACCAAATATTTAGATCTTTAACACTTCGGCTGTCGAAAAAAATACCCGAGAGCCACGTTCTCTTAAAAGCACTCATTTTTAATAACAATTATAATTAATAACGTCTTATAAATATAACAGCCGCCCGCAGGCGACAATCATGAATTAAAACGCCGGCGTGAACGTGTTAAACTGGCCTTGTAAATGTAAGGAAACAACTAAATATCATTTTCAATCTAACTTAAAAAGGTGTCGTCGACAAAGTCTAAAATATTATGAAAAGCTTTAAAGTAATTTGTAACAAAATAATGGTTTTGTTGTGAAAAATATTAATTTTTGTATGGTCCCAGAGTTATTTTTTAATGTGACATCGATGTTTGTGGCAACAATGGACTGTATTACTAATAAATTTATTGTCTTTCGAAAGTTTTAATTGCTTTCTTCACCATTCTGTTATAATTAAGTGTTTAAATAAGCTAACCGTATAATCTAAATTCTGTTGCACAGATATTTGGATTCTTACGAATAGTCTTTGGTCGAACACAGTGCCGATCATTACTTAACGAGATGTTGATGACGACGAAATGAAAGAAATCCACTCAATTGATGGTTTATTTTTTGTGTTTAGAATGAAAGTTCAATGTCCTCTGAGAATGAGGGCGGCATAGTCAAGATAATTCCTTTAAACTGTACAAATAATGAAACATCAATTTTGCTTATACATATAGGGCTATAATGATCCCTATGATTAGAAATCGAATTTAAAATATTTTCATATAACATGCTCGTCGTTTGCCCGCCCAGAAGCCTTATTGGTTGTACAAAATATTTCTTGCCTTCATGACATCTAGGCTCTTGAGGAAGTTCGGATGCTAATTTTAACAGAAATGAATATTTGAAACAAGTTGAACTTCTGATTCATTTATTGGCTATGAAATACAACTTTTCTCAGAGATTTTGCGACGAATGCAATTCAATCATTTCTTTAATGTAACCTCTAGACATTTTTGGGATATGTCCATGTGTCCTGAGAACTTATTGTCTGCCGTGTGAGAAAGACTAGTCCGTCCTTTTTTTTTTTTTTTTTTTTTTCTTCCGCGGTAACATTTCTAGTTCGAGTAGAATGCTGTTTATGTAAGGGAGACATCATTTGACTGCTGATCTAACAGGATTAAAGCGTAAATACAGTTTGATTAGAGTCTATATACAGCCATGGACATTAAATTAGCACAAAATTCATATATAGTTTGATTGTGAATTTTTTCTCATTTAGGCCAATTGTTTTGGTCTGGAATGTTGCACGATGACATCTAGCTGTTGTTTAACAAAAAATATTACCGTTATCGTAAAAATTTTTGTTTTGACTGCTAATTTGTATCAGTAGCTAAATTCGAGCTGGACAGTAAATTAGCACAACGTGCATAGGTACAAGCTTTCTTCAAGTATTTTTATTCTTACGGTATATTCTTTTAATTTTATGGCATTTATAGTAATTTTTTTAAAAAAGGGACGTTGAAAAGATTGCTCGCCAGAGGAGAAGTTCCTCGTTATCGTTGACTTGTGGAATGATGGTAAAAACCTGGCTGAAATAGAGTAAAATTTCGAATTGCTCGCGAAAAATGATTTATAACGTGATAATTTCCTTCAAAGCAAACATAATAATGTCGCAGAAAACAAAAAACGAAAGCCACGTGTCAAGGAAACAACCGAAGTCGTGGACCGTGCTATTGTCCGGAAGTCAAAGAAGGAGTCTTTCATGTCGTCACGCGATATTCATACTCATACGATGTCGTCTTAATCACGGAAAGCTCTTTGGACGCTCTTGCCGAAAGAAGCCACTTCTACTAAAAGAAAAAAATAGTCAAGCATTTAACGTTTGCTCGCACCCACAAGGGTACAGATCTCCCATTCTGGAAAAAATATTTTAGAGTGATGAAACAATGCTAAATCGTATGGGACCAGATGGTAGAGTGGTTGTTTAACGGCCAGAATTAAATCAACGCTATACTCAAAGGATCATAACACATGGTCGAGAAAGCACAATGACGTGGGGAGCATTTTCATGGCACGGTGTAGGTCCCATTGTGAAAATTAATGAAAAAATGGACCGTTATCAGTATTTGGACATTCTAGAGAAGAAAATGGAACCATAAGCTTTTAATACATGCCAGTTTTATTCATATTTTTGCAAGATAGTGGCCACAAGCACACATCTAAGCTGGCTAAGGATTGATTTTATAAAGTGCACATTCTCGTTTTAGACTGGCCGGCGCAAAGTTCTGACTTAAACTCGATAGAAAACCTCTGAAACGATGTGAAATGTACAAAAATTTGGACGATTTGTGGATTGGAATACGGAACGCTTGATACGCGATTCCCAAAAATCTTTTCCAAAGAACTTTGTCCCTTAGATGCCACGTGGTGCTTGAAAATAGAGGCTACTCTACTAAATATTGATCAAATAAACTGAAAACATTAATATTTTTACTATTTATTAAAATATATTATTTTTATTCCAGAAATTTTAATTTGTGCTATTTTACTGTCCAGCTAAAATCTAGCGTTTGATATGTTGCAGGTCTTAATGAGCAGACGATTGGCAATTTCGCCAAATTTTTTTTTTTTTTTTTTTTTTTTTTTTTTTTTTTTTTTTTTTTTTTTTTTTTTTTTTTTTTTTTTTAAAGAAGAATATGCATCTTAAGTTTCTATGTTTAAATTTTTTTTATGAATAGACCTAAAATACTATAAAAAATCTGATTGTTTTTATAATGAAGTGCTAATTTAATGTCCATAGCTGTATGTAATAATCATATAAATATTGTGCCTTGTCTCAAATATTTCAAATATTTTCACAACTTTATTAGAATTTTGATTTTGACTGGTTTTTGTATTTTCTTTTATTTAAGCTGCTCTCTTTCTCTAATACCCAGTAATTTTACAACTTCAAACAGACCTTAATTTTATCTTACAAATCGTAGTATAAATTTTTATTAAAATTAAAAATAAAAATCTTTCTAAAAAAAAATTGAAATTCTTTTTCTCTCTTTAAATCTGTTGTGATGTTTTTTGTTTGTTTGTTTGAATATTTAAACAGGCTTTACCCGTTAAGGCTTTAATAGAGGAAAAAACCAAATATTCTGCGGATGATATAGAGGTTTTGTTCATTTTATATAATTAATTGACAAATTCGTTATTGTTTTACTTACAAATTTTTTTTTTTAATTTCTCTTTTCTTTGTTGTTATTTGTTTTTATTCTATTACTTCTTGTTTTTTCCTTAAAAGGCGGAAACTAACAAGGTGTTGGCTAACATTATTACATATACAAACCTATAAGAAATTTGTTAAAAAAAAAGCACACACAACTTTTATTATATATTTTTCTTTCTTTTTTTTTTCAAATAATTGTGAAGGGGTATTGAAATTAAAGAAAATCCCAAAACCAAAAACGGTGACAGAATCCCTTTTGCATTGTTCATATGTACAGAAAAAGAAAAAATGCAAAAATAAAGACAACAACAAGACACCTTTACAAGTTTTCCTATATGAAATAAAAAATTTAATTTTTTTTCTTCTTTGCTTTTTACAAGTTACATATTAAAACAAACACCACCATTAGTTGGCATTAGTTAATGGATTTTTTTAAACTTCTTTGTGGTGTTATTTCCTTTATTTTTTTGTATTTTATTAAATCGAAATAAAATCATTTATTAAATTTAAATTTTTGTATGTTTTTATTGTTGTTACTCTGTTGTTACAGGCAAAAATTGTTAGCAATGATGAGTCGGCTTTAACTTATCGCACAACTGAACCACCTAGAGAGGTACATATCAAAATGTTGCAGGACAACATAGATACTCTCGAAAAGGTTTTCAATTATGTGGCTAAAACTCATTCATCGAAACGTTGCCTGGGCACTCGTCAAATTCTTAGCGAAGAGGATGAGTTACAGCCGAACGGACGTGTCTTCAAAAAATACAATATGGGCGAATATAAATGGAAGAATTTTATAGAGGCCGAACGTATGGCGGCTGCATTTGGTCGTGGTCTACGTGAATGTGGCCAACAGCCCCGTAAAAATGTTGTTCTTTTTGCTGAGACACGTGCCGAATGGATGATAGCCGCTCATGGTTGTTTCAAACAATCAATGTCCATTGTTACCGTCTATGCTACACTCGGCGATGAGGGTGTTGCACATTGCATCAGTGAAACTGATGTTACAACTGTCATTACATCACATGATTTATTGCCGAAATTGAAAGCGATATTGCATAAATGCCCTCTGGTTGATACCATCATTTATATGGAAGATCAATTGCATAAGACAGATACCAGTGGCTTCAGGGAGGGCGTTAAGATTTTACCCTTCACACAAGTGGTGCGCAGTGGTCAAGATAGTAAATTTGGTAAGTAACTGAATACGAATCGTAAGAATAGTATTAGTTTTAATTTTTTTTCAATTGTTTTTGTCCTTATAGAAAGTGTTCCTCCTAAGAGTGATGATATTGCCATTATTATGTACACTTCGGGTTCAACTGGCACACCCAAAGGCGTTTGTTTGTCTCACAAGAATTGTATAGGCACCATGAAGGGTTTCGTTGATATGGTACCCATCTATCCTGATGATGTTTTAATAGGGTAAGTATAAGAGATAGGATTTCTTTTTAAATTCAAAGAAATATTTAAAGATTTATAATCTGTTTTTTCTTCTTTCTATAGCTTTCTTCCATTGGCCCATGTATTTGAATTGGTGGCCGAAAGTGTTTGTTTAATGACCGGTGTACCCATTGGTTATTCTACCCCCTTAACCTTAATCGATACCAGTAGTAAGATTATGCGAGGCTCTAAAGGTGATGCCACTGTCTTGAAACCAACCTGCATGACTTCTGTGCCAGTAAGTACATGCATTTTGTTTTAATTCTACATGGACTTTATATATTCACACACATTTTGTTTCTTTAGCTTATTTTGGATCGCATCTCTAAAGGCATAAACGATAAAGTCAATTCAGGATCAGCCTTTAAGAAAGCCTTGTTCCAGTTTCTTTATCAATACAAAGTTAAATGGTTCCAAAGAGGTTATCAAACTCCTTTAATTGACAAGTAAGTTTTCTATAATTTCTGTGTTTTGTTTTTAAAACTGAATGTCAAACAAAATTTTGCTTTTAATTCACTTTTCAGCTTGGTTTTCAAAAAGGTATCTAAACTAGTGGGTGGTCGCGTACGTCTTATCATGTCCGGTGGTGCTCCTTTATCGCCCGATACTCACGAACAAATTAAGACCTGTTTATGTGTAGATTTAATTCAAGGTTATGGTCTTACTGAAACTACTTCCGGTGCCACGGTTATGGATTGTAAGTTTCTCTTATTATTTGGCATTCAATTCAAGTTTTATTTTTTAATTTTATTTTTTTCAATTTAGATCGTGATACCCAATATGGCCGTGTTGGTGCACCTTTAACTGTTTCTGAAATACGTTTAGTTAATTGGGAAGAAGGTGGCTATAGAATAACCAACAAACCCTATCCTCAGGTAACTTTTTCTTTATGCAAATTAAACACTTTATAAAAAAAAAATATTTCGTAACAAATATAAACTAAAGATCCGGAATCAGAGTAGTTTCCACATTCCAATTATAGTTTTCGTCATCAGGGAAACTGAAACATTTTAGCAATTTAGCATTCTTTGTAATATACCATTTTGTTTGTGAAGTCGCCGTAGTCTAGTAGGTAGTGTGTTGGCTTATTAGACGAAAGGCCCGAGTTCAATTCCCAGGTCAGACATCAAAACGAAAATATGAAAATATTTCTTCGGCGACTTCATCTCAGCAGATTTGTGGCAAAAACTCTGAGAGTAAAAATTGCCATGAAAAGCTTCTCAACAATCTGTCGTTCGGAGTCGACTTTAAACTCTAGGTCCCGCCACTCATGTATAAGAGTAACGCACACAACACGAGTGGTGTGAGAAGCTAGAACGTTGTACAATGGGTCAATTCGACCTCCGGGTACTGTACTTGTCACAGTTAACAAGTACACGTCCTCTAACCTAACCTAACCTACCATTTTTTGTCACTCAGATTGCTTCCATGAAAACCTTACCGGGTTAAAACCAATTTTGCCACTATTTTGTAGGTTTCCCGTATATCTTTTACGTTTTAAATATTGAAGTTATACACATCGTTAGAACTTGTATATCGAAATCTTTTCCACACGTGGGTATTGTAACAATGCCTACGTTCCTTTGAATTTGACAATTGATTTCATTCGAAATGAACTTAATTCTTGGCATTCAATATCAATTTCTTTTAAAAATTGATTTCATTCTCAGTACAGAAGGTTTTTACACAATCGTTTAGTTTTTTGGGAGGTCATTCTACTAAAATTTCTAGTAAAACATACTTGAACAAAGCAATGGCTAAGAGTGGCTTTGGATCCTTACAAATAGTCAACAATAGCCTTAAAGTTTTTGCTAGTGTCTATACGGCATTTATCCAGAGACTACGTACGCATAATCAGTTCTATGACAAGGTTGATTTGGGTCCTTTATAATCACGACAGATCATTACGATCTCGTAGACTCGACCAGCATTTATGGAGACCATACACGCACAAAGTTGCGAATACAACTGCAAGTCAGTCTGAGGCTCCGATACTAGATAATGAGAAATCGTAGCGGTTATTGTCGATATACTTCTCCTAAAAGCAATGTCGCTTAATTACTAAGAGGTGTTGTTCATTTCTTAGGGATATATTTACCAAACTGGTTCAAAGGCAGATTAAACCGTTCTGAATTCTATAATTTCAAAGAAAATCTACTTTTTTCAATTCACCCGCATTCTATTTATTTATTAATTTTCTTTTATCTTCAGGGCGAAGTCCTCGTGGGTGGCGAATGTGTTTCAATGGGTTACTATAAATTACCTTCCAAGACCGCTGAAGAATTCTTTGAAGAGGATGGCAAACGTTGGTTCAAAACTGGTGATATTGGTGAAATGCATCCCGATGGCGTACTTAAAATCATTGGTAAGAATTTATTTCTGTTTTTAATTTTTCTTTTTGCAATAAAAATATAATGATTTTAAATTATTTTTCCAGATCGTAAAAAGGATTTGGTTAAACTGCAGGCCGGTGAATATGTTTCATTGGGTAAAGTTGAATCGGAATTGAAGACCTGTCCCTTGATTGAAAACATTTGTGTTTATGGCGATCCCACAAAACAATACACCGTGGCATTGGTGGTGCCCAATCACAAGCATTTGGAAGAACTGGCTCATCGTCAAGGCTTAGAGGGTAAAACATTTGAGGATCTCTGCTCTAATTCCGTTATGGAAAAGGCTGTTATTAAGGAAATGGCCGAACATGCTAGAAAATGTAAGAGTGTCAACAGTTATAGAAGAAAAGTGTTCATTTTAATATTTATTTCTCGATTGTTTGTTGAATTTTAGGCAAATTACACAAATACGAAGTACCCGCCGCCATTACTTTGTGCAAAGAAGTTTGGTCACCCGATATGGGCTTGGTAACAGCTGCCTTCAAACTGAAACGCAAAGATATACAAGATAAATACCAGCACGATATCAATCGCATGTATGCCTCATGAAAGTGACTCCCACATTAGTTTTAGTTTTGAGTTGATGAAACTAAAGC
This sequence comes from Sarcophaga caerulescens, assembly GCA_927399465.1. NCBI lineage: Eukaryota > Metazoa > Arthropoda > Insecta > Diptera > Sarcophagidae > Sarcophaga > Sarcophaga caerulescens. Next base: position 87,732,183 of record OV656868.1, read on the forward strand.
AACAACACAGCATTATTATGAAACAAAAAGACAACAATTCAAACAATTCAAACAAATACAAACAAATACAAACAATAACAACAAAACAAATGAAAAGTTTAATTTAAAATACAACAATTTCTATGTCTTTTTTCCCTTCATTACAAAAGAAAAAAAAAAAAAAAGAGAAAACTACAAACACCCCCTCCTTGACCCTTAAAAAAGAACTTTTTTTTTAACGATTTTCTGTTATTGCAACAAAAACTTTTTCTAACTTCAATCACTCTGCAATAATATTTAATATGAATAATTAATACATAGTAACAGCAAAAGATAAGTAAATAAATTAATTATTAAATACAAAGTAATACAACAACAACAACACAAATAATATCTAAAAACTAAAACAAACAAAACTTAGTTATTAAAACTTGCAATTTCCTGAGAAGGAAAGGAAAATTAAAATAAAAGAAAACCCCAGAAAAAAAACATGTAAAAGAGAAAACAAGAAGAAAATCTTGCAAATTAAGTTAAATTATATTAAAAAAAAAAAAAAAATTGAAAATAAAAACAAAAAATAAATTATGTTGGATTAGTTTAAAGAAAACAAGATGAAATACTTGATATAAAAAAGAAAAAAATGAAAAACTAAAACAAAACAAAGTAATTAATTATTAAATTGTAAATTAATGATCTTTAAAAAAAACTTTACATTATTATTATTCTAATTATTCTCAAATTGAAATCAAAAAAATTTAAATGAATTATTTTTTTATTTTAATTTTTCTTTTTTTTTGTTAAATGAATTGTTTAATTTTTTCTTTTTCTTCCTAAGGCTTTAAGTAAAATTTATAAATTTTATATATACTTTATATTAAAAAAAAAAAAAAGAAATAACAAAACAAACAAAGAAACTATAATTGCATACTATTTTTTTTCTTCTTTCTTTTTAAGTACTAAATTGTTTAGTACCATTTTTATTACGTTATTATTACAAACAAAATATTTTCCTTTGCAATGTTTATAATTAAAATTAAAACTAAAATTATTATTATTCTATCGATTATATTTTTTCTTTGAAAATTTTTTCTGTAAATTATTATCAAAAGAAAAAAAACAAAGAAGAAAACAAAACTATTATCTTTATTTCTATTATATTTTGTAATTAGTTTGTTTTTTTTTTTAATAGTACTAATTGCAAATTTGTTATTAATTAAGTGTATTAAGTACTTTTTTTTAAAAAATTAGTAAAACTAAATTTAAGATTTCTTAGTTTTAATGAAAAAAGCAAAAGAAAAGAAAAGATAAAATGAAAATGTGTGTGTATAATTATTATGCTTACATATTTCCTTTAACTTTTTTCTTTGTTTATGTTTATTATGATTTTCTTGTAGAGCAGACTTAAGTATGAGCCAGTAATTTTTAATAAAAAAAATAAAAAAAGAAACAAAAATAAATGAATAAATAAATTATAAAACATTTAAAACATGATTGTTTTTTAAAGGCAGAATGGAAAATTTGAAGTGTTTACAGCCTGATATCCTCTTCCGGGTAGATCTATAATTATTTCTCTGCTATAGGATCCTCCCAAAAAGGAAAGATATCGATTTGTGATATTGAATGTTGAATTTGAAGCGATAATTGTGAACGGCAGTTGTCTCTATAACAAGGGAATAAATAAGAGACTTAGATTCAAGCTAGCAATTTAAAACGAAGTTTCTGAAATCTACAGCATTTCGAATCGACTAAGGTATCCTCCCTACATGCAAGCATAATTGTTTATTGCAATCCTTTAGTCAGAATTACTGTCTGGCTTCACAAATAGCTGTACTAGGTGCATTAATTTTATCCATAAGCGATGAGACCTAGAGTTTAACGTCTAATCCAAACAACAGATTTGAAATGATTTTTCCATTTAGTAGGGGTCATGATAGAAACTCTTTTTTAAGATGTCCGGACTCAGGTTTGAACTCTTAGTACGAGACCCTAACAATTCTGAATATTTTTTCCTATTTTTTTCTGTGATTTGTTTCCTTGGAGTTATTGCCCCTTTCCCTTAAGCATATGCTGAAGGTCATATTTCTTTGCAATTGGAAACGGTGATGAAGCTGTCATATAGGCATCCTAATGAGTGTTGTGTATTTATTCCAGACTAATGTGTTTACGAAAATCAAGGCAGCAGAGCTGGTTTTGAAACAGAGTGGTTGATAGGATAGCCAGGCTGTCTTAAATGCTCTTAATAGACATTATATCTCCTCGAGTCTAGTTTCAGTTTACAGTTCGTATAAACTCATCTATAAAATTATATATCTCTATCCAAAGTTTTCAGGGAGGCAATGTTTCCCTAAGATTGTTAAGATTTTAGCATTGTTAAGAGCCTTCTCGATGACAGAAAAGGCCACGGGTATTTATTTAATCTGCTCTAGTCATCTTCTATGGAAAAATCTTAAGCTCTTCGGAGTAATGCTTTAGGTTTTAATACCACTGCAAGCCTTTTCAGAATTCGAAATGTTTCTTTTAATTTTTTTTTTTATAGAAACCTTCTTGCAATATGATGTAAATTGGTTTTTTATATTGAAAATTAACATACATATGTACATAATTGGTCATTACAACCCTTCAGTCAGGATTACGACCTAGCTTCTCACACCACTTATGTTGTGTGCGTTAATTTTAAACATGAGTGCCGGGACCTACAGTTTAAAGTCGACTCCGAACGACAGATTTTTGAGAAGCTTTTCATGGCAATTTTATTTACTCGCAGAGTTTTTGCCAGAAATCTGCTGAGAGGAAGTCGCCGAAGAAATATTTTCATATTTTCCTTTTGATGACTGACCTGAAAATTAAAGCATATTTTAAAGTAGCTAACTTGACTTAAATAAGGCATACTTTTAGGGTTGACATTTCCCCACGAATAAAGCATATTCTTAGGATCAGATAAATGATACAATTGCTTTATTTATTTATTACTTTATTATACTTGTACATATAATAAAATAACACTTACTACGGTCTTATTTTAATTTTTCAAATTTACACAGTTCATATTGTATGTATGGTACGTTAATAAATTTTCCAAGAAATGATGCCACTATTACTAACTTTTATGTATTTTTATTAGCTGCACTGTTTAATGTACAATTCCTCAGTGCCTCTGGTAAAGAATTGAGCAATAATTCTGAGTTCAGTAAGTTTACTTTTTGTTTTTTCAAAGAAAAAGAAAAACAATTTAAAGTGTCTTATAATATATTATGGTTTGTAACAATGTATGGGTTGTTCAACTGCTTCTAACATTCACAGTCACTTGTTTTTAATATGAATTATACCTTTTTAGTGGGATTTATGTTTGGCGTTATATCGTTGTTTTTATGGCCAAAAAATACCTACAACACACATGACTACAAATAACAAACTGGTTTATATTACTTTTTTTCTTTCATTCTTTCATTTCTTTTTTTTGGTTACACTTGTTAACGTTGTTTTTTGTTGTTGTTTACGTTGAACTCTCTTGAATTCCGTGAAACTGTCCAGTACAGTATGTGTAGTACATCTTCAAATGAAATACATTGAAAGAAATTCAAGGAAAATATTGATTTATTGGCGGGTTAATTTAAAAATCCAGGATTTATACTACAATATAAATTTAATCAGAATCGTTTAGGCTTTCCTTTCTATCTAGAACCAAACTTAAGAACGGAAAAGTGGTTTTAATGGAACACTGGCGTATACGCTCAAAAGTTGTGAATACGCCAGAAATGGCATCTATGCATAGCTGCCAGATAAATAAAGCACCAAATGGTCAAATATTAGAAAAAAAATCGTTAAAATCGTCAAAGGCGTTCATGGAAATCGTAAAAATAACCGTCACAAAATCGTCATGAAAATTCAGTGTGATTTTCGCTAGAACCGACACATTTTTCAGTGCCTTAGCCTCTTAAGAGAGTTCAAGAAATACTTCACTTCATCTGATCTTCTTACTATTTACACCACTTATATCCAAAAGAGAATGGAATACAACTTTCATGTATAGGCCGGTGCCTCATCATCTATTTTGAGACTTTTCGACCACGTACAAGAGAGGGCGAAGTTGCCCGTTAATGACGGTAGGGTATCGAACTCCTTTGATTTATTGGAGCATCGTTGCACTGTTCTATCCCTATTACAACGGATTTTGCTCGAGCGAAATAAGGGACTTGTTTTCGAGAATCATGTATTCCTACGTAACACTAACCTTTCTCGGCGAACACATACATACGTATGGGACCTATTGGCCAGTGCATCGCACACTGCATTACAGACAAAATTCGTTCTTTAGTCGGACTATTCGTATGTGGAACTCCCATCGTGTAGAGGTTGTAATTTTTTGGCTTTTAAGGGATGAAAAAGACATAAGATACAGAAAAATCATCACTTAAATTTGCAATAGTAATAACTGCAAAGTAAATACAAAGCTTAAAGTGGCTTTTAATGTACTGAGGTACAGAATATGATGTAAATTTTTAATTTCTAAAAATCGTCAAAATAAGGGTATAAATCGTCACATCGTCAATATGATATTTTTGGAGCATAAAATCGTCAAAATGACGATAAATCGTCAAATCTGGCAGCTATGCATCTATGTATGAATACTGAATCCCTCAACGATTTGTAAAGTAGTTAAAAATCTCAATTAGTATGAGAGTTCCATCCACCAAAAACACCCCGTTGTCCAACAGTGAGATTATCCTAGAACCACAGGATGAGTACTACGTTAGTAGGCAGCCCAAAGAGCAAAGTTCAAACATTCATGTCGGCTACAGTTCAGTTGCCTAAGAAGGTCTACAATTTACCTTAAAGATTGCATACCTTAAGGTGCTAAGAGCAGCGAATTTCTCTCATTGTATTGCCTTTTTGTTTTTGATATTATTTTTGCCCTTAAATATGATGGTAACAAGGACATATTTTTCTGAAGTACATAATTTATGTCTCTGAGAACAATCTACGTTTATTATTTATGTGTGTACCTATTTTTTGTTTACTCTTGCTGTTAGTATTGTTGTTGTTTGTAAGATATTTTTATGGCATATTTTCTCATAATATTTTTGCTTTTTCATGCATTCAACATATGTATATTTTTAGGTGTTTTCTAAAGATTTACGAAATTAAAACAAGACGGACTAAATTTAAGCCAGAAATTATGCTATACTGTGAATATTTTTGTATAAAATTCATTCAGAAATTTCCTTTGATTCATTTTAAAATTTTTTAAATCGTTAAAAATATTTTTTCTACTTTATTCTTATCGGTCTAACATAAGATAATTAATAAGGTAAGTTTTTATAAAAAAAACTGTTGCCTACTTTAAGGTTACACAAACAGGTATTAAAAATTCATAGATTTTTTCGTTTTCATACACATGAGGCTGTCTTTTTTACTTCACTTTTATTCTATTAAATATTTATGATTTTTTATTTTTTATAATTTCAAAGCAATAACAATATTATATTGATATTCACTTTTTTGCTATTGTTGTTGTAGCCTTTACAACAACATTGGAGATGTTCGGTAATAAAACTAATAGACTGTGACAGTATGACAGTATACAGTGCGATAAAATAAGAAATAAATCTCTAAAGTAGCAATAAAGTCACATACCAGAACGTTTTTGTTTGAAGAAGATGAAATCCTATAAACCCAGTAGGAATTTTAAAGGTATTAAAAAAACCAATTTTTCAGTAAAAAAAAAACGTTATTTATAAAGAAAATCTTTTTTTTCCTGGTTTTGTTTTCCTAATAATAAGATATCTTTTATTTTTTAATTCCTATTGAACCTTTTCTTATTTTAAAGGACTTTTATTGGTTTATAGAAGTTATGATGGCTACAAATATATTGTACTTTTGGAATAATTTATATTTAATCCTCTCTGTCAAGGATTTATGGTTATGATTTTTATTGGCAAATAAAGTGCAGTCTAGTACATATTAAAGTTATAAAAAATTTATATGAGCATGAGATAATTTTCAAATATTTATTTCAAATAAAAATATTCATAAAAGGAAAACCCATAAAAAGTATTTTAAATCACAATAACAGAGGGTTGTGGTTTTTTGTTTTTAATCTAATAGAATTAGATTATCATCTAGTTAATATTAAAGAAAAGGTACACAGTAAACAAACAAAGGTATGTATACACACTTTAATATCACAACATTTTTAAAGTATATTATAAGGGATTACATTTTATTTTTATTAAGGCATACATTTATGGTTTATTAAAATTAAAAATTATAATTGTTTCATACAATTTAACAACACTTTTTGACCTTGTAATCATTTGAAATAAATTTAAAATAAATATTTATTTCTCTACAGAATTCAATCCTATATATTTTTTACTTTTTACACTCCCTAAATATATGCTTCAAATTTATCTCTTATCTACCCACAAATCTTATTAAGCTACTATATTTTTACTTGTATTATAAAGTCATTTCATTTATTATACTCTTCTTTTTATTTTCCTACTCACTCTCTCTCTCTCTCTCCCTCTCTGTCTGTCTCTCCGTTAATAAAGCATAATATTGTTTACATTGAAAAAAAAAAAATGTCAATATTGAACAGTTTATGACTGTGTTTATTTAGTAGCACAACTTGCTAAAGATATTTTAATACCTACACACACACACACACACACACACACAATGATGTAAACAAACACTTCTACTTATAGACTTGCACATTGCAAATGCTCAAACAAAACTTGAGATATTAAGTGACATGAAAAGCTTTAACTTGTACCAATACTTGTGGTTATACATGTTTACACTCCCTTGCAAGTGAAAAATAAAATCAACGTCATACACAAGCATACAAGCATGAAATCCTACAAATATACACCTTACATCAGCATTCCAAGTATGAAGCAGGATTTAATATTGTATTGTGTTGTTTTTGTAATAATAAACACACACACAGAGACAAAAAAAAAAACAAAAAAAAAAATGGAGAGAGGGAGTCTTATAGAATTGATAAATAAATAAAAAATTCACGCTCTCCCTTCTTACCGTAAATAGTTAGTTAAACATGTTTATTTACTTTCTCTCCACAATAATAATCTTAAGTTCTCTCTCTCTCTCTCTTTTTTATATCTTTAATACTGTAAATGTTGTTATTATGGTTATTTGTTATTGTTTATATTCCCCCACCCTTTCAAGTGTTTTTGTTTCGTTTTGAGTTCTTTTAAAACAGAGTTTGTTTTTATATGATGCTTCAAGTGTTCGAATGTATTGGTGATTTATTTATACATTAGCATTGATATTGTTTTTGTTTATCAAATATAAAATGCTCTCAAGCGTAAACAATTGTATTTGAAAAAAAAAAAAAAAAATATTGCAACACTCACCCACACACACACACAGAGGACATAGAGCAAAAAGAGCATGAATTGCTTGTGTTTATTTAGTATTCCTGTAATTATAAAGCGTGGTAACGTGGTAAACAAAAACACAATGAGAACGTTAAGATGCAATATGTAAGAAATGAAATATGATGCGAGTTTTTATATAAAACTAGCTGTACCCTGCGCGTGTTGCTGCGCCACCAACTAAAATAAATTTGAAGGAAAGACATTACACGAATGTCCAATTAATTTTGAATCATTTTATTGATTTTGTTTCCCGTTGTCCTTATAATTCAGATGAACGGGCTTGAGTAGTACGCATTCGATCAGTTTCTAATCTCACTTTTCGTTGTTCAAGTGGATCAAGCGAACAGGTCTCAGCTGCATATATTAGAAGATTTTCCAGTCTCAATGCTCGTCTGATTCTGATGCTCGTAATGCTCTTTTCTTCCGTGCTTGAGGTGTAGAGCGACCAATTGCTTGTCATTCATTTTGAATAATTTTCAGTGACGCCATCCATCGGAAATTAATCGCACCAACCTCCGTCGACTTATACGCAACAACTTTGTTAAAGAATGCACAGTTTACGATTCATATTCACTTAGAAACCTTCGTCGGCTCATGCGCAACAACTTTGCTAAAGATCATAACATGATCAAATGCACAGTTTACGATTTAATTCATTTTGAGTAATTTTCAATGGTGCCACCAGTCGGAAATTGGTCATATTCAATTAGAAACCTTCGTCGGCTCATGCGCAACAACTTTTCTAAAGATCATAACATGATCAAATACATAGTTTACGATTCTATAAGGTACATACAAACACACATTCATTTTTATATATATAGACTATGGAAGGTAACACGCCCACTATAGCCAATCCGCCTGTTTTGTTCATATATACGTCAAAGTCGTTCATTCAAAATTTGAGGACTCTAGCAGTTGCAGTTTATGAGATATGCGACATTAAATACTTATTGGGTATGTGGACGTGGCACCTCGCCTACTTGAAAGTTTAAAATAAAAAATAGCCTATAGTTCCTTCCAGACATACAGGAAGGTACTGTTAAAATTTCAAGAAAATCGGTCCAGCCAGTGGCGTACCCAGGGGGGGGGCGGTGGGTGCGGTCCGCACCGGGCGACACTTACCTTGGGGCGGCATTTTTTGTATTTACTTATAGTTGTAAAAAGCAACTTATTCATTTCATATTTATTTTCTTTCTTGAATAATAAATGATTATTATGATTATTATAAGTTTAATATTTGGTTTATATAAATTATGATTAACTATATGATTTCGAATATTATTCCTCGGTGTATATAAATGCATTTTAGTGTAAATTTTTAATTCTAATTCAAGAACAAGATAATAATTTTATTTTATATTCATTAAAATTCGTTGAATTCGTAAAAGGATCTTTACGATTTTGTTCGGCAATTTTTCCTAACTAAAATTTTTTGATATCAGTTTATAAATGTCATTTCTTTTGAAAAGTTTATATGATTACTTTGAAGTGATATATCAATATTTTTTTAAATCATCGATTTTTCTTTTGAAAAGCAGGGCCGGCAGAAGGCGGTCTGCTAGGTCTGCAAAGCATTAGGGCGCCGGCATAAGAACTATATTTTTCAAACAACAAAATCTAAACGAGTAAAAACAAAAATACTAACGAAGTTACAATTTCAGGAAAAATTGACATCTGAAGAAGAAAATTGTAAAACGAGATCAGATGCTGGAGTATTACTCAATTCTATGCAATCTTTTTCTTTTCTATGTTACCTTCATTTATGGGAACCCGTCATTTTGGAAATTAATGACGCTCAAAAATACTTGCAAATAAAAGGGTTAAATGTCCACCAATGCCATATAAAACTAAATTCTTTGCAAACACATTTCATGGAACAAAGAGATACGCTAGTACAAAACGCTGTTATAGCAGCCAAAATAATTTGTGAAGAGTTGGAGATATCGACTGAGCGTCGAGTTAGAAGGAGAAAAAATATGAGTGGGTAAAATTCGCGAGACGTGGGGCTATCCTTAGAAGAAGAAGTACGAAGAGAAATGTGGTCATCTATGAACAGAATTATAAAGGAAATAAAAGAACGCTGCGATCAGTTGCATGGCCTTGTAAGAAAATATTCGTGTATAATACCGTGTAACCTACTAAATGAAGAATTTGAATGTCAAATAAATGACTTGATTGACATTGATAAAGAATAGTTCCATATTGAAAGAAAAAGGATCCAGGTTTTTATGGCTGTAACTACACTAAAAGAAGAGGCAAAACATTGGAAAAACGGGGAGAAGGGCCCTCTTGATCTGCTAAAATTTATTCAGCAGTATAGGTTGGAAAATTCTGTTCCCAACATTGCAATTTTGTTAAGAATTTTTTTAACAATTTCAATCAGTGACGCTAGTTGCGAAAGAAGCTTCTCAAAATTGAAGTTGATAAAAAATTATCTTCGTTCTACAATGAGTCAATTAAGACTACAAAATCTTGCAATATTGTCAATAGAACAAGAAATTACAAATAATATAAATTTTGAGAGCATTATACACGATTTTTCTAGTATGAAAGCTAGAAGTGTAGATATTATATAAATATGTTTACGAGTGCATACAAATATGTCTAAAAAAGTTTACTCTGTGTATTAATTAATATTGATTAAATAACTTAATAATTTATTTATGTGTATTAATTTATAAAAACCACTATTTGATTGACTTATAATAGAAAGGGCGGAGATCGCCCCGGGCGGCAAAAGTTCTAGGTACGCCACTGGGTCCAGCCGTTTACCACAAACAAACACACATTCATTTTTATATACTCGTATATAGGTAACAGGATATTTTCATTTCGAACAAATATAATATTATGAAAAAATAAGTTGAATGTTAAATATTCTTTAATATCAAAAAAATAAAGATAAAATTAAAATTTTTTTAATATGTTCTGATTAACACTTTCTTTATTTTTAATACATTCTTAAAACTTATTTAATATCTTATTTAAAAATTTACTTTCGTTCTTCATTGAAGGCCATTTTATTGTTGCAAATACATGGTTTCAGTTCCATGAATCAAGTAAATTTTTTCTCTGAAACTGTCAGTCAAATATATTGTTTAGTAAACACATACAAATATAGAAAATATATTTACAGTGTCTAATAAACATTTTCATTCTATATTTTTTATTATTTCTTTAAGCAATAGATTTTTCTTTATTCGGTATTCTACTGCATTGCATTATTATGGTCTACTGTGTCTATGCTTTAAACTGTAAAATTATTTGCTGTTATTCAAATGATTTCATTGTATTTGTTTTATAATGTTGTTGTCATTATATTTGTATATACTATGTATACATATTGTTTTTCATGTAGAACGTCAATCTATCAGATGTCATTGTAAATTACACAGATTGAATTTCAAAATAATTAAAGAAATTGCAGTTGGTCTAGACTGATTATATTGTACTCTATTCTAACAACAAGTCTCAAGGAAAAAAAATCAATGCCAATTATATATGTATTAAATTTTTTGTTAACAAAATTTCGTTTAGGGTTATCAAAATAGTAAAAATTTGTTATAAATAATGCATAAATAATTTATTTTATGCATAAGCATTAAAATTTTCTTTTTTCAGAATGTTCGAAAAATTCGAACTTAATTTCGAAAGCTTAAAAATTTGCCTAATTAATTAAATCATAAAGAATGAATGAGAATTAAAGAAACGAAAACACTTTCTAAGACTTTTGCAAAAGAAATCCAACTTCGAATTAGCGAAATATGAAAGCCTTTAAGCTAGATTCTGTCTACGTTCGATATATACGAACAAAATTTAAAAAATTCATATTTTAATTTCATTTAAAGTAAAATAATGAAAAATGTTTTTTTGCTTACATAACATACATAATTGGTCATTACAACCCTTCAGTCAGGATTACGACCTAGCTTCTCACACCACTTATGTTGTGTGCGTTAATTTTATACATGAGTGGCGGGACCTACAGTTTAAAGTCGACTTGCTTTTCATGGCAATTTTATTTACTCTCAGAGTTTTTGGAAGCAATCTGCTGAGAGGAAGTTGCCTAAGAAATATTTTCATATTTTCGTTTTGATGTCTGACCTGTGATTTGAACTCGGGCCTTCAGTCTAATAAGCCAACACACTACCTACTAGACTACGGCGACTTTTTTTGGTTACTCCATAAATTTTTAAAATAAGCGAATAAATTGAAAATTTAAAAATTTTTTTTTAAAGGAATTCTACAAATCAACTAAAGATTAGGTTTTGCTATTAAAATTTAATACAAAAATTTTATTACTAATTCTTTTGCACCACTTCTCTTACGCTCGCGTTAAAAGTAACGAAATAATAAATATTAGAAAAGGAAATTGAGTGCAAGGACATAAACAATATTTCATAGAAAATACAATAAATATGTATATTCACTTCTGTCTCTTAACATTTCCAGCAAAAATCAATGGCCTGTTAACAAAACTTTATTATAATACTTCGAGGCAATATTACACAGGGATTGTAGTTTTTTACAAAAAAAAAAAAAAAAAATAAAAAAAAAAACAAAGAATAATAATAATTTTCTTTTCTAGTCCTCTTATAAATATAACAAAAAAATACAAAATGATATTTTAAAGTCAAATAAATTATACACAATACATACATACATACATACATATATCGAATGTCAGTCAATATTTCTCATTATCCAAACATTTCGACTACAATTGCTCGGTCATATTTGCAAAGCAGCTTAATGGGGAGATGACAGAATAGTAGAGGGTCTTTAAAACACAAATAAATATTCCATGCTATTCCAATAACATATGTACATACAGTTGTAGTACAACAAGGAAAATATTTATATTTGCGGAATAACGATACAAATATTCTCTCTCTCTCTTTTACTCTTTTTTTGTATGTATTTGTTTTTGGTTTTAGTGTAGTCAAAACATGCAAATATTCTTTTTCCATATGTCAATATAAATACAAATACAAATATTCATACACATACATACATAGAGTAAAATGATAACAACAACATACATATATGAGTATCGAAGTATTTGCAAGTGTGTATGTATCAATTGAATTCTTTTCATTTTCTTGTCATCTGAAGGACATTCACAATAATATTCTTAAACTTGTTGTTGTCATTTTGTATAAATAAAAAAACTGCAGAGAGAGAGAGGGTGGAAAAGAGAAGGCATGTGCAACAGTTTATCTATTTTTAAACAAAATTTTAAAAACATTATTTTCGATAAATACAAATTTTTTCTTATAAGAAATTATCGATAACAAAGTTTTTATATAGAAAATATTTAATATTTCTTAAAATCATTCTTTAAATCATTCTTTAAAAAAATTTTCGATAACAAAATTTAATATAAAACTTTTTCAATAACAATTTGTTTTATTAACGATTTTTTACATACAAATATATTCGTAAATAACTTTTTATATAAAAAATTTTCGATTGTTTTTTGTATATAGAAATTGTCCAACAACAATTTGTTTTAACCGATACATTTCGATAACAATTTTTCTTATATAAAAAATTTTTGAAACATACATAAATTTCTGACAGCAATTTCTTTTTAGGTAAATTTGTTTTCATTAAGAAAATTTTCGATAATAAAATTTCATTAAATAGAAGTTTTTCGATAACTCTATTTTTATAAAAGAGTTTTTCGACAAAATATTTTTCATATAGAAAATTTTCGATAACATTATTTTATTTATAAAATTTTCAGAAACAAATTTTTATTAAAACTATTTCCGATAACAATTTTCTTCATATAGAAAATTTTCGATAACATTTTTTTATTCATAAGACTTTCAGAGAAAAATTTTTATTAAAACTGTTTCCGATAACAATTTTCTTCATATACAAAATTTTCGAAAACTTGTTTTTATTTATAAAACTCTCTTTTGAGAGAAAAAACTATTTCCGATACCATTTTTTTCGTATAGAAAATTTTCGATAACATTTATTTATTTATAAAACTTTCAGAAACATATTTTTATTAAAACTATTTCCGATAACAATTTTTTTCATATAGAAAATTTTCGATAACATTTTTTATTTATAAAATTTACAGAAGCAAATTTTTATTAAATCTATTTCCGATAACAATTTTCTCCATATAGAACATTTTCGATAACATTTTTTTATTCATAAAACTTTCAGAGACAAATTTTTATTAAAACTGTTTCCGATAACAATTTTCTTCATATACAAAATTTTCGAAAACTTGTTTTTATTTATAAAACTTTAAAAAAAAAAAATTTTATAAAAGCTATTTCCGACACCATTTTTTTCTTATAGAAAATTTTCGATAACATTATTTATTTATAAAATTTTCACAAACAAATTTTTATTAAAACTATTTCCGATAACAATTTTCTTCTTATAGAAAATTTTCGAAACAATTTTTTTATTTGTAAAACTTTCAAAAACAAATTTTTATTAAAGCTATTTCCAATAACAATTTTCTTCATATAGAAAATTTTCGATAACATTTTTTATTTATAAAATTTTCAGAAACAAATTTTTATTAAAGCTATTTCCAATAACAATTTTCTTCATATAGAATAAAGAAAATTTTCGATAACATATTTTTTATTTTATTTTTATTAAAATCCTTGCATAATTATTTAGAAGTTATTGCTTTTAAAATACTTTTATTTACCTCATGCATCATTTTCGCCATAAATTTTCATTTAAAACACACACTAAATTAGTTTAAATAATTAAAGTTTTCAGCACATGAAGGAACGCGTACTTGGCTAAATAAAATTATCTTTTTTCTGTTGTTGTATAGAATTTTAAAATTTTTTGCTGTTGTTTTTGTATGTTTTGTAAACAAAACACGATTTTTGGAAAACTTTTAACCGGCTATATAGACATGGCTGCTGCATACCATATAAATGCAGTCGGTTGAAGTTTTATAAATAAAAAGAAACCAATGAGAAGCCTTGCAACACTATCATTATTTTGGTCGATGATGTTGCAACACTGATGTTATTTCCTTTGAAATTTTGTTGGTAAATAAGGAGTGCAACGTCAAGTAATTTTGGGATTTGCTTAAAGCCAGTGGGAAGAGTGGAAATCGTGGCAAAACTTTAACTGGCTGGTTTTTGCTTTTTTTTCTTTTTAACCATCATATGGCGTGCGAAACTGCTCGTTATCAACTCCAAAAAAATTACTTTTTTTTTGGATTTATTTGCTCATTTAAACAAAATGTTTCCACTATTTAAACTTTTAACAGGCAAACAGACAATTTTACACGTTTACACTCACTTTGTAGTGAACGGAGGTGTCTGTCAGTCAGTGTTATAAATAATAAATTCGGGAAAAACTTTTTTCACGGTATAGGGTGAATAGAAAATTGCTCTTTAGAGGCAAGTAATTGGGATCAATTAATAGGTTAGAGGACGTGTACTTGTCCGTTAAGACAAGTACAATACCCGGAGGTCGAAATTGACCCATTGTACAAAAATTAATATCAATCAATTAATAGGTAATAAATATTATACATATATGGGCAATTTCGTGTCAAGTGACCCAATTTTTAAAAACGATGTCTTCCGATTTGGATGTTTGGATTTTGAGTTAAAATATTTTTTTTTATAAATATGCCTCTTGCTACTAAGTGCCCACAAAGATCTTAAAGGAAATGGTCTAAGTTTTCTTTTGAGGAAAAATAAAAAAACTCCAGTTCGAAAAAAAAATGGGGGAAAATGAAAATGGTACATATGCCAAATATTGAAAAATCTTATTCTTGATTTAAAAAATAATTTTTTTGATAGATATTCCACTCGCATCCCATTAAGCGATTATAAAGGCCTTAAAGGAAGTTGTATAAGCTTTCTTTTGAGCAAAAAAAAAAGAAGGACCCAAATTGAAAAAAATTTTTTTAAAAAATTAAAAAATTTTTTTTTTGGAAATATTGAAGAAATAGCTATCTAATATCCTTTGGAAAATTTTTTGCTAGGACCAATAGGTGAAAAGTTACACACACAAAATGTCCAAATTTGACCCCCTCTAACTCCGGCAGTTCTAGACTGATAGAGCTGAAAATTTGTGTCTGGCCTACTATCCAATAGTACTAACAAATGTGCAAATTTCATCGGAAGACATTGATTTTAAAAATTGGGTCACTTGACACGAAATTGCCCATTAGAGATGAGCGATCCAGTGATTTTTGAAGAAAGTTGTTCTCAGTGAACTTGATTTGTTTGTGATCACAGTATTTTCAAAAGAAACACATTAAAGAGGAGTAAGTGTAAATACAATAATGACAATAAGGTATTTTATTAAGTCGTAAGAAAGAGACAACTAGATACGTACTACTAAAAGACTACTAAACAAAATCAAAGTGGTGCCATCAATGTTATTATTTTTAATGTAATTTTTTTTTATATGAAGTTTGACAATTAAGTTTCACAGAAAGTTCATGTATAAAAGACAAAAGTAAATAATCAGCATCATCTAATAGTAATTCTGCCTCGCTCAAAATAAAATGAAGTAAGTTTGAGTATGTAACAATTTTGAAAGAACGACATTATTAGTAACTGTTATTTGGCAATTTCAATCACTGTAGTTACCAGTGAATTATCAATCACCGTGATTAAATCACAGTTTTGAAAATATCGCTCATCTCTATTGCCCATATCTTAAAAGCAGATCAACCTGAACACGGGGAAATTATTTATAAACAAAATTAAAACCTAACATAATTTTTAAATGTTTTTATTAAATATTTAATTTTTAAAACATAATTCTTATCATATAAATAAATAATAACCTAAGAATCGATAAAAAAAATCCACATAACCCCTATTCGCTTAACCACCACAGCCATGATGGGTTAAACCCAAACCGAAACTATAGTCTCTTTGGTTTGAAAATGGACCGCTTAACCACTGCGAGCCACCAGCATTGGCTTTTAGGCTAAGTGAACCATCATTCGATTTGAACAGTGTAGAAGAGCCGCCTACATTGGCTTGGTTGCCTATGCCAGAGAAGCGTGTAATACCAGCATTTAAACCATGACCATTGGCATGGGAATAATCCAACATACCGCCAGTTTTCTGAAATTTGAAACCATTATCCTGCAACACATTCGATCTAAAAACGGTTGCATCCAAATTATGATTGTCATTGCGGAACACATTGGCTGATACAGATTTAGTTAAAGTATCACTAACACCACGATTAACATCACGGCTAATAGAAGCGCCTAATTTATCGCCTTGCCATGCCAAACTGCTGCTGGTTAGTTGAGGTTTAAAGTCGCTTCCCTTGATTTTGCTATCAGTCTGGGAAACTTTTCCAATTAAGCTGCTTGAGTCACCCAATCTCAAATTGGCTTCGGCTTGTTTACGAAAAGATTCGGCTATACCATCCTCGGTTTTGGTTACAGAGGCGCCTAAACCATGGCTAAAGAGAAAAAAAACAAAATTATTTTAAATATTTTCGTATTTTTTTAACTTTTTTGTTTTTAACTTACCCTTGCACACCCACTGTTGCTCCCCTGAGGACATTACCGCCTTTAGTATTGCCTTCTGCAAATACCTCAGCAATAGGCTGGACATGCTTATTACCCAAGTTGGTGGCAGCAAGTTTTACAGAAACATCCTGACCTCCATTGGGATTTGTAGCAACGGAATTGTGTAAGGCAGCTACTGGTGGATTAGAAGGCGGAGGAATTGGAACTGGCAACTTTTGTGGATAGGCGTGTGCCAAAGAGCTCAAAGCTACGATTGCCATACAGGCAGCAAACAATACGAAAGACTTCATGTTTTTGTTGGAGTGTATTTAAAATGATCTTTTGTTTGGAAATAAGTTTTGGGAACTGATGCTGCTTATCGGTACCGCATAAGATTTTATACTCAATTGAGATTTTGCTGTTATCAGTTACGCTTCTTTTTCAATTTAAATTATCAGGGAATAACCCAACAACAAAGAAATTATTATCATAAAAGGGGATTTACTTCTACAGCGTAAGTAAGCGTCTTTAAAAGCATAAAAACAAAATTTTTAATTAAAGTCTGCATAAAGAAAAATCCCCTGGGAATAATACAGAATAAAAAACAAATATTTCTGGAAACAAATTTTATGCCGCTTTTAAAATACCAAAAACAAATTTAAATGTTTAAAAAAATGGTTTTTATAATTGTTTTATAATTTATTTGCTACTATGGCAAACACAGTCAGGTTGACTACAAGTAGCTGTGGGTAGTGGCAACCTTGTAAATATTATCAGTTTTAATTAAATGACAAGCCTCCGCATTGTTTTGTATTTTCACTGGAGTCATCATAAATATTAAGAAACAAATACACTATGAATAATCAGACAGCAGGCCCTCGATATGCGTTGTTTGTTGTTTAAAGCCTTCTTAACTCTTTGGGAGGAAATCACCAAACCGGAATACGATCAAGCTATGAAGAATACTATTGTCTATCGGGTCTTTCGAAGTCTGGCTGCATCTCTCAACTTACATACATACATACATAATTTGTCATTACAACCCTTCAGTCAGAATTTCGATTTAGCTTTTCACGCCACTTATGTTGTGTGTGTTAATTTTATACATGAGTGGCGGGACCTACAGTTTAAAGTCGACTCCGAATGACAGATATTTTGAGAAACTTTTCATGGCAATTGTATTTTTACATTCAGAATTTTTGCCAGAAATTTGCTGAGAAAAAGTCCCCGAAGAAATATTTTTTCATATTTTTGTTTTGATGTCTGACCTGGGTTTTGAACCATGGCATACACCATGACATACTAGACTACGGCGACTACATCTGTCAACTTAGTTGTCGTTTAATCAGACTGTTTTGCCAAACTATCACTGATGAATAGACATGAACTACAGAAAACAACGTGTGTTCGTTGAATGGCTAGTGAAGTTCAGTTAGTCTTGTGTGAAGACGCGGTGTGTTTGAAAAGGTAATCGTGGTTTGAAGATCTCCATTATAAAGATCTGTCGAACAATTGTCTAGTAATTGTTGCTGTTTATGCAAAGGGTGTAAACGGAGGAATAACAAACAAAGTTATTGTAGTTTACATCAAGTTGTGAACTGTGGCACACAGAATTGTGTGAATAATAAAGAATTTTAATTAAAACTAAACACAAATTTATTTTCATTTTATTTGCAATCTACGAGCTCATATTTTAAAAGGTAAAAAGGTAACCACTGGTGACTTAATATTCATCGAAAAATCGTCTTCAGCGATGAGACTAATTTCTGGGTGAGTGGGTACGTGAAAAAACTAAATTGTCGAATTTGGAACGATACCAATTGCACATTGAATCCAATAGTGTCCAACGAATCCCAAAAATATCACTGTTTGGTATTGATTTTGGCCTGGCGACGCCATTGGCTTATATAGCTTTGAGAACAACCTTGGTCAGGCCAACACTGTTAACGGCGAGCACTGTAGGTCGATAATTGCCAATTTCTTTTGACCTGGAAAGAATGATCTGGACAACAACGACAGAGGGTTTCAACATGACGGCGCTAGGTGCTACACAGTTCATGCCAAATTGAATATTCTATACTAGCGATTTGAGAGTATGGCCATCTCACGTGGAGGTAATGTGAACCGGTCATCGAGATCGTGTAATCTGATCCTGACTTTTTTTGTGGGGTTTCTTAAGTAGCATGCGTATGTGAAATAGCCACAAACCACAGCAGTTCTCAAACATCTTCAACCGCATTTGCTAAGCAATTTATGCAAAACAATACTTCAAGATGTTTTAAAATAAAAAGAACTACAGAAAGAGCGGCTTAGTATAACACTATATTTTTATTCAGAAAAAAAAATCAAATGATTTAATATTTTAACAAAAGTTGGTTTAATGTCCCATTGTGCAGGTCACGCACTTTTTTTCTTTTTTTTTTCAATAAAATCTAAACAGACTGTATAGTCTATCTCCAACAAAACAACACAAAAAAGACAAATTTCTTTATGAATACTCTTCCGTCTCCCCTTTAATTATACAGACAAGCTGATAAATAAGGCTTAACTAGCGAAGTGATTCATCCAAAAACAGAAGCTGCAAATTTAAAACAGAGCTAAAGACAAAGGGGCCTTCCCGCCATTCAGCTAAAAATAACCATAAAACAATGTTATCAGTTAATTTTTTTCATGTTTAGCTTACTTCTATCATTCTTAATCCATTTATGATAACCAAAAACTAAAACAAATTTTTTTTTATAATTTTGTTTTAAATTTTATTTCTAAAAAATATTTTTAACCAGATAAATAAATAATATCTTAACATTGAAAAAAAAAAAATCACTTAATCGCTTATCACTTAACCTCTCCAGGCATTATGGCTCAAACCCAAACCGAAACTATAGTCTCTTTGGTTTGAAAAAGGACCGCTCAACCATTGTGAACCACCAGCATTGGCTTTGAGGCTAGTCAAGCCATCATTAGATCTGAACAGTGTAGAATAACCGCCTACATTGGCTTGATTGCCTACGCCAGAGAAGCGTGTAAGGCCAGCATTTAAGCCATGACCATTGGCATGAGCATAATCCAACATACCGCCGGTTTTCTGGAATTTGAAACCATTATCCTGTAATACATTCGATCTAAAAACGGTTGCATCCAAATTATGATTATCATTGCGGAATAAATTGGCTGACACGGATTTGGTTAAAGTATCGCTAACACCACGATTAACATCGCGGCTAATAGAGGCGCCTAATCTATCGCCTTGCAAAGCCAAACTGCTGCTGGTTAGTTGAGGTTTAAAGTCGATTCCTTTGATTTTGCTATCAGTCTGGGAAACTTTTCCAATTAAGCTGGTTGAGTCACCCAATCTCAAATTGGCTTCGGCTTGTTTACGAAAAGACTCGGCTATACCGTCTTGGCTTTTGGTTACAGAGGCGCCTAAACCATGACTATAACGAAACAAAAACCAAATTATTTTTAAATATTTTCAAATTTTATAACTTTTTTGTTTTTAACTTACCCTTGCACACCCACTGTTGCTCCTCTGAGGACATTACCGCCTTTAGTATTGCCTTCTGCAAATACCTCAGCAATAGGCTGAACATGCTTATTACCCAAGTTGGTAGCGGCAAGTTTTACAGACACATCCTGGCCTCCTTTGGGATTTGTGGCAACTGAATTGTGGAATGCCGCAACTGGTGGATTAGTTGGTGGAGGAATTGGAACTGGCAACTTTTGTGGATAGGCGTGTGCTAAAGAGCTCAATGCTATGATCGCTATACAGGCAGCAAACAATTTGAAAGACTTCATGTTTTCGTTAGAGTGTGTTTAAAGCGATGTTTTGTATTGAATTAAGTTTTGGAAACTGATGTTGATTATCTGCCTTGCAGTGACTTTTATACTCAATTGAGATTGTGTTGTTATCAGTTACAGTATTTCCTAGCACATGTCGCTGGGGAAGAACCTACTGATTGAGTGTCTTTAAATAGACTAGAAATATTTGTTTAATTTTTATAAACTTATAACAATACAATTATAATTAAACTTTTTTGAGGAAATACCAAGATATTCTTTTTTTTTTTTTGAAAGGTAAATAAAAATGATTAAATAATGCAAGAGAAAAAAATCCCACAACAATTAATCGAATTTTGAATGATAGTAGTGGCTCAGTTATTTTGATATTTTGTAAGTGAATTATTACTAGGCCTTTAAAAATACTTAAAGTGTTGAAAAACAAATGGATCCTGATACATAAATTTATACTATTGAGAGAGAGCTCTGCAGCGCTTGTAACAAATCTACATACATACATACATAATTGGTCATTACAACCCTTCAGTCAGGATTATGCACATAGTTTCTCACACTACTTGCGTTGTGTGGCGGGATCTACAGTTTAAAGTCGACTCCGTACGACAGATTTTTTGAGAAACTATTAATGGCAATTTTATTTTACTCTCAGAGTTTTTGCCTGAAATCTGCTGAGAGGAAGTCGCTGGAGAAATATTAATTTTTTAAATTTTTGGTTTTGATGTCTGACCTGGGGTTTGAAACGTGGCCTTACGTCTAATAAGCCAACACACTACCTACTAGACTACGGCGACATCACAAAACAAATCTACAGGTGCAATAGCTCTTTCACTTTTTGCCGGGTCATCAAATATATGTACGATGCGGCATTTGTCAGAATGGAACATGTTACTTTCTCTATTTATTCTGGCAGTAGAATAGTTTTTATTTTAAGACTGACTGAACTATTGCCTGACTTAAATAGGTTAGCAAATGCGGTTGAAGAGGTTTGAGAACTGCTGTGGTTTATGGCTAATTCTTATGTGCATGAGACTTAAGAAAATCCAACAAGAAAAAGTTTAACGAGGTCAAATTACACGATCTAGGTGGCTGGTTCACATTACCTCCACATGTAATGACCATGCCCTCAAATCGCTTGTGCAGAATCTTCAATTTGATATGAACTTTGTAGCACGTAGCGCTATTAGGTTGAAACCACCTGTCGTTGGTGCCCAGATCATTTTTTTCAAGGCAAAAGGCACTTGCAATTATCGACCTACAATGCTTGCCGTTGACAGCATTTGACCTGGCCAATGTTGTCCTTAAAGAAATATAAACCGATGACGACGTCTGGCCGAAAAAACAGTGAGTTTTTCGTAATATGTAAGACGCTATTGGATTCAATGTTGTATTGGTATCGTTCCAAATTCGACAATTTTATACCTATTCAGCTATAAATGGGTCTCATCGCTGAAGATGATTTTTCGATGAAAATTAAGTTACTGCTTCAGAGGCCATTAAGTGAACACACGTTTTTTATGGTTCATTCATATCTATCGGCCGGTGGTAATGTGGCAAAACAGTCTGATTAAATGACAACTACGTTGACAGATGTAGTCGCCGTAGTCTAGTAGGTAGTGTGTTAGCTTATTAGACGTAAGGCCGCGGTCGTTAAGAGTGCTGGCCTCACCAATAGAAATACCAACCAAAGAAATACGGACCGACGACATTGTTAGGCCAAATCCATACCAAACAATGAATTTTTCGGCAGTTGATTCATTTTCTAATTGCGCGGGGTAATAGAGCGCGACGAATAATTCAACATATTGTCCTTCTGGTGTTGTATGGCTTCAAAGGTGGAGCTGAGGAGGAGTTGTGAACAATGAAATCATTGGCGACAACAATTTCGTTACTCGGGCAACCCTACAGGATTTTAGTTGTGAAATCAGAAATAGAAACGTCGAAACGTTCCTTTCTTCACTTGGACTTCTATATAAAAATTGTCATTTAGTAATTGGTTGTGTAGGTGGTACAATGAGTCGTATTTCATTGATTTAGCTATCGACTTTTAGTTCGGCTTTTACCGATTCACTAGCTAAATAAATATCCCTATCTTATACCAGATATGTTTCCAAATGGATCTAAAAATTCACCATCACGTAGGGCAGTGCATTTAAAGGTTTCAGTCATAGCGGCTATTGGGTCATTCGATTTAGATACACTCTCTGTGTAGATACAATCTCTTAGTGAAAAGCCATCCTATAAACGACAATCAATCTGTACAAAGATAAACGCATTTCGAGACTCTGTTCACCGTATTTATTTACATATGTATGCTTTAGGGAAAATACAAAACAATGCTGGTGACTTAAAACAAGGTTGCCACTAATTGCAAACGTAATTTTTTCTAATCCACAGCAGAAATCCAAATGCAGCCGATCTGACTTTCTGGTATGACTTAGGAAATGAATTGTAAAACAATCAAATTTGTTTCCACAAATATTTGTTTTTTATTTTGTTTATTCCCAGCGTCTTTAAGGGGGATTTTTCTTTATGCAGACTTTAATTAAAAATTTATTTTTATGCTTTTAAAGACGCTTACTTACGCTGTAGAAGTAAATCCCCTTTTATGATAATAATTTCTTTGTTGTTAGGTTATTCCCTGATAATTTAAATTGAAAAAGAAACGTAACTGATAACAACAAAATCTCAATTGAGTATAAAAGTCACTGCAAGACAGATAGTCAACATCAGTTCCCAAAACATAATTCAATACAAAACATCATTTTAAATACACTCCAACAAAAACATGAAGTCTTTTGTATTGTTTGCTGCCTGTATGGCAATTATAGCATTGAGCTCTTTGGCACACGCCTATCCACAAAAGTTGCCAGTTCCAATTCCTCCACCAACTAATCCACCAGTAGCGGCATTCCACAATTCAGTTGCCACAAATCCCAAAGGAGGCCAGGATGTGTCTGTAAAACTAGCTGCCACCAACTTGGGTAATAAACATGTTCAGCCTATTGCTGAGGTATTTGCAGAAGGCAATACTAAAGGCGGTAATGTCCTCAGAGGAGCAACAGTGGGTGTGCAAGGGTAAGTTAAAAACAATAAATATGAAGAAATTAGAATATAATTAAAAATTATTTTGTTTTTGTTTCTTTTTAGTCATGGTTTAGGCGCCTCTGTAACCAAAACCCAAGACGGTATAGCCGAGTCTTTTCGTAAACAAGCCGAAGCCAATTTGAGATTGGGTGACTCAACCAGCTTAATTGGAAAAGTTTCCCAGACTGATAGCAAAATCAAAGGAATCGACTTTAAACCTCAACTAACCAGCAGCAGTTTGGCTTTGCAAGGCGATAGATTAGGCGCCTCTATTAGCCGTGATGTTAATCGTGGTGTTAGTGATACTTTAACCAAATCCGTGTCAGCCAATTTGTTCCGCAATGATAATCATAATTTGGATGCAACCGTTTTTAGATCGAATGTGTTGCAGGATAATGGTTTCAAATTTCAGAAAACTGGCGGTATGTTGGATTATGCTCATGCCAATGGTCATGGCTTAAATGCTGGCCTAACACGCTTCTCTGGCATAGGCAATCAAGCCAATGTAGGCGGCTATTCTACACTGTTCAAATCTAATGATGGTTTGACTAGCCTCAAAGCCAATGCTGGTGGTTCACAATGGTTGAGCGGTCCGTTTTCAAACCAAAGAGACTATAGTTTCGGTTTGGGTTTAAGCCACAATGCCTGGAGAGGTTAAGTTATAAGCGATTTTTTCGATTTTAAGATATTATGTATTTATTTATTCGGCTAGAAGTATTTTTTAGAAATAAAATTTAACACAAAATTATAAAAAAATATTTTTTGTTTTAGTTTTTGGTAATCATAAATGGCTGGAGGGGTTTTAAGAATGATAGAAGTAAGCTAGACATGAAAAAAATTAACTGATAACGTTGTTTTATGGGCATTTTTAGCTGAATGGCGGGGACCTCCCTTTGCCTTTAGCTCTGTTTTAAATTTGCAGCTTCTGTTTTTTTGTGAATCACTCGCTAATTGAGCCTCATTCATCAGCTTGTTTGTATAATTAAAGGGGAGACGAAAGAGTATTCATAAAGAAATTTGTGTTTTTATGTTTTTTTTTTGTTGGAGATAGACTATACAGACTGTATAGTCAATTAATGATTTTATTGAAAAAAAAAAGAAAAAATGTGCGTGACCTGCACAATGGGACATTAAACCAACTTTTGTTAAAATATTAAATCATTTGATTTTTTTTTCTGAATTAAAATATTGTGTGTTATACTAAGCCGCTCTTTCTGTATTTCTTTTTATTTTAAAACATCTTAAAGTATTGTTTTGCTTAAATTGCTTAGTAAATGTTTTAGGACAGTCTAAGAAATTACTTGGAATTGTTTAAAACTTTGACTGAAATGAACAAAAGTAAAAAGAAAACACTCTAAATTTTATATTTCTTTAGCGATAAAGGAAGAATTACAAAGCCAGGGTGATTAAAAAGGACTGCTAAGCAGTTTATTAAAAAAATTCTTGAGATTTTTAAATATTTCACCACTCTAAGTGGTGAATTGACAATTTTTACTCTTTCTTTACGAAAATAACTTCCCACATGTTGAAAATAACTTCCCCTTTTAAATAACCGTTCGTTAAAGGGGTACTCAACAAAATAACGGTTATTTTGGGACATTCAGTTGAAAGCAGTCTCCTTTTGTTTTCTCTCTCGATAAAACTTTTAAAAGCTTCTGCATTATTGCTCTGATGCCAGAGAGCAAAAGCTTATTGTGAAACGGTTTTCTAAGCGAAAAAGGAAAAATAAAGTCAACAACAACAACAAAAACAATAAACAAAAGAAATGAAAATATAGGCAAACAACAACACAAAAAAGAACACAGAAAATACCGCACAATAACAAATTCAATGTGTCAGGGAATTCATTTAGTTACACGTGTATTTATTTGCTAAAAATTTACAAAAAAAAAATGAAAGCAAAAAACGAGAATCAAAAAAGAAAAATGAGCAAAATGAGAAAGAGAGAGAGAGAGAGTGAGAAGAGCAATATTGCCAAATCACATACGCTTGCAAATAAATTGAAGTTCATTGATTATTGAAAAATTCTTGGTTATTTTTTTTATACTTTTTTAAATAGAAAAATAAAGAAGCATAAGTATAAGGTATTTTAAATATAAAGAGTTTGTAGCATACTTTAGGGAAAGCCTTTTAAATGAGAATTTTCAAAAATGATTTGAAAGACGGGTTTTATAGGTATGCAAACATATTAATATTTTTAAAACACATTTTATTTTGTAGCATAATTTTAGGTAAATATAAATCTCAAAAGAACGTTTTATTTTGTAATTACCTATAATAAAAATATAAAAATATTTTAAGCACCATTCTTAGGCTAAACTAAACTCATTTTATAAAAATAATAGAAAGTGTTCTAAAAAGAATTATTTTTGCATTAATTTTAAAGATTTATTTTAGTGTGGGTAAAATTAAACGATTTATTTGATAACCTATTCAGAATACCCCTTGTCGTTGTAATTATCCACCAAAGTTTTGGATTGTCTCAAACTCATTTGAGTTGAGAAATGTCTCCGCCATTCTCTGTTTACCCTTTTACCGAGTACACCCTTGCAAACATCTCTTATCAAAAAAAGGCATATCAATTGCGAGGCCTCGCATTGTGCTAATGGTTCACAAATTCAGTCCAATTATTCACAGTTTGCCACATGATAACGTTTATTTCCGGCTATCTAGTAGCAGTGGCAGTTAACACATTTTATAACGCACTTTTAGGCGGTTAAACATGCAAAAGAAAAAACTGCAAAATATTTGGCTATTACTTTAATTAATTTTTAAAAATTTTTTCTTATAGAAAGCCAATATACATATATATGTACATCTATAAAAAATAAAAAAATCTATATTTTGTATCATACTTTTAGGCTTTTAGCAATATTAACACTTCAAATGCAATGCCTAAAAACAATTTTAATATTAATTTTATTACTTTTTATGTTATATATTCGTTTTTTGAAGTCTAACTAAATTTATTGAAATAAGTAAATAAAAATTTCATAACCTACTTTTAGGCTGTTAAACATATTAACACTTAAGCAGATATTTTCTGTAACGATTTAATTAATATTGTAATTAATATGTTCAAACTTTTATTAAACAAGCTACATAAATATTTATAAATATGTATAGAATTATTCTGTTGCCTACTGTTAGGTGTTTAAAACCGGGTTAGCATTTATTATGTTAAATTTTTGTACAAATTTATGTTTGTAATTTTCATTTTAAAATCTTATTAGCTTAAGTTTGTGTATTTTAATAAATATAAATAATTTATAGTCTACTTTTAGGCTGTTAAACATATTAACACTTAAGCATATGCATATTTTCTGTAATAATTTTACTTTTTTAAATTAATTTTCTAATTAATTTGTTTAAACGTTTGTTTGTTGAATCTATAAAGATACTTATGTATACAATTATTTTATAACCTACTTTTAGGCTTTCAATTATTCACTGTATGTAAATATGGCAGTTAAATTATTTTATTATTAATTTAAACATAAAATTTGTTTTCAATTATTCTTATTATTTATTTTTTCTATTTAGAATAGAATTTATTTTCAATTTTCTCGAATTTTTCATGTGCTCTTATTGCTCTTTTAAAAAAAAATTTTGTGTCTCTTTCGTAAGTGTGTATTATTCGTATTCAATTATGCATATAATTTGCATTCATTAAATACTATATAGTACATACATATGTATGTACATATGTATGTATGTATATTTTTTAAGCATTTTTTTCTGGTATTTCTTTAGGAATTTTTCTCTCAATACATAGTACTGAGTGTGTATGTTTGTCAATTTTGTTTGTTGGCCACATAGAGACAATTTGACCCTGACCTAAAAGTATGCAATATACATATGTATATATTTTTTCTTCTTCTTCTACTACTATTTTTGGTTTGTTATGTGGTACTGAGATTGTGTATATTTTTGTTACGAGCTGGCTCATGTGTTGTTTTTTTCCCCAATTGTTTTTGGTATTGTTTTATAAAAAAAATATTAAAATGAAGAGCAAAAATTAAAAAAAAAATCTTCGTTTTATAGTTGGTTGCAGTGGTTAAACTGCAGTAGTCGTTATTTCTATAGAAAAAAATAAAAATAATTCCGATATTTTTTTGTTTTTAAAATCAAAGAGGAGTTTAATATGTTTTCTCAATTTTTCTATTAAAATTGATTTTTAATTTTCTAACAAAGTCGCCACCATTTCATTCTGTTTGTACTGAACGCTACGCCATAACAGTTGTAATTGACAGTTTCAATTATAATAACAGCTGAGGTAAATATTTAGTTCTCTAATATTTTTATGATGCTATTAAAATAGGGAAAACAGAGAAAGGGGATCAATATTACATGTTAAAGGGCAAATAATTCAAATAAAATAACTTTATTTTCATGAATATTTTATAAATTTTATTTGGTAATATGGTTAAACGCCTAAAAGTAGGCAATGAAATATTGAATACCAAAATAAAATAGACACGTATTGCTTTAAATGTTTCGCATTATTTTAACAAGTAATTCTTTTAACGTTTAGGTTTTGAAAATTAGAAAAAAGCAGAAAGTAGAAGTTAAGCGGGTTATAATGAGTGACGGTCAAAATCAAGCGTAATTTAGAAGGCACCTTTCGAATACCCCTACTGGTAAACTTTACTAACATCGCCTGAAAATGCATTTAAATATTCCGTACAGATTAACAGAATGCTGATCGCAGTTTTTTTCGATTTATTTCAGGCAGAGATCTTCGCAATCTTGAAGGCTAACGAGGCCATAGCTGGTAGGCCTACTTCGGATTCGAAATCTTATATGATCTTCGTTGACAGTCAGGCTGTTCTAAGGGCCATTGCGTCAGTCTGGTGCAAATCACGGCTCGTACGCGAGTGCAAGGAGTCGTTAAGGATCTTTGGACCAGACCGAATCTGTCTATGCTTGGTTCCGGGAATATTCGGTCATGAGACGGCGGATGCTCTCGCTAGATTAGGTTTACTTTCTGAAGGCGATGTGATAGGTGGTCCTGATCCCCCAATCTGCCACCTCTATGGCCTCTACGGCCTCATCAATTGATGGGTCAGTGGAGAAGAGCAGAGGCGTTGGGGAATGGATCGGGTTTTATTGTTTTTAGGTGTCTACGGCCTGCTATAGACAGTGTAAGAACAGGTTGGTTGCTGGGCTAGGATAAGGCCACCGTATGGTTAGTTAATGGGTTTATTACGGGGCACTGAGGGATTAGATCGCTGACAAGGATCTAAAAAAGGTCCCAGCCGGACTATTGAAAGATATGTTGCGATAAGGAGGAGTTGGAGACTACTGAACATCTCCTCTGTAACTGTCCAGCCCTTAGTAGATTGAGGTTGAAGACCCTTAGGCAGGGGTTTCCTTGAGGGTTTGAATTCTGTGTCGAGAGCCGACATAAAGGCTCTCCATAAATTTATTATTAGTTTGAGCTGTTTGAGAAGTGCCAGGGCTTCAACAGTGTAGTCGGGCTCTCTTGTGTGTTTGTTAGTCTGTGTAATTCCTCTGCTTTCTTATTCTCTCTTTCTTACTTCTCCTTTTTTCCCTATCTCCCCTATTATCCTATCTCCTTTAGGACGTTTATACAATGGGTTAAATTGACTTCCGGGTATTGTCCTTGTCTCAATTGGCAAGTACATGTCCTCTAACTTGAACCTAAACCTTTCTCGATTATGGAAGATTATAAATACAATACGCAATAGCTCTGACGCCGGTAATTGTAACCCAGCATGCGTTATTTTCCACAGCTGGTCACCCCAATGATTGCATCCCTGTTTACCTTCCAATAATAACAATAAAAACATGTCCGTATAACTGACTGTATTTGTGGTTTTTGTAGAGGAATATTGTTTTCTATGCTCCTCTGTTTTTTTTTTCAATATCCATTTGTATTGTTATTAATTTGTATGTGTGTAGAAGTGTTAGTGTGCATGTAGTGCATATACATGTGTAGGTGTAGATGTGTTAATATTGCGGTAGTAATAGTTATTAGTGATCATAACCATTTAGTAGATAATTACACAAACACACACATAAACACACTCACAATCATTATACATACACAACATAAAACGTGTAACATGTGCAAAACTACAATACAAAACTAGAAAAAAAATTAAAATCTAACGGTAATGGTAACAGTAAGTGTTGTTGTTGTTGTTGGACAATTTATATAAAAAATATGTATTTTGAATCCGTTATTATAACCTTAAATCTGATTTTATGAACCTGCTTTTCCTAGTAGTTGTTGTTGCTTGTGTCGTTTTTGTGTTGTTTTTTTTTGTGTGATTGTGTCAACCATTTTAATGTCAAGCATTTATTACTTACAAATGCTCACATATACTTGCGTTAACACAGACGTGTTAAATCCCACCGAGTATGAGTGCACTTGCTTGTGTGTGTGCCTGTGGTGTCTGCGTGTGTGTATGTATGTTATTTTTAATATATTTTGCGTGAAATGTTAACGATTTGTGCAGACTATTTAAATTATTGTTGCATACGCTGGCAACTGCATATTTTCGCAACGCAAGCACAACAAGTGGTAAAAAGCCGCCGCATAATTATTTCCACAATGCCTTGGTTGTTTTGGTTGATAGACTCATGCAATGCAACGGTTCATTGGCTGGCAACGCTATTTACACCCACTAAATGCTGCAGAGAATTATTAAAAAAAAAGAAAGAAAAAAATGGAAAAATAATGCAGTTTCAATCAGGTGTTAAAATCATGGTTTTAATTCCGTTTTTAATTACGGCAGAGATGAGAGAAGATTTTTTAAAAAAGATTCAGAGAGTTTATTGTGTATCTAATATTGTTACGAAAATGGAAAAATCTAGATACAAGTGTTTTGCTTTTACATCGCTTAACATTAAAATTATAAACAAAAGCTACAAGAACAAAACAATGCAGTGAAAAAAACCTGGTTACAAATTATCGTACTGCTTAATATAACAACAAACACCAGCATTAAATGTAAACAAGTAAACAAAAATACAACAACAAACACCAGCATAAAAAAAATAGTAAACAAGTAAACAAAAATGCAACAACAAACTCTACAAGAATAAATGTAAATGTTGTTACATTTATAGAGTTTTCGAGAAGGCGACGTCATTCGCCTTCAAGAGCATTCATCAGACTGTTTACCCTGCCATATCAAAGGCAAGGCAAAGCAGGCGAGTGAGTTAGTAAAAATTCAGTCATTCTTGTGTGAAGGCGCGGTGCGTTTGAAGAGAGTAATTATGGTTTGAAGATTTCCGTTACAAAGATCTGTCGAATGATTGTCTAGTAATTGTTATTGTTTATGCAAAGGTTATAAATACAGAGGAATAACAAACAAAGCAATTGTTGTTGTTTACATCAAGTTGTGAACAGTGGCACACAGAATTGTGCGAATAATGAAGAATTTTTGAATAAAACTAAACACAAATTTATTTTTACTTTTATTTGCAATCTACGAGCTCATATTTTAAACGTTTTTAAAAGGTAAAAACGTAACAATAATTTTTAAAATAAATTTTCGTCGTTAATTATGACCGTTTCACGTTGTTTTAGCAGCAAATGGAACCGTAACTACAATCTGGTCGCACTCTTTATCGTTAGGCTGTGACTTCTCTTCAAACATTTTCTCTCCCCAACATCTTAATGAAATTTATGATTGACAATATCCTACGGCAGTTGATGAATCGATGCAATAGAAGCTAAGATAGGTGACTGTTCACACAGTGAAGTAAAAGGATCGCTGTGGTCGCACTAAATATAGAGCATTAAGGTCTTCTGTAAAATTTCCTGAGCTACGACATGACATTATGAATTCCTTCCCCTTCTTTCCCTTCTTCTTAAACAGCTTTTTCTCTGAGTTGTTAAAATGCCCCTCAAGATTTTAGTTTCACTGTACTAAAAGACGCTGTAGCTTGGATAAGCATGGGATCACTTACAGCATCGTATCCATGGCCTCGATCGCATATAGTTGTACATTTTTCAAGAGTATTGTTGACACAACATTGGATGCCTCACACCGTCATAAGTTTTTGTTTTTGTAACACAGTGTAATATTTTTATAAATTCTGTCATTTTCAGTTCCAAACTGTCATTTACAGAAACAAAATAAAACGAAAAAAAAAGAAAGTTTTAAATATTTCGTCATTTCAACTGGAAAACAAAGACCAAGAAAAACAAGAAGATGTAGACAGACGACCTAAAAAGTAAGAGGAAGAAGTAAAAGAGCATAAAAAACAAGGAGCAGAAGAAGAAAATGTCACCAATAAAGATGAAAATTAAATTTAAACATCAGCTGTCAACTGCATTTGTTTACTTCTTCAAAAAATTCCGTTACTGTTTAACACAAAAACACAAACCCACCCACCACAAATTTTCAAACCGTTATCTCCCCTCTGCTACTCCCCCCAAACATCTTTTACAATTCTCATACCCCAGATAAATTCTTAAAAAATTTGCATGAGTTTTAAAGGCAGAAGGCACAACAAGGCAAGCTTCAACTCATGTTGATGCTGCTGTTGTTGTTGTTGTTGATTGTTGAACAATGAAACTAAATTCTGAGTTGAGCAATAAATGACGACAACATACATCAAGAGTAAAACTTAAGAATAAAAACAACAACAACAGAAGAAAAATTAAAAGAACAAGAGAAGGAACAACAAAATAAAAAAAATGGAGAAATTTTTTTACAATTTTAATCCAAAATGACGACAACGAGGTTGACATTACCGTTGTTGTTGTCGTTGTCGTTGTTGTAGTTTATGGTTCCCCCGCGATTACATTTACACTCTTCGAAGACGAGTCGAGTTGAGACTTTTGTCAGCCTAGAGTTGCTTTTGCTTGTGTGGCAAGTAAGTAACAACACGACAACAGTTTGGATCTTAAAATTTTTAACATTTAACTGTAAATAAGTATAGCATACTTACAGGCTGTTGTAGAAAATTTCAAAAAATGTTGCCTAGAGTAAAGGAGCAACTTTAAATTTTGTGAGTGTTGCTATTGTTGTTGCTGGATTACTATTACAAATGGAAGGAATACTTTTTAACGAAACACAAGGAAACTATGAAAAATTTTATTTTAAATTTTAAGCCTTCCCCCTGTAGTTGTTGTTGTTGTTGCTGGTAGTTTTTCCTGAGAATTTTTTCATTGCTGTCTTGACAGAAGGGGAAACACATTATCATGAATACGACGCACTTAATTTAGATTGTAGTTTGAAATCTTAAGGAGAGGTACATACAAAAAGAGACAGAAGTTTAACCCTTAATGCAGCAGCAATAAATTCGACCCACTTTTAATTATTAGGGGTACTGCGAATGCGATAATGAAAATAAACGATAAATAAACAGGATGGAAGCATGCAGGCATAGTTGATTGGAATCTCCCTGTTTAATACGTAATATTTGCACCGACTTTAGATTACAAAATTCCCGATAAATCCCTCTTTTCGAAAATCCACGAAAATCAGATATACTGGGATTGATCCTCAAAGAGTTTTAACGAAATAATAAGAAAGAAGTTTAAAATCTTAACCGTAGTTAAATTATCGTGAAAGAGAATACATGTATAGGGTTATCCATTTATTGATATCAAAACTGATGGTCTGACAAGGCTGTCAGTTATAAAATATATGACGTGAAGGTTTATCATACTTTTACGTTTTACCTTTTAAAAACTTTTGAAATATGAGCTCGTAGATTGAAAATAAAATAAAAATAAATTTGTGTTTAGTTTTAATTAAAATTCTTTATTATTCCCACAATTCTGTGCGCCACTGTTCACAGCTTGATGTAAACATCAAAAATTGCTTTGTTTGTTATTCCTCTGTTGACACCCTTTGCATAAACAATAACAATTACTAAGCAACTATATAACAGATCTTTGTAACGGTGATCTTCAAACCACGATTACTCTCTTCAAACACATCGCGTCTTCACACAAGCCTTACTGAACTTCACAAACTCAGTCGTCTGCTTTGACTTGCGTTTTATATGGCAACGTAAACAATCTGATGAATGTTCTTGAAGGCGAACGTTCATGACATCGTTGTTTACATTTATTATTGCAGTGTTGTTGGTATATTTTTGTTTACTTGTTTACCACTTTTTTATGCTGGCGTTTGCTGTTATATTAAGCAGTACGATAATTTATAAACAGGTTTGTTTACTGCGTTGTTTTGATTTTGTAGCTTTTGTTTATAATTTTAATGTTAAACGATGTAGAAGCAAAACACCAGTATCTAGATTTTTCATTTTTGTAACAATACGTTTGTCAGCCACAGATTATTTTTCAATTTAAATTTTTTTTACCTTCAACGGCTTACCCTGTAATAGCTAAGCAAGAAGGCACTTACAGTATCTCTTTGACTATAAAAGCATTATCCACAGCCATTGTCAAACTTCTCTTCGATTATTGTTTGGCGTCATTATCAACCATATTATGAGATGAAAACACATCTCTACTACTCATACGCTTTCTCTCGTCTTACGTCTCCTTCAGCTGGTTTAAAGGTTTCGCTTGCTGTTTGTAATGAATTTCGTCAACTGCCTTGTAAACGATTGCCTATATAATCATGGCTGTGTATACAGTTTTAAAGGCGGACTTAAAGTAACGGTGGTGGAGTTGGTGGTGATGGTGCTTTTAATGTTTAGTAGCAGTAGAGACTTATTGAGCTGTTAGAGACATTGGTTAAAAGAGTGTAACTGTGTGCATTTTTATTTTCGGTGGTGGCTTGTGGATTAATTTTTCTATGAGTGTATGTGTGTATGTGTATATGGAAGAATGTGTCTCCTCATGTTGGTTTACCACACATCCGCCACAACAAAGTTGTCTCTGTGTATGAATGTATGAGTGAGTGAGTGTATGAGTGTATGTATATAACGGAAGTGCAGTTCCCATATGTAATTTCTACTAATTTGCATATAGATTAAGTGGAGCTAAAGCCCCATTGAGGTTGTTTGGTTTTAGGAGTTACATACATGCACACACACGAGTTTATAATAGAAAAGTTGAGTGTGCATACAAACACACACAGTACGTATACATATGTATTTTTTTTTTTGAAATATTTTTTATTTTCCTTCTCATAGAAAGAGTTTCATGCATTACTGTTTATATTATTACTACACTCTCTATATAGTATGTATGTATGTACTCTTCTATACACTGCTGCTGCTGCTTAACTTGTGCTCATTTTGCATGAGAGTATAAGTCAGCAAAGGAAGTCGGTTTCGGAAAAACAAAACTGGAAAAAAACGCTCTGACTAGATAAAAAAAATAATAAAATGTATATGAGTCCTTAGCTTCATGAGTTTCGGTTAGAAAAACACAAGGACCTTTTAGTTTTTTTGTTTATGTTCTACAGGAAGATATTGTTTGTTATTGTTGGTGTGTTTTTTTTTTGCTGTGAACATCCATCCGTTTTGTAAGTGAATCAAAGTTAGAGTTGGCTAAAGAAGAGATAAGTATGGCAACATAAAAAAATATACAAAAAACAAAAATGCAAAAACAATATTATTATTTAAGCAAACAAAACATGTGAAGAAGAGTTGCAAGTGGTAGGCAGACAGGCAAGAAAACATAATTTCGTAGGTTGCTAATGGCTTATAGGTACCACTTCTCCACAAGACCCGTTTAGAACGTGTCTGGGTTTTTTTTGTAAGGCCTTATGTAATATTATCGTGGGACGTTGAAGAGTCTCTAAATTTTTAAGTTTATAGGAGGATACTGTTACGTTTTTACCTTTTAAAAACGTTTAAAATATGAGCTCGTATGCGAATAATTTAAAAATAAATCTGTGTTTGGTTTTAATTAAAATTCTTTATAATTCGCACGATTCTGTGTGCCACTGTTCACACCTTGATGTAACAACAACAATTGCTTTGTTTGTTATTCCTCTGTTTACACCTTTCGCATAAACAATAACAATTACTAGACAATTGTTCGACAGATCTTTGTAACGGAAAGCTTTAAACCACGATTACTCTCTTCAACCGCACCGCATCTTCACACAAGACTGACTGAACTTTTACTAACTTAGTCGCCTACTTTGCCTTGCCTTTCTTGAAGGCGAACGTACGTGGCTTCGCCTACTCCAGATCCCTATAAACGTAAACATCGTTGCTTCATTGTTGTTGTATGTGTATTTTGTTAAAATTTGTTCTTGTAATGTTTGTTGTTGAATTTTTACCATTTTTTTGATGCTGGTGTTTGTTGGTATATTTTTGTTTACTTGTTTATCATTTTTTTATGCTCTATTGTTCATCGTTACTAATGATTGGAATTAAAATTTTGTCCTTTTCGTGGAGTTTTTAATAGGTTTTGTAACCGAGCCTTATTCTTCACATTATTATATGAGTTTTTTTTATCTTTTTTATAGCGTTAAAGCAACATTCCGGTCATATAATATAGTGTTCTAAAGTTTTTCGATTTCATCTCGTATGGAAGTACTTAATTTCCATGCATTTGGATGACATTTAATAATAAAAAATTAGCTCAATTTGCTTTTTTTTAATTCTTAACGTTTACTACTGTATCTTTATTATATTTTTATATTTCCTTTATTTTATTTCTACTATACCAGTGTATAGGGTTACATCATGGCATTCATTATGAGCTAAAGTCATATGAAGTATGCTTAGCATAAAAACAGGCGGAGAGGCACACAAAGATAAGTACTCTTTTAATTATAATTTAATTATATAATGTAGCGTTTTTATCATATGTTCAGTTAAGCCTACTTTAAGGCCTTAAATTGTAATAAAAAAAGATTTACAAAATCCTTACAATAAATTTAATAAGAAACTGAAAAAATTGTCTTAAAATTAAAAGCCTTTCATAATGTTGTCTATGCTGGTTAGTTCGCCTTTAACTTGAATTATAATTTAAATAATAACGTCGTTGACTCACTGACAGCCTTGAGAGTTTGAGTAGTTGAGTTTCTTGTCTTTATTTTTCCTCTAAACTTTGTTGTCTGTGGAAATTTTCTTCCTTTTTTTTTGTTGAATTTCATAAATAATAAAAACGAAATAGTTTTTCTTCATTCATTCCATCATCATTCCATCATTCCATGATTCATTTCTTCCTTCATTTTTGCTTCAATTTTCTTGTTATTTTCATACTTAAATTTTGAAGATTTTCTTATTCTTGTTTTCATTCTCATTTCTATTGGGTTTTTCCTTTTTGTTTTTAATCTCATAAAGTGAAGTAAAAATCTTCAAATCCCCCAAAAATAACCGGCAGGCATAATCTTAAGTTCTGGTTGTGTTTGTTGTTTTCTGGATGCTGTTCATCATCAACGTTCTTCCCAAAGAAATCCGGCAATTGTTGAGTTTAAAAAAGATTTAAAAACAAAATTTTGTTTTTTTCCTGTTTTTTGTATGTTGTATGGGGATTGAATGTCTGTTTGTCTGGCTATCTAAAAGAAATTTCTTTTTTTTTTGTATTTATTATGGTGTTAAGAAATAATATGCAAATAATATCACAAATCCTTGAGAATAGGGGAGAAAATTACAGGAAGATGGACGAAAAGGATTGTTAAGAACCAACATAAAAAGAATAAAAATTAAAATTATTGAAAAGAATTTTATTGGAGATAAAGGAAATGCTTGCAAGGATCATAATTTAGTCTAAAAAATGTTTTGTCGAATCATACCATATATTGTATCGAAATGGGGTCTATTTATTGAGCTATGTGCCTTTTCTTAATTCTGTGTCGCCCCACTTTTGATCATGGTTTCAATTTCGAAGCCATTTCGTCGGCTATACTTGTCATGTGGAGAGTGTTCTGCGACTATGCAATATATTGTTACGAAAATGGTAAAATCTAGATACAGGTGTTTTGCTTTTACATCGTTTGACACTAAAATTATAAACAAAAGCTACAAAAACAAAACAATGAACTTGTTTACAAATTATCGCACTGCGTAATATAACAACAAACACCGGCGTAGAAAAAATGGTAAAAGAGTTAACAAAAATTCAACAACAAACACCAGCATAAACAAGTAAACAAAAATATATCAACAACACTGCAATAATAAACAATAATAAACGTAAACAACGACTATAGAGATTTCGAAAAGGCGAAGTCATGAACGTTCGCCTTCAAGAACATTCATCAGACTGTTTACTCTGCCATATAAAAGGCAAGGCAAAGCAGACGAGTGAGTTAGTGAAGTTCAGTCAGGTTCTTGTGAAAACGCGGTGCGTTTGAGAAGAGTAATCGTGGTTTGAAGATCTTCGTTACAAAGATCTGTCAAATAATTGTCTAGTAATTGTTATTGTTTATGCAAAGGGTATAAACGTAGTCTAGTAGGTAATGTGTTGGCTTATTAGACTGAAGGCCCGAGTTCGAATCCCAGGTCAGACATCAAAACGAAAAATATTTCTTCGGCGACTTCCTCTCAGCAGATTTCTGGCAAAAACTATGAGAGTAAATAAAATTGCCATGAAAAGTTTCTCAATAAAATTTGTCGTTCGGAGTCGACTTAAAACTGTAGGTTCCGCCACTCATGTATAAAATTAACACACACAACATGAGTAGTGTGAGAAGCTAGGACTGAAGGGTGCGGGCTTCTTGGGGACGATTGCTGTAGACTGTATAATGGTGAAGGTATAGCACTGGCCATTTTATAGTCACCTAGCAACAACTCGTTTCCTTGCCGTTCGCATCTTGAGATGTCCACAAACACTACTCCCTCTCTTCCACCTTCCTGTAACCCATTTTCCTAAAAACCTGCACAATGCACTGCATGAGTAGGGACCATCCCCTGAGTGCTGGATTCACAAAAAAAAAAAAAACAAAAAAGGCAATTGTTGTTGTTTACATCAAGTTGTGAACAGTGGCACACAGAATTGTGCGAATAATAAAGAATTTTAATTAAAACTAAACATAAATTTATTTTTATTTTATTTACAATCTACGAGCTTATATTTTAAACATTTTTAAAAGGCAAAAACGTAACAATATTTTACTCGGGGATCAAACACCCTCGTTCCTGGCCATTAATTGTCTTTGACTTTGACTATATGTTCCTTCTTTTAAAACAAATCCCTCTAAATAATAATAAATCCCTAATTTCAATGAATTACATGTTTTGTTTCCGTTTAATGAGTTGTTGACAGTGTCAGCCATTCGATTTGTCAGTTCATGATATTCCTGGATGAATATCGTGTTAGTGTCGTCTGTCTTTATCTTGACCGTAGTGTCGCTGCTCTGGGCCTTACTGCAATATAAGCGCAGTTCAATAGAGGCTCCATTAAGTTCAATAGAGGGTCCATTAAGTTCAATAGAGTCTCCAGTGTCGCTATAGGAGATGTTCTAATTGCCCTGGGCCGCTTTCAAATTCATTCTGCCTAGCCAAACTATGGCATCGTAGTTTATTACGGCCTGGCCTGGCTTTTTCTTAATTCTATTAGTTTATTGTCTAGTATTTTCTACGATATTATTTCCCCCAGGTATCCATTTACTGTTTTGCGTAGAATATAAGCGATTTAGTTCTACCTAAGTCTCCTTATGGTAGGTGCTGCCGTCAGTTGTTTTATTTCGCTCCAAAAGCCAACATTTCGGGTGCTTACAAAGCAATCCATTTAATTTGAATGTTTCCATCCGCCTATTGATGACTACACTGGCATTACGATACGATTATCCTTTGAAAAGGTGGACACTCTCATTAAATTTATTTATTTAAACGCTTTGCATTCGTTTTATTGTCATCTTCGGCCGTGTAAGAATTACGATTTAATTTTTCTTTTTACGCTGACCTTAAACTTTTCCAACATTAATAATGTAATCGTGGCAACAACAATACAAGACTTTAAAATTAATGTGCGGCATGCAGACACAAGAACTTGCAACATATTTTGTAACATACAAGGACAATTGCTGATGCTGCTGTTGCAATTGTTGCTGTTGAATTGTCATTACCTTAGGCTTAAGGATTGGATGCTTAACGCCATCCATGACTTTATAGGCGAAAAGAATTCAAGGGAATGTAGTCAGTGAGTAGCGTATGTAAGCGTAGTGAAAGCCAGGTGTAAATTTTCTGCTGCTGTTGTTGTTGTTTTTTTTTCTGTAATGATTTTAAATTCATGTTGCCCATGCACATTTCCAAAGGAGGCAAGCAGAGAAGAGAACTGTTTTTAAGCAAAAAATTACAATTATCCTGGCTATTCTGGCCATACATTAAAAGCCTTTAGCAAGGCTACTCTTACATTATTTTCAGACAAGAAAATTAATTGAGGGCCACATACACTATACAAAAGCTTAGCCAGCGACAACAACACCAACAACGACAGTTACAACCATGTATTCCATGTTAAGTGAACTAAATTTTAAGCTAAGCATACCTTAAATAGGCCAATAATACGAATTTTAAAGAGCAGCATAAAATAATTTCACTGCAGCCAGTTGTAGGCCAGGATTTAAATACGAGGTAGGGTTTGAAAATTTTTCAACTATGGCGAAGATGGGTCATGTGTTAGACTATTCAGGAGCAGCCTGAGATTGACAGACATTGCAATGCACTTGTTTCAATGAACATTTTAAAAACACTTTTTCAGAAAGGGGATCACCAATATGTAGACTCCATGATAAGGAGAATTAATCCTCAGAACACATGCGGACCTAATGGTTCTCTGAATGAGACACCAGGAGGAGATTCAAGTATTAGCCGGGAAATCATTCCTACTGACAGCGAGCAATATCCTGAAGTTTATCAGTATAATATTGGTAGAGACATTATAGGGACACCCTATACAGATTTGTTGATACAGATTGGTTTTAATATGGAGTATTTCAGAAATTAAAATTATTTTAAATATACTGTTACGTTTTTACCTTTTAAAACGTTTAAAATATGAGCTCGTAGATTGCAAATAAAATAAAAATAAATTTGTGTTTAGT
The DNA here is from genome assembly GCA_927399465.1 of Sarcophaga caerulescens. Taxonomy (NCBI): domain Eukaryota; kingdom Metazoa; phylum Arthropoda; class Insecta; order Diptera; family Sarcophagidae; genus Sarcophaga; species Sarcophaga caerulescens. Next base: position 87,772,850 of record OV656868.1, read on the forward strand.
TTTAATTTAAATTCTTTATTATTTACACAATTCTGTGTGCTGCTGTTCAAAACTTTATGTAAACAACAACAATTGCTTTTCTTTGTTATTCCTCTGTTTATACCCTTTACATAACAACAACAATTACTAGACAGTTATTCGACAGATCTTTCTAACGAAGATATTCAAACTACGATTACTCTCTTCAAATGCACCGCGTCTTCAGAGAAGACTGACTGAACTTCACTAACCCATTCGCCTGCTTTGCCTTGCCTTTTATATGGCATTGTAAACAGTCTGATGAATGTTCTTGTAGGCGAATGTTCATGACTTCACCTTCTTGAAATCTCTATAAATTTAAACATCGTTGTTTACATTTATTCTTGTAGCGTTTGTTGTTGTAATTTTGTTTACTTGTTTACCATTTTTAATGCTGGTGTTTGTTGTTATATTTTTGTTTACTTATTTACCATTTTTTATGCTGATGTTTGGTGTTATATTAAGCAATACGATAATTTGTAAACAGGTTTGTTTAATGCATTTTTTATTTGTTTTTGTAGCATTTGTTTATAATTTTAATGTTATAAGAACACTGCTATAAGGTAATACTATATCGACCCTCGTCGTTCGAAAATCATTGCATTTTCGCACTTTTGCTTTGGTAGTCATTACAACTATTTGTTGAAGTAATTACAAGCATTAGTGCCTAAATGAAGAGAGAGAGAGAGAGAGGGAGAGAAAGGGGAAAAACATGGGTCTTAACAAATACATTTACAAGTCCAACATAAATAAGTGAGAGTTTATTGGACAGAATTAGGAAAGCAATTGGTGGACAACAACTACACCAACGGTATCAGTATTCAACATAACACAGAGAGAGGGAGTAGACATAGCGTTAAAATGTTGAACAACCCGCTCAATGGTAAACATTTTACCGATTTTACGTCTGGTTAATTACAAATCCTATCATTGTGGTTTAAAATGCTGCTGCACATACATACATGTAAACAGTGAATACCTTTAATATTCAATTCATAGATTGTTTACAGGCATAATTCCTTTAAAGGATAGATTTTTGTTAGTTTCACGTGTATTTTTCTGTAAAATAGTGTGTTTGTTTCCTACATATGGATTCCAATATACGGTATTGTTGTTGTTCAAGTATTTTATTACAATTGGTAATTGTGTTTTAGCCAGGATTTTTCTCATTTTTGGTTTTTGTGTGTGGGCAATTTTTAAACTCTTCTCTCATTACCAAATAAATTCGAATGTTTTATTTCAATAGCAAACATGGCAAACATGGCTAAAATGAAGCATTTAATTGTCTACCATTCTCTTTTTTGTTTTTGCGCCTTAACAAATGACTAAACATGCCGTTCCCTCACCCTTTAGGCATTTTTAAATTACGGGTGTTTATTTGAGGGAGAGTACCGCCCTCTCCACAATTAGAAAGCATTGACCGCATTTGTACAAATTGCATTATCACTAAATCATGCGTTATGAACAATTCTAAAATTGCATTGGGTGAGTATGCTCACTAAACGTAGCCCATGTTAAATGAGTTAATGGTTAAAGCCATAAAGCAGTAACAACAACAGCAAGGATAATAGGCACAGAAATATGAAGCGTTACAAATATAAAATAAGTGAACCTTTTTTCGAGAAATCAATGTTCATTGCATTACAACTGGATGCAGCATAATTTATGCTTTAAGAATTTGGGTTAGGCGGGTTAATAAAGAGGATTTAAGCTAGATATTGTGATAGTCAGAAGTAAAAGCACAAAAATTATACGTAGAAAATCTTAAAAATTGTGATTTAAGTTTTTAAGTATAAAAGAAATTTTTCTTTTTCTTTTTAGGTGAGGTTAAGTTAGTTAACAATGGCAGACAATGTATGTGCACTTTTGTGGAATTATTTTTAACTAGTCTTGCAACATATTGCTACGTTTTACCTTTTAAAAATATTTAAAATATAAGCTCGTAGATTGCAAATAAAATAAAAATAAATTTGTGTTTAGTTTTAATTAAAATTCTTTATTGTTCATACAATTCTGTGTGCCACAGTTCACAACTTTATGGAAACAACACCAATTGCTCTTTTCGTTATTCCTCTGTTTACACCCTTTGCATAAACAATAACAATTACTGGACAATTATTCGACAGATCTTTGTAACGGAGATCTTCAAACCATGATTACTCTCTTCAAACATAACGCATATTCACACAAGACTGACTGAACTTCACTGCCTTGCCCTTTTTTATGGCAAAGTAAACAGTCTGATGAATGTTCTGGAAGGCGAATGTTCATGACTTCGCCTTCACGAAATCTCTATAAATGTAAACACCGTTGTTTCCCTAACTGGCAACATCCGTAGTTTCTAGTGAAGCTATTTAAATCTTCAATTGCTATTCTCGGCACATCTATGAGATTTCTTGCGTTTATTTGTAGAAGTCCTTGACTTTTCTTCGATATAATGCATATATCCAAGAGGTGAAGAAGAGATGCCGTAGCCTCGGTTCAAACCCTAGGTTTGAATAAATATTTTTTCGGCGACTGCCTCTCAACAGATTTCTGGCAAAGACTCTGAGTGTAAAAATAAAATTGCAATGAAGAGTTTCTCAGAAATCTAGCGTTTGGAGTTGACTTTAAACTGTAGCAGGTCTCGCATGAATGATAAAATTAACACACATAACGTCAGTGGTATGAGAACGTTGTAATGGCCAATTATGTATGTATTTGTAGAACTCCATGAGTTTCCTTCTCCTTCAATATAATGCATGTGAAGAAAATTTTCCTCCTATTTTCTTTAGCTCCTGCGGAAGTTATTGACCATATGAACAATACCAATGCATTTAGTATGACTACTCAGAATTCATTATCCAGCAAATAATTTCTTTCGATGTTGAATAGACTTTCCGTAATATTATCCCTCGGATATCATGTAGGTACCCCTATTAGACGAATTGGATTTGAATTGAATTGTAGTTGTACACCGATTTTAAAGTTCGATTGCTGCTTATAGCACATAAAACGGTGTCTTATAGCACTACTTTACGCTCTTTAAGCCTTAAGCCACTTAATCCACCAATCAACATTTCCTTTTTCTATTAAAAAACGAATTATTTTTTATATGTAAGTATAAGCGTATTCTGAATTTAATTTCTTATAATTTAGAGGTTATTAATTATCTACCTCTTATTCTAAATTGCACGACTTAGATAATGATGTCTCTTCTTGTCTTATGTAATATATTATCAAATAGGTTTTTCTTAATCGCGTAAGTTGGTTTTCTATAATTTATATGTAAGTATAAGCGTATTCTGAATTTAATTTCTTATAATTTAGAGGTTATTAATTAATATTTACAAGTTGGTATTAATTATCGATTTTTTTCTCACATTATTAGCTTTGTGAGGATCAATCTTGCGGCGGTAGATGTCAAGACCGCTATTATTATTTTTTTATTTTCAAAACACTTTTCTTGAAAACTTTGTATTCATTATTCTGCTCTAAAGAATGTCATAAATCTTCTAATTTCTATGCCTATAATAGGGTGCAGAATAGTCACCTATACAAAGTCACCTACAAAACCATTAAAAATCAGTTCAACGAGGCGTATGAGTAACAATAATAAAAACAATAATAATTTGGTATTTAAAAGGCAGTGCTTTAAAGCAAAGCCACGTTTTAGCATAACGTTTACATTTTATGGCTCTCCAGAGACTTAAGAAAGTAAAATAATTTTTTTTTTAACAAATTTCTCTTTTGTTTTTGTTTAAACCAAATATTTATTTAGAAATAAAGAAGAACAAGAACATGGTCTTTTTCGTTCACTTTAATTTCGTTTTAATTTTCATTTTGAATTGACTGGTTAGCTGTGTAAACGTTAAGGTTGAGGAGATGCTTCTGTTGTTTTTGGCCTTTTGAAGATGTGTTTTTTTAAGCCTTGTAGGTGTATATTATTGTTATTCAGTCCGTCAGTTAGTCAGTCAGCTGCAAAATTTACATTTTGTTCTTTTTCTCTCTCTTTGGTTAAAGAAAATAAACAAAATTTAATATTCTTGTGAACATAAAAAAGAGGAAATTAAACCAATTCATTATAGAGTTACTGAGCCTTTGATTAGTTTTTCGAAATAACAACAACAACTAAGAAAATGTTACTTTAAAATCTGGGATAATAAATTAATTTTACATTTTATATTGTAGTTTAACTGAAGATATTTATAATGTTAATACCATGTACTTATATGCTGTCCCTTAAAGTTAAACATATGCTGCACGTCTACTTTATAATTGAGGAGAGGGAATTCTAACTGAAATATATTTCCCCAATTACTTAGAATTGTTATTTGTTGGTTGTACACATATTTTGAATGACAAACTTCTTTAAAATATAAAATCTAAATATAAATACTGTCTCTATTGTCATAAGTTGCTTAAATATTTAACAACTAATCATACAATATATATTGAAATGCGTATAAAGACATAAACACCTATGCCTCGAAGTGCAGAGAAATGTAGAAAAATCATCACAAAAACTAGCCCAGTTCTTCCAAAAAAATCTTCTTAGAATATTGCTTCTATTTTATTATATTCGAACTATTTTGCTTGACTAAGCGGTGTTTGTCTTTCGTGTAAATATCAGCACTACTAGACTGGACGAACTGAATGTCAAATCACCATGGATACAGTACTACATTTTGCCCGCCTTCCTTTTCCAAAAATGAAAAAAGATATTTGAATGCATTCAACAAATTTGCTATTCTGTTTAGGTAACGAACCCCTATTGTTACGAAAATGAAAAATCTACATAGATACTGGTGTTTTGCTTTTACATCGCTTAACATTAAAATTATAAACAAAGGCTACAAAAACAAAATAATGCAGTAAACTAACCTGTTTACAAATTATCGTACTGCTTAATACCAGCATAAAAAAAAATGGTAAACAAACATACATCAACAACACTACAAGAATAAATGTAAACAAAATACACAAACAACACTACAATAATAAATGTAAACAACGATGTTTCGAGAAGGCGAAATCATGAACATTCGCCTTCAAGAACATTAATCAGACTATTTACTCCGTCATATAAAAGGCAAGGCAAAGCAGGTGACTGAGTGAGTGAAGTTCAATCAGTCTTGTGTGAAGATGCGGTGTGTTTGAAGAGAGTAAACGTGGTTTGAAGATCACCGTTACAAAGATCTATCGAATAATTGTCTAGTAACTGTTATTGTTTATGCAAAGTGTGTAAACAGAGGAATAACAAAAAAAAGGCAATTGTTGTTGTTTACATCAAGTTGTGAACAGTGGCACACAGAATTGTGCGAATTATAAAGAATTTTAATTAAAACTAAACACAAATTTATTTTTATTTTATTTGCAATCTACGAGCTCATATTTTAAACGGTTTTAAAAGTTAAAAACGTAACAATATTTTAAATTAGTGGTGTAAATTGTGTACTAAGTGCAATTATATGTGGTATATTCGAACATAAATTCTATTTATGGAAGTATAATATACTGCCACCATGGCCAGCAGCAGTAGTGGCAGCAGGAGCAATAATAGCAGCAGGATTTCTACCAAAAATATATCTGCTGATGATGTAGATGATGATGATGCAAAACTAATAAGACAAATCAATTTATTAATATCATACAGATACGGATACGAAGCGGCTATAGCTACAGATATAAATACAGATTTCATACTACATTTCAATAGATACTACGTGTTGTGCGATTTACCATAAATTTACGTAAATACGTGTATTGTAAGCCCCCCCCCCCCCACACGAATGTATGTATGCATGCACGTGTATGCTGGTGTGGGTATAAACTGACAAATAAATTCTATATTTATCTCTATATATGTATGTAAATCTACGTGTTATACAATGCATAACATACCATCATTACAGTTAGAACTCAGCCGCCATTCTTGACAAAATAGCTGTTCTCTTTTAAAGGAGAGAATGTCCCTTTAAAACAGCTTTTACTGCATGTCTTTACGTCCAATAAACTTTCAAATTCTTATAGTTAGAGACGTTGCTGCCATATATATACACACATACACTTATACTCACATCATTGAATCTTTATTTAATATGCCAGTTGTGTTGCATGTTTCTTTTGAATGCGTGCCTTAGCAAATGCATAAGTATGGGTAGTTTGTCTTCCAACAAATATATGTCAATATATGTATGTGTGTGCATCTTTAAGCATGTGTTTATTGATAATTTCTTAACATGCAAATATAAATACAAAATATTGTTGCTGGTGCTGTTATTGCTGAAATTTTGTATCGAATATGGGGGGAGGAGGGGAGAGAGAATATTTAGAAAATATTCGTCGTCCGTCGTGCATGTGCCTGAAATTACGTGTTTGTTGAAATACTAATTTAGCTGTGCATGCATAAATGTAACAAGGTGTTTGTATGTGTGTCTGTGTGTGCGTATAAATAGGGGTTTGAAGTATGTGTAAATTAACAATAATCTTCTTAATGGAAGTGTGTGTGTGTGTGTGTCTGTGTCTTAAAGAGTTTTGTATAGAAAGAGGGCAAATATATTAAAAAGGTTTCTTTTTAAATTCAATTTAATTTTCATTTTAAAATACTGCCTTTAAGGAAGTTCTGCAAAAGTTTCACTTGGAAAATATCTTTAAATTACAAAATTTACAACAGATGACCTACATATCTTTTACACATGGTTTGCGTCTTGGATAATAAACATCTGTCACATATTCTCATTTTGTTATTGAACGTAATAGATAGTGTGTGAGGAACAAAGCTATTTTGGTTGGAAAATTTCCTATTATGTACCAGTAAAGCATTTATAAACTGTGCCAGAAGGTGGTTCAACAGCTAGACAAATGGAAGCAGAAATATTTAGTGCGCTCTTCAATATAAATAACCCTTACATACGGTATTGGAAAAAAACTAACTAACAGAAGGGGCAAATTTTGGGAAAATTATACTTTAGGATCGAACACATAGAGACTTGAGTGTTGCATTATTCTTTACTTTTATTGAACGAACTAGTGCCAAAAGATCTGTGTAACGAATACCACATAATTAAGGAAGATATGACGATGGATTCTCCTAAAAATCTTGGAAATTATTGAAACCATAAACAGTTTCAAAGGAAAAAATAAAGGCCGATGATTACTACACACCATGAGCTACTCAAACCATACATACATACGTACATAATTGGTCATTAAAACCCTAAAGTCGGGATTACGACTTAGATTCTTCTTTAAGGTGTGTGTGTTGATTTTATTTGTGAACGGCAAGACCTACAGATTAAAATCGACTCCTAATGACAGATTTGTAAGAAACTTTGAATAACAATCTTATTTACTCTCAAAGTTTTTGCCAGAAATCTACTGAGAGGACGTCGTCGAATAAATATTTTTTTCATAGCTCGTTTTGTTAGAGATGTCTGACCTGTAGTCTCACGCGTAATTAGCTAACACACTACCTACTAGCCTACGGCTACGAAAAACATTCGCGTATATGAGTGCCAGGTTCTTAATTAACAGGAGACGACATTTCTAGTACATCATCGAGATATGCAATCGTCTAAAAGAAAACGTAAGGAATCTTAACATGGTGAAAATAATGGTCCCGTTCATGGCTTTATCATCATACAGCACACAACCGAAATACAATTGATTACTTTAAAATGGACATTGGCTTAATTTTTAAAGTGAAAGCGTGCTTTTTATAGATTGAATGTCGTGATAACAATCCTTCATCAAATGATATATTTTTTGTTTATAATAAGAAGCCTTTATATACTGCTTATCTGTTCCATATCCATGTATCCATATTTATTTCTTTCATATTAAAATACATTTTAACACTTCGTTAAATTGTGGTTTTTATGGTCAAATAAATACAAGAGAATGTATTCTTTCCTCTATGTGTTGTGTTTTTAAAAAAAGCAAAACATAATAAATTTTAAGAGTATCAAATGTTAAATTTAATGTGTTGATTAAACCCCACTCTATAAAGTCAAAGAATACTGGAAAATAATACAGTAAAAACATGTCTTATTGAACTTTTAGAAAGTCGTGCGAAAGCTTAATAGTTGTGTCCGTTCCTTTTAAGTTTCTCCTTCTTAAGTTTTTCTAAGTCAAAATTTTTATCACTTAAACATGTTTCGCTTGTCATTTTATGATTAATGAGCAAGAAATTATGTATTCTGCTCCTCTAGAGAGTACTAGTTCTTCTTATAGAGTTGTTGTGTTTTTCTTTTTTTTTTCTGGCATGGAGAAGGAATAACAGCGCAATGGGGCCAAGTCGATAGTATACAAAATATTTGTATTTTGTTGCTGTTATAAATAAAATTCATTTTTTAATTTTTTTTTTTGCAAAGAAAAATGTATTCATTGAGCGTACATTCGCCATTTATTTTTTTAGTAGAGATTTATGGGAAAATTTTAATATGAAAATATTTTTTAATAAAGACATCTCAGATAAATATTAAGTAGTTTCATAGAAAATCTTGTATAATAACGTTAGAGGAAGTGTAAGCAAGTGAAGTCACCGTCGTCTAGTAGATAGTGTGTTGTGTCAGGCATTCCCACTAAATGAAATATGAAAAATATTTGTTCGGTGACTTTCTCTCAGCAGATGTCTGGCAAAAACCCTGAGGGTAAATAAAATTGTCATAAAAAGTTATTCAAAAAATCTTTTGTTCGGAGTCGACTTTAAACTGTAGGTTCCGCCATTCGTGTATTAAAATTAACACACACAACATAAGTGGTGTGAGAAACTAGGTTGTAATCCTGACTAAAGGGTTGTAATGACCAATTATGTATGTAAGTTAGGTTACAATAGAAGACGATGCATTTGAACTTCTTTCGAATTATTTCTAATTAGTCCTGCAACATATGCAAATTAAATCTGATTCTTTTTGCTATTGACCGATCTATAGAAAGTTTTTATTTTAAGCCCTAAACTTGTTTTTTGTTTTTAACATGATTAAAGTAGTCTTTCTCCTTCTATCTACAATGATATCGCTGGATCATGTCATAAATTTCTTGAACAAATATCAAATAATATAAACGTTTTAAATTATTTTGGTCACTGAGCAACTGCAGTGAAATTTGGAAAGATTCAAGGCTGATGCATGTACTTAATGAACACTGATCACTTGAAGGTCATAGAAGATAGATAGAGGGCAACAGTTTGATAACCGACTGTTCTATCTGTGACTAGGTGAACTTTCTAAATGTGCGTCGTGGGATCTTTGAGGAGTTCTTCTTGATTTACATCTCTGGAATAGTTGATAAGTAAATAAAAGTGGCTGTCACTAAGGAGAATAGACACCGTTAAGCCTCATTCTTTAAATTTCTCTAATACTGGCACCATCCGTAGCTTCTGGTGAAGCTATTCTCGGTAAAGCTATGAGATTTCTTGCGTTCATTTGTAGATGTCCTTCGATAGAGTTTCCTTCGATATAATGCATATATCCAAGAGGTGAAGAACACTCGCCGTAGTCTAGTAGGTAGTGTATTGGCTTATTAGACGTAAGGCCTCGGTTTAAACCCCATGTCAGACATCTCGAACAAAACAAAATACGAAAATTAAGTGTTTCCGACGACTTTCTCAGCAGTCTTTTGGCAAAAACTCGGAGAGTTAATATAATTGCCATGAACATTTTCTTAAAAATCTGTCGTTTGGAGTCGACTTTAAACTGTAGCAGGTCCCGTCAATCATGGATAAAATTAAAACACACAACATGAGTGGCGTGAGAAATTAGGTCGAAATCCTGACTGAAGCGATACTTTACGTTTACCATATCGCACACCCAGTACAAAAGTGACACAACTCAAAATTTTCATTTTTCAGAAATCGATTAAAAACTATTTTTGTTTTAATTAAAAATAGTTAAAAACAAAATCTTTGGACCATTTTTAGTAACAGTTAACAACTACAAAATACGCTGATATTTTTTTTATAGATAAACAAGTGTATTCTACATAATTTAAGCATATAAACTGGAAAAATGAAAATTTTGAGTTGAGTCACTTTTGTACTGGGTGTGCGATATATATTCACTAAAAGGAAACAAAAGCATACGAATATGGCGTATGAGTGATATTAATACTACAAATAAATATTCATCATACGCTGTGTATTACTCCAACCATTTGTAGCAGTTAAGGCAAAACAAACTTTAGTTGTCTGGTCTTTTATGAATTACAATTTGGCTTATGGCCCTGCCCAAAAGAACACAAGCAATAATTCTTTTATTACTTTAAATAAATAATAAAATGGGAATAAATTAAGCACAATTTTAATTACAATTCGGCAATTATTTATTTCACATTTAAAGGAACTTTGGCAGGCGACCAGCCGAGTAGCCATAAATACATTTTTAACACCAATTCGGTGTTGCTTTTTAAGCTGTTGCCAAAAGAAAAATTTTTGGTTTACTATGGCTTAAGATGAGCCCGTTTATGTTTCAACAAATCGTTGGTATTTTAGCAAAGCTGTTATGCCTTAATAGAATTCCAAGAAAACATGGTTATAAATTAAAGATTTAAATGGTCGTTTGTTTAATTTTATGGTCTTAGTTTTGCTCTAAAATGCTTGTAATTAAAACCATAAAAATGTTCTTTTTTTTTCTTATCGTTTTGCTGTTTTCTTTTCGTTCTGCTTAGCAAGTGACTTAGCTATGGCAAAAGAACTTAGGCGTACTGTAAGGAAGACATAGAGAAACAGACATTTAAGAAAAGGACATACATACGTTTAGGGAGAGAAGAAGAAGGAGAGGGAGGAAGGCAATAATAAAAATATAAAAAAGTGAACAAGTGTAATAAATGTAAAATAAATTAATTAAAATTAATGTTAAATGGTTGTGTTTCTTCTTAGAAATAAAAACGTAATTTAACATTTGGAAATGTGTAATTATTTGCTTAACTTGCGTTAAGGCAACATGGAAATAAAGCTTTAAAATTTAAATTTGAGCACTTATTGGTAATCAAAGCAAACGGAAAAGGAAATGGTTAGCCTTCTTACACAATTTATATCTAAACTCCGGTAATTAACCAAGTAAGACACGTTTTAAATTTATTTCGTTATATTTATTTATAGGAATTACTTTTGCTTTTAATTTTAATAAGAGAAAATTTTAATGGAAATTCGTTTTTTTTTTTAAATAAAAATTAATTTTTATTAAAACGTGATTTATATTGGCTGATAAAGTTCCATGTTTTTTTTTTAAAGCTCCAGCATATTTATCATTTCACACTCAATTATGTTGTCAGTAATTATGATAAGAATATCAATAATTAAAAATTATTTTCATAACAACAATGCTTGCATTTAAATCACAGAATTTGTTAAACATAATGGGATTAAAAGGAAAATTTAAATGCATAAACATAAATTTAATAATAAAACTCAATTTAATGAAGAAACTTTACAAATGTTTAAGGATATATAATCTATAACAAATTAAAATTTTATATTTACTTAAGCTTATATTTTAAACGTAAGGGTTTTGATAATAAGTGAAGTACAGGGCCTGTTATGCAAGTCATCAAACTGATACGATATTATTTTTTGGAACCCACAGATGCTTTGTATGCCTGCTCACTGGCACAATTTCCGATATTCAAGCTAAGGTGACATTGGTTCAGTACGTTGATGTCTCCTTTAGTCTGGTAGCGTGAGTTGAAATATAAAAAAATTGTATTTATACTCTCAAATTCAGTAATTGGCTACTGAATAGACTTTACTGCCACACACACATATATACTTCAGTCGGGATTATGGACCCAGTTTCTTGCACCACTTATGTTGTGTGTGTTAATTTTATACATGAGTGACGGGACCTGCTGTTTAAAGTCGACTCTGAACGACAGATCCTTTGCACAACACCGAATTGGTGTTAAAATTTATTTATGGCTACTCGGCTGGTCGCCTGGCAAAGTTCTTTTAAATGTAAAATAAATAATTGCTGAATTGTAATTAAAATCGTGCTTAATTTATTCCCATTTTATTATTATTTATGTAAACTAATAAAAGAATTATTGCTTGTGTTCTTTTAGGCAGGGCCATAAGCCAAATTGTAATTCATAAAAGACCAGACAACTAAAATTTGTTTTGCCTTAGGGTGCGAACAGAGTGGGCGCTGATGACGAGCGGAGCCGAGCTTATTGACCCATATTTTCATGCGAGAAGAACATTTAAGTATAACACAGTGAATGCGAGAAATCACCGCTGAAATTCTGTTTATTGCATGTGTTTTGCTTTTATGTCATTTAGTCTTGTTGTTCATTTGTGTTTATAAAATTGCTCTACACTGTAATGGATTCCTCTGATGAAGAGTATTTTGCTTCTCCTAGTGTGATTAATGCAATTATTAACAGAAAAGAATTTGGAAAACATCTAATTACACTAAAAAGGAATGAATTTGGTGAATTTCATCATTTATATAATGATTTAAGAAAATTTCACTTATTATTTGTACGATATCCATTTTTTTTATTTGGAACCCAAAAAAACACGCCTGCACACTAAAAAGTAAACACCAACAATGCAAACAAGCGCTCAAAACGCTTTGAAACTGTTTTCTCGCACTTATCGGCTTTGATCTCTGCTTTTGTCGGCGTTCACTGTGTTATACACAAGCTTATTTGTATTGACTTGTATGTAACCAGTTTTATCGCATTGACAATCTTTATCGCACTGACAATCTCGGCTCGGCTTTCAGCGCGCACTCTGTACGCACCCTTAACTGCTATAAATTGTTGGAGAAATATACCACAAAACTAATACACAACGTATGATTAATATTTATTTAAAAGATTAATATCACTCATACGCCATATTGATATGCTTGTGTATTCTTTTAGTGATTATATGTATGTTAAACATAAAGTACCCTTTCAGTCAAGATTACAACCAAGTTTCTCACACACCACCCATGTTGTGTGTGTTAATTTCATCCATGAAGAGATTTTTCATGGCAAATTTTATTAACTCTCCGAGTTTTTGACAGAAGTCTGCTGAGAGAAAGACGCCGAAGAAACTTTATTTTCGTATTTTGTTTAGTTCGAAATCTCTAGATTTTTAGGCTAGGAAGAATATTTTTCATATTTTCGTTTTGATGTCTGACGTGGTCTTACGTGTCTTACTTCTAATAAACCAACACAGTAGCTACTAGACTACTGCGACTACACACACACACTCAAAACAAAATTGCACACGAAATAGAACAAATGTCAGCATATGAACTGACTTTTAAAAACAATTTCTTAAAAAGTGTAACATTTGGAGAGTAGAACTGTCAACCAATCAAATCCCAGTGACACAATTACCCCTTCAAACCAACTGAAGCTTCACAATCATTTATTATTTTCACTCAACACACAATACTCATCTGTTAGTGTTCTTTTTGGAAGCAACACTAAGTTCTTGACCACATGAAAAATGACTTTAAAAATAAGATTTGAATTCCGTTTTTTAACTTGAAATATTTAAACTTTTTAAATTGTGTCAGTATACTCTGTATTTACTTAAATATTATCAATCATTTGAATTAAAAATTTATGAAATTTTAATTTACGAAAAAGTGTTGCCAAATTGCTTTAAGAAATGGGTTCTTAAAAAATACCCCAAGCATTTTTGTTGTAACACAGAAAAAAAATTCATTTCATGCAAATGAAGCATGAGAAAAATTTACGATTTAATGAAAATAATTTCTTTCCCCCCGGTAGCAAAATTTCCATGGGTGTTATTAAATTTTCCTTTGCTTTTTTTGTTGTGTGTTTTACTATGGCTTTCCCAGAAACTGCACAATATTTGTGTTGAAATACATATTTTTTTTGTTCTGATACGCTGCTTGCAATTGTTTGTTGTGCAGCATAGACAACGTCAGTAGTTTTTCTTGAGTTTTTCTTTCCAAACAAAATATGCGTAAAAATGTAGAACAAAATACAAGAAAAAAAGAAAGGGATGAACAGAGAATGCATTTCCATACATATGCAAGATTTTACGTGTTGGAAAAGCATAAAAATATTATTGAATTTAGTTTTCCTATAGAATCAGGGAAAAGTTAAAGGGTATTTCATATTCAAGTGAAAATCTTAAATATTGTTACGTTTTTACCTTTTAAAAACGTTTAAAATATGAGCTTGTAGATTGCAAATAAAATAAAAATAAATTTTTGTTTAGTTTTAATTAAAATTCTATATTACTCACAACTTTCTGTAAACAACAACAATTGCTTTGTTTGTTATTCCTCTGTTTATACCCTTTGCACAAACAATAACAATTGCTTTGACAGATATTTGTAACGAATATCCTCAAACCACGATTACTCTCTTCAAACACACCGCGTCTTCACACAAGACTGACTGAAATTCATGAACTCAGTCGCCTGCTTTGCCTTGCCTTTTATATGGCAAAGTAAACAGTCTGATGAATGTTCTTGAAGGCGAATGTTTATGTTATGCTTGGAATATTTAAGTTAATTCTATAACGTGTTACCCTGTACGTGAGTGTGTAAATCTATGAAGAAGCAGAAAATTGCATTTTACGTGAACTTTATTGTTTAAGCCATGCAATCGTACATGATTACTTTTTACTTTCAAACAATTGTACACATTGATTTGTCTTAAGGTCTATAAATGTGTTAATGCGGAGCCATAAAAAGCCTTTCAAAGGGCATTTATGTACAGGAATTTTTTATGAAGCGATATTTACTTTATTTAATTGTTAAACGCATTCATATAGTGAAGAAATTTGAAAACGAATAAGGCCCTACTGTTAAACACTCTAAGGCTCTGCAAATAATGTATACAAGAACACTCTTTTGTTTACAGAAAGTTTTCACGACACTAAACAACCGTGTGAGGACGACTGCCCCATATATTCTTTAGGAATACTTGGCATTCGGGGGCAATCTTAAATTTCAAGTATACATTCTCTAGAAGCGTAATAGCAGATATATACTCATAGCTGATCATAGCTTTTATACTCATTATTTCAACTTTGAAGCGTACGACAATATGTTCCTTGTAAAAAGAATAATCGGGAAATGGATGACTACAGAGAAATGAAATTTACTGGAGTTAATTACATACATCATACATAATTGGTCATTACAATCCTTTAGTCAGGATTACGATCTAGCTTCTCACCCCACTAATGTTGTAAGCGTTAATTTTTAAACATATAGTGGCGGGGCCTACAAATTTTTAAGAAACTTTTCATGTCAATTTTGTTTGCTCTCAGAGTTTCCGCCCGAAATCTGCTGAGGGGAAGTCGCCGAAGAAATATTTTTTGATAATTTCCTTTTGATGTCTTGACCTGGGGTTTGAACCGAGGCCTCACGTCTAATAAGCCAACACACTACCTACTACACCACGCCGGCTTCCTGCAGTTAACTTACTTACTTACTTAATTATCCATTAACGACCCTATTAACGGATTTCGGCCTACTTCAACACATCTTTCCATGTGCCTATGATTCTTGCGTGCCTACACCAGTTGGTCACACCAATCGATAACAGGGCTTCCTCGATTTGGTCCTTTCAACACAAACATTGTCTTCATCTTTGCCGACAAATACCCTCTCTCGCCGGTGCATCCTCCTCCATTTGAAACACCATGGCTGTATCAGCGCAGCCGCTGGATGTTAATACGCTGCACAACATTTATGTCGTTGAGGAGCTCATACTGCTCACTGTTGGATTGGATGCGGAAATCATCGACAACTCGCATTGGACCGAAGATCTTACGTAGGACTTTTCTCTCGAATACTCTCATGGCTGCTGCATCAGTGCTTAATAGGGACCATGCCATAAAAAAGCACGGGTATGATGACCGTCTTGTAGAGAATTAGTTTTGTCGTACGAGAGAGGTCTCTGCTACTTAATTGCCTATTGAGACCATAGTGGCACTTGTTGGCAAGAGTGATCCTGCGCTTGATCTCTAGACTGACATCATTTTTGGTGGTAACGGCGGAAACAAGATAAATAAATTCCTTGACTATATCTAAAGTATCGTTAACGTCCTAGAGTTAACTGGATAAGAAAAAACAGAAAACTATACGACATCCTCTTCCAGTCAGTCCAGTTAGAACAAGGATATCCATATTGGTTGTAAGGTTAACGATTTTGCGAGTTCACAATAATGAGTCTCACTTTGCTACTAAGGGCCTCGACTTATTTTTTCAAAATTATTACTCTGAGTGTATAAACCTTTCTTGCAAGCATTTAAAAATATTTGCATGCTGCCTGCAACATATTGCTTCATTGAATAAATTTGTCAGTAACTTTTTTGCAATTGTTGTTGTAGGTTTTATGTCTTTTTGTACTGCCTGGCATATTTGAACAATTCAAAGTTCATAGTCGTACATGAATTTCTATGATTTTCTATTTTCTATGAATTTACAAATGCATTGTAATAGAAAATTGTAACCGAATGAATGAATGAAATGTAGGGAGTGTATGAATAAAGTTTTGTGTGTGTGTGAAAACTTTTCTTGTTTTTTTTTTTTTTGAATTTTGATTGTGGAAAGATAAAAGCTGGTTTCCTTTTCTTGTTTAATATGGCCTTAAGGCTGCAATTTAAATTTTATTGTTTAATTTTCTGTCTATAAAGTTTGTTAAGCAAAATAAATATTTGCAAGCAATTAATGCAAAATAAAAATAAGAAACAAAAAATACATGCAATTTAAGGAGATTAAGAAGAATAATTCAAAAATTGTTTTGTAATAAAAAAATGGAAGAAAAAATTGTAAGAAAAAAATTTGTTAAGAAATCTGAGGTTGACTTATTTATTAAAGCATTCCAGTTAAATGAATTAGGAAGAATAAGAGAAAGAGAAAAAATTATTAAAATTACATTTAGAAGTAAACCTCTTAGAATATGACCCCTTAACCTCTTTTGAATGCTTATAAATGCTTGTTGAATAAGTTTCTTTCCTTTATTTTCATTTCGCAGAACGCTTTTTCCGTTGGCTCGTTTTCCGTGGTTTATTTTAAGACAAAAGATTCGTTTTTGCTCTCCATGTTTTTTTCCCTGTATTTTCCACTTATTGTGTGTTTTTTTAAAGTAAAATAACAATTGTTTGCATAAAAATCAACAGAGCCTATTAATTAAATAAATTTTAGCAACCATAACAGCAAGACGGGGAATAAACGGAAGGGAACTCACAAGAAAAACAAAGTTTATAATAGCGAAATAATAATGCACCGAGTTAAATGAGTTAAAGGACATTAACTCCAAACACAGAAAGGAGAGCAGTTCTTAAAAAACAAGCGCAACAATATTAATTAGAGTGAATCATTAGTAATGGTACACCCAGACGTATGAGCATTAAATTCTAATTAATATTACTCATACGCTTAGGTGTGGCTTTGTACGAGTACATATATGAAATAAAATACCGCTCATTTGCAATTTGAATATCTATTTAAAGCACCATTAATCTTATGTTTGTTGTTGCTTAAATGAGAATAAGTATTAATATCAAGGGAACGGGGGAAGTACTCCTTCCGCCTCAAGTAACATAAAATTTAATTTTTGCTAGGAAGTGGCAGCGTTAGCATATGAGTGTCTATGTTTTATTTACGGTTAGACGTATAAGCATTGAATAGCAATTAATATTATACATACACTGTTGTAAGTTGCTTTTAAGAAGAAATGCATTCATTTTAAATTCAAATATCGATTTAAAATTGTTTGTGAGGACCACAATAAGCGAACAGGCTTCTTTTATGGCAGAAATTCAAGAAGTAAAAAGTCCAACCATAGGAGAAGCCGTAGCAAAGGGAATGGGTGGATAGCTCTAAGGAATTGAAAAGACAATGACAGAGGAAAGAAAGTTAAAGGCGTTGCAAAGGAAGTTGAGTGCGTTACAGAAAGGACCTATTTTGAAAAATATCTGTTTACAAATTATCGTACTGCTTAATATAACAACAAACACCAGCATAAAATAAAATGGTAAACAAGTAAACAAAATACACAAACAACACTACAAAAATAAATGCAAACAAAATACACAAACAACAATAGTGCTTGTAAACAACGATGTTTACTTTTATAGAGATTTCGAGAAGGCGAAGTCACGAACATTCGCCTTCAAGAACATTCATCAGACTGTTTACGTTGCCATATAAAAGGCAAGGCAAAGCTGGCGACGGAGTTAGTAAAAGTTCAGTCAGTCTTGTGTGAAGACGCGTTGTGATTGAAGAGAATAATCGTGGTTTGAAGATCTCCGTTACAAAGATCAGTCAAACAATTGTCTAGTAAAGGGTATAAACAGAGGAATAACAAAAGAAAGCAATTGCTGTTGCATACATAAAGTTGTGAACAGTGGCACACAGAATTGTGCGGATAATAAAAAATTTTAATTAAAACTAAACATAGATTTATTTTTTTTTTATTTGCAATCTACGAGCTCATATTTTAAACGTTTTTAAAAGGTAAAAACGTAACAATATAAAACAGGGTATACTTACTAGCAAGCATGCTATTGGCAATTGAAAAATGTAAAATACGGAGGTATAGACTCTATTAAAGAACAAAACCTAAATACATATTATGGTTTGGAATAATGTGAATATATGTCTGGACATAAGGTACAAAAGTTGAACACACGTTCAAAGTTTGATTACTGAGATTTTGAAAGTTTTAAATTGTTAACTCGATACTTGAAGGATGGATGATTGAATGGATTATTTGTCAAAATATAATTTTTACTGAACAAATAAATTTTAAATGAAATTCAAAATATTTTCATATTTTCAAAAATCATGTTTTCAGAAGCATTTTGATTTTTGTTTTTCAATTTCTCTTCCTAAATCATAATCTTGTTGCAAAACTATTTTTTGAGAAAATTTTCCGATTATTTTTCAAAGTTTATCTCATCAATCTAGATTATCGAATATTAAATTTTTAATTAAGAATCTTTGTTTAACTCTTTTTCTTCCAAAAAATGTTCCAACTTATTTACTTGGAAAATTGCAAATATTTTTGTTTTCTCTACAAAAACAACAAAAACAAAATAAAAAAGAAAAGAGAGGAAAGCAGAAACGATAATAATTTCAAACTCAACTCAATCATTATTCATAAACATCTTTAAATTGTTTTAACTTGTTAGAAAATCTTCAATTTTCTGCTGCTGCTACTGCTGCTAACATTGCCACTACCATTGCTTCTACTACTGCTGCTGATCAGAATACTTTTCTACGAAAAACAGAATATTTGCAACAGAAGAAAATTTATGGCATGAAAAATGGAAAATTTCCTGTTTCTCTTTTTTTTTCTTTTTAACAAAAACAAAAAAAAAAAAACTGTAAAACAAAGAAAAATTTTCTACTAAAAGTTGAAAAGTTTTTCATTAGTTTGCCAGTGTTACTATAACTGTTATCAATATCATGTACACACGTATTGTATTGAATGTACGTACTGCTGTATATTGTAAAATATATGAATTTCTGAATATGTTGCATGCAACATATGAGTGTATATACATACATACATACAGGCGTGTTAATATTTGTTAAATAACTATGAAAATCATTGATATATTGTGTATAACCATCACTATCAGCATGATGTTTTAATTTATGTTCTTTTTTTTTTTTTGGGGGGGTTGAGAAGAGAATATTTCATTGGTTTTTCATTAAAATTAACCACGTGGAAAATTATATTTTTTCCCTATAAAAAAAGTTATATTTTAATGAAAACTATATCACACATACACTGGCGAGCAAAAATGGCTACATAATATTATTTTCCAGCAAGACGGGACCCCAAACATACAGCAAAAATAGTTAAAAAATTGTTGGAGGAGCAAATATTTCAGACGTTGAAATGGCCAGCACAAAGTCCGGATTTAAATACGATCGAGAATTTGTGGGCAATTGCAAAACGAAAATTGGCACAGTATGAAAACCCTCCAAATAACCTTAACGAATTGTGACTAAGAATTGAGACAGAGTGGCAAAGTATAAACAGCGAAACCATCAAAAAACTGGTAGAAAGCTTACCAAAACGCATTAAATCAGTAATAAAGAATAAAGGATTATGGACAAAATACTGAAGTTTTCATTTGAAACGAAACGAGCAAAATTGGATAAATGTTACTAAATAATATTTAAGCTGTATTTTATATTTAAACAGAAATAATATTACTGAAAAGTTTTTGTTTTAATTAGAGGATAGTCTAAATAAATGTTTAACATATGGATTGTTTTTTTTTATTTTATTAAATAAAGTACAAATATAAAGTTTCTATTTTTTTAATATTATGTACCCATTTTTGCTCGCCAGTGTACGTAGGCAAAAAAAATTTGCAAAAAATGTTGTTAGAAAGAAACATTTGTTACGAAAATTAAGAATCTAATTACAGGTGTTTTGCTTTTACATTACTTAACATTAAAATGGTGAGCAAGTAAACAAAAATACAACAACAAACACCAGTATAAAAAAATGGTATGTGAGTGAAGTTCAGTCAGTTTTGTGTGAAGACGCGGTGTGTTTAAAGATAGTAATCGTGGTTTGAAGATTTCTGTTAAAAAGATCTGTCGCACAATTGTCTAGTAATTGTTATTGTTTACGCAAAAGGTGTAAACAAAGGAATAACAAACAAAGCATTTTTGTTATTTACATCGAGTTGTGAACAGTGGCACACAGAATTGTGCTAATAATAAAGAATTTAAAAAAAATAAAAAAATCTGTTGTACATGGTAGTAAAGGACAGAATATCTGTCGAGTATTCCATAGTAGTTCACAGTTCAAATGGCAAATATTTCAAATCGAAGGACACTACAGTTACCCTTAAGCGTGAAGCTAAGGTAGATAGGTAGGTAGGTTGGAGTGGTAGCTTTGGTATCAAAAGCTCACTTAAGCACGTATAGCGGCTCGTTGTGACGTTGCAGGTAAACGAAATTTAGAGTTTGATGGAATTTCTAAATGTAGGTGCATTTTTATACATCTTAATACAAGGCCTTCGGTTTTAGAAAGGTAGGTTGTAGGTTTAAACAAAAAAAAATAGAAAGAACGGCATGTGATTTTAGCCTAAAACCTCAATATTTACAATTTTGTTTATAGCAGTACAAAGGGTAGGAAGTTTAAGGGCTATAGAAGACATTTCCTAGCAGCAAGAAGTGTAAACGATCTTAGCACCTTAGTTTCTTAAGAGCTATGTAATCAAACTTACTTCTTAAGCGGTTTGAAAACTATTAAGTAGGAGTTTAGTAAAACAAACAAACTTCAACGTATTTAAAACTGTTTCTTAAGTCTTAAGATTCTTAATGGATTCCCAGAATTTTGCATTTAAATTTTAAAATCTCAAATAACTCTCACCTATACTGTTCCACATTTATTCTTTCTGTTCGTGTTGTTGTTATTGTACTCATTTAATTAAATTCCAATTTTTTTTGATAGCATAAAATAAGGCAAATACCGAGGAATAAAAAACAGAAACAGTAGAATGGAATTTTAATAGGGAAAGAAAAGAAAAAAAAGAAGAGAATGATTTTATTTTTATTATTTGTGGTTTATTTGTTTGACTCTAAAAAAATACACACATATACACATACACACAACAGAGAAGGTGATGTAAATGCAGAGAAAAGTGATTATTTTTTTACCTGCAACCAACATTATACTCTAGTTTGCCGGGAAACAAATAAAAAACCGGAGGAAAAAAATTAATCAAATAAACAGTGAAAGCTAGAATGTACTGATGGGCTTGGTCATCGGTATTTACAATATTTTTACTCTTTTTCTTGTGGTTACAAGTCACTATGGTATTTTGCTGAGTAATATCATATCTATTCACAGAGATGACGAATTTGAAACCTCATGGTATTATTCTCTGGCAAGTTTTCCAATATGGAAGCAAAACTGAAAGATCTGGAAAGACCAGATGAATACAATACAGCATATAAATGCATAATTGGTCATTAATACTCTTCAGACAGGATTACGACCTAGCTTCTCAAAACACCACTTATGTATATTGTGTGTCCGAACGACAGATTTTTTGGGAAACTTTTCATGGCAATTTTATTTAGTCTCGGAGTTTTTGCCAGAAATCTGCTGAGAGGAAGTCGCCGAAGAAATATTTTTTCATATTTTCGTTTTGATGTCTGATCTAGGGTTTAAACCGAGGCCTCACGTCTAATAAGCCAACACACTACCTACTAGACTACGGCGACTACAAATAGCTTCTGTTATTAGTCAGTATGGTGACAGCGAATTGTGTCAAAGGAAGGGATGCTCAACAAAATGTGAATGACATTCAGGTGATTACAACCAGTGATGAGGAGAGAAGCTTATTTAGCATGTATACGATGTCTACTGTAAGTACGGAACAGTTTCAGGTGTGATTAATCACTCAATTAGCAATTATGAATTATGTATCGTTACGTTTTTACCTTTTAAACACGTTTAAAATATGAGCTCGTAGATTGCAAATAAAATAATAAATATAATAAACTTTATAATTCGCACAATTCTGTGTGCCACTGTTCACAACTTGATGTAAACAACAACAATTGCTTTTTTTTTGTTATTCCTCTGTTTACACCCTTTGCATAAATAATAACAGTCACTAAACAATTATTCGACAGATCTCTGTAACGGAGATCTTCAAACCACGATTGCTCTCTTCAAACGCACACAAGACTGACTAAACTTTTACTGACTCACTCGCCTGCCTTGCCTTTTATATGGCAGGGTAAACAGTCTGATGAATATTCTTGATGGCGAATGTTCGTGACTTATCTTTCTCGAAGTCTCTATAAATGTAAACATCGTTGTTTACGATCATTATTGTTGTTTGTGTATTTTGTTTACATTTATTATTGTAGTGTTGTTTTGTTTACTTGTTTACCATTTTTTATGCTGGTGTTTGTTGTTATATTAAGCAGTACGATAATTTGTAAACAGGTTTGTTTACTTGCATTGTTTTGTTTTTGTAGCTTTTGTTTATAATTTTAATGTTAAGCGATATAAAAGCAAAACAACAGTATCTAGATTTTTCATTTTCGTAACAGTATTATCATTAAAAGAAGCCTAGCGGAGTTGTTGACGCAAACTTTGACTTACTCTAACATGAAGGCGACAAGTACAAGTTGAACTAATGTAACATGTGATTTAATAGATACATTTGTATGTCCATGTTTGTTAGGTTACACTGTCTATATTCATGTATGCGTTCATATGTATTAACACACTGTGTATATAATATTCTATTTGTTCTATTCCATACATACATATTCCTATTAACACATATACAAACACAATCTAATAATAACATACATATGAGTATAATAGTACTCACGTATGTGGTTAAGAATTAGTCAAACGTAAAAATCACTTTAAATTAAATTGAATTCTCTGTCTGTGTTTGTAACATTATTTTGTTTTGTTTAGTTTTCTTTACATTTTGTTATTGTTGTTGTTAATGTTAATGTTTTTTGTTTATTCATTCATTTTGATGGATTTTCTTTCTCTTTTATTTGTCTGCCTCTTCTTTACACACTCTAACTCTCTATTAAACACATACACAGACTTGTATTTGTGTGTTTTAGTTTTAACAAAAGGCATATAAATAACATACTCTCTACTGTAAAACAAGCAAACATACACAGAGGAAGGAAATTACACATACACATAAAAAGGTAAAGCATACCATAGGGGGGTATATTTTATTAATCAGTTTTTAGTATGATTTAAGGCATCATTTTCTGTTTCTCTTCGTTTTTGTTAATTAAAAGTCGAGTTGTTTTTAGAATAAAAATTTTTAATACTAAAATCCAGAAACCACCTTAAATGAGTTTTAAAAATGAGTTTTAAAACTTTCCAGTTTCCTTGGCAATTTCATAGCTTTTTTTTAATGATTTTGCAGAAAATTATTGAATCTTTATGGCTAAAGAAACTCTATTTCAGAATGTTTATATAAAAAAACAAGCAGCATTAGAAAATTAAATCGAGCAATTTCGGAAAATGGATTGCGTGTTGTAACGGGTTATCCATTTCGTGGTTTCAAAAGTAAACGTAAATAAAACACATATAAAATATTTTTTTCATGATATTTCTTTTTTATTGTAAAGTTTGAACGTTGACATTATGTGTGAAACACTATATCATTTAAATGACCTCCACCCGAAGTATTGCAAGCATTGATTCTTTTGAGGTAATTTTCGACCACTTTTTGACACATATTGGGCGGTATCTCAGCCATAACTTGGCGAATGTTGGTTTTTAAGTGCTCAAGAGTTGAAGGTTTATCTGCATAAACACGGTCTTTCGCATAGCCCCACAAAAAAGGTTTGATGGTGTCAAATCGCATGATCTTGGTGGCCAGTTGATATCGCCACGACGAGAAATTACGCGGCCAGGAAATGTCTCTTGCAATAAGGCCATATTCGCTCGAGTTGTGTGGCATGTGGCACCGTCTTGTTGAAACCACATATTCTCCAAGTCGTATTCTTCAATAGCAGGCAAAAAAAAAGTCGGTTATCATATGACCATAACGCTCCGAATTGACGGTGACAGTCGGTCCATCGTCGTTTTCGAACAAGTAAGGTCCAATCACACCTTCAGACCAAAGAGCGCACCAAACAGTGACTTTTTCTGGATGTAATGGCCTCTCTTCAATTACTTGAGGATTCTCAGAACCTCAAATACGACAATTTTGTTTATTAACATACCCACCGAGTGTGAAATGTGCTTCATCGCTGAAGAAAATTTTGTTCGAAAAATTGCCGATACGCACGATACGTGGCTGTGGCAGAATCACCATTTTTGTAGTAGGTTTTGATAATTTTTATGTGTTGTGTGATAGTTAAGCGATCCATTTTCGTCAATGTCAGACTTTCAACTGAAAAGAAAAAAATTGGTTTCACAACTTAGCTTGACAGATGTCGCATTCCAGTCCCATACTTTTGAAACCACGAAATGGATAGCCCTTTATATTTATATAAGATCATGACTGTTTGCTTTTAATGCTGTCTTAAGCAGTCCATTTTTTCTTTGCACGGGTCTGTTTCAATTTGATGGCAGTTTAATTTCAGTTTCAGCTAATGTTTGGCTGTTTACACCAACTGATCGCTCAGTCACAGGGATGTATTTGGCGTCAATTAACGCAACGGATTAAATAAAATTGATCGCAGTAGGCCGATACATTGCAATACCATGAATTAGTGCTGAAAAATTCAGTACTTTTGTACTTTTTTCGGTACTTTTTCATTTCAAAAATACCGCAGTACACCCTCAACGCTTTCAGTACTTTTTTATTGTTACATATTTTATATCTTGCGGTGTTCAACTGTTAATGCATTTGCAACATGTTCAACGTAATGCTAAAGGTAGAATTAGGCTTTAGCCCTGGTTAGCCAAACGTCCACGGAACGTACGTTCATTTTTAGAATACGGTTCGACAAGCGAACCGTAATGTAATTTCGATAAGCATTTGCATTGCTTTTCATATGTTAAAAATGAACGTATGTTACATTACGTTCCATCGATGTTTGACTAAACGGGGCTTTTAAGTTTTGTTACATTCCGAATGAGCTATTTTTGTTTTGTATGTGAGGAACACGAATAAGTCGTTAGTTTTTCTGTTCCTTGCCGTATGTGAAATAAAATGAAATATGAAAAAATATTTCTCCGGCGACTTCCGTCTGGCGAAACTTCTGAGAGTAAATAAAAAGCGGTGGGAGAAGCTAGGTCGTTATCCTGTCTGAAGGGTTATGATGACCAATTATGTATGTATGTGTATATTTTTTTGTAAATTTGTACAATTTGATGCAAAAAAGTACTCTTTCAGTTGTAGTACAGTACCATTTCTAAATTTCAGTTTTGCAACACTGCCATGAATGCATATCACTTTTCCTCTGCAGCTGCTCATTTTTGCCTCACGCTCAAGCAATAGTGTTGAGTAATGTAAGCACAAAACTGTCAAAGCCATTTATTGGAAAACTAAAGAATATCTTTTTATTACACCTTATACACAAACAACACAAAAAAATTCTCTCCATTTTAAATAGCCTTTAAAAGACTCCAGTAAAATCCTTTCGTTTCCATGAATTTTTTCATGCTCAATTTGAGTTTTTCTTCTCAGGGTTTAGAATTTAATTTTCACACCCAGCTCTTTAGCATTCACCTCGGCATTCTTTTAAAGCAATAAAGAGAATTATAATATAGTATTTTAGAGAAGGAACCCCCCTGTATCCCTATGCCCCGTTATAGACTTCAAGATGCTTTGGAAGCATAATTCCTTGCCATGCACTTGGTTTATGCAGCTGTTGGTTCTTATTTTTTTACGCTGTGCTGTGCAAGCAACGTAAGAATTTTCATATTTCAACGCATACCAAACAATTTATTGCAACACAATGAAGCAGCAAAAGTTTATAGTATTTGTGGGACACACACACACACACACTCACCTAAACAGTTAGACATGCCACAGCTTTAATTCATAAGTAAGCAAAAACGTTAGGATGAATGGAGAACGGGAAGTTAAGTAAAGTAGCAGCAGTTAAGGAAATATTTCTTGGAAAAAACAAAAACACTGGCACCCCAAGATTTTTTATTTAAGAGAACAACATGAAGTGAGCAGTAGGTACAGTGAAACGAGAAAGGGGGAAAAAAGGAAAAAACTGACTTAAATAAAAACTCCACAAAAAGCATAGATTTTATATAGTAAGGCGGATCCATTTGATAACCTGAGGAACTCTACCGACTCGCAAAGACGCTCAAACCTTTGTAGTTCTTGGTGTTTGTTCTCTTTGGGTACTTATCCATTCTGAGGAACTAAGTGAAGTGAACTATATTTCGTCTTAACTTCATCTTTTACACAAGAACTCTAAGCAGGAAAGACTGGTCCTTCCAAGTAGTCAGAGAGACCTGTGGATTTATAGAACACCAGTGATCCTGTGCAGCTCATATATATTTTAGAAAGAAATATCTGAGTGCTTATCAAACACAAGGCAGTCAGTAATCCCTACTGACAACGAACAGCATAAAATGGTTTGCAAAGGCAACATTCATCAGGAATGAATTGTTCGAATAATCCAATCAATAATCAACGTGATTGCAGAAATAAAAACGATGTAAATGAAGGTAGATTTGACATACTTTTAAAAGCCCTGTGATACTAACCATAACCAAAGTACTAATTAGAATCCTCAAGGTGATATAAAAGGGGACCGTAGAATATAAATTGAAATTGAATTGGCTGAAAAGGGTAAAAGCTCAAGCGAAGAGATAGACCTGGCACATGGTATGTTTTAAATATTTATAGATGTTCGATGCTCCCTTAGATCGTAAAAAAGCTCAAAATTAATAACAAAGCCCTGCATGGGTTTTGCAAATAAGATGGTTTCAGGTGTTTACGAAGGCATTTGAATCTGGGTTCAAAAACTTTTCATCACGTCAGGTTTTTGAGAAAAAGGGGGCTGAAACCCCTAAAAATAGCGTTTTTGGCCATTTTTGAAGAATTGTAGAGCTAAGCACTGACGTGCTAGAACCATCGCTATTATCAGAAATTGACAATTGATCTTTGCTCTTTAAAATGAGACCAAAGCTAAATTGTTTGTATGTGCCCTTAAAGTACGGGGTGGGTTTATGTCAAGGGGTGCAAGAGAAAAAGGAACACATGACGGATGTCCTTAAAAATTAATCAGATTTACTTGAAAATTGTTACTCTGAGGTCGCAGATTACAGATCTTCATTCAGATTTAAAAAATTCAAAATGGCGGATCCAATATGGCGGTCGAGGTTTATAAAAATTAATCAGATTTACTAGACCGCCATATTGCATCCGCTATTTTGAATTTTTTAAATCTGATTCGTGATCACACACAAAATGCCTTCGGAAACACATCTTATTTGCACAAAAAAAAAAAAAAAAATCCAAATTTGCAGGGCTGTGTAATTTTAAGAACATAATCTTGCGAAGTCGTCGTCGTTGTCTAGTAGGTTGTGTATTGGCTTATTAGAAGTGAGCCCATGGTTTAAAACCCAGCTCACACATTTCCAAAAAAACGAAATATGAAAAATCATTCCTTTGGCAACTTCTTCTCAGCAGTTTTCTGGTAAAAACTTGGAGCTCAAATAAAAAAAATTCTTAAAAACTAACGTTCAAAGTCAACTTTAAACTGTAGGTTCTGCCCTTCATTGATAAAATTAACACACACAACATGGGTGATCAATTATATATGTATATATGTAAGGGTAAGCTCTCAAATCCAACTGATTGTCTATAACATATGTGGCTATTAAATAGACTTTGCAGTCTGGTTAACACTCAAGTCAAAATTGCAGACAAACTATAACAAATGTCAGCATATGAACTGACTTTTAAAAACAATTTCTTAAAAAGTATAACATTTGCAGAGTATAACTGTCAACCAACCAAAACCCAGTGACACAATTACCCCTTCAAACCAAATGAAGCTTCACAATCATTTATTATTTTCACTCAACACACAATACTCATGTCTAAGGTTTCTTTAGGGGAAACAACATTAAGTTCTTGACCGCATGAAAAATAATTTTTCAACTTGAAATATTTAAACTTTTTAAACTGCTTCATATATACTCTGTATATTTACTTAAATATTACCAATCCTATGAATTAAAAATATATGAAATTTTAATTTACGAAAAAGTATTGTTAAATTGCTTTAAGAAATGGATTCTTCAAAAATCCTCCCAGCATTTATTGTTGTAGCACAGCCTTGCCTTAAAAAAAAACTCCTTTAAAACACTGTATTTGGTAAAGGAAGAAATTTTAATTTTTAAACATAAAATAGTAAACGAGCATAAGTATCTATAAACAATATTCATTTACAACAACAACAGTAACAACAACAATATGAAACCTATTATAAAAACAAAATCAACATGAAAGGAAAAAATATAACCTATAACGCAACTATAATATTGTATAACTTTGTAATACAACGACTAACATTACAATTTATTACCATGATTATTTACAAATGCTTGTATATGTACCCTCACACTCACTCGCCTTCTCTCTTTGTATAGAAAAACACGTAAACAACTAACAACAATTGCGCACACATATACATACACATACATATACATATACATGTATATACACTTGCATAAATAGAAAGTTTGAAAAGGAAAATGGCAGCATATTAAAATTAACAATAATTTATGGTTTTTCATAATTTTCAATATCAAACAAACAAATTACAAAGAAAATACAAAAAAAAACTTTGGGAAAAAAATAAAAAATTGATTGAAATACGAAGAGAGAGAGAGAGAGAGAGAGAGCGAAAAAAAAACTATAGTACTGTGTACATAATTTAAATAAAGCTTCGCTCATATATTAATAACGTTGATAAAACTCTCATGGAAATGGAATGGGGAGTAAAGGGAGTGTAGAAAACACTTTATGTACGGCAGTACAGTAGCGGTATTGTATTCGAAACATTTAAGCCATGGTCATGAATATGAATAAAACTTTAATAAACCTTTTAAATGCAATGATCTTTTAAATAAAAATATTTATGAGCACTCTTACACACACATAGATTGCCCACATGGGCAAATACACAGTAGCTTGGCTAGTAAGCACCCAAAAAAAAAAATGCACTGTCGGTACAAAGGAAAAGTCATGCATACAGATGTATTTTTAAGTTGAAGACTTTTGTATGGATAATAAATAAAACGAGGGTAGAACAAAAAGAATAAGGGCAGAATTTTAAGAAAAATATTGTTACGAAAATGAAGAATCTAGATACTGGTGTTTTGCTTTTACACCGCTTAACATTAAAATTATAAACAAAAGCTACAAAATCAAAACAATGCAAGTAAACAATCCTGTTTACAAATTATCGGACTGCTTAATATGACAACAAACACCAGCATAAAAAAATGGTAAACAAGTAAACAAAAATATACCAACAACACTACAATACGATTAATAAATGTAAAAAACGATGTTTATATTTATAGAGATTTCGAGAATGGGAAGCCACGAACATCCGCCTTCAAGAACATTCATCAGACTGTTTATCCTGCCATATAAAAGGCAAGGCAAAGCAGCAGAGTGAGTTAGTGAAGTTCAGTCAGTCTTGTGTGAAGACGCGGTGTGTTTGAAGAGAGTAATCGTGGTTTAAAGATCTGTCGTATAATTGCTTAGTGATTGTTGTTGTTTATGCAAAGGGTGGAAACAGAGGAATAACAAAGAAAAGCAATTGTTGTCGTTTAATGATCTGTCGATAAATGATCTTGTGGACCAAGAAGCTATTTTATTTAACAGATTTGATACAAAGGCCTCCTTTTTATAAATATTTTTGAAGGGAATTTAATTTTAATTCATTCCGATTCAACTCTCGTTCTCTTGTTAACGTAATAAAATCCTTTGTTAATAGTTTTTCTCCTGTTTTTTTTTTTGTTTTTGGTTTTCTCCAAAGAGTCTATTTGTTGCCTTTTTAATATGCCAGCGTATTTTTCATTATTAAATCCTCAATGTATGCAATGAATAAATGCACTTCCTGTTTTATTTTCTCTCTCATTTTCATACCAAAAAAATATTAATACTCTTACACATACATACATAAATGCTTACTAAAGCACACATACGTTGGCTTACTCAGATACACTGCCGCATATAAGGCTTGTAAGTTTTCTGCTGCTACACGTATTGGTATGTGAATGACGTTGCAAGTGAAAGAGAATGTGTTGTTGTGGCATGTGTATGCCTGGCTTTAACAATGTTAAATGAGAATGTGTAAGGGCGGGGGGGATACGTTGGGCTATTTAATAATATGACTTGGTTGTTGGTATTCTTTATGGTCATTGCTTAATGCAACGGCTATAAAAGCCACCAAAAACAACAACAATGTTGCAACAACAATAGCCAAAAAACGAAGAAAGGAAAGGAAAGCAGTAGTTCCACATAATAATGACGGGCCAAATGAGACGAACGTATTCATTAAGCCAAAATGTTATTACGTTTTTAAAAATTTTAAATATTTATAAAGCAACTGTCATATATATATATACTCGTACTTTATGTACAGGTGTACTATGTAGTCCAAAATCATCATGTGATGATGATGATTATGGTCGACATCATCAGTGACTACAATAATAGTGCTACTGCTATGGCAGTGTAGGGAGGTGGTAGCAGGTGGGCAGGGTATAAATGTATTAAAAATATGCTGGCCCGTATCCTTGTCAGTAATTTGTTATTCAAATTTCTTTTTGTAACATTCACTTGCTTCTGTTGTCGTTTCTTTTTTGTCTGTTTTCTGCTCAAACATTTACAATTACAGTGGCAATGGAAAGACAGAGAGAGAGAGAGAGAAAGGGAGATAAAAAAGTGGAGAAAACCTACACATCTACTCAATACAATTCAAAGATTTTATTTTCGTTTTCATTCATTCTACTCTTTTTTTTCCCCAAAAGAGGACTTATTTCAACTACTTGCTGCATTTGCATATCGCATGATATGAGTATTTCAGCAGAGAAAATTTTTTTCTTTTTTCTGTTCAACATCATGTCTTTCAACATGTTACAACATGACTGAAATACATACAAACGCACTCACAACACACGGTACACACAATCAAAGGTCATTTGCCAGTGTAAGAGAAAATTAAATCATTTCATTTAAATACATGAATAATGAATTTGTTAAAAAGAAACCCCCCAACGAAATGATGCAGATGTGAAATGTCAGGGATGGGATTGTTGCATTATAATTGCTTGATTAAGTTAAACGCATCAAAAATGGTGGCGTTAATAATGTATTGAAATGAATTTAAAGAAATCTAAAGTTTGATTTATGAAATCTTTAAAAAAGGTCTACAAAAGTAATAAGACGCGCTAATAACAAAAAGTGCTTTTAAAGAGATTTCATTACTCTTTTCTTAATTAAGAAGAATCAATAAATACTTAAAAAACAAGTAAATAAATAGGGGAAAAATATAAATACGGATAAGATAGTCGATCTGGCAAGGCTGTCAGCAACGATCAGCAATGAATCGTTTTTTCGCTACTTATAAGCTCTCATATAATTTTGAATATAAGTGAGTCAACAATATAGAAATTTAACTATGTACTCTGATTCATTCGTACTCACTACAATGTTCAATTCAACGTACAGGTTGCAATGAGTATGCGTACGACGTTGACATCAAACTCATAACATTCGAATATGTTTGATTCATAAGTCTACTCATATAGATTCATAACTTTAGAAAAATACTTATCGGGTCCGCCATTTAACGTTTTTTTTCAACTAGTGCTTATTTCGTGAATGGTAACACTTAGCTCATGTCTGATTCGACAGATAATTAGTTTTATCCTTCCGCTGAACGAATATGGTTTTGTATAAGCTTGAACAACGATGGGAAATATTGCGACATTACTTTGAAAATCATGGTAATGTTGCAGAATGTGTGCGAAAATTGCTTACGGATTTTGGAAGAAGAGAAGCACCTTCAGCTCCGTATGTTCGTTATCTTGTGAAAAAAGTGAAAGAAACTGGCATCCTCATCGATAAACCAAAGCGTGAAAAGCCAAAAACAGTGCGTACACCCGAGAATATTGCTGCTCTGGCAGAAAGTGTGCGTGAAGCGCCATCAACATCAATTCACCGTCGTTTTCAACAATTGAACATTTCGGAGACATCATTGAGACGAATTTTGCATAAAGACCTTGGTATGACGCCATTCAAAGTCCAATTGGTTTAGGAGTTGAAGCCAATTGAATTATGCGTTTCCGCTTCGTTAAGTGGGTTGCGATCGACTTACAGAAGATGCCGATTTTGGCAAAAAAAATCATCTTTTCAGGTGAAGCTCATTTTGATCTTGACGGGTATGTAAACAAGCAAAATTGTCGCATTTGGGGCACAGAAAACCCGCACGCATACATTGAAAAGCCGACGCACCCAAAACGAGTCACTGTTTGGTGCGGATTTTGGTCCAGAGGCATAATTGGGCCATTTTTCTACGAAAATCAGCAAGGAGTGGTCGTTACAGTCAATGGCGATCGTTATCGGACCATGTTGAACGAATTTTTGTTCACAAAAATTGAAGAGGAGGATATTGGCAACATTTGGTTTCAACAGGACGGCGCTACGTGCCACACAGCCGACACTCGATGTTTTGCGCCCTGTTTTTGAAGATCGCATTATCAGCCGCAGAGCTGATGTCGTTTGTCCATCTCGGAGCTGCGATTTGACACCGTTGGACTATTATTTGTGGGGTGCCGTCAAAGATAAGTGTTACGCCGACAAGCCAGATACAATTGACGCTTTAAAGGACAATATTCGTGAAGCCAGTGGTGACCGATCGTGTAGGCTACTGCATGGCCAGCCGAGGCAGCCATTTGAATGAAATTATTTTCCATTATTAACCGGAAGGATTGTACTTTCAAATAAAAAAAGAAATTTGAGAAAATATTCAATAGTTTTTTTAAAAGCATTTTCAGAAAAAAAAGTTATTTGGCGGACCCTTTATAATAATTATAAATGATTCGAGTGACTCGACTTTTTGAATACTCATTGCTGATCTCTGCTAAATATTTTCTATCGATACCTCAGATTTATTTGATAAAAGAATTGTCATTTAATATGGAACGTTTAACAACTGAAGAACTCGTAAAAATGTATAAAACTTACTACAGAAGAGATAATTTCAACGTGGCTACTTTTCAAGCAATACAAGGTGATTATGATGGTCAGGAATTGAAAAGTTTATAAAGGTAGGAGCGTTTTACAGGTGTAATTAGACCTATGCATCATCACACAGTATGTACTGCTAAAGATGTCGCTTCTGTTTGAGAAAGTACTGACGGACTATTCGAATTTTTTTGATTTCATCTAACGGCTGATTATGTTGTATTTTACATTTGGATTCGCACCTCCCTCCATGCAACACAGTTGAAGATTTTAATCTGAACGATATGTGGTTTCAACAAGACGGTGCCATGAAACATTTCTGACGT
Organism: Sarcophaga caerulescens; assembly: GCA_927399465.1. Classification (NCBI taxonomy): domain Eukaryota; kingdom Metazoa; phylum Arthropoda; class Insecta; order Diptera; family Sarcophagidae; genus Sarcophaga; species Sarcophaga caerulescens. Next base: position 87,806,822 of record OV656868.1, read on the forward strand.
GTAAATCACTTGAATTGGCCTACATTCTGGCAGCTTATTTTCTATTGTTTATACTCTGCTAATGCTAAGTTCCTAAACAAAGGAACAGGTTGTAATAGTGGTAGGTGTGATGTCATTTACCAGTTTTTAAGGTCCACTGAGATCGCTTACTTTTGAAGCCACCGTACTAAACCCCTCCGCCCAAAAAGTAATAAATGCCACCTTTCTTGTACTTGGGAATTATACGTCAAGCCATATAATTTTCGCATTGCCCTCTGATTTCTTTTTCTCTTCGTTCGTTAATTTCTTTCAGTGTAGCTTTGTTGTTAATAAAGAATTTTTCTTCTACGAGTATTTCTATTTATTTTGTTGTTATTTGAAAGACTCAAAAGTCAAAATACAAAATAATTAATCAATAACAGCACAGAAGAAATACTCTCTCTCTCTCTCTCTAACGCACACAGCCACACACACGTAACCAAATACAAAAGTATAGCATGTTTTAAGGCTGTTTATTTAAGAAAATTAATTGGTTTCTCTCACTCCATATCTTTTTGTTACAATTGTTTGTGTATGAGAGTGAGAGAGTGTATATGTGTGTTCTTTTTTCGAATAGAAATCAATTAAAATGTTATATTTTCTTATCAATACATTTGAACAAACACTCAAACACACATTTATAATATATTTACGCACAAAATCATATTGAAATAGAAAATCTATTAAATTTACAAAACACAACAGAACACAACCAAGAACACTGAGTCATGCAGCTGGCTGTCTGCTTTTGACTTGACAAACACAATACAATACAACGCAACACAACACTATTTTATTAAATTACAATCGAAGCTAAAAAGCTGCAAATGCTGCAAATGAAAGCAATTGTTTAAGCAGTTATGGCAGTCATGGCAGTAGTATGAGCAAGAGAATTATGCTGAAAACACATTCTATTTCTCTCAGTGTAGTTTGTGTTGCCAAACAAGTAGTTGATGCTGCTACAATTTGTCTGAAGACTAATTAGTCTTCATTTTTCGGTGACAAATGAAAATAAATATAAAAATCAAGTGATTATTTCTGTGTCTGTTTCTGTTTGCAATGTAATACTTTGTTGCCAAGGTTTTTATAATGCCTCAGCTCTTCAGCTTCTCCCAAACAATAGCAAAGAGAATAAGAATTCGTAAACAATAGTTAACAGGGTCGAAAAACCCACAAAAACCATAAAATTAAGAAAAAAACAGAAAAAAAAACAGCAGAAGACAAAATAAAAACCTCAAAAAAATTGTTTATGTCAAGCAAAAATAGAACGACAAAGAATTTATAAAGAGCTTAAAATAAAAACAAAAATAACAACATAAACAACAAGAAATAAGTAAAATTATAAACAAAATAATTATAATGATATGGTGTATACACTGCGAAGCAAAAATAAGAAAATAAAAAAAAAAATACAATCAAAAATAAATGGCAGAAGCCTAAAGGAATGGAAACAAAGAAAAATGGTATGATAGGCATAAGAATATAATGCGTTATTCGTATCCCGTATTCCCATATCCTGTCCTTTACGATGTATTGCGTGAGCAGTGCATGATATATATTTGACGTACACCTTTATGCTGTCTTGTTGCCCTCTGTTCTTTAATCTTTAGAATCACTTACTTACTTAATTGGCTACAACAACCCAATTAACGGGTTTCGACCTGCCGTAACACATTCTTCCAGGCGCCTCGGCTTCTTGCGCGCCTACGCCAGTTGTCACACCAATCGATGACAGGGCTTCCTCGATTTGATCCTTCAAACGGATACAAGGTCGTCCCCTTCGCCGACTTCCGCAGATCCCCGCATCAAATACCTGTCTTGCCGGAACATCCTCCTCCATTCGAACGACATGGCCGAGCCAGCGCGGCCACTGGATGTTAATACGCTGCACAACGTCTATGTGGTTGAGGAGCTCATACAGCTCACTGTTGGATCGGATGCAGAAATCATCGCTAAATCGCACTGGAGCGAAGATCTTACGTAGGACTGTTTTTTCTCGAATGCTCTCAAGGCTTCTGCATCAGTGCTTAATAGTGTCCATTTCTCTGCGCCATAAAGAAGCACGTAGAGTATGAGCGTCTTGTAGACTATTAGTTTTGTCATACGAGAGAGGTCTCTGCTACTCAATTGATAGTATAGTTGTGTAACCGTCAACATTAGTCTCCTGAGTTATTAGCTGTGTATTGTTAATTTAGGACCCAGTGATAGTTCTACATATTTTTTCGAGTTTTTAGTTTGTCAAAAACTTTATCCAGATGTTGCAAAATGGCGAATCCTGAGTTTACATTAAGTGCAATAGATTTGGATTACACTGAGTTCAGCAAATTAGCACATACTTACACTTTCTGCTCTACAGTCGTAATTAAACGACATACTTGCTATTGCTCCATTGAAAATCTACTTCGGGCAGTGTTTCTAACTTTCGTTTATGGTAAATATTTTCCTGTATCCCTCCTATCTACTCATAAATTTAGTTTTAATATTCAAACACAAAATAACCTGTTTTTAATGCTTTCATTCCTTTACTTCACTGTTTAATTTATTCACAAACTGGATCATTTAATAAAAACCTCAAGAATATAAAAAGAGAAAAAGAAAAAAAGATCCTTATTTTACTCTGATTTATTTTCTTTTGTTAAATAGATGTTATTAATTAAAAATAATAAAAAAATGAAAAAAAAAATAAAAAAAAAAGAATGAAAACGAAATATTTTATGAAAATCTAGCCAAGTAAAGTAAATTTCTATTATGAGATGGTCTCTCCTCTCCTATAGAATAAAATGAAATTGTAACACAAATTACTATCGTTTAAACGAATCTTATGGAAATAAATTGCTGGATACGCTTGCTACGTGTTCTGAACACAATTTCGTGTCGATTTTCTGCCACGTCTGTCGGTTTTTTGTTTTTTACTTTTTTTTTTTTTTATTAATTTTCTTAATAATTTTTCATTTTAATGGCCTCACCATTATAATGAATTATGTTTACAGAAATAAATTTTCTTCTCTCGTATACGTATCGTATCGTACGTTTATGCATTTAATTTCTGGAAAATAATTTCATGGAGATTTTATAAAAAAAAAAAAAAAATGAAAATTTTTAAATAAGAATTCATTGGCAATCTGTGGTCCAAATGGCTTGATAGGAGTCAGTAGCTAGAAAGCCAATCAATGTGTTAAGTTTAATCTCCAATTTATTGGATTTAAAAATTCTTTATTCAATTTTTAAATTCTTTTTTCATTTTTTAAGAGTTCAAATCGCTTGACATCTTGACTACTTGAGAAACTATTGAAAATTTTTGTTTGTTTGTAGTTGTCTTGGTTTTAAATGTATTTCAATTCCTTGTGAGTTTAAAACACTAGATGTGTGTGAGTATCTTTGAGTTGCATAAGTATTTGAAAGCTTAAAAGCCGTGAACTTTTCTCTTTTACAAACGTTAGCATATTCAAATATATTTGAAAATATTTCTCTTATGAATACACATACTTATGCATTCAATACTTGAAATCTATACTTGAGAAGGCATTAAATTGGAACGAGAATTTATATGTAGATTGGAGTATGGTATACAGTAGGGACTGCTTCGAATAAGGACGCCTTAGAAATATTTCTATAAAACACTATTGTCTTGGCATACCTTAAAGGTTTGTCAGACCTATACTCCATTCGTATTGGAAATATATAGAAGAACACTTTATGATATTGTTAAGTTTAAATATGAGCTCGTAGATTGGAAATAAAATAAAAATAAATCTGTGTTTAGTTTCAATTAAAATTCTTTATTATTCGCACAATTCTGTGTGCCACTGTTCACAACTTGATGTAAACAACAACAATTGCTTTTCTTTGTTATTCCTCTGTTTATATCCTTCGCATAAACAATAACAATTACTAGACAATTATTCGACAGATCTTTGTAACGGAGATCTTCAAACCACGATTACACTCTTCAAACGCACCGCGTCTTCACACAAGACTGACTGAACTTTTACTGACCCAGTAACTGGTGGTTTACTTGTTTATTATTTTTTTGCGGGGTTTTATTGTTATATTACGCAGTGTGATAATTTGTAAACAATTTCATTGTTTTTGCTTTTGTAGCTTTTGTTTATAATTTTAATGTTAAGCGATGTAAAAGCAAAAACACCAGTGTGAGGTTGAGCGGGGAAATAAAATAAAATATTGTCGAGAATAATAAAAAAATAAATCGATTAGATTATTTAATATTTATTTAAGTACATACAAATGTACCTTACGATTCGGGGGTGGATTTGACAGTAATATCTCTTTACTTTTACTTTATAACACTTCTGTCATATAATTAAACAATTCACAATCAGACAACCACACGGTTGTACAAAATCTTAAGTTAAGCTTAAAGTTAAGGTGGCCAGCGTGAACATCCCGCCCCCTTGCAACAGTGCAACAAGCGGACCGAGAAGTCACCTGGCCAGAGATCAATAGAGTTTACAGTTCAGGGTAATTCATATATACATATATAATTCATAGTAATTCATAGTAAAAAAAAGAAAAAATAAAGAAATAGATAAAAATAATTCAAAGGGAGTACTAATAAGAAAAGAGGACTATTTGCCTAGCACGTTTATGACGATGGTGGGCCCCGCTGTCGCATTAGAAACAGCCACGACAGTCCCTTTACTGGTGGGAGGCTGATCTGCACACGCGCACTTTCTCTTGAGAGCCTGGTTGTGGGTTGCGCTCTTGTTTTGCGTTCGGTGTGAGTAGGTTCCTTCTGGTTGCCAGCTTCTTCCGAGGTGTTTGTCTCTTAGGCGTTTGACAATTTGCCTACGGGGTATTATGCTATCTGGAATTAAACGACAAACACGCAACAGGGAGAAAAACAAGAGAACGAATTAGTTTTGCTCTTAGTAAGGAAGCAGCACGAGCTTCTCAATTGGCAATATTAGAACGCCATTGGCAGTTCGAATTTCGCCACTCGCACTTCTAATCAGGGGATATCTAGATTTTTCATTTTCGCAACAATATCCGCAGTTGATGTTTATTATTTATTTCAGTATATAATCAAACAGTCAAGAGCAAAATTTTATCTCTGAAGAGAGGAGAGAAATGAAGGAAAAGGAAGCAGATAATTATTTTGCAAAAGTGTGCTCCAGTAGTATAGAACAAAAGTTTAATTATCTCTGTGTATGTCTGCACTTCACATTATCAATGTGAAATGCTTTCCATAATAAAAAGTGTATGTAAAATAACTGAAGCTGTTCTAGTATATCCTGTGTATACATAGCTTTTTTGTCATTGTATTCTATTGTTTAATTATTTTCATTTTTTTTTTAATTTTGCTTAGACATGGCTTTTATTTCTGTTACTGTCACTTGATGCCAAATTTGAAATAACTTTTTATGCTTGACAAATGCACACATAATTTTAATTACTTCTATATGTCGAAATAAAATATTTTAATCAAGAATTTTTTGTTTTTTTTTTTAATTTCTACAATTAAATGGCTTTCTTCTTTATGATTTCAGTTGTGTTACCTTTTTTTATGGTTAAAATATTTAAAGAACAGAGAATACTTGTGCACTATCTTTCAAAGCGTATCTGATAAAAGAATTGAATATTAACGCCTTTCCTTTCAAGGGAAAATAACGTCAACAGAGAACATCACAGACAATTTAGAAAGCTCCACTTCTCGGAAAAGTGTGGGTAGTAATCATCAAAGTTAATCAGCACTACACCAGGGATCATCAGTGAATTGTTTTTTCGCTACTTATAAGCTCTCATGAAATTTTGAATATAAGTGAGTCAACAATATTGAAATTTATTCGTACACACTACAACGTTGATTTATAAGTACAGGTTGCAATGAGTATGCGTACAATGTTTACATTAAACTCATACAATTCGAAATATTTTTGATTCATAAGCCATCCTTCTTCAAAAATAATTGAAATTGAAGAATAAAATTTTCCTCAAATTATTTTTGTTTTGTTTTCAATTACTTCTCCACAAAAGTTTCATTTTCTATACAACAACAAATTCAATTTTATCACAATAATTTTGATTGCAAACACTTTGTTGAACTTTTTCCGAATTAAAATTCTTGTTCACAAATTTTCTATTTTTCTTAAAAAAGTTTCTCTTTTAATACCTTAAGATAATACCCCAAAAATTTTCCTCCTTATCGAAAACCAGAAAAACAGAATGAATGTGTTAATTTAATGACATTATTGTCACACACACACATACACATTCCTTAGCATACTTTGTACTTTCTTGGCTTTAATCAGACTAAACTTTTGATCTTTTCGGTATTATTTTAACTTTCTTTCTAAGGCAACAAAAACTTTCTTTCTCTCACATTTTCTCTCTCACAAATTAGCAAAAAAAGTAAAAAAGAAGCAAAGAAATCCCTGTTTTTATTTTTATTAAACAAATACTACCATACACACACAGTCTACACACACATAGTATATGTTATGTGTGTTAAGATGATACGTATACAACAATATAAAGAAGATGGTTTAACAATACATGCTTGAATGTGTGTGTGTGACCATATTTATTTCTCATTAAACTTAGAAAAACATACACAAGAAATAGAGAGAATAAGAGAGAGAGAGAGCATTATCCTTTTAGTTTCTAATACTTAAAAGTATGCTTTAGTTTGCTCTTACAAATTTATTGTAGCTCTATACATGTGAACCTGTATATGCATAAGTATAGGTTGCCATAGTTTTGTTTTGTTATCCTTATATTAAACCCTTTAAATTGTGACACATTATAATTATGAGCTCTCCAATACAAACACACACACACACATACACGCACCCTTAACGTAACAATACATACATACATATATCTTTTCATATCACTTCTAAATATAAATTTCTTTAGACTCTCATGTGTAGTAGAATACTTAACATGTAAGAAGTCACTCTCTTACAAAGTCTTGTTAGTTTTCCGCTTTTTCTTCTTCGCCTTTTTCCCTCTCTTCGTTTTCTCTCTCTCTCTCTCTATCGCTCTCTGTATAAAGATGATATTTTATTATAAAATATGATGATGTTGATGTCTTCTAGTGTAACGACAATTCATCATTATGTCACTGGTTTTACGATAAGATAAGTTGGTACAGGTGTCTTCTTTACTAAATATTTATATGTATGTACATACATATATGCGTGTGCCTGTGTGTGTATAGATCTGTGATGTTGATGTCATGGCGGTTGTAGTAGAGATGGTTATAACAGTTTGTTTATTTATACTTATACAATGTCACAGAGTTTTCTTATGCTCTCTCAACCAATTATAGTTATAACTACGAGGGCTTTGGAGTTCACAGCAATTCAAAATACTCAAAGAATGCCATTAGATTGATTAAGGTCTAGATAAAGTCACTGAAACTAAATCTGAAGGAGCATAAATTGTCGAAAGTTGGAAAAGAGAAGAGTGTATTGGCCATTAACAACCCGATTAACGGAATTCAGCCCGCCTTAAAACATCCTTCCAGGCGCCTTTGCTTCTTGCGAGCCTACGTCAGTTGGTCACGCCAATCGATGACAGGGCTTCCTCGATTTGTTCCTTCCAACGCAAACAAGATCGCCCTCGTCGTGAACCTCCTTAGATCCCCGCATCAAAAACCCGTCTCGCCGATACATCCTCCTCCATTTGAACGACATGGCCGAGTCAGCGCGGCCGCTGGATGTTAATACGCCGCACAACGTTTATGTCGTTGAGGAGCTCATGCCTCTGCGCCATAAAGAAGCATGGGGAGGATGAGCGCCTTGTAGAGTATTAGTATTAGTGGTGTCTGGCTTTTCTTGATGCAAACTGCCTCTCTTTGTATAGAGTTTCTGGCAGTTTTGATACCACAATTAAAATCAACGCGTTCATCTAATGCTCCTTCAGGAAACCAGACAGAAAATAAAAAGTGGCAACAGCTAGGCAATAGCACATGAGGTGAAAGTGAAAATGTTCTCCTCAGAACCTTTCATTTGAGGAAATGCTAAGCCTATCGCCATATCCTCTAATAACACAGAATCCTGTCGTAACCGAAATAATGCGATGGGTTTCCATGCAATTTTGGGATAGAAAAATAATCAGAGTTTAACAATATTGCATGCCTTGTTATCAACGAAATTGAGCCTCCCTGTGAAACCATCGAAGAATAATCGTTTTAACTAAGGCAATCGGAATACTTATGACATATAACATATCGGAAATTGTACCGGCCTTGACCAGTTAATCAGTAATGCAATTTCCTATAAACATGTGCCTGGGAACTTCTTATAAAAGTTACCTTTGAAAACTCTGTAAGAAATCGCTATGGAATCCCATGCATTCATGAACGAGAATGGATATTGAGATGAGGTTCGCTAAGAACTTTAATCACAACCTGGCATCTAGAGCAGCTGGAGAGATTTTCAGGGCGAATTGCACTACCCAATTAGCTATGCACCGCTCTCAATATTATTATGACCCTAATATCAGTATTCTAAAGATGAATTCCACAGTCTACTTTGTCTAATGTTTTAGAGCCAGTGGTATATACTTCAAGAGTCCCATTGGGAATCTCTAGCTCTTTAGACCAGCAGTCCCTAGTTGGAATCCTAAAATCTAAATCCTAATGCCTAGAGTAATTTATATAAGCTCTTGAACTCTTTAGTTCCGGTATAAATTTCTATAATTTTTAGATTGTCTCTCAACCAAATGCTTACATATGTGAGGCATTTTACTTGAAATAATTTGATTTTAAAATCCCATAATGAAAATAAATTTGAGTTTTTTAATATTTTTGGTTTTTATTTTCAAATACTTGTCATTATTTAAGTAATTAAACAATATATTTACCTTATATTTTTTTTATAAGAGAAACGACCCTAAAAATAATAATCTAATGCATGAGCATCTATTTGTGTGTAGATATGCCATTTTGAAGACATTGTTGGCTGTCTGTCTGTCTCTTTATGTGTTGGTTGGTTGGTAGTTTGTTAGTTGATGTCAAGTCTTTATTTCTCTCACAGTAACTTCTTGATATTTACTGCCTGCTTAACTTAAGGATTATGTTAAGAATGAGTCTCAGAATGTGTCATCTTGTAAAGGAGTTGCAACGATATGTTTGCATTTAAAATAATTATTAAAAAAAAATTAAAAACAAAATAGAAAACCAAAGATGTTTAAAATATATTTTAAGGGAGAAACATCAATTTCAATCATTTAAAGAGCATCATTTAAATAAATTAACTTCTAGTAGTAGACTTAAGATTGTTTATAAAAATTTAATAATAATCACAGCGGCAATGGCTGAACTGCCAATAGAGTTATTAAAGAATGTACAAAAGTAGGTTTCAAATATCTAGTCTTAACTGTATTCTTCTTCTTTATCGTTCATTGAATTTTGATCCTCCCTTAGCGTTTCCTTCTAGCTAGGCACGCCACGTCCGCTGGTCACCGCTGAACATTCTCTTTCATTCGACATGGTTATATCATCCTACTCGATGGATGCTATTGCGTTGAGGAGCTCATATAGTTCTTATGTGAAATTCATCGAAAACTCGTACTAGAGTGCAGATTTGGCGTAGAACGTTTCTCTTAAATAATACCAAGTCAGTTGCATTGGTTTGTAGCATGCTAATGCAGAGTTGTAGCTTCGTTATATGGGAGACGTTTCTACTACCCAATAGCCTATTAAGACCACAGAAGCACCTGTTGGCCAGAAGAATTCTACGCATTATCTCCATACTGACATTATTTTTGCTGGTAATGGCGGCACCGAGTTAAATAAATTTCTTAACGTCCTCGCATGTATAATTATCGACCGTAAACTGCAACTCTATGAGTCCTTGTCGACAATATATGATACGTTTCACCCTCATGTACATACAATAATTAGCCATTACAACCCTTCAGTCAGGATTACGACCTAGCTTCTCACACCATTTATGTTGTGTGCTTTAATTTCATACATTAGTGGCGCGACCTACAGTTTAAAGTCGTCTCCGAACGACAGATTTTTGAGACACTTTTCATGGCAATTTTATTTACTCTCCCAGTTTTTGCCAGACATCTGCTGAGAGGCAGTTGCCGAAAAAATTTCTTTCATATTTTCGTTTTGATATCTGACCTGGGGTTTGAAACGTGGCCTTACGTCTAATAAGCCAACACATTACCTACTAACTATGGCGATTACTCCTCATGTACAGCTGCAATATTTCATTTGATACGCCCCATAATGTGGTTGCTGTCGCGGTACGTAAGCAACTGCACACTTTTGTAATGAATAGTGACACAGCGATGAAATTCCGCAAAATACTCTGCACAACGAGCCTAAAGAAATCGTGTGATAACTTCACATGACATTAAAACGTTACGCAGAAGCTGCTCTACTTTACACTGGACAGATTTAAACGTTTCATAGGACTAGATATTATGGTTAAAGCCACAATGCTACCTTCTAATCATCGACAAAATACTTGATGTTATATATGTCTTGTCTGGGTTTTGGTCTGGTATGAATATCTCGTAGGTGGTGCACTTACCTGATCGGAAACCGAATTGCAGTACTTAAAGCGTCTTTGGTAACTTTTACTTCTTCCAGGCTGATGTGATGGAGGGCTTGTCAAAGATATTCAGCTTTGGTTTCGTTGCCAGATCGTAAAGATTCAGTTGGTATACCATCTGCATAATCTTCTTACACCATTTAAAATGTGAGAAATACTTGATACTAGATGACCCGTGCGAATATTTCGCACCGTTAGTTGTCATTTTTGTAACATAAAATGAAAATCATTAATAGAAATTTTATTAAAAGTATAAAAATTAGAAATCATAATATATCATATGTTTAAATGCTTTTATAATACTTCTTTGAATACAATGTTAGAGGTAATGACATGATCATCGTTAACTTTTTGCCCGTACGAATCCTTAATACAAACAAAAATATCTTTAAACGTACGCACTCGAGAAAAAGCCACGTATAACTGCCCATGTGAAAAGACCGGTTCTGGTAAATACAATCCTACCTTTTGAAGGGTTTGACCTTTTTTTCTTAAAACCTTTTTAACTGTTAAATATCAGCTGACACTATATATGTATATGCATATATTAAAAGACACCGTATTACTACACTTCATAAAACAAACAATGGCATGACAATAACGACATTACCAAAATGGCTTTTACAACTTTATATATTATGTGGAATAGCATTACAATTAAGGGACCCTGTTTATCGCACTTGATCTAACAACTACTGCAAAGTATTGCCAAAACAGCTTTTTACAACTTAATATGCATATTATATATAACTGACTTAGTAATAAACGGCATTATAGTAAATAGCGGTATTGCCAGAATGGATTTTAATACATACTATATTATGTAGAACTGCATTACTATTAAGCGACCCTGTATTACCACACTTGAACAAAAACATATAATCATAATGACAACAATATTATCATGCAGTTCTATATAAAATATAATTTTTATCAATGAAAATATTAATTTTTCAATTTCTAATTATTTTTTGTCATTAGTGTTAGATATAAGCTTTAAAATGAGATATCATTCATTAAATTTGATGCGGTGGTGTGGGAGATATTTGCAATCGACAAAAAAAAGTGCTTTAGAAATAATATATATGATTTTTAAATTTATTCCTGCAGGGCTCCTGTCGCTTACTAAGACGTTACTAATGATTTCATTATTTCCACATTAGACTGCAACAACGCTTGAAGAAATTGCTTAGGTTCGCGAGACTATTTATCATCTATTGTAGTTCTCTCCTGAAATCCAGGGTTCTATAATTGGACTTAAACAACTCTCAATACAAATAACTAAAGCCATCGGATCGGAATGTAATAAATTTGATTTTATTTTTTGGTACAATTCATATTAAAATCATTACTCATACGTTCAAGTGTTTATTTAAGGAAATTCTAATAAAAAAAAAAATAATAACTCATACGCCTTAGGTACACCAAGAAATAACTATAAATTATGCAGACAATTTTATAGAAATTCCTTTTGGAATATTAATAATGCATGGCAATGGAAATCATATTTAAACAAATTCTTATACAAACTGCTTTAGAATGCGACTGCAAAAAAAATGCTGCTCTGGCAATAACAACACGTAGATGTCTGGAAAGTTTTTTTTTTTTGCATTTTGTTGTTTTAAACTTTAAATACAAATAAAAACGTGACTTTTAAAAACAAAAATTATTATTAAAAAATAAAACAAAAAACGAGCAGAGAAACTCAAATTGTTGGCAAAATAATAATATTTGTAGAGAATGAAAACTGAAAAATAAGAAAAAAAGAAGAGTTGAGAACTGAAACAAAATTTCATAAAAAAGACTAAAGACTGAATATCTATTCATTCAGTCATTCATTCATTCATTCATTCATGTTTGTTTGCTTGTGTTTTAAGAAATAAAAAAGTTAAAAAAGGCTTTAGTTTTATTATGTGTATGCTTTGTAGTCTTGTTCTTGTATTTGTAATATTAAAAGCTTTACTTTATTTCTCTTTTTCTTTTGCTGCTTTAGAAATGCTATGGAGTTCAGATTTTTATTTTTTTCTTGTTTTATTTTTATTATTTTTTATTTAAATTAGATTTAATAGAAAAGTTTTGTTTGTTTTATTCTCTCTCTTTTTCTATACGAGTAAAGTTTACTGTGAACACTTTATGTTTCAATTCAATTTGCATGTGACAAATTTATTTAATAAAGTTTTCACTCTTCTGCTCTAAACACATTCGCAGACACAGACACATGCATGGCAAAATTTTCCAGTGTAGTAAACGAACATGGAAAACTGAAGGGAAATTGTTTTAAAACTGTTGCAAATGTGTGTTGTGTTATGTTGCTATTGCTATTACTATAGCCCTTGTTATTGCTGCATACTGTATGCAACTAACATGTGGAATTTACTTTACTAATGTCATCATCATCTGCTATTCATCATCACCGTCAGCCAAAGCATTACAATGATGCATGCATGTACACGTTACACTTGGTAACCGGTACACAGGTTCATGCCAAATACCTTTCGAAATAAGTAAACGCACAAACACACTAATACATACATATTAAGTTAACTTCTCTATTAAATAGACACACATGCACATATGCATACTTTCTTAAATACACCCACACCCACACATACTGTGACACTTTATTTAGTTTAAAACTTGAAACAGGAGAGATATTCAATAAGACACACACATACATATGCAGGTTATTCGTAAAAGGGCAACATATGTTTGTATTTAAAATGAAATTTTATGTGAGTCATTTTACATTGAAAGGATTATATAATAAAATTCTAAGCCATATAGACTTCAAGGTATAATGATTTGATTGAACAAGGCATGAAAGCAGTAGATAAGTAATTTTGAATCTCTCAGTAAATGGCGATTTAGCGATTCGTTTTGCCCGTTCGTTTTGCTTGTAACTTTTAAGCTCATTTAATTGCATTCAAAGTATTGTTACGTTTTTGCCTTTTAAAAACATTTAAAATATTAGCTCGTAGATTGCAAGTAAAATAAAAATAAATTTATGTTTAGTTTTAATTAAAATTCTTTATTAATCGCACAATTCTGTATACCTACCACTGTTTACAACTTTATGTAAACAACAACAATTGCTTTCTTTTGTTATTCCTCTCTTTACACCCTTTGCATAAATACTAACAACTACTAGACAATAGTTAGTCTGATCTTTGTAACGGAGATCTTTAAACCACTATTATTCTCTTCACACAAGACTGACTGAACTTCACTAACTCAGTCGCCTGCTTTGCCTTGCCTTTTATATGGCAACGTAAACAGTCTGCTGAATGTTCTTGAATGCGAATGTTCGTGATTTCGCCTTCTCGAGAGCTTTATAAATGTAAACATCGTTGTCTCATTATTGTTGTTTATGTATTTTGTTTACATTTATTCTTGTGGTGTTTGTTGTTGTATTTTTGTTTACTTGTTTCCCTTTTTTATGCTGGTGTTTGTTGTTATATTAAGTAGTACAATAATTTGTAAACAGGTTTGTTTACTTACATTGTTTTGTTTTTGTAGCTTTTGTTTATAATTTTAATGTTAAACGATTTAAAAGCAAAACACCAATATCTAGATTTTTCCATTTTCGTAACAATATAAAATGGCCCCTAAAAATATGCTGTATGTTTGTTCATGGATTTTTAAAATGTATCTTAGTTTAACTGTACATAATTGTGTGCAAATACATAACTATGTGCGTGTGTGTAGGTGCATGAGGTCCATGTTTGGATTTGATGAAAAGCTTTATGGTATGTTAACTTTTCAATATGTTTAAGCATACACGCGTGATGTGGGTAATAGACTACGTGTTAAAGTTAAAAAAATAATAAAAAATTGAATAAAAAATTAGAAAAAAGGAGAAAAGGAAATTGAAAATAAAAAACGAATGGAATAATAAAATGAATAAAAATAATAGAATAAAAGTAATAGAATAATATTGTGTAGATATTTGATTAAAAAAGAAAGAGACCAGCACGAATATGATGCAGCGTGGAAAGCACAAATTAAACAGAAGTTGAAGCAAACTGCCGGTGTTCAATAGTTTAAAAGCAATAAATTTAATACATGAGTTGATTTAAACGTACATAAATATAATATGTTACTGTTGCCTTTAGTGCTATTGAACGGGAGTCTACTAAGATGGGTCTGGCAGTAAATGGGGTTAAAATGATGTATATGTTATCGACAAGTAGAGTCGTGTGGCATATTGGATCTCATATTACAGCCGATAACTATACCTTCGATATAGTCAAGGAATTTATTTAACTTGGCTCCGCTGTTACCACCAAAAATGATGTCAGTCTGGAGATCAAGTGCAGGGTCACTCTTACCAACAGGTGCTACTATGGTCTCAATAGGCAATTGAGTAGCAGAGACCTCTCTCGTACGACAAAACTATTACTCTACAAGACGCTCATCCTGCCCATGCTTCTTTATGGCGCAGAGGATGGACCCTATTAAGCACTGATGCTGCAGCCTTGAGAGTATTCGAGAGAAAAGTTCTACGTAAGATCTTTGGTCCAGTGCGAGTTGGCGATAATTTCCGCATCCGGTCCAACAGAGAGCTGTATAAACTCCTCAACAACATAGACGCTGTGTAGCGTATTAACATCGAACGGCTGCGCTGGCTCGGCCTTACCGTTCGAATGGAGTAGGATGCACCGGCGAGACCGGTATTTGATGCGGGAATCTGCGGAAGTCAGCGAAGAGGACGATCTTGTTTGCGTTTGGAGGACCAAATCGAGTAAGCCCTGTCACAGTGACCTCTAGCGATATATTCCGACTAAATTTACTGCCATATCTGATATTCCACAATAGGATGTTTTAAATTCAACAGTTTTTAAGCATTCCCGGCTTTAACACTCTAAACCAACCACGGAATCTAACTCACTCATCATTTCTATTTTATTTATACATTTTCATTATGATTTTCATAATTTTCTTTCAAATCAATACACTCTCATGTATGGCTTCCTGGCGTATGAGTAATATTTAATTTAAATTCTCCAATTAATATCAATCATACGCTCTCATTTTAGCAAATTTTGATTGCGTTAAAATCTAGTGTTGTCTACTGATTATAATATTTCATTAGCACTTCTCTAAAACCGCCAGCTACTATTTCATATGAATGGAATGAATAACAAAAATTGGAAACGCAATTGCAAAAATATGTATTATAAATTATAATCACCATAATAATAATAGTGAAGAGAGCTCATTTAAAACAAAACCAAAAAAAAGTAGAAAAACGAAAAATTAAATATAAATTTAAATTATTATAACAACATTATGCCAGAATTTCATATAAAATTTATAATATTTCTCTCGTCTCGTTTTTAGTTTATTTTTAGTGAAATTACTACTGCCTTTAGCCTGTCACAATGTTGGCAATAGTGATGATGATGATGATAGTGATGATGCATTATTAAATTGTTTAACTAGTCATGTGGAATGAAATAAAATTTTTTTTTCCAGTGAAAATATGTTGCAACAGTCATTCTAGTTACACAATGCCATGCAAGATATGTTGAGTTTTATATTAAATTTAGTTGTGAAATATAAAATGCGAAATAATACACTCCAATATCAACGTGCAAATGCAGCCAATGGCTAAAACTAAAGCTAAAGCCTGGCATACTGCATGTATTAGGGGTAAATAGAACGTGGTATATAACTAGAACGAAATCTTACAGAACAAAAGTGAGCTAGAAATAGGGTCTTGACCCATTCAATTACCATTTGTTAGCATGTTCTTAATAGCATATACGAATTTAGTTTAGAACAGTGTTTTGACCCTAAGAAAACAGTGAAAATGAATTCATTAAGGTAACTTGAACTTTCTGAGGGCGATGTGATAGTTGGTCCCGATACCTCAATCTGCCACCTCTATGGACTCATCAATGGATGGGTCAAGGAGGATGAGCACAGGCGTTGGGAGCATGGATCGGGTTGTTATGGCCTGCTATAGACAGTGTAAGAACAGGTTGGCTGCTGGGCTTGGATAAGGTGAGCTTAAGGTTAGTTATTGGGTTTATTACGGGGAACTGCGAGATTAGATTGCTGACAAGGATCTGGAGCAGATCTCAGCCGTACTATTGCAGAGTATGTTGCGATGAGGAAGAGTTGGAGACTATTGTACACCTCTTCTGTAACTGTCCTGCCCTTAGTATGTTGAGGTTGGAGACCCTTTGCAGGGGCTTCTTTGAGGGTTTGTATTCTGAGTCGGTAGCCGACACCAAAGCTCTCCATATATTCATTATTAGTTTGAGCTGGTTGAGAAGTGCTAGGGTTTCAATAGTGTAGTCGCGCTCTCTAGTGTGTTTTGTTAGTCTGCGTAATTCCTCTGCTTCGTTATTTTTCCTTTCCTACTTCCTCTCCTTTTTCCCTATTTCCCCTATTATCCACTCCCCTATAGGATGTTGTACAATGGGTCAACTGAACTTCCGGGTATTGTACTTGTCTCAATTGGCAAGTACACGTCCTTTAACTTAAACCTAAACGTAATTTGAGCCACAAGTAATGTTTTGAGAAGCACAGAATTCTCTGCAATTAGTTGACACAAAAGGGCCCACCAAAAGGCCGTCTCAATATCGGGTCTCGAGTTATCCGTATTCCAGAGAATGGGCCCTCTTTTAAAAGAATATAAAGCCACCAGGTCATGGAGTCTACTGGTTCTATCCAAGGAACAGGTAAGGAGCGAGCTATTACCCCCTTAATACGAACACACATTTTTCCACTTAGAAACTTTTCTACTTCTCGTAAGTGATAATATAGTGGTCTTGAATGGTTTCAATTTTAATTACGTTGACATGCACCATCGGCTATCAATCTGTATATCATTTTGAATGCCGTCAAAAAGACATCGTGTGTATATGTATCCTGATGATCTCGGAGGGTATATACCCTCCTAACTGTTTTGCTTAAAGTAAATACTGGCCGAAATACGTCAGAGTTATGCTACATGATAACAATGCTCGATTAAAAGCTTTACCTCGCCTTCGTAAGTTTGTACATTGGTTTCGATCTTTGTAGAGTGAACGTTCTTCACTTCAGGATTTTCCTCTCCTTCTTTTGCTGAGCTGTACCTTCAGATAGATTTCATTTCGTTAACAAGTTGTTCATAGTAATCTTTTTTAAGACGTTTTCCAGTTAGAGCTCCTTAAACTTTCTCCAATTCTTTCTGTTCTAAGCAGACGCCCTTTGTTTTTTTGAGCTTTTGCCAGAAGTATACAATGTCCACTGTTTGATACTGTACTCTAAACATTCCGCTTATAATTTATTTATACCCCCAATAATCTAAAAAAAAATTCTTCTATTCCGTGTTCCAAAAAGACAAAAACTACGGTTTGGTGTTCATTGAAATGTTTATAATTTAATAAAAAGGCGTAAAATATTTAAACATGAAAATCCAGATGATAAACGAAATCTATGTATTTCCTTCCCTTTTACTATAAATTTAAACGAGGTTAACAAAATTTTAACGATTATTAAATATTCAATTCAAATCATAGAAAAAACGTGTTATTTTCCATTAAAAAAATAGAAGGAAATCTCTTCTGTTTCGTTATAATTAAACTGTAAATATTTTTCCTTTTAAGTTTCGTTTTTTTTTTCGATTTATTTTACTGAAGCAAAATAGGATCACCGTGTTTTTATTTGCACGTAATACTTTAAGCTCAGGTGCTAGTATTTTTTTTTTGTTTCATACCAGTTATCTTTCTCTCTCTCTCTCTTTGTATTTATTTTGTGTTTGTTTTTACTTTCCTTCGTATTTACATCACTTTACAAAAGGCTTAAACGGATTTGGTTTAATAGAATCACCAGTGGTTGTCGTTTCTAGGGAAACCAAAAAAAAGGGAGGAAAAAATTCCATTTAAATTTAAAGCAGCTTTAATTGTAGAAAAAGAAAAACAACAAATAAAATATAAAAGCTTCATTTAAAATATGTTGGCTGTCTTTTTTTATAAACGACTAACCACAGTGACCACATTCATTAACACGCCACTCGAAATTTATAAAATTACTGCCAAGATGTTTGCGGTTGCCTGGGTAACCCAACCACATAAAATCAATAAAATATTGAATGAATAATTAAATGGGAAAAACTTATTTAAAATTGAAGTTAATCGTTTAAATATTTTTTTTTTTCAAATTAAACGATTAAATAGAAAGGAATACTTCCATCAGAAGAACAGTAGAAAACAGAAGACGTATTGCATATGCTTAAAAGCACAATCAAAAGAGGCATTATGCTGCTTGTACTGTCGTCCTCGCAATTTTATTTTTTTTATTGTATTTTACCTTAGACTATACACCACATAAAAATTTTGAATGGTCTTTATAGGTGCTTTATATTGCTTACAAGATTCAATATTCTCTTTAAATATTCTTTTAGTAATTCAAATTTTGAAATTTTGTATTCACTTATCACCTTATAAACAATATTTAACTTTATTACGCCTAAAATTATGCCATAGTTTATGTGCGCCTAAATGTACACGATATAAATAAAGTATTAATTTTTAAAAAAGAAGTCGCCGTAGTCTAATAGGTAGTGTGTTGACTTATTAGGCGTAAAGCGACGATTCAAAAGGAAATTATAAAAAAATATTTCTTCGGCGGCTTCCTCTCATCAGATTTCTGGCAAAAAAGTTTTTCAAAAATCTGTCGTTCGGAGTCGAATAAAATTAACACACACAACATAAGTGGTGTGAGAAGCTAGATCGTAATCCTGACTAAAGGGTTGTAATGACAAAATATGTATGTATGTATGGTTAATTTTTAGTTTTCAATGCCTACAAAACTTCTAGCTATATTCACTAAAGGGATAATAAATTAATTTCTTACAACGCCTAAATGTATGCCAAGAATTATTGTTATTGTTCTTGTTGCTAAAATGTGCGTGTATAATTAATATTTTTAATTTACAAATTTATTCAAACGCTTCAAGTGATTTATTAACTTTAAAATTACATACACTTGTGGTTTTAAATTAAATTTTTCAAGCTTTTTACGCCCCCCAAAATATGCTACTAATTTTTTATGGCTTCGTTTTTCGTACACGTGCCTATAATTACTGTTTTTTTTAATAAAAGTTTTAATTTTTACTATGTTTGAATTTGTTTTCACTTGGTGGTTAATAAATTAATTTCTTGAGTTATTGCGCCTTGAAATATGTTATTAACTATTCATCGCTGGCGTATAATTATTCAAACTCTACTTAAGAATTATAAATCTTTAATGTTGTATTCATTATGGAATTTTCATATATACTATTGGCTTATATTTACTTAATAGGCTTTTATTTATATTTCAATTTATAATATTGTTTACAAGCTTCCAATGATGTGGCTTTTAAGTAATTTTTCAATTATTACGCCTTAAGATATACTAAAGTTGTATAATGATTCTCATTTTTTTGCGGGTTAATAAATTAATTTGTTTTTCATTATTACGCCTTAAGCTATATTAAAGGCTATTTGCCTTTATAAACTACCATTTAAAATGGATTAGTCTTCGCCACCATTTTTGATAAAATATTCTCCCTTAAAATATGTTGTAGATTTTTTACTTAATGCTCATCGACGAAGTAATAAATTATTTGCCCTAGGTTATGCTGTATTTAAGTTTCAAAATTTTGAGAACACATAAAGTATACATACTTTATAAATGAGGAAAAAGTTCATTAAAATACGTTCGAACGTAATGAACCATTGGTTTCTAGGCATACATGTTCAAGGGCTGGGAATATCTTACCACAATTTTTGCAGATGCCTAATTTCTGTAATCATCCGTCAATTGAGAAGCTCTCCTTCAATATCTTAATGGTTTAATTCCATTTAGAACCCACTTCGTGTTTCCATTCTGGGTTCCAAAAGCCTAATTGAACAGCTCGATATGTAACCAACCGATTCTATCCAATTGTCATTACTGTCTTTGTCAGCTTATCTGCATTATCATTACTTAACAAAATACATACTCCCAAACTTAACGCATTACCGTCCAAAATATAGTGACAGCCTTCCAGCAGACAACGACCAATTTTGAACCAAAATTGCTGCCTTTATGGCAGCTTGACTATTCATATGTATAACCAAACCTATTAGTCGCCGTGGTCTAGTAGGTAGTGTGTTGGCTTATTAGACGTGAGGCCTCGGTTCAAACCCCAGGGTAGATATCTCCGACTAAATGAAATATGAAAACATATTTCTTCGCCGACTTCCTCTCAGCAGATTTCTAGCAAAACTCTGAGAGTAAATCAAAATTGCCATGAAATGTTTCTCAATAAATCTGTCTTTCGGAGTCAACTTTAAACTGTAGGTCCTGCCACTCATGTATAAAAATTAGCGCACACAACGTAAGTGGTGTAAGAAACTAGGTTGTAATCCTGTCTAAAGGGTTGTAATTATGTATTTCCTGGTGCAATCCATTCCAAGATTAGCACACAATTATCTGCTAAGAATATTATCAAATCAGTGCCATTTATGCCTTTTTATTTCTGGATAAATTCCATTTTCAAAGCTTTGTTTGAAGTCGCCGTAGTCTAGTAGGCAGTGTGTTGGCTTATTAGACGTAAAGCCAGGGTTCGAGCCCCAGGCCAGACATCAAAACAAAATACAAAAAGTATTTCTTCGGCGATTTCCTCTCAGCAGATTTCTGGCAAAAGCTCTGAGAGTAAATAAAATTGCAATGAAAAGTTTCTCAAAAAATCTGTCGTTCGGAGTCGACTTTAAATTGTAGGTCCCGCCACTTATGTATAAAATTAACACACACAACATAAGCGGTGTGAGAAACTAGGTCAATAATCCTGACTGAAGGGTTGTAATGACCAATTATGTATGTAAGCTTTGCCTTCTCAATTTTTCCACCATCTTACACTCTCTAAAATTTTAATATTTATCAGAAATTTAATTAATAATTTAAAGCCTTTCAGTTGAATTACAATAAGCAATTACAATGGAATATCATGGCATTAAGAAAGTTCAGAGAACAAAACTTAAAAACAACAGCAAAAACTACAATAACAATAAGAACAGAAAGCACTTCTTCTAAAGCCAACCAATTTTAACACTCTTCTACGTTGTTGTAGAGTAAAGTGGGCATTAAATACCTTCTTAAGAAATCTTAACAAGTCTATTACAAACCGCTAAGAACAATACTTAAGAACATTAAGAATACAGAATACATTAACCGGGTATACTGTTAATGAAATGAAATCTACAACAACAACATAACAAAACATTAATTATACAGTGTACAATTGAATTAATGAACCATGAAAAATTTATTTCGAAATACTCAACACACAGCCGATGGAATACAGCAATAGGAAGCAAGATTTTCAATAAAAAGTTGAACAGTTTTTTAGTTTTTTTCTTCATTAAAGAAATATAAATTTTGTTGTTGTTTATTGTTGCTATTGGCCATGTAAGAAATAAAATAAAATAAAATTTTATAAAAAAAAATGAAGAAAAACAGAAACAATGTAACTGTCAATTACAGAAAATATTACAGCAAAATCGTTTCGTGTTCCATTTTCGGTTTTCTTTATAACATAAATTGACAGCGTACGAGTTGACTGTCTAACTTTATTACAGCGTCTCATCGAAATCTTGCGCTGCAAAAGCCAAAAAAAGTTTTTGTTTTCTTGTGATAGTTTTTATATGTTTTTGAAATAAATTGAGTTTGATATTCTGTCTTCAACTATGGTAACATGCTTAAAATGTCGTACGAAATATTTCAAGGGAGAAAAAAAATGAAGGATGTTATTGGACACAAAATAGCAATTGGTTTAAAAGGCATTGATACTAAGGTATTGAAATATTTTAAGAAGTTGAAGATAATGGCATATGTGGTCAGTTGTCGCCTTATGTAGACGGATACAACTGAAGTCGTTTGCGTAACTACTAGTGTGTGCAGAGGTCAGGCTGTACTCTTCACACAATGACTATCGGAGACAGAGTTTACTTCGTATCTCTGTTAGGGTATGCTGTGCCAATACAGTCGGGCATTTAAGGTTAATGCAGGAAAGAACAGTATCTCTCAAGAACTGATTGGCTAGTGGCTTACTATAGTTATTGTTACGTTTTTGCCTTTTAAAAACGTTTAAAATAGATTGTAGATTGAAAATAAAATAAAAATTAATTTGTGTTTAGTTTTAATTAAAATTCTTTATTATTCGCACATAGTCACCGTAGTCTAGTAGGTAGTGTGTTGGCTTATTAGACGTAAAGCCAGGGTTCGAGCCCCAGGCCAGACATCAAAACAAAATACAAAAAGTATTTCTTCGACGATTTTCTCTCAGCAGATTTCTGGCAAAAACTCTGATGGTGTTTTCTTTTCTACCAGAAAATGTGCATTTTATTAACGCAAAATGGAATTTTGCATTTGTTTCTTAAAAATGTTTCGCCCTCTAAAAGGGTGGTATGTTTTATTCTAAATAATTCGCACTTGCCAATGGTGGAGGGCATTGCATTTTATGCCGTGTATAAATCGAGACTGCTGCTAATGCCCTGTAAAGCAGATGACTTTTATTTATTTATAGGGCTACCAGATGAAATTTAAAAGAAGTCGCCTGGTATTGTTATCCAATTTGAAATTAATTTTTTCATTGTTTTGTGGAGTAATCTTAAGGAAATATTACATTATTAAAGCTACATGGTCAGCAGTATAAAAAATTGCATTCAATGTTATAACAGTGCTAAAATATTTTTTTTTTTTGTTAAAAAAAAAGTGTGCAAAAAATGAAGTCGAAAAATTAGGGATCTGGCAACACCTTTGAACAAATGGGCATTTCCTCATTCATTTTCTTAATAAGTGGTAAACACAGGGCATACCCTTTTTTAATATTTGTGTTATGTTCCTCTCAAATAAAAAATGACATTACAACAGGGTTGGTCAAAAATTTTTTAATGTACCTTGTAAGAGGGTGACATTTTCTTTGTAGAAAAGAAAACACCATGAGAGTAAATAAAATTGCCATGAAAAGTTTCTCAAAAAATCTGTCGTTCGGAGTCGAATTTAAACTGTAGGTCCCGCCACTTATGTATAAAATTAACACACACAACATAAGTGGTGTGAGAAACTAGGTCAATAATCCTGACTGAAGGGTTGTAATGACCAATTATGTATGTACTCGTATGTATGTATTATTCGCACAATTATGTGTGTCACTGTTCACAACTTGATGTACACAACAACAATTGCTTTTCTTTGTTATTCCTCTGTTTATATACTTTGCATAAACAATAACAATTACTAGACAATTATTCGATAGATCTTTGTAACGAAGATCTTCAAACCACGATTAGTCTCTTCTAACGCACCCCGTCTTCACACAAGACTGACTGAACTTTTACTAACTCACTCGTCTGCTTTGCCT
Organism: Sarcophaga caerulescens; assembly: GCA_927399465.1. NCBI lineage: Eukaryota > Metazoa > Arthropoda > Insecta > Diptera > Sarcophagidae > Sarcophaga > Sarcophaga caerulescens. The sequence continues at coordinate 87,830,759 of OV656868.1, forward strand.
AGACTTTTATATGGCAAAGTAAACAGTCTGATGAATGTTCTTGAAGGCGAATGTTTATGACTTTGCCTTCTCGAAATCTCTATAAATGTAAACATCGTTGTTTACGTTTCTTCTTGTAGCGTTTGTTGTTGTGTTTTTGTTCACTTGTTTACCATTTTTTGTTATTATATAGGGTGATTTTTTAAGAGCTATAGGAAAATTAAAAAAAAAAACGCATAAAATTCAGAAAAATGCATGAAATCTTTATTTGAATCGATAGTACGGTCCATATAATTTAATGTTTGAAGATTATTTCATGCAAATGTTGACCGCGACTGCACCTCAAATGGTCCATCCGCTTAGTTCAATTTTGGCATACTCTTTCCAACATTTCGGCCGGTATCTCACGAATAAATGCTTCAATGTTGTCTTCCAATGCGTCAATTGAAGCGGGCTTGTCTGTATAGACATGAGCTTTAACATAGCCCCACAAAAAATAGTCTAAAGGCGTTACGATTCGCAGCATCTTTGAAGAAGTACGGTCCAATGATGCCACCAGCCCATAAACCGCACCAAACTGTGACTTTTTCTGGGTGCATTGGTAGCTTTTGCAATGCTTTTGGCTGATCTTCACTCCAAAATCGACAATTCTGCTTATTTACGTATCCATTGAGCCAAAAATGAGCTTCGTCGCTGAACATAATTTTTCGATAAAGAATATATAATATGATAATAAAATTCAATGAATTGCAAGCGTTCTTCGTTTGTAAGACGATTCATGGTTAAATTATAGACCAAACTGAAGATGTTTGACAGTGAAACAAAACACGAAACGTGCGTGAGCTGTTTAAACCAGTGTTGCCAAAAAGATAATAGCTAAAAAATCACCCTTTATTAAGCAGTACGATAATTTGTAAACAGGTTTGTTTACTGCATTGTTTTGTTTTTGTAGCTTTTGTTTATAATTTTAATGTTAAGCGATGTAAAAGCAAAACACCAGTATCTAGATTTTTTCGTTTTCGTAACAATATACTTTTCCAGTTTTTCTTTTAATTAACTGAACTTTTTTTGTTGAATCATGTTCGACATGCTCTACTGGCACCTGTACCGGAGAACAAGCTTTCAATTGAAAACCTTGTTTTCTACAACATTTCTGAGGAGTTTTTCTATTTGTACTCAGAAAAACATGTCAATAAAAACATTCAGTTTTTTTTAACAAGATTTTTATCAAACGCCCTCAACATGTTTTATGGATGACAATTTTTAGCAATTAAACATCTTTTTTAAAGTTTTTTTTTTATTGAAAAAAAAGAAACATTTTTTTGTGATGTTGTATTTGACCAGGAATATTGAACTCTTAACGATTTCTCCTTCCTCCCCCCTAACACACTTTCCCAGCATTTGCTTACAAGTTTTCTAATTGAAATGAGAGTTTTAGGCAGTGATGGGAAAAGGGTTTGGGTTTGGTGGGTACTAGGTTTTGATGTTTCATGTCTGGCCAATATGTAGATGATGATAAATTGCCTGGCATATGAAATGACAGTTTTTTGTTCTTTTTTTTCTGCACAAAGGATTTGTTGGAATAGAAAATTGACAGCCATACAGTTGAAACAGCAGAAGCAGCAATAGCAGCAGCAGCAGTTAGAGTCGATACTCGATATCATAAACATTCGTTCGGTATATTCATAGAAATCAGTGAGTGAATCAATGAATGCACACAACCCACCCACAATCAAAGTTAGTTGCAAAAGTGGTGGTGGTGGTGATAGTGGAAGCTAAGTTAGCAGCAGCAGTGGTATTTGAAATTGTAAAACTTGACTCTTTTTTTTTTTTTTTTTTTGGTTACAAAATATTGGCATTTCAACAGTTAATATTGATACGTATACACTGAGAAAAGCCTCCATGCTAAATGCCAGCATTAAAAAGCTCTTCAAACCTTTACACTCTCCTTCAATCAGTAATGTATCAGTGACAGTGTATTTTGAAAACCTAGTTTAAGTTGTTGGCTGCTCTTCTTTTTTTTTGTGCTGTAACGTTTTTATTTATGCATGTAAGTGTGTTTGGCCATAAGTTTTGTCGTTCCAAATATGTGTGTGTGTATATGTGTGTATGTGTACATATGAATGTGGTTTGAAAATCTGTCACCCAAGTTTTAAGCATTTGACAGCCGTTTTGGTATTATTGGCGCGTCCAGTTGGCGCTGCTTAAAAAAAAAAAATTTCCCTCACTGCTGCCTTTAGTCCTTAGTGGAGGTGTATACTGAGAGTTGGGTTGACGTTTTTTTTTCCTTCTTTATCACACAATTTTTTCTCTATGAAAACATAAATTTCTTTCATTTTTCTCCCGTTTTTTTTTGTAATTGTTTTCTGATAATTTATGCGTTTATTTAACATATAAATTTGATTTAGAAGTGCTTATCGCAAAAGGGGAGTTTTTGATTGTAAAAGAAAACAATGTATTCACATTGGCGACCGCTTAATATCTAAAGAAATATAAAAAAAAACTTTTTTATAACAGTGTTCACAGATTTCTTCCAAAGAATCTCCATCTCATTTGATTTGTTGCTATTGATTTTATTGCCCCCCATAACAAATCGCCCTGTTGTCAATCTTGAATAAGCGTTTACAAATCTTCTTTGGTCGTTTATGACTTTTTGGTCCTTAAGTATTATAATGTTTCGAAAATGAAAAAATCAAGATACTGGTATCTGGCTTTTACATTAAAAGCTGCATTCTTTGTCACTTTACTACCCAGATCGCAGAAAGTAAGTATAGACCTCACTATCCGAAAGCTTTTATTTTCTTGATATTTATCTCAAGTCATCACTGAAAGCCACGTTATAACGACACAATAGTTAGAATAACTTGAGGTAAGAGGAGTGACCCAGCTACGAGGGACACCTTAGGCAGGTAACGTCTAAATAAAATGACCTGACCAACATCACAGAGAACAGAAATAGATCACTCACATTTGCTGACCATTCGCAAATTCATTGCTTTTTTTTTTCCGAACGTCCCCGGCCACACACTAAGCCACCCTCACCCGACCGCGGAGGGCTCGTCCCCATTACGTAGGGACACGTACACACTACAGTCCGGACTGTAGCGGGTAAAGGAAAAGTAATGGCAACGAGAACATAAAACAGCTACAGAACTTAATCACAAGCTGAATAAAGTAACAATAAACGACGTAAGACAAGAACGAAAATACATTTTTATATAATAATTTACATATTAATGCTAGCATATTAGCTACGTTTAATATTATAAACACTACAATTAAAATCAATAAAATCATAATATACATAAGTTAAAATCATTACATAATCTACGAAAAGGAAAATTAGCTCCATAGTTCGTTCTATAAAAATCTAAAGAAAGAAGACGATAGTGCCGTGAAAATCTTGCTGGAATACAGAAATTCAGTTTACAAAGCAAAAACTCAGAGTCGATATCATCTTTAACCAGATTAAAAACAAAACAAACCCCTAAAACAGACCTTCTACGTTTCAAAGTTGGAAGTTTCACCAAATCTAATCTAGCCTCATATGATGGAAACCCATTGGCATAATCCCATCCTAGGCCACATAAACAGAATAATAAAAACTGCTTCTGCACAGACTCTATTGAATCACTTTTACTCGACAATAATAAAAATATGCATTGCTGTTTATCTACTCACTCCTTATTACTGTTTGCTATTTTACATTCTCTTATTGTTATGTCGTTAAACATCAAGCAACGAAATAATCCAATGCCACATGAAAAAACTGAAAACATTCACACCATTCGTCCAGTATTCGTATCTTTGAGTGTATGAAAACAGGAAACAAATGCAAAAACAATACAAAACCTAATGAGAACATATATTTTTTTGGTTGTTGCTTTATTTGCGATTTGTTGACAGTAAACTTTACTAAAAGTTTTATATTTTGGCAAAGAAAAATATAGAAAATTAACACCGATAAAATTTTAGAAAAAATTAATTGTGGCATTGAAACCATTCATACCAATCGCTAACCATTCGTACCAATGGTTAAGTATTCGTTGCTTTCGGGAGTATTCGTTTACATTTGTAGAAGACATGCAATGCAAGCATCATCTTTCGTTACACTCCGTTTTGTGAATACTGACATGTATTGCTTTACGGAATTGATGTATATTGTCAACATGAGGTTCATTTTTGTGATTGTATTCAAAATCTAAAATTAACCAATCAAACCGTTCTCTGCAACATCCTACTTGTTGTTAAGTATGAATATGATGAGTACTTCGAACTATGAATATAATATTGAAATAAGTATGAATGCGTATAAGTATTACATATTATGAGTATGATTTGATTCTACTCATATTTTTGAATACTCATTGCTGATCTCTGGTTGGAATATTGGAAATAAGTTTCGGGAGAAAAGAAAAAGGGAGTTGTGATCGATACATTGGTGTTGGTTTATTGTTTTTTCTGAGCACTAATGTGTCATCATTTTTCAATCTTTTGAAATTTTTTTGGTGTCTTCCTTCTTTTTTTTTTTTGCTCAACTATATTATAAGTTTAATAACGGTTTTGTTTTCTTTCTTTTTTTTCTCTCTCTCCAGTTCTACTTGACCACTTATCAATTTCCTTACTATTGTTCATAGACTTTCCGTTCAGTTTGGTTCAATTCTTCAGTTTCTTTCTATTCTTCTGTTTCTTCATCAAATTTTAATATTTTTCTTCAATTGCATTCTTATATAAAGAAAAAGAAATGCACAACCGATAATAAAAAAATAAAGAAAACACGGAAAAAATCTTTCGAAAAAATTTATCATTTTTGGCTGTACGATAATAATTCAATTTCCGTATAGAAAAACCTTCAACAACAACAATGATAACAACAAAAGAGAAACGACCAAAATAGTAGTAAATGACTGAAAACAAAATACGGAAGAATTTTAAAGCATCCTATCGAAACGAAATGAAATGCAGAAAAAAAGAAGACATTTTTACCAAAGACCAGGAAGGAAACCATAAGGAAAACGAAGATACGACCTTTTGTTCTTGATAGATGGAAAACACGAAAGAAAGAAAGGAAAAATAAAAATACTCCTCTATTACATACATTTCTTCTACCATTACAATTACGTTGAAAAGGAAATGGCCAAGGGGGAGAGGTTGAACGCAAAACAATGCCATGACAGGAGCGACGTTGCAGAAAATTCAATTTTGATTTGCTTTGTATAAAGAAAAAAAAAAATTTGATGATAGAATAGAAGAAGAAAAAAAAACAGAAAAAGATTTGGCGGTCTAAGAAGATTTTCAGTTTATGATGGTTGCATATTTTAATTTCTTTTTCTGTTCCCCTTTTTTTTATCGTTTTTGTTTTATTTTAAGAAAAAAATTAAGATATCAATGCCATATTAAAGGCCATATTAAATTCAATTTGTTTTCATTTAAGTTTACAATACATGAAGACAATTATTGGTTTTAAATTTTAATCAACAATAATGATAGGTAAGCTGACCTAGATTATAATGCTAAGTATTTGAAGCTTGTGGTATTTAGACTAATGGGGTTATTTATGGAAAATATGTCAGGCATCGTTGGGAATATATTGACAACATTTTGTGTTTCGTTTTACTATATTGTTACGTTTTTACCTTTTAAACACGTTTAAAATATAAGCTCGTAGATTGCAAATAAAATAAAAATAAATTTGTGTTTAGTTTTGATTAAAATTCTTTGTTATTTGTGGCACAATTCTGTGTGCCACTGTTCACAACTTAATGTAAACAACAACAATTGCTTTGTTTGTTATTCCACTTTGCACTCTTTTGCCTAAACAATAACAATTGCTCGACAGACACAAGCACACTGCGTCTCCACACAAGATTGACTGAACTTCACTAACTCAGTCGCTTGTCTTTTATATGGCAACGTAAACAGTCTGATGAATGTTCATGAAGGCGAACGTTCATGACTTCGCCTCCTCAAAATCTCTATATATGTAAACATCGTTGTTTACGTTTATTATTTTAGTTTTGTTGGTATATTTTTGGTTACTGGTTTACCATTTTTTTATGCTTGTGTGTGTTGTTATATTAAGCAATACGATAATTTGTAAACAGGGGCCAAATCACCGCATTCGATATCGAATACACATTCGAGTAGACACTATTTTCGATGGCCGCAATTTCTTGGATCATGGTATTCGATCGTAATTTATATTTCTGTAGCAAATTCCAATAAGAAAAACGAAACGAAAAAGGAAAACAAAACAAACAAAAACGAGATTAATGTGCGTGATAAATTCTTAAATTTGTAAAAAAAATAGTAAAAAACTCTTTTTGAAGCTTATTTTTGGCCAAATCGGGATGTTCCATCATAAATTGTGCCAGTACCTTTTAATGTTTCCCATTTACCTTACTTGTATTTGTTTTGGAAGCGTTTTTTCATTATTTATTTGTTTTTGTACTAATTATTGGGCTTTCTTGGCCTTGATGTTCAGTTTCCCTAAAAACAATTAAAATTACATTTTTGAACAAATTTTGAGAAAATGTTCGAAGAATACTTTCATTCTTACTTCTTTATTATTTTACTTCGTTGTTTTCAGTTATTTGTTTTGTTTTGTACCAAAAAGCTACTGTTTGTTTATTTTCGATGACAGTTTACCAATCGTGTACAACTACGAGTAAATACGTTACGATAACGAATACCGTGATCCACGTTAACCACATTTCGATAATAAAGTACTCGATTTCGAATGCGGTGATTTGGCCCCAGGTTTGATTACTGCATTGTTTTGTTTTTGTAGCTTTTGTTTATAATTTTAATGTTAAGCGATGTAAAAGCAAGACACCAGTATCTAGATTTTTAATTTTCGTAACAATATTATGGTATTACTAGCGACCTGGCAGCATCTGCCTCAGTTATTTGAACCCGCAGATATAATGCGTTATTCAACATAATTTGAAAGTGAACTGAATATCCTTTTTGGTTACCTGTAGGCTTGGCTGTTGTCTAGCTACTCCATATGTTTTTAGTCCATATGACATTGCGGAGTTTGTTGCCAAATAATTTTGCTTCGAAGTAATTCACAACTGTCTTTGCAGTTGTTATCTCTCTGACAGTGTGATTATATATTTCCACAGTTAAATATTTTCTAGTGAGAAGAAATTTTGTCTTGTAGTTTACTAATGTAATCCATTAAACATTTAAACATATTGTTATGTTTTTACCTTTTAAAAATGTTTAAAATATCAGCTCGTAGATTGCAAATAAAATAAAAATAAATTTGTGTTTAGTTTTAATTAACATTCTTTGTTATTCGCACAATTCTGTGTGCCATTGTTCACAACTTTATGTAAACAACAATAATTGTTTTGTTTGTTATTCCTCTGTTTAAACCCTTTGCATACACAATAACAATTACTAGACAATTGTTCGAAAGATCTTTGTAACGGATATTTTCAAACCACGATTACTCTCTTCAAACGCACCGCGTCTTTACACACGACTGACTGAACTTCACTAACTCAGTCGCTTGCTTTGTCTTGCCTTTTATACGGCAGTCTGCTGAATGTTCTTGAAGGCGACCGTTCATGACTTCACCTTCTATGGCAAACTCTGTTTTTTTTTCAATATTAAGGCTTTAGCTTCCACGCTGATGTTTAAAACTATGCCTTTTTTAATAGTTCTGAAAAATATTAAACTCCTTAAAAACATAGTATACCTTAAGGAGCTGTTAAGTAATATTTTGTATGGCATTTCGAACTGCTCTGTTACAATATATGCTCTCTGGACAGATCATAAATATTTCATTTGAACAAAAAATGGGGAAAACAAATGAAAATAAAAGAAAAAGTCATTAATATTCACAATTTGTTGCTGCTAATCTTTGTTGCCCCATCTATCCATTTTTACTATTTTGATTATTATTCTCTATTATTTTATTTGCTTCTTTTTACTGTTTTCCAAAAGAATATACGAGTACGCTATTGTTGTTGTTCTTTTTTTATATGTTTCTTAAGAGTTTTGAGCAGCTCGTTAAATAAAAAGAAGTTTCATCTGTTATTTCTACCCCCGAATGCCAAAAAAACCAAGAAACAAAATTTTATTTGAGTGCAATATCACGTTCTCAAAAGTTTGTTATTCTTTTTCATATTTTATTTGTTTTATTCTTAGTTTTTTATGATTTTTTCAAGAAATTTTGTCTTCTAAAAATATTTTTTTGGACAAAAAAAAAGTATAAAAAAGTATAAGCGTGCAAAACGTGTAGAAGTGATTGAAGTTTTTGGTTGTCTTCCAAATGGGTAAAGCGTGAAAACGAGCTATAGGTCATTAAAGTTTTTCTTGGTGTGATATTTGCACTTCTTTCTAAAGCAAATGTTTTTTCTTTAATTTCTCTCTCTCTCTCTCTCTCTTCGTCTCTCTATTATGATCTAAAAAGTATTTTAGCCGGCAGAAATAATGATAATAGAAATTGATAAGAAAATGTATAAATTTAGGGGAAAATATTGCAAAAAATAAAAAGAAAAAATACATTAAAATAGTATGTGAAATATTAAATGGCCCAAAGGCAAAATAAATATTATATTTATGGGGAGTACACTGGGTTAAAGAACAAAAATTTCACATACTTTTTAAGCAGTTTAATTGAATTCCGCAATAAACAATTAAAGCATACATTTTGTGTCCAACATGATGACGTATGTAATTACAGCATATTTTTAAATACTGTTGTAGATAAAAAAATCATTGCATATTTTTTGGCACCAAATTTTTTTTTTTTCGAATAATTGGCAAATTTTTAAGCGCCTTATGCCACATCTGTGTAAAATTAATAAAAGTGAAGTATTTTTGTTACGATAAGTTTGTTAAACTCTCAGTTTTACTATTACTCTGAATGGAAAAATTTCTTTTTTTCTTTTACACATTTACATAGATTAAAAAACTGTGCATACTTTTCGGATACACCCAAAGACTATTAATTATTTTTAATTAAATTACTATTATTTAATTAATTAAATTACTATTAACTAAGTAAAGATAGTAATGTGTTCAATCAGTTCTTAAACTATTTTCAACTTTGTTAGCTTATTAAGATTCTCATCGTTTAATTTAACCTCCTATAAGTATGCCACGTTTTATAAAGTTCATTGACTCTTGCCGTTATGCTTGAATATTTTATTTTTTTAGAATTAATTATAATAAATTTAAATCAATTGTGTTGCAATTATTGCACATTGTATATTTTTACGCATTATTTAATTACTCATTCCTTTAAGTACAAATACAATTTTATTAAAAATTTAATAATTTTTTTTCGTATTAATTAAACACAAACACATATTCAGATTTTAATTAATTTCACTAAATAAATTAGTAGTTACAACTGTCAGTTTTGTATTCATTGAATTCATTTAAAATTTAAATTAATTGGCTAACATATAAGCTTACGATTTAATAAATTTAATTTAAATGTTAATAATTTAATAAAAATTGTTGTAAAAGGGATTTAAAGCATATTTCTAGGGCACATATTTTTTTTTTTTTTTTAATTTTCTAAATTGTTACATGTTTTCATTACAATTACTTTGCTTATGAAACATATTTTGTATATTACAATATTTCTTCTCTTAGATTTTGCTGTATACTTTTAGGTATTTATCCATAGATTCGTAAATTGATTTATCTTTTATTGTTGATATGTTCAAATGCCAAGTATTTTTACATTTTTTTTGGTTGTTTTGTGTTGGAACTGGCCTAAAGAAAAATTTATTAATTTTTGCTTTGACTATAAATCATAAATTTACATACATATACCCCCTAAAAGTAGACAACATTATTCAATTTCTTTTATTTAAAACAATAGTAAGCTTACCGAATGCCTAGTTATATACTATACACTGCATACACTTTTAAAATTTTATTTGTTTGCTTTCCTTTTTATTCGAAAATAAATCGTCTTGAATTGCAAAAATATTTTGGCATATTTTTAGGTGTTAAAGTCTATTCATAAATTGATTTATAACCGAACAGTAAAATTTAATAGAAAAAAAAATGTTCTATTTTCCTCTGTTGCTTTTGTTTTACTCAACACAATTGTTCACAGAAATTTGTTAAAAGTCAATAAATCATATTTTCTATTGGAAGTTAAACAATCATTGAAAATATATTTGAAAACTTCAATTTATACCTCGTGGCAAAAAAAAGGGTTTTAGAAAATGTTTGAATTCTTCTTTATGGTTTTGAAATTTACTACCGAATCTATTTCCTTTGATTAACTATAGCATGTAATAGTTTTCTGAAATTGTTTTGTAGCTTTGTTCACATGAATGTAATATAATTTCAAAATAATTCAGCTTTTTGGTCTTAAACACCAAACCGTTTCCCAACTCTTTTCAAAGTCTGCCAAAGTTTTTCCAGAAAAGCATTAATAGAACAAGCCTTTCCCTTATTTAAGGCTAGGCCATCTCTGTTGAGCTTTCGATTTTTGTAAAGAACTATGCGAATTAGCGGGGATTCCTAGTCACCACTACAATGCCATCAGCATTATGGCCCCGCTACTCTAGGCCCGGTTTAACAGTGTAAAACAGATTAAGTCCTGAATCTGTAGAGGGAGTCCACTAGGATATTGATCAGTATTTCGACGTATACTAAACCCCAAGGCCAGGGGCACTTCTTCTATTTGCAGGATTTTTGGTAAGTCACCTTTGTTGTTGTATTCAATCTCCCCGTGTCCAGGAACCCGTTTATGGCTGACTGTTAAATGTTTTGCTATCTTCTCCAGAAGCTCTCGGTATACTGGGTTAATTTTAGATGTAGTTTAAACAATTTCAAGGAATCTAATGGGTGCTTTTCTGTCGGAAAATATGTGTATATTTCCCCTCACTATAATGGAAATGAACAAGCTTTATAACCTTTTTTTTTTTGCCTGACAAACTTTAGAGTATTTGGGCAGTTCAAGTCAAAATCTAAGATTCAATGGTTTTGTTAAGATTTCTCTCCAACTTTACAGTTTAATTGGAGTACGTCGGTGAATACTTCGATGTAAATCTTTATTATCTATCAGGTATCATACATAATTGGTCATTATAACTCTTCCGTCAGGATTACTATCTACTTTCTCACACGACTTATGTTGTGTGTGTTAATTTTATACATGAATGGTGGAAACGACAGATTTTTGAGAAACTTTTCATGGCAATTTTATTTGCACTCAGAGTTTTTGCCAGTAATCTGCTGAGAGAAAGTCAACGAAGAAATATTTGCTCATATTTCGTTTTGTTGGAGATGTCTGACCTGGAGTTTGAACCGTGGCCTTAAGTCTAATAACAATGGGTCAATTTCGACCTCCGGGTATTGTACTTGTCTTAACGGACAAGTACACGTCCTCTAAGTCTAATAAGCCAACACACTATCTACTAAACTACGGCGACTTCTGTCACGTATCGTCATAAAATCAATATTGAAGGCGGTTACAGGTATCGTATACTCTGAGGTGTATCCAGATCGACTACACCCCAGATTTTGACATGACCCTGGCTTTCATACTTCCATGCTCTCATTCTCGCCATAGCACCCTTTTGTTTCGCCAATATGTCGTGTAATGGGCAGTTAATCATAGTACGACTAGTTGATGTAATGTTAAGAGCACCTGTTACCATAACTGCCAACGTCCTCGTAATTCACTGATACCGGGTTTGATGATTCCTTTTCTCTAAAATGCTTCGGTTTTGAGAATTAGTATAAAGGCTTATTGATCACGGTATGGGGGTTACTGATTGGAATGTAATTTTTATATGTACTTTCTACAAATTTAACCTTTCAATTACACTCTTCTAACTGAATTCAATAATTCCATTGTAACAACAAAAAAAAACAAACATTTATTTTTATAGATGCAAAGAAATGCTTGAGAATATCATGTTTTTGTATTAAAAATACTCTCTTCTTTCTCTCACTCTCTCTCTCACACACACACACACATCCTCTTAATACGTATACAAATAAAATTGTAAGAAAAAAATTCATTGTTTGTGCTAAAACAGGTTATTGAAAGGTACTTTACCTAAAACAACAACAATTTTTATTGAGAACTTTTTTTTTTTTTTTTCAAAAATATTAAAAGAATTCAAACAAATACTATTACTTGAGATCTCTCAAACAGGTTTGTTGAGACTTACTCATACACATACATACATATACACCCAAACACATATACTACAGTAGTTACGCCAGTTAGACATTTTTAGTATGAAAATAGAGATGAAGATAAATGCATAAGTATTTTATTAAATGTATGAGAGTAAGTGTAAACACACTTATGCTTGCATGCACACAAACACACACATGTTCACTCATACATACATTTGTAATTTAAAACAAGAGCAATAGTATATGGTAAGTGTTCTTATAAAATGTCATTCTCTTTAATACTCTTCTTTTTGTTGTTTTTCTTTTTTTGTTTTTTTTTTTTTTTTTTGTTGTAAAGCAGAGACCTTGTATAGGGTTCAATAGGAGCTAACAACAGTGCATCACACACAAAGTAAGAAAGAGTGAAAAACTATCATATAGAAATTGAAAAATACATTTGCAAATATGAAATGAGTACAAAAAAACAACAGTTAGAAAGAGAAAAACAAAAATATATAGACTGACAGAGAATAAAAGAGAAAATCTTTTGATTTGTTGATTTATCGTAAGTGCTATTGTTTGTAGTGAAATGATTTCATTTTTTTTTTTTTTTTGTATTTCTGTAGTTTTACTCTGAGTGTAATAACAAATGTCAATATCGGAGAATTTCATCATCATCATCATCATCATCAACATCAGTTTCATTGTCGTTGTCATTGTTTGTATTATAAAGATGAAAATGCATATGCAATGAAAAATGAGAAATCTCTGCTCAAGAGAGGCCAAAGGGATTGACGGAGCGAAACCATAAAAGAAATGATTACTTTTTGTTTGACAAAAACAGAGAAAAACAGAAAAAAAGCAAAAATCAACCGATAAAATAGTGTGCAAGGGTAAGAGCTTTTACAAGATATTGAACTTGTTGACAATGTTTAAGCAAATAAAGCAACAAAAAAATTAAAGAAAAAATAGACAGATGTAGACAATAGACTATGGAAAGCAAAGAAGATATGCGAAATTAATTGAAATGATTAAAAGAAAAACATTTTCAATGTAAAAACAATGTTTTTCAAGAATTTATTTAAGCCCCAGTTTTTTTTCCAAAGACTTTAAGTTATTGGTATGACAGTATTATGTTCAATATTTTAGAAGTTTAAACATGGTTGCATACCAGGAACTGAGCTGGGAATAATCCATATCGACAGCGAACAACATCATGACATTTGACAGGTCAACAGAACTAGGCGATACATCAAGTATCCTAATAGCCATCAAAGATTCAAAACGGGCGTATGATTTGAGTGCACATGGACAAAGTTTCAGAAGTTTCAAGCTGCTTTTAAGCTTTTAAACATGGTTGTATACCAAGAACTGAGCAGAGCAAGAACCAACTGCGAACAACATCATAACGATTTGACAGTGCAACAAGACTGGGCAATATATCGAGTATCTTATTAGAATATTGATTCAAAACGGGCCTATGTTTTGAGTGCGCATGGACAACGTTTTCCATGCTCTTTCTGTGTGACTAAATTATTCTGAGGATAAGGATCATACTCAATATAATTCAGTAGCTCCCTAGCAATGCTCAAGTGTAGTTTCTTCTTAGGCTAAGAGCTTTTGAAATCTTTCAGTCAGGATTACGACCTAGCTTCTCACACCATTTATGTTGTGTGTATTAATTTTATACATGAGTGGCGGAACCTACAGTTTAAACTCCACTCCGAACGACTAATTGTTTTGAGAAACGAGTTTCTGCCAGAAATCTGCTGAGAGTATGTCGCCGAACAAATCTTTTTTCTCATATTTCATTTTGTTGAAGATGTCTGACCTGGGGTGCCAACACACTACCTACTACGACAATTTTTGAAGTATTTTCTGCAGCAAAATCTGTATACATTGCAGCTGAAATTATAAGAGCATCAGAGACATCTCTTATTGTAATGTTTTTGGGGTCTTCTAACCCGATTTATGACGCCTTGTCAGTTTGTTCTGGATCATCGCTTTATGTGATATCACAACAGGCAGCTATATGAGCTCAATTTAGATTTGATTTTACAAAAATGCCACACATTCCGATCTTATATTATTGTTTGGAGCGTCCGATGTCATTTTCTTATCCAAAATTTTGGATGTTTCAGCCACATATTTAAACAAGCAGTTCCCGTAATCTTTTTAGTCTCTAGTTCATCAATTAAAAAAAAATTATTTTTTACAACCCATTTCAGCTAATTTATCTGTCACCAAGCTCTGCCTAAAAATTCCTTAAAAATTATTCCCACAAACATTTTTCGTTTCAACATAAACTGTTGAAATTCGTATTTAAAGCCACGTCTTAAATGATTTATGCTTTAAATCCAGTTAGTCAGTCAGTCTGGGTTTTTTTGTTCTTTTTCTGATTCGTTTTAAACACAGCCTGCATATATGCAATGCCTGCTATTGTATGAAATGTTTATCTCACTCTCTTACGCACACACTCTCTCTATGACGCTCTGGGTATGTGTGTGTGTGAAAGTCTTCTTTTAATCACTTCACACATGAATGTTTGTGATTTTGTGCCTTTCGTATACAATTGCAAACAATTGTTGTTATTGTAGTCGTTATTTTTGCTGTTATTATTGTTGCTGTTGTTGTTGTTGTTGCTATTGTTGCTACTGTCATTTCAAGTGTACTTGACTACTAAGAGATACGCACACCCAGCCGCACACTTATACACAACGATGTTCTCGTATGATTGACTCACATCATACCGTTATACAGTTACAGCATATACAGTTAGTTGCAGTTTGTGTCATCATACGCAGAAATATCAACAGCAACAGCAAACGGTAACATCAATTGCAACAGCAGCAATGACAGTATTTTAAGACTGAAACCATAAAAAGTTGCTCTCAAAAATGAACGACAAAAAAAAGAAGAGAAATTATATCATATATATACACACACACACATATGTACATACAGTCATATATTTACAAACATATTCGCATGCACGTTTTCATTCACCTTTTGAAAAGCCTGCCTCATTATGTGTATGTGAACCATTTTAAATGTTTGTATGTGTATCTGTGTGTGTTGCAATTTAAAGGTGTCATTGGCATGATACGTATTCCAAGCCTTTGCTTTCATGCTGTGCCGTGCTGTGTCAAACAACAACTGATGCGTTTGCATCTTTGTATTCACATTTGAAAGTGTATGTAAGTGCGAGTGAGTGAGTGATTGCGATTGTATTGCTGTATATAATACGCGTTATTATAGCCCTGCTCTTCAAATACATTTTAACACTTTTGCTACGTAATTTAAATCGCTGTACGACGGTGTATGGCATCCAAAGAAGAAGAAGAAAAAATACAAAAAAATACTCCAAATGGCATCAATTTCATGTGAAAAGGAAGCACAAGCGTAGGAATCAAAGAATGCACATAATTTGAAGGCATAAAATTGTGAGAGATATGAGAGATATTATTATTATAAAAAAGAAAAAATAGAGAAGCATACATTTAGGCAGCAGTTTAAAATGCAAATATTATTTTAAAGACTGTAAATTTAACAAAAAATGTATTTTTAAAGAAAATATTGTTGCTTTTATTGCTCTTGATTTGATTTTTAATATAATTTTTGGACCGATGGACACATTTTCTTTTTTTTTAATTGTAAAGCATACATTTAGGTTGCGGTTAAAAAACAAAATTTTACTAAAAAAAAATAATATTCTGGCGCTATTATATTTAAAGAAAATATTGTTGAATTTATTGCTCTTGACTTGATTTTTAATAAAATTTTTGTACCGATGGACACATTTTTTGTTTGTTGTTTTTTTTTAATTGTAAAGCATACATTTAGGCAGCAGTTTCAAATGCAAATACTGTCTTAAATACTGTAAATTTAAGAAAATATGTATTTTTTAAGAAAATATTGTTGCATTTATTGCTCTTGATTTAATTTTTAATAAAATTTTTGGACCGATGGTCAGATTTTCTTTTTATTATAAAAAATTAGCAATTTTGTAAAAAAAAAAAAATAATATTGTGGCGCTATTCTGTTCACATTTTTGCCGAAAACAGATTTTGGGAAAGGCAAAAAAGTAATGAGAGTCTGTTGTACATACATACATAATTGGTCATTACAACCCTTTAGTCAAGATTACGACCTAGCTTCTCACATCACTTATTTTGTGTGTGTTAATTTTATTCATGAGTGCTGCGACTTACAGTTTAAAGTCGACTCCGAAGGACAGATTTTTGAGAAACTTTTCATGGCAATTTTATATACTCTTAGAGTTTTTGCCAGAAATCTTATGAGAGGAAGTCGCCGTTTTATTGTCTGACCTGGAGCTTGAACCCAGGCTTTACATCTAATAAGCCAACACACTACCTACTATACTGCGATGACTTCTAATGCGATTGTTTGTGTGAAAGAACAAAATGCGTCTCTAGAGGCAATGCGACATAATGACGTGTCAGGAATAATTTTATTCCCTCCCTACCTTGTCTGGATCTAGAATTGATAGGAGATTTCACACTAGAATTCCTTGCAGCAAACAATCTTTGTCTAAAATGATTTCCGAGCAGTACTAAACTTGAGGGTAAGTTATGTTGTTTAATTTTGTCGAAAGGACCTAATATTTGGACATTACTGTGCCTCCTTACTATAGAATGTTCGGACCATTAACCACGCCGAGGAACTAGAAAAAATCACTCGCTATTAATGTATGTATTATAGCAATCAGCAGTTGAAACCTTTTTCTGTGCATTCTTCAGTTCTAAAGTGGTTGGTATATGCCGGGACTTATTTGATCCATTCTTTATGCCAGTCTTGTAAGGATTTCTGGTTATAGGGACATTCTACGTAATTCTGCAGCTAATGAACTTGCTAGAGCAGGTATACTCCTATCGAATACTAATCCTTACATGATAGCCATGGAAGGTATATATTTTACCTCTCTTAGGCTGTCGATTTAAAGTTTAAAACCTTAAAAATTTTAATGAAACCATATAACTTTGCATACAACCCTTATTTTATGGCCCTTTATGTTCCTAACAAATACCTGCTGTTTTAATTTTCTCTTTTCTAGCTATTGTTTATAACATAATTATTTATTATTTTCAGTTTGTTCTTGTTGTTTTGTTCTCCTTTTCATAAAACTTTGGCTTTTGTTCACTATTTTCATATCATACTTAAAAAAAAAAGAAAAACTGACAAATGCCACTTGTTTTAATAAAATATGAGTGAAAATCACAGTTTGTAGAAAAATTCAAAATATAAGCGAAACTTTACTTCTCTTATTTTTTCAAAATGCTAAAAGTGCAGTTATGAGTGACTATGTGATGCCCTCCATTTCATAGAATGTTTTGCAATAATTTCCCGACTGAAGGTAAAGATCCGTAGGAGATTCAATGTGAAAGTATTTTTTTCTCATTAAAAGGATTTTGCAATATAGCTTGGGTCTCAGAGGTAATTTTTAATTGACTTTAAGTTAAAGTCTTAATAGTCATCATTAAGGCAATAAGCTGTCAAACAAGAAGATTTCATGGAGAGACGCTTTGAGAATCAGAAACGTGTTGCAACTGCTTGCAACATTTTTCTTCTGATTTTCCTCGAAGAATATATCGAATGAATGAATAGTTTGTAGTCCTGTGGACATTACCGATAGATGTAACGCTAATGTAGCACTCTCACGCCTTTAAGCCCAATGAAAGAAGGGAAATTTACTATTCATTTCCTTAACCAACTTATTATCCATCTTGGCAGCATATGGTTTTCACAAAACAGCTCTTCCTGACATGGTTTTTGCTGTTATTTTTGCTCTTTCTTTTGCAAGAACGCACTCAAGCGGTTTTTGAAGTATCGTGTGTTACAATATATCCTTTGGTCTTATTTTGGCTTCTTGAATCACGAAGATTCCCCTCTAGTACACTATTATTTACGTTAAGTTTCCTTTAGCGTGTGCCTTCATAGGCTTAATTCCAAAGTTCTGTGTTGATGATTATGTAATGCCAGGGTAGTTGGATAGTAAAGCACTTGCTGATGAATATTACAATTCAGTTGTTAGAGAGCTTGACTGCTAAAATTATTAATTCAGGTTCGTTCAGAATATTTTTACGTTTTTGCCTTTTAAAACCGTTTAAAATATGAGGTCGCAGATAGCAAATAAAATAAAAATAAATTTGTGTTTAGTTTTAATTAAAATTCTTTATTATTCGCACAATTCTGTGTGCCACTGTTCACAACTTGATGTAAACAACAATAATTGCTTTGTTTGTTATTCCTCTGTTTACACCCTTTGCATAAACAATAACAATTACTAGGCAATTATACGACAGAAACATCGTTGTTTCATTATTGTTGTTTGTGTATTTTGTTTACATTTATTCTTGTAGGGTGTGTTGTTGTATTTTTGTTTACTTGTTTACCATTTTTAATGCTGGTGTTTGTTGTTGAATTTTTGTTTATAATTTTAAAGTAAAGCGACTTAAAAGCAAAACACCAGTATCTAGATTTTTCATTTTCGTAACAATATTAAAAATTAAGAAACTCCCTGAGTAATCCCCCCATAAAAAAACAACACTCACAATGAATATCATAGGAAAAGCAGACAACACATCTGTTGAAAATAGTAGGACTCAATGACAAGTCTTCCCTTATTGAAAGCTTTAGTATAATAGTAAACTACCCACCACTGTCTATAGTTGTGTAGGGTATTTAAAAACAGAAAAAAAAAAATCCATTCTAACGAAATTAAAAAAGTTCCACATACAGAAGTACTCGTATTATGAACACACTTTCCCACTTTTACTCCATAAAGTAAATGCAGGTATAGTTTTCGGCTTTGACTCTTAGCATTTTTAACTTTCTGGCTGTTTAAAATGAAAATGAAAAAATGAGAAGCAAAAAAAATAACATAAAACGAGACAATAAATGAATATTTATGAGCTGTTTTTAATTAAGCTAATGTACGCAAAACGTTATATAATAAAATGGAGAAAAAAATAATAAATTTTTTTTTAAAAAGTATATAAAACTGTATAACGGTAATAATAAACGTAATTAAAAAGTAAAAAAAAAGTTCCACTGAGCAGCGATAATAGTTAAGGAATCGTATTATAAAAGCCAGTATAAATAACAGCAGAAATTTCGTTCATATCCAGAGAGAGAGAAGAGAGTATGACTTTGGTTGCGTATGTGGAATATTTTAGGGAAAATATATTCCACATACGCCGTGATGTACCAAATAGAAGTGATAATGTGGACTAAAGAGGGAATTTAAATATAAATTTGCAAATAAAATGCAAAGATTTTTGTAATTAAATAGCTGAGCTAGTCTTTAATTTTTGCTGGGTGTGTTTAAAATTTCGATTAGTAAGTGCCATACAAAGGTTTTCGGAGGTTCTAGAGGTTTTAGAATTTAGATTTGAAACTAAGACAATTAGCTCCTGGTTAGATTCTAAAATCCGTAAATAATCCTTTAAGTTTCTATGAAATCATCTTAATGGAATCGATTTGGTCTCTTTGGCAGCCTTATATATTTGCAGTGACAGTCAGAACTAGTTGAAGACATCTTAAATGTAAACCTTTGTCATATAAATAAAGAATTTTAGTTGTCAAATTTTTATTATTGTTTGTGTTATTAATCGAGCAAAGTTTTATGTATTAGGGACCCTGACATGGCCGTCTCCCCGGAACTCCTGGATTTATACACCGATGGCTCTGAACTCGATAACGGAGTTGGCAGCGGAGTCTACTCTGGAAAACTAGACCTTAATATTTCCCACCGACTGCTGGATTATTGTAGTGTGTTTCAGGCGGAAGTAATGGCCATCTAACGGGCTGCTCAATGGATCCTCGTCAACGGCGTTCCTTTCACCCGCATCTCAATCTTCTCTGATAATCAGGCTGCCATAAGATCTCTGTCGAATGTTTTGAATAACTCCAAGATCGTCAGGGAATGTCGCCAGGGCTGGTACGCTACTTAGGAATAGTCTTCAATCGACTTGGGGATGCCACATATTATAGCACGACCCTACTGCCGTTTATGCCAACACAATGTTCTGTATAGCTAATGATCATTAACGACACAACATGTATAAACAAATGAATATCAAATAACATAAGTGATTGTGTCACTAACATAATTCTGGGGCATTGACTCTCGCTGCTTTTGATGCGTGCTCAAGCCTTCAATGCATGTTGTTGTTGTTGTGTGTTCTCCGCTGGCTAGCGTGGGAATTATGCTTTGCTTGCATTACTGGTGTTGGACTGAAGGCTTGGATCGTGTTGCATACACACAAACCCATATATTATTAATCGATAGAATATAGGTCACTAGAACATATGTAATAAGTTAAGAATTATATAGCATTAAGGGAGTTGATTCGTAATTGTGGAATCATCTAAAATATTGTATAAAAGAGGAAATTATTTCCACATCAAAATCAATTAAATAAAGCATTCAGAGCTCTCAACTTGAGCTCTAAAAAATCTGCTATATTTATTCTTTTTTAATCCACCATCCTTACAATATTTCGGTCAATTTGGCCATCGCACGGAAATTCTTTCGAGACGCCAACCTATCCTGGGTCAATGAAGAGTCCTACTCCACCGCTAAGCTTGCTTGGCCCTCGATGGATAGATGGCGCAACAACCATTTACTTGGACTTGGTCGCAACATCATCTCGATCACAGTGGCCATGCTTACAGGTCATTGTGTTATGGGAAAACACGCGGAAAGAATCCAGCTTCCATCTAACAACTTCTGTCGTGGGTGCAGATGTGCTGATGAAGTGGAGACTGTTGGCCACTCTTGCGAGATACATGTATAGGTTATTTGGCTTTCTAATCCTTGTCAGCTTAACGGAGCTATCATCCATTGATGTCAAGGATATAGCTTCGTTTATCAAACTTAAAGGCTGGTTTTTCGGCGTAGGGTAGTTGTGCTTTAAATGCGCAGCCCTTGCGCTGATTTTTTCTTCTTATCTGGTTTGGAGGAACTTGGTCAGTACAGAGACTATGTTCACCTATGGCATCACAACGGGTCCAAGTGAGCTTTGGTATCAAAGTTACCACTTCAATTATTATTAGATTTTGTTAAATTAATTTTAAACAACACTGTAATGGCAATGCCTCCTTGAATTTAATATACGTATATAATTAAGATTCCTTTTAATTATTTTAATTATTTACACCGAAACAAATCAAATGAATACCTGATGTAAATGCAATTAAGTTTTCTATGTAAAAATTCTTAAACCAACTAAACCTACATATATGCAAGCATTAACAAGGACTAACAATGCAATGAATTAATAACCAAAAGCAACTATTTAGTTCTGTCTCTCTCTCTCTCTCTCTCTCTAGATAATACAACTGTAAACAGACAAATATTTATTAAAAGATAAACGTAGAGAATAGGTTTGTTATTCTATACTAATAATAACATTAATACAAATGAAATACTATTTGACTCACTAATACTTTTACACATACACAGACACACACACACAAATAAATATCCAAACAGTTATACTTACTCATTGGTAAACAAGAAAACGGTCATAATAGAATAGAAATGTTTGCAAAACATTTTGAAATGAACAGAAATGAAATGCATTTCTCTCTCCGTGTCTCTTTGTTCTGTGTTTCTGTATGTGTGTGCTTATGGACAGACATACATATGTATATGCAAACACATATCATATGTTATTATTAATATAAACACCAAGAACAATAGTTTATCTATCGCTTTTAAACATTTAAACTAAATTCAACCAATTAGCAAACATTTATAATCAGCTTTATTATTGTTCTTGTTCTTTTCTATAGGGTGATTGTTTAAGAGCTATAGTAAAATTTTTCAAAAAAAACACAGAAAATTAAGAAAACTGCATGAAATCTTTATTTGAATCGATAGTACGGTCCATATAATTTAATGTTTGAAGATTATTTCATGCAAATGTTGACCGCGACTGCGCCTCAAATGGTCCATCCGCTTAGTCCAATTTTGGCATACTCTTTACAACATTTCGGCCGATATCTCACGAATAAATGCGGGCTTGTCTGTATACACATGAGCTTTAACATAGCCCCACATAAAATAGTCTAAAGGCGTTACGATTCGCAGCATCTTTGAAGAAATACGTCCAATGATGCCACCAGCCCATAAACCGCACCAAACTGTGACTTTTCTGGATGCATTGGTAGCTTTTGCAATGCTTCTGGTTCATCTTCACTCCAAAATTGACAATTCTGCTTATTTACGTATCCATTGAGCCAAAAATGAGCTTCGTTGCTGAACACAATTTTTCGATAAAGAAGTGGATCTTCGGCCAACTTTCCAAGAGCCCATTTTGATAATAAAATTCAATGATTTGCAAGCGTTGTTCGTTTGTAAGACGATTCATGGTTAAATTATAGACCAAACTGAAGCTGTTTGACAGTGAAACAAAACACGAAACGTGCCTGAGCTGTTTAAACCAGTGTTGCCAAAAAGATAATAGCTAAAAAATCACCCTTAATATGTGTTGGTGTTAGTATTGCTGTTTCTGTTCTTGTTGTTATCGTTGTCGTTGTTGTTAAAAACAAACATAAGCCAAGGCAAAGCTTTAAACCAAGCATAAGAGTACACACACAAAGACACAAAAGTATACCAAAATACCATAATCATCTTATGTAGTGTTTATATGGCATACTTTAAGGCGTACACACAATACATTTGTATGTGCTCTACATGCTTAAGCTAGAGAAGAAGATCAGACACATACTCGTTTGTAGCGGCTCTTAAGCACTTGCACACACACACAGAGACGTATGTATGCATTGAAATATATGTATTTATTTTAGGTTATGGTATAATAATTCATATTTAATGCAGACATTTTCATACAATTGAAGTAAAAATTAAATTTTATTTTTTTATATTCTCCTTTCAAATATACTCTTATGGTCCCTTATTCTCTCTGCATCTCTCCCTTTCTATGCATTATAGTTTGTTGTTTGGTAATTTATTAGAATCCCTTTAAATAGTGTGTTTAAGGTAAGTGCATGCCTATGTAGAATATAAAACATAGCCTATTTGTTATAATTTGTATGTCTAGGCTTGACTTCACATGGCATTTCATTTCTCATTCTGTCTATTTGTAGGCTATTGTTTGCTTCCGTTTCTGCTTCTGCTTGTGTTTAAATATTATTTTAATTTCATTTAGTCTGTTATTTATTGGTGATTTAATTGCATATTTTTGGGTTCCAGCATCCAGTTAGTCTTTTTTGATTAATTACTTAAATTACCTATGAATACACATGTTGCATTTCATTGAAACGAACATTGTAAATCGTTACAAAGACAAAGGAAATTCGTAAGGAATTTCTAGATGTTAAATTAATTAAAATAATAAATTGCAATTCATATGTGGTATATACATATGTACATACATACATACAACTGAAGGGGAAATGATTTGTTAAATTAGGAGAAATTAATCATTTACAGACTAATTTAATTTATTGAAATACAGAGAAATGGATACTTAACTGGTTTTTCCAAAAAAAAAAGAAAAAACTAAGAAAATATAATAAAAAGTCTAAATACGTTCTTATCCATAGACAGCAAAGATCAAAGCTAAAGTTAAAAAACATTCAAAAATCTATGATTTCAAGGAACCTCGTCCTTCATTATAATGCTTGGTCCCTACCATTATTACAGAATACTGATACGAAAATGAAAAAATCTAGATACTGGTGTTTTGCTTTTACATCGCTTAACATTAAAATTATAAACAAAAGCTACAAAAACAAAACAATGCAAGTGAACAAACCTGTTTACAAACTGTCGTACTGCTTAATATAACAACAAATTCCAGCATAAAAAAATGGTAAACAAGTAAACTAAAATACAACAACAAACACCAGCATTAAAAATGCTAAACAAGTAAATAAAAATATACCAACAACACTACAATAATACATAGACATAAACAACGATGTTTACATTTATAGAAATTTCGAGAAGACAAAGACATGAACATTCGCCTTCAAGAACATTCATTCGACTGTTTACGTTGCCATATAAAAGACAAGGCAAAGCAGGCGAGTGAGTTATTGAAGTTCAGTCAGTCTGGTGTCAAGATACGGTGTGTTTGAAGAGTGTTTATGTCTGACACTCCAAACTTCCCATCCTTGCCGACATAAACAGGATTGTTTAAACGATGGTAAATTGGCAACAGAGGGCGCTGCCGTTTAGAATTAAGCTATTTTATATTTTAACATTAATGTTGTTTTTGGCCTTAAGACTTTTTATTATTAACTAAATTTTACGATTATTGATCGCCTGGAGAGATTTAGAGCTCCAGAAAATAGAATAATTAATTTTGAAGTGAAGGCATTCGGACATTTTTGTAAAATTAATAAATAATAAAATAGTTTAGTGAGTTTTATAATTATTGTGTAGAGAAACACAATAAAATAAAAGAAATACGATGAATAATACAAAATACAAAAAAGTGTACAAATAGTAAGGAAAGTGCTATTGGTTTGATTTTCTTTTTTTGTGCATTGAAATTCATGCTAACTTTGCCGTCTTTTTAGTGGCCTTTAATTCCAATCGGAGGAACTGACGGCTTATTTTCTTGTGTTTGTTCATCCCCCATACAGTCCACAATTCAACAAAGAGAGTATTCGTGGTTTGAAGATCTCCGTTGCAAGGATCTGTCCAACAATTGTTATTGTTTATGCAAAGGGTATAAACAGAGGAATAACAAAGAAAAGCAATTGTTGTTGTTTAGATCAAGTTGTGAACGGTGCAAGAATTGTGCGAATAATAAAGAATTTTGATTAAAACTAAACACACAAATTTATTTTCATTTTATTTGCAATCTACGAGCTCATATATTTAAACGATTTTAAAAGGTAAAAACGTAACAACGTTATTAGTTTAATAAGTACACTTGAAAATATTACTAACAATTCTCCCTTGGGTTATACACATGCTGCTCACAACTACAGTCACATTTAAATCATGTTCTCTTTGTGCCGACCTTTGCTTTAAAGGTTCTCTCCGAGCGTATGATGAATATTTTATTTGGAATTTCTCAATACTCATACATACGTAACCAGTATAGGGAACATTTTAATTATGAAAAATCCTTTACTTTTACAAATTTTATAAAACATTTTAAATTATTTAAGCCAACCAGTTTATTTATTGTTTTCATTCATTGTCTATGGTATGAACGAATGAGTCCATATGGCAACGCATAACTCTTGGGCAATATTTTATGGTTTGGCGAAAAGCGTATAAAAATTAAAAAAATACAATGAAAACTCTACTCAAGTAAATGCAAAATAAAATGGAAAAAAACAACAACACCCAAACGAATAAAGAAATGAAATAAAAGTGAATTGAATTAAAAAAAAAAAAAAAAAACAAAAATTCTAAAAACGAATGTAAAACAAAACATGCAAAGAACGGTAGAGAGATACTACACAGCGAGAGTAGACAAAACAAAATCTAATAAATCGTGAAAATACCCAAAAGACAATGAGTAAAGTGAGTAAGAGTCTGTGAGTGTAAGAGTGTGTGTGTTTGTGACAGAGTGTATGGCTTACAAATGGCGTCAAATGGTCGCCAATGACATTTTCATTTTCCCATATTTTTGTTTTGAAGTTGTACTACATTTTTGTACACTTTTTCTTCTCTGCTTGTCTGTTCTTTTGTTTTTCTTTTTGCTGTAAAAGAATACGGCATAGCTGCCACTGGTATTTCATTTAGTTTCGTAAATTGAAAAACTTGCATGTGCAAGAAAAAATGGCAATGCCAAGTGGAAAACTATAACCGTGTCCTGGTTTTTTTTCTCCACCGCACACTCTCAATTTTTTTTTTTTTTTGTTTTTTATATGCTGTGGTCACTTCTTGCCTGGTTTTTTTCTGTTTTTTTTCTTCTTTCCCCAAAACAATTTATAATCTCTAGGGTGGTTAAGTGGCTAACGTTTGGTCAGTGGTTAAACTTAGACAAGAGAGAAAAACAACAATTCATTGTAAAAACTCGGTTTTTTAAAAACCATGATTTCGCATGTGAAAAAAGAAACGTTAGTGGAAAATTGGTTCCGCTGATTCACTGCCAATACGTTGCAATTGCTTACGAGACAATTTTTACTTTTTTTTGTTTGATTTCAAGTAGATGGTTGGGGGTTTTTTATTTTTGTTAAAAAGAGCTTAACGACTTTTAATTATTTTTTCATCATCTCTGAAATAGGGAAACAAATCAATTTATCGATTAAGGGTGTTCTGTTACTTAAACCATGAAGGATGATTTTTTTTTTTGAACAAGCCAGCAGCCTTTTTACATAAATTCCTATGCCTGTAAAGAGACAAAACTAATACTCCACAATACGCTCATTCTTCCCGTGCTTCTTTATGGCGCAGAGGCATGTACCCTATTAAGCACTGATGCCGCAGGCTTGAAAGTATTCGAGAGGAAAGTCCTACGTAAGATCTTCTGTCCATTGCGAGTTGGCGATGATTTCCACATCCGATCCAACAGTGAGTTGTATGTGCTCTTCAGCGACATGGACGTTGTGCAGCGTATTAACATCCAGCGGTTGCGCTGGCTCGGTCATGTCGTTCGAATGGAGGACTTTGCTCCGGCGAGACGGGTAAGAGGACGACCTTGTTTGCGTTGGAAGGACCAAATCGAGGAAGACCCGTCATCGATTGGTGTGACCCACTGGCGTAGGTGCGCAAGATTCAGAGGCGCCTGGAAGGATGTGTTAACAACCCGTTAGTCGGGTTGTTAATGGCCAATTAAGTAAGTAAGTATGCCTGTGAAGTGCATAACAATACGGCAGTTTTTTCTTAGAATACAAAACCTACTTTTTCTGTATCTCGATCTAGAAATTAATATTACCTGCAGGGTAGTTTTTATACGGTTCTTGAGGTACTGTCCCATGTTACTACTTGTAGTACATGGTAGTTACGGATAGTCAGCTGTAGCAGTTCAAGCTGTAGCAGTTCAATAGCTTACAAACAAGATGTCAGAGCTCTTGTATCATTGCCGATATAATTTTGAATGAAGCCTTTAGCATAAAAGCAACTGATAACGTAGCATTTGATTTCACTACACATTTTATTCATTCCTTAAAGTGGCTTGCTTCAATTTCCATTTTAAATCAAATCATTTTAATCCTTTTTTATCCTTCTTCTTGGTTTTTCTCTTCGTCCTCTGTCACGGCATTTTAACAGCATTTTGCTCATCATCATCATCATCATTACTTCGTTCATTATTATAATTTTTGTTACATTTTTTGCTCATGTTTTTCCACTTTTTAGTTGTAAATGTTATTGTTGTGTAGTGTTGTTGTTGTCATTTCTTAAACAATTTTCAAATTGTGACAGTTTGATTGTCATTTACTGGAAATGACATTAAATGTGACACTCAGTGACATTTTCATAAAATGTTTACGAGAGCAAAGAGCCATGATGCCATCCATGATGCTACACAAAATATCATCATCATTCATTGTAAACATGCACATGCACACATGCTTACATTTACGATAACAATAACAATTAAACGTAGACTTTCTTGTAAACAGCATTACAAATAATTGTAGGTGTGTGTATGCGTGTGTAGGAGTTTCTGTTTGAAAATAGAGACTCACATGCATATATTGTTGCATTGTATTGTAAGGAGAGAGAGAGAGAGAGAGAGATTTTATTGTCATGACTGACCTTTTCTCTCTCCCTTTCTCTTGTTTCTTTGCTTCAAGCTTCTGTGTCTTTATAAAATGCATATGTATGTGTAAGCGAACATATACCATACTTATGCTATTGATGTGTCTGATATACACATATATAAATGTGTGTGTGTGTGTGAGTGCTGTGTGTTTAATAAATAATGTATGCGTTTTATTTTAAGTGATTTCCACAATGTATGGCAATGCAATTTAGACAATACGTCCAACAACAAAGTAGTAAATCAACATCACTACATCACAACAACAACAACAATACCTGCTTTAAAAGGACAACAACAATTGCAAATTGTTATAATTTTGTAATACAATAATAATAATAACAATAATAACAATAATTTATTTAAATTTGAATAGACAAGCGGTTACGAATTTTGATATTTTCACTGTCTATTACAATAGGCGTTGGCTTTAAGCCACATTGTAGCATTTGTATGCGTATTAATGTATTCGCATCTGCACATCTGTACGCATGCATAAGCGTGTAATATTCCATTAATTAAATGCCTTTAAGGCATATAATTATAATTATTTACCTAAGCCTTTAACTATTTGTATAGCTTGTAAGAAGCTATGTATGTATGCTACTGATATTGTATATTATATTTGTAAGTAATTGTGAAGCATACTTTAAGGCGTTTATTACAAATGTTGACACATTCCAATAAATGATTATTAAACATTATATGCTCCATTCATTATAACACAGGTGTTATTTAGGAGATACACAAGAAGGTGCAAAAGAGAGGAAGCATCAGCATAACATTATTAAAGCCTTAAAAACGCATTGACATGAAAATTGTTTTAATTTAATGCATATTTTTAGGTGGATAATAAAGTAAAAGTACAGGAAAAAGGTTAGAAATAAAGATGGCATTTAATTTGTTAAGAGAAAATCCTTGATTTTTCCATTAAACTAATGATAGTTAAGGAAATAAAAATTAAGACAATTTGAGAGACGTTATGAAAAAGTTAATTAGTAGACGCTATAGCTTGGCTAATTGGCCCTTTAAAGTGAAAATGAATTAATTTTCTTAGAACAGAAATATAATACGAATTAATGTCGGCATTTTCACGCATATGCAAATTAACGATGCTACTTTGGTAGACTTGGCTATCAAGCCGAGAGTACAGAAACAATTTGCCACGTATGGCTCTTTGTGTTCTTTACTTAACCTAGTCTTATAACCATAAGGAGCTTCTGATGAAGTTGTTCATCCCAAATGTCTATCCTAAGCAGATAATTTACATTGTTGAAGTCCAGGCGCTTTCGTCTCTTATGACAAAACGTAAGGCGCATATCAAATTGCCAAAAAAAAACTATTTCTACCTATTTCTGCAACATCTACATATATGTATCACGCTCCCAGCACGTTGAGATACTTGTGACAACTGTTAGCCGCTCTAAAGGTTATTATGTTAGAACCCAATATCCCGACGGCTGCTTGGTTATCAGAAAGTACGTACACATTTCTTCCCGAGATATTGTCATCCTTAATTATCATCACCACAGTCGACACTTCCACCTGAATGATGCTGCAATGATCTGGTTGCCTTATCCTATGAGTTATAACAGCCCACTTCAAAAGTATACCTCCACCCAAAGCTTCAGCCGGTTTCAAAACATCCGTGAAGATTTGTATGAAGTTGTTTACGAGGTCCATCTCTCCCGAATGGACATTCTGAACTCCTTCGAGAAGTCATGTGGTGGTATCATGTAATCAATATCCCTGAAGCTTCCAATGCCATCTCGATTCGCAAGTGACAGATATTCCATTCTTGCTGTTGTTGAATCTCCCGTAGACGCTGTTTTGTATTGGGTAATAGGTCTTTATAGTAAACGTCCAACAGGAAGAGATGAGAAATTGTCAAAAAGCGACGACATATGTAGGTGTTGTTCAGTGCACCAGTAATAATATCACAGGCTTAGTTGTCCGGCTAAGAGGCCTAACAACTATTGTTCAGGTCAATGAGTCATCCTAGGTTCGACAACCTATTTACTTCCTGGAATAGAGAACATTTTTTCATTGAATTCATTGTGGTTTTCAGGACAGCCAGAATAAAAAGTACGTATCATATCAGAGTCCCAAATTCATCTCATATAACCTCAATGAGCGATAAAGTGGTGGCTTGTACCATATGCCGGAATTTAAAACGAAATAAAAATTAGAGTCCCTCGCGTTAACTTTCATCAAGGCAAGTTGCATGTTGGCAATGTCAAAAAACCAACTCTCTGTTTATATTTCTAATTTTAATTTTTTTTTTTTTAATATTTTTAACGCGTTGAATAGGCCCCCTCAGTCTCAGATATAATCAGTATTTTCTTATTTTAAATCCTTTTTTTTTTTTTTTTGCTATTCCATTAAAAATTCTCTAAATGGCTCTTTAGCATTGCAAGTTATTTTATTTTTATATCTTTTTACATATTTTAGCTAAACTAAAGCTGCAATCCACTCATTCGAAGTGTATAGTTTCGTTCAAAATTTCCTTTTTTTCCTCTCTCCTCACATTTTTATTTCATTTTAAATAGTCTTTGCCATAAAATTCTATTTCACTCAGTTACAGCCAATGAAGTCAACCAACCAGCCATTACTTACGATCATTGTCAACAACATCGTCATCATCATCGCCATCAGCATCATCAGAATCATGGTTGTCATGAAAAACGCATGGCATGGTACTTAAAAACAATGGCAAAAGCATTCCACAGCTAATGTTTGTATTTGGCTGGAAATCGAATTTGGTTTGGCTTTCGAAAATGTCCCATTAAAAATGTTTTTCGAGTTAAAATTGCTGTTTAAATTTTGATGGCTTTTACAGCACAGTTTAAAGTAGGGGGATGTATGTAGAAAGAAAAATAAAATTTTTTATTTCCGAAATAGTTGTAGCTGTGGATGATGTAGAGTTTAAAACGAATAGTAAAGGAAAAAATTGTTAAATTAAATAACAAAAAAACACAAATTTAAACATACAATAATTGAAACCAGAGTTGCCACAGTTTTGCCATGGATTTGGTTGACTTCATGCAGGCCTTTTTCAAAGTCACTTGCAAAATAATTTTTCCCAATATATAACACAATTTCTTGGTTTGAGGATACTTATACCCGACAGAGCACTATGGAATGGTGGGGTACTCCAGAGGCAGAAAGGTATACCCATCTTCACAGATGAGTCGAAGTTAGGTGGAGTTACAGGTGCTGGGGTTTTCTGTAGGGAACTCGGTCTTGAACTTCAAGATCTTCGCAATCTGGAAGGCTATCGAGGCCATAGCTGGTAGGCCTACTTCGGATTCGGAATCTTACATGATCTTCGTTGACAGTCAGGCTGCCCTAAGGGCCATTACGTCGGTCTGGTGCAAATCACGGCTCGTATGCGAGCGCAAGGAGTCGTTAAGGACTTTTGGACCAGACCGAATCCGTCTATGCTGGGTTCCGGGTCATGGCGGAATACTCGGTAATGAGACGGCGGATACTCTCGCTAGATTAGGTTCACTTTCTGAGGGTGATGTGATAATTGGTCCGGATCCCCCAATCTGCTGTTATGGGTTGTTATATTTCTAGGTGTCTATGGCCTGCTATAGACAGTGTAAAAACAGGTTGGCTGCTGGGCTTGGAAAAGACCAGTTTAGGGTTATTTATTGGGTTTATTATGGGTCACTACCACTACTGCTACCTCTACGGCCTCATCAATGGATGGGTCAGGGGAGAACAGCAGAGGCGTTGGTGGAATGAATCGGGTTGTTATGTTTCTAGGTGTCTATGGCCTGCTATAGACAGTGTAAGAACAGGTTGGCTGCTGGGCTTGGATAAGACCAGTTTAGGGTTATTTATTGGGTTTATTACGGGGCACTACCACTACTGCCACCTCTACGGCCTCATCAATGGATGGGTCAGGGGCGAAGAGCAGAGGCGTTGGTGGAATGGATCGGGTTGTTATGTTTCTTGGTGTCTATGGCCTGCT
The DNA here is from genome assembly GCA_927399465.1 of Sarcophaga caerulescens. Lineage (NCBI taxonomy): Eukaryota > Metazoa > Arthropoda > Insecta > Diptera > Sarcophagidae > Sarcophaga > Sarcophaga caerulescens. Next base: position 87,862,553 of record OV656868.1, read on the forward strand.
ATAGACAGCGTAAAAACAGGTTGGCTGCTGGGCTTGGATAAGACCAGTTTAGGGTTATTTATTGGGTTTATTACGGGGCACTACCACTACTGCCACCTCTACGGCCTCATCTATGGCCTGCTATAGACAGTGTAAGAACAGGCATTATATCGCTGTCAAGGGTCTGGAACAGATCCCAGCCCGACTATTGCAGGCTATATCGCGATGAAGAGGAGTTGGAGACTATCAAACACCTTCTCTGCAACTGTCCAGCCCTTAGTGGGTTAAGGTTAAAGACCCTTGGCAGGGGCTTCTTTGTGGGTTTGAAGTCTGTGTCGAGAGCCGACATAAAGGCTCTCAATAGATTCATTATTAGTTTGAAGTGGTTGAGAAGTGCTAGGGCTTCAATAATCGCGTTCTCTTCTGTGTTTTATTAGTCTGTGTAATTCCTCTGCTTTCTCATTTTCCCTTTCCTACTTCCTCTCCTTTTTCGCTATCTCCCCTATTATCCTCTGGCTATCCCCTATTATCCTCTGGCTCAATTGACAAGTACACGTCCTCTAACCTAAACCTAAACCTATCACAACTACGAATAGAATTCACACGTGGACGACTTTTCTACTTGTCCAGAATCTATTAACAGTCTCAAGATTAATAAATCGCCCGGTTTGGAAGCTATTACGCTCGAAATGTTAAAGAATATGTAGGGCCCTCCAATCACACTTCACTACACTACCCCTAATATTTCCTTCTTTTTAGACAGCCATTTAAAATGAAATCAATCCGTGTTTGGTTTTGTAACTCTTACTGGTTTTTTCTTTTGCATTTTAATTGCATACTTTTTTATGCTTTGCTTATGGCAATTTTAATTGTCTATCAAACTGTCTATCACTATTAAAAATACAGGAGATTTAAATTCAATTTAATTTTCTTTTCTTATGTTTTCAGTTATTCTCTAGGTTTTCGATATATTCGAAGCCATTACCTGTGGCCTGAAGCTTTTGTTGAGGTTTTTCCTTTACAAACAATTTGTGCCATATTAAATAACGGACTCAAGCCAATATTGTAACACGAATCGATTTCAATACGTTCAGTGGTAAGACTCAAATACCTTTCTAGTGTAAAAGGGAAACCAAGAAAAAATGAAAAAAATAAGAAAATGAAAAAAAGCTGGTAGTTATCCTTGATAAAAAGACAAACAAACATAGAGACTCGGTTGTTAGTTTGTGTAAAATAATATTGTATTGGATTGTTGTTGTTGTTGCAATTGTTAGTTTGTTAACTTGTTGTTACAGTGCCTTATGAATGTTATCTTTTGTTAAAAATCTTATTCATGTTCGACGCTGTCTTTATAGCGGTTCGTTTTGCTATTTTTTTTTTATTTTTCTTGCATCATGAGTTTCATTTCAATATTATTTCTGCTGGCGGCGACAGTTTTCTTTAATGAGCTTCTATTTAAAAATTGTTGCTATTGTTGTGCTGCTGTTTAGACGTTAATAATCATTTTCCAGTCTCTTTATATTGCCTTTTTTCGCCGACATCTTTAAAGATTATTTTTTGTCTTCTGATATCAGTTTTTATGTTCGCTTTTCAAACTCCTTCCACCTGTGCTAAAGGGGGTGGTTTATTAAAATTCACAAATTATTGAGACAATTATTATAAGAACGGCAACAACAACAACATTATGAAGTAATTAAATTTTATTGTAATTTTGTTTAAAGCCATAATAAATACAATACATGCTTGAATGTAATGGCATACATTGTTAATGGGGGCGGCAATTAAATTGAAATGATGTTTAAAGAGAATACTGATAAGCATACCTGAACGTATGATTAATATTATGGGACGGAAGTTATTAATATTAATCATACGCATACCTTAAATAGTTGCTTAAATAGTCCCACACAGGAATCATAAGTGGATAAAGACAATTCTCCAAATTAGTTATCGACATGTGAAAATACTTAGTGGTCAGACATGCCTATTTGACAAACAATTGAAGCCATGAAAACTAGAGATGTGATTTAATCACGGTGATTGATAATTCACTGGCAACTACAGTGATTGAAATTGCCAAATAACAGTTACTAATAATGTCGTTCTTTCAAAATTGTTACATACTCAAATTTATTTCATTTTATTTTGAGCGAGGCAGAATTACTATTAGATGATGCTGATTATTTACTTTTGTCTTTTATACATGAACTTTCTGTGAAACTTAATTGTCAAACTTCATATAAAAAAAAAAAATTACATTAAAAATAATAACATTGATGACACCACTTTGATTATGTTTAGTAGTCTTTTCGTAGTATGTATCTAGTTGTCTCTTTCTTACGACTTAATAAAATACGTTATTGTCATTATTGTGTTTACACTTATTCCTCTTTAATGTGTTTCTTTTGAAAAAAAAATTTTGTTTTCTTTTGGAATACTGTGATCACAATCACTGTTTTAAATAACAGTGATTAGCAAATCACGTTCACTGAGAACAACGTTCTTCAAAAATCACTGGATCGCTCATCTTTAATAGAAACCCTCGAAAAACCCTGTAAGGAAGATAAATCTGCAAAACACTGATATATCGTTAATATTTAACCTATTAAAACAGAATCAGTAGTTGCAATCATGACCCTCTGTCGAATAATTGACTAGTAATTATTATTGTTTATGCAAAGGGTAAATACAGAGGAATAACAAAAAAAAAGCAATTGTTGTTGTATACATAAAGTTGTGAACAGTTTTATACAGAATTGTACGAATAATAAAGAATCGTAATTAAAACTAAACACAAATTTATTTTCATTTTATTTGCAATCTACGAGCTCATATTTTAAACGTTTTTAAAAGGTAAAAAAGGAAGAATATTATTGTGGTACTCCGTTTACTGTTTCCTCAAATACAAACGAGGTGCTCTTTGGAGAAAGCGTATGGAGCAAAGGAGAAGTAGAAACATAATCGTCTAAGAATACGACGAGGGTACGAATGGTTTTGATTTCGCAGAGACAGACCTACAATCAACGCAATAGCAAGGAGTTGGCGCAGGAAGCGTGCAGCTTTGATTACACGAGAATAAAATGAAAAAAATGCTTGAGTACTTAAGAGTTATTGCACACTACAGTACAGACCAGAGTCGGATGTCAAATAATACAGGATTGTAGGCGGTATCCCGCAGGGTTCTGTAAATGCACCAACATTTTAGAATGCTATGTGCGGCCGATATCAAAATGGTTTGGATTGTAGGCAAATGGATGGAAGGAAAGTGCAATGCTGGCCTCAACCTATCTATATAGAAAGCAGACGCTTTACTGATAAGTGTGTACAGATAAACTATGCCAATGACAATGAGTATTCGTGGGCACGTCATAACTTCAAGGAATGCCCTTCTTGGCATAATGATTGGTGGGGGACTGAGCTTTTAACAGCACCTGGCTTAACGGTTGAAAAGTTAAAGCAAATTTGTTCTTATTTTAATTATCCCACAAAAATTTAGAACCCATTTGCATTGAGAAGAGTCCCTCTATCACTCCAGAGAGTCCATCTACCATTTCTTCTCTTATCATTCTTTTTATACGCTACCAAAGGGTTGCAGTATAGGAGAAGCGGTATAGAAGCTCTGTTCTTAAGAGCTTATCTGCAGACTAGCTGCCGTGAATTCGCACAAAATCGGGTATAAAAGTAGAAGATGACCCAGACTAATTAAATCAGCTTGGCCATATAGTCTTATATTATTCCAGATTTTACTTCTTATCAGCTGAGTGCTCGCATATTTCTAATTCAAAGATAACCGCAAAACCCTGCACGACTCCTGAAGATTCTACTCTAGGATTAATAGGATGAATAGTAACCAGGAGTATCTATACCTTTGCTTAAAGTCTTCCGAAATAGAACTTCTATCAGTTAGTATACCAATGACTTCTAATTTTTCTCTTTTATTTATTAAAAATAATATTTTTACTGGAAAAATTAAACCAAAAAATTTTCCCGGTGGCTTTAAAAAATTCAAGTTTATCAACCACTTGGTATACATATTTTGCATTTCGAATGGTTTGCCATGGCAAAAGATAAGAGGGTAAAACGTTCTAAAAAAAATTTGCATAAGGCTTAACTGAATTTAAGTACATTCTACAAATCCAGTACAAGAGTAATACGATGTTGACTATTTGTGTTACGAATGAGAGGAATTATTTTCCAAGCCATTGGTGAATAATATTTGAAATGTTGCAGTTGCTGTTACTGCTACAGATGCTCAATTGCACTTGAAAAACTCTTCATAGGAAAAACAAAACAACGACAACAACAGCAACAGCAAAAATCTGGTAACCAAAAATGCATATACAAAATACAATAACAAAACAGAAAAATAAATAAAAATTCTGTACTAAAACCAAATACTTTTCAGAATGCATTAATAGAGGGGAGAACAAACTAAACATAAATTCTAAAACAAAAACAAAGAGAGGGAAAAAAGTATTAAAAATGAATTTATTTCTGTTTAAGGATTTTTAAAAAATGCTGAGAAAATGTGTTAAATTGTAAATTGTTTGAAAAAAATGCAACAAGAACAACAATAAAAAATAGAAAAATTTTTGTAAAACCAATGCCTCATGTATTTATTGTTCATATTTTAGTGGATATTTTTCTCGTATTGTTTTCACGCTGCTGTTGTTATTGTTATTCTATGGTATGTACATATGTGTAAGCAATAACGGCATAACAATACAAGAATTTATGTTGAGAGCACCATTTTTAAACAGCCATACCCACTAACACTGCTCTCACACTCACTCTCACCACGTATGGTGTAATAGAGAGCTTACTTTACTTACTCTAAGCATAAATGCACACATGCACACACATGTATAGATGCTTTTCGTTTTGTTATTGTTTTTCTTTTTTCACTTTTCATTCTCAGCACATTTTTTGGCAAATATGTTTTGGCACTATGTTTGTAGTAGTAGTAGTAGTAGCAGAAGAGTAGCAGCATAAGTGCTTTCACAGCCTTTACAGTATAATTTGTTGTGCTCTATGTTTTGCAGTTGTGTGCAAGAGTATGAGACAATGTTTGTTATTGTATAGAATATATATGTGTACATGAGTAGTATTGTGTACAATAACAAGTGCATTAATGTTACAATAATAACAGCAATAACAGCAACAACATCACACTCATACACACAAAAAAAAAAGAACGAGAAAATATTCGCATTTTAACACTTAACACATACATTTACACTTTATAACGTATAAATATTAATGGATTTTGTTGCTTTAGCCAAATTTCTACAATAAATAAAATTGCTTTTGACTTTTAAATGCATGAATAGCAGAAAAAACTAAAAATTTTAAAATTTCTCGAATTTTACAAAAGTTTATTCTTTTCAATTTCGGACACAATAATTTGCCAAAATATTTGAGGGAAATAAAAATTAGAATGTGTTGTCGTATAAACAATATTCTAAAGCATGTTTTGGGAAAAAAACGGAGAACATAAAACGTTTTTAAGCAAATGTAATAAGAGAATAAACTTCCGAAACTTCGTTAAATACTATGATGGTGTTACACAAAACTGTAAAACTTAATAAAATTATAAGCAGCTCTTTTCAGGGTTTAATGCATCAGAAGTTCTAACCTCTAAATTACACTACAATTGCAAAATCCTTTCAAAAAAGTCTTCAAATTGTAGGAAAACAAATCATCGTTTTACGATAAAGCATCTGCTCACAGCAGATTATATTTTTACGAAAATGAAAAATCTAGGTACTGGTGCTTTGCTTTTACACCGCTTAACATTAAAATTATAAACAAAAGCTATAAAAACAAAACAATGCAGTATACAAACCTGTTTACAAATTATCGTACTGCTTAATATAACAACAAACACCAAAATAAAAAAAATTATAAACAAGTAAACAAAAATATACCAACAAACACCAGCATAAAAAAATGATTAACAAATAAAAAAAAATACGACAAAAAACGCTACAAGAATAAATGTAAACAAAATACACAAACAACAATAATGAAACAACAATGTTTAAATTTATAGAGATCTCGAGAAGGCGAAACCACGAACATTCGCCTTCAAGAACATTCATCAGACTGTTTACTCTGTCATATAAAAGGCAAGGCAAAGCAGGCGACTGAGTGAGTGAAGTTCAGTCAGTCTTGTGTGAAGACGCGGTGTGTTTGAAGAGAGTAATCTCCGTTACAAAGATCTGTCGCACAATTGACTAAGAATTGTAATTGTTTATGCAAAGAGTGTAAACAAAGGAATAACAAACAAAATAATTTTTGTTGTTTCCATAAAGTTGTGAACAGTGGCACACAGAATTGTGCGAACAATAAAGAATTTTAATTAAAAATAAACACAAATTTACTTTTATTTTATTTGCAATCTTCGAGCTGATATTTTAAACGTTTTTAAAAGGTAAAAACGTAACAATATGTTAAGCATCGTTTTGTTATAGTATTTCGTATCTAATTATATGGGTGATGAAGTTCTGCATGGTGAACTAATAGAGGCAACACTCACACACAAGGTGAGCAGAAAATATTAACTAAATTGAACATCGGGCTGCTTGAATCAGCTATCATTTCGTCAATAAAGATGCAGGCAACCAATTACTATAACCATGTCTAGTATAGAGACAACGAATACTCATCCTCGTTATTTAAAAAAGTTTTAAATTTACTCGTAATAAATTCCACAGTTCTTCATTCCACAGTTCATGTCTATCTGTTCTACCACCAGTCTACTTCTCCCTCCATTAACATTACAATGATTTTTAATTTCTTCTCCTCATTAAATATTAAGCTCGTAATGTGTTAATTCAATCAAATGTGGCATTCAACTCTCTTTTCTATTGAAATGAAAATTAATGATTCATTTGCAGGAACAAAACGAACGAAATGAAACATAAATAAATACTTTCAAGTTTTACCATGACAATTTTTTGGTAACAGAAATCGCGCTATAAAAGGGAAAAAAACTATTAAAAAACAGTAGCGTTATACGTTGTCAATGTACTATTTCCCCCTTTCCCCACTTCCTGAACTTATGCTATAAATTTTCAAGTTGAGTGTGGCTCAGTCTTAAAAACTTTTTAGATTTCTTGTTGTTTTCAGTTACGATTTTTTTTTTCGATTTATTTTCGATTTTTCTAACGATAAACGCCGGTTTTTCGTTAAAGGAGGAGGATAAGAAGAGTAAGAGAATACGTCGTTTTGAAATGAAATCTAACTGACTGACATCAATGGTAATCTCGATAAATGTTTGGCAATAACTTAAATAAAACACGATGCTTCACTGCATGATGGAGTATAAAAGAAATCTGTTGGGGTTTTTTTGGGTTAAAGAGAAGGAAAATAGAAGAATTCTGGTACGAACCAGCAGCCAGTCAGTCAGTCATTCATTTGCTGGTTTATTTGGTTGTTTTTTTTTTTCTTTCTATAAATCTTATTACGACGTTTTGTATTCAGCTGTAGCTTTTTTTTAGCATCTCTTACGCTTGCTTGCTTCCCTCTCTCTCTCTCTCAGTCCTTTTTTTCCATTCCTGATGGTGGTAATTTGAAATATAATTGAGTTTGATTTCGATATCTTTTCTGAAATGTTATGTGAGAGTGTTAAATAAATCATTTGACAGCTTTTCCTCTCCTGCTTTTTTCATGTTTTCATTGCATTTTCCATCTTTGGTTTTTTTGTCCTTTGGAAAGATTTAAAGATTTGAATTGATGTGATTTACGTTTGAACATGAACATGATTGTAGTTTTTGTGTCGCTTAAAAAGCAGCAAGCAAGGGAGAATACCAATGAAGTTTTATTAGACGTTAAGTACTTTTGATTTCTTTATGACACTGTCATAAAGTGATGAAATAGTTTTTTATATCTCATCTGATTCGTTTTTTTTTTTTTTGTTCTTTTTCTTAAATTCCAATATAGAAATGTTTGTAACGATTAAACGAGAAAGTGTTCATTTTGGCTAAGATATAATTTCATTTCTGTACTGTAAAACAATACATATACACATATTTTACGTATTCACCTTTTAAAAACGTTTAAAATATGAGCTCGTAGATTGCAAATAAAATAAAAATAAATTTGTGTTTAGTTTTAATTAAAATTCATTATTATTCGCACAATTCTGTGTGCCACTGTTCACAACTTTATGTAAACAACAACAATTGCTTTGTTTGTTATTCCTCTGTTTACACCCTTTGCATAAACAATAATAATTACTAGACAATTATTCGACAGATCGTTGTAACGGATATCTTCAAACCACGATTACTCTCTTCAAACACATCGCGACTTCACACAAGACTGACTGAACTTCAATAACTCAGTCGCTTGCTTAACTTACCTTTTATATGGCAAAGTAAACAGTCTGATGAATGTTCTTGTAGGCGAATGTTCTTGACTTCGCCTTCACGAAATCTCTATAAATCATTGTTTACATTTATTCTTGTAGTGTTTGTTGTTGGATTTTTGTTTACTTGTTTACCCTTTTTATGCAGGTGTTTGTTGGTACATTTTTGTTTACATGTTTATCATTTTTTATGCTGGTGTTTGTTGTTATATTACGCAGTGCGATAATTTGTAAACAAGTTCATTGTTTTTTGTTTTATGTTTTGTTTAATGTTAAACGATTTAAAAGCAAAAGACAAGTATCTAAATTTTTGCATTTTCTTAACAGTATAATTGCTACCAAGGTTCAAAATAAAATGCTCGATTTACTTTAATATGCTACTGCACAACCTTCAATTTAAATAATATGATTAAATCCGCAGACCTCAAAGTTGCAAAGTCCAATTCTTTACGATTTCAAATATTGTCCTTCAAAGGGAGAATTTCTGGACCATAACTTAACCCGATGACTGGGCCTTTAATGGCCCATTGCTTACTATTATCTATTCTGCGTTATAAAAGTTTTAAAACAATTAACTTAAAACGCGTGTTCATGTTCCAATATGTATACATTTGATTTAACTAACCTGGCGTATGAGTGATATATAATATTTTTATTACAAATTAAAATCAAGTATACGCTGTGTACTACAAATGTTTTCCTTTATAATAATATTTCGTATTTTATTTTATTCAACAAAGTTTTTGTTATTAAAAAACAAAAGAAAATAAAATAAAAATATGAATAAAAAATTTAAATAAATATAAATACAATATTAATAATGATTTATTAAATTTAATTTTTATGTCATGATAAATGGCATTTCAATAAAGTTGTGTTAAATTATTGTTATGCCCTCACTTGTGTTGTTTTTTTGTTGCTCTTTTGCTGTGTTTTTTAAATAAATTTCCATATTATTTGCTATTTGAACAATTGTTAAGGACCTGAATGTATATTTTGCAGGAAAAATAAAGGAAATTACCAGCAACAATACAACAAACCCCAACTGAAAAGATTGAGAGCAAGAGAGATATAGAGGGAATGAGAAAGAAATAAAGGAAATAATATGAAATAAAGAAAATAATTGTAATTTTCAGAGGCAATATATGGCAAGTTATGCTAAAATATAGAACAAGCAAGAGAACCCTTCAATAGTTATACGAATTTTTATTCAAAAAAACCTCTGGAATTACGTGACATAACATACATGTATGTATGTGTAGCTGGCGTTTAATAAGAAATGATTGATGGCAGCCATTTAAATCAGGAATATATTTTTCCTCCGCCCCCCCCTTTCAGTACTATGTGTATACTCATCATGCGTTTTTTTATTGTGCATATTTTCATTGCATATAGTTTTTGTTTCTTTTATTTGTTTATCGTTATTTTTAGGTACCCATAATATTATTTTTATGGTTATTGTGTACCCTCTGTTCTCATATTTTCTGTTGCATATTTTTTTCGTTCTTTTTTTGTATTTTTGAGAAGCCATAAAATAAAAGTTTTCGCACCAGAAAAACTGGCAAAACAATTGACATGCCATACATGCTAACCCAACAAAGAATTTCATAAATGTTTACTTCTTAACACTTTTAATACGTTTGAGTTAAAAATGTTTGTTGGGTTTGATTTTTATTTCCTTTTACAAATATCAGCCATATTTTTATGAATTGTTTGCTCTTTATAAATGAACATTAAATAAATAACGTTTAAATGGCAGTTAAATACACATACATACACACACAATCATCAATAACAATTGAACTATTTTAAATATCCATGTATTTGTTTGTATATGCAAATAAAAGTATGATGCCAATGGACTTAAAAAATATATATAACAATGTACCAGCATATGAATGCATATAAATGCATATTAATGCATATTTCTGAGATGAGGGGAGTTTATAGCAAAGAGTATTGAACGTTAGTTTTAATGAATAGGCTGCCATTAGCTGGCTTACTCGTTGGAAGAAAGGTGATGCCCATAGAAAAGATACTTAAAAGCTATCATTTTTTCTGTGATTCTAATCCAGATCTGGAATAATAACTAGAACTTACTTCTAAGATAACTAATCGTCCAATCCAAAGAATTGTACATAGCAGCAATGCATAGACCTCGCCCCATTAGATCGTAATGATCGGAAAAACCACCACTTTTGTAAGAAGTTTTAACTATGTTTATGCATTCCTTAGTTATCAAACTATTCACATGTTTAAAACGAAAACATTTCTAAGAAATTTCCTTCATGTCTCGACAGCCATTAGTGTTTCTTAAACTTCAACTTCAACTAGCATGCTTTAAAGAATATTGTTTTTCCAATAGGGTATGGAAATAATGTTCGTACTGACTATATTATTATTTCTTTCAGTATATTTTTCAACAGCCATCAGGATCATTGTAAATTGAGTAAAACAATTAATCATTTATTACACAAAAAAAAAAAAATAATAAAAATATGTCCGTAAATATGTAGTACAATTTGCAGTAAAATAAAAAATTTAAATACAATAGAAATTTATTATTGCAGCAGAAATCAAAATATTTTTAAATGAAATATAACAGCAGCGTATTCAAGAAGCGCTTTAAACAAGTATTTGGGGCTTTATTGTTAAAAAGTATATTAAAGTTAAAGGTAAATCAACAAAGCATTACTTATAAATATCACTATTAAGGAAGAGATTTGTTCAACTTTTTCAATTCGTAAAGAAATGCGACCAGAGCACATCTATATATACAGTTGTTTTCAAAATAATAGGAGTGCCCTTCATTTAAAAGCAAAATTTAAAATTAAGTAAAATAAAAAAGTAAATATCACATTTTTTTGACTTAAAATTTATTTCTAGTTCATTTTCTAATTTTTTAACTCTTAATTATTTAGTTAAAACTACGAAAACAAAAAATATTTCATGTAAATCAAGGTTACTCTCAAAATTAATTGTTCAAAATAATAGGTGTGTTAGCACACAACCTAATCATTTTTAAATAAAAGGCACAAAAGTTTGACATTATCTTAAAATAGTAAAGCTATTTTAGTATTTTGTTGAATAACCTTTGTTTTTAATGACTTCAGCACATCTACGAGGCATTGAGTCAATAAGATCTTGGCATCTGTTTAAAGGAATTTGATGCCACGCATCCACGCACTGTGATCCATAGTTCTTCTGCATTTGAATGTTATTTCTCTGCAGCATACTTTTTAACATCTCGGCCACGCTATAACCTTTACCCCATTAACCCGAAACCACTCATTTGCCAATTTACTGGTGTGTTTCGTGTCATTATCTTGTTGGAATATCCATTTTAGAGGCGTGGAATATAGTAACATCACTTCTCTCAAAGTGCCGACATAGACGTTCCTATTCATTTTGTCTCTAATTGGATGTATTGGGCCTACACCATTATATGAAAAGTTTCTCCATATCAATAGTTTTGCACCACCATGTTTAACTGTCTTTTGTATATACTGAGTTTTATATTTGGTATTGGGCAAACGTCTAACATACTGTCTAGACCCTTTGCCACCAAATAAAACAATTTTGCTTTCGTCGGTCCGTATGTTTCCCCATTTTCCTTTCGGATATTTGATATGTTCTTGGGCAAACTTTAAGCGTGCTGCTACCTGCTTTTTTTTGTCCGCAATGGTACCTTTTGTCGACTTCTTGCGAATAAATTGTTGTCCATCAGACGCCTACGAATAGTTGGGCCACTTACGGCAAGATTCAGATCCTTTTAAATTTTTTTGAAAACGCCGAAGGATTTATTTTGCTATATCACACAATTCGGCGGTCATCGACAGTTGATGTTTTGCTCTTGGGCCTACGCGTTTCGGGCTTTGTATGTATTTTTATGCATTTGTGATCATTTGATCGGAGTAACCTAAGATTTCCTTAATTTCTTTGTAAGTTTAGCCTTTTTTCTAAGATTTTTAATTAGTTCTCTCTTTTCTTCAGTAGAGTGCTTTCGTCGTCCCACTATTACAAAAATGTATGTGAATCACTGTAGAAAAAGTTTTAACTACATTTTTCTGTACTTATTGTTCACTTTTTTTTTAAATTGTATGCTGTTATATTTTTATTTTTAAAAGAACACTCACACTCCTATTTTTTTGATCGACTGAAATCAAGGGCAAACACAGAAATGAATCAATTTCATCGCAAATATTGAAGTTATTACGAGATTCTTTTTTGTATTTTATTTCTTACATATCGTTGCAACTACCATTAGAATATATCATGTTTTGCAAATTGGTACAATAAAAATTTTTAACTTTGAAAATATTACATGATAGCACTCTTATTATTTTGAACACAGCTGTATATATCATATATATCGAAATATATATAGTCTAGTCGCCGTAGGCTAGTAGGTAGTGTGTTGGCTTATTAGACGAAAGGACACAGTTCAAAGCCCTGGTCAGACATCAAAACAAAAATATAAAAAAAAAATATATATCTTCGGTGACTTCCTCTCAGCAGATTTCTGTCAGAAACTCTGAGAGTAAAAATAAAAATGCCATGAAAAGTCTCTCAAAAATCTGTCGTTCGGTGTCGACTTTAAACTGTAGGTCCCGCCACTCATGTATAAAATTAACGCACACAACATAAGTGGTGTGAGAAGCTAGGTCGTAGTCCTGACTGAAGTACGTATGTATATATATGTATATTTATTGTACGTATATATATTTCATCGAATTCAGAAATGGTGTGTTTGACATGAAAAATTAAAAAATTATTGCCATATGAGTTATCACTTTTTCGTGACATCATTACTGGTTGTGACGACAAAAGTCGGGGGCCTCGTTTTTGCCTACACAATACCACTTTATGATACATATTTATGAATTAATGTTAATTTTTCTTTTCTTTCGCTGTATGGATTATTATTTAATAAAACTGTTGTAATTATTTTAGAATAAGTCATAACAAGCCCATTGTGCTTGAAATATTTATTAATGTTGTTATGGTTTTATGTTCTCTTTTCAGAAATATTCTTTTAGTGATAACGGTTGTCGTACGACTTTTATTGACTTACAGGACCTTTCTGCTGAATTCAATTGTTGCTTGCTCTTACATTAGTAAGTTGTAACGTTGGATACAACTTGTTTGAGGTTCGATCATATTCGATCCGTTATTCATTACTTTTGTGTATAAAAGCAGGCATGTCTTCAGCAGTGGGGCAGTTGGTGACGAGTTGCTGATAAGGCAGGTTGATCTTGTGACATCGACTGAGCTAATAAACATAAGCAGGTCACGGTGGTGTGGTTCTCCCACAGTTGTGACTTGTTTACCGCCAGTAAAACGTTGGCAACTGTGACTGGACCGACACCAGAGGTTTCAGAACCACAATCATTCTGTGCGTAGGCCGTTTTGATTGTTCTTCTGACACTCCCCGTTGGTTGACTCAACTAACACGATCATTTTGACGAACCGTTGACTGGACCGACACCAGAGGTTTCAGAGCCACAATCATTCTGTGCGTAGGCCGTTTTGATTGTTCTTCTGACACTCCCCTTTGGTTGACTCAACTAACACGATAATTTGACAAACCGTTGACTGAACCGACACCAGAGGTCTCAGAGCCACAATCATCCAGAGCGTAGGCCGTTTGATTGTCACTCTGACACTCCCCTTTGGTTGATTTGACTGACTGTGCCGGGGCAATAGCAAGGACCAGTAGAAACCACGGTCATCTGGAGCGCATACCGCTTAACTGATGTTCTGACTCAACCCCCTTTTCTGATGAAAAGTAAATTCTTTATGCAACGTACAAGAAATCCTAGAAGAAGGCCAACCAAATTTATCAACGCCAAGCCGATTATTTATAGCACCAAGGCAATGCTTTATAGTTGGTGAGATATCACAAAGTCAGCGTATTAGACTCGCATTGATTCCTATTCCGTACATATCATTTAAGTCTATATTTCATGGTTATTCTAAAGCTTTACTAGTTAATCTAACACCAGACTCAAACCTCTACAACAGACGCCTAGCAAATTTTTAGATTGTTTCAAATCCATCTAATTTGAGGAGAAATTTCTTTTCTTTTGCCTTTCCAAACTCCTTTTTGCACCCCACAAAAAGATTCTGGGCCTATCAGTAGTATGAAAGCTGCCCTTCTGACATGTTCACTTCTTTAGTAAGTGGCCTTCAAATTCTATTCCCTCTCATACAGTTTTCAATTTTCAAGGGACAACAGGGCAAAGAGCTGCCAGTCGATCCATCTGTAAGACCACGATACCTACCAAAAAAGTTAGCTTAAATTCGAGATGAGTGGTTTAATGCTTAATACTTCAACTTGATGACTCAATTTTGTGTAAATATTAGATCTTTACTTGGCCAAAATTGTCCCTTTAACCAAAACCTTTAACCAATTTCTTTAATGCGCCATTTAAGGTATGTGCCGGGGCAATAGCAAGGACCAGTAGAAACCACGGTCATCTGGAGCGCATACCGCTTAACTGATGTTCTGACTCAACCCCCTTTTCTGATGAAAAGTAAATTCTTTATGCAACGTACAAGAAATCCTAGAAGAAGGCCAACCAAATTTATCAACGCCAAGCCGATTATTTATAGCACCAAGGCAATGCTTTATAGTTGGTGAGATATCACAAAGTCAGCGTATTAGACTCGCATTGATTCCTATTCCGTACATATCATTTAAGTCTATATTTCATGGTTATTCTAAAGCTTTACTAGTTAATCTAACACCAGACTCAAACCTCTACAACAGACGCCTAGCAAATTTTTAGATTGTTTCAAATCCATCTAATTTGAGGAGAAATTTCTTTTCTTTTGCCTTTCCAAACTCCTTTTTGCACCCCACAAAAAGATTCTGGGCCTATCAGTAGTATGAAAGCTGCCCTTCTGACATGTTCACTTCTTTAGTAAGTGGCCTTCAAATTCTATTCCCTCTCATACAGTTTTCAATTTTCAAGGGACAACAGGGCAAAGAGCTGCCAGTCGATCCATCTGTAAGACCACGATACCTACCAAAAAAGTTAGCTTAAATTCGAGATGAGTGGTTTAATGCTTAATACTTCAACTTGATGACTCAATTTTGTGTAAATATTAGATCTTTACTTGGCCAAAATTGTCCCTTTAACCAAAACCTTTAACCAATTTCTTTAATGCGCCATTTAAGGTATATTTTCCATTTTCTTTGCTTTCACATCCCTGGCGATTTTCGTTTCTTACCATATCAAATTTATTGTTATTATCCAATTAACTGCTACAATTTCTTTCTTTCTTTCCTTATGTAGCAAAAAACTACATTTTTCTTGCCATAAAATCCTCTTGTCCACTATTTTTCTTTTGCTAGAATTCTTATCTTAAAGACAAGGCAAACAAGACAGGTCAGAAGACAATACGAAAAGCAATAACTATTATACTCAGGTGTCTTCCTGTTGGGCATTGCCTGCTCGTTTGTTTTTAACGATATTCAACCACTTAAGGTGGAGCCATACTAGCAAATGCTTCTCTTTCTTACTCTTTACAACCTTGTTTTCTTTTTTCTTGATTTTGTTTTTCCTTTACTGTAATGTTTATTATGGTATTTTATTTTATTTAATTCTTTTTTGTTTCTGTCTGTTGCTGTTTTTAGTTTAACTATCAATTGGATTTTTATTGTGATGACCATTTTACAGGAGTTAGGGAACGCTTTCAATAATTCGAAATCTATGGCCAGCCATTACTTTTTATATAAAAAGTGTTCAACACTGAGAGAGAGAGAGAGAGAGTTTAAGGAAAATTGGTTTCTTTCGTAATAAAAGGAATGAAATTTATTTTATTTATTGCCAAACTTAAATTGAATAAGGAAATGTTAATTGAAAATTATTCGAACAGAGTTTGAATTGAATTATCGAAGAGAACTGTTGATTACACGAAGCGTATGCTTAATATTAATTGGAAATAAAGTATACTTTTCAGACATACGTTGTTACACCTGGGTAGAGATGAGCGATATTTTCAAAACTGTGATTTAATCACAGTGATTGATAACTACAGTGATTGAAATTGCCAAATAACAGTTACTAATAATTTCGTTCTTTCAAAATTGTTACATACTCAAATTTATTTCATTTTATTTTGAGCGAGGCAGAATTACTATTAGAAGATGATGCTGATTATTTACTTTTGTCTTTTATATGTACATGAACTTTCTGTGAAACTTAATTGTCAAACTTCATATAAAAAAAAATTACATTAAAAATAATAACATTGATGACACCACTTTGATTTTGTTTAGTAGTCTTTTCGTAGTATGTATCTAGTTGTCTCTTTCTTACGACTTAATAAAATACGTTATTGTTATTATTGTATTTACACTTATTCCCCTTTAATGTGTTTCTTTTGAAAATACTGTGATCACAATCACTGTTGTAAAGAACAGTGATTAACAAATCACGTTCACTGAGAACAGCGTTCTTCAAAAATCACTGGATCGCTCATCTCTACACCTAGGTACACATGCCGATAGCAAGGTTTATAATCGTTTACAGGCAGTGGGCACACAGGCCATTAGTAAGGTTTATAGTCACTTGCAGGCAGTAGAGAGAGTTACGAGCATCAGAATCCTAAGTAAAGTGTAGATATTAATCGATATTGGGGTCGCTAGGACGATGGGGACATTCTTTTCCGAGGCTCTTAATAGGCTTCTCTATCTAACCCCAATCAATTTGTGTTATTCGGAGCAGCCTTGGTGTGTAGCGTAGTTTTCCATCTCTGGAAGGCGGAATCATAGGCCATACACTTATTCTAAGATTTACGAAAAACTTTCTGTTTCCTCTGAATAATCACTACAGTCTTCCGAATAATTTGATTGTCTTTTAGAGGAACATCTTGACCATTACGGAAGCAGGTTTACTTCTTTTTAGAGTTTTTAGAGTCTAAAAACGTGAGCTCCCCTTTATATTACCCCTTAAACACAGATTACATACATACTTACATAATTGGTCATTATAAACCAGCAGTCAGCATTACTACCTAGTTTCTCACACCACTTATGTTGTGTGTCTTTATTTTATACATGAGTGGCGTGACCTAAAGTTTAAAGTCGACTCCGAGAGACAGATCTTTGAGAAACTTTTCATGGCAATTTTATTTTTACACTCAGAGTTTTTGCCAGAAATCTGCTGAGAGGAAGTCTTCGAAGAAATATATTCTTCATTATGTTCCAGATGTCTGATCTGGGGTTTGAACCGTGGCCTTACGTCTAATAAGCCAACATACTACCTAGTAGACTACGGTGATTTCTTAACACAGATTACTTCTCTTAGTTTTTTTCTTTTGAGTTTCTTTCCAATCTATTAACAATTCATTTACTCCAATACCAAGCAAATTTTTTATTTTTTTTAATTCTATTCACTTTGCTGAAATGTTAATACCTGATAATGCCATTAAACTTTGTCTATAAAAAATTATCTGAAAACCCAACAAAAAAGCAAAAAATTTTGCAATAATTTGCTTAAATAAACGTTTAAATCCTTATAGTCAAACAATTGATATTTTATGGTTAATTTTCATAACAACTCTATTATATTTAATAAGACTTTAATCTCTGCTAAATGTTTGTGAGAATGTCTTACAATTCTCAACTATTAAGTGCCTTAATAAAATAAATTTACACATACACACGTATTATACACTTATACACACACACACATTGTCGGTCCTTCTCTTGCACTGTGGCTCACACAAATAGTCTTTTAAATATTGTTTTCAGCAACATTAAAACATCGTTTTAATGTCACCACTTGTCTTAAGTACTTATGTTTTGTAATATAAATGTTAGTTTTGCTATAAACTATATGTATGTGTATGTGTTTGTGAGAGTATAGTACACTTAACAACAACAACAACAACGACGACGACGACAAGTGTGTGAGCGTAATTATAATTATTATGATGTCTTCTCTAACATTATTTTCCTCTACTTCTTCTTCTTTTTTTTTTTTTTTTTTTGTTTGTTTTGTTTACTCTCTTGCTTTCTGTTGTTTCCTTACACTGTAACAAAATTTACTGCTTCTTTTTGTGTTTGCTCTCTTCTTTCATTATTTTTCATGGTGTTAATGTGACCAACATATTGCATTTGAGTAAGAAAAATAACACACACAAAAAAACAACGCAGTAGAAATCGTAGTTGCTGTAATACAAGTAACAGTAAAAAAAATCAGAGATAGAGAAGTACTGAAAATAGTAATGATGGCTGGCATTTTGAAGTAGCAGCACTGGCAGCAGCATTTGTAGTAGTCGTTAAATGTATATTTATGTTTGCCAACATTAATATTTCTACTTAACAGAAGTAAAGAACAGAGTGAGAGGATAAGAGAGAACCACAATGGGAGAGTGGTATGTCCTTTTAATAACATACGAGTACATACACTAGAGTTAGTGGAATAATAACAAAGTGCGTGTTACAATTTTTTTTTCTTTTTTTTTTTTTTTTGTTATGTTTTCATTTTGGCTAACATTACTTTTGAGTGTCAGCAACAAGTTATTTTACACATAAGTAAACTTGGCAGCTTATAAACCAGCAGCACACCTTTTTAACTTCTGATTTAATATGTGAAAAAACGTCAAACCTATGAAACATATGCTGGGTTATCTTTACATAAAGCAAAGTGAGCTACAAAGAAAAACTTGTTCTTATGCTCATAATGATAATAAAAAATATGCTGTGTTGTGTTTAAAGGAAACAACAAACACATCATTATGTTGAGTTGAGTTCCCTACAAATCATTTTTTCAAGTTCCTTCTTTTTATTTTATCCAAGCCCTTCAGCATTATTAAAAAAAAAAGAAAAAAAGGAAAGCAGAACGTTAAAAATGAAATCTTTTCAAGCGCTGTTTGTAAATCCATCAGCAACAAAGCAACAATAATGTAACACATCATTAAAAACTTGAAATAATTATTGTATGTTTCAGCGCACATAACATCGGTGGTACAATTGTTGGAAAACAGAACTGAAACATTAAAAATAATTCCTTTGCCAGCTCACGTTTTAAGTGCAAATAATAAATGGGAACTACGAGGGGAAAAAATCATGACATAATGTGTCCTTTTAGTATAATTTTTTAGGAAAAAAAAAGAAGAATTATGTTTTTATTTGTATAACAAAAGGTTTGGATTTAATTTTATAACGCATGAAACCCAAAGGTTCTACGAAAAAATGTTTTCCTATTGCAGGAATATCTTTAATCCTCGACGGTTACTCTTCGTCGAATCGACGAAGCTCATTTACACTTTATCATATAACTCTTTAATGGTTGACCAAATTTCGCTCCTTTTTTCAACAACGTTATTTGATAACAACAGCTTGCAGTAAAAAAATTTTTTGATTGTCGATTCGACGAAGTGTAACCTTACTGTACAAAAATGACCATCTAGGATTAAAAAAATGGGTGGCCCGGGTACGTTTACTCACTACAAGCTTTCGTAATCAATCAACATTGTTTATAAAAAGTGCGAAATTGCAGTAAAAAACTTTTTTTTTGTTCGTCGATTCGACGAAGTGTAACCTTACTGTACAAAATAGAAGAGTAACCGTCTAGGGTTAAGCTGTGCAGCCTGAAGGCAATAATTATTACTACTGTTTATTTCTTATTTAAATAATTTAAATTATCAGTTTAAGTTTACCAAAACAGCAACCAACTTCACATTTTACTTTCTTGTCAATTCCTTTTTAATTCTTTTAAACAAAGCAAAAAAAATAACTTGTTTTATCTGCTCAACTTGTTGAGCTAAAATAATCAAAAAAGAAAATTATCCCTGGTATTTTAACTTTTCTAACATTTTGCCTCTCCTTCGTTCGTTCTATTCTATTCTTATTCTATAAATCCTTGTTAAATACCTTTAGCCATTTATTTTCTATAAAAGTAAAATGCTGATAAGCCTTCTTCTGTTTCGTTTCATCGTTAGCAGTTTACCAGTTTTGCATTTTTCGAATTTCCCATCAACAATTGCCAACCTTGCTCTTGTCTCTTGTCTTTCAATTGTTTCGATTGTATTGTAATGCTACTGCAAATATTCATTTACAATTTCAAAGTTTTATACCTTTTAAGACTATCTTTCAGAGTTACGAATAATGGAAAAGTGAAGCATACTTTTTGGGGTGAATGTTTATCTTATTAAGCTTACAGTACTAAAGGATCTTCTCACATTCCTAGATGCCTTTGTATCGTTTTAGTTTCTGTATAAAATATATCTTCTAATGTTGAACATTCTGTTAAATAAAGAAGGGTAGCAAGGCATTTGAGTTTATCTTTTAAAATTTCAAAATATGGTAGAAAAGTTTAAAGTTTTGTTACCATTGAACTGTTTTGTTGCTTTTGTTTCTCTCTGATTCCTTTTGTTTTTTTGGTTTGAAATAGAAAAAATAATGGATTTTATGTCACAGTATTACAATATTATTTTAAATAGAATGAAAATTTGCAAATTAAATAAAACAAAAGATAATTGTTTGATAAAATGTAAATGACTTCGAATCACATAAAAATTTGTTTTGTTCGGGTATAACAAAATTTTTATTTTAAATTTGAAAACAAATGGGATGTAGGTATAGGATATTATTGGATTTTCTCCTCTAAAAATAATGCTTAAACCATAAGCAGTAATAAAAAAAATTAAATTAAATATGTTGCCTATAGGCAAGGCGAAATTTTTTTTAGATTGTGTTGCCTATGCAGAAGACGAAATTTCTTGTATAGTACAAAATGTACAGTCTATGGTACATTGTCCAATTTGCAATTAAAAAATGTACTGTATGCGGAAAGACGAATGTATTGCAATATACAATAAATTCTTGATAAGACAAACAAATTTTTTTAGAGTAATTTGTGTATATTCCTCCTAATTGGAATTATTTTTACTCCACCCACCTATACTGATGTACTCTGTAATCTTACTTACTTAATTGGTCAGTTAATTGGCCTTTTAGACAGGATAACGACCTGTTGTCGTCCTAGTCTAGTAAGTAGAGTGTTGGATTAATAGATATGAGGTACAAACCCCAGCCCAGACATCTCGAACAAAACAAAGTATGAAAAGATATTTCTTCGGCGACTTCCTCTCAGCAAACTTCTGTCATAAACTCTGAGAGTAAATAAAAATTGCCATCAAAACTAATTACCTAAGCTCTAATCGTTCTTTGTTATCAATTTATTTTATTTAATTTTAATGGAACTCCTACAACTTTCTTTCCTGACAACCAGTCATTGATAGTATCTCAACTTTTCATAGTTAATTTAAAACAAACACATGACCATTATCTCCTCGACTGCAACAGCCTCTTCCTCAAAACGGCGATTTAAACAGCCATGTCCTGATTATGGCTGTAATGTGACGCCAAAGTTTAAACAAGTTAAACTCTTTTAGCAAAGTGCCATGAATGAACGCAGTCTCTGCTATTTAAACCAAAGCTAAACAAGAAAAAAACTTGGTAAAGAAAGACCTCTTAAACTATTTCGCAACGAAAGAACTATTTGATAACAATAGCAACAACATGAACTTAAGCATTCATGGTTAGCAAATAAACTATTAAATGTTTAACAACTTCTTCTTCTTATTGTACTTCTTCTTCTTATTGGCAAAACGATAGAATTGAAATAAATAATAAAAAGTAGAAGAAAAAAATTCAAGAGATTTTACAATAGTTTGCTCCATCCCTTGGCAACATTTGTGCCATATGGCATGACTTAAATAAGAAGCAACCACTTGTGTATTGGCTGCTTGACTGAATTCGTTGACGGTTTGACTGCTTGACTGTTAGCTGTTCTATTCTGGTCTGGCTTGGCATTTTCTGTTGTGTATTGCAGCATAAATCATGTTTTCTACTCAATATATTTGTAGATTCCTCTCAAATACCCACTTAATTGAAAAAGCTTCTTTATTGTACTTTGTTAGCAGGAGTTGAGGCACAAACAACAGTGGCGAAATACCATAGGGAATTAACCCTTTAGACGGAAGAGAAAAATTTCTGGGCGAAGAATGGTTATCGTGGGCCTAAAGAAGACTTGTAGTGGAGTCCACATTCATCATAATGTGGTAATGCAATAGAATACATTGATACAAAAATGAAGAATCTAGATACTGGTGTTTTGCTTTTACGTCGCTTACCATTAAAATTATAAACAAAAAATACAACAACAAACACCAGCATAAAAAAATGGTAAACAAGTAAACAAAAATACAACTACAAACTCTACAAAAATAAATGTAAACAAAATACACAAACAACAATAATGAATGTAAACAGCGATGTTTACATTTATAGAGATTTCGAGAAGGCAAAGCCATGAACATTCGCCTTCAAGAACATTTATCAGACTGTTTACCCTGCCATATAAAAGGCAAGGCAAAGCAGGTGAGAGAGTTAGTGAAGTTCAGTCAGTCTTGTATGAAGACGCGGTGTGTTTGAAGTGAGTAATCGTTGTTTGAAGATCTCCGTTACAAAGATCTGTCGAATAATCGTCTAATAATTGTTATTGTCTATGCAAAGGGTGTAAAGAGAGAAATAGAAAAGAAGAGTAATTGTTGTTGTTTACAACAAGTTGTAAACAGTGGCACACAGAATTGTGCAAATAATAAAGAATTTTAAATAAAACTAAACACAAATTTATTTTTATTTTATTTGCAATCTATGATCTCATATTTTAAACGTTTTTAAAAGGTAAAAACGTAACAACATGTTCAAGGGTTAAAACTTAAAATTTCTATTGATACTTTCCTAAAGTAACAAACAATATTAATAACTATTGTTTAAAGCTCTTTTTCTTCTTTATTTAGCGATTGATTTTCCACAACGTAACCAATATACTTGGACTTTATTGCAGAAACCCTGAAAAAATAAAGCAATTCGGTTTTGTTTCTTTAAATAAGAAAATTCTCAGAATACTAAACAAAAATGCAGAAAATTTTTTCAAAGAGAAAATAATTTTTAAGGTTTCTTAAGCTTTATAAATAAACGAAACTCTTTTCAGAAAAAAAAGAAAAACAACTGAAGAAAAGAGTCTTAAATTTAAAAGGCAAAGCAAGACTCTTATATGACATCACCACCATTTTGTTAAAAGGTATTAAATTTTTCAATGAGTTCTTAAGTATTCACAACCAAAATAAATTCATTTGAAAATGTCGTATATTATAAAATGTTTAATATTTCATCTATCATAGCAACAGTTGTCTCTCTGGTGCGTATGATTGATATTTTTCTGATTCCTTATTAAATATCAATCATACGCCTTTGTTGGCATAACAAATTATTTTTAATTAAAGCCGATTCAAATTCACTTAAACCGCACATTATCAAATAATTACTGAAACTACTTAAACATATACAGGCACACATGGGACTCGGCAGACGATAGGATGTTTTAAAAACAGGTGTTATTTTCTCTAAAAACATTTAGTTTTACAAGGAAGAATGCTGCCTATAGAATAGAAAAATGAGAAAAGAGAACAGAACCATATTTTCTGAAAATCCAACCAGTAACCGAGCATATGAAAGTCACTTTGGTGTTGTGAAAAAAAAAACTCAAAATCTGATCCTTCTAACGGACTAATGGTCAATCAGTTTTACATCCACCTTCAGGATCAATTATGTGTATGTATGTATCAAGTACTTCCCGAGCCGGGAAATTTTTATTCATGAGCGCGATTTCAGTTATGCTTTAATATGCTTAACCATGTGATAGCCTTATAGTATTGTTATGTTTTTACCTTTTAAAACGTTTAAAATATGAGCTCGTAGATTGCAAATAAAATAAAAATAAATTTGTGTTTAGTTTTAATCAAAATTCTTTATTATTCGCACAATTCTGTGTGCCACTGTTCACAAGTTCATGTAAACAACAACAATTGCTTTTCTTTGTTATTCCTCTGTTTATACCCTTCACACAAGACTGATTGAACTTCACTAACTCCGTCGCCTGCTTTGAATTGCCTTTTATATGGCAAAGAAAACAGTGTGGTGAATGTTCTTGAAGGCGAATGTTCATGACTTCGCCTTCTCGAAATCTCTGTAAATGTAAACATTGTTGTTTACATTTATTATTGTAGTGTTGTTAGGTTAGGTTAGGTTAGAGGACGTGTACTTGTCAACTGTGACAAGTTCAGTACCCGGAGGTCGAATTGACCCATTGTACAACGTCCTAGCTTCTCACACCACTCATGTTGTGTGCGTTAATTTTATACGTGAGTGGCGGGACCTACAATTTAACGTCGATTACGAACGACAGATTTTTGAGAAACTTTTTCATGGCAAATTTTATTTACTCTCAGCAGATTTCCGGCAAAATCTCTGAAAAAAAATCAGCAGATTTCTGGCAAAATCTCTGAGAGTAAATAAAATTTGCCAGAAATTTGCCAGAAATCTGCTGAGAGGAAATCGCCGAAGAAATGTTCTTTTTTTTCATATTTCGTTACGATGCCTGACCTGGGATACGAACCCGGGCTTTACGTCTAATAAGCCAACACACTACCTACTAGACTACGGCGACTTCTAGTGTTGTTTGTGTATTTTGTTTACATTTATTACTGTAGTGTTGTTGTTGCATTTTTGTTTACTTGTTTACCATTTTTGTGTACTGGTCTTTGTTGTTATATTAACCAGTGCGATAACAGGTTTGTTTACACCTGCTGCATGCACCTAAACTGCTTGCCATTAGCAAATTTTCAGAGGCCCTTTATATCTATCTTCACTTGGTTTTTTATGCGATAGTGGGCGATATCTTCTCTTCGATTCGTATGTCGTCTTCTTAGCTGTCTTCTACCACAATACAGTTTGGAAAACTGTGCTCTTCCAAATCCTCAGTCCGCCATGGCTATATGTGACCAAATTCACGCTAACATCCCTGTAAGAAATGTCATCCTAAGAACAAATTTCTGTTTGTTTGTTTTGGTTGAGAAAGTTTCTGAGATCAGAGATCTGGACGCAGGCCAAGCCACTGCTTAGATAAAGATGTCAATCATGTAGCTGTAACTGATGAAGTTAAAACCAACTTTACACAGCCAATAAAGCAAGTAACTTACTTCATAACACCTCCGGAATGTATAACCCTTTAACATTATTTGTATGTCTACATTGCCAGTGAATTATTTCGCTATAAATTTTTCGTTTTTTGTTTCCCAGCTTATAGTTGGCATTGTTCTAGTCATTAACGTTTCGACCACTAAAACAAAAACCGCCAACTTGTTGTCTATCTGTGTGTGTGTGTGTGTGTGTGTGTGTTTGTGTATATAAAGCAAAGCAGCAAAATGGAAGCAAATTTCAAGTGTTGACCACAGTTATTTTCTGTTATAATGGTTCCATATGAAAAGGCTCAAACAACAACAACAATATTTCACATACATTTCAAATATTTTTCACCCATTGCTGTTGCAATTGCTGTTGTTGTAGTAATTAAACGAGCCGATAACATTTAACATGGCAATACCAAAACGTAAAAATACTCCAAAACAAATTACATTAAAACCATGTGGTCAATGCAACAAATAAACAAACAAACAAACAGTGAAAGAAAGAAAGAGAAAGAGAAAGAGAAAGAGGAGAAGGAACAGTTTGAAATGTAGAAAGAGTAAGAGAAATATGAAAGAAAGAAGAGCAAATTAGTTAGCATGAGATAATGATTTGTAACCAATACTAATTAACTAATTTTGTGGTGGTGGTGGTGGTGCGCTTTATTAAAAAGCAATAGAATAAGAACGAGTAGCAGCACAATTTGAATGAAGAATATGATTATGAAGAGCCTACTTTAAAGCATTGGAACTATCTTTAACTGGGTTATTTTACATTGTTTAAAGGGTTATTCATTTTTCGGTTTCCTCGCTAATATACAATGTCATTCAAATGACACGGAGGCGGATGACGGTATTAGTTGTTGCAATCGAACCTTTTGAGATAGTTTTGGAATACTTTTTTGGACAATTCGTTTGGACTTTTAACAATCTTTGCTGGATTCCATATGAGACAATTTTTCTTGTTGACTTAACGAGTGAGAAATGAGTTTCACCCGTGAAGAAAATTTCGTTAAAAAATCAGAATCAAAAACCCTTTTGCTCTGGCATCTAATCGACATATCAACAGCATTGTAAATGGACAGTTTACTTTAATTGTCAGGCGTATTGGATTTTATATGGATGGAGGTACAAATTCAAATGTAATGCAAATTCCAATAGTAGTTGAAAATATCACGTATGATTCGTATGATCTGACACACTTTCTCTAACAGAAGCGATATTTTCGACAGGATTACACTTCATTGTACCGCAGGTCTATTATGAGTACCATAATCACTAACACGTGCAAATCACTACTTTACTACTTTTGTAGCTAGTTTTAGCTATTTTTATGCATTCTTCGGTTGGCAAACCGTGCACTAAATAAAGGATACTATTACGAAAATGAAAACTCAAGAAACTGGTGTTTTGCTTTTACATCACTTAACATTAAAATTATAAACCAAAGCAACAAAAACAAAACAAAGTAGTAAACAAACCTGTTGACAAATTATCGTACTGCTTAATATAACAACAAACACCAGCATAAAAAATGGTAAACAAGTAAACAAAAATACAACAACAACAATACAAGAATAAATAAAAACAACGATGTTTATATTTATAGAGATTTCGAAAAGGCGAAGTCATGAACATTCGCCTTCAAGAACATTCATTAGACTGGCGACAGAGTTAGTGAAGTTCAGTTAGTCTTGTGTGAAGACGCTGCGCGTTTGAAGAGAGTAATCCTAGTTTAAAGATCTCAGTTACAAAGATCTGTCGAACAATTGTTTAGTGACTGTTATTGTTTATGCAAAGGGTGCAAACAGAGGAATAACAAAGAAAAGTACATGTAAGATATTTAAGACGTGTTAGTCTTGCTAGGCCTCAGGCATTTAGAAACTACTAAATGGATAACCCGTTGCTGTAAGAGAAGGAATGTAAATGTTGTTTTTTATTCCAAATGTTTCCTTTATAAGTTGATTCGTTCGCTTAGTTTTTGTATTTTCTTCACGATTTTATGCAAAAAGCTTTTCGATGTTCTACTTTAGTTTCGATTTCTTTTTTTTTCTTTTTCTTTATTGTTTTACTAAAACATTTACTTTAAAACAGCTTTAGTTTTTCCATTTACTTGTTGTTTTTTTCTTACTTCTATCTACACTTAGAGCTCTTTTGTTTCAAGCATTAAAGGAAACGAAAAACTTTTTTAACGATAACATCGTTTAAGCAGAGTTTAGTGTCTTTAGAATTTATCTTTTTTATCTTTATTACACCCCATTGCTATTGCTATTTTAAATTTTATCGGCATCTTCTCTCTCTGCTGTTGTGAATGAATGTTACTCGAATGAATGCGTTTTTTTTCTGCTGAATTCTTTATAAAACAAAGCCAATCAAGTTCATTCGATTTGTGTAGAAGGGTTTTTGAAGGTTTTTTAAGGGGTAACCTTTAAAAGCACTTTCAACTCAATGGAAAGAATTTCAAAGAACGAAGCAAATATTTCGCTTTTAGAAAAAGAATTCAAATGATTTCAAATGCTTCAGAAAAAAAAGAAGAGAAAAATATTTATTTTACTCTAAATTAATCGACTAAAAACTGAGGAGAATTAAAAGTTAGAAGAAACATTTTCTGGGCGTAAAACGTAAAGCATTAAACGAGTAAAAATCGAAGGCAAAAGAGAGAAGCCAATGCTATTCCCACCAAATCCTAACACTGTAGATTTATACGCCATTTAACAACAGTCCGAAAAGTATGTGCCGGTAGATTAATTGAAGGGGAACTCAAATGATAGCTACAATAAGGAAATCAAAATTTCTATTTGTTTGCTCACACTTGATAGGGGATATTTCAATTAAATCGATATGGATTAAGGAATTGAACGGGATGCGACAATAAACCTGCAGAGATGGAAATAGTCCTCATAGAACTTTTTCAAATGCTAATTCACTACAACTATAATTGGACTATAAAGTTAGGTCACGAATTCTTTCTGACAAAGGCACGCTAATGAATTGTAGCAAATGTAAGAACCAGAGATCAGCAATGAATCGTTTTTACGCTACTAATAACCACCCATGAAATTTTGAATACAAGTGAGTTAACAATATTGAAATTTAACTATGTACTCCGGTTCATTCATACTCACTACAACCTTGATTTATAAGTACAGGTTGCAACGATTATGCGTGCAACATTGATATCAAACTCATACCATTCGAAATATGTTTGATTCAAAAGCCTACTCATTTAGATTCATGACGTGAAGAATACTTATAATACTTATAAATCATGCATCAAAATTTACAGTCTTAGTTGTTGTTGCATTTGCAAAAAAAGAAAAAAGACACACAAGCAAGAAAGACAGAGCAGCAAGCGGAGCAAACACACAACCTTCTAGTAATTATTTTAGTGTTCGTACACGATTAATACTTATTTTGTGATTCGTGTATATACTGAGTTATGGAGACATACATCATACGTGTTGTTAAGTATGATGTATGATGAGTACGTCAAACTTTGAATATGAGTACAGGTTCGTTCCATGACATTAAAATAAGTATGAATGCGTATAAGTATCTGAAATTATAAGTATGATTCGATTCTACTCATCTTTTTGAATACTCATTGCTGATCTCTGGTAAGAACATTACGCTGATTTGAGTGATACTTTAGACTGAAGACAGTTCAGAATCAAAAAAGTAGGATTTCAGTAGCAAAATTGTCTTGTAGGCCACTTAACATCTCTCCAAATTAACTTGAAACATTTGCGAGAAAAGGGGAACCGAGCAATTTAATCCCCCTCGCACAGCATTTCCACATTTGAGGAATCGAAAGTCCAGAAAGTGTATTCAAGAGGATACAGAAGTTCACACATTCCCTGTTAAAATGCTAAAATCACATGATTTGCACTGCGTTCTGGCGAATTCCCTCCTCCGAAGCATTATGTGATGTTCAAATAAAAATTTAAAAATTTCCTCTTTAGTTTCTCTTGCCAAATGAAGAAGAAAAAAGTAGACGGTTGGCCATAAAAATCAATCATATTGACAAATAAATATTAAATAACGATTTATTTGCCATGAAATAAAATTGCTAAAAGAGAATAGAGAGCAACAAAAAACAAAAAAAAAGAAATGATGTGACATTTAGCCAAATATTTGATTGATGGCCAATAAAATATGGCAGAGCAAGAGACAATAGACAAATCGAAGAGATAAACTATAAGCAAATACGTGAATTAGGAAATGATTGTTGAGGAATAAAATTTAAAAACTAAATTAAATTTGATATATTTGGCTAGAAAAATGGCAGTTGCTATTGCAAACTGTTCTCTCAATATTTTGAATGCCTTATAGTGTAAGCAGATAATTCCTTTCCAATTGTGGCAATTCTTCTGGCCTCCATTTCTCGTCAACTTGACAATGATGGGTTCTTCAAAACTTGGAGGATGTTGTTCTTCCTCTCAAGGAGACAAGATGTGGGTTGTCTTGTTACCTTAGTTAAACTAAACATTCGATCTTCTCTGATAGTCAGGCTGCCATAAGATCTCGATCGAACGTTGTGAATAACTCCAGGATTGTCAGGGAATATCGCCGCTGTCTCAACCTTTTTTCTGGGCGCTTCAGTGGCACACTTATCTGGGTCCCCGGGCACAATAATATTCCGGGAAACAGCAGATCCGACAAGCTCGCCAGGGCTGGTGCACTACTTCCGGAATCCTCTTCAGTCGACTTGGGAATACCACTTACCTCGGTCAAGTTGGCCATCGCGTGGAAATTCTTTCGAGAAGCCAACCTATCCTGCGTCAATGAGGAGTCCTGCTCCACTGCTAGGCTCACTTGGCCCTCGATGGATAGAACGCGCACCAACCAGTTACTTGGACTTGGTTGTAACGTCATCTCCATCACAGTGGCCATGCTTACAGGTCATTGTGTTATGGGAAGACACGCGGAAAGAATGCAACTTCCATCTAACGACTTCAGCCGTGGGTACAGATCTGCTGAGTAAGAAGAGACTGTTATCCACTTTCTTTGTCAATGCCGATCTCTTGCGAGGTGCAGATATAGGTTATTTGGCTCTCCAATCCTTGTCAGCTTGACGGAGCTATCATCCATTGGTGTCAAGGATATAGCTTCGTTTATCAAACTTTCGGGCTGGTTTTCCAGCATGGGGTAGTAGTGCTTTAAATGTGCAGTCCTTGCTCTGACCAACTTCTTCTTCTTCCAAGATTTGGAGGAACTTGGTCAGTACAGAGACTATGTTCACCTATGGCGTCACAACGAGCCGCTATACGTGCTCAAGTGAGCTTTTGGTATCAAAGCTACCACTCCAACCTACCTACCTACCTAGTTAAACTGAAAGAATGGGATGATATCCTTAAGTTATTTTTTATTCTGCTTTTCATTTCATTGTCTTCAGTGGGTGCATCTATGATGATGTATTTAATTTCTTGGAAATGTTCTCTTCATCTTTGTATCTGTACACCACTGCGATTGCTGTCTGAATAACCCAACGTTTTTTCTTTGACTAATCCTCAGCAGCATTAGAATTAACAGAAAAAACAAAATTTAATAATAAAAACAAAACACAATCCTTGTTGTAACTCGATAGTTTTTATTGTCATAACTTCTATAAATTATCTGTTTCGTCATCTTCTTCTTCACATTCATTCATTCATTTATAACAAACTACACTGTTTTCTTTCATCGTAATTGCCAGTGACTTTTCAATTTTCATTTTCCAAGACAGAAAATGAAAAAGATATTGAAACTGCTGCTGACGTTTAAAACAAAAAAAAAAAAAAACAAAAATGAAAAGTTAAGAAGAAGAAAAAAAACGACATTGTTTATGTCATGTTTCTTCTCCATCATTGTTGTTAGATGAGGTTTTTTTTGCCTCTCTTTTTTTTCTGTTGTTGTCATACTGCATCACTTTTTGCTTGTAAATGTTTAATGATACTGACTCAGACAAAAAATAAAACGTATTTTCAAGATAAAATGCTCTGAAATAAAGGAATTTTAAAACAAAAACTGAACATTATAATCAGAGTTTGGATTTTAATCATTATCATGAAAGAAAAAAAAAATAAACTATGCAATTCATTGAAACAATAAAAAACTAAAGAAAACTAATTGAGATTTCAAATGTTAATTGCAAGTGTCGTTTTTGTTTTATTTTGTCGTTTAAGATTTCTAGGATAATAGAAAGGAAAATAATAATAAAAAGACTGGTAGTGTTGCAATTGATTTTTTTATTTTTTTTGCATTATTTTAATTAAAATTAAGATTTTTCTCTATACAGTATAGTTCATTGCCTAGGTTTTCTTTGCCTAAGGAAAGTAAGAGTCTTTGGTCCTTCATTAAAACGGTAAGGAACCCTAAAGAGAAGATATTATGGCATACAACGCTATGTGCTTAAGGACGAAAAAATATAAATACAGGGTTGTGGTTATGAATGTCTCATTTGCTTCCGAACTAAAGGAAACCTCAGTTTGTGGCCGTGAGAATAGCATACATACATACATAATTGGTCATTACAACCCTTTAGTCAGGATTACGACCTAGTTTCTCATACCACTTATGTTGTGTGTGTGTTAATATTATACATGAGTGGCGGGATCTACAGTTTAAAGTCGATTCCGAACGACAGATTTTTGAGAAACTTTTTCAGGGCAAATTTATTTATTCTCAGAGTTTTTTCCAGAAATCTGCTGAGAGGAAGTCGCCGAAGAAATATTTTTCATATTTCGTTTAGTTGAAGATGTCTGACCTGGGGTTTGAATCGAGGCGTCACGTCTAATAAGCCAACACACTACCTACAACTACCAAATTGAATTCATTTCTTTTTAGCGATCTAGTATTCTTGATATAAGAGCAGGGGTTCCTCAGGGCAGTGTACTAAGCCCCGTCTTATATACAATATTTACTGCAGACATGCCAATTTAAGAACACATAAATGTTTCAACATACGCAGATGACACTGCAATACTAGCTGTGGATAAATATCCCTCCATAGCATCCAGACTTGTACAAAATGAACTAAATCTGTTGAAATTATGGCTAAGAAAATGGAAAATTAAAGTAAACGCGGAAAAGTCCGCTCACGTTACTTTTGCTCTAAGAAGAGGAGATTGCCCTAATGTTATCATTAATAATACGCAAATTCCTAGAAAGGACTGTGTCAAATACCTTGGCATACACTTAGATCGTCAACTAACATGGAAGCAACATATTGAAGCCAAACGTCAACATTTAAATATAAAAAATAGAAAACTTTTCTGGTTAATTGGGCCAAAATCGCAACTTAATATTGAAAATAAATTGAAACTGTATAAGGCAATTTTAAAACCAGTGTGGACATATGGAATTCAACTGTGGGGAACTGCAAGCCATTCAAATATCGAAATAATCCAAGGGTATCAATCCAAGACACTCAGACTCATGGTACAGTCACCTTGGTATATTACTAACGAGGCAATCCATAATGACCTTAAAATTCAGACAGTTAAGGAAGTAATTAGATATTTCAGCCAAAAGTATTTGAATAGACTTAGCAATCATGTTAACCCCTTGGCTATTGCCTTACTAGACGAAACAGACGAAATTAAAAGACTGAAGAGATATCATATCTTAGACCTTCCTTTCCGTGACTGAAAGAAAGGAGGAGGGAAACTACAATATCATTTATCAGATCTAAACTGTATATTATGTATAATTGTTTGAATTTTTATTTAGCAAACTATCGTTCTCTTGTAAATAGACTATGTCTTAGTAAAATCTTTGTTATAAATATATGTAAATAATTCTTTAAATTTTTTTTTCCTGTCCATAAAATATAAAATTATATTTTTGTACGAATCAAAATTTTTTTTCATTTTTGTACTTATAGATGTACTTGCAGGAGTACACCTACGAATGTCATTTCTTAACAACCATCAAATTTGCTTATTATCTTAATGTATTTATAAAGATAGATTGCAATTATAATAAAGAATAAAAAAAAAATTATTTTTAGCGTTTAAAGAAACAAATTTTACATCAAGCGCTTGTTATTTAAAATAAAAAACAAAGTTTTAATGCCTTTCATTCTTTTTATAAGAAATTGCAAACCATTTAAGGCCTTTTATAAAGTGTAAGCGGCTACTTAAAGTTTTAATTTTGTTTGCATAGCTCTAAAGCAGCTATAAATGGTTGTTTACTTCTCTTTAATGATTTTGTAATAAATTTTCTAGCCATTTGCCCCGATCTATATTTTGAATAACAAAAATTTCATGTCCTTGTGGTTTCTAATTAAGATTATTAATGATTAGCAAAAAAACAAAGCATCATAGTTCAATATTTTCAAAAAAATTTCACTTTCTTACTTAAAGGTGTCACACGATTTACAGAACTGGCCTGCTATAATTTTCCTGTGGCTTGTTTTATTTTTATATTTTCCCTGTTTTTTTTTTACTACCTTCTTAAGGTAATGAATAATTAAGTGTGTTTAACTTATTTCTTGGAATTACTTAGTAATTCTTTCATTTTGTTATTTTTCTTATTTCTCTTTTCACATTCCTTTACTGTATCATTATTTTTATAAGCTTAATAAATTGCATTAAGCAAATAAGCAAAATATGTAAACAGGAAAAAATGCAATAAAGAACTGGAAAAAATTTTATAAAAAAATGTTTTTAAAAACTTAAGAAAAAAAAAAGTATCGAAACAAAGTTACATTCATTTCTAAGTAAGAAATATTCGTAGAAGAGTATTAATAACTGAAAGTATTTTTAAGTACTCAAAATTGCATAACGGAGGCGTATGATTAATATTAATATTTTGTAAATTAATTATTAATCAGACGCTTGCTGTCTAAATTATGTATAAAGCCACGATCGGCAACTCCTATACACAGTGTATTTTGGCCGTTACAAAATTTACACAGACTACTCACACGCATAGAAAACACAATTCAGTCTCTTATGAGCTGTCACAGAAGAAGGTTGTGTTTCGCTCGTTTATTGCTTTTGTACATGAAAATATGTAAATGCAGAGTTGGATAATTCTGTATATTGTTTTACCTTTTTTTTAGCGTCTCAACTACATATAAAGTAGTTTTTAGAATTATAAACGTTAAAATGTTTTTTATCGCCTTTAGGTGTTTAAATAGGTTATTTATTATATGTTTTTGGAAATTCATTAAAATTTATAATAATTGCTGACAAATAGGTTAAAATTTTTTTAATTTTTAAAAACATATACATATATACATATCATATTTCTATTTTAAAATTTAAAATAAATATGAAAAAAGAAACTGAATCAAAATATTTACTACTTTTGAACTAAAAAATTACAATTTTTCTTTTTGCTTAGTATTATTTATAAATTTCAGTTTTCCATGCCTGTCTTGTGGTGAAAATGAGAGTACAACTGTTTCTCATTTCTTGTTTTTTCGCTCTTACACTTATACAAGTGCAAATTGTAGTAGTATATGTCTGCCGATCGCTGGTATAAAGGGTACGTTCGTAAATGCAGTAGTTGTGCAACCTGCAGCATAATAAAAATCAAATGTTCAAAAATGCAATACTTGGCAGCACTGACTTGCGTCGAACGTTTTTTTTCGCAGACCAATTGCAATACTGTCGCAAATTTTTGCAAATATAGCAACAGTTAGATTTCAGTTGCAATAGTTTGCGGTAAACCATTTCTTCGACAATATTGTAGTTTCGTGATATAAAAGCTATTAAACAAAACAAAATTTTGCTTTATTTGCAGAAAAATGGAAAACTTATAAAATTTAACCGATATTGTTATAGAAAATTTTAATTATTTATATTTTTAGTTCCGAGGTAGATTTTACATTTAACATACAAAAATTAATAATACGGACTAGACTGGATATGGAGTCGGTCAGTATTGTGGGGAAAAGTTTTATTAAAAATTAAAGAAATCAAATCGGACTTTGAAATGACAAAGGAACAAATAAGCCGGAAATTTTTGAATTTCCACACCACATATATAGTACAAAACACTCTATTAACCCACCGTCTAAATTTTCAATAATATTTGTTATTGTTAATTTTGATAAATTTTTTTTAACTTTTGCAGAACGTTCTAAAAAGCAAATTCTGTTTAGTTTTTGTGCAGTAGCAAAGCATTTGCAACAGCTGATCACGCATTAGCAACAAAACTTGGCATTACTGCCGCAGTCGTGCACAAATTTGCTGAATTTACGAACGCACCCAAACTGTGAGCATGGGGATACTACACGTAGTTGTATAGTGCATTGTATTGAAATTAGGAATATTGGCTGAGAAGTGAAGGAAGGAGGGAGTAGAATTAAATGAACATACAAATCATATAAAAACCTTTATACACCAGCAAAGTAATTGGCAGAGGCTATCTTTTTCGGAGAAAATCTACATATGGAAATGCGAATAAACAACGAGTATTTCCTATAATATATTATGCGGTGTGAGAAACTAGGTCGTAATCCTGACTAAAGGGCTGTAATGACCAATTATGTATGTATGTAGTTTGAGTTTAATTATAATGAATAGAAAAAAAGAGAGAGCATGACTAGTACTCGTTTTGCAGCGTTCAGGTATAAAGTCAAATACATGGTCGACTATTTTAAGTGGAATTCCCTTTTCGACAAAGCAGCATAGACAAGTCTTATCAGACATACCCTGAAATAGCTATGAGTGCAAATTGTAGTAGTTATGCTACACAGCTACTAACAACGTAAACTATTATGCTTATCTCAACTATATACATATTGAAGATTTAAAATCATATTTTCAATAAAGCCAGTTGCACTAGGGTTGAAACCGTTTTTGCCTATTTCATTGATATAAAACCCTTTTAAAAAAAAAAGTTAGTTTAACATACTGTTACGTTTTTACCTTTTAAAAACGTTAAAAACATGAGTTCGTAGATTGCAAATAAAATAAAAATAAATATGTGTTTAATTTTAAGTCAATTCTTTATTATCTGCACAACTTTTGTGCCACTGTTCGAACTTATTCCACGTATACAATGCTAACTTTCACAATATGTGCTTATTCGTGATATTTCTCTTACAAACTTTTTTGTAAGCAACAACAACACTTGTTAGTTATTCTTCTTTGCTCACAACCTTTTTTTGTAAGCACAACACTAACAACCGTTTTCTTCACGCAAATTGTCTGCACACAAGTCTGACTGAATTATAACTCGATCTCGTATCTTCACACACCACTGGTTGAATTCTCACTCAATTCAACGCGACGTCGTCACACGACTAACTTAAGTCGAACTCCGAGAATCACGTGTCTTCATACATGACTGACTGAATTCTAACTGAATCCTCGTTGCTCGCTTTATCTTGGATTTTATATCACTGGATCAACAGTGTGATGAATGCCCTTGAAGGATGATGAAGGCCTTCGGGAACAATCCAAAAATGTAAACAACTTGTTTCCATTTTTGTTGTTTGTATGTCTTATATGCATTTTGTTTTTGCTTGTTTACTTCTTTGATCGCTATACTTTGTTGTTGGCTATTTACATATTTACATCTTTTATCTCTTATATTTTTTTTATGCTGATGTTGTTGCTATATTTTTGTTTATTCTTTGATCACGTGAACAACTGCATTGTTTTGTTTTTGGAGCTTTTGTTTATCATTTTATGCGTGATTAAGTCCATTGTGTTGTTTTTGGAGCTTTTGTTTATTATTTTAACAACACCATTTCCACTTTCGTAACAATAAATTATGTGGTGTGAGAAACTAGGTCGTAATCCTGACTTAAAGGGCTGTAATGACCAATTATGTATGTATGTAGTTTGAGTTTAATTATAATGAATAGTAAAAAAGAGAGAGAGCTTGACTAGTACTCGTTTTGCAACGTTCAAATATAAAGTCAAATACATGGTCGACTATTTTAAGTGGAATTCCCTTACATTAAAATGAGATCTCTTTTTGACAAAGCAGCATAGGCAAGTCTTATCAGACATGCCCTGAAATAGCTATGAGTGCAAATCGTAGTAGTTATGCTAAAAAGATATTAATAACGTAAACTATTATGCTTATCTCAACTATATATATTGAAGGTATAAAATCATATTTTCAATAAAGCCAGTTTCACTAGGGTTGAAACCCTTTTAGCCTATTTCATTGATATAAAACCCTTTTAAAAAAAAGTTAGTTTAACATACTAAAAAACCTAAATATTTATATACTTTGACTATTTTTATGTCAATTTGTTTATCTCTGCTATTATTTAAGTACCAAATCGATACTCTTTTATATTCTAAAATAAAATGTATTTGCTTTTGGCCATAAATTCTCTCTATTTGTTTATATGGTAGAGTAAATAAAAATAAATTTTTTGTTGTTGTTATAACTCTACGTCATGCAATTTATCGTTATTAAGATAGGAGCTGGGAAGAGGAAACAAATATTTTTGATTTGTAGTTTTTAGTTTATGATGTTTTTTTCCACATTATTGAAGTTTGATTTGACACATTTTTGTTTCTACTTCTCTTTAGTACCTCTTAAATCCTTGTGAAGCACCTTTTAAAGGTTAAAAAAATTCAAATAGGCATACGGTCTAAATGGTAGTAGATAGTAATGACATTGCGTGAAATTCGGCTTTAGATTTATATCATCTTTTAAGAACTTAGCATCTCTACCTAAAGTCGACGTAAATTGAAATTAATGACAAGACTAGGCTTATCTGGCCTGCCTTATCATTTGTGGTGCGCAATATTCTTCAGTTTCAAGGAAAAGAGTGACACCAATCATATGGTGAAAGTTATAACAATTAGCACACATTTTTCCGCTTTTATTTGACAATGCAACCCTGCAGACTGAAAATGAGAATAGCGTTGAGTGTCCTGATACATCTCCGCCGATTTCCCTCCAAGAAATTTTGTGTAAATAAAACACAACGTCTTATAAAGCCTGTTGTCGAAAATATCGATAAAATAATGAACACTTCATGAATACCCATTTGGAAGCACCTGAAGAAGAGTAGTTGGAAACAGAAGTTCAAAGTATGAATCTTAAGAACAAAATTTTTTGTTCTAATTAATCGAGCAATTTTTAAAGCAAAGAGGTAACTAGTGATGAAAAGTGGTTCAAACACCTATTCACACGTGTGCTTTTATGGCAAAAGCTTCTAGAGAACTAATCATTGAAATCTGTTGCTATTTAGAAGAGAATTTTTTGATCCGGAAAATAACATAATAGCCAGGTAGACTGATAGATTCAAAAATCTTGAACCCTTAAGAGAAGATATCAGCAGTTGTTTAGTACATCTGCAAACGATACCCCAGTCCTTAATCAGATCGGCTCTAATTTTATCCAAGACCATAATCGATATCTAATCGGTATCTAATGTGATTAGGAATCAGACTTTCTGAATCACTTGAGTCTTAATATCCATTTAACTAAAATGTTTCTAATATATATAGTTAGGAGTACTAAAACAAAACACTACCTAGACAGTGGGTTAGCATGATATGCTAGAAGTTGTACACTTTTTATAATAAAAAAAGGCTGATAAGAGGAGGAGAAGCTTTGAACTCCTTGCTGTCGGTTTGAAAGCTAACACTCTGCCTACTAGATTACGGTGACCCAAACTTTTTACCAAAAACGCTTATACTTTTCTCTGGCCGAACGAACAACTGGATCTTTTTTACTTTCATGTTATTAACAACAATTCCATCTGAAGAGCATTTACCCCATATTGTAGATTAGTATTTACATACTTCCGGAAGTCCGATTCTTTTTATAACTTTTGAAAACGAATATACTCCTACGTGTATGACGGTTATGTGGTTTTCAATGCTGAGTGTTTGAGGGCTTAAATATAAATATCTTTACTCCTCCCCAATGAATCTTAAAATTTTTAACCAGCTTTTGTAAACTAAAAACGAAACTATTCTAAATTCTTCTCAATAACCCAATATTTTATTACTGGTCTTAATTTTTTTTTTAACTTAATTAACTGTTGCTCCCAAATCAAAAAAGGTTTTTTAGCCTTTTTAATCATGTTGTAACCCCCTCCTTCTGATCATTAGTAGTCTAAATAATTTAATTTAATTCATTCGTTTTTACATTTGATTTTATCATTTTCCCCTTTTTTGCCCAATTCTATATTTAAGTAATCCTTAAAAAATTATAAATAAAATTTATTCCTACTTTTGTTTCATTTCGTTTTCTTTTTTCTTCTCAAAAAATTGTTCTTCTCTAATAAAGACAAATCCCATTGCCAAAGTGCCATCCCAAAATGCAATTTTATTAAAACAGTCACGTCGTCTACTTTGGTTTGCTTTTTAGCAACCATTACCATCTCATCTAGTGGCACAGACCACCGCCATCATAGCCAGTGGCTGTTTTGGGACAATTATCACAAAAAGCCAAGGAATAGTTTATACTTTTTTTATGTGTTCTTTTTTCTCTCTTTTTCTTTTTTTGGTTTTTTGTCTACGTTCCCTAAATGTTATCTGTGGTAATTATATCTTAATATTTTTTTTTCAGTTGTTGTTGCTGCTACTCCTGCTAATGCTGTTTCTTGTGCTTCTTCA
Organism: Sarcophaga caerulescens; assembly: GCA_927399465.1. NCBI lineage: Eukaryota > Metazoa > Arthropoda > Insecta > Diptera > Sarcophagidae > Sarcophaga > Sarcophaga caerulescens. The sequence continues at coordinate 87,902,483 of OV656868.1, forward strand.
GATTGTGAAATTATAGAAAAAGAGTGGAAGTAGAAAAAAATTTAAAAAAAATTAAAACTAAAACCACACAAAAATTGTTATCGTTTTAAAAATTTTTGTTTTTCTTGTTGTTGTCTTCCCATATGAACCACAAAAAATACTTCCACTTAAGGTACCTGAAGCAGCACCAAAAAAAAAGGTTGAAATAGAAAATTAATGGGAAAAGCATGGTAAACAATAAAAATTACAAAAAGGAAGAAAACAATCAAATTTAAATAGAAACACGTAACTAAAAAGGATTATATTTTCTATCTACTGGAATAGTTTCCCGGAAAAAAGCCATTTTAAAGCGAAGTTTTAATCTAAATTTGGAAATATTGCATCACTTTTCTTTAGAAATTTTCTACGCCCGTAGAATTTCCAAATTTCTATTTGAAATATAAGTACAGAACATCAGAAATCCTGTTAAAAAGAAAGTTTATAATGATCTTAAGGTAAGTCAGGAAAATGAAAAAATGTGCTGTCAACCGAATCAATTATTTTGGAATCCATTGAATATTCAATTTCTTTCCTTCATTTCGTTCGGTATTTTTTTTTTTTTTTTTCAATCTAAAAAACTTAAATATTGTTATGAAAATGAAAAATCTAGATACTGGTGTTTTGCTTTTACATTGCTTAACATTAAAATTATAAACAAAAGCTACAAAAACAAAACAATGCAGTAAACAAACCTGTTTACAAATTATGGAACTGCTTAATATAACAACAAACACCAGCATAAAAAAATGGTAAAAAAGTAAACAAAAATATAACAACAAACACCAGTATTAAAGAGATAGTAAACAAGTGAACAAAACTATAACAATAACACCAAATAATAAATGTAAACAACGATGTTTATATGTATAAAGATTTCGAGAAGGCGAAATAATGAACATTCGCCTTCAAGGACATTTATCAGACTGTTTACCCTGTCATATAAAAGACAAGGCAAAGCAGGCGAAGGAGTTAGTGAAGTTCAGTCAGTCTTGCGTGAAGACCCGGTGCGTTTGAAGAGAGTAATTGTGGTTTGAAGATCTCCATTACAAAGATCTGTCGAATAATTGTCTAGTAATTGTTATTGTTAATGCAAAGGATATAAACAGAGGAATAACAAAGAAAAACAATTGTTGTTGTTTACATCAGGTTGTGAACAGTGGCACACAGAATTATGCGAATAATAAAGAATTTTAATTAAAATTAAACACAAATTTATTTTTATTTTATTTGCAATCTAAGAGGTCATATTTTAAACGTTTTTAAAAGGTAAAAACGTAACAATATTAAATGAAACATACTTGTTTTGCTTTTATCCTCTGGTATTTTTTTCTCTTTATATGTGTTCCAATATTATTTAGCCATACCATATTGACAGATAGTATGCTATTTAAAGTTTTACGCCAGATTAAATTTTATTTTCTAAACTCTTTCATTTTGCCACTCTAAACCAAAATAGAAAAACAGACAAAAACGACTGGCAACTAAAAGGGCGTATAAAGCAACACAAAGAGAGCAAGGCAAGAACATTGTGTTGATTCTTTCTGTTTTTTTTTTTTTCATTTTTAGTTAGAACACATTTTAAAGCACAGTTAAAGGCGTTAACGGCATATACATGTACATATGTATACACACAGGTAATGGCAATGAAGGAGGATTTTACAAGCAAAAGAGACTCTTTTAAAAGGATTTTAAATGTTTAGCGACAAAACATTCAATTGAGTTGTTACACACAATTGAGCAAAAGCACACAAATATCAATACACATACATACACATACATACGTACCGTCTTTGATAAATATCGTATATATACTCAACAGAGCAAAAGAGAGAGAACTCTTCCTCTGCTATAAATACACGTGCAATGCTAGCAACTAAATATGTATATGTGTGTGTTTATTTCTATAACTCAAACACTTTAAACAAAAGAATGAGTTAATATTGGTTAGCTAGACAGAGATAGAAAACGGGAAAGAGAGGAAAAAGAGAAGAGTTTAAATGGCTGAGTCAATAGAGCAGAAGAACTTCGTACAACTATTTAGTGTGTGTGTGTAACAACCGTTATATAGAATGGAAAATATTCAATAAAATACCAACAAAGCCTTGTTAAAATGTTTTAAAGAGTCTAGAAGTGAGATTGTATGTGTGTGTGTGTTGTTGTAGCTATAAATTAAGTTTAAAACGAAATTGGTTTGTTTTGGATGTGCTCCTTAATTACTTGTAGTGGTTAAATAAAATATAAAATTCATGTTATAAAGCATGTTAAAGCATGCTTTTAGGGTTCAAAAAATAAAAATTTTTTTCTAGCTCTACCACAGCAATTTTTAGACACTATTTTTAAACAATAAAGACAAATAAAAATGTACGAAAAATACGTTTTTCTTAGAAGATGAAATCAAAAAGAAGAATTTGTTCGTAATTAAAGAAACTAATGATATTCTGGTTATAAATAGTTGCAGCATAGTATACTTCTATGGTAAAATGTTTTTCTTTAACCGCACTACATGTTGTTACGTTTTTGCCTCTTAAAAACGTTTAAAATATGTGCTCGTAGATTACAAATAAAATAAAAATTAATTTGAGTTTAGTTTTAATTAAAATTCTTTATTATTCGAACAATTCTGTGTGCCACTGTTCACAACTTTATGTAAACAGCAACAATTACTATGTTTGTTATTTCTCTGTTTACACCCTTTGCTTAACAATAACAATTACTAGATAATTATTCGCACCACGTCTGTACACAAGACTGACTGAACTTCACTAACTCGGTCGCCTGCTTTGCCTTGCCTTTTATATGGCAGAGCAAACAGTCTGATGATTGTTCTTAAAGGCGAATGTTCATGACTTCGTCTTCTCGAAATCTCTATAAATGTAAACATCATTGTTTACGTTTATTATTATAGTGTTGTATTTTTGTTTACTTGTTTACCAATTTTTTATGCTGGTGTTTGTTATTATATTAAGCAGTACGATAATTTGTAAACAGGTTTGCTTACTGGATTTTTTTTTTTGTAGCTTTTGTTTATAATTTTAATGTTAAGCGATGTAAAAGCAAAACACTAGTATCTAGATTTTTGATTTTCTTAACAATATATATTTTTTAAGTCATTACATACATAATTGGTCATTACAACCCTTCAGTCAGGATTACGACCTAGCTTCTCACACCATTTATGTTGTGTGCGTTAATTTTATACATGAGTGGCGGGACCTACAGTTTAAAGTCGACTCCGAACGACAGTTTGTTGAGAAGCTTTTCATATCCTCTCAGCAGGTTTCTGGCAAAAATTCTGAGAGGAAATCGCCGAAGAAATATTTTCATATTTTTCGTTTTGATATCTGACCTGGGATTCGAACTCGGGCCTTCAGTCTAATAAGCCAACACACTACCTACTAGACTACGGCGACTTCGACTTTAAGTCATTATAGAGTATAAAACAAAATTATTTTTATTTTTTTAATTAAGGTAATCATCTTTCAACATCAGTTCATGTTATAGTTTATAATGTAAATTATTTTTGTCTCTGTCCATAATATTTAAATTTTAAACATTGCAACACATTTTTAAAAAAAAAAACACAGTTTCCACTTTTTATTTTCCTTCAATTTTACTATGCCCCACTAGACGTATGATTTATAAATAATTTAGAAAGCGTATGTAAATTACTTATACGCCATGTGTAACCCTAAATTAGCTTAACAACCACTTAACCTTCAGACTAAGTTTCTTAATTTCTCTTGTTACTTAAAATACAGCTCAGTTTACTATTGTAAAATCTTAAAACAGAGGAGGAGAAAGAAAAAAACTACTTTCCTTCAAGTTAAGAAGCAAATGATACTCTCCATGCTTTTCTTCTAAGAATAATGCATGGATAAGAGCTGCGTGTGTAAGGAACAAAACAACAGCAGCTGTTTTGTATTATAAATAGGGAAAAAGACATTATCAACTAGTAGTGGTGGTAAGTGAAAGCATATGTGTGTGTTTAAGTTTATTATACTTATACTGAGAGCAAGAAAAACTTGCTCTTATTACAGCCACTGAGTCAGCTAATAATACAGCTTTGTTAAGTACGTTATTTAAGTGCAAGGGGAGTTGTACACTTTTTTCTCTTTTTCTATTTGTTTTTGTTTTCTAAGCATTATTCTTCTAACCCAATTCATTCATATGTTTGTTTGCAGTTACACTTTAGTTTAAGTCCCCTCCCTTCTGGTTTATTTTATTTAGTTTTTCTAACAGCATTTTCAACAATTAGTTTGGTTTTGTGAGCAGCAGCTGTTTTGCCTTTTTTTTAGTGGCATACTTTTTACTTTTGCTTTTAAATTAAACCCTCGTCTAACAATTGCCATCATACTTGATGTCCTTGAAAAGAAAACAAAGTCTTCTTCGTATTCTTCATCTTCTATTCTCTTTTCAATTTGTTTTTTCTCTGTTGCTTGTTTGCCCAGTTTAAGTTTCTCTATTTAAAGTTCCACTAAACTTAGTCGGTTGTTTTAGCTCACTTCAGAGTTCAGAAGAGAAGTTTTTTTCTTCTACGTTTTTCTTTTCATTCTTTGTACTGTAATTAACCAATTAAAATGACTAAGCAAATACTTAAAGCCACGAAAGAAGAAGAACAAGTAGAATACAAAGAAAAGAAATAAAATAAGAAAATAATCTCGTGGAATGACAAAAAACAACTTGTGCCAGTTTTTCTTTTTTTCTTCAATTTTTCTTAACAAGTTTCACTTTTTTTATGAGTTTGGCTACAGTTTGCTTCTTTTTTTTTTTTTTTTTGCATATTTTAGGACACTTTATTTTTGTTGTGTTTTGTCGTAGTTATTTAAACATTTACCACTCTGTTTTAGTTGTTAACAAATAGTAATTATTTCTTAGTTTGTTCTCTACTACTTAAGCGTTTACTCTTCTTTTTTGGGTTTCTCTTCTAATGCTCTCGCTAATACAATTGTAGTTTGTATTTATGTTTTGTTAACACTTTGTATACTTATGTATACAAACAGTTTGTATACAAACAAGAAAAAAAGGGGGTAATTAACAAAGAAATATTTAAACAAGAAAAGAAAAATTGTTTTCAAATTAAATTAAATATGCAAAGAAATGCTAAACAAAAACTAGTTCAAAAACATTGTTAGAGAAATGCCGCCAAGATGCGCTGAGTGGAAGATGATTACGCTACAATTAAACTACAAGTGCATTTGACCCAGCATCAGCCGTCATACCTCAGACCACCCAGGCATCGTACACCCAAAATATAGTTATTCGAAGAAGGAATCGCTACCAGCCTATAATTTTTATTCTGTAATAAAGAGAACTATTCGGCAGAAACATATTGTTACGTTTTTTCATTTTAAAAACGTTTTAAAATATGAGCTCGTAGATTGCAAATAAAATAAATTTATGTTTAGTTTTAATTAAAATTCTTTTTTATTTGCACAATTCTGTGTGGCACTGTTCACAACTTGATGTAAACAACAACAATTGCTTGTTTCTTATTCCTCTGTTTATACCCTTTGCATAAACAATAACAATTACTAGACAATTGTTCGACAGATTTTTGTAACGAAGATCTTCAAACCACGAATACTCTCTTCAAACACACCGCGTCTTCACACAATACTGGTGTTGTTGGTATATTTTTATTTACGTGTTTACCATTTTTTTATGCTGGTGTTTGCTGTTATATTAAGCAGTACGATAATTTGTAAACAGGTACGTTTACTGCATTGTTTTGTTTTTATAGCTTTTGTTTATAATTTTAATGTTAAGCGATGTAAAAGCAAAACACCAGAATCTAAATTCTTCATTTTCGTAACAATATACTTGAAACCTAAATGACGTTAATGCATCTCAGAGGAAAACACTTGACTACTGATCAAATACTAGGCGGGAAATTATCCTTACTGACATCGAAAAGCCTTGGCAAATTTGAGCACAATGCAATAGATCGTATGATCACAATACACTAGAATCTCTTTACAATGATAATCGCATTAATTTCAATATTTTTTTTTGATTTGAAAATCCAAATTTTGAATGATTTTCAAAAGAATTGATGAGTTCCAGCTTTTTTTTGATAACAACAATTGACTATCATTCAATTTTATTTTAATTTTAAGCGAAAAAAATCACATTAATCTCAATTAATATTTATTGCACTTTTATGCTGTTTAATAAACAAATGAAAAAACAAAAAAAAGATTTAAAAAATAAAAGCAAAAATAGCATTTAATCTTATGCCTCATCTTTATTAAAAAAAAACAATTTTTTTAATTGCACTTAAACGCAGACAGGAGACATAAATGAATGAACAAATGAATAAATGACTAAAAATGTTTTCATTAAATGACAGTAAAAACTAAATAGAATTGATAAACGGCTTTTTCAGAAAATTCCTTAAAAATAAAAATATTTGCAGAAATCAGAAATGTCTCTTGCTTGGCCACCGAGATCCCACAAATGATTCATATAATATCCTCCGTATATAAAGAAAATGACCGTCAATATAGTTTTAACGGACCAAAAGAATTTGTCTTAGATATAGGTACACAACAGAGATCAGCAATGAGTATTCAAAAAGATGAGTAGAATCGAATCATACTCATAATTTCTGATACTTATACGCATTCATACTTATTTTAATATCATGGAAACCCTCTACTTATATTCAAAGTTTGAAGTACTCATCATATTCATACTTAACAACATTTATGATGTTGTTGATTTTAACTCTCCATGACTCAAGGAGTGCGCACAAAAAAAAATGGGCCTACTTTTAAGCTTATAACTTTCATCATAATTGAAAAAAATAAATACCGTTACATTGTTTTTGTTAGTCATCTGTTTCAAAATCCACGTGCTAAATGTCATTGCAATAGCAAAATTAGTTTTTTGAAAATGGGCACCCAACAAGAATGTCGTAAAAAAATAATTGAAATTTTCAATGAAAAACCGCGCCGCTTACAAAAAACGATTGCTAGGCTCGCAGGTGTTAACCAAAAAACAGTTTCTAAGGTAAGAATAAAACAATATAAGGAGTCTTTAAGTATTGAAAGTGGAAAGTGGAAGAAAAAAAGGATTTGCCGACCAAAACAAAGCAAGTAAAATAATACGTATTTTTCAAAAAACACCCTAACATGTCTGGAAGAAAAGTGGCTCAAAAAGTTGGATGCTCTGAGATCTTTGTCAGAAAAAAATTTTATACACAAAAGAATTCAAATATTATTTACTTTAATTGAAATATAAAACCAAAAAAATCTGCCACTTTGTTTTATTTCTATAACGAAAAGTGTAAGTCCAGTTTTTTTCGTGCGCACTCCTTATACACGAATAACAAAATAAGTATGAATCGCGTACGAACACTAAAATACTTAATAAAAGGTTGTGTGTTTGCTCTGCTTGCTGCTCTGTCTGTCTTTTTTGCTTATGTGTATTTTCTTTTTTGTTGTAAATGCAACAATAACTAAGGCAGTAAATTTTGATGAATGATTCAAGTGACTCGAATCATTTATAAGTATTATAAGTATTTTTCTAAAGTTATGAATCTAAATGAGTTGGCTTATGAATCAAACATATTTCGAATGGTATTAGTTTGATGTCAACACGTTGTACGCATACTCATTGCAACCTTTACTTATAAATCAACGTTGTAGTGAGTACGAATGAATCAGAATACATAGTTAAATTTCAATATTGTTAACTCACTTATATTCAAAATGTCATGAGTGCTTTTGAGTAGCGAAAAAACGATTCATTGCTGATCTCTGGGTACAACCACATCGAACCTGATTTGCGACTTATGATGCCGACAGCTTATGTCTTTCCATTCCCTGAAGTTTCCACAGTCTGATAGCGGTTATAAGTTTTGGTATTCATGCATTTGCATAAGTATCATATACACCCTTACACAAGACATACTTACACTTACATACATATGTATAAAGACACATATGTACAGTGTTGAAAAAAATAATAGAAACGCTTACTAGTTCATCATTAAAATATTGTATACTTTTTCGTAATAAACTTTTATGGTTAGAAATCACTGTCAAATTCTTGCTAATGTATCGGGATTTTATTATTTGTTTACTTTATTGATTTCTTCTCTTTTAATTTATTAGTTTTCAGGAAAAAGTAAGAAAATACGTAATTTAGCTGGAAAAATTAATAGAAACATTTTTCTAAAACCGTGTTTAAATGTAAAATAAATAAACTTTTTACATGAAATATTTAGAAGTGGTAAAAATTAAGTTAAAATAAATTTGTTTTAGAACATTTGCAATATTTTCGTGTTGAGTGTATGTTTTAAATTTTTTAAAAAATGGGTCGAGGTGTTCATACCACTAATGCTGAAAGAAATGTTATCCTTAAGTTAAAATCTGATGGCTTATCACTTGGAAAAATAGCCCAAATAATGAAGTGTTCTAAACATAAAGTATTTAACATGATTTTATATACAAAAATATCGAAACTACAGGAAGAAAGAGAAAATCGTCCACGGGTTTGATCAAATTTTAGTATGTCATTCCAAAATTAAACCCTTTTGAGTCATCTAATGGGCTTAAAAATATACTAGATGCTCCAGTAACAAGCCGTACTATAAGAAACATGCTCCAAGAGGCTGGACTTATTTCTAAAAGACCAAGGTACCTGTACCTGTACATCTTTTAAGTAAAAAAATATACAAGAAAAGGTTACAATTTGCCAGACAAGATCAATCGTAAAAATTGGAACAACGTGATGAGACAAAGATAAATTTGTTCGGATCAGACGGAAAATGTTTTGTAAGTCGCCCTGCCAATAAAGAGTTTAGTAATAAAAATTTGATGCGTTTCTATTATTTTTTCCAACACTGTATATAGAGACATCCTTACTATATATGTATGTATGTATGTATGATAATGTTGTCTACTATACACATTTATTTATAATTAAATAATTATGTATTATTTATCAGACACACACAATACCATTAATAACGTTTTGTTTAATAAATGACACATGAATATCGAAAGACAACAACAAAACAACAACAAAACAAACAATGATTGACAAAAAATTGTATAAAAATCATCATAATTAAAAAATAAATTTAAAAATGAACAAAAATAAAATAACTTTATAACGGAAAATTATGGAAAAATTGATGAAAAACATCATGAAAAAAAGGGAATGGAAGGATATGATATGAACAGCCATCGAAAAGCAAAAGATTAAATTTATGAACACGAAACTGCTGATTTATATCAACTTACAAGGATGTATTATTGTATGTAATAAAATATCCTGAACTGATTGTATAAAAAAACAATAAAAACTTTTAAACACGCATTTTACATTTGCAAAATTAATTAATCAGGACAAAAATTAAACGAAAAAAAACATTAAAAATAAATTTAAATCCTTCGCATTTTTAACTGCTTCTCCTCCTCTTATGCCACAAAAAGCTGTTGACATTGGTGTTAATGCCTTAAGTATATGAATTAAATTTAAAATTTATTGGATGTTTTTAAGTTAAAAATGCATTCCAAGAAGATCGTTCTATAAGGTATGGACCAAAAGAGAAGAATCCTGAAGTATCCCCTTGTGTTCAACTACGCTCTTTTGGCAGTATACCCAAAAACCAATCACCTTGGCGTTCGCTTACTGATGTATAAAAACGTCGATACAATGTTGTGAATTACACAATTTTAATTTAAACACCTAATATGTTTTTAATTTTTTAAAAACCAATTTTTTTTAATTACTTTTTTATTTAAACAATTTAAATAATCTCATTTCGTTGATTGGTGTGAGTGTGCAAGTGTGCGAGTGCGAGTGCGTATGTTAATATTATTATAACACTTGAATTTCAGTTTTCTGATTCTTTTAAATCAAAAAATAAAATAAAATAAAATAAAATTGAAAATGAAATTAATTTATCACGGATAGTATTTACGCTGTCTTTTAATTTGAGTTTAAAAACGACGACATCTTGATGGATTTTACACACAGCCATTTAAAAGTACTTTTAGGAAAAGCCTTAAATAACGGTGCTTAAACAATTTAATTATTGTATGAATTATAGTTGCATGTATATATGTATATATAGGAGAGGGTAAGTATTTATTTCTTTAGCAATTGGAGGCCTATTATTTTTTAAAGGCCTATACAGAGTTAATTGATATATAAATTAAGGATTTTTTAGGTGAGATACCTCGAAAAGGAAATAACTCTTGGAAAGGCAAGAAGGCCCATTCAATAAGCACTATTTGCTTTTAATCCTTTCTGCAATATACTATTACGAAAATGAAGGATCTAGATGCTGGTGTTTTGCTTTTACATTGCCTAGCATTAAAATTATAAACAAAAGCTACGAAAACAAATCAATGTTGTAAACAAACTTGTTTACAAATTATCGTACTGCTTAATATAACAACAAACGCCAGCATACAAAAAATGATAAACAAGTAAACAAAAATATACCAATAACACTACAATAATAAACGTAAACAACGATGTTTACATATATAGAGATTTCGAGAGGCGAAGTCATAAACGTTCGCCTTCAAGAACATTCATCAGACTGTTTACCCTGCCATATAAAAGGCAAGGCAAAGCAGGCAACTGAGTTAGTAAAAGTTCAGTCAGGCTTGTGTGCAGACGGGGTGTATTTGAAGAGAGCAATTGTGGTTTGAAGATCTTCGTTACAAAGATTTGTCGAATAATTGTTTAGTGATTGTTATTGTTTATGCAAAGGGTATAAACAGAGGAATAACAAACATGCAATTGTGTTGTTTACATCAAGTTGTGAACAGTGGCACACAGAATTGTGCAAATAAAATTTATTTTTATTTTTGAAAACGTTTTTGAAAAAACGTAACAATACTATAAGCATAAGGAAAAAAATTTAATGATCTATACAGAGCTATTTGAGAGCTAAATTAAGGAATTATTACATTAGATACCTCGAAAAGGAAACAACTCTGGGTAAAGGCAATCCATTCAATAAACACTCCTATACTCCTATCTGAAATATACTTTCCCTAAGCCAACACACTGCTTGCTATTTTCTGAGTGCAATACAAGAAAAAATTTTAATTGGAAAAAGGCTTTAAAAGCCTTCTTTAAACTCTTTTTATTTTTTTTTTTTCAGCTTAAATTGTATTGCTCTGCAGGATTGCAGGAAAACAAAATCTGTTTTTTATTTTTATTTTGCATTTTTGTTGTTGCAATTTATAGGTCATAAAGATTTGAATGTTCATAAATTAAATGAAAGAATGTATGTGTGAAAACAATTAAAAAAATTCCATTGAACTGACCTGAAAACCAATTTATGTGTATTTTTGCTTTTGGCTTCAATTAAATTGCATATAAGGGAAGTGTTCAATAAAGTAAAACACAAACAACAACAATTGGAATAACAACAAATTTGTGAAAGAAAGATACTTTTTCTATAGAACAGCCCAAATATACTTAGCTTAGTAAGCTTTGTTTCCTAAAAAAAATTAATTTAAGTTTAAAATTCGTTATATTCGTTCCCAAATAGCTCAAGATAAAAAAGAAAACTCGGAGATTTATCAACAGAGCTACACAAACGATTCTAAAATTAGGCGACTTTATAAAGAAAACTTTAGTAACTAATTTAATACATACATAGTTGTCATTACAAGCCTCCAGTCAGGATTAAGACCTAGCTTTTTATGCCACTTATGTCGTGAGTATTAATTTTATAAATAAGTGGCGGGACCTACAAGTTTAAATCGTTTCCGAACGACAAATAATTGAGAAACTTTTCATAGCAGTTTTATTTATTACGCCAAAGAAATATTTATTCATATTTCGTTTGGTTGTAGATGTCTGACCTGGGGTTTGAACCTCACGTCTAATAAGCCAACACACTACCTAATACTCTACAAGACGCTCATCCTCCACGTGCTTCTTTATGGAGCAGAGGCATGGACACTATTACTCGTAAGCACTGATGCAGCAGCCTTGAGAGTATTCGAGAGAAAAGTCTTACGTAAGATCTTCGGTCCAGTGCGAGTTGGCGATGATTTCCGCATCCGATCCAACAGTGAGATGTATGAGCTCCTCAACGACACTGAAGTTGTGCGGCGTATTAACATCTAGTGGCTGCGCTGGCTCGGCCATGTCGTTCGAAGGAGGAGGGTGCTCCGGCAAGACGGGTATTTGATGCGGGGATCTGCGGAAGTCGGCGAAAAGGACAACCTTGTTTGCGTTGGAAGGACCAAATCGAGGAAGCCCTGTCACCGATTAGTGTGACCAACTGGTGTAGGCTCGCAAGAAGCAGAGGCGCCGGAAGGATGTGTTAAGGCAGGCCGAAATCCGTTAATCGGCTTGTTAATGGCCAATTAAGAAGAAGAAGAAGACTACCTACTAGACTAATTCAACTTCAATAATTTAAACCTTCAATAAAAGCTGCATACGTGTGTACAATAATTGCATTTTAGTCTTCTTTTCAAAAGCAAATATATCTAACAAAAATAGAAAATTTAAATGAAAATTTATTTTAAATTCAATTTTCTTGCTTTAAATTAAATTTCCTTTAAATTCCATTTTAGGAAAATAACGTTTACAAATAATTCCATCACATTTGAATTCACGAAACCAGAAAAATCCCTAAAAAGATAAAAATCTTGAACGAAATAATTCGAGAGAAATAGAAGAAGAAGAAAAAATGAAAAGAAAAACTCAATTTATCTGCATTTAAAAGTTCACTTATGTCGAAAATCACAGCAGCAGCAACAACATTTACCCAAAACGGAAAAAAAAGACGAATAAAAACAGAAAAATTACAGCAGCAAACACAAGATATTAACGATAGAAATAAACAGCAGCAATAGCAACAAACAGCGGCATTAGAAGAGCAAGAGTAGCAGCACGAGAAGCACAAGTACAAATAACATAAGATGAGCTCATTAAACTGACAACATCATTAACATTTATAACATTTAAACGGAAAATTGTTGTTGCTACTACTACTACTGCTATACTATTGCAGTAATGGCAGTAGTAGTGATAGTGTTAGTGAGCAGCATTGCATGTTTCATTTTCATTTCTCTTCGCCCCCAAAAAAATACATTTTTATTTAGAAAAGAAGAAAAACTCTAAAAACATTCTGTTTAAACATTAAAAAATTTGGAAATTCTTTTGCAATAGTTTTAAATTATAGCACAGTGCAATAAAAAATTTAACATTAACTCTTGCTCTCACTCCTGCACACACGCATACATACATTTACATGCACACATATGCTTCATAATTTATAAAGTGCACCATTGCACTCTTTGTACAGGAACAATAATAAATATATTAGGAAAAAAAACAAACATAAAAGAAAAAGAAAGAGAAAGTAAAGAATGCAGAAATGCCGTTGTAACTCCATTTTAACCATGCTCTCTTGTTTTTCTCCTTCATATTTCACAAGCACTGTTTGTTGCTATCAACACACACTGTTTTTTCTTTGTTTTGCTTTTGTTTTTTAATGCACTTGTTAAATGAGCTGAAAATGTATTCAAACATCATCAGAAATAGAGAAAAAAAAATAAAATACACGCACTTCACTCTCGTTTGCCATACACTCAGACAAAATTGTTGGTACTGCACAGTGGTATTGAAAGTGAAATTAAGTATTAAAATCAAGTACTCGTGAATTCTAAGCCATTGGCAAAGCAAGCAAAACATAATCAAAACAAAAAAGAAAGGATAAAATTAAAGAAAGACCAGAAAATAGGGAAAAAAGGAAGAAAAAAAACAAAAACCCAAGAAAAGTTAAACGACGACGAACGAGTCAATGTCTGAGATGAAGACCTTCAGTTCAAAAATCATTTTAGTCGCGATTTCTCTAAGCCCTGATCAAATAAGCTGAGTCTGTTTTTCTAAATTTGAGAACAGAGACATAAAATGTGCTTAATTGTCTCAGGCTTACTTTTATTCCCACCTACATACATAATTGTTCATTACAACCCTTCAGTCAGGATTACGACCTAGCTTCTCACACCACTTATGCTGTGTGCGTTAATTTTATGCATGAGTGGCGTGTCCTACATATTAAAGCCGAATCCGGACGACAGATTTTTGAGAAACTCTTCTTGGCAATTTTATTTACCCTTAGAGTTTTTGCCAGAAATCTGCTGAGAGGAAGTCGCCGAAGAAATATTTTTTTTTCATATTTTCGTTTTGATGTCTGACCTGCGGTTTGAACCGTGGCCTTACATCTAATAAGCCGACACACTACCTACTAGAATACGGAGACTACAATCCCACCTAACCTACAGAAAAACGAAGTGTCTGCATCTCAGAAGCTAGTCCTCAGAACAGAATACCCAGACATACCCATGGTAGTCTGGAAGTTGTACTATTTCGCCAGAACACATGTCTTTTTTATTTGATTTAGAAATCGATCATCCCAAAAAATGTCACATTAAGATCCCTAGAGGCTTCCTATCCCAGCTTAGGACCCATGCGATCCTAAAACAATTCAGCCTGCGCCATGGTAGTCTGGAAGTTGTACTATTTCGCCAGAACACATGTCCTTTTTATTTGATTTAGAGATCGATCATCCCAAAAAATGTCACATTGTAGGTCAATAATCCTTATCTCATTGAGATAGACGAGCACTGCAACCTTTACAAACACTCTTCTTAATTTCGTCAAAACATTTTCTGTTGTAGTAATAATAAAACAGCACCGACGCTTTAAAGAGTCAGTAATGAGCACAAGAAAAACCAATATTGTGGGCCAATTACAAGTTATTTCTTGGGAATATGTTCGTGAAAGAAATCCATTTGGTTTTCCTTACCACTGTGCCGTATGGCAACATATAAATCCAATAAAAAATCTACATTAAGACATAAGGAATGTTTATTTTATTTCGTACTTTTTTTATTCCATGTTCTATTATATTTTTTTTTTGATCTCAATATGGAACAAAAAAATGCTCAAATATAATTTCGTTTTTCAAGTTTTTTTGTATCAAAAAAAATCTTAAAACAATTTTAAAATCTACAAAAAAAGATAAATTTAAATTCATCATTTGAAATGTTAAACAACATATACATACGTGTACGTTTGTTTAAAGAGAGAAGAAATAAAGGATGCACAAGAAAAACGAAATACCCCATTTAGTTGGAAACCCAACTATTTCCGTTTCCTTTTGCTGAACAATTTTCTTTCGTTTTTTCCTTTTTTTTGCCAATTCCTTAACTGCACTTAGTAGCAGAAGGAAAGCAACATTTTTAAATCTGAAAATAATGTTCTTTGTTTGCATGCCATTACTGTAGCAAAAAAAATAAAAAAGGAATTTAACATGATGTATTACAAATCCAATAAAATTTCAATTTTAACAATGAAAATTTCACAGAATACAGTCTAAATGTAAATTGAAAAACAAACAAAAAAAAATTGTTCAACAAAATTTGTAAATAAAATCATGGATTAAAATAATATTTCCATTGAAATCCTTCATATCCTATTGCTTGGAGTAGGGTGTGATATAAAAAATTCCACACGAGATTTTAAGCTCATCATGCCATGATTTCTAAAACTACTGAAGATGATAAACAATTTTTTTTGAATGCCATACAACGTTTGTCATTTAGTTTTAGAAATAAAAAAAAAAATATTTTATCTATGTAAACAATATAAAAAATGTGTGTCTAACCAGAAATAATGTCATTACATTTCTGTGTACGAGGTTGGTTAACAAAATAGTGTGGTAACGTATTCATCGTTCGGCTTTACTTAGAGTTATGTCCCACAAGTGTGATGTAAGTTTACAGAAGGTAAGCCTTTCTATCATATAGACCGATCAATCTCTCATCCTTGAAAACAATGGAAATCCTGGCCTATGTTCATATAGGACAGACGTACCTTTTGAAATGTACTTCAATTTAATCTCTTGGTAATATAAGATGGGTCATCTATCGGTTTAAATTTCGGTTATATCGAATCTGGCAATACTTATGTCATTCTATTCTGTCATAAAATTCAGTATATTGTTATGTTTTTACGCAAATAGAATAAAAATAAATATGTGTTTAGTTTAATCAAAAATTCTTTATTATTCGCACAATAATGTGTGCCACTGTTCACAACTTTATGTAAACAACAACAATTGCTTTTCTTTGTTACTCCTCTGTTTATACCCTTCGCATAAACAATAACAATTGCTAGACAATTATTCGACAGATCTTTGTAACGGAGATCTTCAAACCACGATTATTCTCTTCAAACGCACCACGTCTTCTCACTAGACTGACTGAACTTCACTAACTCCGTCGATTGCTTTGCCTTGCCTTTTCTATTCTCTGATAGAAAGGTATCACTTTGGAGATTCTTGAAATAATGCACCAATAACTTGATGAACATAAGCTGAAGAAGCTACCACCATAAATAAATTAAGCACTGTGGCTACGGGAACATTTGCACCATCGACTTAGTATAGTTTTATCACCAGCCCTTATCTACGTGATGGCAGTGGTTGTGTATTCGGCGTCAAAGTGTTTTTTGGCAAGGGGCTAGATGGTCCTGGATAGAAGCCTTTGGAACTACTCGGCTAGAGGGTAGGAATGGATAAGTTGGCCGAAGACTTTTGTTAGCACGAAGCTTAGTTCGAAGCTTGTTTGAAATATAAAAAAATAAATAATAATATAAAAAATAAATAATGCATACTTGTATGCCTTAAAATATGCAACCATTTATTATGTAATTTAAGCCCGATAAATTATGCAAAGATTTTAGAACTTTTTTAAGAAAATGTTTTATTTTATGGTTGGAAAAGCTTTGAAAAAAAACTGCAATACCGAAGGCTGTCGATTTCATTAGAATAATCACTGAATACTTTTCTGGCTGCGATCCACCTAAGTAGATTGATAACACGGTGCGACAGTGAAAATACACCCGAGTCCACGTTGAAAAAATATGAAAAAAATTCGAATTTTCCAAGTTTACCTCGTCAAATCTCATAGCATATTAAGTCGAATAATATATATGTGTATACCATTTTAAAAGTCTATCTCTCCCCTTTCCAACAAGAATTAAATAAATCGGGTCAGAAATGTTTGAGTAATCCAGAAATTTGTGCGTAAAGTAAAAAAAACAGTTTTTGTCAAATAAAAAAAGATTGGAGGGTTCGAAAAATATAAAAAAGGTATTTTTGAGTTCTACTCAACAAAACTCACTATGTCATTAGCCGGGTGTATTTAATTTTTTTATTTTGTCGCATAGTGTAATTAAAGATAGCTGTGAGCAAAACTTTAAAGCTTAAATCTTATTTAATGTGATTAATTCAGTCTAGTAGGTAGTGTGTTGGCTTGTTAGACGCAAGGCCACGGTTCAAAACACAGGTCTTCGGCGACGTCCTCTCAGCAGATTTCTAGCAAAAACTCTGAGAGTAAATACAATTGCCATGAAAAAGCTTCTCAAAAATTTGTCTTTCGGAGTCGACGTCAGTTTAACGTCGACGTCCCTTCAATAATGTATAAAATTAATACACACAACATATGTAAGTGGTGTGAGAAGCTAGGTCGTAAACCTGACTGAAGGGTTGTAATGACCAATTATGTGTGTATGTATGTATGTACTTCAACGTTTTTAATTCTTCCTATTTAACTATATTCTTAGTTTTAATTGAATAACCAAATATCGCCCTTAGACCTTTTACCGAAATTCGTGCTTAGTCTTATGTATTCCAGCAATATTTAAACGGCAGTAGATTTCTTAAACTAACCTTTCTTTTTGAATACACCTCGTATTTCAATAGGATATTGTATAGGATAGAACATATAAAATACAATACCTCATAGTTTTCGATTTGTTTATGTTTTTAAAAAACTTTTTTTAAAAAAATTTGCCCTAAAAAAAGTAAATAAAAATAAAAACAATAAAAATTAACAGCAAAACCCGTGTTTTATTTATCATGATTTATGGCGTTCAATAATAATAAAGAAAGTGACGCTACTGAACACAAACTGGTCACTTGTTTAAAATGGTTTTTATGAACCATTAAAACTTCAATCACACCACACAACTGAAATCTGAAATCAAAACGAAATGATATGAAATAAAAATAAATTTTGAAAAAAAACAACCAATACTTTAAAATTTATTGATAGATAACAATTATTTTTAA
This sequence comes from Sarcophaga caerulescens, assembly GCA_927399465.1. Classification (NCBI taxonomy): domain Eukaryota; kingdom Metazoa; phylum Arthropoda; class Insecta; order Diptera; family Sarcophagidae; genus Sarcophaga; species Sarcophaga caerulescens. The sequence continues at coordinate 87,920,631 of OV656868.1, forward strand.
TTTTATTTTTTGTTTTTTTTCTGCTTTCTGCTTTCTCATTCTTTATTCTTTTTTTTGTTTTTTGTTTTTTTGAAAATTTTATGAACGTCATGGTAAATACTACAACTGAGTTGTAGTAAAAAAAAAATCCCCGTAAAAATAAAGCCAGCCATAGGCATTATGGCTGACAATTTATGGAGAGGGATATTTAAAATATAAAAACAAAAAACAAAACAAAAACGTATCGGGTGTATAAAACGAATACGTAATAATTAGAAAATTTATGAATGGAATTAAAGAAACAAGTTTTTTAAATGTATGTATTGATATGAATAAAGCAACATCGTAAAGAAGTAAACAAATTATGGTTTGGCACCCTAAGTTATGTTTGTTTATATGTTGTAAAGCCAAAACTTCTAGACAGTTTGCTCAGTTTGTATGGTAGAATAAAAGGGAATATATCTCAGTTTATAGAACTTTAAAAGTGAAGTTCAGTCCGACTTGTGTGAACACACGATGCGTTTGAAGAGAGTAATCGTGGTTTGAAGATCTCCGTTGCAAAGGTCTGTCGAATAATTGTCTAGTAATTGTTATTGTTTATGCAAAGCATATAAACACAGAGGAATAACAAAACAAAGCAATTGTTGTTGTTTACATCAAGTTGTGAGCAGTGTCACACAGAATTGTGCGAATAATAAAGAATTTTAATTAAAACAAAACACAAATTTATTTTTATTTTATTTGCAATCTACGAGCTTATATTTTAAACGTTTATAAAAGGTAAAAATGTAACATTTGTTCTAGAACGTCAGTTCAATGACATATCTTAGCATAAGCTCTGGCCATACAGCTTCCACAACTGTAGAGTTATGATCAATATGTCAATACTAATACCTTCCAGGCCTTTACAGTTTATATCCATTTGACATTGACAATGAGAATCTCTTTTGAATGTCACAAGCAATGTTAAAAAAAAACTGTTACATAACTGTATCTAATTTTTACTGAAAAATAGTCGCCGTAGTGTGTTAACGTATTAGACGTGACGCCACGGTTCAACCTCAGGTCACACATCTTCAACGAAATATTTCTTTGGCAACTGCCTCTCAAGAGATTTCTGGCAAAAACTCTGAAAAAGTTTCTCGAAAAATGTGTCATTCGTAGTCGACTTTAAACTATAGGTCCGATGCTAGGTCGTAATCCTGACTGAAGAGTTGCAATGACCAATTATGTATGTATGCATGTATCTATCTTTGACATTTATTTCAAAACAATGATCAAACCAAAGGTATTCATATTTTCTGTTAGGGAACATAATGATGCTCATAAATATTTATTCAAAGTGTTGCACTATTTGAAGATAAAGAATAAAAACCGAACAGCACCTACTCCATTGATAAAAAAAAAATAGGAATATTTATAATAATGGAGATTGTTTATAATATTCTGAATAACAAATGCTTTGATTTTGATAAGGAATGCAAATTAACGATGTCATATTTATTAATGGATTTCAATTATCAAAACTAAAATGTTTCCTTTGATTAGAAGTAAAACAACTAATCACATAATTCCTAGACTTCATTTAATTCTATATCTATTATAGACCTATTTATTATCGTATAGATTACATAACATAATGTGGGTAGACGATTACAATGGATATACACATAGAGACCATCAGATTATACTTTCTCAAAACTTTTAAAGCGAAATAATTACCTCAGACATGACAGTTGAAAGAAATGCGCTCTTTACTATAGACTAGCTTTACTATAATAAGGGAAGTCCCATTCATATCTGGCTTATGTGACGTTATTACTTTGAAACAAAAATTTTTTTTTGGTTCTTCTCTGTTTGCGAGGGTAGTATATCACTTGTGCAGTTTGGAAGGTACCTCAACTAAGTAAAGCTTATTACACCATCGCATTTGTAATCTTTTCTAGGCTATGTACTGTTTGCCGACTTTTAAGCTAACAATTTCATGTATTGTTTATTTGGAGAAAGAACTATGCCTCCTAATTGAATTTAAAATTTGACACAACCATTATTGCAGTTTATAGTGAAGTCTTTTATTTTGAAGCTTTCGAAAGCGTTCTTGAAGGGTAGAATATGCTTTATGTTTCCTTGTTACTACTTCAATGGCTTGTGCTTTAACGAAATAAGTAGTTTTCGTCTGTTTTGTAGAGTACAACATTTCAGTCAGTCTTGTGTGAAGACGCAGTGTGTTTGAAGAGAATAATCGTGGTTTAAAGATCTCCGTTACAAAGATATGTCGAACCATTGCCTAGTAATTGTTATTGTTTATGCAAAGGGTGTAAACCGAGGAATAATAAACAAAGCAATTGTTATTGTTTACATAAATTTGTGAACAATGGCACACAGAATAAACATAAATTTATTTTTATTTTATTTGCAAACTACGAGCTCATATTTTAAACGTTTTTAAAAGGTAAAAACGTAACAATTGGTCAACTCACTAGTGGAGGGCATAACATATTGCGTATTTCATTCTTCAGCCGCATTATCCATAGATGTATTTAGTTCTCTTACTGCAGATGTTTATCCTGTCGCATACAATATAAACAAATTCAAAACTGACTTCCAAAAATACTGTCCCCTTTTTTCTTTCGCTCCTGCTTTTGAATTTCAACTAAGTCCACCAATTATTTTCGATTTGTAGGCTATAAACCGAATATATTCAAAAGCATTAAAAATTCTATGCTGTTACCATATGCATGATCTGAAAAGGCGTTGATTTTTTTTACAAATAAATTTTACAAACGTAACAAATTCTAATTTCCTTGATTGGCAACATTGCTTAAATTCGACATAAAAAAGCGTTTTTTATTGCCATGAAAAAGAAAATTCTATAATAATCAGTATTTTATTTCCATTCAACCATTCCAAGCAAACCACTCCGACACTCCTTCTCTGGCTTTTTATGATTTTACAAAATCAGCTTCATTTGCATGCCAGTCGTAGGCTGTTTGTGAAATTTCTTTTCAACTTCTGGTTTTTTTTTCTTCCATTTTGCATTTTGCTTCTTAATTTGTTCTTTTGCAAAACAGAACAAAAAAAAACGGTGATGGCCTGTATTTTGTTTTTGCCCAACCAGTCAACCTTTATATTGGATTGAATTTTTTCTTTTTGTTTTTGTAAATTTAATACAGAATGCCAAACATCGTCAATTGATACCAGGCATCCCATACCCATACCCAGCCACTCCATGGCAGTTTACAAAATTGTTTACATTTTTTCTTGGAATCGCTATCTAATCATAGGGGTGTTTCAGCAGCAAGTAGAGAGAGAGAGAGAGAGATAGAGAGGGTAAATTAAAACTAAAGGAAGTGGCGAGATAAAAAAATACAAACACAAGGGCGAGTAGCACAAGAAATGCAAAGAAGTACTTGTGAAAAAAAAACAACAAAAAAAACAGAAGCAAAAAAAATGAAAGAAAAATATTTAATTTCCGATCACGTAACCAACTCACGTTCCTCTTCACTTCACTTTAATGTGATGATGAGAGTTGATGCTGATGCTGATGTTGATGCTGTTGATGTTGATGTCAATGCTGATGTTGCTATTGCTGTTGTTGCTATTGCTGTTGTTGCTATTGCTGTTGTTGTTGTCGAAGCCGCCACCATTTCTGCTGATTTTATTGATGCAATCCAAAGTGTCTGTCACTCATTCAGTCTTGTTACATGGTGTGATATTTAATGGCTGTTGAGTTTTCCCAACTGTCCCTATACTTTGCTAAAAGTAGTAGCAAAACAAGTACAGCAACCAACTGCTGCTACTATTACAAGCAACTAAAAGTCAAAAAATATTCTGTTGTTGTTGTTGCTGATGTTGTAGTTTTTAGTGGTTCTACTTAAAACTGAAACTCCAATAAGAGCAGTTCGAGGAAAAAAATAGCAACCAGATAAGAAAAAAAAAATGGATGACATGGCATAAAAGAGGTGCTATTTCCTTAAACAAAAAAAAAAAGAAGGAATATAAATAAAAATGTTGCCTAAAACAGTTTACAACATACACGTATGAAAAGGAAATTGATGTTAATTTCACATATATTAGGTTTTTCTTTTATTTTTGATTTAAAAAAAAAAATTTTATGAAATTTGTATTTAGAAGCATCGAATTATTGATAAATTCGTATAAAAATAAATGCTTAAATAGGCCTCTTATCAAAAAAAAAAAATAAATTGAACTGAACTGAACTCGTTACCAATTTTAATCGATTATTCTCTTAGCGGTTTCAAAACTGTTGGCAATGTAATGTTGCCAGCTTTTATATATCTTTCCTCCTGAAAAGCCATTTATTTATCGAATGTTATGATTTAAACGAAACCAATTTCCGACCATTACGGTTTCTCATATTGGCGAGATTATAAAAAAAAATTGAAGAGATTAGAAGTATTATAGTTGGGATCAGACCAGTGAATCATTCAAAATGAGCTTAAACAAAAAATTTCAAATCTATTAAGTTAAATGTGGCGGATATACCGCAATTGCCAATTTCACATCGTTCTCAGAAATTAGCCTCATTATGTTGTATATAAAGACCAATTCAGGCAACAATTAAAGCCGTCTGACTATTCACAACGCCCTAGATATTCTAATCGGATGTCAGAGCAACATTATGGTTTTTGCTACAACTTAGTTGCAATGTAGTCTATCGTTCTATTTATCAGAGATCAGCAATGAGTATTCAAAAAGATGAGTAGAATCGAATCATACTCATAATTTCTGATACTTATACGCATTCATACTTATTTTATATTTAAAGTTTCAAGTACTCATCATACATCATACTTAACAACACATATGATGTTGATTTCGACTCTCCATAACTCAACATATACACGAAGCAGAAAATAAGTATGAATCGCGTACGAACACTAAAATACTCACTAGAAGGTTGTGTATTTGCTCTGCTTGCTGCTCTGTCTGTCTTTTTGCTTATGTGTCTTTTTTCTTTTTTTGTAAATGCAACAATAACTACGTACATACATAATTGGTCATTACAACCCTTCAGTTTCTCAAACCACTCATGTGTATGTGTTAATTTTATACATCAGCGACGGGACCTACAGTTTAAAGTCGATTCCGAACGACATATTTTTGAGATGCAACAATAACTAAGACTGTAAATTTTGATGAATGATTCGAGTCAGTCAAATAATTTATAAGTATTATAAGTATTTTTCTAAAGTTATGAATCTAAATGAGTAGGCTTATGAATCAAACATATTTCAAATGATATGAGATTGATGCCGACACGTTGTACGCATACTTATTGCAACCTTTACTTATAAATCAGCGTTGTAGTGATTATGAATGAATCGGATTACATAGTTAAATTTCAATATTCTTGACTCACTTATATTCAAAATTATATGAGAGCTTATAAGTAGCGAAAAAACGATTCATTGCTGATTTGTGCTTTTTTATATTATACTTTATATTTATTTGCGATCTGGCAACGTATTCGTTTCGTATCTATCTTTTGTGGTTTTTACAAGCAGTTTTGTATTGTAATGTGCTGTTTATATTTCTTTGCCTTATTATGCAGTCAACATTCAGTATTCAATCTGACTCCATAATAATATTTTTCAAAAAAATACACTTTTTAATTATAAAAATCGGAACTTGACATCCTGGCAGCCAATTGAAATATAAAATATAAAATTACTGCTTCTGGAAAATATCACACAATTAAGCCAAGGCTACAGACGTCCGTACAAGTCGGTTATCATCAAATCCTTATTGATCCGCATATCTAAAGAAATTCTAATAATATATCATACATAGGTCTCTAATTAAAAAAACACTTGTGTTTGATTAATTTGTATATGTACACATATGCACATAAATGCATACATACATGTATTCTTACCGCACTAAAAATAAAACTGATTGTTATTAAAATATTTCAAATTTAATTTACAATTTCAAGAATTTATTTCCAAAAATAATTTATAAACGCATATCTCAAACAATATTAATATTTCAGTGGAGTGTTAAACACTTGATTACTTATCGCTTCATCCATTTCAATCATTAATTTCGTTCAGCTATATAAACCCTTAACAAGCCAAAAAAAAGTCATCAGTCTTTGGCTTTACTTCGCTTTAGAAAAATGTCAACCAAAACTTTATTTGCTATTTTGGCCATTTTAGCATGTGCCCATGCCGTTTTCGGTGTTACCATCATTACTAAGGCCCAATGGGGTGGTGCTCCTGCTACCAGCAGAACTTCTTTGGCTAATGGCTTAGCCTATGCTGTTATACATCACACAGAAGGTGCCGCCTGTACTACCAAGGCTGCCTGCATGCAACAAATGAGAAACGTCCAACATTATCATCAAAAGACTTTGGGTTGGGCTGATATTGGCTACAATTTCTTGATTGGTGGTGATGGCAATGTTTATGAAGGCCGTGGCTGGAATACTATGGGTGCTCATGCTAGCAACTGGAACTCTAAATCGATTGGTATCTCCTTTATTGGCAATTATCACAAGGAAAAACTTACTGCTGCACAAATCAGTGCTGCCAAGGGCTTGTTATCGGATGCCGTAGCTCGTGGTCAAATTAAGTCTGGATATATTTTATATGGTCACCGTCAAGTAGGCTCTACTGATTGTCCCGGCAATAATGTGTACAATGAAATCAAGAAATGGGCCAACTGGAAGGCTTAATTGAAAAGAAATCATAAATAATTTAAATGTGTGTAATTTTTCTTTTTCTTTAATAAATTAAAATGAATTTAAAGCTCCTGCCTTTTATTTAAGAATGAAAACAAATGAAAATCAATTTCCTCTCAAACCTGATATTTAAATATTCCATAATTTTCATTAAATTACCAGCATTATAACGCCATAAAATCAACAACAACAAGAACAACATTGCATATGAAAAAACTTTTCCTTTTTGTTTTCAAAACAACAGCAGAAAAAAAATTACTTTTAATAGCCACACGTTTAAATTGATATGGACAAAGTTTTTTCACTATAAGGAAGTCATAAAAACCATTTCATAAAAATAAAAATGAAAATGAGAATAAAAAAATAAATACAAACTTTGTCCATGTAAACCACATACCGCAACTTAAACACCTCAGCCAACCAAGTCAGACAGTCAGTCAGTCACTCAGTTATGCCGTCATTCAAGAATTCATATAGCAATTCCCAACTCATTTCTCAATATCGAATAAACCTTAAGAGTTTAGTAAAAAACATAATTTTTATATGGGCTTTGGTGAGAGTAATTTTAAGTTTTATAATGAGAAATTCCATAAAAAAAAGTCATTAAAAACAAAAAAGGGAATAAAGTTTTGCACCACACCAATGAACACAAAAAGTTTCAAAACAAAGTTATGAACAAATGAAGTGAAATATAAGCAAAGGAAATGGGTTAAACAAAGACTTTTATTGGAAAAATTTTTTACAATTTTTTATCCTTTGTTAAGGCGGCCTATTTTCCTGTGCGTAAGCTTTTTTCTTTTTTTAACCGATTAACGTTGGCCTATAATTTCATACGAATATGGGATGCACTTACTTAATTGCTCATTACAACCATTTAGTCACTAGGTTTAGGTTAGAGGACGTGTACCTGCCAATTGAGACAAGTCAAGTTTACCCATTGCACAAACGTCCTAAAGGAGATAGGATAATAGGAGAGATAGGGAAAAAAGGAAAGGAAGTAGGAAAGGGAAAGAATAAGGAAGCGGAGGAATAACACAGACTAACAAACTCACAAGAGAACGTGACTACACTATTGAAGCCCTAGCACTTCTCACACCAGCTCAAACTAATAAAGATTCTATGGAGAGTCTTAAGGTCGGCTCTCCACACATAATCCAAACCCACAAAAAGCCCCTGCCAAGGATCTTCAACCCCAACCTACTAAGGGCTGGACAGTTACAGAGGAGGTGTTCCATAGTCTAACGCCTCCTCATTGCAACACACCCTGTTCCAGATGCTTGTCAGCGAACTAATATCGTAGTGCCCCATAATAAACCCAATAACTAACCTTAAAATGACCTTATCCAAGCCCAGCAGCCAACCTGTTCTTACACTGTCTATAGCAGGCCATAAACATAACGACCCGATCCATGCCCCCAACGCCTCTGCTCTTTCCCCCCGACCCATCCACTGATGATGCCGTAGAGGTAGTACTATATATTGATAAATTTAGTCACTAATACGTGCTAGTTTCTTATGTCACTCAAGTTATGTGTTTAATTTTTATCCAAGAGTGGTGGCACCTACGACACATTATTGAGGAACTTTTCATGGCGATTTTATTTACTTTCACAGTTTTTTCCAGGAGTCTGCTGAGAGGAAGAAGTACTTTTTTTTCAAATTTCGTTTCGTTTGAGATCTTTGAGCCGGGGTTTTAACCACGGGCACTCTTCTTATAAGCCAACACACTGCCTTCTAAACTAACCCGACCACCATCATTAATTAACTGGCTTTGCATAAAATTAAAAGAAATGCTTTGAAATAATGAAATGAGATTACCCAGGTGAAATATGCGACATTTAGCCGTATTAACATTAACATTAATTAACATTAATTTCAATTGATATACGAAATCATAATGTAGTTTAGTGCTCCTTGACTCATAAACAATTGACCCCAAGACCAATTTTACCAAACGTACAACAAGACCTTTCTCATCATCAATTTTAGCTTGACGAACTTTAGAACCGGTTGAACACAATTCAAATACTCGCGTTTTTGTTCGATGTGTCATACACATCGACCGCATTTATAAGAAACTAATATTTTGGATTTCTTTTTGTATTTTGCATTGTTAAAATGGTTCCCAGCGATTTGTGAATCTAAAAAATCTAAACAATGCTTGCGTTAGAATTGAACTCAATGATTTGTATTAATCGTCTTATAAAACGTGACGTCAAAATTAACGAAATCGCAGAATACAAAAAATAATACAAAACCGGCTATCACAGTATCAGAACCGTTAATACTATTAATTACTAATTTTTTATATTTGGCTACTACAGTGTCAGAATGATAAACATTATAAACGTATTCGTACTACTGGTTTGTGTTGTCGACTTTAACGAAGGCTTTGTGCGTATTGGTAACCAACACAAATGAACATGTTTGAACAAACATGACTACAGATTAATATGACTAGCTTAACATAAGAGATATTTGCTCTCACACTCAACACTGAGTCATGTAATCACAAACGAAGGCTTTTTAGTAAAAAGTCTTAACTAAAGGGAGGATTTTAACGGGCAGATAAATTGTTTTTCATTATTATGAGTACCCAATAAGATAGATGTGATCTTTAAGCTAAAGGGAAGATCATCCTACCTTTAACATTTAAAGGTCACTTTATGTTTGAACTTGCCATATCATATACTATTTTCGATATGGCAGCATACAAAATGAGCATATACAACAAAAAAACGAAGTCCGTTGTTGCCACTGCGTTAAAAAGAACTTGTTTAATTGAGCAGTATTATCGACTTTGCTCCGGCACTGCCATATTTTAATTTTATTTTATCTGTAAGTTGTAATAACGAAAATCAGTTAAAGGTAACTTTACAGTTCCCTTTAGCTAAAGGTACCTTTAACTAACGGCCAAGTTTAACCAAGTTTAACGGCAAGTTGTAATAATGGCCCTTATCTCTTTAACGCCATGCTATAATAATGGTTTTCTTTTCATTTTCCTTTTAAAAATTTCTTATGGGTAACTAGATAGGCTGGTAAAAAGCTTCTGCGTGTTGCTATTATGCGTGGACAAATCAGAGGCAATTATATTTTATATGGCCACAGGCAAGTTGGTTCTACTGAGTGTCCCGGCAGTAATTTATTCAATGAAATTCAAAAATGGCCTCACTGGCACGCATGAGATAAAGAAATAAATGAAAACGTTATTAGGAATAATTTATGGTTTTTAATTTAGGAAATTTGTTTTAATTTTGTGATCTTGACATCACGCAATGCAGTTGCTAACAGCAGGATCATCCACGTTAAAGAAATCTAAGCTGTGTACAAATTAAGAATTCCCCCTGCTCTAGTGCCTGCTACCCTAGTTGGGACAGCCAATACCCACAAACCTTTGCATCAATTGAGATTGTCCCCTGACGCTTAAGCTATTAGCATCTACATTTATTGCGAATGGCTGTACTTATGGGGAGCGTCTGTCTCCCATAGAACTGCAGATTTGTAATTCTGTCAGTAACCATAAAATTCAAACCCACCTCTTTGTCATTAACTACAGTGTCGGCATCAAGCTCTAGTCAGTTGTATGCTACTGAAATGGCGGCGTCAGGGCCAATTAACCTGGATGCTACTGCAACAGGAGACAAGTCGGTAGGTGACCGAAATCGACGACTAGTACAGGCACTAGGCTCTGTAATGTAATTTATTTTTTTTTTTTTTTAACAGTCTTGCTATACTAAAAATCTCTAAGATTCTGGATTCTACAATTGGATTCTACAAGTGGAGAGAAAAACATCCCTTTGAATGAGTTTTTGTATAAGAAAATAATCGATTTATTTAATTTTCAATCATAAGCCTTTAACTTAAGCCTTCCAGTTGGACCATTTCTTGATTTCATTGTACAAATTAGTGCCGGGACATTCAGTGGAACCGACTTGACGATGACCGTATAAAGTATATCCAGACTTAATTTGACCACGAGCAACGGCATCAGCTAACAAGCCTTTAGCAGCACTGATTTGAGCAGCAGTAGGTCTATCATTGTTGTAGTTACCCATGAAGGAGATACCAATCGATTTGGAGTTCCAGTTGGTGGCATGAGCACCCATAGTATTCCAGCCACGACCTTCATAAACATTGCCATCACCACCAATCAAGAAATTGTAGCCAATATCAGCCCAACCCAAAGTCTTTTGATGATAACTTTGAATGTTTTTCATTTGTTGAATGCAAGCAGCTTTGGTCGAGCAATAGGCACCGGCAGTGTGATGTATAACAGCATAGGCTAAGCCATTAGCCAAAGAAGTTCTGCTGGTAGCAGGAGCACCACCCCATTGAGCCTTAGTAATGATGGTAACACCGAAAACGGCTTGAGTCAAAGCGAGAACAGCTAAGGCCACGAATAAAGTCTTGGTAACCATTGTTGTATTCAGTTGAAGTTTAACAAACTAATGGTGTTACGGATTTGAAAGAAAGTTTTTATACAGAAAGTAAGGCCAAATTTTTTTCCCCCGATAAGGCCTTAATGGTGATGAACCTTTAATGTTTAAATTTCATTCATAAAATTCAAAATTATCTTTCAAATTATTTCAAATTATCTTTCTTTAGATTTTCCTATCTTACGTTTTCGTATTCTAAAATATATGGGGCCTCTTGAGTTTTGCATATGTTTTAAATAAATAAAATATTACACTCGAAAGATAAGACTAAAAGTCACACTTCACATAGGCAATTGTAAATCAAAAATTATCTGCCATTTTGCTAAGGCCCTATAAGTAATATATTTCCCATACAAGATTATGAAATGAGGCATGGGCTCGACTTTTACTATAAAACATTAAGTTTTTTGAAAAGCAACCATCAGTTTCAACGTGTTTCTGTATTGCAAAACAATGGTTTCTAAAGTATTATTCGGTCTTTTGGCTGTTTTCGCCTTAACCCAAGCCGTTTTCGGTGTTACCATCATTACTAAGGCCCAATGGGGTGGTGCTCCTGCTACCAGCAGAACTTCTTTGGCCAATGGCTTAGCCTACGCTGTTATTCATCACACTGCCGGTGCCTATTGCTCGACCAAAGCTGCCTGCATTCAACAAATGAAAAATATCCAAAGTTATCATCAGAAGACTTTGGGTTGGGCTGATATTGGCTACAACTTCTTGATTGGTGGTGATGGCAATGTTTATGAAGGTCGTGGCTGGAATACTATGGGTGCTCATGCTACCAACTGGAACTCCAAATCGATTGGTATCTCCTTCATGGGTAACTACAACAATGATAGACCTACTGCTGCTCAAATCAGTGCTGCCAAAGGCTTGTTATCGGATGCCGTAGCTCGTGGTCAAATTAAGTCTGGATATACTTTATACGGTCATCGTCAAGTCGGTTCCACTGAATGTCCCGGCACTAATTTGTACAATGAAATCAAGAAATGGTCCAACTGGAAGGCTTAAGTTAAAGGCTTTTGATTGAAAATTAAATAAAACGATTATTTTCGTATAGAAAAAATATTTTAAAAGGAATGTTTTTCTCTCACAAAAAAAAAAAACTATTAATAAGTGTGTGGTAAATAATTTATTTTAACACGTTGACTGCCAACTACGAGATAACTCGTAGATTGCGTTGCCTTCTAGGGTGTCAAACTACGAGTTATCTCGTACTCACTAATGTTAAAAAATCAAATCGTTGTTTTTTGGCCAGTTTTCTGAAAATTGCTGTGTCTGTCAACGTGTTAATATTTAGAATTCAAGCAGTTACTGATCTTTTAGAAAAAACAAACAAAATGGATCCAATTGTAGAAACCTAAAATATATGAGAGCTGTTTTTATAAAAATGAATTACCCTACAGAGCCTAGTTCCGGTACTAGTTTTTACTTTCAATTGCCTACCAACTTGATCGTTGTTGGTTTCAGCATACCAATAGCATGCAGGTTAGTAGTAGAGCTTAGCGCCATCACTCCACTAACCGGTGTTTTAGTAGTATACGTCTGACTACGAAACTCTAGTAGTTGAGAAGAGATAGGTTTGCATTTTATGTCTAGTGGCTGGCTTTTAAAACTGGCAATCTATTAAAGCAGGCAGCCACTCGCTATGAGTACAGACATTGATTGATTTAGAGCCAACGAATAATCTTAATTGGGGCGAAGGTTGGATTGGTTGCCCCAACAGTGGAAAACAGACGAGAGTGCACATGGGATAGTTCTTAGTTTATGCTCAGCTAAGAATCTCTGACCTAGATGACTCTGTTAAAAGCAACTGAATAACTACCATCAGCTTGGTGCTTAGCATCCCTGCACTTCAGCCCTCGCATCATGTCAAAATGGCAAAATTAAACAAATTTTCTCAATTAAAAACCAAAAATTATTTTCAATAACGTTTTCATTTATTTCTTTATCTCATGCCTGCCAGTGAGACCATTTTTGAATTTCATTAAACAAATTACTGCCGGGACACTCAGTAGAACCAACTTGCCTGTGGCCATATAAAATATAATTGCCCCTGATTTGACCACGACGAATAGCAGCACGCAGAAGCTTCTTAGCAGCCTTAATTTGAACAGTACTGGGCCTATCATTATTATAGTTACCCGTAAAAGAGATGCCAATTGATTTAGTGTTCCAGTTGAGAGCATGAGCTCCCATAACATTCCAACCACGGCCCTCATAAATATTACCATCACCGCCTATAAGGAAATTATAGCCAATATCATCCCAACCCAATATCTTTTGGTGATAATTTTGTATGTCTCGCATTTCCAAAATACAGGCGGCTTTCGTAAAGCAGTTAGCACCAGCAGTATGATGAATAACAGCATAGTATAAGCCATTGGCTAAAGTAGTTTTACGAGCAGCGGGTTTAGCACCCCATTCAGCTTTAGAGATAATGTTTAAAGCCGGTATGGCTTGTACGGCAAAGGAAAATATTAAGAGACTAATGAGAATATTAAAACACATTTTTTTTGTGGAACTTATTTTTTATAAATCTAGTGGATACAGCGTAGAACCGCTTAATACCATATCGGGGGAAAGTACTGAGCTTTTATAGAGCCAAAAAATAAAAACGAAGAAAGTAAGGTAAAGTACCTGATAAGAATTTAAAAATAATTTTCTTTTTTTCTTTTGGGGCGTTTAATTAAATCAGACAATAATATTGAAACGAAAATTGTTTTATAAAATCTAAGAAGCACTTGAAGAAGTACTAAAATTATCATTTTGTTTAAAATAATATTGCAGGTGAATGTATTTTTAAAATCATTTAAAAGTACTGAAAAATATATGGATGTACAGAAAATTCAGTCTGTTTCGTAACTCTTTACTTTATTTTCAATATTTTATTGACCTTTTGAATTTGTTTTTAAAAACAATAATAAACCATTCAATATGATTCATAACGCCTTAAAGAAAAAAATACCCCAATGGGTACCAGTACCAAATCCATTGCAGAGTATGAATGAAAATTTTATGGGATTTACTTTCTGGAAATGACATTGCAAAAAAATATTTTTATTTTTGTTTTTCTATAATTGACCTACTTAACCTACTTAAGGTATAGTTAGTTCATCGTTCTGTAATTAATAATTTTTTTTGGTACTTTATTTAAAAAGTACTTTTTCTAAAAGGTACTATTTTAATGGATACTTACATTACCTAAAAGGGCCAAGATATGTTTTTGGACTGTTTGCAACTTTAAAGTTTAATTGCTAAAAACCCTAGTCTAAAACTAGAATATAATTTTTGTTCAAAAGAACAATAATTTAGGAAATTACAGAACCTAGACCAACCTTAACTCAACAATTGTTCACGGCTTTATCTCAACAATAGGAAGTATTTTGGAGTTTGATTATACTTAAGCATGGTACTTTACTATGTCCCTTTTACATACATATGTATATAATTGGTCATTACAGGATAACGACCTAGATTCTCACACCACTTATGTTGTGTGTGTTAAATTTATACATAAGTGGCGGGACCTACAGTTTAAAGTCGACTCCGAACGACATAAACTCTTCATGGCAATTTTTTTTTTACCCTCCGAGTTTTTGCCAGAAATCTACTGAGAGAAAGTCGCCAAAGAAATACTTTTTTGTATTTCGTTTTGATGTCTGACCTGGGGTTTGAACACTGGCTTTACGTCTAATAAGCCAACACACTACCTACTAGACTACGGCGAATGTACCTCTTAGTAGATTAGAAAAATCGTTTTCTTTCTTTGTTAAATAAGTAAAAATTACTTCTCTTTCTTAATTTGGATTCTGTTAACAATAAGACACCTAATATTTCTATTTGTAACCATTACAATGGGTTTTAATCTTACTTTTTATTATCCCATACTATCATCCATAGAATCCTGTCTATGGTTTAAATAAACATGAGCCCTTAGCCAGTATAGACATTATAGCTCCAATTTGTAGTACTAATGTTTGTTTCATTGATAGTCTCACTGTATTATATCCAGCCTTTTGAACAACTCGCTTTTAGCATCTGCAACTAATGCTACCCATTTATCACTGAATATTTTTGATCTCAGTTACAAACTACTGCCATAAGATCTCTTTCGAATGTTGTGAATAACTCCAGGATCGTCAGGAAATGTTGCCGCTGTTTCGACCTTCTTTCTCAGTGCTTCAGTGTTACACTTATCTGGGTCATCGGACACAATAATATTCCGGGAAACTGCAGAGCCGCCGAGTTCGGTAGGGCTGGTGCACCACTTCTGGAATCCTCCTCAATCGGATTGGGGATGCCACTTGCCTCGGTCAAGCTAGCCAACGCCCTGAAATTCCTGGGTCAATGACGAGTCCTGTTCCAACGCTAGGCTCACTTGGCCCCCGATGGATAGAAGACTTACCAACCAGTTACTTGAACTTGGTAGCAACATCATCTCGATCACAGTCGCCATGCTTACAGGTCAATGTGTAATGGGAAGACACGCGGAAAGAATGCAGCTCCCATCCAACGACGAGGAGACTGTTATCCACTTTGTTTGTCAATGCCCATCTCTTGTTAAGTGCAGATATAGGTTATTTGGCTCTTGACAGCTTGACGGAGCTATCATCCATTGATGTCCAGGATATGGCTTCGTTTATCAAACTTTCGGGCTGGTTTTCCAGCGTGAGGTAGTCGTGCTTTAAATGTGCAGCCGTTGCGCTGACCAACTTCTTCTTCTTCCCTGGTTTGGACGAACTTGGACAGTACAGGGAGTACGTTCACCTGTGGTGTCACAACGGGCCACTATGCGCGCTCAAGTGAGCTTTTGGTATCAAAGCTACCACTACAACCTAACCTAGCCTACAAACTACTAAGAGTGTCTTATTTATGTAGAAGTCTTGGAAGCGTTAGCTTTATTGTAAAATCGAATTTAAAGGAATTTAATCCATGGTCGCCGTGGTCTAGTAGGTAGTGTGCTGGCTTATTAGACGTAAAAGCCAGGGTTCGAGTCCCAGGCCAGACATCAAAAATAAAAATAAAATACAAAAAGTATTTTTTCGGCGATTTCTTCTCAGTTTCTCAAAAAATCTGTCGTTCGGAGTCGACTTTAAACTGTAGGTCCCGCCACTTATGTATAAAATTAACACACACAACATAAGTGGTGTGAGAAACTGCGGGCTTCTTGGGGACGATTGCCTGTAGACTGTCTAATGGTGAAGGTATAGCACTGGCCATTTTATAGTCACCTAGCAGCAACTCGTTTCCTTGCCGTTCGCATCTTCCCCCTTTCCTAAAAAACCTGCACAATGCACTGCATGAGTAGGGGCCATCCCCTGAGTGCTGGTTTCAAAAAAAAAAAAAAAAAAAAAAAAATGACCCGTAAGGCATCTACTAATCGTTAATACTGAGTCTCACAGGCCTTTTCCTTAAGTAGATCAATTGGTTTTTGTCATTCGCTTACTTTTTTTATACACTCGACATGGTACTTCACCCATGACCCTACACTCTTAAGCTTATATCGCACACACAGTTTTACTTTTCTGTAAGCATTAAAGCAAAATAATCCCCCTGAACACTGCTACGGCACTGTATTGAAAAATGTTAACAAAAATCCCACTTCATTCTTCTTACAATTGATAAGAGAATAAATTATTAGCACGCCGCGCACATAGAATCTTGTTTACGATTTCTGAACTCATTGCGACAATATATAAACATTCATTCAATAAACCAAGTTTTATTAGTTTTCTTCAAACCAGTCCCGCAATAAGATGTCTCAGATTAATCCATTACGTTTGATATTCGTATTAATGTGTGCTCAGGCCACTTTTGGAATTACTATCATCTCGAAAAGTGAATGGGGTGGCAAACCTGCAACCAGGACCATTTTCTTACCAAATGGCTTAGCGTATGCTGTTATACATCACACCGCAGGCGCTTATTGTAGCAATAAGACGAATTGCATAAAGCAAATGAAAAACATACAATATTATCATCAAAAGACTTTGGGTTGGGATGACATTGGCTATAATTTCCTAATTGGTGGTGATGGCAATATTTATGAGGGACGCGGTTGGAATGTATTGGGCGCTCATGCCCTCAACTGGAACTCTAAATCGATTGGTATTTGTTTTATGGGCAACTATAATAATGATCAACCTACAGAGGCTCAAATCACAGCTGCTAAGGAACTATTAGCGGCAGCTGCATCGCGTGGACAAATTACCTCCAATTATATATTGAAAGGTCATCGTCAGGTGGGTGCCACTGAATGTCCGGGTAATAATTTGTTTAATGAGATCAAGACATGGCCACACTGGCAGGCATAAGATGCTTTATAATGGGATAATTTATAAATTAAAGTATTAATTAAATAGATGTACATACATACAAATATACATACATACCTACATACGTACATACATATATACAAAATTAAAAATTAGTGAATAGATAAGTTTGTTTTTATTGTTATGTTGTGTATGGAAGGGAAGTCCCCTTAAAAGTAGCTGAATCATAGTAAATTGTATTAAATTTTGAATGAAAAAAAAAATAGAAAAAAACCTGATTTTAAAATATGTTAATTATAACTTATTAAATATATACATACATACGTACATGCATACAAACAAACAAACAATTTGTTTCATTTTAATTAAAAAAGAAAAGCAAAATAATTTTGAATTCTGATTAAACTTAAGGTCCATCAAAGATAAATCGCTTTGTAGGTAATAATAAAAAGTTTTAACCGATCATAAAAAGGGGATTCCAATCTATAGCCAATCATATTCACATATCTTTAAACCTGCCACCTTATACGACAACGTCACATAAATTCGTTACATTATCTAGAAAGCTATGAGTTAAAAAATAATTGTCATTCGTATTCGCTTAGTCTTGGCGGCTTTATAGTTTACTTGTTATCCACCTATAGATGCCCAGTACTCAAGGAGCACTATCGGTCTACTCAGCAACTTGCCATGTCTTACTAAAAAAAACTGTCAAACTATTTTCGTGGTTTCGTGAGATTCCATGTAGGAAAATATTTTATTATGGACACAAACAAATGGCAATTACTTGAACCCAGCAGTCATATATGAGATAGCCTCACGCTATCCTGAAGGATTTTAACTGACAAGACAAAAAAGACCACAATGATTCGCATCAATGCAATCACGTCACCCTCAATCCCTCTCCAAATTCACCAATTCCAATTCAGATATAGTTTCCAAGGCAGAGATGGAATTGCATTAGCCACACACTGAAAAAACGCTGTAGGATATTACCCGTCGCTGTAGTATAGTAGCTAATGTGTTGGCTTATTAGGTGGCGGTTTTAACCCCAGGTCAGACATCTCCAACAAAACGAAATATAAAATATTTATTCGGCAACTTCCTCTCAGATTTCTGTCAAAAAGTCTGAGAGTAAAAATAAATTTGCCATGAAAAGTTTCTTAAAAAATCTGTCGTTCGGAATCTACTTTAAACTGTAGGTCCCGCTACTCATTTATAAAATTCACACACACAAGGTAAGTGGTGTGAGAAGCTAGTTCGTAATCCTGACTAAAGGGTTGTAATGACCAATTATGTAAGTATGTAGGATATTACCAGAAAACCGTTAGAAGCAATAAATTATTCCCAGTTTTTTTAAGTGAGAAGAAGACCATTATAATAACTCATCAATGGTTCTGAAACATGGAAATCCTTCGTGTTATACACAAAATTTCCATAAAATTTCCGCAAAAACCTATAATCTCCAACTAGAATTATTATAGCGAAGTTTTAAACCACTTTTATAGCAATTTCTTTTATTAAACAACCTCTTAAAACCATGGATAATATGGCAAAACATAGAAAGTGCTAAAGTAATTATTTACGCCCAAGTTTTGAACCCCTGTTATAGCTAAAATTTATAAATTTCTATCCGAATCCTTTTAATGGAAGTCCTTTTACTTTCAGCTAAGAAAAAAGTCCCTTTTGCTGTTTAGCTTAGAAAAAAGTCCTTTTATTTTCAGCAAAGAAAAAGGTCCCTTTTGCTATATTGCTTTCAAAAAATCCCCTTTACAGCAGTTATAATTTAGTAAAGTCTAAAACCCAGTTCAGGCATTTATTGCAGAAAAAAACTACTTATTGCAGCATGGGCTGGGTGCACCCTTAACAAAATCGAGGAACTTAGAAATAAAAAGGCAGACAGCTTATGGACACCCTACGTCCAGTAATCAGATATCGATGATACATATAGAAACATCTGATGGAAGTTCATTATTTGTTTATAGAGCGAAAGCTATCATCAATAACAATGGATTGGTTTATTAGATTGATTTATAGGAATGTAAGTATAAGAATTCAAAATTCGTTTTACTGTTTTAACAATGTGTAATGGTCGTTTATCAAAATTAATTAAAATTTTTTATTTACTTTTTTCTGCGGGTGTGCTATTGTGAATTAACACTTTGAATATGTGCTTTGTTTATTTTGTATAAGAATGATTGGTACGTATGCGTTATATGCAAAAGCTCGTAGATTTGATAACTGGTAATCTGAACGAGTTGAGTGTGTTCAGTGGTATATTTGACATTTCGAAAGATTTTTTTTTGACATTTCCGGCAACAGCATTTGATCTTTCTTTTGCTGTGAAGTGTTGGAGAAGACGGTCATAAATCGGAAGGTAACTTGAAAATTAGGGTAAATCACAATTACTACGGTATTTTTTTTTAGGAACGATTGGGACAGAGTAATTAAGTGAGTGTAGTGTAATCAATTTAATCGGGGAACATCGTCAAAGGAGTGATTTGAAATTTGATAATAATAAAGTGTAGTGAGAGTTCAATAGATAGAGAATGATATGGTCGGTGGCGTTTAAGCGTGCATCGGGGAGAAGGGCATCAATCCTTGTCGTCATGAAGGGCCACGAGTACGTGCTACTACCCTAAAAGAAAAGGCAAAGAAGAAATAAATGCTTGAAATTTTCCGACTCAACAAAAACAGCGCATATCATTTTCACAACCATCATCTTTTTCTTTTCCCCCTCACCAACTTCTGTTTAAATTGCGACTACTATACCTAGAATTTCCACAGCAGATACCACCGTATTAATGAATTGCGATTTCTAAAATCAACTCTCCACACAATTTTACTAGAATTCCACATGTTTAGAAATCATCACCACCAGATTTCGATATATAAAAAGGAAAAATTCAAATCACTCCAGACATTCCCGCGACAACCCGATTACCTAAAGGGCTCCCAGAATCCCCACCCCAACAGCTACTTCGATGACCGCGTCTTCATAACAATTTCCCTTCAGTCACATCCTATTATATTTGCCGACCAACAACAGCATACTCAATAGACCTCATCCAGTGCAACAGCAGCTATTATAAGTTCACCCCAACAACTTTTGCACCAACAATATCATCCTCTCCTATTATATTTGCCAACCAACAACAGCATACTCTCTATAGACTTCATCCAGTGCAACAGCAGCTATTATAAGTTCACCTCAACAACTTCTGCACCAACAGCATACTCAATAGACCTCAACCAGTGCAACAGCAGCTATTATAAGTTCACCTCAACAACTATTTCAACAACAGCATACTCAATAGACCTCAACCAGTGCAACGGCATATATTATAAATTTACCTCAACAACTATTTCAACAACAGCATACTCTCTAGACATCATCCAGTGCAACAGCAGCTATTATAAGTTCACCTCAACAACTTTTGCACCAACAACATCATCCTCTCCTATTATATTTGCCAACCAACAACAGCATACCCAACAATCGAATCCTCCGCTCAAGATTCGAAGGATTTCAGTTAGCACCTGCTAAAATTTTTTTTGTTAGCAACATTCTCAGCAAGATGTAATGGTCATGATCTTTATTTGAATTTTATTCCTTTCTAAGTTTGTTATAAGTAAGGTATTTACATTGAAATTATAATTTATAACAATTAATACACTATTTTGACCTAAGCATAATTGTCATCGTAATGATCCATCATATTACACCATCATTCTGGGAATCCGGAGGCCTCTGCGACTTCTAATGGGTGAGTGTATCAAAATTTTCTTTCATTACTTATTGTAGATAATACTTACAAAAATCTTGGTCAAAATTGTTGCCTTAAATCTATATGTTCTAGGAATATCATTATTTGAATTAATTAACTATATATATGTTATTTCATTGAATTACATTTTTGTACATTTTATTATATAAGTTAAATCTTTCCCCTTTATTCGGGTAGAAAAACTAGTTATCACAGTTCTTGTTTTCATAACCTATATTTTATCAATCCTTAGAGTTTTTTCCAAATTTTTTTCATGAATTGTAATGTTTTTAGGGGTTACGTACCTATACATATATACATATTTCTAAGATTTTCTTATATTCATTAATCTTTTGAAGTCTGAAGTTTAGCTACTAAGTTAACATGTCATTATTCTTATTAGTTGATAGGTATTCCTAATTAATAAATTATAAGTCCACAATATGAGTTATTAAAAGATATCTTTTCTTTCACGGGTTAATTTCGGTTAAATAGTTTAGATGGGTTCCTGTAGATCATTTATTCGCCAAAGGAATATAGGCTTGGGTGGGTAATGAGGCGCAGATTCCTAATAACGCCTAGGAATCTTTTTGCTGACCTTAATTGATCATTTCCATAGTGCGTTTTTTTTTCTTCTTCCTTTTTTGTCAGTTCTAAGGATAACCATATGATGGATTTTCCAAAATATGGCTATCTGGTTAAGTAGTTCCATACCAACCAGGGAGTCTATAATAATTTTTGTGTAATTTTTGAGGTTAGACCTAAGAAGACACGAACCCCCCACCCGACTGAAGCTAGTGCTTAATGGCTCCCGCCGTCTTTTTTTGTCTAACCCAGATCCATGGGAACTTTCCACCGATTTTCAAGCGATAGTTTACTGGACTTCGCTTGCAACAAAACCCCAGGCAATAACATCTGCCTAAATGGGTACGTTACTGTGTTTGTGGTTTGAACAAAATCATAAACTACACAGGAACACTAAAATTGAGAAATACAATATATTACATAAAATGGCGCCCAACGTGGGGCACGAAGGTTTTCCAACGGCTGAAGTGATTCAAGCCCAAGCGGTTTAAGTGTTTCAAATCAAATCATCACTGTTAAGATTTAAATTTTTGTTTTTACCTTTCAGTTTGGTTCACCTTCGCACCCCCAAGATTTTAGTATTCTATTCTCGATACATTTAGATTTCATTTCTAACGGAGTGTTGAAAGGAATTTTATTTTTGAGTCATTTTCCAGAATGATTTTTAATGTATTTCTGGAACAGTAGAAGCTTGAGGTTCGAGCTATCTATCCGATTTACCTCTAGGAGATTTTTTTTCTGGTAATTGGCGAAGAACTAAAATTTATTTTTCACTCTTGGTACTCTCTGTAGCCAAACATTTTGCTAACATTCTATACAAAGATATCCGTGTCTTATAAGAAGAAACCAATGCTAACGTGGTACTTGCTACATTGCATCTCTTATGGATATATAGGGGTAACAAACGGAATTATGATAACAATATTGTAAGTGTGTTGGCTGAATGATGGGTTACCGAGTATACATAGCCCAGATTGGATCTATTCAATGATTAATTAGAGTCAGCTGCAAATCTTTATAGTTTTTTTATTCGCATTTAACCGAATTAACCCATTGAAAGAAAGTAATTTATATTGAATATTTTTATATTGTTACATACTATTTTAGTTTCTACTGAATCGTTATTTTTTTTTATTTATATTTCTATACATTGATTATTTATTTTTGTGGTTATAATAATGACCTTAGAACGTTCACCCCCTCATACCTCCATGTCAGGGTTAGCTTCTCCACAAATTCCAACTGTGGCGAATACTGGTGACACCTGTCACATATGTTGTGAGCGTATGGACGGTAAAATAGATTGTTTGCTAATAGTTAGTTGTAGTCATGCATTTCATCGTCCTTGTATAGAAAAGCACCTTTCAAAGGAAAGTGAATGTCCGGTGTGTCGATTACCTTGTCAATTGTCTGATTTACAGAAATTTTATTTACCGGGAAAGCCTGTGAAATCTAGGCCTATTAAACGTGGTGGTCTAGCTAAACAATATCAAACACGTAGTTCAAATAGGAATATCTTGAATGATTCTCAACCACCCTTAATTCAGTTAAGTGGTATCATTAATCCGGAATTAGCGAGTGCTCCATCGGAAATTTTGGCCGAGGATAATCATACAAATAATCAGAATTCAGGTTTACGTAATATGTCGCCAAATGTTTCCATTAACTTGAACGAGCTTAATAGGATAATTGAAAATAGTATAACGAGAGTTTTGCAGAACATTAATGTTGTTCCAAACGAGTCTAATAGGTACTCTACACAAGGCAATAATACATATGGACAAGCACCTATGAATAATGTACCTGGAACGATTCCGGCATCTAATAACAACAATTACACTCGTAATGCTTCGCCAGGGTCCTATTCAAATTTTTCGAATTTGCACAATGACAAAATTACCTCCATTATTCTAAATTGGGGTTTAAAATTCGACGGTACATCAACAGGGTTGACGGTTGAAGAATTTCTTTATCGATTGAAAACTTTAACCATTGATAATTTTCAAGGAGATTTTAATATAATTTGTAGGAATCTTCACATGTTGCTTACTGGTAAAGCCAGGGATTGGTTTTGGCGTTATCATAAACAGGTAGAAGTTGTTAATTGGGAAGATTTTAAAGAAGCCTTTAGATTGCAATACAAGGAATCTAAGTCCTCCTTTGATATTCGGGAAGAAATTCGTAATAGGAAGCAGAAACCAGGTGAAAGTTTCGATATGTATTACGAAGCCCTCTCTTCCATCATGGACAGGCTTGCATCGCCTCTTTCAGAGATGGAGTTAATTGAGATTATTACCAGAAATCTTCGACCTGAGATTAGGCACGAATTATTATATATACCAGTTCATTCCATTCCGCACCTAAGAAGACTAGTTCAGATGAGAGAAAGTTTCTTGAATGATGAACATGTGC
The DNA here is from genome assembly GCA_927399465.1 of Sarcophaga caerulescens. Taxonomy (NCBI): domain Eukaryota; kingdom Metazoa; phylum Arthropoda; class Insecta; order Diptera; family Sarcophagidae; genus Sarcophaga; species Sarcophaga caerulescens. Next base: position 87,944,794 of record OV656868.1, read on the forward strand.
GCAGAAATTTTCCATCGAGAAATGTAGGTAATACACAATTTATGCCAAGACGAGCTGTGGCTGAACTAAATATTGAGTTCGAAGATCACTTTAAGGATTCTACGGTAGAGGCTTTAGACAAAAATGAAATGACAGTAAATTGTTGGAATTGTGATCAAATTGGTCATTACTATCAGGATTGCTTGGAGGAAAGAACAGTTTTTTGCTATGGTTGTGGGAAAAAGGATACTTACCGGCCGCAATGTTCTAAATGTCAATTGAGGAAATCATTAAAAAACTCCCAGCAAATGGTTCCGAAGCCATCGGAAGGGAATCCATTATAAAAAATTCTCTTGTCGAGCGTAATTTAGATAACAATGATAGCTGTAAATCTATTAGACCTTCCCAAGGGAAATTAAGAGAAGAAGAAGCCGATTCACCTGACTGTGACAATGTTAAATACACTATTTTGAAAAGAAATTTTGATATTTCTGATTCACCTAACCCAGATGTTAGCAGATTAATTTATCCACAAGTACCTTTTCATACGAAATTAGAACTATATTTGGCAAAGAGAAATGACATTTTTGGTAACTCCTCAATAAATGAAATAACACCAGTACGGAAACCTAAACGATCGACCATAAGAATGAGAAATTATTTTAAAAGAAGGAAACTGTGTCGCAAGTTATTAATATCTTCTATTATTAATAATTCCACCGATGGTAGATACTATGCTAAAGTATCATTTTTGAAATACACTGAACTAGGATTGATAGACACTGGAGCAAGCATAAGTTGTATTGGAGCTGACTTAGCGCTGGAAAACTTCTCGAAGTTAACCAATTTTAATAAATGCAAGTCCTCAGTAAAAACCGCAGACGGAAAACACCAGAAAGTTCTTGGTTGGATAAACGTAGAGGTGACTTTCAGAAAAGTTTCCCAACAGATTAACCTTTTTATTATACCGTCAATATCACAGAGACTTTTGCTTGGTGTTGATTTTTGCAAAATTTTTAACCTTGTACCCACCATTACGGATTCAGTCGACTTAATAGATAAATTAGCAGTAAACCCAAAAGCAACGGAATTGTCAGAACATCCAATCTCTACCACCTGTGAGAAAGTTAGATCAAACTCGGAAGAAGAAAATTTATATAAATTAACTCCTAACCAACAGCAGCTTCTTGGAACAGTAATCGCTGTGTTCCCCAATTTTGAACACAAGGGTTTAGGAAGAACAAGTCTAATAAAACATGAGATCGATGTTGGTGAGGCAAAAGCGATTAAGCAAAGACATTATCCAGTTTCCCCGGCAGTAGAAAAACTAATGTATTCGGAAATTGATCGCATGTTGTCCTTAGGTGTAATAGAAAAGTCCACTTCACCATGGAGTTCTCCTATGAGATTAGTGATCAAACCAAATAAGGTTCGCCTTTGTCTGGATGCCAGGAAGATAAATTCTGTAACGAAAAAAGATGCATATCCGCTACCCTCGATTGAAGGAATTTTTTCACGACTTCCGAAGGCAAATATCATCTCTAAACTTGATTTGAAAGATGCGTATTGGCAGATTGGCTTAACGGATAAATCAAAAGAAATTACAGCTTTCACAGTCCCTGGAAGACCCTTGTATCAATTCGTGGTAATGCCTTTTGGACTGTGTAATGCCCCACAAACAATGTGTCGCTTAATGGACGAAATAATACCGTCAGACCTTAAGAACAATGTATTTGGATATTTAGATGACTTGGTAATCGTCTCAGAAAAATTTGATGAACATTTGGAAATTCTGTTAAGGATTGCTGGACAATTTAGGAAAGCCAATTTGACATTAAATATTGGTAAAAGTCATTTCTGTGTAAAAAGGGTAAGATACCTTGGTTATGTTATCGGAGATGGAGGTATTACAACCGACCCAGAAAAGGTTAGTGCAATAGTTAATTGGCCTGTACCAAAGAACTTAAGGCAAGTCAGAGGATTTTTAGGCATCGCCGGATGGTATAGAAGATTTATAGATAACTTCTCCACTATAGTTTTTCCAATTACTGAAACCCTTTCTTCAAAAAGAAAATTTGTTTGGACTCATGAAGCCCAGGTTTCTTTTGAGAAGATCAAATCGTTGTTAACCTCTGCACCGATCTTAATAAATCCTGATTTTTCCAAAAAATTTTTTGTTCACTGTGATGCTAGCGACTACGGAATAGGAGCAGTCCTGATACAATTAGATGAGGAAAATTTAGAGAGACCAGTAGCGTATATGAGCAAGAAACTAAACTCCGCTCAACGTAACTATAGTGTTACCGAACGTGAATGTTTGGCAGCTTTAGAGGCAATCCAAAGGTTTCGATGCTACTTAGAGATGCAGGAATTTGAAGTGATTACAGATCACGCCAGTTTGGTCTGGCTGATGCGGCAACCCAATTTGAGTGGAAGGTTAGCAAGATGGGCTCTAAAATTACAATCTTTCAAATTTACTGTTAGTCATCGTAAAGGAAAGGAAAATGTAGTACCAGATATTCTATCTCTTCTGCCATCGGAGGAGGTATCAGCGATAGTTGAAGATGTTCCTAATATAGACCTTTCCTCTTCACATTTTTTGGATGATGATTATACCAAGTTGAAAAACAAAATTAAAGATAACCAATCTAATTATCCAGATATTAAAATTGTGGACAATTTTGTTTATATTAGAACTCAGCATAACTACGGAGATGAAGTAAATGCAGACAAATCATGGAAATTGTGGATCCCAGCAAAATTGAGAGAGGAACTGATTGCGAGTCATCACAACTCCTTAACTACTTCGCATGGAGGAATAGGAAAAACAATCGACTTGTTAAGGAGATATTTTTTTTGGCCAGGTATGTCAACAGATGTATCCAATTTTGTTAGACACTGCGATGTTTGTAAGGGGACCAAGGCTCCAAATTTTATAATGAAACCCGAAATCGGTCAACAAATCCTATCTGAACGTCCTTTTCAAAGACTTTATATTGACTTATTGGGTCCGTACCCAAGAAGCAAAAGTGGTCATATAGGATTATTGATTGTCTTAGATCACCTTACTAAATTTCATTGGTTACACCCACTCCGACAATTTACTTCAAAGGGGATTAAAAGTTTTTTGAAACAACAAATTTTTCATGCTTATGGAGTCCCTGAGGTTATAGTTAGCGATAATGGCTCTCAGTTCAAGGCCAATGATCTCAATGCCTTCTTCACATCACTAGGGATAAATCATGTATATACGGCTTATTATTCTCCTCAGTCCAATGCAGCAGAGCGCGTGAATAGATCATTAATCGCAGGAATACGCAGTTATCTTAAGGATGATCATACTCGTTGGGATGAAAATTTGAGTGCAATCAGCTGTGCTTTAAGAAATTCGGTTCATAGTGCAATTAAAATTTCACCTTACCATGCTCTTTTTGGATTCGATATGATAACTCATGGCTCTTTCTATTCTTTGTTGCGGAAAATTAATTTATTGGATGAACCAGCCTATGGGCTTTCAAATGATGATAATTTACAATTAATAAGGCGTAATCTTCATAAACATCTTAAGTTGGCCCATGAGCGAAATAAACATTATTACAATTTGCGAAGCAGACCTCAATCGTTTCAAGTTGGACAAGAAATATGGAGACGAAACTTTGTTCAGAGCAATTTTGAAAAGCGATTCAATGCTAAATTTGCCCCTTTATTCGTTAAAGCTAAGATTAAAGAGAAATTAGGTAATCACTACTATAAACTTGAGGATAATAACGGCAAAGTTATTGGAACGTTTCATGCAAAGGACCTTAAGGAATAAACTTCCTTTTTCCGTTTAATATTATTACTTCAATGAGTAAATATTAACTGGTTTTGTAATGGTCGTTTATCAAAATTAATTAAAATTTTTTATTTACTTTTTTCTGCGGGTGTGCTATTGTGAATTAACACTTTGAATATGTGCTTTGTTTATTTTGTATAAGAATGATTGGTACGTATGCGTTATATGCAAAAGCTCGTAGATTTGATAACTGGTAATCTGAACGAGTTGAGTGTGTTCAGTGGTATATTTGACATTTCGAAAGATTTTTTTTTGACATTTCCGGCAACAGCATTTGATCTTTCTTTTGCTGTGAAGTGTTGGAGAAGACGGTCATAAATCGGAAGGTAACTTGAAAATTAGGGTAAATCACAATTACTACGGTATTTTTTTTTAGGAACGATTGGGACAGAGTAATTAAGTGAGTGTAGTGTAATCAATTTAATCGGGGAACATCGTCAAAGGAGTGATTTGAAATTTGATAATAATAAAGTGTAGTGAGAGTTCAATAGATAGAGAATGATATGGTCGGTGGCGTTTAAGCGTGCATCGGGGAGAAGGGCATCAATCCTTGTCGTCATGAAGGGCCACGAGTACGTGCTACTACCCTAAAAGAAAAGGCAAAGAAGAAATAAATGCTTGAAATTTTCCGACTCAACAAAAACAGCGCATATCATTTTCACAACCATCATCTTTTTCTTTTCCCCCTCACCAACTTCTGTTTAAATTGCGACTACTATACCTAGAATTTCCACAGCAGATACCACCGTATTAATGAATTGCGATTTCTAAAATCAACTCTCCACACAATTTTACTAGAATTCCACATGTTTAGAAATCATCACCACCAGATTTCGATATATAAAAAGGAAAAATTCAAATCACTCCAGACATTCCCGCGACAACCCGATTACCTAAAGGGCTCCCAGAATCCCCACCCCAACAGCTACTTCGATGACCGCGTCTTCATAACAATTTCCCTTCAGTCACATCCTATTATATTTGCCGACCAACAACAGCATACTCAATAGACCTCATCCAGTGCAACAGCAGCTATTATAAGTTCACCCCAACAACTTTTGCACCAACAATATCATCCTCTCCTATTATATTTGCCAACCAACAACAGCATACTCTCTATAGACTTCATCCAGTGCAACAGCAGCTATTATAAGTTCACCTCAACAACTTCTGCACCAACAGCATACTCAATAGACCTCAACCAGTGCAACAGCAGCTATTATAAGTTCACCTCAACAACTATTTCAACAACAGCATACTCAATAGACCTCAACCAGTGCAACGGCATATATTATAAATTTACCTCAACAACTATTTCAACAACAGCATACTCTCTAGACATCATCCAGTGCAACAGCAGCTATTATAAGTTCACCTCAACAACTTTTGCACCAACAACATCATCCTCTCCTATTATATTTGCCAACCAACAACAGCATACCCAACAATCGAATCCTCCGCTCAAGATTCGAAGGATTTCAGTTAGCACCTGCTAAAATTTTTTTTGTTAGCAACATTCTCAGCAAGATGTAATGGTCATGATCTTTATTTGAATTTTATTCCTTTCTAAGTTTGTTATAAGTAAGGTATTTACATTGAAATTATAATTTATAACAATTAATACACTATTTTGACCTAAGCATAATTGTCATCGTAATGATCCATCATATTACACCATCATTCTGGGAATCCGGAGGCCTCTGCGACTTCTAATGGGTGAGTGTATCAAAATTTTCTTTCATTACTTATTGTAGATAATACTTACAAAAATCTTGGTCAAAATTGTTGCCTTAAATCTATATGTTCTAGGAATATCATTATTTGAATTAATTAACTATATATATGTTATTTCATTGAATTACATTTTTGTACATTTTATTATATAAGTTAAATCTTTCCCCTTTATTCGGGTAGAAAAACTAGTTATCACAGTTCTTGTTTTCATAACCTATATTTTATCAATCCTTAGAGTTTTTTCCAAATTTTTTTCATGAATTGTAATGTTTTTAGGGGTTACGTACCTATACATATATACATATTTCTAAGATTTTCTTATATTCATTAATCTTTTGAAGTCTGAAGTTTAGCTACTAAGTTAACATGTCATTATTCTTATTAGTTGATAGGTATTCCTAATTAATAAATTATAAGTCCACAATATGAGTTATTAAAAGATATCTTTTCTTTCACGGGTTAATTTCGGTTAAATAGTTTAGATGGGTTCCTGTAGATCATTTATTCGCCAAAGGAATATAGGCTTGGGTGGGTAATGAGGCGCAGATTCCTAATAACGCCTAGGAATCTTTTTGCTGACCTTAATTGATCATTTCCATAGTGCGTTTTTTTTTTCTTCTTCCTTTTTTGTCAGTTCTAAGGATAACCATATGATGGATTTTCCAAAATATGGCTATCTGGTTAAGTAGTTCCATACCAACCAGGGAGTCTATAATAATTTTTGTGTAATTTTTGAGGTTAGACCTAAGAAGACACGAACCCCCCACCCGACTGAAGCTAGTGCTTAATGGCTCCCGCCGTCTTTTTTTGTCTAACCCAGATCCATGGGAACTTTCCACCGATTTTCAAGCGATAGTTTACTGGACTTCGCTTGCAACAAAACCCCAGGCAATAACATCTGCCTAAATGGGTACGTTACTGTGTTTGTGGTTTGAACAAAATCATAAACTACACAGGAACACTAAAATTGAGAAATACAATATATTACAAATGCTACCTAATGGAACTCCTTATCCCACAATTTTTGGTAAAAAATCCCCCCAATGGATTGGTTGATTAAATTTATTTATAGGAATTTAAATATAAGAATTCAACATACGTTTTACTTACCCACAATTTTTGCTGGAAAATCCTCCTGCAAATCCTTTTCTCGAAATGAACAATGTGTACACAATTCTTGGTTTATTTATTTATTTATTTATTATACTCTCTGTTTAAATAATTAAAAACTATAATATTCGAATATTTTTTTATTCTTTTCCTTTTTTTTTGTATTCTTTTGTGTATGTGTTTGTTTGTTTGTTGTTGGTGTGATAAAGTTTTACATACAATAATAATATTAATAATAATATATGTAATATTCATAATTAATAATTATATTTCAATCATTTATCATTTCTTAAAAAGTCTTATTTGTTAATGATATAAGTATAAATATATATACATATATAAGTTTTTCATATTTATATATATGTATATTAGAAATTTGGTAAATAAAAATAAGTAAAAATTTATAATAATAAAAATAAAAATAATAACCAAAAGTTTTATAAGATTTTTAAAAATTTTAAATATTAAACTACTACAAAAAAAATGTTTAAAAAATAAAATATAAAAAGTATAGAAGAATAGATAATATATAGAATAGATAGATAATTCTTTTAATTGTAGGGCAAGTAAAACTTCAAATTTTTAAATTTTTATTTTTCATGTTTTTTTTTCTTTTGTTTGTTCAAGTTTTAAATATAAAACAACTAAACAAAGGGATTTTGTTTTTTATACTACAAATTTAGTTAAATAGAAAAGGTTGGATTTTAAAAATTTGTTTTTTTTTTTTTATATATAATAAGAACAACTACATTATTCTTTGTTTATGCTTTAATGTTTATAAATTTGTGGTATTAAAATAATTTCTTTTGTTTTTTAATTAAGATTGTGGTTTTTGTCTCTTTTGTTTTTGTTTTTTTCTTTATAACACAAATTATAATATTTAAGATTTAAATATTATTGCAATCGTTTGAATTGTCCAAATAAAAAAACAGTTTAATGTTTAATCTTGAATACTAATAATGCTTGTTTAAAAGTAATGATGTTTTATTTTTGTATAATAATTTATAATGCTTTTGTTTATTTTTTTTTTTTTTTTTGTTTGTGTTCCTTAATAACATATATTTTAATTTCAAAGCATTATTTCTTGTTTTTTTTTTATATTTTGTTTTGCTAAATAGATAAGAATTTAATGTGCTTTGTTAGTAGAAAGAGAAGCACTTGCTTTTTTTAATTTTGTAATCTTTGTAAATTGTTGTGTGTTTTATTTTCTTTGTTGTGTGTTTTTATTTTGAATTTATTTCACTTTTTTTTTAGGAGAATATTTATAGTTAAACTGTAATTTTGTATTTTCATAGAGATTAAAGAGATTTTTTGTTATAAAAAGACCTGCCATATCATATTGAATTTTACCTCATATTTTATATCTGTAAGTTTTGTTCATCTAAATACTATAAACTTGTTTACAAACCAATCGATTTTTTTTTTATTTTTTAAGTTTTAAAATCGAGAAGCTTTCATTTTGGAAAATAAATAAAAAAAAATACTCCTAATCAGATGGGAAATACTATGAAAAAAAAAAGCTGCTCTTTTGAAGTAAATTAAATTAAATGAAAAATATAATTTATTTACATGATTATTCGTCTCAGACGAATATTTATTACCAAAATATGAATTTAATAATCGAAAAATATTGTATCAAATATAATAAATCTTTTACAAAATATACACTCTTTAAATAGGGTATCTAAAAAATATATTTGTAGGGCCTTCTTGGGACATATTAAGTAAAAGATGTTCTATTTACTATACCCTAATATGAAAATATTATCAAAATACACAAAATATAAAACACTTTCAAAATTTCTTTCAAATAACAAAAATAATACGAAATTTCTAAACAATAAAAATTATATAAAAAATTTACTAAAAAAGAAATTAATTTATATATACATTCACAGAATCCTATTTATCTTCCAATTAAAACAAAAGGCTTCTCAATTTCATAACCACAACCCCCAAAAAGAATATACGATGAAAATATTGTATATTGAACGTTTTAAGTCTGACTTTCATTACTATTAACTTGAGCATTAGGAGAAGTCATTGTAGTTGTAGCAGTAGTAGTAGAGCTATTGTTAATGGTAACAGTTACACTATCCTCCTTAGATGTTGTATTTAATTCGGCTGCTGAAGGTAAAACCGGTTCAATTATCACTTCATTATAAGATGGTGGTGGTACCAAAACATCAGCATTCTCAGCATTAATAGCAACTGTGCCGCCTACAGCACCCAATTCATCTGGTGTATTTTGGTTGTTAGTAGGGGGGCCATTTTCATTACGTCTCATGGTTGGTGTATTGTTATTAATATGTACGGTATTGTTATTGTTTGAAGTGTCATTGTTATTGTCCTCTTCTACGGGTACAGCAGAGCCAGGTAAATTGTTACGTTCCTCCTCAGTTTGGTAATTGGACATGGCCACTTGATAGGAGGGTGGTGGAGCCTGTTTCATATATTGAGCAACAGCTTCATCATAATTAGGCAACAGAGTCGAATAAGCTCTTTCCTCTGCACCCAAATTATTCGAAGTTAAGTCGGGTATGCCCAAAGGCAATAAACTACGCATACTTTGTTGTCGCAAAGTCAAATACTTGTAGCAACGCCAGACTATACCAATGGCATAGGCCTTAAGGAAAACAATACAAACGAAAACAATTAAAACCACAATAACCAGCTCTTCGGGAGATAATTCCAAAAGCTTTTCACGCCATGGCAAACGGTGAGATTCATCAATTAAACGGTGTATGGCTTGTAGATAACATAAATAGCCAGCAGCAGTTAAACTTAAGATTTAAATACACATTAAATTAACAAAAAAATTTATATTAAAAACAAATATACTTACGTTGTAATGGCAAAATCAAATAATTGGAGACAGAAAAAGGGCAATAAATGCGATGGTTTACCCTTAATGGCACCATAAATCATCATCATGGTAATGGCTATCATACAAGTGCAAACCAAGCCTCCCATATCATAGTTTTCTAAAAATAAAACGTTTTACAATTAAAATATGCAAAAATCAATTACTTTTACTCTAAGTATAGAGGGAAAACTCACGATATTGTTTACGATAACTCAAAGAATGATCCCTATAGGCATAGGGTGGATCGACTTTGCTCAAAGGTGTTGGTAATGCTGGCGCATTAAGGTCCACATTGTAATCATAGCTATTTTCCAATTCTTCCATCATATGGGGATTACGCATTATAACGGCCAGAAGACTTAAAGCCAAAATATTTAGAAACTAGAAATGAAATAAATGTAGTAAATGGCGGCAACATTTAGAAGAAGGTATTAATTTTCAAATTAATTTCATTATAAGAAATACATATATTTAACGATATGATCTATTATATAATTATCTGTTAGTACATTGCATTGGCAAATAATAATAAATTTTTGAAGCAAATACATGTAACAGAGTAAATGAGCGTTCTTTGTCAAATAAAACATGTGTCATATGTAAGTCAATATGATGCTAATTAAGTGGTAAATGAAATGTTTAAATAAATTTACAAATAATGTGACATTATGAATGCAACAAAAAATGGATAAATAAGAAATAATGCAATTACATTAATCTTGACAGATAGTCGTGTGAATAATAATATGCATGCGTAAGTTTTTACAATTAAAAATGTGTGAAATATATGTATATTGATACACTACGTTCATCCATAGGAATTAAGTTTTTTTTTTTTTTTTTCAAGAACGAAAATACATTTTTATATAATAATTTACAAATTAATGCCAGCATATAAGCTACGTTTTATATTACAAACACTACAATTAAAATCAATAAAATCATAATATAAGTTAAAATCATTACATAATCTACGAAAAGGAAAATTACATCCATATTTCGTTCTATAAAAATCTAAAGAAAGAGGACGATAGTGCCGTGAAAATCTTGCTGGAATACTGAAATTCAGGTTACAAAGCAAAAACTCAGAATCGATATCACCTTTAACCAGATTAAAAACAAAACAAACCCCTAAAACAGCCCTTCTACGTTCTAAAGTTGGAAGTTTTATCAAACCTAATCTAGCCTCATATGACGGAAACCCATTGGCACAATCCCATCCTAAGCCACGTAAACAGAATAATAAAAACTGCTTCTGCACAGACTCTATTGAATCACTATGACAACGATAGTATGGATTCCAAATAATAGACGCATACTCCAAAATAGGTCTAACAAGTGAAGTGTATAGCAGTCTTGGATCAATGAATTCCCTAGCCCATATTTTCACAAAACCAAGAACAGCCCGAGCCTTGCCAATCATCATAATCATCAAGTTTAATTTAACAATTCTATTTCATTTTAAAAAATTCTACAATTTTAAAAGTATTCCTTCTTAACAATTTAGGTGCCTTACGCTTTTGTCATAGAAGTTAAAATATTTTATCTCTTAGCTATAGTAAAAAAGATATATCGGGTTATTCATTTAACGGTCAGATTTGCTGATTGACACAGATTTACTGATTGAGTGCTGGAGACCCAAGCTTTGAAAGTAAATTCAACTCATAGCTTTTTTACTTTTGAAACCATAAAATATATAAACGTAAACTTGGTCTAGACATGGTAATATGACAATGAAAAGAATACACAAAATAAAAAACATTAAAAGTTAAATAAATAATGCCACTGTTTTCAAACACAATATTTTTAAGTAAATATTGTATGAGTTTCAAAAGAAAAAGGCCGTAAGCTATTATTTGTTATTCTAATTTATGTTTGAATTTGCAATAAATAAAAAAAATGTTTTCGTTCAATAAAACGTATTTGAAGAAGCTAGAACGGAAATTGGTTGAATAAACCTTTTAGAAATCAAATATTGTTTTGTATGATAAAGGGAATATATTACTCTAATGCAAATTGGGTGATAAGTTAAAATAAATATAAACAACTCAGATGGAGATTATAACTCTTAACGTAGCTATTTAATAAAATTTCTGATTTTTAAATACATTTATGAACTCTATGCTGAAATTATTTCAATTGCAAAATAAAATCTTAGTTCAAATGAGTTTTCAAAAAGTAAATTTACAAATTGCTTAAGAATTTAATAGAATAATAATAAAAAATCTACTTCAAACAATTTTTAAAAGTTAAAATTCATCAAAATCTTCTTTAGAAAACACAGAAAGCGATGGGCCTAAAAGCTTTAAAGCAAAAGAACAAAATGGATTCAAAATGTGTTGCCTTCGCAAATAAAAATTAAAATTTTTTATTATAAATATTTGTTTTGAATTAAAATTAAGTAAATAGTATTTGTAGTATTGTAGATATTTTCGAAAAATAAAAAATAATTTCATACACGTAGTAGCAATGTTCATATCATATGTATAATTATCATTAAAAACTCATAAAAAAAATATTTTCAAGAACACTTATTAAAACCAACAATAACAAAAACGAGAAACACCTGTAAATGTTGTTGACTGTTTAACAAGTTTAATTTTTGTTTTATTTTGTTTTATTTCATTATCATTTGTATTTAAGATGTTATTTATATAAAATGATACGAATAAATGTTATTGGTTTATTTGATTTTTAGAAAGAAAGAAATAAAAATAAATAAAAATATCGATTTTATTAAATTCTGTCTATTACACTGCAATAATGAACAATTAAACTTAATATTAAAAACAATTTGGGGAGGCTAACAAAACTCAATTTAGCTACGGCTGTTCAATTCGAATTGAACGAATTTCTTAGTATTCAATTAAGACAAATAAACTATTTTAATTATCTAATTTCTTTAATTATCATTGCAATACATTGTTACAATATTAATTGCATTAGATTTCCTCTATTAATTATTAAAATTCTAAAATGGTTTTCAAAGGTTGTTAAAAAATATCAAAAATAAAAACTTGAAATTATTTTTTAAGATAAAGTTCACCACATCTTTCAATTTTTTAATACATTAAACGAAAAGAAAAAGTGTTTTTGTTTAACAAAATACCTATAAAAGATTTCTCCATTCTCCCTCATCATCGTACACATGATAAATACAAAAAACAAAACTCAAAAAAAAATGTGAATAAATGTTAATGAAACTAAATAGCTTTAAACTGTAGAAAAATCTATTAAACGTATGCATAACAGCGTCTCATTGAATTTTCTATACGAATCATTTAGAAAGGAAAAAAAAAAGAAAACAAACTCTCATATATTTAAACAACATCTACACATATGAGTAGGTATAGTATATGCATGCATACATATTAAAATTATGTAAATTTTATTTTGAATTTATTTACTTTTGTATTTAAAAGATATTAAAATGCAAACATGAAAATAAACAAAATTTTACTGCAATTATAAACCCTGTGGAGTACCTTTGAACACGTGAAATTGTTAATTCAGCAGAAAAGGAAGTGGAAATATAATAAATTTGGCATAAACACAACAATTCAATCTGGATGACCGGGCAATAATTTTATTAGAACGCTGTATTTTGTTTTGAAATTTGAAACCTTTTTAAATTTTTATGCTTTTTGTAATGCAAAACCTATTTTCTTAAGAATACAAAATTTGTTTAAGATAAATTCAACATTTTCTTCAATATTTTTGTCAAATCTTATTAAAGATTACTGTGAGCCTCTATCGTTTAAAAACCTATAGGGTTTTCTAACGTTAAGGGGATACAATTCCTGTTAATTATTAGGTCGTACGACAATGATTTCTATCTTGAAATTAATCTAAAAGTAAAAAAAGATAAATGCTGTGAATTGCGAAAAAAAGTAATTGAAACGTTCCCATCACTTCACACAGCCACTCATTTACAGTTACTTGTAATTGATATTTTTGTTTAAAGGCAATCACGCTATCTTGGGGAATTAATGGGCTTTTTTCACTTTTTCACACAGCCAATTCTTTCGAAAAGTCAACCTCACCCACTGTTCTTCAAGGGCTTGGTGTCCCCTGTCAAGCTGACGAGGCTCTAACGAGCGACCATGGGCGGTATAACCTTAATACTTGCACGGATAAATCCCGGCACTTTGCATGCCTGGTGGCGATGTTGACAACCCCAACACCAGGATCGTATGCTACACCCTAATAAGCTGTACGTCTTAAATAACTATTATTATCGAAACCAATTGCGGCCCTATGTTCCTTGGGGAGTAAAAGGAACATATCGCTCCTTTATTGCAACATAGTCATACATATCTCAAAAAATTAAAAATTTGTAGTTACTTAAGCAAAACTGCTCTTTTAGACCTTCTGTACATGTTGAAAAAAAAAATCAGTTTTATATCCCAAGCTGAACCGAAGTTATAGCAAAAAGTGTTTGCGGCAATTAGATCATAGGACTTACAATGTCTTGAAAACTTAAATCGCATTTTGCCAAGTTCAAGTTTTTTTGAGATATGACTATGTTGCAATAGCTAAGTTTCGACGTGATAACTGTTAAATTGCCTTATACATGCGAGAAATTTGGCTTCTTCTCATAATGGCAAAATATGATCCCGTGGTTTATTTACTATGATGCACAGAAACCCTAACTATCCACCTTCATAAACTACGCCGTTGTGGGTTATAAAAACCCCACAATAAACTAACCTTTATTTAGAAAGTCTTTTATTGAATAAACATGTTGACATGATTTTCATAGAATTTTTTTTTTGTTTTTAATAAAATAATGTTGATTTTTGCAAAATAGAAAAATATTGGTAACAAAACTAAACTGAGTCATACTTGAACAAGACCTCGATATGACGAAATGACAATTGCAAAATTGAAATTGAAAACGTATTAAGAAATGAAAACAGCAAAACATATGAAACATGTACAACATCAAAAGAGATTTCGAATGGAATACAGAAAAGTTATTGAATAAAACAAAAAAAAAAATCAAACAACGTATGTACATAAATTGGAATGCAAGAAAGTAAACCAACAAACCACCCAATTATAGAAACAAAAAATAATAATAACAACAACAATAATAAATCAAATAAAAACGATAAGACTCTATATATTGACCCTGAACAAGGCCATCACATACGATAGCAATAGAGACCAGTTAAACTACAACAACAAATAAACCAATACAGAAATAGGAGGCGACTATTTAAGTCAAAAAAAAAAAAAAAAGTTAAAGGATTTATTAAAAGGAATACTTATAGTCTTCCTACTCTGCCCACTTATTCTATAAACTACATTATATATACTTTTAATAAATTGTTATTCTATTATTATTATTAACGTTAATAATGACGTTTAAGAAAAAGAAAGAAAAGAGAAGCACTTACCAAATGCCAAAGGCCAATCATAATGGTGGCAGTGTGAACATGCAGGCCAAAACAACATGTCCACTCTTTGCTGCGTTGTAGTTGCTGATGGGGACCCATTTTTAAACGGATCCTTAGCATTGCCAAGACCGGCTAAACGTAATGTATTTTTTTAGATATGCAAACTCCTGTTTTTCTCTCACTTTCCCTAAGCTAACTTCTTAGTAACGAGAAACTCGATAAAATATAACTCGTCGGTGCAATATTATCGCAATACTGTAAAGGAATTTCCAAGAGAAAATTTTTTAGCTGGTTTTTTTGTTTTCTTTATATTTTTTTTGCTTTTGCAGTTCACTTTTATTATCAACACCAACACACAAAACTTGAATACACAAGAAAAGTACACACAAAAGAATTATGAAATTTCTTAATTTTTATTAAAAATCTTTATTCAATTGCCTTATCTTTCTTCTTGTTTTAATAAAAAGATTTATTACAAATATACCTTTTTACAATTCTTTATTGTTTTCTACGGAAAAACCTTTATTTTAATAAAATTTATTTAGTTTCTTCGCTTGAAAAAGCTTTTGCTACGTGATTATCAAGTGAAATAATAAAACGCAATACATAAAAAATTGTCACCCTATTTTTGTTTTGTTTTTCTTTCAAGTATTCACAGAGAATTATTAGCACCATAGTGATGACACTCGTGAATACTTAAAGTAAAAGTGAAGCCAAGTTAATAAATATTTAAATGTGAAGAATATATTCACTCATTCTGTGTTAAAAATAAATCAAATAAAATAAAAAACTCAAAACGATATATTCTTATTAATGTATCACAGAACAATAAACGCAAATCTTCGATTAAATAAAACTTTTCTGGAATCAATAGAGGTTGTCCATATTTTTTTGTGAAACGTCTAAGCTTTTCTCTTAAGTCAATTATAACACATTTGGCTTCGGTAGAATATTATTTAACGTAAGATTCTTTAAAAGAATCCAAAGTTTTATAGCGTTGTAGGCCTCTATGTAGATATTATAGAGCCAATTCACATTAGAACATTTGTGCTGGCGTAAAATGATCGTTTATTGGCAAGAGGGGTTAAGAGAATGGTTTTTCGGTGGCGTAAAGTTTCCACCAGCTACAACCCCGCATCACCAGCACAAAACTAATACACGCTCATTTTTAAAATATCAAATGAATGCAAAAAACACTAATACATACAAAGCTGCGTATACGTATACATTGCTGCCAAACTAATATTCATCCCGTGTGAATTGAAAAGAAACAAAAATTGTGCGACTAAAAAATGTGCTAATGTGAATTGGCTGATAAATTGTAATAACGTCCATAATAAACTGTTTATATTGATATTCACTAAAAATCAGAAACACCTAATAAAATTGTTCATATGGCATCACTAACTTTTATAACAGCTGCTTAAGCCGTTTCTACACTCATAAGTTTTACTTTTTCGTTTCTTTATTATTTTCTTATTGGTTTTTATACCAGTACAATATTTTTCTCCCCATTTAGTTGTTGTTTGGAAGCGCGTAGTCGATATAATTTGTTTTTATAATATTTATTCTTGCCCCCCCTGTACCGAAAATTTCGTAATTTATTATATTTTTTTGTAAAACAATAAATATTTACATTAATTAACATGGTTTTGACAAAAGAATATCGGATTTGTATGCCGTTAACATGTGAAGAGGTGTGTATTTGCATGATTTTATCTTAACATGTGCATCACTTTAAAAGTTATAAAATTCATCATGAAAGAATGACAACAAATAAACGTTTTAAAGTCCATTCCTTTAGAATTTGTTGTTATAAATTAAATTCTGTTTATAATTTTCTAGTATCAAATTGGTCAATTGTATATGATAGCCCGGCATAGCTTGGAACAGTCAGGGGACGGTGAAGGCGTCGAAATCGTAACCAATGAACCCTGTGAAGATCCTGAACATGGTAAAGGACAATTCACAGAAAAACGCATACACTTATCGAGGTAAGAAACAAAAGGGTTTGTTGTAAAAAATCAAATAAAGAGATTTCTACGATTATTGTATAAAAGAATCATTTATCAATATAAGGCAAGGCTGGAGGACTACATAAGTCTGGTATTAAACAAAACATTTCTTGAGGAAACATATCACCTGTTGGTTCATAAAAAGTTTAATTATAATATTTCGATATTGGGGTGTCTGTAGTTTTTTCAACCAAGCAATGGAGAGAAAAAAAACAATATTTTAAGAGAACTGAGTTCTAAATACAGTCACAACTACACGCGGCGGCGGTTACTGGTCATTGCTTAATAGAAATCTCATGAAAATTTGTAGAAATTTAAATATCATAATATAATATTGGAGTATTGTCACGAGTAACTTGCTTTACCATTGTCCTGCGCTGTCGAGAATTAGGCTGAGATGTCTGGTTAGTATCTTCCTTGATAGACCGACTAACGATTTAGAGCAAACTTTTGTTAAAGAGCCCTTAAGGGTTCATTAAAGTAACAAGCATGTTCCTCTACGATCTTAACAGCTGTTGATGAATTAGCACTCTCTACAAATGTCTACTGGTTTTTAAAAAATACAAATTTATGTCCCGATTGAGTATAGTTATTCAGGTACCCAGTAACTTCTATTGTTTTCCCTTAATTTTTCAACAAAAAAACACAAGTCATCCACAAAATAATGCAAGCCATCGACAAAAAATTTAGGTCATCCACAAAAAATGTATGTAAGTCATCGACAAAAAATGCAAGTCATCGACAAAAAAATGCAATTCATCGAAGATTTAATGGAAGCAGTATTGAAAGCTAAGGATATTATTATCTTTCTATCCGTCGTATCTAAAATAAGCCTATTAGGAATTTATTGAACTCTTTTTACGCGAACTAGTTTTATTTTCCTATGATAAAAATCGACGTTATTCTCGGACGGTCTGTGGCTCCTTTTACATGTGGGTTTTAAATAACTACCGATAGTAGTCAAATAACAGGATGAATCATTAGAACACTTGGGACTTGTAAGGCATTAATGCATCCTAGAAGGGAATTGTTCTTGCTAAAACCAATTAGAACCCTGAAGCTTGACAATACTGGGGCACCTCTTCATAACGATAATAATCACAATATCGGAAAGAAATAATACTTGTTTATAAATCGAAAATTAAGTTACTTTTCATGTTTGTTTGGATTTGTTTGTTTTTTATTTAAACTTAAATTTCTAAACAACATATCAATCGCCCCTTATCTTTGACAATAGATAGAATATATTGTCGTATGGCTAATTTTTTTTTGATTAGATGGACAAATCGTGTTTAATTTGCTTTAAGGAAATCATTTTGAAAGATAAATAGAGAAAGTCTAATGATTTTATTAATTTATGCTCTCAAAGAGCTATCAAAGTCATCTGCCCTAAAGGAGCTACAACAATCAATTAGTTTTTCAAATTAAAATGAATTGGTTCTCCCAATAATTATTCTTAAAAGCCATTTAATTATACTCATAAAATTATAAAACAGACATTTTTAATTGGTTTTTAGAATGTTAATTTAATTACCATTTATTAAATAGAATTTTCTTGATTGGTTATGCATATTTATTTTCTGCTTTTGAAAAACTCTCACACTCTGGTATGACTTTTATTTAAATCAATTCATCTTACGTAAATATTATCAATCAATCAATCAATCAGCAATGAAAATTATGATTTGTTTATTGCATTGCTTCCAATCTTTTAGTTTTCTTTGCGTCTTTTAAAGTCTCTAAACAAACTTAAAGTTATCTAAGATCAGAAAAAACAAAAAACATTTATTATTCTATTATGTTGTTATGTTGTTTCTTTTTAGAATTTATTAACATTTATTTATTAAATCAAATATAATCAAATTATTTTCATTTTTATTTATTTTCCCTTTTAAAATTTAAATTTCAGTCGTTTACCATATTGGATACAAGCAATTTGTCCACGTGTTTTTTACGTCACAGAGAAATCATGGAACTTCTTTCCCTTTACGAAAACAGGTAATTTTATTTCTTCTTATCCTTAAATGTTTAAATCTATACACATTCACTCCCCCCCCCCCCATGGTTAGAACAGCATTAGCTCATTAATATTAATGAAGGGATAGAAAATGTTACTCTATTAAGGTTGTATTCAATCAGGAGTAATAAATAATTAGATTTGGAAAAAGGTTGTCCTCTTAGTCAGAGGTTGGCGATGGGGATATTTATTTATACATATTGCTGTTCGTTTTTTATTTATAGATTGACCTTGTGCGTGTGGCAAAAAATGAACACAGTTTGTTACTTTAAAAGCTTGCTTCTTTGTCTACTTCTACATATAATTAGAAAAGGAAGTTTTTTGTATTGTTTTCATTTGGTCCTTGTTTGTTTTATTTTGAGCATTTTGTTTTCCTTTCTTATTAAATAACAAAGTCAATTTAATGTGTAAATTTTCCTGCAAATTTGTTTTCAAGCTCTTCAGTAATGTAAGTTTTATCACGTTTTCTGCCATTTTTCTCTTTTTTTATGACTACAAGTGTAATATTGCCCTTTTAATATTACGTTTTTATTATTATTGTATATGCCGCATGTAATACTCGTGTAAATTTGTTCCAAATATTTATATTCACCCACAATCATCCGCATAATTTATATTCCTTGTCTTTATTGTCATTTATAATCCATAGCCGTTTTGCTCTTCCCTCAATCTAGTCTATCTAATGGCATTTGTTGTTTGGTTGTTTTTTTTTTTGCAAATATTTTGATTAATAAACATTTTCTTTTAGTTTTGGCCTTTACAAAATAGCCGTAAGAGTTTGTAAAACGTGATTATGCCCATCTGTTCTATATTAAATTTAACCTACGGCAAGAAATAAACATCTCTAGTTGTTTATGTCTATTAGGCACACCACATTGTATAATGATTTGTTTATTTATTTATTGTCCGAATTAAAGCCACAACTGTTTACAAATAATTATTAGCAATAAATATGAAATTTTTGTATAAACTTAGTTCATATACATATGTAGGCATATAATTCAGAAATACTTATTAATTGGTTTTAATTGAGAGTGCAGATTAATTTGCCTAATATTTCTTTATTATTGTTTAAACATGATTAACCAATAATTTATATGAACTATGATACCATATAAGGTATGATTTTTAACTTGCATGATAATTGCATGCAGGTTTCAAATCTGAGCTGATAAAAATGGCAAAATTTTTCAATTTCATTTTCTAAAACTGCAACAGAAATTAGCAACTAAAGATCTTTTTATTACACGTCGAAGGGAATGTTGCAGACGATAGGAAGATCTAATATGAACTCTTAAATAAGCAAAATGAGACTGTTTACTCATGATTCTGCTTATGACGGGAGTTTCCGTTGGTCATGTTTCGACAGAACTGACTTTCCCAGCAAAACAATAGCGAATACATACATTTTTTTCGAATTTTAATAATTAAGAGACAACCTTCTCCAAACAGTGCGTCGATAATCTTCCTGGTCTCTGGAAATGGATAAAATCACAAACGAACGTCATAGTAAAGTCAGGCAACAACACATTTTGGGAGAGTAAAATTCAATAATTCAGACTCCCTAACTCTAAAACCAATTAATTTTCATAGAAATTTTGCTTTTACACAGCTGCATCATTCTGAGTTTGAGCTATATTTAAACACTGTGTCGACTACCCAGTGGCACAAATTGCAAAATACCGTTTGTAACCATTTTATAAGACTAAGGATCTAAATAGCTCCGTAGATGTAATATCATCTACGAATCGTTTCAAAATCGAACCAAATTAACAGAAAAACTAATAATATGATCGGAAATATGATTAGTAACGACAAACGTGTAACGAAACAAGGGGGTTTTAAGTCAGGGTTGGTGGATAATCTAAGATTTTTCTAAGAAGGAGAGCCGTCTACGTAAAGAAATCGTGTACAAGCTGCGAAATTCTTTAATCAATAATAGAAGTATTGTGTTCAACCACTATAACTAATCACCCGTAACGCCAAATGGATGGTTGGGATGGTTTCTTATATCCACTTAATATTCTAGCCTCAATCTTTAAATAACAAATACTACAGTACAACTAAACAGATAAGATAATTAAGAAAAACAAGGAATAGAATTGGTGGTGGAACAGAGTCGTAAAATAAGTAATTATAGGAAATTCTCTATAGGTTAAGGCCAGTTATATGATTGGGTTATAAATATTTAAAAGAATATATGTTTGGCTTTATTTTGTATTCTATAAACTCATAACCACATAATCATTCCTCTTAATTACAATCATTAAATTATAAACCGAATTTAATAAATATTTTATTTGCTTTTTCCTTTACTATTTGCCTCCATTTTTCTGATTTCGTCGCAAAGAATACACAGTAAGTTGTCTTAAAATGAATGTTAATAAATGTTACTCGTATATAAAAAAGAAAACCATTAAAATTTTAGTGTTCCTTTGTGCCCAAATTAAATGTGTCCATAAAAACTAAATACGAAGACAACAATGGAACTTCAGAAAATGTAAGTTTTGCTTTGGTAATAAAATTAAATGAAAACATTTAAAATATAAAACACTGCCTTTCTTTATAGTGTTTAAATTTAGCAGAGGAACAGCTAAAACAACGTATAATAGATAATGTGGACATAGCATTTGATGAATTGCCCCATAATAAACATTATAAGAAAGAAGAGGATCCAAAGTTCTTTAAGTCCAATAAAACAAGTGAGTTTCCATTTTTGTTGAATGAATTTTAAATGACGGTTCCTGGTTTTTAAAATTCTAGATCGCGGTCTTTTAATAGAGGGCTGGCGTGAATATGATAAACCGATTATGTGTTCCTATAAACTGGTAGATGCTTCCTTTGAAGTTTGGGGCTTTCAAACCAAAGTGGAAGACTTTATACAACGCTCTATTAGAGATATTTTGCTTTTGGGTCATCGCCAGGCCTTTACCTGGATCGATGAATGGTATGGCATGACTTTGGAAGAAGTGAGAGAATATGAACATAAAATACAAGAAGAAACCAATAGAAAATTAAATCAAGCCAATGGCAATGTGGTGCATGACGAAACAAACAAATACGCCGAGGAAGAGGAGAAAGAGAACCAAGAAGAGAAAAAAGACACATTAAATGATGTGGATAATATAGATTAAAATAGTAGTAGTACGGTTGTTAAAAAAACAAGATGTTCGAGTCCAAAGATAGCTTATTAGAAATTATGCTACAAAAACACCTTGACAAAAGAAACCAAACAAATTTTGAAACCATAATAGACATACTCAGGTATTACTCCTTTAAAATTTGTGAATTGAAATTGAAATAGAGTGTAGCTTTGTTTGTTAATAGAAAGTAGAATTGTTTAGCACAAAATGAATACATATTTAATAGAACTTAAATGAACTGCCCCTTTTTATTATTTATTTATGTTCCTTGATTTTTGGAAAAGTTTCCTATTTTTTTTTTTTAATTTTTAATAAATTTTGTATTAATGTTTATTATAAAACTCTATATATATACATACAAAAACAAATACAAATATATATATATTTAATGTACAAAGCCACAAATTTACTTAAATAAAAGCAGATGTTATTTATGAATACATGGATGTATGTATATTTAAAACAAAAAATAAATCTTAAAATATAAAAAAAATAACATTCGTTGCACGAAAACATAATTTATTTTTAATATCACAATTTAATATATACTTTAAAAGTTACTTTGAATTTGAATTTAAGGTAATTTCATAACAATCCAGGGTACCCTGCCATAATTCTTATAATGATAGTAATCATAGGCTAATTTACCTAAAATAAATACTATTAAAGATGCTAGAACCGCGTTAACCCAATCCAAAGCATGTATTTTGGATTCATCTTTTGGTTTACAAACATCTTCCCGACTTATGGCCGATAAATTTGAAAACTTTATTTCATCTCCTTGCTTATAAGTACAGGTGATATTCTCGGCATCTGTTAATATGGCTTTATATTTATTTACAATTTCCTTAAATCTCATGGCAAACTTGCAAGTGCAATGCCAAGGATTAAGACTTAATAACAACAGATTAGCATTGTCATTATCATCTAAAGCATTGTCCAAAGCATAGACGGGTATCTACAAAAAAAAAAAAAAGGTGAAGTAATTTATTGTTAATATAATTTAATTTTGTTTATTACCTTTCTTAGTTTATTATTTCTTAGATTAAGCAAACGAAAGTGTTCTAACCAATAGCCGCCTTCCAAAACATCTATGCTTTCTATCAGATTATTTTCCAAATGTACATCCACCACATAACGATAGTGAATGTTATTACGTAAAGGAGTAACATCTGAAATCTAGGCGAGATTGAAAGTATTTTCAATTAGACAAAGTAAATAGATTTTTGTTATATTTAGTTACGTACCTTATTTCCATTGGCAAAGAACATGGTAGTATTTTCGGGTAAATACGAGGGTAAACGTTGAAAACCCATATAAGAACAATTGACGGTATACAAAGGCATATGGGATTTGGGTATAATATGATGCATTGTACAGGTACAATTCTTTATATCCGCATGTGTTTGGCAGGCAGTTTTTAAAGTCTACATTAGAAAGCAAGTTATTGTTATGTTTTGTTATTAATTTTTTCAATTTAATACTTACCACTTCATAATTCACCACGGTTAATAAATGACGATCTTTATATTTACGATCCATGCAAACTAATTCCTCACGATCAGTTACTACACTGGCTTTTTCCGGCTTTAACAGCCATTTAAAGTTGTGTGTACAATTCCAAGGATTACCTATGAAACTGTAAAATTATAAGAAAGTTTCTTTTTTTGTTTAAAATCTGGCATATTTTTAATGATTTACCAGCCAAGTAAAGCTTTTCAAAAGACCTTGGCAAAGCCAAAGGATTGTCCATTTGTACTAATTGATTCCATCTTAAATCAACAATTCTTAAGGTATGTATTCTTTTAAAAGTTCTTGTGCCTATGCTAGACAAATTAGTCCAAGATATGTTTATGGTCTATAGAATGTATTAAAAAAAATGAAAATAATTGTTTTTAAATATTTAAATAAAGATAAGTTAAAATGTTACCTGCAAATAAAACATTTCGGGAAAATCGAAAATAATATGCCTCATATCGCTGTATTCAATGGTTAAGGATTTTATTTTCGGAAACGGTTGTAAATCTATTAAAGGATTAAATACTTGTTCGGGCCAACCGCAAAATATAATTTCTTCCATTTTACGTGTCTTTTGATCACTGAAAATATCGCTAATATTACTAATTAATTATTGTTAACAATAAGAAAATACCTAAAATTATATACTAAGCCTTGCTTGTGACAGGCAATAGTAACAATTAAAGTATTTTCTTTTTGGCTTAAGGGAGGGATCGTTTAATCATTGTATTTATTATACCAATATTCAGTCTTAAGGTTAAACTATTTACTTTGTTGTTAATAAATTATTCATGCCACCATAACACCTTATTGCGCCATAACGTCCATAGCGCGTACAATTTCCCACTGAGGCTTCTGGTGCCTTCTTCCAATCCACACAGGAAAAATAATGCTGATGATAATGTGGTATATAGTCGGCATTAATACTGGAAATATAAGAAATAATATTGTATTTAAGAAGGCGGTTGTATTACATATCTGTCTCTTGATCGGAATAAAGGAAAACTAAAAATAATTACACCTATAAACTACGGAAATAACTGCTTAAAGAGGATACTTATTTCTGATTTTCGAACCAAATACAGACAATTACAGTGGAGATGTTCTATCGTCTTAAACTGTTTGTCATTTCCACACACTCTTTAGAAATCAAGCTGAAATCTATGCCAGACGACTGTCAGCGACCTGAAATCGCAATGTCCCGCAAGGGACTCAAACACTAGTGTTGTGTTAGGTTTTCTGAGTTTCAACAGCGAGCCAATTCTAACAGCTTGATAGATGCGCAAAGATTTCTAGCAACGTAGAGCCCCGACCCATCCTCCCAGCGACTTTGCTCTATCTTCCACATCTATACATACATAATTGGTCATTACAACCCTTCAGTCAGGATTTCAACCTAGCTTCTCACACCACTTATGTTGTGTACGTTAATTTTATACATGAGTGGCGGGACCTACAGTTTAAAGTCGACTCCGAACGACATATTTTTGAGAAGCTCTTCATGGCAATTTTATTTACTCTCAGAGTTTTTGCCAGAAACCTGCTGAGAGGCAGTCGCCGAAGAAATATTTTTTTTCATATTTCGTTTTTATGCCTGACCTAGGATACGAACTTGGGCTTTACGTCTAATAAGCCAACACACTACCTACTAGACTACGGCGACTACCACGTCTATGGGAGGATTATTATCTGTTGATTCATTGGACCACCTTCACAAGAAATACATATGTATATGTACATATATGGGCAATTTCGTGTCAAGTGACCCAATTTTTAAAATCGATGTCTTCCGATTTGGATGAAATTGGATAGTAGGCCAGACACAAATTTTCAGCTCTATCAGTCAAGAACTGCCGGAGTTAGAGGGGGTCAAAGTTGGACATTTTGGTCATACAGGGTTTTTTTAAAATGTGTGTAACTTTTCACCTATTGGTCCTAGCAAAATTGGTCCTAGACTACTATCCAATAGTACTAACCTTGGTGCAAATTTCATCCAAATCGGAAGACATCGATTTTAAAAATTGGGTCACTTGACACGAAATTGCCCATATATATAAGTAATGGAATTACGTTTACTACACTTTAAGCAAATTTGTTCAGTCGTAGTGCTAATGAATACAGTAAATACAAGCACAAGCTTATTATTACCTTCAAATCGGTAATAATTTTCATCTTTCAAAAGTTCTTTACAAGCTTATAAATTTTTTTTACACCACCACCTAGAATTAATTACTACTTCGTAAGATTACATGGCGTTTTTTTTTATTATTCCTTTAATTAAAGCAAAAAACTAAATCTTTATATCATATGGAGCGTTGTCGTGCTGTTTGATAAATTACATCTGTTTACCACGAGTGTTATAATGACAATAAACAATAAAATAAGTTACGTACATAATAAATGTAAAACGATTAAATTGTGTTAAAATTAATATAATTGTTTATAAAATTCTATTTAGTACCCTACAGTAAGTTGTGAAAAATTATAATGACTTCAAGTAAATCTAGAAAATGTCGAGACCATATATTCTACTGCTTTACTAAAAATGTAGACTCCAAGCTCTATTCTAAACACTTCTATTAGCACGTGTTATCAGTGCGTAGTGCTTTGTTATTCCCTATTTAATGTCCCATCGTTATTGACACTTTTATTGTGACAACGTTATTAGCAGACTTTATTTATTTATTTATAGAACAAAGATCTATACTAAATAAAGTCATAATAACTAAAACAAATGTTTTATCTAAATATAGCACAGAGTCACAAAGCTAATTAGAGCTCATCAAGTTGGAAGGAAAGGTGCAAAATAATCCAATATTTCGCTAATTAAAATTCGCTAAAAAATCATGTGAGTTTCGTTTGATAATTTATTAAAATAAATATTCATTTAAAAACGAAAATAAATTTAAGAATCTCTTGTTTATTAGATTAAATCAATATTTATGTCTTAACCTAGGTTATTAATTTTATTTGAAAGAAATTTCAAAAATTGTGTGCGTATGGCCTGCACAAAGCCTTTCTATTTAACGAAGCCTACTGCTGTTAATTTTGCTGTTCTAGCTCTAAGAGTCTTAAAATCCTTTAAGTATTCTTTGGTTGACAATTGCTTGTTAAGCCTGGAGTCTTCTTTACGATATGACTGGGCTCCTGTTGTAATACGGTCTACACTCAGAGAATGCCTAACCAAACGTAGCGCATTGTGTTGGAAGTAGGAAAATAGATTACAAGGTGCGACAGTGAAAATACACCCGAGTAACTACATGGTCTACGTTGTTCAGTTAGTTGAGTAGAACTCAAAAATACCTTTTTTATATTTCTCGAACCCTCCAAACTTGTTTTATTTGACAAAAACTGTTTTTTTTTTTTACTTTACGTACAAATTTCTGGATTACACAAACATTTCTGACCCGATTTATTTAATTCTTGTTGGAAAGTGAAGAGATAGACCTTAAAAATGGTATACACATATATATTATTCGACTTAATATGCTATGAGATTTGATGAGGTAAACTTGGAAAATTCGAATTTTTTTCATATTTTTTCAAGTTTGTCCATTCATAGTAGCAAACTTTAATAAAAAAAATATAGGATAAGTGATAATATTTTTAAAGTCTTGTGAAGAGATTGAGTCATCATTTGATCAAATCGGACAAAAATTACTATAGTTATTATTTAAAGAGCCTAACAGCCGAATGATATTTTTTATATATGTATGTCATCTCATCAAATGAGCTTTTAGTTCAAACATTTTCAGAATTTTTGGTGGATCTTGATTGTTTATCACAAAATGTGTCAATTTCACGTTTGAGCGACCACTAGAAGTTGGCCAATGTTTGCGCAAAGGGAAATAATAATATTTGCAAAAAACACAAACATTAGCCGACTTCTGATAGTCGTGCAAACGTGAAATTGACACATTTTGTGATAAACACAAAAAAAAAAATTTTTGAGATCTACTCAACAAAACTCACAACCTACACTATGTCATTAGCCGGGTGTATTTAATTTTTTTTATTTTGTCGCATAGTGTTATTGGAAGAAAGAAAAAGAGATTTGATTCGAATCTATTTAAGTTGTAGGTAATGAAAAATTCCTGCAGGATATGCGAATATGAATATGACTTGACTTCCTCCTGGTGTAATACGGTCTACACTTAGAGAATGCGTGACCAAATGTAGTGCATTGTGTTGGAACGAGGAAAATACTTTATGGGAAGAAGGAAGAAGAGAGTAATGTTTATAAGCATTAAATTGGAATCTATTTATGTTGTAGGTGACAGGAAAAACTTCTGCAAGAAGTGCGAATAATGATTGAATTCTCTTGGTGAAGCGTTGTATGTTTACCTCTCCTCTTAATTCCCTTGAGCATATGAAAGTAGCGATAAAACAGCGAAACTCATGCCACCGTTGCTCTAATGTAGCAATATGTTTGAGCACTTTACTGTCATTAATGGGTATTTTTTCCACTTCTGTAAGAGGAAAGAGGTCAGGTAACCTCAAAATAAACTTTAAGGCATCAGGCTATACATGAGAGTTGTATAACATTTTTTATTGAATATAACTAGTGTAAATGGAAAGAAGATCAAATGGACTGAATTGCTTGGACCCTCTTTAGGAGCCTTTATAAGTTTAATTAATCGTATGGAGCGCTCAAAAAAATTTCAGTTATTTCGTAATAAAGGTACTCATAAGGGTCCTTACATAAATTGTGTAAAATTTTTTATACATATTTTTATTTATTTTCTTATGATAGTGACACGTCCACATTAAAGGTGGTACATTCTTTATGCAGTTTACAATATCTAATGTTTATCATAGATCTTGACAACAACATTTTAAATTCATTTAAAGGTTTAAAAAACTCTAAATGACAACACAAACACATATAAACCCATTTAAAACTACTTCACGACGCTTTAAATTTTACTTGCCTGAATCATTTCACTTTATTTATGCAAATGTTTACTTTTCTTAAAATCATAAAAATCTGTCTGAATCTATTTGCTGATAAATAAATTCTTTTTTTAATTCTTTTAAACTATAAATAATATATCCGTACAACAAAAAGAAAGAAAAGAACAAAAACTGAGCACCTGTTTGCTTTTAACATGTTTACTAAGAGCAATTTATCCATTCGTTAATTATATTGTATTTCTAAAGAAAAGAAAAAAGAAAATATTTCTTCTAATATAATCCATAGACTTTAATTTTTATTGTTTAACAATTAACAGTTCTTGTGTTTATTTAAATGCATTTCCTACAATTCGTTATAAATTAATAGCGATTAGAATGCAAAATTTATGACAAAACGATGATAAGTATTACGTTAATAGGGTTTTGAAAACATTTGTTTAAAGAATTTTTCTAAAAATAAAATTTAAAAAATAATTAAAAGAAACATGTGATGAAGCATATTTTTGTTTATAATACATGTATGTATGTTTATGCATACATACGAATTGAAATTAATGGAGAAAATAATTATTATTGATGTTTAAATAGCGTTTATGATCAATTAATTAAACTATTTATAGGGTGTTCTCTTTATACGGTCACGTTTCTAATTTGACTGCTTCAGTAATTAAGTTTATTTAATGGAAAATGATAGAACAATATTTTTTAAATGATTTTTTCAAATTTTTGACATTGAATAACTTAAAAAGTCGGTGAATTGATATATAAAGTGGTCCGCCAAATAACTTTTTTTTTTTGAAAATGCTTTAAAAAAACCACTGAATATTTTCTCAAATTTCTTTTTTTATTTGAAAGTACAATCCTTCCGGTTAATAATGGAAAATAATTTCATTCAAATGGCTGCCTCAGCTGCGATCGACTTACAGAAGATGCCGATTTTGGCAAGAAAAAATCATCTTTTCAGATGAAGCTCATTTTGATCTTGGCGGGTATGTAAACAAGCAAAATTGTCGCATTTGGGGCACAGAAAACCCGTACGCATACATTGAAAAGCCGACGCACCCAAAACGAGTCACTGTTTGGTGCGGATTTTGGTCCAGAGGTATAATTGGGCCACCTCGGAGCTGTGATTTGACACCGTTGGACTATTATTTGTGGGGTGCCGTCAAAGATAAGTGTTACACCGACAAGCCAGAGACAATTGACGCTTTAAAGGACAATACAGCTGCACACAATCGATAATGTGCTTAAAAATTGGACTGATCGTGTAGGCTACTGCATGGCCAGCCGAGGCAGCCATTTGAATGAAATTATTTTCCATTATTAACCGGAAGGATTGTACTTTCAAATAAAAAAAAGAAATTTGAGAAAATATTCAGTAGTTTTTTTAAAGCATTTTCAAAAAAAAAAAGTTATTTGGCGGACCCTTTATATAGCTGCATAGCGAATGATGAGTCCTAAGACATCTTCTATGACAAGCTAGAAAGAACTTTTTCTACCAAATACATATACATAGTTGGATAATCAAGTGAGTGCAAAGAACAACATTGTCCAGGAGAAAAGGAATGGGACTAAGAATGTTTACAGCATCACAGAATATAGCTATAAGCAGTACGTACATCGGTGAATCGGTATATGTAGCTTCATGGCTAATGATGAGTCCTAGGACATCTTCTATTACAAACAAGAAAGAACTTTTTCTACCATTTTCCCATATGCTTGGATAATCAAACGAGTGCATATATCAACCTTATCTTGGAAACAAGGAATGCGTTTGACGATGTTTACAGCATCACAGAAAATATTCATAAACAGCACATACCTCCCCTATCCCAATATTTCTATTTTATACTGCAGGTCACCAGACGGAGTTAAAAAAAGAAAACAAATTGACCATGGAATTCTCATAATTCTTTTGAACGTAAAATCGATAAGGATAGCTTCGAAACTAACATATCCTCAGCAATAACAAAAGATTTAATAAAATTGTTATTATAATTTTTGTTTTTTTGTCATAGTAAATAAGCACTTAATAACGAATTTTTTTTTTGATTCATCAATTTGTCCACAATTATTTATTTTTTCATTCACAATCTCTGGAGGGGTTATAAAAAGCTTTTATTACTTTAAGCAAAAAAAATTTTTAAACGATATTTTTGAAAAACGTATAAAAAAAACAGTCTAAACAAATCGGTTTTTTTTATTATATTTAAACAACAATTTATTTCCTTCTTTTTTGATCTTTTTTTTTTTTTTTGTTTCCGAAATCTACATTTAGCATCAAAAAAAGAAATTCTAAACAATAAAAAAAAACAAGTAAATAAAGGAAAAATAAATTGTTTTTTTTTTTTTTTATTAAATAAGAAGACAAACAAACAAACAAAATAAACAATATAAAACAATAGTAATAATTACAATTGTAAAGTAAGAATAAACTTTCCAGAGCATAATAAATGTGTAATTACTACATGCAGTTGGGGTCAAAATAATAGCACTACTTAGTAACCGCGACCTAAAACCCTTTACAATTCCTAATATTTAATATTTATAAAATATAAAAATGAATGTGTGTTTGTATGTACCCTATAGAATCGTAAACTATGCATTTGATCATGTTATGATCATTAGCAAAGTTGTGGGGCATGAGCCGACGAAAGTTTCTAAGTTGGTATGACCAATTTCTGACAGGTGGTGCCACTGAAAATTTCTCAAAATGAATTAAATCGTAAACTGTGCATTCTTTAACAAAGTTGTTGCGTATGAGTCGACGGAGGTTGGTGCGATTAATTTCCGATGGATGGCGTCGAAGTCGCCGTAGTCTAGTAGGTAGTGTGTTGGCTTATTAGACTGAAGGCCCGAGTTCGAATCCCAGGTCAGACATCAAAACGAAAATATGAAAATATTTCTTCGGCGACTTCCTCTCAGCAGATTTCTGGCAAAAACTCTGAGAGTAAATAAAATTGACATGAAAAGCTTCTCAAAAATCTGTCGTTCGGAGTCGACTTTAAACTGTAGGTCCCGCCACTCATGTATAAAATTAACGCACACAACATAAATGGTGTGAGAAGCTAGGTCGTAATCCTGACTGAAGGGTTGTAATGACCAATTATGTATTATGTATGTATGTGGATGGCGTCAATGAAAATTATTCAAAATGAATGATAAGCAATTGGTCGACCTACACCTCAAACACGGAAGAAAGGAGCATTACGAGTCTTAGAATCAGACGAGCATTGAGACTGGAAAATCTTCGAGTATATGCGGCTGAGACCCGTTCGCTTGAACCACTTGAACAACGACAAGTGAGATTAGAAACTGATCGAATGCGTACTACTCAGGCCCGTTCATCTAAATCATCAGGACAACGGGAAACAAAATCAATAAAATGATTCAAAATTAATTGGACATTTGTGTAATGTCTTTCCTTCAAATTTATTTTAGTTGGTGGCGCAGCAACACGCGCAGGGTACAGCTAGTATTTAATAAAATGCTATGAAATTACATAATATACTTTGACGCCACGCCCACCATTTCAATTATGCAAGTTTTTTTGTTTTCACCTCTGGTTAAGTATTTTCGCCAACCTTCTCCCAGCAGTCTTCTGGCTAAAGTTCTGAAAGTATTAAACGTTAAATTGTAGGTACTGCTGTTATCCAATTTAACCAGTGGATACTAGTTATTCTCAAATTTCTCTTATAAAATTATTAAAACTGGTGCTATTACTTTTTGTACAACTGTCGTTGCGATCTGTTAACTTTTTTATATTTTCATGAGAATTTTTTTGCTTTTGTAGAATGTATGTAGTCGTCATAAAACTTTAAATTACTTGATTTTTTTTTATGTTCAACATAAAATGTTTTGGGGTAATAAATCTGGCGTATAATTCATTAACAATTTGCTTTTGAAGTACGCCACAGATTAACATATAAAATATTTAAATTTAAATAGAAATTTTTAGACTATTTTATGCCATTTTAAATAGACACAACATTTCTACATGATCTGAATAAATATTTGAATTTAGTTTTATGGTTCTACTTTAATTGAAAACATATTCATACATGACCTAAATAAAGGATGTACCTTCTATAATCTGGATGGAATAAAGTGTAACAAAAAGAGCAGAGCATGTTTTAACAGCAAGAGCTGCTATATTTCAGACAGTTTGCACAACACAAACGTGGATTTATTGGGGTCAGCCTTTATGCCGGCTGGCATATAATCAAATTCTTGAATCCTTTACCCTCTTTTGAAAATAGATTCTCAGCTAGAGATGAATTTAAGTGAGACCTGAGAATGGAAACGGATGATCCAAACAAATTCTGGTTGCATATCATGAATACGATAACATTGTCGGGGAAATACTAGGACATGGGGGAGAAACTCATTAAAATAGCTAATTAAACTTTAAAATCGCAAAGGAAAAATGTATAAAAACGGGCATTAATGGTCAGGAGCCTAACCACACTTTCCAGTATGTTTCTGTCGTTGTAAGTAGTTTTAGTCGGCAAGAATATGACATAAACAAGAATACCTTTTCAAGGTTTCTACTTGCAATACAAAACAAGTGGAGAATTATCATTATTATTAATTTTTTTATTAACTAATTACAGCTACAAATCACTTTTTCAATCATATTTTCCCCACTAAGCTCATATATAATGTCACTTTATGTTAAATTCACTGAATTTTACATTAAATTTTTTTAATATTTCTTTTTTTATTTCTATAATTATCACTTGACCTCCTAAATTTCAAGTTCAAATATTAATATTTCCGTAGGCACGTTCAACCACTTGCTATATATTCTTACATATGTTCGTTTGTATTGACCATTTGCCACTAATTTGTCAAAAATGTTTAAAATTTTTTATAAATTTATTGAGATACCATCCCTTTGTACGCACCTTGTAACAAATATTGTAAGCAAACCATATAAAACAGCAAAAGAATTGAAAATTTTTCGACTAGTGCTGCTATCGCCACCACTGTTCATCAATGGAGATGGGAATGTAGCGCCACATGATTGATGTATTTTGAGAATAAACATCGGGGGTTTTATTTATAAGGTAAAAACAATATTTTAAAAATATTTTATTTTGTTTTTCTCAAAAATATTTCAATGGAATTATTTTAAATTTATTT
This sequence comes from Sarcophaga caerulescens, assembly GCA_927399465.1. Lineage (NCBI taxonomy): Eukaryota > Metazoa > Arthropoda > Insecta > Diptera > Sarcophagidae > Sarcophaga > Sarcophaga caerulescens. The sequence continues at coordinate 87,978,472 of OV656868.1, forward strand.
TGAAGTTAAAATTTTTTTAAAGTTTTTTTTTTTGTTTTTAATTTATATTTAGATAATTATTTTTAACTAATTACTTTCAACTGTTATTTATAGATTTTCGTTATTTTTAACAATTTGTTTTTTTTTTTTTTAAATTTATTATAAAAATTTAATTTTTTCTTTTCACTTTTCTTTGTACAACTTTTGCCGGTAACATCAAATTTGATACTGAATTTAAATTACTAAACGTCTGTGTTTGGAGTCTTATGTTGACTTTAACTTAATTTTTTAGTTATAATACCCTACACTATTGTCTTTTATTATAAAATATAATTAGTTCTGCTAAGAGCTGGCAACATGCCACTAAATTTTGAAAATTCTGAAAAATATTGACTCATAACATAATTCAAACTTTACCGCCTCAAAATTAATTGTTAACCGTTAATGAAGCCACAGTAGTGCGATAATTTATTTATTTATTTATTATAATTAACATAACACAACAAGATTTTAATCTTATAAGTTATAGTGCTATGCTTAGGATCAATAAGATATAAAACATAAAAAAAATAATAATAATTGTAAAGATTATCAAATTTCACACTAAATATCTGGTACGCTAAATGAGAAATATGATCACGGCGACCTTTAAGAAACACGTATCTTGCTATATTGTTGTATGCCAAGTTTAGTTTGCGGCTGTCATTACTATCGCAATTTGCGAAGATTTCGCACCCATACAATAGCACAGGAATTAAATAAGTTTTAGCAAGTTGCATACGAATTGCAAAAGAAGTTGAATCAATGACCGCCCATAAGTTCCGAAGCATGCTGTATATTCTGCCAACAACAACGCTTATATGGCCAGACCACGATAATCTGTTATTAAATACAATACCCAGATTGGTAGCAGACTTGACATAGTCAATTTTATTTCCCCTGATACTCAATCCCGGTATGGCAACCGAAATCTTGGCTTTCGAAAGCACTATACATTTGGACTTTGAGGGATTAATGCATAGTCCATTTGCCGAAGCCCAACTGTCAATCCTATCCAAATCACGGTTAACAGAGTGTAAACAAGAAACAATATTCTCCTTACGAGTACTGGTATAAATAATTAAAATCCTAAAAAGAAAACACAACAAATTTGGGAAACATTTTTATTATTTCTCAACATATTCTTCATCTAGAGTTTTCTCAGCGATATTTAAAAGTTTCGATGCACTGTTAACAGTAAGAACTGTCTAATTGTGTTGTATACTATAGTCCCATACTGCATACTCTTTCTCCAGTTCTCTTTGTTCTTCGCAGTTGCCTTTATTTCCCTCTTGTAAGAAGTTTCAATTTCCTCATTAAACATCAAACAATATAAAACTTCTGGTAACCTGAGATTTCAGTCCCACCCCTCGTTGTGAAGTTCTCCAGCTTGTAAGAAAAAGAGAAACGAGTAGTGACAACTCAGATCCATTTGACAAAGCTAAAGGAAATTATCCATTCAGAATTGGCAAAGGTGGCACAATTTTAATGCTGGACGATGGGCATATAAACCTCAAATAAGGAGGGGTCATATATAACCCGACTGTCATAGTGGACAGAGGAGCTACTTTATAGATTCGATCACGACAACTCACCAAATTGTTCAGCCGGGAAGAAACATGGAACATGTAATGTTCGTATGTAACAGATTTCAGTAGGAGCGCACGAAGTTAAAGGTACAAATCATCATGACATCATGATAGAATCTGCGTTAGATTGCAACCGTACAAATGGATTCGAAAATAAGCTTATGGGAACGCAATGAGAGAATTAGGATCAGCAAAGTGTGCTGACCATTTCGCAAAGTAATACAAATGGCAGTTCCGAGGAGTGCTGCTTTGACAATGAAAGTGTTGTTAGTTGATAGGAATCCCGCATACTCTGTGGATATCGTGATGTATTTAAGAAACTTATAAAATTTTTATGTAAAATTTTCTTAATTCGTATACAGCCATTTAGAGTCGCCCTATATCTTTTCCTTTAGTTCAGTTTGTATTTTTTTTTTTTTCATTTTATATTTATTTAATATTGTTTTTGTATTTTTAGATCATTTAACGCTGAATTGATGTTGTTAATGAAAAGCAAAAAGCTTTAAGATATTATTGTGATAAATATTGTATTTATTTTTTTTTTCTGTCTATCTTATTTTGTTTTGTTTCTCCAAATTCAATATGAAATTTAACAGCAATTATTGCTAATTTTTTCCCACCCCGCCACCAGACTCTAATTAAAGGTCTGCTTAAAAACGTACTTTTATTTTTATTTCAATTTTAATCTTCATTTTTCATGATATTTTTTTTATATTTTTATTAATTTTTTTACGCTTTTCTTATTTTTCTGTCTTTCTTTAAACATTTTTTTTTAATCCATAGAGGTGTTAATTTTTCCTTTTGCAAAGAAAAAAAAATAGAAAGAAAATATTTAAATAAATTCATAATTAATTTTATAAATATTTTGCATGCATTAATTTCCATATATTAACTGTACAGCAATATACACACGTTGTGGCCTTTGTTCAGCTCTAGAAATTTATATAAAAAATGTTTATTTAAACAATAAATTTATTTCAATTTATTCAAGAAACCGCCGATTATTTTTGGAAGAAAAATTTCAATTTTTATGGTTCTGACCATAAGTTAAAAAAACCAGATGGATTAACCACAGGCAGATGAATGGCATAAACTGCTTACTCAAAATATATATATTGCCAACTCCTTTCAAGGCCGTCAAAGTTCTCAGGCATACTGTACACCATATTCTTATAGACCCGGTACAGTTTACATACTTTCGAATAGAAAATACTTCGGTTAGATGATACGATAAATATGTTCTGCTGTAAGCCTCACTTTCGAATTGCATCCATACCATAAGACATGATCCATCTCGATGCTCAACTAAGTAACATCATTGTGGGTTTGAATGGAACCTGTTAGAAAAGCAATGTAATCTCAGTCTGCTAGTAATGAGGAATGTCCACATGCTTTAAGGGCTGCCGTTCTTGTTATTTAAATCACTCTTTTCATCCTCAGATTAATTGCAGCCGAAATAAATTTAAGAAAAAATTTCCGAACAAGAAGAGTAGATAACTTTAACATTTTCTCCAAAATTTACAGCCGATCTTTAATATCAGAGAGAAAAGTCTAGTTTCAGAAGGTGAGATTATTCTGTTGCAGGCGTAGATGGAAGTAGAAGTCTTGAACATTCACGCTTGAATGTCCCCTTTAACTAAAGATTGATAATCGAACTTCTTTGCCCGCTGCAGAGCCTGGCAAATAAAAAATTTTGAATCTTATATGCGGTAAAGGACAAACCTTTAGTTTTAAGCAGCATTTACATCCTGTTTGCTTTGCTGATATCAGCAACGGAATTTCCTTAGAACATCTTTAAGTTAGTTAGACACAATGTCCATTGTTGTATTGTAATTGTATCTCAGTAATTGTATCTGAGTTGACAATCCTTGGCCGATAATTGATCGGGTTGTTCCGGAGCGTAGATCCGATTGTCGCGGGAACGGGAACAGTTCGGTTGTAGACTATGCCAGATTCCATTTGCTTTATTCCATTCTGTTGCATTCTACTGTTTTCCCTTCTCCAGTATATTTCTATAGTTGACGTTATCACCTTGCAACCCAAGAGTTCTTTTATAAATGCCTTCACAGGCTCTAATATTGCAATTAGATTGTTAATTTATTAAGAATTAAAAGAAATTCTTCCTTGCCATTCAGAAATAGTAGCAACAGATAAAAATATTTACAAACGTCTCTTAAAACATCTTGGAACTATTTTTAGTAACTTCTATTGAATGAATTTGAATTCATCTGTTTTTTAAAGCCCTTTGCAATAAAAATCATAACATTTTAATTCATTTTTTATGCCAAACAATTGATTATTTTTATTTTATTTCATTAATTTTCTTTTAATTATTTTACTTGTATTTAAAACACTACAAATAAAAACTTTTATTTATTAAATCATCAACTATTTGGATGATAATAATTGTATATATTACTATAATTAAGTTATAAAAAAAAGGAAAATAATTATGATATAATAATTAAAAACAAAAAAACGAACTGCAAAAAGCTATCAACGCAAAAACAAAAACCATAATAAAGATTAAATAATTGCAACAGTAAAATAAACTTAAGAATAAAATTGCACAATTCTGTTTATAGGAAGAAAATTGTTTTATAAACCTTAAAAAATATTTTTACATAAAAAAACTTTAGTTTTCTTATGTAAATAGAAAAAAAAATAATTATTAAAAATATTTTAAAATTTTGTAAACCATTTGCTTTTTTTTAATTAATGTCTTTTATTATTGGTTTTCATATTAAAAATATTTACCAAACTTTTTGTTTTCGTTTTTATAGGACGCAAAAATATTTTAAAATTTTCTTAATTTTTTTTTTTTTTAGTTTATCAGCTTTTTTGCTTACAATTTGTTTTTCTTCTTTTTTGTTTATAAAATATAATTTATAATAATACCAGCTAAATATTAAAAAATAAGCTTTATTTTCTATATAAGTGAAGCTACAAAAGACTTCTCTTTGACGGCATATTTTGTTAATAATATTTCTCTATCATATTAATTGGCACATTAGAAACAAAAATTTATATTTAAAAGCAAAATTATAGTTAAGGAATGTATGAATTTTATATTTTTTTTTAATTTTGAATACATAGGTACAAAAGTAATTTTTAAATAAATTAACAAATAAATAACAAAACTTTAGCAAAACAATTTCTTTTTTTTTTTGTACTCAATTAAGCCAACATAAAAGCAAATAATTAAGCTCTTAACTTTTAGACATTAACTATACATAAAGATTTAACAAAACAAAACCCACATATTCAAAGGAATTAACATTTAAAAGACATTTTCCGTTTTTTTTTCTTGATTTAAAATACTTTAAGTGTAGAGTTAATAATGCAATAATTTACTATAAAAAGAGTGTTTTTTTGTTTTAGAGACCCATAGCGTAAATAATTTAAAGAGTATGTGTAAGTGTAAAAGTTACTTTTTTGGAAAAAGTTTGCCTTCAAATATGAACGTCTCTATAATATTTATACTAATTAATTAATTAATTATTTTGCCGGTTTGCCTTTTAACACAACACTATGCAAAGCTATGTTATAGCTTACTTACATTCTTTCAATCTACTTCACAGTGTCATTTAATTTGTTATCCGTAAAACTTTACGTGTATTAAACAACTTTAATTTTCTTCTTTTTTTTGTGTTTTTGGTTGAGTATTTTCTAAAATATTTATCATATCATTACTAAATCATACCTAAATTGTATGTTTTTAAAACAAAATATAGGAATGATCGCGTTCTAATCTAGTTTTAGCTCGCATTGCAATATTGCCCATAGGATCTGAGGGTGGTGGTATACCGGTTATTTCACGTGCCGGTTCTTTATAAAATATTTCTGTACGACCCGATTTGTAGCCATAATAAACGGAATCGTATGAACGTAAAACTAAATCTGTTACTTGCTTATTATCTAACATATCACGATGCATACACTCCAATGTATTAATCTCTACAGGATTCCAAGGACCGTTACGTTCTAAAGCATCCCATTTGTTATCGATACACATAAAACTATAGCTGCCATCACGTTTATCACCTTCCACATTTATATTAAGCGTCTGACTAAGATGAGATTCCATATGAGGGAATTTTGAAACACAAATATCGAACTGGAAATTAGAAAACATAACATATAAGAACAATCAAATAATGCTTCTTTCTAATTCTGAATCAGACTTACCATTTTGTGTACAATTTTCGCTTGCTGTGAGCAACCTTCTTCCATAATCAACAACAAAGTCATGTTTTGTTGTCCACACACATATAATTCTGCCTTCTGGAGGCCATCTTGATTACCCGTGTTGGAGGATAAACATGTCAATACATCAACAGCATCATCACACTTCAGAGAGTTACGTTTTCCCACAATTTTTGTTGCATTTAAAGGAGTTTGAATTTCTATATTTGCTCCGGGTGTTGAATCCCAGGCTGGACGTTCTTCATTTAAAGCCAAAACCGAAAGTTTAGCCATTAAAGGTGTCAAAGGAACACCACCCAATTGTTTGCGTGGCGCTGTTAAAGCGGGGCGTTCACCTGAGGGTGTGCTGTCCGATATAGATTTTAAGGGAAGACTTAAAGACTTTTTATCCAAAGGCGTTTTGGCCTTTTGTTGGTTGTTGGCATTCTCTAAATTTAAATTACGATCTGGTTGTATAGCTGTCGTGGAAGTCTTATTGGAGTTAGTGTGTCTAAGAGATTCATCCAGTTTCTTAAGCTCAATATCGAATTCTTTGAATTCTTCTATAAGTTTTGCAATTTCTTCGTCTTGCTTGTTTTCTTCGCTGGCCTCACCCCATAATTTATAGTATTTCTCTAAGAATTCTTGGAACAAACTACGCGATATGGGCTGGCCATTGGCGTTAAATACAGGATTGGTGGGATCTGTTATGGTGCGGGAAGTTTTATTATTCTCATCGGAATTATATGAATTTTCTTCTTCATCTTCATCGTCGTTTTCTATAAAATCGGGCGATATATCGCCTGCCCCATTGCCATTGCGATTGACATCAGTCTTAAAACTTTGTGTGATTTGTTTTAAAGAAATCTTTTTTGAAAATTTCTTTAGCGAATCATGAATATCGGTTAAGGAATTGCGACGCTCCATTTTATTGGGATTTGTTATAAAGTTGTGGAAGAACTTTTCAAAGTCTTTTTTCAACGAATTGCGCCTGTTAATTTGATGTAAGGCATTATTCTGTTCCACTTGCTTATTGGAATTGTTTTCATCTTCAGGATTAGCACAAATTGACATGATATTAGCAACGGCCAAGACTTTATTCTCAGCCATGGGGGTGGAACAAACACTAGTGCGTCCTATAAATTCAGGATATGAATCGGTTTCATCAAAATTTATAGAAGCTATGCCAGATTCGGGCAGTTCTTTGTTGTTATAATTTTTTATACGCAGTGGTAGGTGTGTAGGCCGAGTCATCATTAGACTTTTAGGCCGTACAGTAGCCGTTTGTTTTAAATTGATTTCTTGCTCTTCGCTGTGTTCCTGTTCCTCCGGCTGTTCGTTAATGGTATTTGTTGTTGTGTTCTCTTCGGGTATATGAGTAAATATTAAAGATTTATCACGTTTCATTTTACGCTTATTATACTGGAATGGCAAAGGTCCCTGGCCCAATTGCGTAGTTTGTAGATTTTGAGCTCGTTGAGCTTCAGCTTGCAGTTTACGATATTGTAAGGTGTCTAAGTATATCACTAGCATGAGAACACCATTGGGAATGTGGAAATCAGTAGAGTTTAAAAGTTCACCAGTCGATCTTATATGCAATGGATCGGTCAGTACTATTTGTTTAGTAACAGCATCACTTAGTTGGGAAGCCACAACTCTAAAAATGTTTTTAAATTCAATCATTATCTATATATAGAAACAATGGAAGTGGGAAAGTACTTACTTGTTATGATATAAAATGGCACCACCTAAAACACCTTTGGTCTGTTGGCAACATTGTAGGGTTTGTATGGCTTCCAAGAATATATTGCTGGCTGTTTTGGGCATACGTAACTTGGGTACATTTTGAAAGATATTGCCATTGTATTGTAAAATTGGTAGATATGTTTCGAATATATGATATAATTTCTCCGATAAATTCTTGTATTGAGACTGCAAAGGAAATTGATCATAGACCAGCTGCAGGTCTCGGTGATAAAATTTAACTAAAGATGATAACAAATCAGCACGATGTTGTAGAAGGTAATCTGATATATTGCGATCAGTGCCCACAGCCTGAAAAGCAATAATATTAAACAATGAAATGCGTTTTAAAGGATATTTATTAAAAAAATAACAGGCTTACCAATATAAAACGTCCAAATTCTTTGAAAACAAATTTGCCATTTTGTAAAGCTATAATACGTGGCTTAAAGAAACAATCCTTAAGAAAATAAGAAGAACCCATTAATTGACCGCACAAAGCCACCTTTTGGGTATCCGACACCCAGCTGGGATGAAAGTAAAGAACCGCTTTAACTGGATCATCGGCTTCCTCTTTTAAGCACTCCGTATCATAGACGAAAACAATCATAGTTTCCCTGTAATTTCAATAAAAGTTTAAATATTATTTTCTTCGCTTTATTGGAAGATTTCTAAAATTTTTATTTTCCAAAAACCTTTCTTTAAATAATTTCGTTAGTTTTTCATTTTCTATACTCTGTTGTATAGAAGACCATCTTTTTCTTTCGATTTTACGCCAAGATTTAAACATGTCTTTACGAAGATGCGTTTTAATAATTAATAAAATATTATTTTCTATTTATGTTTCATTTATTAATACAAAAATCTTATCTTCTGTTCTGTTCACTGTTGTGTGTGCTATTTGATACGTTGCTTTGTGTTTTGTTGATTTGATAAAATACAAGAATTTCTTGCTTTATTATTAACACATTCAAGAGTCTACTATTAACTGATAATAAGAAAATAAAGGCCAATATTGCCAACCCCTCGCTAGACTATACTGTACTACTGTATTTGTCTTTCTGTTCTCAAAACAAAATAAATAAATAAACACTCTGTCTTAACTGCCTGCCAGCAGCCACCATCAACAACATCTTTTTCTTATATTTTTTCCATTCACATCATCGTGAACATCACATCATGTGTGTGCAATATACTTATTTTAATAGTTGCTTTAACAACAACAACAACCTCAGCCAAAGTATTTCAGTTTCTAAAACTTGTGATTGATATACGGTACGCTTCAGTGAAAATTTTACAGCTTGAAAAATATCAATTACAAGCACTGTGACAGTTAAAATAATAGGCGGTATAATGGGGTGGTAGGGGGTTGGTAGACTTTATGGAGACACACTAAAATATTTTTAATAATCAGAAAACTTTTCTTTTTTGTTTAACAAGTGTACCGTATCATAATTAGAATTTATTGAAGTGTTTTCTCAAGAAGTGTTTGTTTTAATCAACGATGAAAATGCTTCTGTAGTGGAACTGTTAATAAGTAGTGCGAGAAAATGAAAATGTTAATAATTTATTACATATGAATACGAATACATAGTGTAAAGAAAAGTTTCTGAAAGTAGTTTTTGAAGAAACATTAGAAAAATAGTTGTTGCTGGTGTTAAAATAGCAGTTTAAAGTGACTTTCAACATTTATGCGAAATAATTTTGCAGTTCAATTATGTACTTTCTTCAAAGAAACTGAAATTTAATAGGATTTAATTCTTGACAGCTAGGCAAATATAGTAATTGATTAAAAGTGTGTATTCCAAAATATTAGAGAAATATTTCGAGCAGAAATCATACATTTGATGTGCGAACTACTTTATTTACTATTGAAGGTTCTGATTTTAGAGGCATATTCATTGAAACCTTTATATCAAGATTTACAACATCGGTTTTCTATACACTAAGCTTTACTTAATTTTCTGGCCTTAAAAAAGCGGAAAAACAAAAGCTGTAAAATAAAGAACGAAAACGAAAATGTTGATGACAAAAAAGGGCATATAGTGGCAACCATTTATCCTTCAAAAAAATTATCACAAATAAGGATTTATATACATATTTAAAAATGCCTGATGCATTGCCACCTAAAAATGCTCTTATTATTTACGTTTTATTCCGTTTTTAATTGAGTGTGACACAAGGTATTAAGCGAAAAACAAATTTTCTTATTTTTGGCCGTTAAAATTGTCCATTTAGGTCTGAAGTAAACAAGTTAATGCTAAAATTTAACACGACCGGCACTGTACCAGACATTAGAACCACAAATACGTACTTGTGGCAAGATTTTATGGCTAATGGATATTCTCAAAAAATTCAATTAAACGCGAAACTCTTAAAGCATTGGAAGACAACTTAATAAATGAAATTGCATAGTAGGGGGGACCAGTTATATTAAAATCTATTAGAGATTTATACAAGGGGGATCAACATTTGTAAGGACGTTTATCATGCAAACGTTGTAAATAAAGGATTAATAAACAAATATTTAATTTCCATTAAAAAAAGAAAACTGGGAAGTTCTAATATCTTTCTTTGTATAAAAATTTAAAAGAAGTTTGTTTGATTTTTGTTTGTAGGCCTATTATTAAAGGAGTTATACCTAAATTTTGTTGTAAAATCTAATCTAATTACACACACTATATAAATAGCAAACAAAATATACTACTATAGATAGATAACAAAATATTGATTAAATATAAAACCAAATAATAACAATTGCCTATTCTGTCTTGTCCGATTATAAAACAAATACTTTAAGTACATAAGTTAGTAAATAAAATAGAAATCAATGATTTTGTAATAAAAGTTTAAAAGTAAATAAAAATAAAATAAATCATAACAACCTCTTCTTATCATCAACGCCATCCAACAACAATAAATTGTCCATTAAATCAACAAAATTATGAAAAACTGAATCAATGAAAAGCATAGTATAGGCTTAAACGATTTTTTTTTTGCAAGACTTTTAATTAAATTATCTGCAAATGAAAAACGAAATTAGTTAATAATATAATTAAATAATAAATGTAATAATAAACGAGAAAAAGGAAAAATACCAACAGAATTCATAATTTATTTGCATGCATATCGCCTGTGTCTCTCTCTTGTCTTCCCTTGCTAAGCTGCTTTATCAAAAGGTGGGGCGTTTACAGCACCAACCAACCGCACTTATAATGATACTCACTTTGCCATTTTTATATGATGGTTTGATTATATATGAATATAATTACAACGATTATAAAAATTTCATTAAAAATATTTGATAATAATTTAAAAAAGTTGTTTTTCTGTTAAAAAGAAACAAATTTATTTCATTTTTTCTTAAATTTGTTTTTTATCAATAAAAATTCCACTGCACTTGTGTTTTCTGTATACACTGCACTCACTATAGGTATTTTATTGCTGTTTTTGTTGTACAGAGATGTATAACGAACAGAGTTTATAACTGATAAAAATAGCAGTAAATACAGTGTTGCAAAACAAACTTGGCATTACTTATGAATTAAGAGTGCCACTTTAGATATTTTAAACTGCTAGCAAAACAGAATAAATCTAAGTTTTGTAACCATGCTGTGTGTTACCAGTGTTGGACCAAGGACCAATAGTTATAAATATTCACTTCTACTTTTTGTGTACATAGTCGCAACAATGTCGCCAGGAAATAAAAAAAATTTACTTTTTTATTCAAAATTATTCTATGCTTAATCCAAACACAAACCACACAGTCGGTAACACAGAACGAAATGGTAACGCAGAACGCATATCGGTTACCCAATGCCTGCCCTCTATTGGAGGTGAAAATTACTTATTCTATACACATCGGTTAATTCACCACTGACAGAACAGTTCATTATGGTAATACAGAATGTATTTCGAATAACATCCCTTTGAAAATTCTCACACCTGAAACACGCTATACAAAAAAGTAATTTTGTTGTACCGACCAGGTTAACGAACACAGTTTATAACTGATAAAGAGAGCAGTAAACAAAGAATTATAGAACAAACTGGGCATTACTTATGAATTGATAGATATTTTTAACTGGTAAAAAAACAGAATAAACAAAATGCGTTAGTGTAGCCGCCAATCGTTAGAGGTGAAATTTACATCACCTATAAACATAAAGTATTCCTTCTTACATCTCTTTGAACCGTTAATAATAAATATCAATGGTAACTCTACCTTCCTCGTTAGTTGAGTGTAGTACTTACTTCCTTACTTAATCGAGATTAATTATCCTTAATCCAAACACAAACCACACCGTTGATAATGCAGTACATAATGGTAACCAGATATGTCGGTGAATGCCTCCGACACACACCGTCCAATTCACAATATACAGTACATTTGTATATGGTAATACAGTACAATTTCGAATAACGGCACTTTGGTGAGTTTCGATTTTATTCACCACACCAAATAAATTCACCACACTTTGTAAAAACTCACCACAGTGGAAACTCACCACAACAAAATTCACCACTCTTCAAAAAAAAAAATTGCCTTTTCTTCCTTCTCCCTCCTTCGTATTATGGGACCCAAACAACAAAGGTGGTAGGCCAGCCACAATTACAACAACAAATAACTTTTGTATTATTTTCTTCCTTTACCCCCTATCTCACACTCACACCACCCACAACAAACCAGCAGCAGCAGAGCAACACAACCCAACAACAAACACGTCCCACACACACACACCACCAACACCTATTTATTATTTATGTTTTCGTTTTAATGTCTCACCTGGGGTTGAACCGTGGCCTTTGAGTCGTCTAAATAAGCTACTAACTCTACCTACCAGACAGACAGACCATAAATATTCATTAAACAAACAGGGAGGCTTGCTTAATTTACTTACTTACCGGAAACGGAAAAATAATGTGCGAATGTTAAGAACGTTTATTTTTTGAACGAACAAAACGAATTTTTCACCAGTGTTGCCTGGAAGAAAAAAACTTTAGTACTCAACTGCATCAGTGCTGCCAGGAAGGAAAAAATATTCTAAAAAACTCAGTGTTGCAAAGCTGAAATTTTGAAATGGTACTAATTAGAACTGAAAAAGTACTTTTTTTGCATCAAATAATAGTTTTGTAAAAGATACATGGCAAGCGTTTTCATTGCTTTTCGTATTCTTAAAATGAACGTAGTTCTGTGGACGTTTGACTAACTCTAACCCTGCTAATAGTTGAAAAGCGTAAAGATATAAAATATGTAATAACAAAGAGGTACTGAAAGCATAGCGGGGTACTGTGGTATTTTTCAAATGAAAGAGTACTGAAAAAAAGTACTAAAGTACTGAATTTTTCAACACTGGTATGTATATACTCGCAATCAGTTTTTTAGTTTAGCAATGGCCGCCTGCTGTAGTAGTAATCTAGTGTGTAAAGAGCGTTTGTTTTCATTTTAATTTTATTTAAAACATTACTTTTTAATGTACAATTTTTAAGAAAAAAAGAAAACATATTTAAAATACTTTTAATGAAAAAAAAGAAAACAAATATAATGTGTGTGTTAAAACAAGTGAATTAATAAGTAATAGAAAAGAATAATAATATATGTATGTGTATGCTATAAAAATAGAAATAAAATGAAGAAAATCATATGAAAGAAGAAAAAAAACCAGCATTAACATACAACAACAACGAATGCAAGCAATAAAATAAAAGTGATGCCTATAACATAAATAATACAACCAAGTAGTGTAAGTGTGTATTTAGTGTTGTTGTTATTCTTAATAAGACACAAACAACGTAATATGGTATTGGTGCATAGTAAATAAAAAAATACGTGCGCTTTTTTTCTTACCAAGAAATGCATTGTAAATAAAACAAACGTAAAATAACTACAACAACATTATAATAGTCATTTATGTTGTTTTTATCATGTATAAGAAATGGTTGTTGGTTGTACGTACGTTTTTATAGAAAGAACAAACAGGTTTTTGGGAGTCACTTTTGGTTACAATCAAGTTTCCAGTTTATTTATGTATATGTTGTTGTTGTTTTTTTTTATGGTATAGCATTATAGATGTATTTGTGTTAGTGTGTTTGCTTTTATGGTTAAATCTTTTTTCTTCTTGTAGGTACATATTGTTTTTGTTAAATTGATGGAGTATTCGTTGCTTTTATATGGAGCTTAAAGAGCATCGCTTCTTATGCTCGCTCTCTCTCTCTCTCTCCATCTCTGTCTTTCTTTTCATACAGCTCTTTTCGTTATGTTTTATGTAGGTATATAAGAGCGTATGTGTGTGTAAGTTGTTTTTAATTAATGCAAAGTAGGAAAAAAAAGCCAGTAAGACCTGATAAACTCTACGTCAACATAACATACAAAATATACAGTGTTATTGTGTTGTTTATTAAACCTGGCGGCTGGCTGTTGTCGTAGTTAAAACTTCATAGACCTAGAGCACCAACAGTTGTAAAAAGTTTGTGTGTGTTTAAGCGTATGTATGTACATATTTTATATATTACAGAAAACTGGTCACCAAAGTGAAGCTACAGGTGTATATTCCACTTTTTTTTTGGTTTTTTTTCTTAATTTGTGTTTAGGCTGTTGGCCTCAATTTCTATAAAACTTCCTAGACTTTTAATACTGTCATGAAAGTTTTTAGAGAAATTTTGAATCCTCTTGTATGTATCTTTTTAAGAAAAAGTACATTTTTTTAAAAGGATTAAAACAATATTTATTAAGACTTAAAGCATATCGCATATGTTTTGTGTATGTGTGTATTTTAAATAGCTGAGTTTTGTTTTTTATACAATACATTTTTTTTCTAATAATTTTGTCTTGCTTCACCCCCCTCTTTAAAGCAATAAAATAAGACTACAATGACGACTTTTTGTCTGTTCTAATGCAGTACTGCTTTTAAGTGTCGAATGTGTAATGCATTACAACGTAATTGTGTGTATAATGTGTGTGTGTGTGTGTGTGTGTGCAATGTTTACAATATATTGTATTTATATATATATATATATATATATTATATATATTTATTATCATCATTTCGTTATACTTGGCTCTCTTTCTACTCTAGTTGTTGGAAACAGAGTTGTTTAGTCAGATACTGTGTGTGGTTCGTTCGTGTTGTTCTTATACAGTTGTTGTTAGTTTTTTGTGTATAACGTTACGTTTGTTTTTATAGTTCTTTTGAAATATAAAGTTTGTGTATACGGAATAAATACAAGCAACAACATAAAGGGAGTGCTGTATACATACTTATATTAAATAAAAATTGTAAAAGAAAACATAAAGTGATATAACAACCAAAAAGAAAGAAAGAAAAAAAAAAACAAATAAAAGTACTCATACTATAAAAAGCCTAAAAACTTCGGTAATAAGAAAAAAAAAAAGCAACAACACAACAAAAAAATGCCTTAAATTAATATTTCTTAAAACTTAAGTGGAACCATTTACAAATAACAACAAAAAAAAAATTAGAAAGAAGAGAGAAAAAAAATCATGTCAGTGAAGTGTAAATATTTATTTTAAAATATTAAACTCCCACAGTGTTCAGTCGCTTGTATAAAAAAAGAAAATTAGGGGAATATTTAATTAATACGAAGAAAAGGAGAGAAACCCCTTTAAAAAAAGAAAACTTGTAAAAAATATAAATAAAAACTATAAATCAAAAAGCAAAAAAAATAAATACAAAAAACGAAAGTAATACATCATATGAATGCATGATTTATTTTCAAAGCAAAAAAAAAATTGAATTAAATAACCAAAATTTCAATTGTTACTGAAAAAAACTATGAACTATCCATAACCACTGGAAAATTGTAATAAGTTCGGCATAAGTATTATACTATATATGCATACATATGTATGTACATACATACAATATTATATTTTAAACATACATACATACAGCTATGGACATTAAATTAGCACAAAATCCATTTATAGTTTGATTATGATTTTTTTCCTACAAGGATAAAGACCTCTCATTCTGGAAAAAAATACTTTGGAGTGATGAAACAAAGATAAATCGTTTGGGACCGGATGGTAGAGTCTTTGTTCATCGGCCAAAATATCAGGCATTTAAACCACGTTACACTCAAAAGACCATAAAGCATGGTGGAGGAAGCATCATGGTGTGGGGATCATTTTCATGGCACGGTGTTGGTCCAATCGTCAAAATTAACAGAAAAATGGAGCGTTACAAGTACTTGGACATAATGAAGAACAAAATGGAACCATATGCTTTTGAAAATTTCATATTTCATATTTGTGCAAGATAATGATCCCAAACACACGTCTAAGCTGGTAAACGATTGGTTTTACAAAGAGCACATTCGCGTTTTAGACTGGCCGGCGCAAAGTCCTGACTTAAACCCGATTGAAAACCTCTGGCAAGATGTCAAATGTGTAATTGCTCAACAAAAGTACAAAAATTTGGACGATTTGTGGCTTGGAATACGGAACGCTTGGTACTCGATTCCCAAAGAACGTTGCCAGAATTTGATTGAAAGCATGTCCCGTAGATGCCACGCGGTGCTTAAAAATAAAGGATATTCTACCAAATATTGACCAAGTAAACGAAAAACAATAATATTTTTACTATTTATTAAAATATATTATTTTTATTACAAAAATTTTAATTTTGTGCTAAAATCTAGCATTTGATATGTTGCAGGCCTTAATGAGCATACGATCGGCAATTTAGTCAAAATTTTTGTTTTGGCTTTAAAGAAGAATATGCCTTTTATGTTTTTATGTTTAAATTTTTTTTGTAAATAGACTTAAAATACTATAAAAAATTAGATTGTTTTTATGACAAATTTTTGTGCTAATTTAATGTCCATGGCTGTATTTAGGTACATCTAACAAATATTTTTTAAAGCTTTGATTTTTTTTCTTATTTCGCTTATTTCTTACTTTTTGCCGCACAATACCCATACAAATCTGCTTAAATGCCATTTCAGTTGAATTCATTACTTCTTTTATTATTATTTACAAAAAAAAGCATTTCTCTTTGCTACTCTCTCTTTCTCTCTCTCTAATATGTATTATTATTGTTCAATGATTTGAGTTTTTTTTTTATTATTATTGTTACTCATCTTCTTATAAGACCCGTTATTCTCACTTATCTTTTTTTCTTCTTCTTGTTTTAAGTAAAACCATAAATCTTTTTCTTTCTTTTTTTCCCTCAAATAACAAAAACAATAAAAACATACTAAAATTGATGTAGTTCATGTAAATAAATGTCACTGTGATTTCATCTTACACTTGGAGAAATTATATATGTAGTATGTCTCTTTGGCACATAAGAATGATTTGAAATATAATAGAAAAAAATATTCTAATTGCTGGCTATAAAAAATTAATTTTTTTATGACAATCATAAGCATAAGAACCTAACGAACGAACATGAATAATCCATTTCCACATTTATTTTGATTTACTCTGGGATTTGAATTTTAAAATTTGAGGTCAAAAAATTGTGTCATGGCTTAGCCTTCTGTTACTTTTCTCTTACCGTTGCAGTTATTAGCGAGACCAGTGTTTAATTGCTGAAACTAAATACATTCGACAGATGAGGGCTTCTAAATGACACAAAGATTTGTAAAAGAAGATGTTGTACCTATTAATAATTGGCTTAAAACCATGATATTTTGCCGATTTGCCGATTTTGATTTGTAAAGAAAAAGTTATTGCACAAAGTGTTTCGAAGATTTATTTCTTTTCGGAGGAAACTTTTAATGAGCTGTGCCGTAAAATGAAAATCATTAATTTTGCATGCAATTACAAGCTTTATGCAGCTTAATTAATATAATCCTTTGAATGTCAAAGAAACTCTGTTTGATTTGGCAATTCAATGCCACTTTCTAGGGAGATTTATTAACATGTTTTTAACCCAAAAGTGCTAGAAATACGTAAGCTGTACTCTCGTTAGTTCCCCATAAATTAGTTCGTTCTTAATAATGCCAATAATGAATCTAATAACTGCACTGGGTGCGCTCCGTTGTCCTTTTATCTACTCTTGGTCAGATTAGTAGAACTGTCTTGCTCGTTTTGGAAACTTTCTTTGAGGCGTTAATCTAAACTAATACTGCATTGCAAATTTTACGTAAGCTTACTGGTCCTCAATGGGATGGAAACTTTGCATCAGAAACAGCTTACATTGTTTTAATGGAAACTAGCATTACATTGCCAATCTGACATAAGCTTGCTGGTTCCCAACAGAATTCCTTCGGAATTTGAATAGGTTTTCCGTGATCCCCTAATCTAACCGAAGCTTTCTATGGTGTGTTAAGGAATCTGGCACCCTTGTCAACCCTAAGCTCATACGTCTACAATGTATAAAATAAGGAGACTGCGATACGATTTTTTCAATTTGTCTGCTCTGGAATGCCACTGAGATTCGACATCCATATGAAGTAAATGTTGTATTTCTTAGCCACCTCGTTGAGGGACTTGAGACAGCCTAAAATCTTCCTTGAGGTCATTATATGAAAATTCAGTACCCTGGCAGCAAAAATATAATTCTCCCCGATAATCACAGTAGCCCGTATAGCCGATACCTGGAAAACGCTGGAAGATCTTGTGAAGATCTTACCAGAGTCCTTGACGTTATGCGTCACTTTATTTTTTCTTTCCCCCTTATCCGCGATATCCACCCTGTACAAAGGAGAAAAAGTCATAGTGTAGGGTTTTGTACTCAAAGTTCCTCTGACTGGTATTAGAAGTTGAGTACTTACAAGAAATGATCAAGGAAAAGAGTTGTAAAGTTGTCTGCAGCGATGATGTGGGTGTATAAGAAATGTACCGGTAAAAACGGATCTTTGTATTCGCCACATCAAATTGAGGTTAGTCGTCTGGCCGTGGGGAATTCCCAATACCATAGTTTAAGATAACTCTCAGCATGGATGTGTAAATGCGATGACTCAAAACTTTATTGAAAGCATGGAGAGGATTGAAGGCAATAATTTTACAAATAGGAAGTGGTTTTTGGGCAATGTTTAGTTGCTGGATAATATAAACACTAAAATTATTATAACAATTATTAATAACAACAATTACTTACAAAAAATTTGTATTATCATAACTGTTATTTTCACATGAACTTATTGTGCTCTTCGTTATCTTATAATCTAGAGAAAGCGGCAATCATTAGATCATTAGTTTTATATTTTTCTTTGCTTTGTTTTATGTGACTTTAAAGTAGTAAAGCTAAATAAGAAATTTCTTATGGAAATATCAATTTATTTTGCCTTACTTCGACAATCTTTCTTTTGAAGGGAAATTGTTTATTTAATACTGTTTTATAGCCTCACATTGGAAACAGAAGTTTCCCCTTCGATACTTTTCAACATTTTCATTAAATTTCTATTTTAATTCCTTTGTCCTCTTTAAGTCTGTCTGAGAATCAAATCCACATAAATTTTATATGTTGTTATACACACATTAATAAGAAAGAGTTTTATTTCTATATTTTTTTCCGTTAAATACATACATACAAAAAAAAATCTGTTAAATTCTATTAAAACAAATTCATGAAAAAAAGAAACACACGCAATAACTTTGAAAAAAAAAATAATCTAAAATCTACTCGTTGTTTAATGCTATTATGGATGATAGAACCAAAGAAAGCACCAACAACAACAACAACAACAGCAGCAGCAGCATTTAAACAATTCACGCAATATTGTCGAAAAGGGGGAGACGGAGAGAGAAAAAACTGTAAAGAAAAATCAATTGATTTTTTACAGTAGCATTAGAAGAGAGAAAAAAAAGTACTGTTAATTTATGGAGTTATTATGGCCGATTGAATGGATATCATCGACACAAACAAGCTAGATTCAATCAAACACAGTGATTCTGTTTTATTAATATTTATTTAACAAATTTATTATTTATTTTCGTTATTATTTTGTTTTTTATAATACTCCAGCATTTCTTTATTTTTTTGTTTTTTACGATGCCATTTAACACCACCAAATAAAGAAGAGGACAAAAACTTTTCGTCATAAAATTATTAATGGATTGAAATGTATAGGAAATGTCATGCCATTTCAAGGCGTCAATAATCTCTCCCTCAAATATAAAAAAGCAAAAACAAATAAAATCCATCCATACATACTATACTGTATTGTTTTACAACAATAAAACAGAAAAATATTTAAATTTATTGATATTAATGTTTCTTCTTTTGTTATACCACCATTTAAGGTCTTGGTGTTATAATACAAGGCACACCCTTAAAAAGGGATTTATTTATTCATCCTTTGCTTGATTATTGGCTCCTAAAAGTGATGATCGAAATGCCTTTGAACAAAACAAAAAATTAATTAAACTTGAAGTTTTGTTATTTATTAAAATGCCTTGTTTTTATTGATATATTTTGTAATTTGTAATTACAAATTGGACCAGAAATGAACTTCTGATGCTTTCTAAGCCAGAAACTAATCCATTTACGTTATACAGAAGATTTGAATTTACACCATTAAAAGAGTTCTTCAGAAATCGAAAGAAATTATAATCTGAAGATAAAGGGTCCGCCAAATAACTTTTTTTTTTGAAAATGCTTTAAAAAAAACTGCTGAGTATTTTCTCAAATTTCTTTTTTTATTTGAAAGTACAATCCTTCCGGTTAATAATGGAAAATAATTTCATTCAAATGGCTGCCTCGGCTGGCCATGCAGTAGCCTACACTATCGGTCCAATTTTTAAGCACATTATCGATTGTGTGCAGCTGTATTTCACCAATGGCTTCACGAATATTGTCCTTTAAAGCGTTAATTGTCTCTGGCTTGTCGTCGTAACACTTATCTTTGACGGCACCCCACAAATAATAGTCCAACGGTGTCAAATCGCAGCTCCGAGGTGGCCCAATTATGCCTCTGGACCAAAATCCGCACCAAACAGTGACTCGTTTTGGGTGCGTCGGCTTTTCAATGTATGCGTACGGGTTTTCTGTGCCCCAAATACGACAATTTTGCTTGTTTACATACCCGCCAAGATCAAAATGAGCTTCATCTGAAAAGATGATTTTTTTGCCAAAATCGGCATCTTCTGTAAGTCGATCGCAGGCCCACTTAGCGAAGCGGAAACGCATAATCATTTATTTTCCATTATTAACCGGAAGGATTGTACTTTCAAATAAAAAAAGAAATTTGAGAGAATATTCAGTAGTTTTTTTTAAAGCATTTTTAAAAAAAAAAAATATTATTTGGTGGACCCTTTATAAGATCTGGCGTATAATGTGCATCGCAGCCTTAGCGCCCAGCTATATCAGTTCCTGTAAGGTCCTTAAAAACGGTAGTGGTTTGGGATTGCCAGCCCTGTTGTCCTATACGGGCTGTTTTAATCGATTGGCTTGCTTCAATCATGTTAATTGATGACTTTAGAGACCAGAATCTAGCCTTTGACTACGTTGTAGTCCATCATCTGCGTAGCTTTACCTTGGTTTAACCATGATTTTTTTCCGCTGTTTTTCGTCTTCGGAAATTTCATAAATTTCTACAACAGCCTGTGACAGATTTCGCAAAATATAGCGGAAATATTCAATATTTTCACTTATTTTTCAATGTACGTTTTAATAATGCCTTGTAATACAGTGATGCCTAAAATGTGACCATTTAAACAAACCATAGTGTTGCCTGTTGCAATTAATATTATCAGAGATTATAAATGAACTTTCTCGAGAGCCTAGTATTTAAAATTCCTATTAAAAATTTTACACACTTGAGTTAATCCCACTAAAATTTTAATTAAAAATCTAACTTCAACCAATAAATACGTTGTCTGGATAGCAATCTTTTAAAAAGTTTCTTCCCCCTCTCAATAGAAAAGCTTAGCATATTAATTTCCTTTTGAGTATAATAGCCTACATTCACAGCCATATATTGTTATAATTCATTTCGTTTAGATCATTAATTTTAGATACACAGGTTTTCTAGGCATTTTAATATTGAGAAGGGGAGATTTTTATCATAATTTATAAAAGAATTTTTGTCAACGATATACCTTCATATAAACACACAAACATACGTGCTGCTGCGTATAATTTGTGCACTCTTGTCACGCTAATTAATGCCCCCGGGCTGAATGAAAAGCCAACTGATAGCACTGGGTTGTGTTTAACAGGGCGGGCGGGCGTCTTTTATTGTTTTGGAAGAAACTAAAATAAAAATTTCTTAAATAAATTAAAGTAACAATGAAATGAAAAGAAAAATATGTTTTTATATTCAAAAAAAACAAAAAATATTAAAGAAATTTTTGGAGAATAAAACCAAAGAATATGGATATAAAGAATGTGCATCATGTAGAAGTAAAATTTCTTATGGCGGGATGTACCAGTAAGACCCGCTCTCACCAAAATCTCTTTTAAAAATCATTTCTTGATGAGGGAGGGAAGACAGAAGAAAAATAAGCACAAACAAAGAGCGTAACAATGTGTTGCTCTCATCGTACGTATGTATATGTGTATGTACGATTATGTATGTATGATCGTTTTTATTGTTTGACCAAAGACTATAAATATGTAAAGATGTTGCACACAGTGTATTTAAAATTGACAAAATTTTGTGCTTCTTTCTTATGAGGGGGGTAGGTAACAGGGAAAGCTAAATTGTCGTTCTCACTCTCATGTTAACTGAGAGAAAGAAAACAAAAAAGACTCAGTACACTTATTGTACTCAGAGAACTTATTATACTTAGAGAACGTATTGTTTTTTTCTCTAAGCAATTAATTCTCATATGCGTGTATACATGTGTGTATACATACATTGCCAAATAAAATAATAAACAAACTATATATGAAAATATATGTGAAAATAGCCTGTGGAAAAATATTACCGTTTGTTTTATTGTAGGGTAAGAATATGTGTTTTATTGTTGTAGAAATGAAATTATATCGATTCGCACCGAATTATAATGTTATTTTTTAGACTATTCAATTATGTATGTACATATTTACCATATGTGTCTATTTTTGTATAGAATGAAGTTGTAATAAAACGAGTGCTTTTTTTGTTTAGTATTTAAGTATTAAATTTATTTATCATTTTAATGGTTCAAAATTTTAACTTTTTCCATACTGGATAATTTGAATTTGTATGTTTCCCATGTGGAATGCTTCCGTAGTAAAACAACAATTAGTAAATTAAGCATCTCCATTCTGTGTTTATAACATTCGTTATTTTCATCAAACCAAAAGGAATAAATTGTATTTTTTGTGCAACTTACGCATTGGCCAACTACAAATGTTTTTATGTTTTTTATAGATTTATTTTCTAAAAAAAATTTTTCGAAGACTTATATGTATTTTGCAAACTTCAAAAAATAAATCAGATGGAGCGCACAAACTTCCAAAGTCGGAATCTTTTATATAATTTTTTGCATGAACGAACATTTCTGAAGGATATGACAAAATTTTCGCTGGTTTGATTATATCCACACGACATTTAACGCAAGATATTCGTTGAGCTATGTAACCAACAAAATATCGACTTGATGTTAATTCAATTGGCACATTGTTTGACGTAAAACAATCGGTGCCTTCATTAAAGTATTCTTTATTTTCATCGTATATATCTGCGACATCTATATCAGGGGTATGTGTACTTTCTGATATATTTCCAGTCCTATCAATATGTTCTAAAAATATGATTTATGATTTTAATTATATATTATATTTATTAAACGTTTTGTTTGAGCATGCACTACAATTTTTAAATTCACACTTTTTATAAAACAATTTTTCAGTTTTTCAGTTTCAAATGTCCACACAAAATGTGGATTTTTTATTTCGGTGCGAATCGGTATAGTTTCATTTCTACAACAATAAAACACATATTCTTACCCTACAATAAAACAAACGGTAATATTTGTTTTCCACAGGCTATTTGCACATACATTTTGTGAAAACAAGACATCTTTCAGTTTGTTTATTATTTTATTTGGCAATGTACAAGCACACACGTATGCACGCATATGAGAATAAATTAGAGAAGAGAACAATACGTTCTCTGAGTATAATAAATTCTCTGAGTACAATAAGTGGCAGTAGCCGTACTGCCATCGACAAATTTGGCACTGGCAGTGCAACATCTTCATATATTTATAGTCTTTGATCTCATCGCGATGAGAGCAAAGAATGAGAGCAACGCATTGTTACGCTCTTCGTTTCTGTTTACTTCCCTCCTATCTTTTTCCCCCCGCGTCTTGAAATATTTTTGAAAAATATTCCAAAAAATGTTAAGATGCACATTCTTTATACTTTATTTTCTTTGATAAAACTTAAATTTGATTAGTTTTTCCATTAAAATTTGGATTTGTATCCAAATGAAATTCGAAAAATGCCTTAAAGGTGCGAAATAAAGTTGACATTTGTTGTTGGTTTTTGTTGGACCTCCATATTTAAAATTAATTTGTGTGTAACCATTTATCTTTCATGACTTCCAGCAAAAGATGGTATACATTTTACATTTAAATTCATTTAAAATTCATTTCGTATACGAAAAACCAATAACATCTGCTTTTTTTCTTCTCTTTTTTTTTCTGAAACTACCTACATACCTACTGTTTGTTACCCTCATGCCAAACATACATAAGTCGAATGAAAACACCTTGATTTTATAGTTGACCCTGGTATTATTAGTTGGCATAGCAAATTTAAATTTTAAATGTTTTTATAAAATTTTGCTTAAAATAATTCAATAAAATGTTAACTTTCGGAAGATATTAAAAGAAACGTTTATTTTTAATTTGTTATATAAATTATAAAATTAGAAATTAATTTGTTTTTAAGCGACAGTTTCACAAGACCCAAATTTCCAATTTTTGATAAAAAAAAAACCTTAAAATTTAATCTTTTGACAATAAAAACTTCGATAGAAACAAGAGGATACAATGATTAATGATTTGACAGTACTTTTAGTTAACATTTTGCCATTCTATCTTTTTTCTGAATTTCTACAATTTTGAAGTTTTATTTACGTATATGCGTCTGGCTTCTCCCACCACCACTCCTGGAAAAGAGTCTTCGAAAGGATTAATTATAAGTTGTCAGAACTGAGTTCTAACTTGGATCTCTCTATATGTCCTGCCCATCCTTAGCGTTATACTCTTATGAAATTTTCCATAACCTCCCCTTCACATACCTCGAGTAGTCTGTCGTTTTCTTATTGAGTACAATCAGCATTAATGGGGCGCTTATACCCAAATTGCCTCGTGGAAACAACGAATAAAAATGTAGTCCTTTAAGAAGCAAAAGTGATTTGGCAGCACTTTTGTTTCAATTAAATACATTCAGCAGAGAATATTGCAAATTTTCTATTTTCTTATTAGAAAAAGTGAATTTAAAAGAAATTCAAGAAAGTTATTGTGCAGCATATATTTTTTTAATATATAATTTATTTAATATATGTAGGTATATATATGATTTTTAATTAAAAAAAAAAACGAAATTAAATTATTTGGCAAACCTTTTTACTGTGATGACTAAACATGGAGTCTTAATACATAATCTTACTGCTGTTGAGAAGCTATTAAGAAAACGTTTAATGACGTTATATTGGCTCCATTTTTATGTTTTGCCAACTCTATAGTGTGTAATAATATTGGTTATTTAATAGCACATATGTGCCTACCCAGCCATTATCCCACTCATTTACTGATTGCTGTTGGTTTGTTTGTTTGTTAGCATATCCTGAAACTATTAAAGTATCATAATGTTTAGCAACATACATACATACAAGATGTATGGAAGCTTATGTGTGTGTCCCTGTAACGCTGGATATGAGTCATTCATGCGTTCAGTTATGGCTTAAGATTAAATTTTCACTCGGTCGCTTAAAACACACAAACAATCGCAAACAGTTTTTACAATATTAACAGCAGTGGCAGCACCAGCAACAGCAGCAGCAGCAGCTTGCGGTTTCATTTCCTCTGCTTATTATTTGTTTCCCTTTTTTTTTCATTAAAAGAAAAATCTTGGTTTGGTCTTAATTGTTTAATAACATAAAAATATGGAAATATATTGTATATCATTGAGAGTGTATGTATTAATAAACAATAGGAGGAAGTATGGCGAAATGTTTAAGAGTTTTTCTATGTGAGGTTTTCATTAAATTTTTTTTATTTTCCGAGGGGAGGATGCATGAAAAACGGAAGTTTTTGTTTGCTTAGAGACCGTTATAATGGTTCTTATTAAAAGTTATTTGTTTCTTTTTTTTCAAATCTAAAGAGAGAAGTTTTAATTAAAGATATTGTATTACCCAGTGTTTGTGTAAGCCAAGGGATTCCACATTCTTATAAAAAATATTAATTTACTGAAATATTTTTTAATCAATTTTATAACAACTTGCTTGCCTATGGGTCAAATTTAATCGCTTTTGGACTGGAATTGCTGCCATAAGACAAGAAATTTATTCAGAAATATTTGAATAGAAACTTGTACGATTCATTAGAAATGCATCAGGTCAGGCACAAAAAATAAACGTTAAGCCATTAGAAACGTCATTAAAATTAGATGTTATAAGCCAATATTTCAAGCAAAAAATACATACATACCTATTCAAACTGTCTATTTATCTAGTTATCATGATAGAGATTTTCCACACCTGTCTCCTAAGGCGTCAATATTTATTTAAAATATTTATTCCCTGTTCTGTTTTCGTTAAATTTCATTGCAAATAGTACATACATATAAATAAATAACGCAACATCCATTTAAATACTTGAAGTTGTCATCATAATTCATGGTCAATCCATTATAAACAATATAAAATACGTATGAAAAAAAAACTGAAATGAATGAACGAATGAATGAAATGAGGAAAATAACAACAACAACAACAAAAAAATCATAAATATTTGAACTTATTAAACCGTTACGCAAAGAAGAAAATGTCTATATTATCATGTATGAACATGGAAAATTAAGTCGATCATCAACGTAAATTGACAGACTGGCGCAAACAGAAACCAAATAACGGTAATAATAATGTATACATACATACACCGATATTATAATAACACCAATAATAATATCCAGCATTAGTTCTATGCTATGCTATAAGAGCTTTTTGCTATCCATTATAGAACCACCACAAAGAAAATGAAAAAGAAAAGAAAATTTTATAAAAAAATCATAAAAAAGAAAAACTTGTACACAAAGCACAACGTACAGAGAGAAGTAAACATAATTTGCATTTGAATTTAGAAACTTTTCTAATACTAAACGAAATAATAATAATAATAAATAAATAAATAAAATAAAAGAAACAGGTCTCTGTCAGTGGTTGTCTATCTAATACGTACGAACTGAACTGACTAACTGGTTGTTGGCTTGACGGTTTATACTTATAAACGATTAAACTGTGTAGATAGATGGCTGTGTACACAGAAACTTATAAGGTTGCTGGATTTTGATACCATACCACCACTCAATATGTTGTTGATGCCATATTGAATGAAAGAATAAAAAAAAGGAGAAACTTTATTTCTTATAACGATTTTGATAAGCCTATACATGCATATAAAATATTAATTGGGTTACATACACACTAAACGTATGTATGTATCAAGAACAAGAACAAGATATCAAACATCCAAGCCTTATGTGTAACATAAAAACTATTCAAAATTCTTAACAAATTCTTTGTTTACAATGATTTGCAGCGTTTAATTAGACCTCAGTGTAGCTGCATAATAAATACAACTCTCTATACTTATGGTAAGTAGTAGCACTACCACTCACTGCATGTAACAACTACACAACAACAACAACAACAATAGTGTGTGTGCCTTATAGAATAGGTATGGTGGTATGGTGTAAAAGTCAAGAGAGAACAAATAAACAATCCAACCAACAACAATAACAAAAAAAAAAAACTCCAACCAGACTGTTGGAAGAAACAAAATAACACTTGAGAAATAAATGTTCAATATGGTTTCTTTCTATAACGCAAAGCACCAGAGAGCAGCAACAACAATATATTGCTTGTTGTCCAAGATGAAAAGAAAAATAACACATACAATCAATCCATATAAAAATAAAAACATACAAAATCGTAGACAACGTAAATGTATACACGCACACATTTAAAGAATACAGAAAAAAAAAACAACTTTTCAGGAGAACACAAACAAAATAAAAAACAAACGTAATAATCAACGGAAGTTATATAGAAGTTGTATACGACGAGTATGATGAGCCAGAGCATATGTATGATGTTGATCATATTGTTTTTGTTGTTATGTTTTTTTTTCTCGTATTTACATAAATTGTAGCAGGAGAGATGCCACAGGGAAAACTTTCCTGCTGTGGGCTTTTATTTTTAACAGGTTTAAGGGATTTTATGTAAATTACAATACAAAGCGTGGCTTTATTAGACAATAAAAATTCAATAATTTGGTGACTTATGTATAAAAATGACAAGCAAAACGAATTACAATAATAAAAAATATCTAATTAACATAATTTTGTATAAAAAATTAGGTTTTTAATAGAATTTGTTTACATTTAAGATTTTGAAAAAATTATCTTTAAACCTGTCTTTAAACCATATTCTCAAGTGTAAAAAACACACATTTTTCTAAGGTGTAGTAGATATGCTCTCTCTTGTTTAAATCCTGATACCTATTAGCAAAAAACTGGAACAGTCAATGCTATGATGATAAAATTGAATTTTTCAATAAAAAAAAAATACATGGTGGGGTCAGATATATAATCACCTAGTTTTTTGTATATCAAAATTGAGGTTCTGACTATAGAGGAGCGGCTCGAAGTAGATAAGATTTTTTCCTTAACAAGTCCCTCAACCAAATGGTGTTTAATGCGAGATTCAGATCGAATCAATGGCAAGGTTCAGATCATTAAACATCTCTATTGAAAAATTGAGAAGCTGCAAGGTGTAGTAGTGATTAAATAACTGCAAACGCTGTAGAAGGCAAAGGAAGTTTAGGCGCCTTTATCTAGGAAAGCCATTATCTGTAGCTGTGCTAAAGTAAATAACATAGATGGCTTCGGATAGCAATCCTATCATTCTAGAAACTGGATAAATTTGATTAATGAAGAAATGTCTTCTTTGAACGAAAAAGTAATAAATATCTAATAGCTGTAAAGCCAGAATCCCTCTAGAAGCAGCTGTAAGTGCTTATGAAAAACTTCCTTCGTGAATAATGCATATGTATATTCAAGCAAAATGAAACCATTAATGCCAGTTAATGGACAGAAACAAGGCAGTTGCCAGTTGTAAAAATAAAAAGAAATTATTTCTACATGGAACGACATCAGCCATATTCTATGAAGGCCATTAAATTGTGAAAAATGCAAAGTAGCTGTAAAAGGAAGGAACTAGCACCTACAGGAAAGCAAAGGCCGAAATAAATCGTTCTGAAATGTATTTCTTGCAGCCTTGTGCGCATAAAAGGAATGACGACAATGTATGTAAATATCTAATGGAAAAATCACATTTTATCCCTTGGGATTTTTCGTTTCATTGTACAGTAGAATACAGTAAGAGATTTTAAGAACAAGGACACAATTGCATTATTCATAAGGATTTTATCGCACAATAAGTAGATTTTAACACACACATTCTACTTTTAAGGCAATTATTGAAGATAAGGTCTACTTTTTATGTAGCGATACAATTTAAGAGATTATTTTTAATGCTATTATCCAAAGAAATACTTTGTTTATCAGGTCTTTTTCTCTTTATTTGCGCCTTTCTAAAGACGTCTTTAATGTTTCCCACATTGTAGCAGTATTTGAGGAACTCGAGCGGAAAACTTAAAAAAAAAAACTTATAAATTCTATAAAATTTTATTATTAATAACAAAAAAGTCTCAAGTACAAAAATGTGTTTTCTAAAAAATAAAATTAAAAAAAAAGAACATTTTTCAATTTGCAAAATTTTGCTGTACAAATTATGTACGAGTATATAAAATAATTACTTGTTTTAAGACTGAAAAAAACAAAAGTAACCACAATAGTTTCATTTACGCTCTGGTAGTTTTTGCATTTAAAACGCTTTTATTATTTAAATTTTTTCAGTTAAAATTAACAACAAATGAGAGGAAAGAAAAAAACAGTGTAGAAAACAGGAGGGCAGTTAAGCTATAATTAATTTGACAATATAAACCTGTTGTCGTCTATCCCATGAAATTCGTTACATTTTTTATTTTCTAGAAAAATAAAACCTTTCTAAAAAAATTAAATAAATTAAAAATCTGTTCTATTATTTACTTAATATACCTGTAAGGGATTTCTATTTGTGGTTTTCTATTTAATAGAGAACATAATACTTAAGTAAACAGTATAAATTAATTTGCTGTTACATGGAAGCTGATTAAATTAATTTATTCAAGATCAATTTTTTTTTTCTCTTTTTCTTTAAACAAGTGGTTTCTGTTTTCAAATCTAATCAATTTCAAATAACTATTTATTACGTTTTATACAATAATTTGCTAGTTTTGTTTTTTTTTTATTAATTTAATTTCTTATTGTGTAAAAACACCTTTACGGCATTAACCAAACAACATTCATCCCACTTTCAACTTATAATGCCATTAAGTCTGGCCACTTTCTGGCTAACAAAACTTTAAAGAGGCGTATCATACGTACTACCCTGTATGAGTAATCGTAACGACTTTTCTTGGTTTTGTTTCTTAAACAATATCAGTTTTTTTCCTTTTTTTTCTGTTTGTAGAATTATTAATAATTTTCATTTAATGCATAAATAATTGTATTAAAAAAAAAGTAACAACAAAAAATAAAGAAAATTATAGTAAATAAATTAATCATTTCATAGCACGATGTCAGTCAATGAATGGGACGATCTGTTGTTGAGTAATATAATAGTACAGGGTTTTTAAAGTTCGAGTTTCTTGAAAAAAAAATAAATTTCATTTCAAATTTGTAATGGAAACTAGTCATGTTTATTACGTATGGTACTAGAAAACTATAACTTACAACAGATGAATGATACTATCTATCCGGTATATGTTTCCCATTAGATACCCGGAACGATTATTTTTGTTTTTAAACCATTAGTTCTGGCACTCATAAATGAAATTAACTTAAATATAGGTTATGTAAGGAGTTAGATCGTAATCCCCACTAAAGCATTGTAAGGGCCAATCTTAACAAACAAATCTACCAGCAAATGTGAGGATAAGAATGATAATTGTGTTAAAATTTCTCTAAAATGGGAGGACAATTCATTTGTCTGTTACCAAGATGATGCGAGATTGTGCGTATAATGAGAGTAACCTTGACGTAATCTAGTAGGTAGTGTGTTGGCTTATTAGACGTGAGGCCACGGTTCAAACCCAAGGACAGACATTCAAACGAAATATGAAAAAATATTTCTTCGGCGACTTTCTCTCGACAGATTTCTGGTAAAAATTCTGGGAGTAAAATAAAACTGACATGAAAAGTTTCTCAAAAATATGTCGTTCGGAGTCGACTTAAAACTGAAGGTCCCGCCACTCATGTATAAAATTAACGCACACAACATAGGTGCTGTGGGAAGCTAGGTAGTAATCCTGACTGAAGGGTTGTTATGACCAATTATGTATGTATGTACATATGTATGTAACCTTGCCGATAACTAGATGATTCAATAATTGGTATTCCACGCCCTTCTCTCACTTAAACTTTAGTTTGATTGTACGATACGTTCAAATTGTACGATACCGTAATTTGTCAAATCGGTTGTTTACGTAATCTGAAGAAATATTAATTCGTAATGTTGTACGTTAGCGCAAGCTAGATGGACCAAAGAATATGTCTGTGCTATAATAAGATAGATTTGCTCTCTTTATGATTACAAAACATCATCAGATTTAGTCAGCATTTATTGGGGAATACTTGTACAGCCTTTGGTGTAATTACTGCCTTATATGTGCTCATACTAGAAGACTAGGTCTTTTTCTTTATATGGCTTTTAAGAAGAGTATGAAACTATCATCCAGAACACTGCTGATATTATTCATAAAGGCTGTAATTGACACCAATTGATTTTCTATATAAAAGTAGCCGTGTAATGGTAACAGATAGACCACCTTATTGAATAAAGATACCCTTGCGAAGGTGATGCAACTTTCAACTGTAGGAATGCAGGTAGACAACTTTTATCCTTCGATTAACTTTCATATTTCAGCTACACGGTTGTGTGTTAAAAAATATTCAGAATTTTCTGCAATGTGAGTTGTTCATAGATCCAATTTGGCAAATTTCTATTATTTTTAAACAATTCTTCAGAGTAATTGACTTCATATTAGCAAATATTCCGACAACTGCCAAATGAAAAATATGCCAATAGAAATGAAGTACTACCGAAAAGAAACTCTGTGTAAAAAGACCCTGTATTATAATGCTTTTTAAGCAAGCTTTACATTTAATAAAGGAAATTAGATAACAAATTCAGTTGTAATCTTTTTTTTTTTTTTTCTTCAACATTAATCAAACAATTTAAGTTTTTGTCATAAGCTATCTGACTGTATAGGAAAAACTATACCTTTATCACACAGATAGAGAGAGGGAAGTTTGTTTAAAACTTTAGTGATGATGACTATTGAAAAATAAATACAGGCCAATGTCAATACAAAAAACGAGTAAGAAAGAGAGAGACAGAGGCAGAGAAAAACAATCCAAAATAAATGCTAAAAGTTTAGTTAAACAAATATTTACTCTGGAACATAGAAAAAAACAAAGTAAGTCAGCATTATCTATTGTATTCAACGCATAATACGTATGTAAATATATGCTTAAGAACAAGTGTGTTCATTTCAGCTTGATTTTCATGAATGAAATTTTGAATGAATTTTTTTCATTTAATTCCGGATATTTATACAGGAAATGCTTGCTATAAATAAATGAAATTAAAATGAAAATGAAAATAAGGTTTTGCAGTTTATCAGTAAATAAATTATTTATTTTCTGTTTTTTTTTTTTAATAAACCCTGCAATTAGATATTAAAGCTGTAGTTGATGTATTATTCGTCAGCACTTTTTAAAGATTTGCCTCTATTATACACAAAATATGCAGATTTTCTTAAATTATTTCTACATTTAATTACCAAAAATACAAATTTTTTTCATTAAATCTTTGTTAACCATGAATTTTTGCAAGGTAACTAATGTCTGTTATTATTTCCTACTGTTTTTCTATTTAATACCGTAGTTAATTTAGTTTCATTTATTTTAATTAAAATTTAAATGATTGCCATTTTTAAGATATTTTTAATAGCCTTCATTCATATGCACACAGATTATAACATAAATTTACAAGCGTTTTCCGTTGCATGTATTATTATTGTAGTATAGAGATGCTACTGTAATGGGACCTTACGATCTATTACACTGCCCTGAATACGTATATGGTAACCATATATTCTCTTTCCTAGTACCAGTAATTATAATCTCGTACTTAGTATTTTATAACAAGCAACTTGGCATTGGCTTCTGAGATGCATTAATACTGCACAGGTTGTATTTGAAGACTCATTCTAATCATCACAGAGTCTAAATATTGGGCTTAAAGGTATCCTTATTCTACGCAAGCGTTAGTTCAGTCGACTGTATCCAGTCTGAATGCCGGTAAATAACATCTACTACTGCTGCTTATCGGAAATATAATTCACAAATCTCTAGTTTTTGTAATTCGTCAGCAAAAGTATAGATCGTTTCAAACTCGTTTGGCTTGAGAAGAAGTGTATTGGTCCCATCGGTAGGGCAAAAGCCCTCTATCTCTTGAACACGTCTGTTTGCTCTGAACTTCTCATAACTTGGGACATAGCAGAATGTGACCGTGTTTCTCCAGCCTATCTCATGCAGACAATTCCATACTAATCAAGAGTTAATCTCATAGGTGTTTAGCGCTCTGTATGGCGGCTTGACGTTGAAGTAGTATTGTTAGGTCCCCTCCTTTGTACTACCTTCTTTCCAATGCGCTAATTTCTTGCAAAAAAATATTGAATTCTTTATCTACAGTTTATAAAGGTGAAAATTGGGAATATTTTCTTATGTTAATACCTGTTGTTACTGTGATGGAACAAAAACAATTGAATACTTTTAAGGGGTGATTTTTTAAGAGCTATAGAAAATTTTTCAAAAAAAAACCACATAAAATTCAGAAAAATGCATGAAATCTTTATTTGAATCGATAGTACGGTCCATATAATTTCATGTTTGAAGATTATTTCATGCAAATGTTGACCGCGAACGCGCCTCAAATGGTCTAATCGCTTAGTCCAATTTTGTCATACTCTTTCCAACATTTCGGCCGGTATCTCACGAATAAATGCTACAATGTTGTCTTCCAATGCGTCAATTGAAGTGGGCTTGTCTATATAGACATGAGCTATAACATAGCCCCACAAAAAATAGTCTAAAGGCGTTAAATCGCACGATCTAGGCGGCCAATTGACCGGTCCCGAACGTGAAATAAAATGTTCACCGAACTCGCCTCTCTATAAGTCCATTGTTACGCGTGCTGTGTGGCATGTGGCACCGTCTTGTTGAAACCACATGTCATGCAAGTCAAGCTCTTGCATTTTGGGCAAAAAAAAGTTGGATATCATCTCACGGTAGCGCTCACCATTCACAGTTACGTTACGATTCGCAGCATCATTGAAGAAGTACGGTCCAATGATGCCAAATTCAATGATTTGCAAGCGTTGTTCGTTTGTAAGACGATTCATGGTTAAATTATAGACCAAACTGAAGATGTTTGACAGTGAAACAAAACACGAAACGTGCGTGAGCTGTTTAAACCAGTGTTGCCAAAAAGATAATAGCTAAAAAATCACCCTTTATAAGCTTTAAGACTTAAATGATATTTTCATTAAATTATTGAAATAATTTTACCATCAAGTTTAGTTTCTATAAAGAAAAGTACCATGTGTGCGTAAATATGTTTGTGCCTTACTCTATGGTTGGTTCATGTATCTTTTCTCATATCATAACGAAACTGACCAGCTTAGTTTAATTATCCTAAAAATGAAATTTTTGGAAAGCTTAAAAATGTTTTTAAGAGAATTCAAAAAGTGAGACTAATTGAGGAAAAATAACTCTTTTTTTCATTTCGCTGCTGTATTATTCTTGGATTTTTAATTATTATATCGGGTCCGCCATCTAACGTTTTTTTTTTTCAACTAGTGCTTATTTCGTGAATGGTAACACTTAGCTCATGTCTGATTTGACAGATAATTAGTTTTATCCTTCCGCTGAACGAATATGACCATCCAATGATCCATGCAATTGACCATCCAATGCGTTTTCGCTTCGCTAAGTGGGCCTGCGATCGACTTACAGAAGATGCCGATTTTGGCAAAAAATATCATCTTTTCTGATGAAGCTCATTTTGATCTTGGCGGGTATGTAAACAAGCAAAATTGTCGCATTTGGGGCACAGAAAAACCGCACGCATACATTGAAAAGCCGACGCACCCAAAACGAGTCACTGTTTGGTGCGGATTTTGGTCCAGGGCCATTTTTCTTCGAAAATGAGCAAGGAGTGGCCGTTACAGTCAATGGCGATCGTTAACGGGCCATGTTGAACGAATTTTTGTTCACAAAAATTGAAGAGGAGGATATTGGCAACATTTGGTTTCAATAGGACGGCGCTACGTGCCACACAGACGAAGCTACACTCGATGTTTTGCGCCCTGTTTTTGAAGATCGCATTATCAGCCGCAGAGCTGATGTCGTTTGGCCACCTCGGAGCTGCGATTTGACACCGTTGGGCTATTATTTGTGGGGTGCCGCCAAAGATAAGTGTTACACCGACAAGCCAGATACAATTGACGCTTTAAAGGACAATATTCGTGAAGCCATTGGTGAAATACAGCTGCACACAATCGATAATGTGCTTAAAAATTGGACCGATAGTGTAGGCTACTGCATGGCCAGCCGAGGCAGCCATTTGAATGAATTTATTTTCCATTATTAACCGGAAGGATTGTACTTTCAAATAAAAAAAGAAATTTGAGAAAATATTCAGTAGTTTTTTTTAAGCATTTTCAAAAAAAAAAAAAAAAGTTATTTGGCGGGCCCTATAATAAATAATAAAAATAAAAGAAAAAAAAATATAATTATAATATACCATAGAACTTTCCATGCTAGGGGAAGACAACAAGTGTTAAAACTAAACAGTTTCCTTTTCTAAACAAAAAAATAAAGAAATAAATAAAATAGAAGGCTTGTTGTTTATCTTGCATATTTTAACGCTTAACAAAGCATTCCGTTTAAAAATATAAAAACAATTTTAATTAAATTTCATTGCACACCTTTTTTTTCTGTACAGAGATATTGTAATTTAGAATTTGAATTTCAATAAACATTGCGCTTTTCCTTATAGAAAATGAAAAGAAACAGAAAATCTTATCACCTCATAAAGAAAAGCACAGGCTACAAAACTAGACGTATTATACCAACAGCAGCCGACTGGCATGGATGGATGGCATGTGTGCTTTCAAATGTTTTAATTATTTATTTATTTTTATTCTGAATTTTGTATCATTTAATTCCAATTCCTCGAAATATTAAAATTATGAATGCAAGGCATTCACACACGTCTACAAGGAAAAGCAGGAGAGGTGTGGGGCATATGTCTATTCATATACGTAACGTAGACATTAAACGTATTTATATTTAGCAATTAAAACAATTATAGCTGCTGTGTATTTGCATGTTAAATATTTTAGCCATAATTGTATACTAAAAAATAAAAACAAATTTTATATATAAAGACAACAACAGCAGCTACTATATTTTGAATACAAATAAACACTTTACTTACATTGAATAATTCATACCGAATTCGTAAACAAATAATATCAAAATATTGTTATTCAAATATAATATTACTGTACTTAAATTTATTTTTTCGGCATAAATTAAATTAAAGATTAAAACGTCATTTCAGATAAACCAAAATAAAAAGAACTTTAAAAATAAAAAATATTATTTACGTTTTAGATAAATTTAAATATACCCCAACAGGAATATTTTTTCATACGAAATACCCTGAGTATTATGCTACATTTTGTTAAAATATGAATTAAATTTTATACTCTTGTTTTATTCACTTGAATTTTAGTTTCATTTTGAACGTAAAATTTGTTAAACATTTCTAGGAAATAATTTAATCATATACGTCACTACTGGAACGTCACCAAATAATTAAGTCAATTGCTTTCTAAGGTTTTATTATCGATTTTGAGTCATCAAATTCAAATTTTAACACGATATAACAATTTCCTGTGAAACCTTTTGAGTCATCTAATAACTTGGAAACAAAAAAGCGGGTTAAAATAAAAAGATACTTTAACCTTTTTAACAAAACGTTTTATAATACATTAGAATTGTTTCGTTTAAATTTCATTTTAAAATATAAGCTGTGGTATAAAGAATTTGCAACAAATTTGCATAACATTAGGAGACGTTTTTACTTGGCATGATTGGAATTCAGATCAGCAAAACATAGCAGCCAGCAATTTATGATTACAGAGGACGTTGTTTTTAGCAGTGTCCTCCCTCATAAGGCTGTAAAACTATTGCTTACGCAATATTTTCCCAAAAATTCCTAGAAGGCATGGTTTCCATTTCATGCGAGATTTTATTTTATGTCATGTGTGACTGAGAGGCTTTCAGGTCTCTGTATCCGTAAAATCTTCTCCAAGTATTTAGTGTTTTCTCCTTTCTATGGCTATTCTGAAGGTAACTTTCGAGCGATATATGTGGGTGTGGTCAATTCACAACCACTTAGGTTAGGTTAGATTAAGAAGGATGACGCCTCACTGTTATAATAATTCCATGCCTTCAACCAAGGACCCTTTGGTCCATTGTGACCCTTCACTTGCAAGAAAACGAAAGAGAACAAAGAATAGACAGAAGAATAAGGTCGAAGTCGCCGTAGTCTAGTAGGTAGTGTGTTGGCTTATTAGACGTAAGGCCACAGTTCAAACCCCAGGTCCGACATCAAAACGAAAATATGAAAAAAATATTTCTTCGGTGACATCCTCTCAGCAGATTTCTGGCAAATATTTTGAGAGTAAATAAAATTGGCATGAAAAGTTTCTCAAGAAATTTGTCGTTCGGAGTCGACTTTAAACTGTAGGTCCTGCCGCTCATGTATAAAATTGACACACACTACATCAGTGGTGTGAGAAACTAGGTCCATAATCCTAACTGAAGGGTTTTAATGACCAATTATATATGTATGTGTGTATGCTTTCCATTTCATGCCAGCTGTAGCCAAACCTTTTTTTTTTACGTCATGTGTAGAAAGCCTCTCAGGTCTCTATATCCACAAAATCTTCTCCAAGTACTTAGTGTTTTCACCTTTCTATGACTACTCTGAGAATAACTTTGGCGTTATACCTGTGGCCAGTTCACAATCACTTAGGTTAGGTTAGATTAGGAAGGATGACGCCTCATTGTAATAACATTTCCATGCCTTCACCCCATGCAGAGACACCTTGGTCCATTGTGACCCTTTAATTAGGAGAAAAGGAAATAGGAAGAGGAAAAGAGAGAAGAGAAAGAAGAAGAAGGGAAGAAACAAAATTAGAAAGAGAAAGAAGGAATGAAAAAAAACCAAAGAAAGGTGAAAGAACTTTTAGCCACTCATGGCATCCATTGATAAAAAAATTTCCATCCTTAAAGATATCCCCTTAGACAGTCAAACCCGTTAATGAACTCTATTAGATCCTCAAGTCTGTAAACTTTCAGAACTACCAGTTCATCAACAAAACGATTACCAAGCCATCTCTGACTACACACATCTGTAAACAAGGACGGTGGCATAAAAAGTGGTACACTATTTCCTCCGCTGCCCCACAAAACTTTCAGGGCACTAAGATAATTTTCGCAATCACTTGTAGCATTAGATTTTCAAGACTATTGGTTATTATCTTAAAATCCGCTTAAGAGATGCGTAGGTAATCGTATATGGCTTTCTGCCTTAAACAAAGAGCATTTTGTCATAGTTTGAAGCATTCTTAAGGCATTTCTGTTAAATTCTAAAAAAATGTTTCCAAGTATTTAAATAATTTATGGTTTTTATTTCTCTCTTCAAGTGTAAATACTGGTTTAATTGTTTTTCAGCGTTTTTTTAAAATACATTCTTAGAAAATTGTAAATGTTATGTTTGTTATTGTTAAACAATTATTTCTGGGAAATGAAATCTATTAAATTGAACTGTTTGTTGGGTTATACGATTAATGAAACAACAAATTTTTTATATAAACATTCAATAGATATTGATTGTTGGCTGTGGTTGGTTGTTTAGATTTTTCTTCATTTTATATCAAAATGATTTGATTTTTTTTGTTGTTTTTTTTTTTTCTTCTATGATAATTTATTAAAATATGTATTTATAAAAAAACAAAAAACAATTACATATGGATGTACAGTTGTGTGAAAAATAATAGAGCCACCCCCAAGCCTCAATTTCAATACTTAAAAATTTAGACAGATAATAATTTTCTTTAAACTTTTTTTTTGTTTTTTATTAGGTATTATTATAGTATAAAAAAAACATAAATTAGTTATTTGAATTCATTGTCCTAAAATATAAAATAAAAAAAAATTCGGTATATACCCTTATTTTCTCTGTGAAAAAAAATAGAGCCATCTAAACAAACCTCCTAAAATTATTAAAAATAAAAAGCAAATAATATTTTTAATAAAATAATGGCTTACACAACTGCTTATACTACCTCAGTACTTTGTAGAACTGCCTTTATTTTTTATTACTGCGAAGAAGCGCTTCGGCATAGAATCCACTAACTTTTGACAAGTCGTGACAGGAATATTCTTCCTTGCAGTCTCAACCATTGTCCACAGCTCATCTTTATTTAATGGATTCTTTCCTCTAAGAGATCTTTTAACCTTGCCCCACAAGACTTCGATGGGATTTAGGTCTGGTGACTCAGAAGGCCATCCATCGATGAATGTTTGTGATCATTGTTCTGTTGAAATATCCATTCAAGCAGCATTTCCCACTCAGCATGACTTCTCTTAAAATATTAATATAAAATTTTGCATCCATTATATCCTGTATGCGATATAAGGGTCCGACTCCATAATAGGAAAAACATCCCCATACCATAATATTACCCCCTCCATGTTTAACGGTTTTAACGGTATATTGAGGATTAAGTTCTTTATTTTTGGGTCTCCGAACTTGAAGAGAACTTCGATCCGAGTAAAATAAATTTACTTTGGCCTCATCGGACCACAAAATATTGCGCCATTTAGATACGGGCCAATTTACTTGTTCCTTTGCGAATTCAAGTCTTTGCTTAATGTTGCGCTCTTTTATAGAAAAGGCACTTTACGTGCACTTCTTGTTTTTGAATCATTTTTAAGAAGCATATGCCGTATTGTAGAAGTATCCATATCAAGTTGATATTGTTTTATAAGGGCGGAACACGTCACAAAGGGATCCCGTTTTACATGACGCACTATTTTTTGGGATGGCCTTCTCAGTTACCAGACCTAAATCCCATCGAAAACTTGAGGGGCGAGGTTAAAAGATCTCTTAGAGGAAAGAATCCATCAAATAAAGATGAGCTGTGGACAATGGTTGAGACTGCAAGGAAGAATATTCCTGTCACGACTTGTCAAAAGTTAGTGTATTCTATGCCGAAGCGCTACTTCGCAGTAATAAAAAATAAAGGCAGTTCTACAAAGTACTGAGGTAGTATAAGCAGTTGTGTAAGCCATTATTTTATTAAAAATATTATTTGCTTTTTATTTTTAATAATTTTAGGAGGTTTGTTTAGATGGCTCTATTTTTTTCTTGGGGGTGGCTCTATTATTATTCACACAACTGTATATCTATACGAGTGTATATGTATGTATGCATGGTATACCCACATATTTATATCTTATAAAAAAAAAAATAAATGCTCGTACATATGCATAGGATTGATTTTTTTAATATTATTTTTTCTGTTGTTGTCTTTGTTGTTTTGTTTCTAATAAAAGTTACAAAACAATAAAACAAAATAAAGTTAAAACAAAAAAACAAAAAGCTTGACTCATAGTTTCAAATTAATAGTTTGACTTTTGTTTGTAAGCGCGCTATAACACTCTCGTATAGTGTAGTACATAGTACAGTATTCTACAACAAACAAACAAACAAAATAAAAAAAGATAAATAATTTAAGAAAAAACAAAAAACAATAATAATAAAAAAATATATTTAAACAAAGAAACCTAAAACCTGCACATGCCATATCATAGCTGTTCTAAAAGCCAGTTTTTCATATTGGTTTGTAATAATTTCAAATTGAAACCTTTTTTTTCATCATGTTTTTGGGGTCAAAAGTTGTCTTTGTTTTCTCTGCTTATACATAAGTGTGTAACTGTGTCTAATAGAACTGTTTGAACTGTTAGATTTTTTTATTACAATTTGGAATATTTTATTTTATTTCAATTTGATTTGATTTTAAAGTAATCTCATTTTCATAATAAACAAATTATTGGATTACATACATGCATACTAATTTCCAATATACAGCAAGATTTCCCCTTTTTTCCTCTTCACTATTTAATGGCTTTTGGAAAAAGTGGAAATTTGTTTTTTCTATAATTTTTCCCAAACCCAAAAATTCTTAATAAAATACCTGTTGTTGTCATCGTCTTTTAGATAGTTTCAATTCTTTAAATTTAAATATTTATTTACAAGTTTTATGCTTCAAAGTGTTAAATTAATAAATTCATATTAATTTTTGGTGTAACCTTAGCTAATTTAGTTGATTTTTATACAATTTATACATAAATTCATATATGAATGTTATTAACAAACATTTAAAGCAAGTTTATTTTACATAATGTGAACCTATTGTGGCACCTGTGTGACCTATTTTTCCCAATTAATGCACTATGCTTTTGGGAATACTAAAATGTATTAATTATCTGTTACGATTTTAATGATAATTATGAACCCAATATTGTCACACGCCCCAATGCTGACAGACAGTCTCTTTCACCTCCTCTGAGTCGAAACTTCAGCATAAATAGCGTGAAATGCTGCCTAACGGACGTGCATGCTTCCCTATTGGGCTGTGTGTTCCGTAAGACCACGTAGTAAATGTACAGTCGAGAGAGAAAAAGAAAATATAAGATGTTTCGTTCTTGCTTAGTTAAGATTCAGCCAACTCAACCTAGCATTCAAACTTTTTCTATCTTCTTCTCAGTAAGCATTAACCAAGGAATAGAATTTATCTCTAATTTATAACCTAATACGCAGTTCACATTGGGGTTTTCCAATTTGGTAACTGAAACACACGTCCTTAGTCCACTTTTCAGGTATGTCCCTATTGCCCAGGGACTCAAACAATGGATTCTTTCTAATAATCCGCCATTCTTCATGGTGAAGCTTAGACAACGATAAGATATTCGAAAGGGGGTGTTTTGTTAGCGTGACTATTCAAGTATATCAATACATACTCAGGGAAATGATCTAATACTTAGCAGGGAGTTTGTACAAGTGTTTGATGTTCAAGTCCGCAACAATTCGTTTACCCATTCGGACCGTTGATATATGCATGTTTCCATATAAATAGGAGGAGGATCTGACTTCACTTTCTAGACAGTTGTTCTTGCTTCGGCAGAACATATACTAAAATTGGAACGATACAGAGAAGATTAGCAAGGATGCAAAATCGTGAAGCGTTCCACATTTTTTTTTAGTACAATGGATCAATTCGACCTCCGGGTACTGTACTTGTCTTAACTGACAAGTACACGTCCTCTAACCTTCTAGACAGTTAATCCTAACAAAGTCTCCAAAATTTTTAACAAAAAACACAAATTAATGGAATGAAATTAACATGTGTCCCTTTGATGTGTAGTGCTGCTATGTGAGGAAAAATGTTAGCAAAAAAGTTGCTTAAGGTTACTCTTACTGTAAGAACTTGATTTCTTTCAGTGTATTCAAATTTTTTTTAATTGTGCCACCACAAATCTTACCCAGAAAATTTCATATCACATACATACATACCGATTCAGTAAACAATTAAAAGCGTTTTATGAGCGCTCAATAAAAAAATATTAAAAATATTGTATGTTTACACGAGTGTGTATAAAGAATAATGGTTTCTTATAAATTTTGTTCTTTTTACCTGTCTGTTGTAGCTGTTAAACGAGTAACTGGCTAATGATCGTATGGGTTTTTAGACTCTTAAGAGTCTGGCTTTTGGTGGTAGCAGTCAGCCAACAAGCAAAAGCTTTTGTATTTAATATTACGTTTTACAAAAAGTTTTATAATATTTTTTTTCTTCTTTTATATTAAAAAACTGTTTATACTATTATTAATTCTTTTGTGCTGTTTCTTTTCTAATTTTTTTTCTTTTTTGTATTTTGTTTGATTGGCATAATAACGCTTTGATCCATTGTTAAAGCAAGTAAGAAAAAAAATCAAAAAAAAATCGAAAAAAATTATATAAAAATGAACAGAATTATTAAACAATTTTTGTATATAAAAGAATATTAAATCTAGGCGTTTACTTCCATAGTAGCCTTTCTAACACACTGTATGTTACATTCTTAATGATTATTATGTGTTGTTTTTTCTAACAATAACTTATAGTTTTGAAAATTAAGAATTCTTTAAATGTCTTTAATTTTTTTTTGTTTTTTAATAAAAACCACTTGTTGAGATTTATTTTTTTGGTATGCAAATAATTTTTTGATTTTGTTTTTATTGTTGTTTTCCATTATTTTTTTATTAATACTATTAATTTAAGAATTTGTTTAAGCAAATTTATTTAAATTTATCATCATGTTTAAAAACCAGTCAACAACAACAATAAAAAAAATAAAAATATTGTATATATTCTTTTAATTAATTACCGCTACACCCCCATAAATAATTTTACAAACAAAAAAAAAAAAATATTATCTTTCCAAGCAAAGCACAGCACAGCACAGCTCATCACAGCAAAGCTACACAAATCATTTCTCAACATTTTGTACATTAAAACGATAAGTATGATAACCTTGTTTTTAAATAGAAGAGGATGCCTTTCCATACATACACACACACACATACACATTCAAACCAAACAATTAAATCTCTGTATATAATTAACCTTATGAAAATATTTATTATGTTGGATAATTCTTTAAATTATACTTATTAAGCCTTGTGTATGTGTATGTGAATTCCAAACAATTACGAGCTTAGAGAGTTATCATGATTATCTAAACCCAGTAAATGATTTTTTGTTTTTCGTTTTTATTTAAAAAAAAAAAAAAAACAATGAAAAAAGGACAGTGCCCCACTAGAGAAACTGATGATAGTCCTATTGGCCATCTGTTTTCATTACTCTGCGACATATGGAATTATGTCACCCAACAAAATGGTTGGAGTAGGGTTAGGGTTGTGCCAAAAGGGTTGTGGTCAAAAGCATTTGATAGGGTATGTTACGCAGCTCTTTTATAGAAATTTATTGCTTTTGGAATCCGTAGTGTATTCTCACGATTTACATTGATCTTTTTGGAATTGATCTACTCGGGTTGTTATCAGAATATTGACGCATATTTTCTAATTTCTAATCTTTAGAAGACAGCCTTCTGTCTTCAACTTCCAATGGTTCTCACTGCCTTTGCAGATGGCAGCTAGAAGAGAGCCTTCTGTCTTCAACTTCCAATGGTTCTTACTGCCTTTGGAGATGGTTGCGATGATTACGTAAATTACAGAGAATATTCAAAAGGTGTCTTGAGTACGGAGATGATTTCAATGTCAGAATCTTGTTTGCTCTATGAGCAAAGCAATTGTGAGGGCAACTGAAGCTCTTGATATTCTGAATCAGAGAACTAGCGTAGATATCATCCCAAAATCATTAGAGTGTTTGCGATGTACAGTATGTGCTTATTCTGAAAATACGGGTTATCCATTTCGTGGTTTCAAAAGTAAACGTAGATAAAACACATATAAAATATTATTTTCATGATATCTCTTTTTTATTGTAAAGTTTGAACGTTGACATTATGTGTGAAACACTACATCATTTAAATGACCTCCACGCGAAGTGTTGCAAGCATTGATTCTTTTGAGGTAATTTTTGATCACTTTTTGACACATATTGGGCGGTATCTCCGCCATAGCTTGACGAATGTTGGTTTTTAAGTGCTCAAGAGTTGAAGGTTTATCTGCATAAACACGGTCTTTCGCGTAGCCCCACAAAAAAACAGTCTAATGGTGTCAAATCGCATGATCTTGGTGGCCAGGAAATGTCTCTTGCAATAAAGCCATATTCGCTCGAGTTGTGTGACATGTGGCACCGTCTTGTTGAAACCACATATTCTCCAAGTCGTATTCTTCAATAGCAGGCAAAAAAAAGTCGGTTATCATATGACCATAACGCTCCGAATTGACGGTGACAGTCGTTTCATCGTCGTTTTCGAAGAAGTAA
Source organism: Sarcophaga caerulescens (assembly GCA_927399465.1). Lineage (NCBI taxonomy): Eukaryota > Metazoa > Arthropoda > Insecta > Diptera > Sarcophagidae > Sarcophaga > Sarcophaga caerulescens. The sequence goes on from OV656868.1 coordinate 88,023,439, forward strand.
GGTCCAATCACACCTTCGGACCAAAGAGCGCACCAAATAGTGACTTTTTCTGGATGTAATGGCCTCTCTTCAATTATTTGAGGATTCTCAGAACCCCAAATACGACAATTTTGTTTATTAACATACCCACCGAGTGTAAAATGTGCTTCATTGCTGAAGAAAATTTTGTTTGAAAAATTGCCGATACGCACGATACGTGGCTGTGGCAGAATCAACATTTTTGTAGTAGGTTTTGATAATTTTTATGCGTTGTGTGATAGTTAAGCGATCCATTTTCATCAATGTCAGACTTTCAACTGAAAAGAAAAAAATTGGTTTCACAACTTAGTTTGACAGATGTCGCATTCCAGTCCCATACTTTTGAAACCACGAAATGGATAGGCCTTTATTAGCAGAACGACTAATAAAAACACCTTTATTTAGTTTTTTCACATAATGCCTGCTGGGTTGTCATACTCAAACTTTCCCTCCCTCACTTTTCTTAAACACACGCATAGTTAGCGGTCAACTAAAATCAAACCATTTGCTCATTCATTCAGTCATTCGTTCGTTCATTCATTAATTTATTACTTGTAAGAAGATTTGTATGTCATTTATAATATTGTTTGTGTCAACAACATTGTCTATCACACGCTACAAAGATGACCAGCAAACCAGATTAAGTGGATTTTACGTGTTTTTAAACAAATTATCCATTACAAAAACAAAAAAAAAGGAAAAAACATAATTTAACACATCTTTTAAAAGACAAACAAATATTGAAACAAAAGCACTATTTTTCTCTCACATGCATTTTTGTTTTTTTGTTTACTAATTACAATTATCTCTAAACTATCACTCTTTCCCTCTCTTTCTCTCTCTCTAAACTATAAGAAATTTTCGTTTGAACTCAAACATTTGAACATGACATATTTACATTTCTGTATACGACAGCCCTGAAAATGTCACGTATTTAATGCAGCAGTTAGTGTTGAATTTTAAAAGATTCAACGCTTAATATCTACAACTACTGCTCTATTGAATTGAATTTGAATTCTTTTTTTTGTTTTGGAAAAAACCATTAACGTAGGTAAAATTTTCCGCACGTGATTTTCCCAAAACTTTTCATTATTTAGTTTTCCTTTTCCCACTAGTCACACTAATTTTGTCATGTGTTTTTCCAATTCTCTTACAGTTTTTCTCTCTCCCCATTCAAATGTTTATGCATAAAGCAAAAAACGTTTTTCCATTTGTGTGTGTGTGTGCGTGTGCGTGTGTAAGGAAAATGTGTGCATTTGTTTGATTGTGTGTCTTGTCTTCGTTTTATTTCACTTTTAATCTCATTCACCTTTAAAATGTACGTGGTATCATATAAATTTGGCATATTTATATACGTTGTGCCCTTTTATTGTTATTTTACATGCTCTCTCGTTCTTTTTGTTTTTCATGCTCCCTGCAAATTCTAAATGGGTGGTGGTGATGAGGAATATTATAGTGTTGCCAAAGAATTTTATCGCAATATAAACTATTATAATTAGAATGATTGTTGTTTTCCATAAAATATTACTTTTCGAATGATTTTTTCTTATAAAATATAAACCGCACCTTATTTTAAACTAAAAATGAAATTAATATAATAATATTACATTATTCATTTCTTTATATTTAGCTTGAGAATTAAAATATAATTGACACATTCATGTTTAATACTATAGGGAATTTATGTTTATGTTTTAAATTACTGAATGTGACATATTTGTTTAATTTTATTGAAAATTTACTCCCCTTTTTATGGTTTAATTGAACGTATATATTTAAATTCAAATGACGTATTTGTATTTGGTTTATTGGAATTATGAAACTAGACATGGCTTTTTAAAAGCAATTTAAACATGTTTAGATTATGATTTAGTTTTTTTTTTCACCAATTACATTAGGTGATTAGCCAGCCATTAGCATTATATCTATGACAGTGACCGAAATTACAGGTAGTCCTCGACTTCCGACCGTTCGACTTACGACTATTCGCACTTACGACCATTTTATTCCAATTTTTTTTTCATAGAAAATACTTAAAGACAAATATGTAGTTGCGGGGAATCCCTAAAATATATGAGAAAAATTAAAAAAAAAGTAAAAAAAATACATTACATTAGCTAAGTCGGAATTTTTTGAAGTGAATAATTTTATATCCTCCCAAAAATGGCTGGAACTAGTAAATAAAGTTAGAATTATATGAATTTTGAATAGTTTCACTTATCCTGACCCTTAAAGTTAGTAGTACAGTATGTAATTTTTTTCTTAAATTTTTTTTATATGAAATTCGACTCGTCGGGGAATACCTGTACTTGTCTCTGGAGGACAAATGTAGATCGAAAAGTTTATAAACAAAAATTATAACAAATAAATAAATAATAATCGAAAAGATATTGTACATAGGCATCTAAAGGTCTTTCCTACTTTATTACTTATTACCGTTTTGGGTATGATGTTCCCGTCTTTGAAAAACAAGCAAGCAAGCCTTTGGAACTTTATTCAGAATGCCAAACTACACTGGTCCTACTATTATACTTTAGAACGAGTCTACTTTGAGTTTTATTCGTTGTAAATTGAATCTATATATGTTGAAAAATCTGTTGCACCTAGAATGAACACTAAGAGCCTGTTTCTATGTACAGTGAATCACAGTGAAAATGGCCCACCAGTATTTGGTTAATATTTATTAAAAAGGAAGAAAATAAAATAAATATTTTTGTTTAAAATAAAGTTTATTTGGTATTCAATATAAGGAACTAAAAATTCTAATAATTACATTATTAATTCATTGATTTTTAACATCAGAAACAAAAACAATTCAAAAAAATTTCTCCAAGTTATACAAAAAAGTTAGTAGAATCCATTCCTAATCGTTTAAAATCGGTAATAAGTCAAAAAGGCTTTCCTACAAAATATTAAAAATAAAAAAAAACGTTATTTCTTTAATAATAATATACTGGGCCATTTTCATTGTGAGATAAATTTGAATGAATTAATAATGTAATTAAAATAATTTTTCAGTTCCTTATATTGAATACCAAATAAACTTTATTTTAAACAAAAATATTTATTCTATTTTCTTCCTTTTTAATAAATATTAACCAAATACTGATGTAATTTCATGGTGGGCCATTTTCACTGTGATTCACTGTATATTTTGTCTCCTTTGAAAGTTCCAAAATGAAATCATTAAACCCAGAGTGTTCTAAATCATGAAATTTTATATTTCTTTGCATTTTCAACTCCAATTTAATAGTCGACTAATTAACCCTTATAAGCAAAAGAACCTTTTTTACGTACGCTCTTATGCGACCTTATTATTCAGACCTTATTATTCAGTCTTAGTCAAGCTTACTGTTCGATTTTAAATCAATTTTATTAAAGTAAAGAATTAGCTAAGAAGTTTTGTACTTAAAATATATTATTTCAAATTCGTTTTGTTTTTTCTGTAGAATTTTTATATATTTTTTGTAAACGTTTGCATTTTCATTTGCATTGTGTATTTTTCTAATGATAATATTCAATTTTTATTTCCTAAATTTTATTATCAATTTGGTATGTTTACATATCAATTCACAGAATTAGATAAATAATATATGTATGTATATATTTTCATAATTTGTGATAATTTTTTTTTTTTATTTTTCGGGGAGATTTTCACTTTTGCTGTATGGGAATTTTGAAAACAATACAATAATTGTCAACACTAATGCATTACTGTAATAACCCAAACTGTAAACAATATCACAACTCCCTTGTACTCTTTACATTTTTTCTTTCTTATTTATTGTTTCTCTCTCCCTCTCTGTCTCTCTGTGTGTGCATGACTATAGTAGTCATAATAACCCAATACTTTCTCTGTGCTATGTATGTATGTGGGTAATTTTTATGAGTAGTTAGTTAACTGCTCTGAGCTCGCCTCAACTAAAGCATGACAATAATAATTGTTATTGTAGGTACAATTTACTTTACTTACACTCATTTACCTGTGTGATGAGTTACATGGTTTTTAAAGGTTTTAAAAGTCTTAAGGGAGACACAGAAAAAAAAAGACTCTTAGTAGAGAGCAGAAGAACACTTGTTATAGTTTATAATTATTGTATGTAATGTAAAATTATTGTTACCATTTGCTTTAACTTACACCACCATACAGCACTAAAATACTTGACAATAAGAAAGAAAAGAAAAACTGAAAGAAATTCATGTAGAAAATTATGATGAGTTGACAAAATGTAAACAACCTTAAAGTAGTTGTTAAAAGACATTGGTGCTATAAGGAAGTATGTTGTTAACTTCAAAACAAAACAAAAAAAAAAAGAGAATTATAATCAAAATAAGAAAAGTAGTTGACTTTTATTTACCTGCTTTTTTTCTTATTAAGAATAAAAAAAAAACATCGTACTTATAAAAGATTATTCTACAATAAAAAAAAGAATAAAAAACTGATTTTGTTTTCATGCTTTAGCGTGGAAAAGATTCTTGAGATGCTTTTCTAATACTCGAAATAAAGAACAAGTGCCGGAGGCAAAATTATGTCGAGATCTCTTGTTGAAATAAAATGAACAAATATTCAGGAAGAAGACGAAAGTTTAAAACAAAAAAAGAACAAGCACAAGCACAAGAAAATAAAAACAAAATCTATGTTATTATTACTGTGGTGGGTTCTTAAGATTAATGGATAAGTTAAAAAAAAAATAGTAAAATAAAATAAAAACAAAGAAATATAAATAAAAATATTATAGAAAACATAAGAATACAATGAACTTTTAACTTCTAACACAGCGTAAACACAGAATTTGTCTGTAAAATCACGTTTTGGTTTAATAAAAAAAAATCCATAAAAAAATTTCTAATTAAGCTCTCCATAGTAAAATTTGTTTAATGCAGACATAAAAAAAAATTATAAATATTGTTTGGTTTTTTTTTATTGATCATAAATTTTAAAAATTCTAAAAGTGTTTTACAATTCAAGTGTGTGTCATAAAAAGTGTTTATCAATCTTAAAAAAAAAATAAATAAATAAATAAAAAATCAATGGTCGTCGATACCATCTTATTGTACAAAAATTCTAATTCAACGATAAGAAGGAAATAATTTATCAAAATTACAATTTATTTTTAATTGTAATTGTCTAAAAAAGATATAAAATTTATAAATAAAAATTGTTATAAAATTAAAATTAAGTGTTAGTGATTGTAACACATAAATTAAAGGCGGCATTATAATATTTTTCTGTGATTTTTAAATATAAAAAATTTATGAATTTTTAATTTATTTGTTTATTTTTTAATTTTTTTTCTACAACGGATTTAAAGGTCACGGGGGTTATGTGAACTGTTTTAAAAAAAATTCTATCACATACATTATTTCATTTAAATGGTCTAGAGACCATCATTTGATAACCTAGTATAACTTAATCTATTTTGAGAATATATGTATGTACGTACATATAGCATATACATACATATATGAATGATATGTTTTCTGTTTATAAAATAAAAAGAAATTTGAGTTAAGTTTCGTACATCTGGCAGTGCTCTTACAATGTTTATTTGTCGTTGTCGGCATCAGTTTTCCACCGACTGCTCCAGAGATTCCTGTCAATTGCACTCCTAGTTGTATTGGACCCATCTTCACTGCCATTCATAAATTTTGATTTTAATTGGGTTTTACTGGTTTAAGTTCAGAGTTGAAAATTGCTTATAGTATTCAGTCAGTTCTCTGGGTTTGTCTACATTCACAAATTAAAACCGTAAGAATTCTTCATTTTCTTGTACAAATATAAACAAAGAAAGGGAAAGGAAAGGGAAACAAATGTGCCCTCGAACATTTATTCACTACAAAAGGAAATGATTTAAAATTTTTATCTTAATAATAATAATAAATTAACAGTTTTTATAGTTTTAATGATTTCTGCTTTTGCATTACACTGATTTAATATGATGACATTGATTTTGAAATTGCACCTTGAATTGCTTTAAGCACGCTATTTCTTTTTATTACAATTTTAATATTCGTATTACAATTGTTTTTTGTTTTTAAAGAATATCTTGAGAAAATAATTATTTCATGTATAAATTGTAATTGTTTAAATTTACAGACTTATTGTTAAACCTAAGAAATTGTAATTCAAATTTTAAAATCTTGAACTTGATACGAGTTTTGTTTGAAATGTTACCAAATTAGGAAGCTTTTGTAATACAATATAAATTATGCTACAATTACAGTGATTACAATAATTGTACATATTTTTAAGGTTACATACAGATCTTCAAACCATTTTCTATTGAACTTATTTTTTGGCACACGTTAATTTGCATTTCCTTTAAATTCTTTGCAATTTTATAGCTCACATCAATACACCATATGCCAATTTATTTTAATTTATTATAAAAATAAAAGAAAATTGCAAAACAACAAAACATGTAAAACCTAAAACAATTACCACCATATTGAGTGTGTGTAATTGATACTACATGTATACGTACATACATATTGCAATACCTCTATAAACTTTTTATGTAAAGTATGTCAATGTAAAGCAAAATTATAAAAATTATTTTTTTTTTATTTTCAGACCAAAACGCTCCATTACCATCTATCAACCTACTAATTTGTGTAAAAAAGAAACTTTTTTGTGGTTCATTTAAGCAAATATTTATGGATTTATATTTGTCTTGACTTGACTATATTACTATACGCGTAGAGTGTAATTGGAAACCCTTTTTGTTTCCATAAAAACAAATTTACACGACATTGACTTCAATTTGCTTGCCTCTATGTTGTGCGTTAAGAGAAATATTAAAACGACCACAAGCAATATTGTAAGAAATATCAAGGGAGCTTTTAACGAAGACGAAAGTCGGTTTACCGAAACAATGGAGTTAATAAACTAAAACACCCCTTTGCTGGAAAAAGGAATAAAAAAACAAAAAAGGGGGTTTGTTTCAGCAGCAAACAAACGACCATAAGTGAATCATCACCACCAACACCCCAATCAAAAAAGAAAAAGCCCACAAAGCTAAACCACCACCAACAGCAAAAAAAGAAAAAAAAGTTGAATTACCTTCAAGGTTTTGGTGCCACTTGTTTCCCAAAAATTACAACAGCTTCACATACAAATTAAGTAATAACAGTAAACAAGCTGTTGTTAATTTTTATAAATTAAAATTATTACGGTAAATTTTTGTGCAACACTTAAACTTCAAACAACATAAACAAAACATCATCAACAATAACAATAACAGTAGCAATAAAATTACAAGCTCTATTTAATTTGTATAAGCTTCACATACCATCTATCCTACCACCATGCCAGCCACAATATCAACAATATCTTCACCATCATCATCGTCATCGTCATCATCCTCGTCAGCAGCTACAGTAAATGTATCATTATTTTGGCTATTGGTAGTTTCACTGGCATATTTTGTATGCCCCTGTATAGCATGGATGCCTGATGTTAGACCAGATTTACAATCAAGTAAGTACATACATATGTATATGGATATGTTACCACCATTTCTTTGCTTTTCTTATTGCATCTGTTAAATTTCTTTTTTTAATTTCTATTCTATTATATTCTTTTGTTTTATTTCTAATATCTAATTTAATTATAGCATGCCAATGAAAATCTAACGTGACCAATTTAAATTGTTTCTTTTTTTTTGCCAAAAAAAAAGATTGTCACGAGATTGTTTCTTTTCATTTTGTAGTAAAGACTACATATTAAACAAATGATAAATCCGTAACATTTATTTTATGCTTATATCGTGCTATGAATAAATAACCGACAGATTCATCCATCTACATACATAATTTATGGTTATTTTATTGTAACACAACAATTAATTAATTAAACTAGAGCAGTGCCAAAAGTAAAAAGAAATTTCAGAAAATTCAAATGCAAACTATTCCGGTATATTTTATATCACTGCACTTCCTCTTAGTTAATGAAATAAACAATTATTGCATTTGCTGGACTAGGACTAGTTGCTTTTATTCAGAGGACATATTGATCTAGCAACGTCAATTGTAGCCAATGTTCCACTTAGGATGGAAAAGTTAAAGTATATTAGATTTGCAAATTTTTAGTCAAAATTTATATTCGGTTTCTAAAGAAATTTTTTGTTATCAATCTTCAGAATCCACTGATTTCGAATCCCATCTTCTGATTGAAAAAATTGTGTGAAATTCCTATTGCTCCTATGAGGAGAATTAACCTTCCTTTTATCCGCTGCAAGTGGTTTCAATTCATTCTATGAATTATTTATTACGGTTGCCTCAATTTCCAGTTGGGGCGTACCTTAGTGCAGTTTTTCGAATTCCTAAACTATAAGCACGATCGGATCACACCACTTAACAGAAAAATAAAGTTCTTTGACACTTTTTTGATTGTATGAACAGCCATCAAAGCAGGTCATTGTAATCTTCAATCAATATTTACTTTGAATGAATATGTAGACAGAAATATATTCTCTTCTGGTTAGTTGGTCACGTTGTTGTCATATTTTCTTACTGCTTGCTGTATATAAAAACTATACTCTTTATTGCTTACTTTTTAATTTTAAATCATACACTATAAATTTGAATATTTTTTATTTTCTTTTTGCAGAACAAGATAAAATTTTAGCGAAATTCTTTGGCAATACCACCGACTATTTCAAAGTATTGAATCATGATGATAATACGATTTTAGTTGGCGCTAGGTAAGTGTTAATTTCTTTATTTTTCATTTTAAATATTGTATATCCAATGTATATATATAGACATACATAGGTAAACATACATACATATGTTTATTAGCCGTAATGTTACTTGAATAATTTATCTTTTATTACATAAATATTTTATTTTATTTATTAATTTTTTTTTTCATGTAATTATGTTTTCATGTATTTTATAACACGATACGTTGAACAAATTTAAAATTTAAACTGGGGATTTTATTCAATACTCTTTGGATATCAATTTACCGCCAGACATAATTATGAAATATTTCTAAAGAAATTAAAATATAAAAATGTTTGTATTAAAAAAAAAAAACGCAATAAGTGTTTTAACCTGTTAAAAGAGGGCAAAGAAAAAATATTAATAAATTTATTTAATGATTTTCGATGTAAAAATCCTTCCTCTTTTCATGTTGATTTAAATTTAACTTCAAGAAATACAACTAAGGATAGTATATATTCTTTATTTTATTTGTTTAAAACAATTATATCTTTGTAGGTTATTTAGCGGCTATATTTATTTAAGATTATTCTTATTTCATTTAAATTCAATTACATCATTACTACATTTAGTTTTACTTAAAATGTTATCTTATATTGTTTTGTTTTGTTCTGTCTACCATTTTATCTTAGAAATGTCATCTACAATATAAGTTTAAGTGGTTTACGTGAAAATAGTCGCATTGTTTGGTACTCTTCCGATGCTGATCGCGAATTGTGTGCCTTAAAGGGCAAACACGAATCCGATTGTCATAATTATATACGAGTATTTGCCCGTCTCAAAGATGGCCAAATATTATTGTGTGGCACGAATTCTTATAAGCCCCGATGTCGTCATTATGCTCCCGTTATCGATGAAAATGCACCAACAGCCGCAGGAGCTGCACCCACTTACGAAATAGTACGTGATGTAGAAGCCCAAGGCTTGTGTCCCTATAGTCCGGTACATAATAGTACCTATGCTTATGCTGATGACCAGTTATATAGTGCTACAGTGGCTGATTTTCAGGGTGGTGATCCTTTGATCTACAGAGAAAATTTACGTACAGAACAATATGATTTGAAGCAATTAAATCAGCCTGATTTTGTAGGTGCTATAGAACGTAATGGTTTTATTATGTTCTTTTTCCGTGAAATAGCCATGGAGTATATGAATTATGGCAAGGTAAACCATAAATGATAACTACATCCAAGCAGAAATAAAACTAAAAATTGTATTTATTTTCCTTATCCAACAGACTGTTTATTCCCGTGTAGCTAGAGTATGTAAAAATGATAGAGGAGGTCCTTATACCTTAAGTAAAAGTTGGACATCATTCTTAAAAGCTAGACTTAATTGTTCAGTACCTGGTGATATTCCTTTTTATTTTGACGAAATACGTAAGTTTTTAAGCTTTTACTTGATATTTATATCGCATCATTCATTCTTTGTTTTTTATTTCTTTTTACAGAGGCCATCTCTCCGGTTGTTGAAAGCGGGTCAAATCCTTTAGTTTATGCCGTTTTCAATACGCCTGTAAATGCTATACCCGGCTCAGCGGTTTGTGCTTTTAATGTTGATGATATTATGGCAGCCTTCCAAGGTCGTTTTAAATCCCAAAAAGATAGCCAGTCGCAGTGGCTGCCTGTTCAAGAAGAACAAGTGCCCGAACCTAGACCCGGCCAGTGTGTAGAAGATTCCCGTACCTTATCTTCTATTGCCGTAAACTTTGTTAAAAATCATCCTTTAATGGAAATGTCAGTGCCGGCTGTTTTTGCCCGTCCTTTATTGACTAAAGTCAATCTCCATAATCGTCTTACCACCATAGCCATAGATCCTCAGGTGCGTGCTCTAAATGGGGAGTTCCATGATGTCATTTATACCGGTACTGATGATGGTAAAATTACCAAATTCATAAACATACCCACTGCCTCGAATGGTGGCACTTCAAACAGTATTGATAATCTTAAAACGGTATTAATTTCGGAACTACAAGTATTACCGGTAGGTACGCCAGTACGTGAACTAGTCGTCTCTACTAAAGCCAACACACTGTTGGTGGTAAGTGATGGCAGTCTAGTGACTGTGCCTTTGCATCATTGCGCTCTCATAGTTGATTGCAGCAGTTGTTTGGGTCTACAAGATCCAAATTGTGCTTGGGATCAACAGACCCATGAGTGTAAAAGTCTTAATGTAGCAAATCATAAGTTTGGCACCAAAACATTCCTGCAATCCCTGAATACCACCAAAAAGGCGGCCAAAAATTTATGTCCCAAATCCTCAAGAGGCACTGTGATAGCTGATGGTCCCGTCATTAATTTAGGTGCTGTAACCGATAACAATTTAGATGCTCAAAGCAATACTCAAGTTCAAGTTGAAGACGATTTAGCCAAGAAACATCTTTATAATAATATGGGTTCTATAGGTGTTGTTAATAATCCAGTAATACCAGACATCAGTTCACCAGAATTGGATTTACCCACAGCCATGGGTGGTGATTTTCTATTGAATAATTTCAATGATGAAAACAAAATCACTTTACACTCTGTGGATCCTCTTGATTTAATGAATTCGGTTAATGGTGAGTTAAAAAAAAAAATATTTATTAGGGTTTATTATTATATTTTTTAAATTTTCGTTTAGATCCTTTACATGCCACTGCTATAGGTGACGAACAACAGCTGCAGCTGGCTGGTAAAAGCATTTATTGGGGCTTTGGTGCCTTAGCTTTGGCCTTAGTGTTTATAATTGGTATGGTGGTGGGTTTAAATGTATCCAAACGTAATAGCTGCAAGCCACCCTCATTACACAGCAGTCATCGTAATCAGTTTAATTCAAATCCGTAAGTTAATATTTCTCATATTTTGTTTGTTGTTTTGTTTCAACTTATAAAACTTTTTTCTCCATTTTAGGACATTTGGCCTTAAACATAACAAAGATATTAACCTGCTAATGAACACGAATCATTATTGTCATACGGGCAAGCCTAGTTTAGATCTTGAAAAAGATCGCAGTCACGAATGTAAAAACTCTACAGAGAATCTCGAAAAAGAATTACCCTGTAAAACATCTACACTAACGAAAGTTAAACGCACATATATATGATTAAACACTTGCATGCTGTTATCAGTTATTTTAAATTAAGGATTTTTTTGAAAGCAGTTTTAAAGGGTAAAACAACAACATTTTTATACACAGTTTTTTTAGTAAAATTTTTTTATACAAACAATTTTTATTTGTTTTGTTTTAGTTTAAACATTTAGTTTTATAATTAATTTTTTAACACATTAAAAACGACGAATTTCTCTTTTTATTGATTGTATAAATTCGTTATTAAAATCTATTGGTAGTGACAAAAAGAAGAGAGGTCGGGATATATATTCGAATAGAGTTTTTCGTTATTTTTGATTTCTTTTGAAGGAAGGGAAGGTTAGCAAACTATTACATAGTTTTAGCGAGTATAATTGTAGAGCGGACAGTTGTAGTGTCTTATGATTAATCTACTTATTGTTTTGTTAAAAAACAATTTTATTGTTTTATTTTTATCATAAATTTTCGTATTATTAGAAAAACTCTACTTGAATTTAATGTCCTGCTTCCCCCAAAAATAAAAAAAGAGGAAAACAACTTTAATTAGTTTCTTTAACATTTGTTTATAATTTTTACTTTAATTAGACTTTTAAATAATTATTATTAATAACAAAAAAGAGAATTTCGTTTTAGGCTTTTGATAATAACAAACAAAAAAATAATTATTAAGAAAAGGAATGATGAATTATGACGATTCATTAACGTTTAAAACGTTAAGGAATTTTAAGAAAAAATTATTTAGAAATTTATTTAGTCTACAGTTTTTATAAGAGTCTATAGTTTTTATATATATACAGTGAATTATTTTATATATATATTAATATAAGTAATTAAAAACAATAGAGTTATTTTATATTTGTAAAAAAGATGAGAAAATGAAAAAAACCCAAAAAAATTTCTAAATTTAAGCTTAAGTACAAATTAAGTATGTTTTTTATATAACTAGACCTACGAACAAAATATAAATCTCGAAAAATATTTAAAAATTATGAAACTTTTACAAGACATATCGTTTTGGCAATGTCTGCTTAAAAGACTTGTCGATTTTTAAAAAACTTTAAATTGTACATAAAAATTAATTTTGATATTTAAAAAACAAAACAAAAGAAAAATTAAACAAATAAAATAATTTTAAGCATAACAAGATTTTGTTAATGTTTAATGGAATAAGAACAATTTCGTTGAATAACAACATCTAAAATCTACAATAATTACCATTTTTACAAATACAAGTATTTTTCATATGAAATAACTTTATTAGACTGATTAAATGCTATTATTAAATAATATTTAATAAGCAAACAACCACCATACACATACATGCATACACACACACATACAGATATTTTATTTTTAAATATCATAAGCATTTCCAACCAATAGTCTCCTCATTTAAAGGGTCTAGGGATGGGAAATTTATGTAGTCCATGAACTGTTCAATGTAGAAGCTATTTAAATATATTGTATTTAAAAAGAAAATATTTTTAATGTGTGCTTATAAAAATCAATCAACTAACCAATCTCATGTCTTTAAATATAGTAAATATGAAGTGTTTAAAGAATTTGTAGAAAGGTTTCAATGTTTAGCTATAAGCTAAGAGAGCAAGAAGTAGTATTTGAGAACTCAGTTTTTCCATATAAAAATATAATTAAAACTTTGCTAGAACAGCGATTAGTTTGTTCAAGGACCAGTGGGTGATAAGCCGAATGAACAAATTAGGTTGCCGAATGAATATCAAATCCACTTTCTAAAAAGCAAATGGCAATATATTGGGTGATAGTGTAACTTAGAACACCCGGATATGTCACCTGGAGAGTAACAGACTAGATTTCGGAAAGTATGAAAAAAAGGGAGCGTCCCGCCAATATTTTACATAATCATATAGAAAGCTTCGCGTGCAGGGCACAGCTAGAATCAACTAACGAACATACCATCATTGTTCTTAATCTATTACAAAAGTGTCGGACGAAGATTGGTTTTCTAAAATCGATAAGATTGTTTTTATATACGCAATCCTTTAAAATTTCTTTAAACACTTTTTATTATTTTGTACTAAAACTTGACTAATACATAAATTAAATGGAATTGATTTTTAATGTTCAAATAATTAAAAATTCGATCAACAACATATATTTTTATATACACACAAGAATGCACAACAAAAAATATGAAACAAATAAAATATTTGTTAAATATTTTACACAAAACCCCTAAATAAGAGGCCTTTTTTATATACAAAAGTTATTAAATCGTGAAAAATTACAAAATTTTGGCAAATTAAATTAAAATATAATTAGAAATAGACAGCAATATAAATTTTTAAGCAATCTTTTTCGATAACAAAAAAGTTTTATAGAATATTATTTCGATAACAAAATTTTGCTAAAGAAAAAAAATGTGAAACAAATTAGATTTGAATAAAAATTTAAAAAAATAAAGAAATCTAAACAGTCTAAAAAGATAAAAAATGAAAATATGGCCTTATTGTCAATTATTATGTTATAAAGGGAAAGAATATATTTTTAAATAAAAAGAAGATGATCAATATAATATTCATATATTTTTGCAAATAAACAAATAAAAATAAATTGTAAAAAAATAAAAAAGCTCAAATTTTTTTTCTGTATAATTAAAAACATATATGTCCGTCCCACTAATTTTTAACAAATATATTTTTAAAACAAACAAAAAAAAGAAAATAATCTATAATTATAATTTAATTAAACTAAGTTCATTTTAATCCCTAGCTTAGTGTGAAATAGAAATTTAAATACTTTTTTTTAATTATATTTTTCTATAATTAATTGTATAAATAATGATATACTAGAGTATTTTCTTTTTAGTTTTTATCTTTGTATATATAATAAGCCACATAATTTTAGTATTAGTTTAATTTTATTATAATATCAACATTTTCTCTTCTGTTTATTCTTATAGTTTCAATTAGTTCTTCTATTTCTAAATTTTCTTTTAAAATTTTTTCGAAAATCTATATTTACATGTAAAGAAAACCTTGTTGTGATAGCTTGTATTTATAAATCTTTATAATTTAGTTTATTTAAACTATACACGCTGGTGTTTTCATTTGGTTTTTTTGTTCTTTTAAAAGCAGTTGGCTTCTATTTTAATAACAGCTAAGTTTGTTGTTGTCTTCCTAAGAGCAATAAGAAAAGCTTAGCTCCTATAGCATGATGAGATTTTAAATTCTGCAAACAACTGCTTATCAAGGCTAATTTTTATTTTTTTTTTTTAATTTTTTGCTATTAATTTTTAATTATAATACATTATATAAATTTTGTTTTAATACGTTTTTAAATTTCAAAAATAAAGTCGTATTTTTTAAATAAAAAAGAAATAAACAATAGTATATTATTATTTATAAAAATGAAGTAAATTTTAAAATTAAAATGGATTACTTTAAAACAGCAGCATTTTTTAGGTTCGAAAACCAATTATTTTTTTATTCGAAAGTGTTTTTCTACGAATAAAAATGCTTAGAATAGGTTTAACTAACAATAACGTTAACGTAACGTTATCAATAACTCCTTAAGGCAGATGGAAAAAAATCTTAAAGCGATTACAATAAGTGCTTTTAGTGCTCTGAATTTTACGTTGTATAAATATGGCAAGATCTCAAAAATTGGCGTTGGAAAGTTAAGCTCCAGCAACCTTTTTAAACTGTTAGCAGACTCCTTGACTGTTTCGTTTGAGCGACAGAAATAGACACAAAGAGAAAATATAACATATCTTATGGTTTTTCTTCAATAAAGAAAGCAATTTGTAAACATTTGTTTGATTATATAGGAGCTAATAATTTGCTCTAAAAACAGAAGTTCGAAGCTTCAAATACCAAGCAATTCCATCTGCTTATACTTCAGATTAATTTCGAAAGCAGTTGATAGCTTGTGATGAAAATATGGTCATTTAGTATAACTTCCTGGTCAAATCGCGATGAGCCTGCTTATCTTGTTCTTGTTTATTGAGACTGGCAAGGGAGTCTGTTCCTCTACTGCCAGCTATCGAATCGGTATCTTAAGGACCTAATCGTTTATCTTGGCTATTAGGAAAGTTAAACTTTTCACTTTTGAAGGACTAGTTTGGTAATAATGAAGCTGTTTCCTCAATGGTAACGAGCAGCACGATTACTACGAGGGTTATACAATTTAGGACTGGAAATTTTAAAGTGAATTGAACAGATAAGTTTCGCATGACAAGCATGTCGGCTTCAAAAACTTCAAGACAAATCAAAGTACAAAGAAAGATATAAATTAGGAAAACAGTTTAAAAACCCATCGATGTGATGTCAGTTCAAATGCGACAAAACGAAAATGTGTTGAGTTGATTCATCTAATAACATCTAAACTAATCACTCGAGTCTTTTTGTTTTTATACCTTTTTATGGAAGATTTAATCTTTAGGTGCAAAATTTCACAAAAGGATGTCTTGAGTGTCAGTTTGTGCTCCCTTCTTGGTCCCAGTCCTGCCCAGAACTGTCTTTATTAACTTCAGAAAACATTATTATATTTTCATATATAGTAATTTAGTACGTACCATCGTAATAATGCTTTTAAAATAAAATTATTTGTAATTATGTAATATTTGTAATTATAAAAGGCACACTTTAAATTACCACCATTTAACGTTAAATTTTATTTACTAAACAAGCATAACATCCCTGTTTTTTTTATTCTAACAGCTGATTTGTTACCATTCCTTGCTGAATGCCATAATTTCAAAAAGAAAACAAAAACGAGGATTTTATATTTGTTAGGCTTGTATTTTTAAATTTTTTTTACTTTTTATTAACTATATTGAATAAAATTCTAAATTAATAATGAAATTATTAAATGAAGGTTAGTTCTTTTATGCAGTTTGTTTTTATATTTGCCTAATTCAGCATATCCTTTTAAAGCTCCGTCAAGCAAACTGTTGATCAAGTGTGATGATGATGAAGAAGGTGAGCCACATCCCCATTGTGCCCATGGACCCACAATACTATTTTACTATGAAGACAAGGGACCCAAAGAGGGTTATTTTTCCTGCTCCGCGTATAGAGACAAAAAATTGTGCTCTTTCAACTTGGCAGCCAAGGATCTGACCACCAAGCATTTAATCCGGGTGTACGATGTTTCCACTTTGCAGTTTAGAAGCTTAAGGGAAAAGGTATAATTTATATTTCCGTTTCGACTGGCTATCAGTAGTAGCTTCTTTCCTTCTTTCTAGTTCCAGGACACAACCTTTGGAGCACAAAAGCACTACTGCCTCACTTGCAATGAACCGCTAAAGGAAAGTGATTTACAATCCCATGTAAAACATGAAGTAAAACGCAATCTTGCCACTAGACTTTTAAGGAATCCTACTGCGTTTTTAAAACCTATGGATAATGACAAGGCCCAGGCTCAATATTTCTTTGATGATAAGGCTTTAAAATTTTTCGAAAACTGTTTCAAAGACTTAAAAATTAAGTAAGTCCATTTGGTTTAAATAAAATTTACATTTCTCATTTAATTTTTATGTTGCAGTAAAGTTGTTTGTATTGGAGCACCACGTTTGCATGCCCATCTTACGAATATGTGTTCGGCCAATATTAAAAGTTTCTTATTAGACTTTGACTATCGTTTTTATTACTTTTATGAGGACAATCAATTTTGCTGGTACAATATGTGCAACAATCACTTTTTCGACGAATTGCAAAAGCAAGAATTTTATCGTTTTTTAAAATGTAAAAGGTAAGCGTAAATGCTTCTAATAGTAACAACATTATTTGAAATTCGTATCGCTTAATTCTTTTACTAGCAATGAACGTGTTTTATTATTCACTGACCCACCCTTTGGCTGTCGTACGGAGCCTATAGCTGCAACTCTTTTAAAGCTTACCAGGCTCTACAATCGTATCAATCAATTGCCTTACCAACCATTACCTATATTTTGGATATTTCCCTACTTTTCCGCCCATTACATACAACAACAAATGCCAGCCCTACAAATGTCCGATTATAAAATCAATTACACTAACCACACTTCCTATACCGATTTGGGCAACAAATCACGTAAATTAGGTTCGCCTGTGCGCATATTCACGAATGTGCCATTAGAACTTTTAAAATTACCCATACAAGAACAATATAAATACTGTTCAAAATGTGAAAGGTACACAGCCTTAGAGAATCGCCATTGCCCAAAGTGCAATACTTGTCCGTCCAAAAATGGTGCTACTTATAGACATTGTGATCAATGTGGTGTTTGTGTTAAACCTTATTATGTGCATTGCCCAAATTGTCGGCGTTGTACCCAACTGGAGAACCATAGCTGTTTGGAATATCAAGTGAAACAACAATGTTGGATTTGTCGTCAAGTTGGCCACATCGAGCATAAGTGTCCTTATTGGCAAAGGAAGTCGCAATGCAGTAACGTTTTTCCCAAACGTGGTTCAGCATCAAATCAAACTGAAATAGCTTGCCTACTTTGCAAGGCCAAAGGTCACAATGAATTAAAATGCGATCAAAGAAATAGATACTTGAAGGAAAATACGTTTATGAGTGAAACGAAATTATTGGATAGAATTTAAAGTGTTAAGAACAGTTTTGTGTATTTACATAGTAGTTTTAAAGATTTTTTAGATTAGAAAAACTTGAAAAACAAATTTTATATTTTTTTTTATTTGAAATTAAACCAACAAACAATTCAAAAGATAAGTTTGCAAGTAGAATAAAGATTTGCTAACAATAGATATATTTTATTTTTCAAATGTAAACTTTAAAAGTTAAGGAATAAAAAATATTTTAGGTTTACAGTTTATGTAGTTGATAATGCATTTTTCATAGTGGTTTGTTCTAAAATTGCTACAGACATAAAATATATTCAAACTGTGTTCTCAATATCCTTTTACTAAGTTTGTACATGTAATTAAACCTATTAAACAGCTTGCTATAAATCAACTAGTTTTTTTTTTTTGGTTTTTTAATAATGAATAAAGAAACTTTTATAACTTAAATAGAAGTGCCTCTTTTATGGGTTGCAAATTGGCGTCCTTTGCTAGCACCGCCACTGTTATTATCACTGGTATCAGCTTGAGAAGAAGTAGAAGGCATTGAATCCCTATTAAACATGTTATCCCAGGAGGCATAATCACTATTCAGAATGGGTCAGCTGCGGCTCTGTTCCGGTTTGCTATTACTGCTGTATTCACTATCGGTGGTGTAATCAGCTTCTATTTCACGTAATTCTATTTTATGTTCCTGCATAGCTTTCTATGGTAAATTAATACTCGTAAATAGAAAACATTTTGATAAGATTGCAGACAAAAACAACAAACCTTTACACATTCCTGATAAACCTTAAAAATCGGTGCACACATGCTGTCATCATTATCCCCTTTCAAAAATCTATCCGAGAACCATAGATTAAAACATTCATCGTATTTACGTTTCAATTCATTGCAATCATCACCCAGGCTATTCATTTTATAGTTTGTTATATTCTTTGTCAATTTTAATAATAAATTTCTGTGATAAAACTAGTTTTTTTCGAACGTAGTAAATTTCCAATAAATGAAATTACCTTCAAGTTCAATAACACTAAAAATGATAATGAATCAGCTGCTATTAAAACAGAGACGTTCATAATTATTATTTACCTTTATTGTTAACTTGGCAGCACATCCGAACGAACATTCGTGAGTTTTCGATACTGCCACACAAATTTTATATTAAGACGCAATGTTGCCGGAATTTAAAAACTTTTTCTGTAACCAATTTCTGAAATAGAATTCTTTTTTGCAAGCAATTATATGATGTTGTTTGTTTGTTTGGTTTCTCTTCTTTTTAAATTTTACAAGAAATCCTTAATTTGTTTTATTCCAAAACAACACTATTTTGGGTGAAATATCAATGTCCATGTTATAAAACAGAATGCCGTTAAGATGCCTTGCTTGTCGGATAAACGTCTTTATTGCCTGTCAGTGTTGCAAAATTGAAATTTTGAAATAGTACTTGAAAGGGTACCTTTTTCCATCAAATGGTAGTTTTATAAAAAAAATATTTATTTATTTATACCTACGTACAGAATGGAATAGAAAAACATGTTTCTCATATACAAAACAAAAACAGTTGATTCGAAACGTAAGGTTTTAGTCAAAAATGTCGACGCAATTCATTGCTTTTCGTAATCTAAATATATACATACATACGTTAGCCCTGGCTAACCGGGGCTAAAGACCTTTACTATTAGCCTTATCTCCCATTTATAGTTGAAAAGAGCAAACCATAAAATCTGTAATAATAATAAAAAAGTACTGAAATGTTTTAAAATTGAAATATTGCCAGGAAACTAAAAATCTGTAACCAACTTCTGAAAAAGAAGAAAAAATTAACGAATTCAGGAAAAATTTAGATACGATACAAATTTTACAAAATTTAGATCGAACAAAAAGCACAAAAAATTATAAATATTTCGACAAAGAATTTTCAATTTGCAAAAAAAAGCATTTTGGGAATAAAACATAAAAGAAAGAAATTATTCAAAAATTCATTTACAAAATAATTTAAATTTAATTATTTTTTGTATGCAGTATTCTAATTTTAATTTATTAGAATTTTAAATAGAATGTGACAATGGCAGCAATGTTTTAATGCAGTAACCAGCCATATCGGTGAATGTCTCCACTAACAGATGTGAAAATAAATTGCTTATTCTAGACACGCACCGTCCAAATCACGATATACAGTACATGTATTTATGGTAATACAGTATCTATTTCGATTAACGGCACTTTGGTGAATTTCGATTTTACCACACTGGATAAATTCACCACATTGTGGAAGAACTCACTACACTAGAAACTCACCTTACTTCGATTTTATTTACTACACCGGATAAATTCACCACATTTTGTAAAACTCATCACAACTACAAAATTTACCAAAAAAAACTTCAACAGCAGCGAGCAACAAACACCACGCAACAAACTTGTTGTTTATTTATAACAAAACAACAACAACATTTCCTACAATCATTCCCTTCCCACTACGTTTTTGTTTTGTCCGAACCTGGGGGCGCGGTTGAACCGGGCCCCTTTTTCTTTCACACACAATATTAACGGCGTTATGTCCTTCTTTATTTACGTTTTGTCTGACCTGGGGTTGAACAGTTGGGCGCCTATTAATAAGGCTACTTTAACTTGTAACTACCTATTGACAGACAGACCACATAGTACATTATTAAACCAACGGGGCTTAATTTTTATTTAATAAACCCGGAATCGGGAAAAGAATGTGCGAATTATTTATTAAAATATAAATATATTTTTTGAACAAACAAACACGAATTTGATGAAAAAAGTACTGAAAGTGGGGTACTGCGGTGTTTTTGAAATGAAAAAGTGTACTGAAAAAAATACAAAAGTACTAAATTTTTCAACACTGTTGCCTGTTTTGAGGTTATTTTTCTCCAAATAAATTTCATTAGTTTTACTCAGTTGACATAATTCGGGTACGCGAAATTGCATTTAGTTTCTTATTTGTTTAAACAGTTCCAGCAGAATAAAGAAAATTATAAATTAAAACATGAATAACTTAACAAAGGCTACCTTCCGTTTCGTTGCTAACGCCTCCTTGAGAAATGTTTTCGGTGGTAAACGCGATTTCACCCGTACATTATGGCACATGTCCAAAACTCCAGAATATTCCGGCAACCAAAAAGGCACTGTATTAAAAGTGCACCAGCCCACATTGAACTGCAGCTGCGGTTGTGGCATAAAACACATCCACACCAAAGGTAATTAATTTGAAACTGATTTTCTTACCCAAAGCAAACATTGTAACTTACATAACCTATAAAAAGTTTTGGGTAGAATGATGAAATAGAAGTGCATATGGAAAGCCGGTTGGTTTTTGTTATGAATGAATCAATGATATTGATTATGTTATGTTTCTTGCAGGTGAACGTGAATTGGTAGAATTCCTTACAGATGAAATCTTGGCCGAACGTAAGGCACAAAAAATTAAAACTGTGCCCACCACTTTGGAAGGTTTTGCTGTTAAATTGAATGGAGCTGAAGTTGAATTGACCAAAAAATCTGACAAGGAAAAGTAAGTTGATAACAATTATAAATAATATGGGTTTCGTATTTCATATAGAAAAATAAGTTTTTGTGAAATATTGAGAATGAGAGATGTAAAAAGTAAGTAAAAACTTGTTGCTTTATTTCTCATTGTCGATGTGTTCCAATAGGAGAGATAGCACATGGAGGTACAATTTAGTGAATGTGAAATGTGCAACAACTGGTTTTTCATATAATGCCCTTATCCAATTGGAAGAGATTTCGTTTTGTGTTATTATAATATTAATACTGAAGACGATATCCGATGGATATCGAAATATTGATATATAATAAAGAAAATTGATAATTAAGAAACTGACCTTGAGCTAGAATATTTTATTGATTGGATTAATACTTTACATACATTCTTTTGTGGTCTGGAAATAGGTGCTTTCGTAACATAATCTGACCTTAAAACTTGTTCTTTATTGTGTCTCTCTTTGTTTTCTTAACAAAACATTCATTCATTGAGTAGTCCATGTTTTATTTATTTTCTGTGTCTGTTCCATCTATTTTTCAGCATTGTCATCAATTTCAATGTCAATCACACCGTAGATACCGAAGAAGAACCAGAAATTGATCCCTCAGCTGACAAACCTGATTTGGGTGAAATGCGTAGCAAACCTCAATTTGAAGTTGATATTGTTAAGGGTAACACCACATTATCTTTCACCTGTTCCTTTTTGGAAGGCACACCCCAGGAAGGGGAATATAGTAAGTTCTTACTTTTTTTTTAATTTTAAAAACAAAAATTAACGCGTATTTCTTATTAATTACAGATGATGTATTCGGCATTGATGAAATGACCATTTACCAAGGTGAATGGAATGACAAGATCTACGCCGTAGCCGGTGATGTTTTGGATGGCGTAAGTTTTCCCTTTTTTTTTTTGTAAAGTCATGCATGTTGTTAATGTTGGTTTTGTTCTTTTTTTAGTACCTCTATGACTTGTTGATGAATTTGTTGGAAGAGAAGGGTATCAGCAGTGAATTTGTTGAAAAGATGTCTGATTTAGCCACTGCCTATGAACATTCTTCCTATATTGGCTTGCTCGAAAGTCTTTCGAAATTCACCACCGGAAAGTAATTAATATTACTTACCCCTCCTCTTTACATATTTTCTGTTATATACATACAATTGTATAGTTTTTAAGTGTCAAACTAACTTTATTTTTTCCATTATTATTTTTTATTTCAACACCAGTCACTCAAATTATGAAGAAAAAATACCATCAGAAAAACAAGCTGCTTAATATTTATTAATAAGCAAGTTGGCAAGCAAATTTGAAACTCAAGTTGCAAGAAAACATTTCAAGATTCAATCAATCAATCAAGCAAGACTTTGCAAATCTTTTTAACAATTTTTTCCACTGTACAAAAAGGATATTCTAGTAAGTTTTTTGTTATATAATATAATAGAATATCTTTAATTTCATGGTTGAAAATATTGTTTTAAGTTTGTAAATCATAAATAAAAATATAGGATCATCTCTTGCCACCATTTTTCTTTTGCAAAGTATTTTTTTTTTATTTGTTACCCACTGTGTGTTTCGAAGTTTATCTGTTAAAAAGATATTTTTTGTTAGTGTAACTCTTTTTATCACATAACTTCAGGGTTTTTCCATCACTAAAAAAGAAAATGTACTATTTTAAGAATATTTACCAATCCAATACACAAAAGAAATTGTTACAGTGTAATAATTTTAAATACATAATGATAAAAGAAGAAGAAATGGTTTTTTGTTTAATAAACAAATATTTATTTAATCATGAGAACCAATGTAAATATTAAAGCCGTATTAATTTAATGCTTGTTTGTATAAATAATGACTTACTTAAAGTATTAGATGTTCAGATTCAAAGAGGTATTGATGTAGAGCATAGGCACCATGATAAATGCCTTTTCTTTCACTTCATTCTAAATTACCCTCCTACTGCTTGTGTAGATGAATGAATCTTTCTCTTCTGCTGGCCTGTTCTTTCTTGGAGAAAATAAAAAAATATTGGCATACGAAACTCTAATCTGTCTCTACCGCGGATTAATTAGGCGCACATACGTAGACCTATTGGGACATAGAAATGTAAACTGTGCCATAAATGGGCTTCCGGGGATTCGATTTAAAGAGCCTGGCATTATTCGCTCCCGGTAGCAGTTATATGTTGTGCTAGAGTGGATTCCAATTGTCTGCGTAGAATTTTCTCACTTTCTGCAATCGCAGGTGGATATACATTCAGGACTCTATAATAAGCCAAATTTCATTGTAATAACGCCAATAGTCCTGCTGGATCATAAAGAGGGGGTGGGTCTTGCTTTATCATCTTCCGATTTAGGTGAGACTCGCCATCCGAAGTAGCCTTGTAAGTCCGTACTTAATTATTCCATCTCACCAGTGTCATCTCGGTCTGTTCATAATATGCTGTTTCTACTTCAGTGCAGCGAGACTAGATTGCAGCACCCATAGGCCTGTGATAGAAATAATATTCGACCAAAAGATCTTCAATATTTGTAATATTTGAATGAATCCTAAAATTCCTACCATAAAAACTGTGTGTCTATCTGGAAAAATTCACAAAAAAGGCAATTAATAACCCATATTATTGCTATGGGAGCCTGAGACTGTTAATATAGAGGTACGATCATATGATCTACTTAACCAGATCCATAATTAGTATGTTTTAAAATTCCCAATTTGCGTTTCTTAATTTCCTGTTTCATCAGTTTTAATTATAACAGTCTGGTAACACTATAATTGATGAAAGAAATACAATTCACCATCACAAATTTAAACTCACCTTTTCTCTTTCAAAATAGAAAACAAGTTGTTGTTGTTTTCAATATTAAACACATAGTTAAACAGCACTGTGTTGAATAACGGTAATGTCATGGTGGCATAATCGGTTAGCACGCGATACTTTTGTGTTAGGGTTCTCGGGTTCGAATCCCAAGTAGGGCGGTTGCTTATTATCAAACAGGGGGGGAGACTTTACTCTCAATCTCCGCTTTTAATTAAAATTATTTCCTTCTTAGTTTGGCAAGAGTTTTTAGAAAATCATCTGAGATTGAAAACTCTAATCAAAGAAGGTAGATCGAATCGTTCGCTCGTTGCCGTACCTGCAATGGTTTTCTCAATAACTGTTAATCAGGTCCCGTAAAAACTATACGAGTGCGTACATTTTCTTGCTATTTTACATAGCACAATTGAGATTTTTTTATGAAGTTCTACTATCATATCGTGCAGGCTAAATCCGATCTGTAACGCCTGATATGTTAAAATCATTACCTACAGTGTCTAACCGATTAGATCCTGCACTGAGGAAGTTGTGCAGTGTGAGCGAAGCGAGCTTGGTTAAATATTCAGCTTAGGTATTCCTTTACTATTCAGATTTGGAATTTTCAACTGACGGTAGATAAGTCGAAGGATTTAGAGTTCTTTTTCGGCCACGTAATGCCCATTGCTGTTATTGTCGTGAAGAGGTGTAATAATACTGTGACTGATGTACTGCTCTCAATCTAAACAGAGTATTCCTATAATTCCAGTCCTATTAACTTGACAAACTTCAGATGCTGCTTGCTGTCGTTGTGACATCAAAATTATTCAATTCTCCTAGTCCTAGAACCATATGGAGCTCCTGATGAAACCATTTGGACTCCCAATGTCCATCCTCGACAGGTTAGTGATATCATCTGCATAGAGGAAGTTCAACTACTTCCTTCTGCTGTATGACGCTGTTTTTGGTTTATTGAGTATATGACCAAGACCAATTCGTCTCGCGAGAACACTCGGAAGCGCTACCGCTCCACAATCTTGCTGGGAGACTCGTTGTAGCCGAAGTTGTCCTAAAAGACCCTGTGTCTTGGCAACTTCCTGACTATTAGAAAATATTTCAATATCTTTACCAAACCCCGTAAGACTAACACTTGCGCTTAGAAAATGCTGCAATTGTCCAGTAGCCTTACAGAAAAGATGTCTCCTAAGATGCGGACTAAGAAAAAATGTTTCCACCCTTAGCTCCATCCAGCCATAAAAAAACAATGAAGTTCTTTATGGAGCCGTTTACGCGGTGCGGCACATCTTATTTTCATTGTCCTCTGTCTGGATAGGGCGTCTTAAGCTTTCTTGACTGTTGAATGAATATTCGCCAAAAATTTCCAATTACGTCAGATCGAAAGAGATGTTGAGTAGTGTTAGCTGTTGAATCGTTACAATAAATTTCTAATGGTAACAGGCGTAATACTTAATGCAACGGTAATAATGATGTAATAAATGAGGTTAGTCTAGTCTACATTGCTTTTATCATGATTCATTGTATTTTTTCTTAATACGAAGACTAGAATATCAATCCTAGACATTTCATTTCGAACTTTGGCGCTATACAAGCGATTACATACATTTTTCTGTATCCATTTTTTTGTATTGAAAGTTCATGACATTTTTATTGAAAACGAAGCAGAAAAGAATTGTGTTTTTTGAAAATAAAAAAATTTTTAGGTCACATGTTTAAAGAATATTAACGAGTTGGATATTCGATAAAGAAAAAATTAAATTTAAAAGTAAAATTAAAACAAAAAAGAATATTCCCTAAAACATAAATAAAAAAAGAAAAGAAAACCGCCTTGTTCGTTGTAGTTTTATAATAGTTTTAGAATTTTATTTTATTTTATTTTTTTTTAAATAAATTTTAAATATTCCGCTCACGCATTTGCTTTAGAAAACGTTCTAAACGATACATGAGTTCATAGAATAAATTACTTGACGCGACAAACTGTCCAACTATAATTTTTATATGATAATGATTGTTGTTGAATGGCTTCTCTAAGATTGTGTTGTTCTTTGCAAATTAAGTGACATCATTTCACAAATTAAAATAAAAATTAACAACAAAAATTATTAAATAAATGATTAAAAAACAATCATTTTTAAAAGTGTCACAGTAAAAGCCTAAAGGGAGATATTAGTTAATGCCACACACCAATTTCGGTTTGAATATTTTTTTGTTTGTTTGTTTGTTTTTAATTTCAATAACAATTATTTTTTGCTGGTCATTTATTTTCAAGTTAACAAAATTTTTTTTATGCCATTGAATATTAAACATAAAAATGTAATTAGAACTTGAGAAAATTAAAAAAAATATTTAAAAAAAAAAAATGATTAAAATGTCATGATAATAATGAAATCATAGAAAATAATCTTTCTCAATAGCATATCTACATACATACATACATGTGTAGTAGTACGTTTGCCTATTAGGCAAATCATTGTTTAGAAACCTTAATTTTTCAAAATGACTTGTATTGCCTTTAAATACCAGCGGGCGTAAAATGCTTACATTGATGATGTTTTCATATTTTTATTTTAAATGATTTTTTAAAATATATGCTGAGTTAAAATTTAATTTGATTATACCACTTCATTAAAAAACCTTTTAATATTTATTGGCTATGACTAAAGCAACGTTTTTCATTTACAGATAATTAGGAAACAATTTTAAAAACACTTATTTTCAAATGCTTTGCCTAAATATTAACGATTTTATTTGCAATTTTAATTTCTTAATTTAAAATACACTAGAGCCCCGACTTGCGTCGATCCGATTTGCGTCGTTTCGATTTGCGTCGCCTTTTAAAAATTGACAAAACTCAGCTTGCGTTGTTGCAATTTCAACTCGCGTCCATTAAATTTGCGTCGTTTCGTCCCCGATTAGCGTCGATTCGATTTGCGTCGTTTGAATCCCAACTTGCGTCGTTTAAATTTCGATTTGTGACGCTACATACGTTTAATTTTTTTCTTGCAGCATTGAGTACTACCATTTTAGTATTTGTATTGTGGAACACATTTAGAATTTTTTTTGTATTTTAAAATTCTTGCAACTTCTGTTTATTGTTTTGTTATTTCTTTATAATAATTAAAAAACATTTGTTGAACTAAATAAAATAATGAAAAATGTTTTCATTATTCATTCATTTTGCTTTCCTTTGAATTCTTGGTCCCAATAAATTAAATTTCGAGAAGTTGATTCGATTTGCGTCGTTTTGATTTGCGTCGCAATTCTCCGGTCCCCATTAACGACGCATGTCGGGGCTCTAGTGTATAAAAGAAATATTTCAGCTTTTTATTTTTTATACTAATCGACGTGCAAAAATGTCTATTTAGCGTTGTTAGTTGAGGCCTACAAATTGAAAAGAATAACAATAAATTCTATTTTAAGGCTACTGCCTTACCATTGGTCCTGTTAGGCCTCACTGATGTATGTATGAGCATGTCTACCACTTAGATGTGGTATAATTCCTGCCTGGTATTTCTCAATCATCCTGATAATTTTATATAAATCAACTTTGAGTAGACATATACATATGTACATACATACATAATTGGTCATTACAACACTTCAGTCAGGATTTCGACCTAGCTTCTCACACCACTTATGTTGTGTGTGTCAATTTTATTCATGAGTGGCGGGACCTACAGTTTAAAGTCGACTCCAAACGACAGATTTTTGAGAAGCTCTTCATGGCAATTTTATTTTTACTCTCAGAGTTTTTGTCGGAAATCTGCTGAGAGGCAGTCGCCGGAGAAATATTTTTTTCATGTTTGGTTTTTAATGTCTAACCTGGGGTTTGAACCGTGGCCTTACGTCTAATAAGCCAACACACTACCTACTAGACCACGGCGACGTGACACATACTGTCAATAAATTCTGAGGACCCAAGAGCTTTTTGTCTCAGGTCTTCTTATTTTTATGTAGGAGGAGCGTTGTTTATGGGAATGAGACTATTTGTTGTTTATTTGCACTGCCAAAGTATTACATTGTCTAGGCTTTGGAGGACAGGCTGCAATTTGGAGTTTAGTCTATATGTCTTTATAATCATCAATCATCCCCTTCTATATTTATGAGGTCATCTTAGAAGCCTCATTGTCTACTAATCAATGTAGGAGATAGTTGTCGAGCATAGAGTAGACGTAAGTGGGAGTCATTTTCATATTGAAGCAACGAATAGCTCTGGTTTTTTAATAGTTTTTTATATCTTTTTTTGTTAAAGATTTTATCGATTTTAAGTAGGGATTTCCAGTCCGAAACTTATGCCGACAGCTAAAAAAGGTTGTAGCATAGTAGTAGTGTATTAAGTGTTCTGATATTATACTTTCGTCTATTTTAAGTTTAGAAAGTCATGACCATTTTGAAGGCTGCACAATGTTTGGACAAGCTTCTTTTGAAGGTTGTCATCGTTCATTTTTGTTTCTAAATACCGGGTATTTCTCAAAGAATTTTCGAATCTTTCAAAAATAATTCTTATATTAGTTCCTGTACATAGGAATATCGCTGGAAATTCTGTTGCTGTAGCCATATAACGGAGCATAGCTGTTCTAATTGCCCAATTTAAACAGAGTGTCGTTATACAATAAGCCTCTGTTAAAGCTGTGAACCTAAGGAGAAAATGGAGAAGACTATCTTTCACTTCATGTGTCCGTGGCCAGCTCTTGTTATGTAAAGCCGATAGAGGTTCTTTGCCTCTCATTTCCTGTTATCTTTAAATGAACTCTTCAAAATAAGGTTATCGCAAAAGGGCAATTTGTTTTTAGTCATTGCGGTTCACCATTGAGTCTTTTTAAATTCGTATTGATATTGGGTTGTGGTATGACAATGGGCTTAAACTTTGGCCTAAGCGTCGTTATAAAATATACAAATGGTTCCAGCTTTGGAGATGTTGGTAAAAATATAGCGGCAGAATCTGTTTGGGTAAAAAATCGGTTTAAATGTCATCATAAGCTTACTAAAGAATAAGGCCGTATTTCACAGTGTAAAAAATCTGACTAAACAATAGGAATACAAGATTTCGATTCTCTGGAAAGAGAGGGAAAGGAATGATCAGGGCCAGGAGTAGGACACAGTTGAAAATAGCTTTACTGTTCCTACTAGCAGCTAAGCTCAATACACCCTTCAAGTAAGACTTTTTAAGATTTGAAATTCTTTTATGCTGGGTCTTCATATTATTTCTCCTTTTTGAGACAAAACACAACCTCTAAAATTTAATCATATTAGCTGCTACCTTACCACAGCTCTTGTCCTTTGTTTGAATATGCCTTTTGTTTTTTAATATTTTTATTTTAAAAATTGCAGACAGTTTAAGGCAGTTAAAAAAGCGATTCTTTACCATTTCGTGCTTAGGTTTTATGTAAAACTTAATATTTAAATTTATTTCAAACCCCATAAACCTGTTTTTATTATTTTGTTATGCATAATTTCATATAAATTTTTGTTATGTATTGTATGTAGGTGTGGTATTTATTATTACATATTTACCATGCATATATGGAGCAATGCAATAAATAATTTACATTGAAAAAAAAAAATATTGAAAACATTTTGAAAGTAGTTTTGTTTTGTAATGGAGAGAATTAGATAATTAACAGGAATAAATTTTTACGAAATATTATTATTATTGTTAAATAATGTAAATAAAATAAACAAAATTGAATTGAATTAAAAAAACTAAATTTCCCTTTAAAAGTGTCATATACATATTTGTGGTAGAAATCTGCTGCTAAAACAAAAGACTTAAGCAACGAATGTGAATGAGAATTTTGTTTTTTTTGTTTCATAGTGCAGCGGTTGTGCTGTGCTGTATAAACAAAAGACCTAAGCAACAAACCTGATTTGTTAGGGTATCTTATTTAAAATAAAAATTTATTTTAACACTCTTTTCTCGTGGTTTTTCCTTCCTTTTTTTATTTTATTTATTTACTTTAATTTTATTAATAACACAGAATATTTATAAATCTTTTTATTTTGTTTTTGTTTTTTCCCCACATATATCTTATTATTGTTATG
Organism: Sarcophaga caerulescens; assembly: GCA_927399465.1. Lineage (NCBI taxonomy): Eukaryota > Metazoa > Arthropoda > Insecta > Diptera > Sarcophagidae > Sarcophaga > Sarcophaga caerulescens. The sequence continues at coordinate 88,054,181 of OV656868.1, forward strand.
GGTTAGTATGTGTAAGTGTGGCTAAGTAGTATGGCATTTTACCTACTAACTTGCAACATGAACTCTTTTAAATTTATAGAAAAACATATAAAAACAAAAGAAAAATAAAATCAAAACCAAAACACAGAGAAAAATATTCAATCTAAAACAGAATATGCACCATAAGATCTTTGGTAATATTCGTGACTCTAATAAATAAAATAAAATAGAAAAATAAAACAAAAAAAATATAACAAAACCAGTGGAAAAGACCCATAAAAAGTAAAATAATAAAATCAAAACTTTTTAAACTCGTAAGTAACTAAAAACCAAAAATAGCAGCAATTCTTTGCAGTCAATCAAATGGTAAAATAACTGCATTGAAGCAAAAGAAAAAACAAAAAACGAAAAGGCAAACGCTTTATATCAAATCGCTGTAATAAAACTTAGTACGAGTACTAAATGCTAAGCATGTTTAGCTCATAAAAATCAAAGAAATTAAAATCAAAATCAAAATACTTATAGAAATAGAAACAACTACGTTGTAATAAAATTAAATACAACTGCTTTACCACTGCTAACACCAGCGAACAAAACCAGACTTCATTCAAATCGACCATATTAGGCTTCTTTTTGAAAATATAACCACGAACAAAAAGGCGGGTTACTTTAAGAAAAAAAAAAATACAGAAAATAAATCGTGTTTTATTTCAAAAACTAGACCATTACGAATTAAAAAAAAAAAAAATTAAAAATTAAAAACATTAAACAAAACTTAAGGCCAGTCATACATACATATGTATGTATATACATGTGATGGCCTTAGTATTATTTTTAAAACCCCAATTCAAATAGAAAAAGTCTAGGAAAGGCCAGAGGAATTTTAGTAGAAATATATACCAATCATCGGATCAGGGAGTGTAGGGATGGGGTGAAACTACTATGTTTTTGCTTAAATAAAAGGCACAAAGTCATATGGAGCGCTTTAGTATCCTAATGAAAACAATCTCCCTGGTTCAATGTTTATACTATCAGGCAATCTACCAAAACCTTCATGGAACCTAATTAAGCATTAAATGAATTTCAGCCGGCCTTAGAATATACCAAGGTTTTGTCTTGTTCAGTAAACACAACATGGTTCTTGACTCTATTACCGTAAGAACAATGTGTCATGAAGGCTCATTACAGATATCAGATATTGAGCAATTCATTGTTACAAGAGGAAGACGTTAGTCTCTGTTCTCTGCTGGGCACATTCATACGTTCCTGGTCGATTAGCCCGTGTGTCGTAGATTGCTTTACATAGAAAATACAATTTTTAACAGGACTAATCGTATGTGGAAGGCTTTTCCTGCAGAAGTTGCAAACCATAAATACTACTACCACTTTCCTCAATCCCACAATTAATTTCCTTCGTTCCAAACTTTCAGGTTAACAACTTTCTGCAATCGATTTCTGCAGTTCTGAAACTATCTTAGTTAATATGTTCCTGTTAAGAATCCTCTTACTCTTGCTCTATTCTCTGAAAAAGGAAAACACGGGGAAAACAATTTTTTTTTCACGGATTCCCTCACAACATTCTTCAGCTAATGCTCTTCTCCAGATCTTTTGAATCTAGGCTAGTTGTGGCCTTTTAATACTGTCTCTGTGTACCTTTCTAAGTGGGTGTTGTTAACAGAACATTTTTTATTGTGTTTCCATACATCGTTAAAACATTGCAACCCATTATCTGTTTTTAAAATTAATGATGATTTATGAAAATTGTTTGTAAATCTTTTCTGTTGAAATTGAAATTTATTATTGTGTTGAAAAATTTTTATACAAGATTCTTGATTAATCAAAAACAACGACAAAAGAACACAATTTGTTAAGTTATAAACGCAAAAAACAAAACCGAAACCATCATTTACATACTTACACTGTGCATGGCAAAAGAGAGTTCCTGGCTATAATAAGCAGGTAAAGATTACAATAATATTTGAAGCTTTAACTTGTCTCGTTAACACGGACGTTGTTAAATATGCCCTACAGCCTTAAAAACTTCATATAAATTTAAATAATTAATTAAACAAACACGTATTTGTTACACACACTCAAAAGGGATTTCAGTTAGCCTCTCCACTACAATAGAATCCATACATATTTGTTTACTGCTCTCCAGTTTGTGAACTTAAGTCTTGCCAAGTAAATGAATATTGCTTGTTCTTCTGCTCATTTATAGCCTTTTCCATAGTCGACCTTTATTTGTTATACAATTTGCATTACATGTTCATGATGGTTTTTCTTTCTCTCTCAATCCATTCATTCTTCATGTTCTTTTACTTTTTGGTATGGTATGGTGTGTAGTGCTAATTTCATTATCTTGTATCTTTGTATCTTTGGGATGCGTAGAACATTTTAATTTGTCTACAATTCGTGTCTTGTTCTTTTGCTTTCTTTTTTCATTCTTTAAAATTCTATCAAATAAAAATGGGAATTTTTCTTACACAAGTCATGTCTGCTGGACTATACATAATAAAACGCCCGCATAGTAAAACAAAAAATTAACAAAAAATATAAAATTTTTAAAAATAAAAAGAGAGAAAAAGAAAAAAAAAAAACACTGGGCCTAACAAATAAACAAGTGGACGACACATAGTGCCGGAAGCTAAGGTATACAGAAAAAGAAGGCTTATGTAAAAGCAAAACAAAAAAAACAGCGTAGAAATGATTTTTTTTGGATGATTTAATAAATAAAAAGACAATGACCTGCACGGTTTTTTACTTATTTTTAACATTTTGTTAATTTTTAATTTACCATATCGATAAGACAAAGAAATAAACCTCATTCATACTATTATTTTAGAAGAAAAAAAATATTTTTCAAAGACCCAATTGCCTCATACCCCTGTATATCATTGCAAATTTTAAGAAGATATCCATGGAAGATATTCTACGAACAAAAAACAGTGCCATCTGCTGCATTTTATAAATAGAAGCTTCGTTCGTTAGACTGTACGCCTTTAGTGAAGTTCTAAACTCTCGTTTACGTAGGATAAGGATAAGTTGGAATAAAAAGATAAAAATTATATAATCCATCCGAAATCAATAATCTGAATTCTGCCTTTATAAGGCTGCCCAGATTATCTTCAATTTCCTCATGTCTGGTAAATGATCAATGTAGACTGTATCATCATGGACGCTAAGATCTTTATTAATGATCGATCATAAGTTAATCACTTTACATACATAATTGGTCATTGCAATCCTTCAGCCAGGATTACGATCAGAGAACAGCAATGAATCGTATTTTCGCTACTCATAGGTACTTATGAAATTTTGAGTATGAGTGAGTCAAGAGTATTAAAATTCAACTACTCTGATTCATTCGTACTCGCTACAACATTGATTTATAAGTATAGGTTGCAATGAGTATGAGTACAACGTTGACATCAAACTCACAACATTCGATTCATTGTTTGATTCATACGCCTACTCATTCAGATTCATAAATTTAGAAAAATACTTATAATACTTACGAATGATTCGAGTCACTCGAATCATTCATCAAAATTTACAGTAGTAGTTATTGTTGCATTTACAAAAGAAGAGAAGAGAAAAGACAAAGCAAAGCACACACACAACCTTCTAGCGAGTATTGTCGTGTTTGTACTCGAATCATACTTATTTTGTGCTTCGTGTATATGTTGAATCATGGAGAGTCGAAATCAACAACATCGTGCGTATTGTTAAGTATGAGTACGATGAGTATTTCTAACTTTGAATATGAGTAGTATGAGTATGATATTAAAATAAGTATGAATGCGTATAAGTAGCTGAAATTATAAGTATGACTCGAATCTACTCATCGTTTTGAATAGTTGTTGCTGATCTCTGATTACGACCTAGCTTTTCACACCATTTATGTTGTGTGTGTTAATTTTATACATGAGTGGCGGGACCTACGGTTTAAAGTCGATTCTGAAAGACAGATTTTTGAGAAATTTTTCCTTGGCAATTCTTTTTTTATTTACTCCTAGACTTTTTGCCAGAAATCTGTTGAGAGGTAGTCGCCGAAGAAATATTTTTTTATATTTGGTGTTGCTGGAGGTGGTGTCTGATCTGAGGTGGTGGTGGTGTCTGACACTACCTACTAGACTACGGCGACTAATGCTTGTAGTATATGCTTATTAATAGTGTATATTAAGTGCATATTTTTATAGGCTTTTTATGCTAAAATGCACGACATACATACATAATTGGTCATTACAACCCTTCAGTCAGGATTATTGACCTAGTTTCTCACACCACCTATGTTGTGTGTGTTAATTTTATACATAAGTGGCGGGACCTACAGTTTAAAGTCGACTCCGAACGACATATTTTTTGAGAAACTTTACATGGCAATTTTATTTACTCTCAGAGTTTTTGCAAGAAATCTGTTGAGAGGTAGTCGCCGAAGAAATACTTTTTGTATTTTGTTTTGCACGAACGCAAGTTAATTAATGTGTTATGTAAACAGCCGTTATAAATCTTAACCTTTATATTTTATAAAGACGTCTAAAATATATCTATGAATAGTCCAGATAAATATGAAAATATTAGAGTATTTGGAAGAAAATTCGAAATTTTTTTTAGAATTTCAAATATTTTAGAGACCATATGCAATATACATATTTTTCAGTCTGCCTTACAAATTTAAGATTTGAAGATTTTGCTTTTATCAAATATTTAAGAAATGTGCTTTTATTTTAATTTTTTTTTAAAGCATCCATTAACGTGACATAGAAAAATTTTTTATAGGGCAATAGGATTTTATTTGATTTTAACATATTTAGGCCCGTTTTCTCAATGTGTCGACAAACTGCCAGTTACCAAATGTCGACATAAATTTATTAGACTGATAAACTGTCCGTTAACAATTTTGGTTTTCTCAATATACCGACAAAAACATTATTTTCATTTGGTAATATCTCTCAAAATTGTTGTGAAAGTTGAAATTACAACTTATTAACATAAATCAGCTGTTTTCCAATAGTGAAAAAAATAACACAAAATAAAATCTTTTGAAAAATTCATTATCATCCATGTCAGCCAGGCAGTTAGGCCTGACAATAGAACATTTCTGAATAAGCCGTATAATTTAATGAACTTTTTATTAAAATTTCTTGCTTATTTAAATAAGAGACTATTTTAGAGGAATAATTTTTTAAAGCATTTTTTTGCATATTTTATTACAATAGTAGTATTCTTATGTCTTTTGGCTTTTTACTTGCATATTTTCAAATATATTTGTTATTTGCATATTCTACGTTAATTTAAATACCAAAAAGCAATAGAGAAACAAATTTTTAATCAATATTTTAAGGAATTTATTATTTATTTATTTTCAGTATTATTTTTTCTTTTTAATTCGCTTTAAACCCTTAATTTTTGTAGATGCAACTTTAAAGAACATATACAGCCATGGACATTAAATTAGCACAAAATTCATATATAGTTTGATTGTGAATTTTTTCTCATTTGTATCCTAATTAGGCCAATTGTTTTGGTCTGGAATGTTGCTCGATGACATCTAGCTGTTATTTAACAAAAAATATTACCGTTATCGTGAAAATTTTTTGTTTTGACTGCTAATTTGTATCAGTAGCTAAATTCGAGCTGGACAGTAAATTAGCACAACGTGCATAGGTACAAGCTTTGTTCAAGTATTTTTATTCTTAGGGTATATTCTTTTAATTTTATGGCATTTATAGTAATTTTTTTATAAAATGGGACGTTGAAAAGATTGCTCGCCAGAGGAGAAGCTCGTTATCGTGGTATGATGGTATGATGAAAAACCTGGCTGAAATTGCCGAAATTTCGAATTGCTCGCGAAAAATGATTTATAACGTGATCATTTCCTTCAAAGCAAACATAATAATGTGGCAGAAAACAAGCCACGTGTCAAGGAAACAACCGAAGTCGTGGATCGTGCTATTGTCCGTAAGTCAAAGAAGGAGCCTTTCATGTCGTCACGCGATATTTTGAACGAAATTAATTCTCAATTTAGGTTAAATTTATCGGACAGCCTCATACGATGACGTCTTAATCACGGAAAGCTCTTTGGACGCTCTTGCCGAAAAAATCCACTTCTACCAAAATAAAAATATATTCAAGCGTTTAACATTTGCTCGCACCCACAAGGGTACAGATCTCCCATTTTGGAAAAAATATTTTGGAGTGATGAAACAATGCTAAATCGTATGGAACCAGATGGTAGAGTGATTGTTTAACGACCAGAAATTAATCTACGCTATACTCAAAGGATCATAACGCATGGTCGAGAAAGCACAATGACGTGGGGAGCATTTTCATGGCACGGTGAAGGTCTCATTGTGAAGATTAATGAAAAAATGGACCGTTATCAGTATTTGGACATTCTAGAGAACAAAAAGGAACCATAAGCTTTTAATACATGCCAGTTTTATTCATATTTTTGCAAAATAGTGGCCCCAAACACACATCTAAGCTGGCTAAGTATTGATTTTATAAATTTGGCCGGCGCAAAGTTCTGACTTAAACTCGATAGAAAACCTCTGAAAGGATGTGAAATGTACTATTGCTCAACAAAAGTACAAAAATTTGGACGATTTGTGGATTGGAATACGGGACGTTTGGTACTCGATTCCCAAAAATCTTTTCCAAAGAACTTTGTCCCTTAGATGCCACGTGGTGCTTGAAAATAGAGGCTACTCTACTAAATATTGATCAAATAAACTGAAAACATTAATATTTTTACTATTTATTAAAATATATTATTTTTATTCCAGAAATTTTAATTTGTGCTATTTTACTGTCCAGCTAAAATCTAGCGTTTGATATGTTGCAGGCCTTAATGAGCAGACGATTGGCAATTTCGCCAAAATTTTTGTTTTTTTTTAAAGAAGAATATGCATCTTATTGAATTTTTTATGAATAGACCTAAAATACTATAAAAAATCTGATTGTTTATATAATGAAGTTTTGTGCTAATTTAATGTCCATAGTTGTATGTACATACATATATTCAATATTAATAGATTTTAAAGTATAACCCACATATTTCTAAAAAGAACAATAATTTTGATTTAAAAACACTTTTGTTAATATGCACTTTAAATTTAAAAAACGTTTTTTAAGTATTCTTATTCATAAAGAGTACTTTAACTAATTATTAATGCGGCTGTAATTCTTTAAGTCTTACACATAAAGTAATACCAGGCAGTAGCAATGAACCTTAAGAAAAAGCTTATAAAGGTTAAAAAAGTATTAATTTTTTTATATTTAAATGGTCTGCGATAAATCTAAACCTCAGTGTAATTACACGTTAAATCATAAATTTAATATTATTACACGTTGGCATTGATAATAAATTCTAATAATCGGTTAATATATGCTAATGAGAGAATAACTCATTTAAATATTACAAATTAAAAAATATTTTCAGAAAACATTATGAGCGTAATTATTGAAAAATGTTTTATTATTACTTGTAAGCATTTTAAAAGCCCTGTTTTGTTGGTAATTAACTTAAAAGAAAGATATTTTTAACCATTATTTTTTAAGCATTTTTTAAAGGCAATAATCTTTAATAACATTATTTATTGGTTAAAATTTCTTAATGATTCAAAAAGAAAACGTTAGAGATATAAAGAGCGATTTTAGGACATATTTTTTAAGAGTAAATATTTATTTTTAATTTGATAATATTCCAAAAACAATTAAACATATTTTTCATATTGTAAAAGCATGTTTTTAATAATTCTAAAAATGTCTTTATAAAATTTTTAGAATATGTTACTAAGGAGTGATTTTTTAAGAGCTATAGGAAAATTAAAAAAAAAAAACACATAAAATTCAGAAAAATGCATGAAATCTTTATTTGAATCGATAGTACGGCCCATATAAATTAATGTTTGAAGATTATTTCATGCAAATGTTGACCGCGACTGCGCCTCAAATGGTCCATCCGCTTAGTCCAATTTTGGCATACTCTTTCCAACATTTCGGCCGGTATCTCACGAATAAATGCTTCAATGTTGTCTTCCAATGCGCCAATTGAAGCGGGCTTGTCTGTATAGACATGAGCTTTAACAAGCCCCACAAAAAATAGTCTAAAGTAGTTAAATCGCACGATCTAGGCGGCTAATTGACCGGTCCCGAACGTGAAATAAAATGTTCACCGAACTCGCCTCTCAATAAGTCCATTGTTACGCGTGCTGTGTGGCATGTGGCACCGTCTTGTTGAAACCACATGTCATGCAAGTCAGGCTCTTGCATTTTGGGCAAAAAAAAGTTGGATATCATCTCACGGTAGCGCTCACCATTCACAGTTACGTTACGATTCGCAGCATCTTTGAAGAAATACGGTCCAATGATGCCAAATTCAATGATTTGCAAGCGTTGTTCGTTTGTAAGGTTAAATTATAGACCAAACTGAAGATGTTTGACAGTGAAACAAAACACGAAACGTGCGTGAGCTGTTTAAACCAGTGTTGCCAAAAAGATAATAGCTAAAAAATCACCCTTTAATAAGCCAGAATCAACAGTAGCAGACTATCCAGAAATAGCTTGAGCATTACAACCGGAATTTTTTTGACCGGATATTATAGTATAGGTATCACTTCAAGCGTAACATGTGGATTCTAAAGCATCAATGCAGTTCAGAAGAATCCACCTGGATGCTTAGCAAGTACTAGGCAAGGAAATTTACTTAGAGGCAACATACAGCATTCTTAAGTTTTCGAATCTAACCAGATTGAAGGAAGTATTATAGGGAACAATAGTAATCATAATATTGAATTGGAAAGTGATTAACACCTCAGCAGATTTTTGGCAAAAACTCTGAGAGTAAATAAAAAAAAATTGCCAAGGAAAAGTTTCTCAACAATCTGTAGTTCGGAGTGGACTTTAAATCGTTAGTCTCGTCACACGTGTATAAAATTAACACCCACAACATTAGTGGTGTAAGAAGCTAGGTCGTAATACTGTCTCAAGGGTTGTAATGATCAATTATGTATGTGTTATGTAAGCATTAAAAACTATAGTGGACAGTTAATGATGCAAATACATACATACTTACATATATGTATTACACATTGAAATTACAGCGTCAAAATTTTCATCATCATCACTAGTAGTGTGAACCACCCTAATGTTTGTTTTTAAGCCATTTAACAAAACAATACATTGTTGTTACAATGTTTACAAGTTTTTTTTTTAAATTTTTTTGTTTAGTTTTCCTTACAAGAATAACTGAAGTAATAAAAACAATTGAAATTAAATCGTATTAAGTAATGATAACTTAGACAAAAGAAGTTTTTAATTTGTTGTAAATTTGTCACAAATTAGCAGGTATTCAACAATTAAAATTGAACTTGTTTGAGGAAATAATTCGCGTTATGGTTGAGGGATTTTTCCGTAACATTAAACAATTCAAAATGTTTTCATTAAAAAATAATCTTTTTTGTATTATTAGAAGGCCTATTTAGAAGGCCTATTTATAGAATTATACATAGTTACATATTTGGAAAACTTAAAGCATATTTTCAAAGGTAAAAGCTTGCCATTTAACACATTTTATTGAATTATCTGGAAAATATTAATTTTCTATATTACACAAATGAATTTTTTAAAATAATTATGTGTCATTAAATAGGCCGTCGATCGTTTAAATTAAAAAAACTGTAAATGCATTATAATTTCGTTAGATTGGCTCTCCCGTTTAATTGCTTTTGTTCCCATTTTTAATTGCTTTTCCTTAATAAATTTTGTGTAACCCTTGGAAGTTATATTTCCTTTCGGCATTTTTACACAATTTTCTGTAGACAGCCAGACTGTAAAAAATATTACAGTTATTTTCTTTATATCTTTACAGTTATTAGCAGTTTTTATCTTGCACAATAATAAATATACAACCAATATACATGTATGTATGTATGTAAGTTTTATATTTTCCTTTATGGCTCTTATTATAAGAGCTTTAAAGCCAATACCACTTAACCTTTTGACCAGGCACGCTTAAACAGCGCCCACGACTTTTTGTGTTTAAAAGTTTTTTCTTCTAACAACTTTTTTTCTTTTCTTCTTCTTTATTTATTTTTAGCCTTAGGCTTACATAGAAAAACTTGTTTCTAAACAACTAAAGTAGACAAAAATTAATAACAAAAATAAAAAAATTAATAATGAATGATAAAATAAAAGAAAAAAAAAAGATTTTAAACCACAAAATTCTTATAACAATAGACTTGACACTAAAATTTTTAATTTTTTTTAACGTCTTTACAAAACGTATGTAATGCATGGCTTTGATTACATGCGATTATTATTTGTTTGTTCATTTGTTGTACTTAAAAAAGCTTATGCAATTTTGTTTAAAGAAAATGCGATTCGTTTTTTTATTTCTTTTTTTTTTCTATGCCTAAATAAACTTATGCCAACCAGGGGCTGTAATTAAAATTGGAAAAACAATGAAATTTTATAGGAATTGATTATTTTTATTGTATTTAAAAGTAATGCAATACAATAGATAGTTATGTCTATACAATGGGTACCTTAATGCTTTACCCAGCCCACTATTTTTGTTTTTTTTTCTGGTTCCATGTTACATGAGCTTATTTGACCACCAAAGAAAACCAAAAGAAAAATGTAACACGATTCAAAATGTTATGGGCACACTAAGACGACTTCGAAGCTGGCGCTATAGCAAATTGATATGATTATAAACGGAATTCATATATCACTTCAATTGGTTGGTTTAAACCGATTTTAGTGGAAATGCTGTAATCATCTCCAACTTGCACGGGAACATAGAACTTACGTACAATTTTGCTCTCAAATATTTCTAAGGTAGCGTGACTGTGTCCACATATTTTCGTCATGTTGAAGAGCTGCGAGCTCGATTCCCTGTAGAGTATAAATTTGATCACACGGGAAAGGCCTCAGCTACTTAATTGCAGATTGAACCCATAATAGCACCAGTTGGTAAGGATGATTTTAGGCTTGATTCCCCGATGACCTGTGGAGTATCAATCTGATCACACAAGAGAGCTACTTAATTCCCGATTGAGCCAATAATAGTAAGGATGATTTTAGACTTGATCTTCAAACTCACACAGTTTTTACTGGCAATAGCAAAGCCAAAATGATAACGATGATGGTACCTTATAAACCGTAAGTCTTTATTTATCGACAACGTATACTTCGTTTTGTCCTCATTTCCATTTAGCCCCACTTCCGTTCTCTAGCACTGCAGGTAGAAATTACATTTTGCTTGGTATGAGTGCTCAATGAAGTCAATGTTGCCAGCGGCTGAATACTTATGAAAAAAAATTTTAATTGCAATGAATGCTCCACTCCTATAGAACACTGTCTAGGCTGAAGTGGAAGAGTTTGTATGCTAAGGTGTCGTATTGGCTGAAATTTCGTACGGTGTCAGAAAGTTTTGAGAGGTCCTTTCTAACCTTACGAAGCTGTAAGAGATTTTCAAACGTAGTACTGCTTAGTGCTATTAGCTTCTCAGGGATACAGAGCTCAAAAATTGCACAATAAACGCGATCCCTTATCAATTACTGAATCAGCACAAGGTAGTCACAGGCGTGTTTGATTATTTAAGTTTTTATGAAACTACAAACACACACAATATGTCGCTATCTCCTATGATGGCTGTAGAGTGTAAGAATATGTAACAAAAGTAACCACAAAAACTAATGCAATGTCCACTGTTAGCTTAATGCAATGCTAAAAAGGTAGGAAATGCTTAGATAGGGGACCCTTCCATTACAGTGGTGTAAAATGTTTCCATGAAAACGAATTTAAAGAAATTTAAGATTTTAAAAACCTTCTGTGATAATTATTATGGAAACACTTTTCATTGATATACTCTTACAAAGAATATGGTCTTAAGGAATATTTTCTACACATATTCCCAATTTTCGAGACGATCCCAGAGCCTTAATATTTTATGAAATTTTTGCCATTTTTTTACCTTAAATGTGAAAATAAATTTTCATTTCTCAAATAATTTAAAAACATTTTTTTCTTTTTAATTTAATTTTAATAAAAATGTACACTCAGATTAGTGGCAGAACCAATAATCGCGTAAAAAAAAATCGCGAAAAAATGGTTAGTTTTCCAATATTAACTGACGAATTGGTTCCGAATATAAAAATATCGCGTATAACAAAATATACGCGCAAAAAAATATTCAAAAACAATACAATAAGTTTCAAATTTCAGACTTATGATTTATTCATTCATAACAAAATAAAAAATACAAAACAAAAACCATATATAAAAGAGAAGAAAATAGAAAATAGGTAGATTTATTGAAAAAACCGTTGAATGCTGTTTAATCACTGTCATTATCCGTAGTGGAAATTATTCTTAGCCGCTTATTTTGATGACCAGCACTGATATCACTAGAATTTTTATCAGAATCAATAGTAAGAACTATGGATTGATGTTCTGATTGACTTAGCATCTCCGACTGAGTTTGCACCATAAATTCAGTTAATTTTGTTTGAATGCTTCTTTTTGGACCCAAAAAATAAAAAGAACTATATCGGAGTTCTTTATATCTTAACATGCAGAGACTCAATTCTTTTTGAAAAATTCGTACACGTTCGGCATCAGTATCATTTGCTACAAAATAATTTTCCAATTCTGCTGCAAGTTTAAGACCTTGCTTAATCGTCTCTGCTTTAATTGGATGCTCGTCTATCTCGGTGTCGCTGCCATTTTCCGATTCGATTACTTCCGTAGCTATTTCAATCAAATCGTCATCATCGAGCTCTCGGTCTAGAAGAATCTCGTCAATATCTTCTGTCGTCATATCTGCAAGAATTTCTCCTCCCGCGGAACGTGCTAAATCGACTTGAGTGTACCGCCGAGCCAGAGACGACGAAATTGTGCCAAAAATGGCACAATGTGCCACAATTTCCCATCTATGGTAAACAAGCAAAAAACGAAAAAAAACAATCGCGTTAAAGTGAGAAATTCGCGTAAAAAAAGGAATTTGCGCTGCAAAAATAAACGCGTTAAAGTGAAATCGCGTAAAAAGAGATCGCGTAAAAAAGGACTGAGTGTATACAATTTTCTTTCCAAATAGTATGCATATTCATATTCATAAAATTTTATTTCTATTTTAAGAATTCAAAATTTTGTAACACAATAAATTATGTGGGGAGGAGACTCCTACATTTTAACATATTATTTGTAACGAAAAAGTATTAAAAAAACAAACTTTTTCTGATAATATCTAGATTTTCCCACAATAAATTTTATTTAAAATATTTTGTTTTTTGTAACCCAAACCCCTGTTTTAACTTTGACCTTGCTTTGTGTGTCTTACTTTTATGATTTGTGAACTAATTTTTTCCCTAATTGTATGCCATAAAATTTAAATAAAAAAATAAAAGCCGCCTATAAAAAACTGTCTGCCACATTTCCATCAAATAATAAAATTATTCCCCCTTTTAACAAAAAATTTAAAAGTTTTAACATTTTGTTGTTAACTCTTTTTAAAAGAAAATAAATTATTTACATGTTTTAGAGGTCAGTTGTGTGAAAATTTTAAAAATTTTCATGTAGAAGAAGTCGATGGTTGTTAAGAAAATTAACACATACCCTTTGCTGGCATTCATTTACTAGGATTTAGATTTTTATAATGCCCCCAGCACTTTATTTTCAATTACCCGTATCAGCATCTGCAAACGATAGAATTGCAAAGAACTTAGAATTCAATTAGTTTCGAAAGCATTTTGTATTTTATTACTTTAACGATCAGTTTTGTTCGTTCAAAGAGAGTAAAAAATCTCTTCTTAAAAGATAAATTGAAGAAGGCATGATGCCAAATGGAACAGTGGGCTTAAAAAGGATGAAAAGTGGAGATATTTTTATTACCCACTTTATTACTTTAAATACAAGATATCGAAATTTTTTCATTTTGATAAGAAAATTATATCGGCCAAGGACATCGAAATACTGGAACTTACGGAATTTTCCTTCATTCTTGACAGAACTTTCGACAATAGAATTCCTCATTCCTAATATAAATTCGTGACTTCGGAAAATTCCACAAAGAGAAGTCAAGAAGAAGTCGCTATAGTCTAGTAGGTAGTGTGTTGTGTAAGACCATGATTCCAACCCCAGGTTAGGCGTCAAAACGAAATATAAAAAAGTATTTCTCTGAAAGTAAATAAAATTGCCATGAAAAGTTTCTCAAAAATCTGTCGTTCGACTTTAAACTAGATCCCGCCACTGATGTTTAAAATTAACGCACGCAATGTGGGTGATGTGAGAAGCTAGGTCGTAATCCTAACTGAAGGGTTGTAATGACGAATTATGTATGAAGTCAAGAAGGGTTAGATTGGAAGATTTTGCAGGTCAGTGCTAAAGTCAAGCCAAGAGATTAGGATTCGATAATTACGTTCTCCAGATTCAATTCGTCCAGTTGATGCAGAAGAAAGTCGTTAAATATGTGGGTATAGCCGCATTCACTAGTCTTTGATTTTTTTTTAAATAAAGCCCGATGGCACCTCTAGCAGTACAGTAAATTTGAAAGGTGGTATGTGGAATCTTCGTGTATTATACACAGGTTTACGGTGCCATAGATGCAGTACTGCTTTATTCTCGATGAAAAGTTGCCGTCTACTTGGTCGTGATTTAGTTTGGCTTGAACGGTTTCACACGTGCTTGTGCAGCTGCTGTTTAGGTTAGGTTAAGTGACGTCACTTAACATAAAAACATGTAGAGTTTGAATTCACATCAATTTTTAGGCTCTATTAAAATTTAGAAAGACAACAATGTTTGCCATTAGGTAGAGTGCTATGGGCTCGTATATCCTAAGACTACTTAAGTTCTAAGCAGGCATACTTCCTTATTAGATAATATAACGTGAGGACAGCAAACAGATGACGAATGTCTGTTCGGCAGAGAAAAATTAGCTGTTTAGCCCTCCATGGATTATGGTACGATCAATTTAACTTAGCGGTCGAACAGGTCCTTTTAATATAATTTTCTGCCTGCTTCATAACCATGAACATATTTTTTAAGTTTATTAAACTCTTGAGAAGTCATTTTGTTCTCACACAAGCCACTGTGCTGTTTATTCTTAAGTCTGCTTTGATGTTTATTGAAAGCCTTAGGGAGTCGAATACTACAGCCTAAAGCAGCTAAATCAAGCTACTCCTGCTGTTGATGTTGCTGCTACTGATGCTGATGCTGTCTGACACCTTAATACACCATTTAGTTGTGTGAATATTTAAATTAAAGCATCGTCAGTAGAAACACCAAGAGAAGTAGACAAATAAATGCGCAATTTAAAACACTTTAGCTAGCTAGACCAAGTGTTGGTGTGGGCAAATAAAAATTGCCTGGAAATTTATGACTCTACTCTCATGCAAAATATAAATTAAATAAGCGGTAGCAAAATATTAAATGTTTTCTAAAGAACCTTTAAAGAATAGAAGAGCATAATTTATTAAAACATTAATTTATTGTAGCAAATTAATGACAAATACACGTAATAAATTTTATCTGGCAAACAACCAAAGCTAATGCACAGAATATCTGAGGCCATTAAGGGGTATGAACTGGCTTTAATGAAGTTAATTTGTTAAAAGGGGCTTGCGTTCTATGAATACCTGCAGTTTAAAAAGTCTTTTTCTTGTTTTTGACTGATTTCCGTAAATAAAATCTTTGCATGAATGAACGAATGAATGACTGACTGATTAAACCAAAACCAGAAATAAATATTTTTTTTGTTGTCTTTATGATGTAGATGACACATCATTAAGGTCTTTTTTTGTTATTTCTTTAAAAATAATCATAAAAAAATAAGCATTTAGTTGTTATTTAAAAGGCTATAAAAAAAATTGTTTCTTTTTTTTTTTTTTGAATTTTTGGTTTTTTGTGTTTCAGTTAAAGTACCATGTATCACAGACTATAATTGTAATGGAGACCAACCTCTAAGACAACCACGCCAATTGTGTGTTACTGTCACCACCTCTTCAAACACTCCTGCTTTATTCAAATTCATTTGAAGGTATAATAAATAAATTGTATGAATCGCTTGAATCGCTTGTATCGCATGAACGATACAATACGATACGTTTGAATGACCTTGATAACAATTTTGTGTTTTAATTAAATATCATTTGCCGTCATTTAAAGCCACGTTAACACTTTTTTTATTATATTTTAATCTGGAAAAAAATATGTATGAAAACAAAACCAACCAACGCTACTAAACTCGTTACATGGTTAATAAATTTTTGTTTACTTTTTAAAATACAACACACTCAATTAAGGGTATAATTTGAAATTAAAAAAAGAAAAAAAGTAGTAATTAAATATCCTCCCAATTACTTGTTTGTTTACTTTTACCCCAAAAAAAAAAAAACAAATTTCCAATAAGTTAACGTCTTATTTAAGTCCTCCTGTTAATACAACGCCATATAACAAGTTTTTAATTAAAAATTTTTAATTTTTACATTTTGCAAAAAAAAAATTTGTATTAATTTTGCCAAAAATAAATGAAATTGATTTGAAAACATATAAAACAATATAATGGTTATAAATAATTATTAGTTAAAATAAATAAATCGTAATTTATTTTTTTTTTTTGGCTGATATTAATTTATTATAGTAATTAAGACCATATTGGCTATTAATTAACTGAGTTACTGGATAGAAATCTTTCTAATTGAAATCCTTTTGCTAACATTTAAATAATAAATATAGATAAGAGTAGCTGAATAGGAGGGGTGTTACAAAATACACGACCTAACAAAATAAATAAATACAATGGAGACAAATTTTTTTTATTTCACAAGAAAGTATATTCCAGCGATATTCAATAGCTTCAATACTCTGTTTAGTGTAGAAATTTTCTTTCTGTTTTAAATACCCATCAAACGTAGACTCTACTTATTCATTAATAACCAATCAATTACCAACAATCATCAGTCACTTTTTCTATTATGGAATGCAAATTAAGAGAGAGAATGAAATTAAAATATAATGTGCATGATGAAGCAATATAAACCTTAATTCATTGAATTTGGCCATATGTGAACTAGTTCACATCGTGTTGAGAAAACTCTTTCTTTTTTGTCAAATATGTTTTTATTTCTATTCCATCATTTACAATCAGCAATGATTGTTTTGATTTTGACCGCTTTTCCTCCTGTCCCTTTTATTGTTACAAACGAACGATAATACTTAGCTTTACTGCCGGGAAGAAACGTTTCCAAACTCTCTACTGAAGCATATTCATGGTATTGTTTTTGTTCTCTTGTCCTCTGTCACACCAGAGTAGAGTTTTTTCCTGCTAATTTTTATATTTTATAATTCGAATGAATAAAGCTGGAAATATGTTCCTACGGTTTCTTTTAAATAGTCCATTGGTACACTTTCTATACGCTGTAGGGCAGGTGAGTATGACAATAAAGAAATAATACCTGTAGACAGCTTATTGCAAGTAAGTGTGAGATACTACGTCGTAATCCTGACTAATGACCACTTAAGCGTACAGCCTTTTCATCTTAAAATTTTCGATCCATGTATGACGTTTACCTGAGTTTGAAATAAATTTTTTTCAAATTATTTATTACAAGCCTTTAGTCAAGATTACAACCTAGCTTCTCACTGCACTTATGTTGTTTGTGTTAATTTTATTCATAAGTGGCGGAACATACAGTTTAAATGCGACTCTGAACGATAAATTTTTGGGAATGTTTTTCATGGCAATTTTATTTACTCACAGAGGTTGTGCCAGAAATCTGCTGACAGGCAGTAGCCAAGGAAATATGTTTTCATATTTCGTTTTGTTGGGTTGAGGTTTGAACCGTGGCCTCACGTCTAATAAGCCAACACCCTGCCTACTAGATATATTCTAATTTATCAACTTTAAGCCGATGATAGTCTACCAACTTTTTTTTCTTAACAACATCTGAAGTGGGCAACGCAATTAGTTGGAAACTCTTACGACTTCAAAGCAAATATTAACAGGAAAAGTAAGAGCTTTTAAGAGCTGAAGGAAATGATTGATAAAATTTAAAATATTTTGTAAATGAATTGATTTTAATTATGAAAGCTTTTGGAAATTTTCTATTTTGTTTTACTGCATAGATTTGGTGATTAATTGGGTGACATTCGTTCTGCATAGCCTTCAAAAGTTCAATGAATCATAGTTCTTTTTTATTTATTTCAAAATATGGGTCATTTGATAAAATTTTGAAATTTTAAACTGTTTTTTCTGAATTTTATTAGTCATTAATTTATAATTTATTTAATTTATAAATAATTTTATAAAAACCGCAATAAACATAAAAATTCTTTATCAAAAAACTGAACGACATTCTGTACATCCGTTTGATATTTGATAATGAATTTCTCATGTAATAGGTGGCTTTGTTATTTAAACAAGTTTCATATGAAGATGATTTAAGTTTCGTATAAAGTTCTCTTCAAAGAGTTTTTGTAATCTAAGAAAGATATTTAAAATTTTATCGAAAACCCATGACTAAAACGTATCGTTTTTTAGTTTTGTTGAGTTTAAAACACGCAATTAATCAAGAATATTGTTTTTTTTTTTTTAAACACGAGACGGAAATAAAATTTGAATAATAAAACAGCAACAATGTTGTTAATTATTTTTTGTTTTACACATTACATAAGTTTGAATCTTATGCTACATATTGATAGCTTAATAGTCTGTCGACTAGCATACCAAGTAGCTTTTGTTATACTTTTCTTTCTAGAGATTAATTGCTATTAAAAAGCAATAAAATTGATTCCTAAATGGAATTCCTTTGCCTATTCCCGATAGAAATATCAATTCTAGAGGTTTTTAATTAATTTTAATTGGTTAGGTTAGGTTAGAGGACGTGTACTTGTCAGTTAAGAAAAGTACAGTACCCGGAGGTCGAAATTGACCTATTGTAAAACGTCCTTAGAGAGGGAAGGAAATAGAGGGAATAGGATGAAAGGAGGGCATGTAGGTAAGGGGGAGGGAATGGGAAGCGGAGGAATCACATAGAAAGAAACAGACACAAACAAAAAATATTAAAATATTTTCAATTACCAAAAATCTCATAAACTTTACGTATTTTTGATTTTTTCTTTGTGGAAGTGTTGACTTGTGAATCTAAAATTTTCGTGAGTTTTCATTTTTGTTTCCAAATTTCCTGTACAAATTCTTTTTCTTTACAACTTCAAAGTGTTTTTTCTTCTTTCGGTGCCATTATTTAAGACAATTTATGAAAAAAAAAAATTATTTTTTTTGCCGTTGATCGACAAACGATAAATCTGTCAGTAGGAAGACTTAAAATAATCGCTTACTTTGACAAATATTAAACGATTTTATTTGAAACGCTGTATTTATTTTATTTTTTTAGTGAAGGAATCAACAGTTTAGGTTGTTGTAAAACAAAAGAAGATGTTTTGTTTGATTATATAAAAATTATTTCAAAAGAAACAAAAAAAATAAATACGAACATTTGTAAAAAGAATTGCCAAAAAATCAAAACAATCGCGTATCAAATTGTTGAATACACTGAATGAAGACTCTCTAACACACACACAGAGAGCATCTCTGTGGCATACAGTCTTCAAATGTAGAAAAGTGATAAAATGTCGTTTAGTAGATTTATGTGTGATTAGGTCACGACAAAATTGCAATTTTCTATTTAACAATACAACTCTTTAGCTCTTCTATAAACATAGATTCACTTACATACATACGTATTGTTTGGTATTGTATTTCTTTTTATAGATTCCTTTACATACTGTCTTTACACTGCAATCAAATTTGTTTTTATTTTTCACTTATTCAAGCTATTTTTTTCACTTAAACTGTCTTTAAGCCATTCACACACACCACATACCATACCTTTAGAGGATTATTAACGTTAAAAGTTTAAAATTAATGGCTCAAGATTTAAAAAATCTGCTCCAAGAAGCAACAAAGAAAATATGTGTGCTTTAGTAGTCATTTATTAGGGAATTAATGCTAAAAGTTGTGATTAAATTTAAAAAATTGCTTTTATTAACAACAAAAAGAGAGAAAGAGCGAAAAACGACATCCTACAACATGACAAATTAAGGAAATGTTTTAAATGGAAAGGTTAAGCCCCATGAGAATTTAAATAAAAATTTGAAATTTTATAATACAGGGTGTATATCATCTTTATAATAAAATCTTTCCAATGACATGTTAATTGATTGTCGTATCAAAAATTATAGATTATGTACTTGGATTCTATAAGGCCATGCTGTAATATCGATTTCATTCTTCAATCATTGTGATCGTTTTATGAATATTTTCACCGCCTATCAATAAATTTTGGTTGTCCAAGAATCTTTCGAGAGAGAATGTGTTCATTACAGCCGAAGATGTTGTGGGATATTCCCAGTCCCTGAACATGCGTACTCATGTTTATACCACGAGCAAATCAATTTAAGTTTCTGATAACCTGACAGATCCTGCTAGCTTTCACAGATGATACATACATACATAATTGGTAATTACAACCCTTTATTCAGGATTAGATTCTCACGCCACTGATATTGTGTGTGTTAATTTTATACATGAGTGTTGGGATCTACAGTTTAAAGTCGATTCCGAACGACAGATTATTTGAGAAACTTTACATGGCAATTTTATTTACTCTCAGAGCTTTTGCCAGAAATCTGCTGAGAGGCAGTCGCCGAAGAACTACTTTTTTGATGTCTGTCCTGAGGTTTGAACCGAGGCCTGATGTCCAATAAGTCAACACACTACCTACTAGACTACGGCGATGATTAATTCATCAAAAATGGTTACGTTTAGGAATCTTTCCATATTCGGAGATAGAGCGAGGCAAAATAAGGGAAGATTTTCACGTTCTCCGTGATGCGGAAAGGTCTGGTTTATAGCAACCTATCTGCGTATGGCTCATGTAATATTCGTCAGAATAAATGATATTTTCTTCCATCAACGCAACGTCTCAGCGTATGGTCTCTGTAATTGGGAGAACAAATTATCTTTTGCTCCCGTAAAGTGCCCGAACCTGCCTCCTTAAGCCACAGGCAGGGGTACTGGTCCATCTGGCTTATGAAATGATGAAAAGATGACAAAAATGCAACACGTTCGAGAACAAAATCTGATTTAAATTTTTTCATACTTAATGATAGCGCAGAGCTATAATAGTGGAAGATTTTCACACTCTCGTTCTACTCCACCATGAAGCAGAATGCGAAAGGTCTGGTTTATAGCAACATATCTGTGTATGGCTAACGTAATGTTCGTGAGAATAAATTATATTTTTTTGCGTTCATTAAGTGCTAAACCTGTCTCATTAAGCCACAGGCAGTGGTTCTGGTCCATCTGGCTTGTGTAATGCTCACAAAATATGCCAAAATGCAGCAGTAGCCAAATCCAAATCCAAGAGGGATTTTTTTTCCCGACTTTATATTTGTTATGTGGTCCCTATCCTCACGGAACACCGCCTAATTAATCAACATGCCTATCAGCTAGGCGCCTCCTCGCGTGTTTTTGACAAGATAGTCTGAAGTTAGGGTAACGGACATTGCCTGGTATGTAAGAGAGAGAGAGAGAGAGTCTGGGTGGCTTAGACTAGATTTTTTTTGTTTATTTTTTAAATTTAATTTTCAAACAATAAAATAATAATAAAAAAGAAAAATAGTTGGTTACGTTAAACAAGTTCTTTAAAATTGCTCTTGTTTTTGTTTTCTTTAAACAACAAGTACTTAATGGTGTTACCACGTTAATTATAACGTAAAGAGTTACGTTTTAAGTAACTCTCGCTCGCTCTCTCTCTCTCTCTCTTTCAGTTAGCAACTTAAAACTCTCTTGCTTTATGCTCTCTAACACATATGGCTTTAAAGTCTTAACTCTTTTGCGGTGTTGGTTGTTGGCAATTGTTTGTGGTTTATTTCTGTTTCTGTTGCTATTGCTGTGTTGTTTATGTTTTTGCATTGTTTTGTATTGAGCGTAACAATATGGTCTTTAGCTTTTGATCGTAAACCACCTTGAGTTAGTCTGTCGTGATACGCGTTTATGAAACGTGCTGTGAGTAATACTAACGGTTGGTTTAAAAAGTTAAAAGACAAACGAAAAAAAAATTGTTTTTTTGTTTTGTTTTTGTTGGTAAAAGAAATAACAACAACAAACAACAACAGTTGGTGACAAACGTGCGTTTATTTTATTATTTTTTTTTTGTCTATTTTTTGTATATGTTTTTCGGAAAATTTCTTTTTTATTTAAAAAAAATTGAAAGGAAAGAAAATATTAAAAAGAAAACGTATGAATATAAATTATAATGGCATATGGTTTTCTAAGATATCTTGTGCGGGATAATCTATTACCAAAAAATATAAAAGAAAAGAGTGAAAAAAAATTTTTTTTTGAACATTTCGTTTTTCGTTTAGTTTTTATTTTGTTTTTGGAGGTTTGAATTATAAATGCAAACAGCGTAGTCTTGCATTTTTCTTTAAAACACGTAACACCAACGCGTTTCAATACAATATACAAAATAAAATAAAATAAAAATCATTATGGATTTTGATTTGAAAATAATAATGGCAATGGCAAAAGGAAAAATTAAGCTGTAAATAAAAATTTTGAAAAAGTTTTGACCATATGCAACGAAATACAAAAAATAAAAATTAAAAAAAAAAAAAATTAGTTAAGCTTTCAACACTTTTATTTCGAAATATTAATTGTTATTAAAAATAAAAATAAATATGAATTAAATGCATTCTTGCATTCAAGCGTGTAATAACAAATACTTAAATATTGGCAATCATAATAATTATTATTATTATTAATAGAAATACGAAAACAAAACACTTTACAAACAACACAACTTCGATTTGAAATTAAATAAACACAAAGTGCATGTGTCTTAAGTCTTTTGTGTTGGTTTTTGCATGTGTTTAAGTTTTTAGATTTTTAGAAAGGCATGATCTAATTTAATGGCTTAATATGTTTATAATTAAAAAAAAACAAAAACAAAAAAAAAAATAAATATTTAAACCATAAGAAAACATATAAAATTAATAAAAAATTTATAATTAATAAATAAAATAAAGTGTTTTGAAATCTAATACATTTACGAGCACAAATCAAAATAATGACTAAACTGCAACCTGTTTAAGATAAAAAGAAAAAAAAAAAAAACACAGCAACACAAACGGAATTGTAAAAATAAGTGCAAAATAATATAATTTCTAAATAAATTAGAAACAAAGTAAAAAAAAAATATAAAAAAATGCTAAAATACACTGTATGAATTCTAAATTAAAAAAAAAAAAAATAAATAAACAAACAAACGTAATTTCAACAAATTAGCAAAATGGATTTATTTAAAAAAGTTACCATTATAACACTGTCATCTGAATGTACATAAAAAATTTAAATGCGGTTTTTTTTGAGCAGAATTGAAAGTAAATTTAAAGAAGTAAATAACTTTTAAATGATGACACCACAGCGTAAAATGTGATGAGTACTTCATAACATTATATGTAAGATATAATTATAAATAAAACATCTGTCGTTTATTCAAACATTTTTCTTCCACTCGACAGACGCTTTGATTACAACTTGTCGAAAAATGGCTTCAGTTGCCTTGGATACCGGACCTTAGTTTATTAACAATCAATGGCTCTTAAGACAGTTAAATTTAATCTTTAATGCTACAGGATTTCAACTGAATACACCAGAATTAAATATGGTTTTTCAGGTTATTAAATGGAGGAACTTCTGAATCCATTTCTGCTATGAATTTGAGGTGAAATTCATTTTAACTCATCTTCTTAAGCAAAAACATTAGGTAAACATTTATGTATATTACAGCAGTAGCCAATTAAGTAACGACATTTTTAAGAAACCTCTCTTAGTCTTTGCTAATGGATGGTAGTATGGAAAAGCTATTGCATTAAAATTACTATCTAACACTTATGAAAGGATACGTTTCTTCAACCTTATTATCAATATAGTGGCTTAGTAGATCATTTTGCGGTCTAAAACGCCTAGTAAACCTATTTTTTTTAAAGCGATACAAAATAAGGGTGTCTTATTATGCATTTATAAACTCTTCGAAAACTTTATTTTGCTCTTTGGTAAGACTTTTTCCAAGCCAATGCTAAAGCAGGGATGAATTCATCGAATCGGGTACATTGTGCCATTTTTAAAACCAAGTTTCGAATTTAGTAAACCTGTTCTCTAAGCAAACTAATCTTCTTGCTTAAAGTCAATAAGAAGCTCTACGAGAGTTTAACTCGAGAAAGAAAAATATTCAAAAATATTCACTTGAGAGGTGCATGCTCATGCATGCTCACAATGGTAAAGGTTATATTCGTTAAGTTTTGGAGCTCTTTGACGACTCTTATTGAGTGCAGCAATATATATAGTTAGTCACAGGCTACATGGATGTTCTTCAGGATTGCATAATAAAAACTTTGATCAGTAAAAGTCAGCTAGACTACTAATCGTCCTACTTCGATAGCTAGAAATAAGGGTTTTTGTCTTTCTGTGAACAAGATCAGCTCTTTCATAGATTTCATGAATATTTTTGCTGAAGATTAGGTCCTAAAAATTTTGAGTCGAACCATTTATAATAGAATTTGCTGGTACTGGATTTAATCAGTACTTCATCACAGAAAAGTACTGACTTAATCTTCATTTCTAATTCCTATACAAAACAGCAATGTTGGGTCATTACCATTGTAGTCCTAACACCCAAAACTCCATCACAGTTAAAGTCAGCCACTCTGTTATGGCCAAGATTCTTGGAGTGACCATAGTTTAGGAATTCATAACAAAGATTCCAGCTGCTTTATTACCATTTTTTGTGTATGTAGGCCAAATATAAATAATCTATTAAAACCACCCAGGACCACCTCAAGAAAAAGATTCGAAAACACAGTAATTCTATCCTAGACATGGAGGCATAATTCACTTCTTCATATTACTTAGATTACTATTTCTTTACAGCTCCACAGTTATTTTCCATCAATTCAATCTTTGAAAAGGCCGTAATCGTGAAAATACCAGTCAAACTAGTATTCTTATGCTGAAGGCTTGTTATTACCCTCTGGACATAGTTGATACAGCTGCTCTAATTAAATACACACATTTTTTTTATTAATTTGTTGTGATTTGCTTTGCAAGGTTACAACCGTAGTGCTACATTTTATTTCATCCAGCATATATTTGTTAGAATTCTTTTTTATCTACGGATTCAGCTTAATATTTCAACTTCTGATATACAGAGTTCTATAGATTTATTAGTTGTCCTTAGCGATTGCCTTATTTCTTTTTTCAAATTATGTGAAATAAATGACCTTCTTGATAACATGAAAATTATTATTCCTTTAAGAATTCACCACTAAAATCACTGGTTCATTAGCAAAATTTCATACTTTTCACTGTGTAGGAACTGTGGTCGTCTTATATTTACTGTGTGGTCTTTATATTTTAGTTTTATTTTCTAAAGTCCTTTAATTATTTATTAATAATTGATCAACTTTAACCAGACCAATTTTCGTGAGTTCGATTGTTAAATGTTAAACCACACCTTTGCCTGTAATAACTCTTAATTTTTGCTTTGAATGATTTTTATAATACCAAACAATAGAATGTTTTTATTTATAGAAATAAGAAAAAAAAAATATAATAAATAATGATCCAATTTTATTAATATTTGATATTACCTTGCCTTTTACTCGCATACACATACCCATACACATACAATTACAGTTGAGACCACACTACAAAGCTTATGTATGTAGCACTTAAGTTAAGAGTAAAATCAAGTTCGTGTCTTAAATCTTTTGTTTATTTATTATACAAAAACACTTAAAATATAATGACAAATAAAACATTTTTATATAAAATTTTTTTTCTATTAAAATAACTACATATTAAAATATATAAAAGAAAAAAAAAAAAAAAAAAAAAAACAAAATGACCTTTAAGAAGTTTTTATTTAAACGCGTTTGTGTGTTAAACAAGTGGAAATAACACGACTTAAGAAAATTTTAAAACGAAATAACCAATAAAACTAAACAAAAAGCTTTAAGAAATTTTGTATTATTTTAAATTAAGAAAAAAAGAAACAACAACAAATATTGAAATGTTTTAAATGCCAATAAGCAATAATAATAGCAGCGAAAAGCTTGGAAAATAATACAAAAAAAAATAAAAAAGAATTATTGAAATAATGAATGGTTAAAGTATGAAAAACACAAATTAAAAAAAAAAAAAACAAAAAAACAAAAAGAAAGAAGAAAAAAAATCAAGGTGAATTACAAATACTAAATAAAAATAAAATAAAACAAACCATAAAAGAATACAAGTTTCAGTATAAAAAAACTAATGTTAAAACACAAATTTTATGTTTAAAAAATATTTAAAAAAACGATTCTTTTTAATTAAAATAATGAATTTTTATAATTCTTTATAAGTTTCTAAGAAATA
The DNA here is from genome assembly GCA_927399465.1 of Sarcophaga caerulescens. NCBI lineage: Eukaryota > Metazoa > Arthropoda > Insecta > Diptera > Sarcophagidae > Sarcophaga > Sarcophaga caerulescens. Next base: position 88,080,645 of record OV656868.1, read on the forward strand.
AAAAAATTAAAATTTATTTCTTTAAATTTTATTAATTTTTTGTTTTTAATTTTATTTATTTTAGCTTGAAAGTTCATATTAAAAAATATTTCACTTCCATTAAAGAAGACATGTTTTATACACAGAAAACTGCAACTTAAACTTTTCAAAATTATTTTTAAAATATTTTTTTTTTTTATATCTAAATTTTGTTTTTGTATTTAATTTGAATAATAAAAAAACCCCAAAAAATAAATTTGTGCTAAAACTTGTCTTTTGTTGAAAAACAAAACAACAACAACAACAAAAAAATTAACAACAAAAATATAATGACTTTACCGGCTTTAAAGCAACAACGACGACCACCGCTTAAAATGTTTAACGTGTATAAGGCTGGCAAAATGCTGCTGCCATTAATACTCTTCGTTTTTCAACTGCAGTTCATGACGATGATGATGATGATGACGACGACAATGATGATGAGCAGTTACGTTAACGCACAAGGTGAGTAGCTTTTTTACACTTGTTTTGTTTGTACCACACTCAGATTTTATTCACGTATTTTATGTGTTAACAGCCCAGCATGAAATTGATATGTTTCCCATACTGAAAAAAAATCTTATTTTAGTCATTGAAAATATTCTTTTTCTTGTTGTAAAATACAAAAAGAGAAAATTTCATTAGAATTTTTAAGCAGTCACCCATATATTTTAAAAGATTTTGTTTTTATTGTCTTGTCTTGTTTGCCTTTAAAGTCATCAACCTTAACGTTGTATCAATATTTATTGCGCAAAGAAATAAAAAAGAAGCGAAAAAAATGGTAAACATGTCCCGTCCTTTAAAGTGTGATATAATACTTTGGAAGAAATATGAAAGAAAACTTAAGTAAAGAAAGGGAAGTATGCCTACTATCCAATATACTTTAAAAAGGATTTTTTTTATCGGGGGATTTTCATGGTCTTAAGTTCATTTAAACAAGAATAACTAACTAGAATAGAATTAAGCATTTTGTTTACAAATCCGGCATATTTATCCGGCGTATTACATGTGTACGATTCTAAACAATTTGCATGATCTAAGGGAACTATCCAAAGCTGCAGTACTGCAATAGATTAGAAAAGGAGACTGATTGTCTTCTTTCCTTGAATCACATGCCCTTTTAGAAGGCATGACTATTAAGCTGTCTTTCTCTTGAATGATTCTTGCAAGTATTGTGGATATGAGGAGGAAACTGATTGTTTTCTTTCCTTGGATCACATAACTTTCCAACGCACTTCTGCTGTTCTTACAAGCCACTGTTCTATTGCAGGACATGACTATGATCCTGGCTTTCTATCGTATGATTCCTGCAGGTGCTAAGGATTTGAGGAGGAGGTGTAAGTGCCCAACTCTTACCACGAAGACGGAGTGGTGCTTAACCTTTTATTTGCTGTCATGTTTGACTTAAATTTCTAATAATAAAAATTTGTACAATAACAAGATTTATTTTGAAGTTGAATTCCTGAAGTAGCTGTAGTCTAGTAAGTGGTGTATCGGCTTATTAGACGTGAGGTCACGATTCAAAGCCCAGATCAGACATCTCCAGCAAAACGAAATATAAAAAAATATTTCTTCGGCGACTTCTTCTCAGCAGATTTCTGTTAAAAACTGTAAGTGAGTAAATAAAATTGCCATGAAAAGTTTCTCAAAAATCTATTGTTCGGATTCGACTTTAAATTAAAGGTCTGGCCACTCATGTATAAAATTATCACACATAAGTGGTGTTAGAAGCTAGGTCGTAATCCTGACTGAAGGGTTGTAATGACCAATTATGTTATGCAAGTATGTACATATGTATGTATTTGACTGAAAACTCAATACTAAAAATTTGTGCAACAGTAAGATTTATTTTGAAGTTGGAATGGTTTCCTGTAGGTATGTTTGATCCCCGTATTCAATTGTGATTTGTGTTATCAATCCCAACCTCCAGCCTGAGTGCAGTTTACTTTTCACCTATGGTCCGCCAACTAATCTCACTTTAACTGCTGTAAACATTAGGCTTATTAGGCCTGCAATTGGTTCCAAATTTGGTATCACATTCATATATGGCAGAGCCATCCTATTCAATTAAAAATTATATTTACGAAACCAACCATCTCGTCTTTGTCACGTTTGATGATATGACATATACAAGGAATTTTTTCTTTAATATTAAATCAACATCATCTTCTCTACAAAATTTCTTAAGAAAAGCAAATTCTCACAAAAATTCTTAAATGTACACTCTATGCCGCAAAAGCCAAATAAAACTCTTGACATTTGCCAAAACGAAAAGCCAACCAAAGCGATCATAAGCAACAAATAAAACAAAGAAAAACAAAAACCTCAAAAAGCCTTGTTAGTACGAAAAAAAAGTGTGCTGAGCTTCTCCCTATTGATTATAATCTTAAAGTGTAATAATTATACGGCATATAAAAACAACCTACAACAACTAACCACTACCAAGCAACACTATAAGCAAAAACGCAAACGTATAAAATTATAGAAATAGAAGCGTTAGCAATGGCTACAAAAATACAACAACAACTAAAACAATAATAACAAGAAATTTAAAAGCGATGCTAAGGTAAACCGCTTGTTAACTACTGGTTTCCAATATGTTTGGATTTCTAACTTGGCATGTTGTTGTGTTGTGTCTTGTCTTAACTTGTCGCAACTTGTTAGGGTCTCTGGTCTTCTACTGGCTGTTGTTGACTGTTGTTTCGTTTTTGTTTTTTTTTTTTGGTTTTCAAAGTCTTCTGTTGCTTCTTCTAAACTGTCAAAGTTATTTGTTTGTATTTTGTTTTTATTTTCTGTGTGCCTTTTTTTCTTAATAGTTGTAGTTATTATTACGGCAGTTATTTGTTACTGCTATTGTTGTTGTTGCTGTTACAGTGAATTTGTTTACACAAAACAATAGGGTTTCTATTACTCATTTGATGTCTAAAAACCAGCCGTCTAGCGAAATAAAGATGGACATTAAAAATTGTTTATTTGTTTGTTTCTACATTAGTTTTTCACTTTGAGCGCAAGACATGGCCTAACAAACTATCCATCTGTCTGTCTCTCTATCTCTCTGTCTGGCAATGTGTCTTTCAATTGGCGTTGAGCTTCTCCTTTTATTTGACTTTTCTATACGCTGCAGTTTGGCAGACGCTGTTTTTAATTTTCAAAGATTTTTCTGCTTTTTCTCTCTCTTTATATTTCCATTATTTATTGGTTTCTTTAGTTGTGTTTTTATTTCTGTTGTTGTTGTCTTTCCTTTTTTTCACTTTTCAACATTAAAATCAATTGTTGGTTTTATTGTCTATTTGCAAAATTGTTTACTTTGGTTTTGTTTTTTTTTTTTGTTGTTTCTCTTTTTCTTCTTCTGTGTTTAAATTATTTATGGCACAAGCTTGCCATGAGCAAATAATTGTTTAGGGCAGTAGTTGCAGTCGCACAAATACATTGTGTTGTAAAACAAAATTGTTTAACATAATAATCGTAAACGAAATAATGAAGATAGTCCCTAAATTGGCATAGATATATGAAAAAAAAATGAATTTTTACAAGTACATCTTAATGAAAGCGATGAAATATTTGGTAAAAAGCCTCACTTTATAATAGAAAAACTTAAAGACTCAAAATATTAAAATAAAACAAAATTTTGTTTAAGGAAAAATTGCTTTTAAAATTTTAATTGCCACAAAAACAAAAGACTTAAGACCTAAACTTGACTTTTTAAAATAAGTCCTTTATTTTATTTATATTTCGTGTATGAATTAGAAACAAAAGACTTAAGACACATGCACATTTTCCATAATTAATAGCCGCCTTATTTCTCTAAAGCAAGTGGTTTCACGCAAACTATAATTGCTGACCAGAATACTCTTCCTGAAAGAAAAATTCAGGCGTACTGCTTATTCTACAGATGAATAATGTAAATTTAGAGGAACGTTATCGTTATGCTCTTGCAGCTATAAAACCTTAGAAATTATTGGAAAAGTTTTGGTATTTTCTTCAATTCGGTAAAAGATAATCTATTGAATCAATTACAAGCCGTATTGAATGAATACGTGCATTGTCTTTTTATATATAAGGATCGTTGCGCTTTCATCTATTTCATCTCCTTCTATTTCGGTTTCAGCATGTGGAGTATTCTTCGATTCGCAAAAGTCTTTTCACAAATGAGATTCCAGAAGAAGCATCGCATCTCCATAAGTCATAAATTATTTCCTTTTATTACGGTTTCTTCTTTTTCATTTACTTTGTCTTGTTTTCAACAACAAAGTTTTTCTAACTAATTAAGTGATTGGTGTGGTATAGTAGATCTTAGCAGGATTGCTTCTGCTCAGAAGCAACATCCTCATAGAATTCATATATTGGGCTCTTATACTGATTCCTACTCTTTCCCTAGAAATTTTTTGTTATCTGACCTTCTTACGATGTAGATTGTTAATCTTACACTTCGAGGTATCTAAATGATTTATTTGGAGACGAATTAAACATTTTTATCTGAAAAGAATATAAAAACTTCTGGATAATCATGATGAAAATTGTTTGATATGCTTGTGTTTAAAGTCAAACATTACAATCGTGACTCTTCACCATCTTTATCGCCATAAATTCGAGTCTTTTCCTATTCTAACTGCCAATGGTGCATTGTTTTAAGGTAATACTGTGAAGAAGAAGTTGACGTCTTTTCCATTAGATCTACTGAATTTTGGTTTAGACTCTATAATTATATATCCTTGGAGCTAATTGGGATGGTTATTCTAAACTAAATTGCGAAGTTTAAGCACATATTTTATCCATAATCAGGTTAACTGATCTGGCTATAACTACAATAACTTTTATAATGGTTATTCTGTAATTCCTCATCACCAGTTCTCTTAAGTATTTTCAGATTTTATTAGCTGGACTTCTTGTGGTACAAACATGCTCTCTGCTCGGATGAATCACATAATATACCGCAATACTTTAAACATTTAATTACACAACATGATAACATTTCTGCTCGATTGTTTTACTCACAATGAAAGACAGATTCTTTACGACTATTTAAACTATAACTATATATAGCATCTTTAATGTGAAGCCAAGGAAACCCAGAAAATTTGTAGATTAGATTTTGAAATCATGTATCCCATGGAAAACAACCAACATTACTAATTTCTCGAAATAGAACATAAAACGAAATACAGGCATAGTATTTGCCGAAAATGCTTTACTTAATCTGTCAATGCAGAGATTAGTCCTAATTACTAGTAGTAGTAATTAATTCCCTCTTACATAACGTAATCCTACTTTTTAGCACAAATTCATAGCACTTTTGAGACGTTGGAGAAACTGGAATTTACATCGAATAGGAGGGTATTTTCTATGAAAAATTACGGTAAATTATGTTTTACGCGGTATAAGAGCGGTCAGTAGTGAGTGGCTACAGTTTATTTTTATTAAAAAATAAGATATCAATGACGTTGTACTCACAAATTTATTTTTCTTATTTCGTAGCAGATGAACGCTCTTGGCATACAAATTAATTTCTTTGTTTTTTTTTCTTTTCAATTTCTTTTTCTTAATCAAAAACTGACAATTACTTTGTATGATTGAATAAATACGTATGAAAAAAAGAGAAAAATATTTATTATTTATTAATAATTTCTATTTTTTGTTTGTTTTAATTTCTTTTAACCACACTATTATTATTTACTTACGACAAAAAAACAACAACAAAACTTTCTTTTCTTTTCGTTGATTTTCTTTATAACATTTCACTTGACATTGTTTGACTCTCTATTATTTGTGCAATGATAGGTAGCGAGTGTGGTTTATAAAAAAATTTTCAATGCCACTTATTTTTTTCTTACCAATAAACGCATTCATTGTTGAATGTTAAAGCAGGAAAAAAATTTTCCTTTTTTTAAATTAAAGTTTTCTTGTTAAAAATTTTATAAAAATGAAAAAAATTTTTGTAATTTTTCTTCTTTTTTTTTTTTACAAATTTTCACATTGATGATGCTTAGTTAGCAGAGTTTGTTTTTTTCACAACAAAACTTAATGGCTGAGTACTTTTTTGTGTACTCAGTTTGGTGAATTGTTTGGGGGCTGAAAAAAAAAACAAAAAAGAAAAGAAACTCATTTTCCTAAGCAATTAAAAGTTAACATGCAAACCCACAAATTATAGTCTTTTTCAAGCAAACTTAGCAATGAAAAGGAAGCTTAAGCAGCAGGTTTTCTTTCATTTCGGATGAAATTTCTATTGTATGAGTTTTAATGCATGTACTCAGCCATTAGCAATTAAATTAACAAAAAAAAAAAAAAAAAAAAATAAAATTAAATAGAGCATATTTAAACAATTTTTTTTCTATGTTTTCTCTGCTTAAAGCTACATATTTAGCAAAGAAAACATTTCCCTTTCAATAAATATTTCTTATGTTTTCAATTTATGATTTGATTTTCTTTGAATTTTTAAAGCCTATAGCAGGTGTCTAAACTTATGTAAGGCTGATTGGAAAACAGCAAACAACAACAACAAGAAACCTACAATTCAACAACAATTTTCATAATATCAAATCGACTCGTGTAATCCCAATCTTGTTATACATTTAGTTTAAAGCCGATCAATAGTACGTACGCTGTTTAAAAATTGTTTCATAAAAAATCTTTGGTACGAAACTTTGCACGAGTTTCAAACGCAACAAATATTATAAAAACAACAATTTAAACAACAACTACAAAAACGAAAACAACAAACAAACACAACAAAAACTTAAAAAAAAAAAAAGTTATTGAAATACTAAAAAGCCAAGAAAAACTAGAAAAACTTGTTGGAAAATTTGTTTATTTACAATTTTTATTACAAATCTATGGAAATGTATGTTTTTTGTATTTATCTATTCCTCTAATATATGGGTTATTTTACAACAAAAACAACAAAACACAATGTGTAGGCAGTCAAGTTAATATCAAAAGACTTAAGCAACAAACTTGATAATCAACCCATAATAAGTTGTTTGAAAATATTGTAATCAAATCCTTTTTTTCTACAATGAATACGGGTATCTATAGTCATCTTTTTTATAATTCAAGTGTTGAAAAGGGTGTGGAATTAAAGTGAAGAAAGAAAATTCTGTGCTATTTGATAACATTTATGTTTTTTTAAATGAAATTAATCGTAAATAAATTGTAAAAAATTGCTTGTGGAATTAAGTAACAATTTAGGACAAAAAAATATCAAAAGATCACAGGCAAAAACTTTGTTTAAATCATTATATCTATGATATTTAGAAAAAGATTTAAAAATATTGAATATTCGAAAAAGTTCGGTTACAAATTCATGATGATATTCCTTTACGAAATGCCTTAACGCTGCACAGATTCCAAGTATATGTTCTAATAATTTTTGGTTCCATTAGATAACTTCCATATTGCACTTGAAGTGAATCCTGTTTTATGTATAGACAGTATAGATTGTCTGGTCAGAAAGCCGATTACTATTCTCAAGCTATTTCTGGATAGACTGCTGCAAGATACAATTTTTTTTGCACTATAGTTGTTACAATGCTGGTAGTACTACTAGTACTAGTACCAAACTATTCTTTCCATTCCACAGAAAGAAAAGAAAGAAAGTCTGAAGATTCCAAATTCCTCCATTCATTTCTATTAAGTGATCTTGGTGCATAGATTTTACCAAAATCGAGTCTACGGGTATTGTCCAGGGGACAGGTAAAAAGGAAGAAGAATGGAAGAAGCCACTTCGTCCATCAGACCACGATGTTCTCTGATGAACCAGGTGTTAGAGCCATCTCCCATTGTCTTAACTATAGTTTCCATAGTTCTAGTATTCGATACAAGTTACTATAAACCTATAAGCACCCCTGTAGGCCTCTAGCACTTCTGTACGTCATGTTTTCACTGCCCTGATTATGTCGGGGCACGTCAGTCTTTATCCAATTTCACCTGCATTGCTTTGAAGTTATGCTTACCACATATAAAACGACCCCATTGGCCCGGCCATAATACCAAGCACTGTCCAGCACCTTCTGATTACATTGCAAGATTTTTCTTCAAGCATTCTGTGGCATGCTTGGCCTATATGAGTCCTCCAGTACCTAATATATCCTAATCATGAAGCATTTTTGATACGAAACAAACTTTATTAAGGTGCTTGTAAAACCTTCCTTAAATTGAAATTACGACTTCGTGAATTGTATGCACAAGTGAGAAGCTAAGCCGTAATCCTGACCGAAGGGTTGTAATGATCAATTACGCATGTTATGTTATGTATGTATCCATTCTGAGAACTTACATTCTTTACACCCAATTGAGATGTTCTTTTCTCCATGGAATGTCTCATATGCTCACATGATCAAATTGTTTCAGTTTACATTTGATACTTTTAAATCTTACACGCCATCTCACTGTTATGCTCTAGAAAAACCAAAGATACTAACTGATATTAGTACGAGCATTCATGTTTTGTTGATACACAAAAAGTACTTGGCAAAACTAAAAATCATTAAATTGTTTTAAATATACAATCAAGGCATTAGAAAACTAAAAAAACTGAAAAAAAATACTGAACTGAACTGCAAATATTTTCATAAAATGTTCATTTATTTTTGCGTGTTTTAAGTTTTTTGTTTTTTTGCTGGTTGGTTATTTAGAAAATATGAGGCTGTTAAATTTTATTTACTTTTGTTACTGTTTTTGTGTTTTGTTTTTAATGATTAGTATTTGAAACGAAGAAAGAAAAAATAGATCTGAATTAGTTAAAGCTGGTTTTTTGATTAAAAAAAAAACTCATTTGATTAGTAAGGCGATTAACAAGTTTTGGGGTGATATGTATATATCAGCGAAAAATAAAAAAAACCATCTTAAGATGCAAACTTTGATTAGGGATTTAAAGAGAAAAAGCGTTAAAAAATTCAAATAAAATTTAAATACTCGTGTATATTAAATAGGCTTTAAAAACAAGCAGTTTCATAAGTCTTAAGAAACAAAATTTTATAGGAATTTAAACTTAAATGAACCACAGATACACGCAACATAAATAATTACAAATAAAATTTAAATTAGCTTTAAGACTAGACAGTAAACTTGTTTTTTTTCTTTGTTAAATTAGATTCTATTTTATTGACGTAAATATGTTTGCTTGAAATATAATTTGAAAGCCAGGAAATTATTTTGTTAACTGGCTTAATATTTTTCTTTGATATTTTATTTTAGCCAACTTTACTAAACAGGATTTATTATTTCCTTTTTGTTTTCATTGCTTATCTCTTTGGTTTAATTTCTTTTTGGCTTCCCATTACATTTCATGGACCACCTTATGATTTTCTAAGGCTGTCAGTAGTACAAGCTTTTAGCAGCTGCTTAAAACAAATCAAGTTTTATTAATAATTTTTTGTTTCTTATTTTCTGTTGATTTGTTGTTGGTTTTAAACATTATTTACCGTATTTTCTTAACAATTAATCATATGTGTGTAACTTGGTCAACAGGTTTCAAGTGTTAATGTTGATTATTGAAAGTAATACAAGAAGCAAAAAAGACGGATCATAGTTGTATTTACTTATTAAGCTTTAAAGAAATATTAGCAGCTTGTTTTACTTAGTGTTTAACAGTCTGGTATTTGTTATCTTTCAAGCAACACAGACAGACAAATGTTATAACACCTTATGCAAAATAGTTCAATTAAAAAATCACTCCAGCTATGAATTAATTAAAGGAAAAGTAAATTAGTAAAAATACATCCACAAGTACTAAATGTAACGCACAAGCTATTTTAAATCTTCACAGTAATAAAGTTATGTAATTAAAGAATCCAACACTATTAACATTATATTCTCTTGTGAATTGATGTGACTTGTTTTTCAAAATTGTTTGTTTCTTAACTCATTTGCTTTTTTAAATTCAAAAAAGTTGAGTTAAACCTTTAAAATCCTCTTCCAAAAACTTGCAGCCACGCTGTCTTTTTTTGTTTTTGAAAATCACATGCGTTATTTAATTTATTTTATAAAACGAAAGATTTAAGCAAGAAACCTGAAACATAATTTTTAATTTTTTCTTTTGAAATTTTTTAAAAAATGTGTTCAATAAAATCCGTTTGCTTTGCTTGCAAAATACAAGTTGTGGCGTGTTTAAAGTTTGTTTCTTAAGTCTTTTGTTTCAAAATATTGAAACAAAGTAAAACAAGTTTCTTTGCATAAAAAATTTAATCGAAATTTAAATATCATTTGCAAAATTCCATTTTTAATTGTACGTTTTATTTTCAATTAATGAAAATGAAATGAAACAAAAGACTTAAAGAAACATGATTGGTTAGTTAAAGATTTTTTTATTAATTTTTCTGAATTGAGTTTTTTTAAATTTGAAAGAGGTTTACGAAAAGGCAGGGCGTTTATTTTTTTTTAATAGAGTTTGTAAAATTGAAAGGCAATTATTCGGTTACTGATAGCAATGAACACGATGACCACATTTTATTGTGTAAAAAACCAGCAGATTCCTAATTTTTAAACGAAAATTATTGCTGAGAATATTTTATAAAACGTGAAATATACCAAAGATTCTGATGAAATTTACTGTTATTAGAAACAATATTAATGTAGTGCACTTAAGAGTTAGTCTCTTCTCATATTATATATTGGACGTCGTCATCTTTAGCTCTATTCCGCGAATTTAGTGTCCTACTTTACAATGCTCTGCACAAGGCTTTTTAATTATAAAGCTTAGGAAGTCTTCTATTATTCTGTCCCGGTTCTTTCACTTTTCTTTATATCGTTATATCCTGTATTTCTAGATTAAATTCAGTAGGATACCAAATACTTCATAACTTTTTTCCTAAACATTTGGATTAAATACTCAGATTTTTTTAACCTTCGGCATGAGTTAGGAGATATTCCCATTCAGCAGTGTTTAAACTGTGTGTAGGATAGGATAGTGTAGGAAAGGATAGTGTAGGTTAGGATAGTGTAGGATAGGATAGTATAGGATAGGAGAGAAGGAACAGCTAGCTTGTTGAAATCAAAGTTCAGTTGTGTACTCCTTTAAAGTACTATCATGATTCTATTTCCCAGAGCTAACAATCGTTGTTGCATATTTATCTCATTAGAAAACTAAAAACAAATCCGAAAGTTCCACGAATCTGGGGATCAACTTTATGTCAAGTAAAAACACCTCCTCTTTAGACTATCGATAAAGAGAGAAGCTAAAGATGGACATTTTTAAATAAAGTGGGCAATACTCTCTTCCTATTGACTGATCGCCAACCTCTTATGGAGTCATTAGCATAAAAGAAAAACCCTCCGCATATCTACCAACTATGCAATGACCCATGAGAACAGATACAGTAATAGAGATGGCCCTACGGCCCAATTTAAATATCGATTCCACCAGACACTTATTATTACGTTTATAGATGTCAATCCTGGCTTAGACACTATCTGCGGAGCTTTAACTCTCTTCGATCTCTTTTTCATATTATTGTCGCATGTGATCCACTTTTCATCGAAAGCATTCCCTTTAGAAATGGTTCGATTTAATCTTGCTTTAACAGTGAATCGCAAATGAAATTCGGTTAATTAAATTTTGAATTCATGTGACAATCGAACATTGATCTTTTTTAAGCATTCAGCTTTCTTCAAATGGTTGACAACTTCTTGGTGATGAATGCCTAGTTCCCTAGATACGTTCACGCTGCTTACATATGTGCCGGTATTTGTCAATATTTTGCATATTTTATCAAATCTGTTGTAAGTGATTGGTCGAACAGAGGGAAACCATTTCGCTGTTATGTTACATCGTTGCCTCTGTAAACTCAACAAGTCGTCTCAGCAAACTGCGTAGCTTTCTTTCCTTTCCTATAATAGAAAAGCAAAATATGACAATAACGTTTAGAATAATCATTAATTTTGTTAAACATTTTACAATGCGATTTTAATAATGTCTTCTAACAAATAAATATACAAATACAAAATAACAGATTACATAGCATAATACCTCAAAAATCTGCAACGGAATAAAAGACACTTAAAACTTTTGTTGTTGTTGTTGTTGTATATTGATAATTAATTAATTTTTTTCCTCTAATATTTTTAGATTTTAAGATTGTTGTGAGTTTTTGTTTTTGTCAGCAATTAAGTAATTATAACATGCCAAAGTGAAAATATTCATTAATAACTTTTTAGCATTTCTTTCATTTTTTGCACATTAATGATGGTTTTGTTTTTCATGTTTAAGGCAAAACTAACTGTATGTTTTTAACATGTTTTACTAAAATTTGTATTTGTATTTTTGCCAAAAAACACCTGAGTAAAGAAAAAAAAAAACTGAAAAGATTTTTGTTAATAGTCGTCACACTTGGTCGCTATCATTAAGTTTGATAAACGGAAAAAAAGTCTCCATTTAACACAACAATTAATAAAAGTTATGTTTTTTTGGTAGCAGATTTTTTTTTGTTTAATAATAAATTTTAGCAAAAGCATAAAGAGAAGCACTTGCTATGCTATTTACATTGAGTTTAAAGCATAAATTTAAGGCTTTACTTAGGTAAAACATATGTATGCTGGAAACAAATGTACAATAACCTCACGTGTTATAATTTCTTTTTTTCACTTTTTTTGGAAGAAAAGTAAACATTTTTTTCTTGTAATTTAAAGAAAAGAAACGTAAGAAACCGACTACTTTTCAGCACATATTTTTGCAGTTTCCAAACATTAATTTTAAACACTCAACATTATAGTCAACACACTCTATGGCTGTGTGTTGTGGTTGTACTTATATTGTCTGGCTTATACAAAACGTAACTATTTTTTCTTTGTTTTTTTTTTCTTTTCTTTCTCTTTAATGCTTTCAATGTTAACACAAAGCAGAAGAAAAAGCAAAAAGAGTTCATTTTTTTATTGTTTGACTTTTATAAAGAAAAATAAAAAAAAACTAAAAAAAAGAGCAGAAATGAATAAAAGATACTCACTCGCTACATTAAAGAAGAAGAAAATGAAAAAAAGTGTTGTAATATTACTTTCATTCACTTTCATTTTCATACATCATGTGCTAGCAACGTTAGTTGGATTTCAAATAATAAAACAAGGTTTGCTGCAGACTACTACCACCAAACTTTAATTTGTTTTGAAAAGTTCCGGTTTGCATATTAAAACCAACAGCCAAGAAACATCAACTATACATCGTTTTTTATGACTAATGAAGCAACAATTTTTTTTCTCTCTTGGTTTTTGTCTTTTATTAACAATGATGTTTTGTTTAAAAGCTCATGTGTGTTTGAGAAAATCAAATTCAAGGTTTAGGCTTGAAATTTATTACAAAACATTACAACTTAATATTGTATTGTATGACTAGTTTGAACCTTAAAAATACTGGAAAGTTTACTTTAATTTGAAAGAATTTTGGAATCAAAACAAGAGACTTAAGCAACAAACATTAAAATTTAAAACACAATTTATTCGCCTGAACAAAAAAATTTTCTTTATTGAACATCAATTACAGTCCAGTACATAAATCCATTGCTGTTGATCTTCTATGTTTTATTGGCGAAAACTTCGGCCAATTGATTTTCAGCATTCAAATTTTTATAACCACGAACGGAGTTTTGTAAGCACCGAAACAAATAATTGTGGGATCATATATGGTCCGGATTGGTTTACATTTCTCAGCCAAGTGCAGTTCAGTTAATGTGAACGTAAAGCGTAATGCCATTTTGACCTCTTGTTATTGATTAGTTTTTTAAAAGGTCAAGTTATAAGCAGTAGAGATCAGATTAAATTTTGATGCCACGCATCTCAATCCCAGTCAATGTTATCTTGTGAATGACACAAGCCCTACATACAGAGGGAAATGTTAAAACAAACCAGTCAGCATGACCTAGTGTCTGAAAGCAACCACACATAGGGGTAAGGACTTAATTTCATTGTTAAACACCCACAGGGACAGTAAAAATTCGACTTGAGCGAACAAGAAGTACCAGAAAAATTTTCACCGAGGAAACGACGCAATTTTTGATCCTCTCTAGCAGATCATGGCATGATTGTTAAGGTAAATTCATCCAAACAAGGGAATGAAGGTAGGACAAGGCCTTTATTGGACGACTTCATTTGATTCCCCAATGAAAAATATGATGTTGTGACAGATTTTCGGCTTAGTGTTCTAAGAACCGCATATACGGGTACAATAAAGCACTCAGTGATGTGACACTACATTCTTTAGATTATGACGGACAAAGTACTATCTTTAATGTAGGAATTCTAGAAGTATTTAATTTTTAAAATTAAAAAAAAGTAGCTGTTTTTAGCTGTATTCGAAGCCAAGCTGTCTGATTTCTACACCACGTTACTAGATATTTTAAAACATCAAGTTGGACAAGAACATGGAAAACGACCCTGTACGAAAGACTTAACAAACATGCATGGGAAAATATTTTTATTTTCAAAATAGGCCTCAAACTAAATTAATTAATACTTCCGTTATTAATTTAATCGACAATAGATTTGAACTTAAAAAAAGTTTATTTCCTAAGTCTTTTGTTTCCTATTATGAGAACAAAACAAAAATCAATTAAAATGATAATAGAATTATATCCAAATTGAGTTCATTGCCGTACTAGTTGCTATATTAATAATGATTATTAAACTTTATAATTAATGTCACAAATTAAAAAAAAAAAAAAACAAAAAAAGAAGCGAAAAATTTATAACTAAACATCTGCCTTATTAACATAATTTTTAAATAATTTTTTTTATCAATTTTTATAATACATAATATTCGTATAATACTTATATTAGCTAATATTGTTAGTTCCACCAAAGTTTTTTTTTTATAAATTTCTTATTTTTTTTTTGTCCCACCACTACTAATGATGCAATTTTTAATTTGTATATTTTTTATTTTTTTTATTTTTTCTCTTTTATTGATATATTATTAACAAAATAGAAAAAAACTGACTCTTTCAACACTTAAATAGCTTTCCTTGCCATAATCATGCTTAGATTAACATATTTTTGTGTGTGCATTTTATTTTAAAAGTGTGTTTAATTTAGTAACACCATAGTGCTAATCAAGTATTAGATAATATCTGATAAAAATCATCATCAACATAAATAATTTCGGAAACAATAAAAGAGTGTCAAAAATGTTTTTGAAAATATTTTTTTAAATGTTTAAAATAAAAAAGATTATTAATAATTAAATTAAAAAGTTTCTCGCTTAAGTCTTTTGTTTTTTTAAGGTGACGGCAAGTGAATCGTATCAAATCAACTGAAATAAATTAGAAAGGAATGTTTTCTTAGCATTTTATAAAAATTTGTTTGAGATTGACATAAGTTTGAGATGGACCCTATTCATGGCATACATTATATTGCAACAAGAAAACTGAATTGTGGGAGTGAGAAATAAGGAATAGCGTTTAGAAATACTTGTTTTGAATTGAATTACATAAAAGTGATAGTTAAAGCGTCAGCAGGAAGATTATTTCGTATGCGGATATTGTGACTAAATAAGGAATTTTCTTTCTTTACTTCTGGGTAATCAATTATGAATTTTTATACTTTACGAAAAATATGAGTACCGATGATTACTGCATTCTCTTTCTTTTTCTGAAGTTTTTATGTTGTATTAAACGATTGTATAGTAAAAAATAACTCAATTGTAAGCGATATTGTCATTAATACTCGTAAGCTCATTTGGTTTCTCCTATATGCGGTGGAGAAGTCTCGAAACGTGAGAGTTGTATTTCACTTTCGTTTGGTTGGATCTCGAAGCATACAAGAAAACTTCAAGATGTTGTACTGGTCGTCACCCTTGTAGAGGCGAAGAAATGATACACCTCATGAGTATTTTAATACAAGAGGTAATAAAAACAGTTTCTGGCAGAGTTTGAATACAATAAGTATTCAAATCTTAACCTAAATTAATACAAAAATAAAAGTTATAACAACAACACTGCAACGTATAACTAAAAGTGCTCATCAAAAGCAAATTTATCTGATCAGATCATTTGTTTGAACCCTCTTGAGACGTCTGTGACCCTCTAATACAAGTAAGTCTCTTACAAGACGGTTGCTATTTTTATTTCCTCTCGAACTAGGGGCACCATCAGATCTTTGTGGATGTGACTGCTTCTCATATACCAAGGAGCACCAGTTATTATTCTAAGAAGTTTAGATTGCCGCCTTTGAAGCTTCTCTACATTGGATGGTGAGGCTGTTCCCCACAGTGGGATACCATAAAGCCAAATAGGTTTCAATACTGACTTATACAAAAGTGGTTTTAGTTATAAGTCAAGGTCCAATAAGCCAGTAAAGCTGTGCTGCTCTGAGTTTGATCTGGGTAATTTTGGCAGCTATATGGTGAGCCCTGGTAAGGCGACGATCGAGATGGATGCCAAGATATCTTACACTATGATGTCATGTATATGAGTCAACAAACAATATTGGGTTAGAGGCGAATTTAAATGGATTGAGATGATACATGATATGATTAGCATGTCCACATAAGACCAGATGTGTGTTAGTCAATCATATTAAACCTTTTTGCGGCTAGATTTGTTACAGGTCATATGGGAGTAGAGAAAGAATAGTGATAGTATAATAAGAATGGCACTTGAGTGGAAGCCTTAAGGCTCAAGAAGCCGTGGCCAGCCAAGGAACACGGGGAGACATTCGATACTTCAAGATCTAGTACACAGCAGTCTTTCATGGGAAGAGGCAAAAATAACAGCAATTGATAGGATAATAAGGAAATGCTTTGTGGAAGTCATATACTCCTATGAGGGGTAATGGAAGACAATATAGGATAAGAAGGTACATATGGAAGAATAGCATATAAGCGATTATAAAGAATTGAGCTGGTGAAGTGTATTCTGAAATTATAGCAAAGATTCAGCAATGAAGTGAGCCTTTCAGGTACAATACTACCTGTCATTGAAAAATTTTTTTGACGTCATATACTTCTTCATCTCGTTCTTTTCTGTTTAAGATACTTCAATCTTAATCCTACGTCTACATTTTAAAAATCTTTCAATGTTATTTTGTGTTACAAATATTAAAAAATGACTCATTTTTAATTAGAAAAGCTATTTTATTTCAAAATATTGATTTAAATGTTGGGGTTTCCCCTAATTTTTTTTAATGAAATTTTAGTTAAATTGGCTTTACGCAGTTTTTGGAATTTAAAACAGAAATAGAAACATCCAAAAGAAATTAATTTTCTAAAAATGAATCATATTCTTAATTAAAGTTTAGCTGAATATGGCACAACTCTGCATGAAATCTTAAATAATGCTTGCCTTTTTCTAGGTGTGTTACTACAAATGACTAGACTTACCACATTTCTGCTGTCGTTTTTTCAAGACAAATATTTAAATATTATTGAAATACAATATTTTATTGCTTATTTTTTATTTAAATAATTCTACAACGTAAAATTATTTTATTTATTTTGTAATTTATTGTAAAAAAAATCTGGTTTATAGAAAATGCTAGAAAGTCATGACTTCCATGGTATATGCATGTTTGTTGCTTAAGTCTTTTGTTAAAGGTTTTTCATTTCAATTTTGAGTTTGTGTCTTTAGTCTTTGGTTTGTAGTAAATGATGAAAGGTGGAATTAAATACATTTTTTTATATAAAATGCTTATTATGATATAACACGGTGAGTTTTGTGAGAGATTTTCCTCATCATTTCATTTCATTTCGTGTCAATTTTAATGTTTTTTTAAAGAAAATTTTATAATTTTTTTTTTACCAGCATACATTAAATAGCTATTTAATTATTTTGTTTTAATGGCATTTATTTTTAAAGAAATGTTGTAGGTAAGCGTGCTTAACTTATATATGTTGTTTAGCAGCAAAAATGCGAATTTAATTTCTTTGTAATTTCCTTTATTTTTTTTCATTTAATTTTGCAATTTATAATGACTATCTCAATAGCCAGTTTTTGGTTTTTTGGGTTGAAAACCTAATGACATAATGGACAAAAATATTTTGACATTTAAAACATGTTGTTTTTTTATTGTATAAATTAAAGAAATATGTTTAGGTTTTGATTAGAGCTTAACGTTGAAATAAATTATTTTCTATTTTATCACTTTATGTAAAAAAGTATTTTAAATACTTGATTAAAGGTTTGTCAAAATTATATTATAAACACTAGATCACTTAAAGTGTTCACCTTTACTGTGTTAAAATCAAAATCATATCTGATGTACTAAATTGAACCAGTTTTTCAATGCTATAAATTGCATTACGTAGGAATTCATCAATAAAAACTTGGTGTTTATGCAATCCTCAATAATGAGGCCATCTTATACTTGGAATTATTATTTTTTGGGTTATATACTGCAAGAAAAATATGATTGTTAAAGGATTTCTGCAGGAATTCTATATCTATGCTCGTTTAGTGGCTTGAAAAGGATTTTTTTTTGCAATTTAATGAAGAATTGAAAAAGACAAATTCATGAATTAGTAGAGCATATGGTCTTTTGTAAATGATCACTATTTTATGGCATTCAATTATAGAATTTTTATGATTGCTGGCAATAATGAGCGACAGTTTGGTTTACTGTCCTTCAGTTATAAACAATCAATTATTGTCTCGTAACTGGAACCTAACCGTAGACGAAAAATTCTGAGAGAAAGTAGGCGAATAACCTGTATGTAGAAAGATTTCTGGCTCTTATTGCTCTTATCTAAATTTTGCAAACAAGAGAAGAGCAATGACAATATTTAATTGATATTAAATTGCAATACCAATGCTGGTCATGGCCTTTAGACAGCGTAAATGTCAATGACACTCAACAGGAGTGTTCCTTTGAAATTAAATTGGTAGCAAAAAGAGTTTTTCCTTGACTGAGACAACTCTAGGGATATTGAATTTCATTATACCCAGTGTATATTGGAATCAGCAGTGCTCAGCATGAGCATCCTTTGGCAAATAAATGTATTGATTGCATAGTCATACGAATGGTCAAATTGTCAACCTTAATTGTCATGAACTCTTTCTGATTTTGAAAAAAATACTAATTTGGAAAAAGAAACCAAGTTCCTTTCACATAAATAATTTGGCCATTACAACCCTTCAGTCAGTATTACGACCTAGCTTCTCACACCACCATGTGTGTGTTAATTTTATACATGAGTGGCGGGGCCTACAGTATAAAGTCGACTCTGAACGACAGTGTTTTTGAGAAACTGTTCATGGCAATTTTATTTACTCTCAGAGTTTTTGCCAGAAATCTGCTGACAGGAATTCACCGAAGAAATATTTTTTCATATTTCTTTTCGTCGGATATGTCAGACCAGGGGTTTGATCCGTAGCCTTACGGTCTAATAAGCCAACACACTACCTAATAGACTACGACGAGTTTACAACCATGCCATAATCGACCATTAAAAGATCAAAAAATGGCGTCGTTGTCTCGATGGAAATTTTTGTGGTATGTCTTGTTAGCACAATAAGTCGAATTTTTACTGTCCCTGTCAAGTTCGTTTCATCGCACATAAAAGTCGGCGAATGTACTAGTAGAGTATTCAACTACATTGATTCCCTAGAGCAACGTTGCAATTTGCCATATCAGCACTGCAATAATTGGAAAGTATTTCAACGAGCTTAGATAACATATTACCTAACCTGGTAACACTCGCATTTGGTAACCTGTATTATATATTAATTCCCACAGTTACAACCTAATAATCTTCTAGAATTGTTTACAGGTCTTCTTACCCTTCTTGAATATATAAGAATCATCTTGGAATCGCCTTTGCTTCATTTTTTTTTAATGAAATTTCTTTGTGTATTGGTAGACTGATGTTGCATGTCTCTTCCTAAAGGCTGTTTTATTAGCGTTGAACATTTTTAATAATTTAAAAAATATTTGCAGCAGCTATATTTGGAATAATATTCAAGTCTCTATTTGGAATGACTTCTTCTGCTAATGTAATGTTTCAGTATCTGGTTGCAGTATCTGAGGAGGAGTCACCACTTGTGTTTTTGATAGTCAATTTCAAAGGCCATTTTTTATGCTAAATTTTATTAATTTTGTTATGCATTTTTATTAAATTAAATATTGTCTGCTTAATTTATTCTTTTAAATTTTATGCTTTAACTCGGAAGTCATAAATAAACAAGAGCTAAATAATTAAAAAATTTTGTTAAAAGATTTGAAAATATTAAAACAATATTATGTTAATAAAATGCATATTAAAATATAAGCAACTAAATCCAAATGAGATGAATTCATTTGTTTGTGGATTAAAACAAGCGTGAGAGAATATTTGAAAAGGTTTTTTGAAAAGATGCATTTTTAATTGTGTATGAAGTTATAATAATAAAATAATTTAATAATAAATTTTGCAAGCAATTTGTTTAGTATTTAATTAAGTTTACAGCATAATATTATTTAAATTATTTAAACCGAATTTAAGTAAGTACATATTTAAATGGTTTGCTTAATTAATTAATTATTAAGAATATTTTTATGCCGTTAATAAATATATATATTTTTTTTTAATTACTTTTATTTAAACAATAATTTAGGCAATGAAATCTTCAGTTTTTATTTTAACATTAAACAAAACAAAAGACTTAGGAAACGAACTTTGATATTTATTACATTTTATTGCATAAAATCATAGGCATTATGTTTAAAGCAAATCTTGTGTTATAAGTGTTTTGCCTGAGTCTTTTGTTTATCAATAAAAACTTTTTGAACACAATCTGTTATAAAAATAAAACAAATTACAAGTAATTTTTCAATTTTTCTAAAAGAACTTGAAACCAGCATTAAGCTGTGTCATATATATTTAATACCCAGTAGCTCTTTGTTTATTTGTTTTTAATTTTTTTATTATTCTGTTTATAAACAATACCATTTAAATATATTGGTTTTTTGTTTTTGTTTTCATAAATTTAGTCAATGGCGTCATTTTATTTCATTTAAACTTATTTGTGCAGGTTTAATGCAATTTTTTTTGTTTGTCTTTAATTCATCAAATCTCTAGAGTAACACATCATCTTCATTATGATGTACATTATGATCATTGAATGGTGTTATTAACCAAATGCCATATAATCATTTATATTAAATTTATATTAATGCGCTGCAAAGTTAGTCAGCAAAGAAGCAGAGAGAAAGACAGAAAAAAAAAATAAAAAACAAGAAATAAAACTGGTTAAAAAGGCATCAATGCAATGTTTTAAAAACTTAAGAGAATAAGAGAGAGAAACAAAGTAAAAAGGCGAATAAAATTATTTAAAAAAATTCTTTAAAAATATTTTCTTAAACTCTACCCCAAAAGGCGTATATGCCAAGCCACCCACCTTCTAAACATTGTTTTTATTTCAATGAAAATTTTGAAAATTCTCTGAAATTTCCACAAAACTCCTAGGCTGAGCACTCTATGGCGTAAAGGGTATCATATTTTAGTAATTGTACCGCTTGTTTTTTCTTATGTGTTTTCCTAAAACTACAAATTGTATGAGGCATTGCAATATTTGTTTCTTTTATTCTCTGTTTTTTTTGTTCATGTAATTGTGTATGTTTTTAACAAAAACCAAAATAAAAATACAAAACATCAAATGTGTTTAAATAAGAAATAGCAACAATATTAATAACAATAATAATAATAATGATGATGATGATGCATACGTATGCCGATGATCATAAAATAAGATGCTGGTTGTGTTTGCCACCAGCAGAGCCATTGATTTTTTTCTTTTGCTGTTTTTGAACTTTTTTCCATGTGGTGCCCTAGCCTGTGGTAAATTCTGTTGTTGTTGTTACTGCTAAAAGTTGATGTTGTTGCTTATAATGATTATGATGTTGTTGTCAAAATGAAAGTAGGCCATTCACAGCACTTAAGACAGGCTATACAGCAAAACGCACACATATGTACATGCTATAAACACTGCCATGTAATAACCACTTTATTTTAAACATCATGTGCATTATGCAGTTTTTTTTTCTTTGAAGGCAAGAAGAAGGAGAAGACAAAACGACCACAAATATTTACAGAAACATCTTAAAAAAAAAACTGCAAGTGTAAGTTTAAAGTTTTTGAGTTATTGCAACTGTTAATGATGCTATGCCAGGTTTTTGGATTTTCCATTTTTTATGCCATTTTTTCTTTTCTCTTCTCCACTTTACATTTGGTTTTTCAAATTTGTTTTATTATTTCTGAAATTGATTAATGATTGGAAAATTTAACCTTTGAAAAGTGAAAATTTATGGAAGTTCATGTATTTGATTATAAAATGTTTACATATTTACAAGGTTAAATAGAGTTTAATAGCTTAAGTAAGTCAAAAATCTTAAGTAATGTACTATTTTTAGTTTCCGATAATAAAGGAAAACTCCGATATCTTTTAAAAGTTATCTGAAACAAATATTAAAAATTCTACAACAATAAGGGACACCACCCAAATATTTGATAACCGCTTATATTCTACTTTAAAAATCTTTTCAAATGCATATAAGAAGTACATAGTCTCGACAAATGATCTCCAGTTTAGTCTACCCACCGCCATATCCTCAATTTTACTCCAGCTTTTACCCGTCTGCGACAGGTCAGACATCAAAACGAAATTATGAAAAAAATATGTCTTCGGTGACTGTCTCACAGCAGATTTCTAGCAAAAACTCTGAGAGTAAATAAAATTACCATGAAGAGCTTCTCAAAAATCTGTCGTTCGGAGTCGACTTTAAACTGTAGGTCCCGCCACTCATGTATAAAATTAACACACACAACATAAGTTGTGTGAGAAGCTAGGTCGTAACCCTGACTGAAGGGTTGTAATGACCAATTATGTATGTATGTATGTATGTATGTTTTCCCCGTCTGCGAATTTCTTTCTTAATCTATCTTCTCTCGATATAAGCCAGCCTTCTTCTTCGCATATACCTTTTGCACAAATTATAAGATTTTTAAACTCTGTTACATTGAACTTTGTCCGCCTATACGCATTATTCTGAGTGACATCATTCTGACAGATAAGTTGGCTACAAGTCAAGTCATGCAAAGAATCACGTTAATTTCCGGATTATTGTTGTGTCGACCTGAAAGGTAATTGATTCATCATTAAATGTCCTTGTAATCCTGCACATGATCATTAATTGATTCCCCAATTACCAGATTATTTTTCGTACTTATATCCGCAAATAGTTCTTGGTTTTCTGTACGTATTCGAATAAGATGTTTTTTTATAACACCATCTATATTGGTAGTATCTAGACTCCCTGGGGCATTGAAATCCATCAGATATTACATCATAATATTGCTTTTGTTCTTAGATTTAATTCCGGTTTCCAAGAGTTGGTAGAATTCCATTTTGATAGATATTTGGAAAGAATTATTTGGAACGTAATATTAAAGCCATGTTAGGTTTCCAGATTCTTTGAAATTCTTTCTATTCTTTGAACAATTCATTACTAAGCTAAAAACAATAAACTACTACAAAACATTCTTGTTTTACAACCAAAAACCCAAAAAAAAAAATTATTATGGAAATTAAAAAAAATTATTAAAAAGTTTGTGTTCTAAGTCTTTTGATTTTATCGTGGTTATTTCTTTTTGTAATAAATTTCATTTTTCTTAAATCTTTTCTCCTATTGTGTTCCTCTCACCAGGGATTTTCTCCATTTCTAATTTAAATTGAATGATGTTTCTAAAAATTTCTTTTTCAAGTCTGCTATTTTCAAAGTTCATTGAACTAAGTTGTATAAAAAAATGTCAAGAAAAAAAAATTATAAGAAAGCTTCATGCTGACTTTTGCTTTAATGCCTCATGGCAAAATTCTTTCTCCATTACTGTAATTAAAGAAACGTGAGGGTGTTTGGTTATTAATCGCAGTTTATAAATCTTAAGCTGGGCTCTATAATAAATAAAAATGTTTTGTTGTTTATGAAAAGGGATAAAGAGATTACAAATGCTGAAAAGATTTCATTGAGATAGAGTTGTATGTTTAATTCAATCAACACCTTTCGTTTTAAATCGTTTTAAAATGTTTATGACTTTAAAATTGTTTGAATAATGAAAACTGAATCGTAGTACAGATCCTGAAATGTGGAGAAATTTCCTATTGATGGATTTTTATTTATACGCTTGCAAATTTCTTTACCATCAATCATTCAATTCTGTGAATTTCTACATTGCCATTGTGATGTCACTCACTGTAAATCACTCATTGAACAGCACATCTGCAAAAGCGAACACAAAAAATTATTATTTTTGGCTCGTTTACTTTACATGCCATTATGTAAGGGCGTTTTCCATAAGAAAACCAAAAAAAATTTTGCATAGACATTGAACATTACTACATATATACATATTTTAGCTTTTGAAATATTAACAAACAAAAATTCATTTCAATACGTTTAATGAGATTTTTTGGTTGTTTCTGTTGTACGTTTCGGAATATTATTCTGCTACTGCATTCGATGCCTGTGATAGGTTTGGCGTCTCAATTCTATTAAATAATGTCTGCAGAAATCTATGTGTCTCTTGTATAATTCTTATAAATATTTTTGCTTTTTAATAAATATTTGCATTGCAAATTCTATTTGTTTAACAGTCATTATTAGTCATTTTTGTTTATGAATTGTTTTCTGTGTGCAAATCAATTCGTTGAATTGCTGCTACTTAGAGGTTTGGTTTGGTTTCATAAGCAGCTTTTAAATGTCAGTCTTTTTGGTTTTTCTATTATTTTCTTCTATGTTTTCTTAAAGTTCTCCGAATGATTTTGTGTCTGCTGTAGAGCAGTTGACATTTTTGTTTGCATTTTAACATTGGCGTCACTATGACTTTTGAAATAACTATCCAGAGGTGGCAAAACCTTTTATAGAAAATGAAAAAATTGTTTGTCATGCAGATTGTTTTTATGGTTTGTATTTTAACTGAAAATATTGTTAGGAAACCCTCTAAAGAAATTATTTATTGGTTTGTTTGATTACAAATAAACAAAAGACTTAAGAAACAAACTTGACAGTTTTAGTAATAATTTACTAATGCTTGGCATGGAAAATGTTTAAATCAAAAGACTTAAGATACAAGCGTAAAATAATATGTTGTGTATGAATATAACATTTTCTTGATTGAAAATCAATTTTGCTTAAGAAAATACAATTTCTACCATAAGGAGGGTTGTAGAGTTACTGAAACAAATAATAGTCTGTGGCCTGGCATTGTCATGATGAACCAAACGTCTGTGAGTTTTGGTCATTCTAGATTTTTTCAAGGTGAAGAACTTTTCTGATTAGATTGTACTCTTTCTCAAAAGGGTATCAATTCCTGACCTTCTCCTGGTGGCCGCCGTTATAGTTATCCGTCAGCGTGGTTCATCAATAAAGTAATTGAACTTGATTACGTACATACATATACATATATTTCGTCATTATAGCACTGCTGTCGGGATTACGACCTAGCTTCTCACACCCTTTATGCTGTGAGTATTAATTTTAAACATGAGTGGCGGGACATACTGTTTAAAGTCGATTACGAACGACAGATTTTTGAGAAACTTCAGGGTATACCCAGAGTTTTTGCCAGAAATCTGCTGAGAGAAAGTCGCCGAATAAATATTTTTTCATATTTCGTTTGGTGGGAATGCCTAGCCTGGGATTTGAACCGAGACCGCACGTCTAATAAGCCAAAACACTACCCACTAGACTACGACGACTTCACAACCATGCCATAATCTGTCACTGAAAGATCAAAAAATGACGTGGTTGTCTCTGTAAAAATTTTTGTAGTACGTCTTGTTCGCACAAAAAGACGGACTTTTATTGTCCCTGGAGGTACTAAACTTCATGAAATGGATTAAAGTCTCTAGCATAATTCGAATGCAAGAAGGAAATTTAGTTTTTTCTTCCTTTAAGGTTTAAGTCTGGGCTAATCGAGTTTGAGATCAAACAGTTAAACTATTATACCTCATTAGTTCTACTGTGCCTCATGCTTACCATTTAATTGTAATTAAAGCCTTATTAAAGGAAGTCTTATACATTTTACCTTGCATTCTCCCACTTAAAAAATTTTTCTAAATGCTTTAGTAGAGTTTTTTTATTTTTTCTTATAAAAAAACAGTCATGACATTGCGTATTTCATCAAACATTACATTAATTTGCAAGACAATATAAATTTTGATTTGATTGTCTCTGATTAAAATAAAACTGTCTTCATTCAAAAGATAACACAAATCTACATGATCTAGTAGAAAACCTTTCTGATGTCTTTTATATAATTTACTGCAAGTGAATAAAGCTTGTTTTAACTTCGTTTTAAGCCTGTATTTAAATAATTAACAGAAATCAATAAAAAAAGATTTCTCAATTAAAAAAAATCCATGAGAAATATTTTAAGATTCAAAAAACCTTCAAAACGACCTTTAAATCAAATCTAAAAACGAAAACTGAAGACGTTTTTTATGTGTTTTTGTTTATAAAAGAAAACATCAATAAACATTAAACCTGACCCGGTTTTTCGGTCAAAAAAACAAAACTAAACATGTAACATCAAACTAGAACTTCTGCTTATAAATGCTTTATGCATACACTTGATTTTGTATGGAAATAAAAATCAAATGAATAACGATCAATACACAACCCCATTCACGTTGTAAAATGAATATTTTTTTTTTTTGGTTTTTTTTTCTAACAAAATGTTAACCTTTAAACCGTTTCCGTTCTAAACTCAGCACTTTATAGCCTGACTGACTGAAGAAAAAATTAGCGGCATACCGCAAATACTATATGAATTGAAATAATTTTCGTTTTCGAATTTTTTTCTCTTCTTTTTAATGCTAAAGTGTTGATAATTTTAATGTTTAATCCTACAACCACATAATAATTACAGTAACAATGAAAAAAAATTTAAAATAAAAATTATATTGTATTATTGTATTGTAAAATGAAATAAAAAAATTAACCGATAGGCCACAAAACTATCAACATCCGGTTAAACATTATTGTATACAATACGGTGGCATTTTAGCAGTATATAGCGGGTAGCAAAAAAAATTTTTTTAATTGAAATAGTGAAACAGAAAAAGGGAAAACGAACATATAGTAAAAGAGGGTTTTATATTGCATCATGAATAAAAAAGAAATTTTTGTTTTTGCTCCCTTGAAGCAGTTTTATTTGCCACTGGTTGTATATCAAAAATAAAAGTATTTTCTGACGTTGACGTTTAATGCATTTGTTCAAGCGTTTATTTCTGCTTTTTTTTGTATTTTTTCGTTCAAATTTATCATTTCGGTTTCAAATTTTTAAATTAAAGTTTTCAAACATTTTTATCGTTTTTGCTGTTGAATGATTTATGACAGTAGAAAGATATCTAAACACTAGCTTAGCTGTGTGCTGATGGTGTTGTTGGCGTTATTCCATATGATAAAGATATTATGACGGAAGACAAAATCATCACTAAAGGAAATATTTATATGCAGAGATACTCTAAATGACATCGTATCGCATCATAAATGCCAACAAATACAATAATTAATTACAGAAAAACTTTTCAAGGAAAATACCCACATAAATTTAATTTTATTTTTTTCTTGGGTATACAAAAGTATTTAAAGAATCTCTTTTTGTTTTGGTGTTTCTAAATTAAAAGCCCGAAATTTGTTACAATCTTAAGCTAAGCTGTCATGCATGGTAGGTTTTAGTAAAGTGCACAGTATAATTACGTGTTTTCTTGTGTGTGTGTTATATTTAGCAGTTAATAACCACACTTCGTTTTTCTTTATATGATGAATAATGAATAATATGGGCATTAAGAAACTGTATCTGAAAACAAAAACAACTTGACTGAATAATTGTTGTGTACAACAACTTACAGACTCGAGATTTTAATATATTTGACTTGGGCCAAAATTTGTCACTATGTAAGAATCAAAAGACTTAGGAAACAAGCACCATAATACAAGATCATTATGACATTCGAAATAAAAAGACGTCCAATATATTAGCCTAGTTGAGGATAAATCATGAGAATATGATGCCACTGAAGTCGCCGTAGTCTAGTAGGTAGTGTGTTGGCTTATTTAGCGCTGAGGTCACGGCTTAAATCCCAGTTCAGACATGTTCAACAAAACGAAGTAAAAATATTCCTTCCGGGATTTTTTCTCAGCAGATTTCTGACAAAAACTCTGGGAGTAAATCGTTCGGAATCGACTTTTTAAAACTATAGATCCCGTCACTCATGTATAAAATTAACACACACAACATGAGTGGTGTGAGAAGCTAGGTTGTAATCCTTACTAAAGGGTTGTAATGACCAATTATGTATGTTATGTATATACTAGCAGATTGTACCCGGCGTTGCGCGGGTATTATTATTATTGGTAAATTTTTGCATTAAAAATAACAATAAATAAAAAACCGGTTTATCGCTTTTGAAACCGGTTTCTTAAAAAATGCAATTTTTAAAATTATTCGGAAACCGGTTTAACAAACAACCCAGTTTTTTGAATACTCTAAGTCTTAAATATAAATGCACTCAATTTGCCCGTTTTTCGCCCCTTTCCCCCTTTTTGGACCCCTTTGGTCCAACTTTATAAACGGAACACCTCCAATAGCTATTTGGGAAACTTAACCAAGCTAAATCGTAAAAAAATACCTATAAAACATAAAATATAACATTTATGCATAAAAGTACTAATTTTTGCCCATTTTTTCTCCCTTTGTCCAATTTTTTCTCCCCTTTTGGTCAAAATTTTGAAAAGATTTATAGCCTATAACCTGCACTGACAAAAGCTCGATCTATATCCCAAATTTCAGGCGTGATTGGCTAACAAACAAACCAGCAAACAAACAAAAAAACAGACTTACAGAAAGATTTATAATATATATTAGGATTTGTTTATATTTATATTTATTTTGTTTATATTTAAAGTATTTAAAGTACTTAACATACAGTCAAAGCAAAAAGTCTACATACTAACATTATGTATGCAGACTTTTTCCCGGTGATTTTTATCAAATTGAAAAAGGTGTCCTAGTGTTAACTATAACAAATATAAAAAAATTAAAACCTAGAAATTAATAGAAAAAACAAAAAATTAAATAAATAAAATTAAATTATCCATACAGGGGTGTATGTAGACTTTTTTCTTTGACTGTAAGAGCTTACTGTGCTTCTGTTGTATTATATGCAACTAAAAATTTCATTTTCTTATATAATACGACACTTAAGTAAATATGGAAGCCATAAGCTTGGAAAATATTTGCGTAGTATGGTTAAAAGCTACGTCATTATTTAATGCTATAAAGCCATAATTTCGCTTCGTTTTCAATTTCGTTGGAATACAATTTAACAAGTTTAAATTAAATTGAACAGTTTGTATCTTGTGTCATACACTTGTTGTCCTTGAAATGAAGCTGTCCCTTAACCAGCAATCTGCCCAAAATATAAAACCAGTCAATTTTAATATATGATTACAAAAATGAAACTTAAAATAAGTCTTTGTTCCCCATGTAAAAACAACAGCAACAGCAAAAACTTTTGTAAGAGCAGTGTCCCTTGTTGAATAAAATATTAAGGCATGAAACAAATAAACTCACTTTACAGCTATGTAGGTTGGTTCAAAGCACTGTTTCAGGCCAAAAAGGAAAAAATAAAAATGAAAACTCAAGTAAAATAAAAAAGGTTTCTTTTTAAAAAAGATACAAATGTAACGATAAGCATAACTGGTAAATACAACGGGAATTTTAATGAATATTAAAAGTCGCTTTTTTTTTACTGTAATACCCGGCTGTTAAGAGGACAGCTTTGGGTATGAAGACTGAAAGCTTGAAAAAAATCCTCTTCAAGCAAGCCATTGAAAGAATGGAGCTGGTAATGATTATACAGTATGTTTGCTTAATCTAGACAAGGATTATAATAAATTAATGAGAGCATGAGTCGGAGTTTTTTCCCCCCTTCTTCTTCTTTAAATATACACAGTTAAGAAGGATATAAAATTGAATGTGATTTGTCATGATAAAGAAGCAAAAAATCGTTGAAAGAGACCTTGAATTTTGTAACAAAGTTATATGTCTTTGTCTTTTAGAGACTTTTACAACGTATTTCTTAATTTTAAATTTATAAAAAACATATATAAATAACGCATTTTAAGGAATAATTACGCAAACCATAACTGTTATGTTTATTGAAAATCTTCAAGTAGGTGTCTTAAGTCTTTTGTTTTTATAAGCAATATTTTGTTTAATGGCTGCTACTATTTTCGCTTTTAATTTGTTGCCATAAATTATTTACACATTTTGTTTAACTTTTTTAAGTATAGTTTTTAAATACATTTTTAATAAAATTTAAAAATTATTTTTGTAACACAGTAAAATACAATATTTCTGTCAAAGTCATAAAGAAAAGTTATTAAACCAATTATGGTTATGTATATGAATAGTTTTCACTGTATTTGAAACACCTTTACTTGCTGCCGTTTTATTTTTTACTTAAATATTGTATGTTCGTTTCTTCTTTGTTTGTTTTTTTTTTAGTTTAGTTTACGTTTGAGTTCGTTATAATTTATGCAGATTTGCAATCGTTTCTTTTACTTGCTGGTAATTGTTGAAATAAATCAACAATTAGAGCGTCTAAAATATGCGGTTAAATATTGTATAAATTAACTACTAAATATTTACTAACTACTAGCGGCTGACTGGCTAACTGCTGCTTTAGTTGCTCATTTCAGCAGCTACTTAAGCAAAAAACTTGATTTCATTTGAAACCATTTTTTTAGAAAAAAATATATCTGTGAAAAGAATTTGAACGATTTCAAATTACATTTTCTATTAAGACCAGCACGAAATTTAAACAGGTAGAGAGTGATTTTTCTTTTTCATTTTGCAAGAGAATTCATTATATACAGGAGAAACTTTAGTTAAACTAGTTCACCTTTGAATAGGAGCCTTTCTGGACTCCAACCTCGACTTCCAACTCGTTTTTTAATGAAATGTTTAAAATATTAAATCCTTTTCATGCAAACTCTTCCCGCATACGCTACCAAGTATTAAAAAAAAGCAGGAATAGTCAGATCCAAAGCACTCTTCTCAATAACCTCAAGCAGAAGTAAAGACACCACAATCTCTATACAATGCTGGAGGCGGTGGGAATACTACAAATAAAGGGGACATCTAGGATTAAAAAATAAAAGTACTCCTAAGATTCTGCTTTGACTTTTTTAAAATATTGAAATGAAATAAATTCACTCACCATGTGTTTTGGAAGAAAAAATTGAAGACGGAAAAGTTTAATTGAGTGAATTTGGATGAAATCGGAAACATACTCCACATGTCACATGCAAGCGGCCGCATAAATCTCCTGTGCTCAGTTTCATTAGGTGATAGATTATGATCTGTCCTCTCAGGGAAATATTAAGCGCGCTCCAAAAATAGCTACCCCTTTGCAAGGGAAAGTGGTTTGTGGATGTTGCAAAATACTCCGGCAAATGATTTCGGAGTAGAATCAGGAACAGTGAGACCCAAAGCACTTTGATCAATTACCTCAAGCAGAAGTAAGAACACCACAATCTTTTAAGTGCAACTATATATAATGCTGGAGACGGTGGGAATACTAAAAATAAAGGGGACGTCTCGAATTAAAAGAAAAATTACTTTGTCGTATATTGAATTTAATTTCATAAAACAAAACAATCCAAAGAAAAGAAAGCCAAATAAATCAGGTGATAGCTGAAAAAAAAACTCAACGTATGTTTACAGTTGCCTAACAAGCACATAGTAGCCGTAGTCTTGTAGGTAGTGTGTTGGCTTATTAGACGTAAGGCCCGAGTTCAAATCCCAGGTCAGACATCAAAACAAAAATATGAAAATATTTCTGCGGCAACTTCCTCTCAGCAGATTTCTGCCAAAAACTCTGAGAGTAAATAAAATTGCCATGAAAAGCTTCTCAAAAATCTGTCGTTCGGAGTCGACTTTAAACTGTAGGTCCCGCTACTCATGTATAAAATTAACGCACACAACATAAGTGGTGTGAGAAGCTAGGTCGTAATCCTGACTGAAGGGTTGTAATGACCAATTATATATGTAACTTCTTCTCAGTCGATTTCTGGCTCTGAGAGAATATAAAATTGCCATGAAAAATTTTTTCAAAAATCTGTCATTCGGAGTATCTTTGATTTACAGTCGCTATAGTCTACTAGGTAGTGCGTTGTCTTATTAGACGTAAATCCACGGTTCATAACCCAGATCAGACATCTCCTACAAAACGAAAAATGGAAAAATACTTCTTCGGCGACTGCCTCTCAGCAGATTTCTAGCAAAACTCTGAGTGTAAATAAAATTGCCATGAAAAGTTTCTGCAAAAATCTGTCTTTAAACTGTAGGTGTCGCCACTCATAGATAAAATTGACACACACAACATGGGTGATGTCAGAAGCTAGGTCGTATTACTGTCTCAAAGGTTATAATAACCAATTCCGCAAGAAGTTTTAATTAAAAAGAAATAAGAATATTGAGTAACCATACTCTTTCTATTCAGGAGCGTATTGTTGAGAATACGTCGTGGAAATGCAATAGAATTTTATATCATTTGAAATTAAATTTTAATTAAATTTGTTCAATTTTGAAGCTGCAATTGTAAACGTATTTTAATTTTAATTTTTTTATTCTAACAGCCTTGAGATGAATAGACTTTTTTTTTTATTAACTTTATGAGAACAAACTTCACCAAAATACATATCTGGTAACGCTTGTTTAGTGAACATAAAATCTAATTAAATTGGGGCTGATGTATTATATTCCTCCTGAGATGTTGTTTTTCCTTAAAAACCATTAAAAAATTAATTAAATTTTCTATTCAGTAAAGCCTGGTTTCAAGGCTGCTTAAATAATTAAATTAAGCCTGTGATGAGTTTTTTTTAGGGAAAGGAACAACATTTATTTCATTTCATATATTTATTTAAATGTTTGCCTGACTTATAAATAAACTGGCCTTTATACAATAAAATCCGCTCGATTTTGATTAACAAAAGCTTAAGAAAGAATTCCGTACAGAAAATTGAAAAAATAAAAAAAAAAATAAAAAAATATAAAAAAAAATAAAAACAGAACCCCACCTTAAAATTAATTGCTAAAGTGTGCACTTTTCTAAAGCATTTGTTTTTCAAACAACAATTTATGGCAATAAAACAGCACTTGTATTAGAAGGCATTATATAATCAATCATTAGAAAAAAAAATTATTTAAAAAAACTTGAAAAAAATTGTATTGAAACACAATAAGATTTCAAGGACTTATCTTGTACTTTTCATTTCAAGTGAAGTTGAA
This sequence comes from Sarcophaga caerulescens, assembly GCA_927399465.1. NCBI lineage: Eukaryota > Metazoa > Arthropoda > Insecta > Diptera > Sarcophagidae > Sarcophaga > Sarcophaga caerulescens. Next base: position 88,113,907 of record OV656868.1, read on the forward strand.
TAATAAACCAGTTCTGATTAAACAAAAAAGTTTGTTTTTCTGTGTTTTACAATACAAAAAACAAAAAAAAAAGAATTAATTTAAAATACCACCCCCACAGTTATTTTTGTTGCAAATAAAAAAGAGGGAAAAAATTCTAACTTTCTGTACAAAAAGAACAGAAAAAAACAGAAGAAAAAAGGCAAAAAAAGGAAAGAATTGTGTGGTAATGGTTGTCATTGATTTGTATTGTACCACACAACAAATTTGTATTGTACAACACAAATGACCATAAAGTGTAGCCAGTATAGTGGCCATTGGCCATTGGCCATTGGCTATTGGCTTCTCTATTACCACAATATATTTTTGTATTTAGAACCTGTTAAACGAGTTCAATAACAAAGAAACTCTAAGCCAAAGTTTCTATATTATTTAAGCCTGGCTAATGTTGCATTGCATAGCATTTGTTTCGATTATTTTTTTTATTGAAATTCTACTAGTATGTACACACTCTCATACACACATTAGTTAACATTAAGCTTAAGGTGTTACGATGTACATATATTTTCATGTTTTAAAGCTTAGTTTAGTGTGTAAGCTTGCGGTTATTTTAACGTCAATAATTATTTAAAATAATTGTTATGTTCTGTATAGAAAAATAATAAAAAAATTGTTTAACAAGTAATATTTATTATTAACCATTTAAACAATATCATGGCCATTTTGATTAATGGATATTTGACGTCTAAATCAGATCAGGGTTTAGATTTTTGCAATGACAATAAGAAAACAAAAATAGAAAAACAAGTCTTAGAAAATACATACATATGTTTTCTTTCCGCATTTTTAAGAATATGTACATACATAATTGGTCATTACCACCCTTCAGTCAGGATTATAGGCCTAGTTTCTCACACCATTTACGTTGCGTGTGTTAATTTTATACCTGAGTCCCGAGACCTACAGTTTAAAGTCGATTCCGAACGACAGATTCTTTGAGAAACTTTTTCATGGCAATTTTATTTTTACTCTCAGAGTAATCTGCTGAAAGGAAATCACCCAGAAATATTTTTTTTTTTTCATTTTTTCGTTTTGATGTCTGACCTGGGGTTTGAACCGTGGCTTTACGTCTAATAAGCCAACACACTGCCTACTAGACTACGGCGACTTCAAGAATATGTAGTCCCAAGAATTATTAAAATATTTAATCTTTTTTATTTAAAAAATTGAAACAAAAACTGACGAACTAAAGCAATTACTCATAGAAATGGTATTGGCCAAAATGCAAAAGAATGTGGAAATGTTTTCGTCCTTTCGATTGAAAAGAAATTGGCATACAGGTGAATACTAATTTTTTCTCTTAAAAGTATTGGAGAAGGTAGAAGACTCTTATTTGCATATTTAAGAACATTTTCATTCTTACATTCAACTTGAGTCCTTTGAGACTGTTCAGAGCTCCAACAATTTTGTCTACGCTTGCGAGATCAGATAATGTTCATGTTCTTGCCAAGAAAAGAGTTTTTCGGATAGTTAAGTAATTGAAGCATTAGCTTGAGTATGAATCCAGAAAAGAATACAGAATTGTGTGTGCCATCACTAAACGCAGAGGGGCAGAACTACTTCACTATTGTGTCTATAACACTCCTTTCTCCCTGCGAAAATATTCATTATTGAACAGCATCCACGTTATATAGTAGTCTACTTCACTATTCCTCTGTTTTTCCCACTTTATAAGTCGGGAACCAGTTCTTATGGCCATCTGCTATGGTATTCATTTCTTCAATGAAATTGCCACTTTCGAAACACCTGCTGCTTGGTTGCTAAATTCAGAGAGTTGGGCCGTGTTTAGCCTAACGTTGGAAATCATTTATAGGGCCATTCGTGTTAGAATTTTGGGAGTCACTATAGCTTTTAACAGAGTACCGTGTGTAGACACAGTGATGTACGAGAATATCACCCGTAGAGTTACTGTCCTCTGTGCAGGCAATCATTTTTCATTTTGTTTCGAATTTCTAAAGACAGAGCCCCTATTTCAAATCCTTAGAGTAATAGTATCAGCTACCAAAGGGTAGTCTCCTCCTGCTTGGCAGAGATCCTCCGATGTCTGCCATAAGTCTACTAATTGTGTTGTCATCTTAGTTGCTTTCTAGTAAGTCGGCTTTGAATCTAGTTTAATCGCCAGATATTTGATTGATGGCTTAGAAGGGTTTAAGTTGCCTATAGGCCTTGAAATATATTGTCTGGTGAGTAACAGGAGTTTGGTTTTACTCATGTGTTTCAAAAAATAAGAATTTTTAGTATGACAAAGAGGAAGTAAAGCTCTGCCTCTGGACACCGTAAGGAAAGGTATTTGATTAAGGTTTTAGTAGGTTTTTTAGTAGGCCTCACTGGCATTGAGATCAGGTGATTAATTTCTGAATTTCTCTAAAAGTTTTTAGTATAACGAAGAGAAAGTAAAGCTTGGCCTCTGGATTTCGTAAGGGAAGGTATTTGAATAAAGTTTTAGTAGGTTTTTTTAGTACACCCCTTTGGCATTGATATTAGGTGATTAATTTCCTATAAAATATCGACATGGTGACCTGCTCCTCGTCTTATATTTTTATAGGCAGTGAATGATTCTAAAGGTATATCTTCTTTAATATCTGTTTTAATATTGTATTTATCTTCTAATCAAAGTTCAAATTGCTTAAATTATTTCTCTGTAATCAAATTTTTATAATTTCTTATTAACTAATCTACTGTATTATGCTTTGTAGATGATATAAATTTGGTCTAACAAACTAGTTTTTCAAATATCATCAGCTTCTCTAGTGAATTCAGAGTCTTTGTTTTTGTTGCTTTCGATGCCATTCGGTTTATAAAAATGATCTGCAATGTGAACTTGTTGGCATTTTCCACTTGCTTTAGAGTTTTTCAATTTTACTTTTTTATGTTTATAAATACACTCTGTTTGTGTTTGTTTTTCCATTATTAAGAAAGAAAATCATGTTCTTTTCAAAATTTAAACAGACAGAAACAATGAAAAATTATGCTGCTTCCCCCATCCACTCAATTACAATTATTTTCGTTTATGGCATGAAACAATGTTGTTTTTTATGCTTAAAGATCTTTTGATTTGAGCTTTCTGGTTTTTATTTATTTATAAGAAAATATTTTTAATTTTAAATTATTTTATTATTTGTTTTTGTTTAGTTGTTCATGTCAAATTGTTATAAATTTTTTTGGTTATTATTGTGTAACGAAATGCTTTGCTATTTTTGTTTAGTTTTTGAAGATTCTCTTGTTTATTTATTTATTTGCTTTTTATTTTTTTTTTGTTGTAATGAATTCATATCAAAATGTCAAAATCATTTTTGAAATTATTGAGTGTTAGCTACATACCATATTCTCTCGAAATAATACACCAACACAAATAAATCAATTGAGATCGATTATTGCATACGCTACCCTATATTTCAAAACCAATGTACACCTACTTATTCAAGCATCATTGAAAAGTATTTGAAATATTTCATGGATGTTAGGTACTATGATAATGGGATTTCAATTAAAAATTGCCCAATACTGGCGTTCATTAGTAGTTTGTTTGAGTACATTACCTTCCACATCATACATTATTATGGTGCAGCTGTCCTACTTTCGCCAGAGTTCAGGATAAAGGCTGCGTTCTAAAGAAAAAAAATTACTTCTTCTGTATCTTGTTTCAAAAATCTTTGGTTTCGGTAATAATAGTTATTTAAGACGTACAGCTTATTAGGCTATAGCGTCCGATCCTAGTGTTGGGGTTGTCAACATCGCCACCAGGCATGCAAAGTGCCGGAATTTAGCCATGCAAGTATTAAGGTTATACCGCCCATGGTCGGTCTTCAGAGCCTCGTTAGCGTGACAGGGGACACCAAGCCATTGAAGGGCAGTGGGTGAGGTTGACTTTTGGAAAGGATTGGCTGTGTGAAAATATACTTGTGTTTTGAACGTTTCACTTTCCCATTAGCCCCTCCAGATTTCTCTTTAGTCACTAAATAATTCCTATTCGATTAGATGATATGCTACAAATAACAGCATGAACCCATCATGCCTCAACCAATAGTCGTGTATGTTATATGAAACGAAGGTTATTCTTTGAATGTGTTGTAGATTGATTGAGATTATGAGCTGTTTGATTTGAAAGCATCTTAAGATTGTCTTGAAGTATTTTTCTCTCGTTTTTTTTTGGGGAATGTCTCAACTTGTTTGCAAAGGCTGGAGGCTGTTTTATTATGAAGTGTTTTTTGCAAAAAAAAAAGAAGAAAAAATCGAAACAAATCACCTTAAAATGGTTTATCTAATGTTGTTGCTAAGCTTTTAAAAATGTCAACACATTTAGAAATTTATTTTAAGGCCATTTGAATTATCATTCTTTTAGATGTTTGTGTCTTAAGTCTTTTGTTAAGTGTTAAGAATTACAAGTATTTGTAAATATTCTGTTTATGTTTTTTTCCCATAAGCATAATTTTTTTATCAATAATTTTTGATTAAATTTATTGAAATTGTGAAACTCAAAATTTTTAAAAGAGAATGTTTTTTTTTCCAATTGCCTATCCTATCCATCTCTCATGCTAATTTATGATGATATAACATGACTTCAATAAATAAATAACAATCCCAAGCTCCTTTTTAAAGTTTATCATGAATTTAAATATACAAACATCTTATGAAATATATTTATATCAGTAATCAACATCTCTAATGACTTTGTACTGCATGTTTAATAATTTATTATTATTTCATAAATGTTATGTTTGAGGGAAACAAATATAAAAAATAGCAGAAAGGGAAACAATCATTTCTCTTTGAATTGTTTTTTTTATATAACATTACCAACATTATTAATAGATTTTAATTCTTTTGTGTTTATTTTAAATGTTATTATCGTTTCAAAACAGAAATTTATGTAGAAATGGTTTTGTATTTAAAAATTATTATTTTTAACATTTAAATTATGAAAAGAAAATAAAACGTTTAACACGCTTATTGTGTAAACAATAAAAATAAATCTGAAAATAAAAGAAACTTAATTGTTATTGGCTAATTCATAATCCATAATGGTTCTGATTAAATTTTATAAGAAATGTTTACACCCAAAATTAATGAACTTTAAAAAAAATTAAGTGCGAGTCTAAAAAGTTAAATAAAAAAGTCTAAAAAAACATGTAAAAGAATGCATTGACTACAGCTTTTTCTTCACAACTGCAACTGACATAAAACTTTAAGTATAAGCATCAGAAGAAGTCGCTGTTGTCTAGTAGGTAGTGTGTTAGCTTATTAGACGTGAGGCCTTGGTCAGACATCTCCAACACAGCGAAAAATGAAAAAAATAGCTTTCAGCAGATTTCTGGTAAAAACTCTGAGTGAGTAATTAAAATTGCCATGAAAAAGTTTCTCAAAAATCTATCGTTCTGCATCCACTTTAAACTGTGGATACCATCACTCATATATAAAATTAACACATGTAGCATAGGTAGTGGGAGAAGTTAAGTTGTAATCCTGACTGAAGAGTTGTAATGACCAATTATGTTATGTAAACCCATTAGAATCGGAAATGTTGTCTTCCATCAACCAAATCAAAAAATTTTCAACAGACAACCTACTATTGAGACGCTTGGTCATGCAAATTGGTGGTTAGGTCAGGTAAATCTGGTAGCCAGCTCATCGGGCACAGCTTACTTGAGTCCTGTAAGGTGCCGTTGTAATACGAATTTAACTAATTCTGCCATGTAATAATAACTCCTGGTTGGTTTTTCTCAAGCACCCCAGGAGTTTTTTGATGGATAGTTGGTGGAGTTTCTTGAATTTCTGTAAATCGTCTAATAATCATCATAAAATATATTTATTCCGCCATGTTATTATAACTCCTGGTTGGTTTCTCTCAACCATATCGAGAGTCTTACGGTGGTGTTTTTTTGGAACTTATGTTAATTGTCTAGTAATAATCATCCTATCAATCACATCAAAGTATCAACATCAAAGACAGATTTTTCCTAATAACAGAGTATAATAGAGCAGATATATAATGAGATATTGAATACAGACCGGGAAAAGGAATGTAAAAATTCTAAGAATTGTAAGAATCCTAAGATCTCTTTCTCATAGTTCTGTGTCCAAGCCGTAAGTCATCTTTTTACACGAATCTTATAACAATTGTGTTAGTCTTTTGTATTTTCTCACAGATTTCTTTTTTATGTTGAAATTCTATTTTCCATAATATTGATTACATATTATAATTCTTTTTAAACTTAAACGGCTACAATTTATTACCGTTAAACTACGCTAAAACAAAGCCTTTAAGCAACGGCTACACTAGTTTAAAAGTAACATCGTGTTAAAAGATAAAGAGAAATAAAAAACGTAATAAATCTAGCATAAGCAAGAACAACAAATTTTGAGAAAAAAAGAAATAAAACCACTCTTAAGGTAACATGCAACAGGCAAGAAAATGAAAACTTGTTATACTTAAAGTTTAAAGTTTAAACTGAAGCATTTAAAAGCCAAAATATATAAAAAAAAAAAAAAAAAAAAAAATAAAAAATGGGAGTGGAAAAAAATACCATAAAAACCGAAATAATTTGTAAGCCAATATAATTGTATACCAGCAAAATTGTTCTTTTAATTGTTCAAACCTTTGTATATAATTTAAGAATAACAGAAAATGATCATTAAGAAAAAGGTTCATTTAACTTTAAAAAAACACCACTACACCACTGACCTAAAGAGTTTTATTTTTAATATATTTTTTTGTTTTTGAAGTGATTCAAACAAAATTCTTAAAATAAAAAAAAATATTCGAAGTAAACCATCATTTTGGTACATTTTTCTTAATGCCTGTAGTTTTTTTTATAATTTTTTTTGCTCTTAACAATCATTAGGGTATTTCCTTTTTTCTTATAATAATTAAACCGCAAGATGTTTAATTAACAAAAAAATATTTTAAAATAAAGCATTATGATATCATTCTTTAGAATTAATAAATTAATCTTACTCTTAAGGTTCCTAGCATATGATGGGAAATAGAAATAAAAAACCAAAGACTTAAGACACATACGTTTTAATAATATTAAAAGCGGAAAATGTTTGATAAATATACAGCATATATGTATGTGTAGATGTATGTTAATCAAACTGTTAAATTGCTTCAAAACTTTTATTTTTCTTAAACTGCCAAAAACAAAACAAAAGTAATTGGGCAACACAAGTATAAAAAGCGAAAATAATATTTGAAATAAAAAAATTAGAAACTTTTTTTATTTTTTTAATGTCCATTAATGTTTAATTTTGTTTTGTTATTTGTTTTTATTTGATTAGTTCTACTTGATTGCATAAATTTGGTGATTTAAACTTTTATTTTGTTTTTCTCGCTATAAAGCTGTGAATATCACAATTTATTCATTTGTATTGTTTCATGCCATAAAGAAAAAAAAAAAAAAGTAATCGATACAGTGAAACATGAAAGAAAATACCGCCTTTAATTAAGTTAAGCACTGCCTTGGACTATTTTTTTAGAAATAAACTTCATAATGCAATATTTTATTGGAATATAAAATTACGTTGCAGTCGTACCTCAATGGACCATAAGGCTCCTAAATGAATTCCAAAAAATATGTGAAGAACTCTAACCCTAGTTGATCGTCATAGGAAAAGATCGTAATTATCTACATAAACATCCGGAAATCAATTTTTTTTTTACGGAAATTAACTTCATTAACGTTTAAAGTGCAAGCTCTTAAAAAAACCTTGTATAGTAAGTTTGCAATTACCTAGTAATCCATATCTAATATAGAAATTCTTAGAATTTATTCTTACAAGAGACGGAGATATTTCTTATATCCTACTGTGCAATAAAGCCATGACTTTGTAAAAAAAAGGAATAAAAATTCTAAGTATTAGATATGTATCTTCAGATATGTTTAGTTCTTCGCTATAACCGTAGGGACGTAGGGAGAACTTCAATTCCCCTGAGATATGCCTAGTTCAAATACAGATGGCCAGTAAAGAGATAATTTACCCTGCGATACTCTCAGTTCAATCAGAGATGTCAAGCAAGGAGAAAACCTACCCTGAGCAAACTTAGTTCAATCAGAGAAGTCAAGTAAGGATAACATCGACTCTAAGACACACTTAGTTCAATCAGAAATAACCAGTGTGGAGAAAATTCAAACCTGTCTTGAGCTTGTATGATCTGCATCTATTGCTCAAGCGCTCCAAATTTTTCTTTAGGTATCATTCGCTATCACTTAAGGGTTTATATATTTTGTAGGGTTTTAAAATTATTAAGAATCGGATTCTAGTGGGAAATTACTGTCTTACTTAATTGGTCATTACAAACCTTTAGTCAGGATTACGACCTAGTCTCTCACACCACCAATGTTGTGTGTGTTAATTTTATACATGAGTGGAGGGACCTACAGTTTAAAGTCGACTCCAAATGACAGATTTTTTGAGAAACTTTTCAAGGCAATCTTATTTATACTCAGAGATTTTGCCAGAAATCAGCTAAAAGGAAGTCACCGAGGAAATATTTTTTCTTATTTCGTTTTGTTGAAGTTGTCTTTATTGGGGTTTTAACCGTGACCTCAGGTCTAATAAGCCAACACACTACCTACTAGACTACGGCAACTACAAATCGCTGATACTTTTATTAAAATTCATCGAATTATCTTCAGCCATTCCCTTCTTCTATCGCACTAGTGCGGCTCTTATAGGTCACTGCCTTGTTGGAAATTATGGAGTTTGCAACAGCTGTGGATTTCACTAGGATGGGGAGTCTATCTTTAACCATGCGTCAGTGCCCAGTTCTCTAGCCATAAAGACGATAAAGTTCTTGGCAAAAAATTTACACAAAAATTGAATTCAAAGAGTGAGTCTTGAACGAAATTTAAAAAATTTCGTTTTGAAGTTGTTTATCTGTTTACGGCGTACATTTAAACTTTACAATTTTTGTTTGTTTAAATAACCATAATTAGGTAAATAGGCCTTTAATTAAAATTTCTAGATTCTTGTATTCTTTTGCTGTTAGTGACCTAATTGAGGTTTTCTGGTTCTTAAGTGGTGCCCATGGTATCTATGTTGCTTGTGTCTTAAGTCTTTTGTCTTTGATATACAGAAAATTAAAATATTTTTTTTCTTTACACAAGAAATCGCATTTATTCTTGCCTTTTATAGGCAAACACGAAATAGAAGTTTTTCGCTGTTTGTTTTTGTTTTCAATTCTATTAAATTGTCATTAAAATTATAATTATCTCTTAAAGCATTGACATTAAGCAACCCACTCTAACCAGCTAAATTCATTTGAAACTTTTACCGCACCTTACTTAAGTCTACACATGTACGGTCGTATTTCATGTAAAATTTTTATTCTTTTTATTTTTACGAAAAGCGAGAGAAAAAAACACAAAAAATGCAATAATTTGGGTCAATTCTACTTAAACACTTTACGAATATTGATTTGTTTTTAAAGAATTTTTTATTTTTATTTTTATATTCTTTTTATTTTTATTCTTCTGTCATATGTTTTATTATATTTTATTTACCACAAACAATTATTTGTGTGTAGAGGTATGGTTTTGTATTGGTATTGGTAGTACAATTTCAAGAATTCATTGATTATTATTTTATTTATTTAAAGTGTGTATAAGTAAAGGTAGAATGGATTAAAACGGTGTTGGTGTATGTGCCTCAGCAAAGAATGATTCATTCAGCTGGTGTATAAGCAGCAATTGAATTCATATGACATTTAATAAAGAATTTATGATTGTTTAAGCCATATATATGTATGTTTATAGCCATATATACGTATGTATATAGATATATACAGTGTTTATAGGCTTTTGTTTTGCGTTACGTATCATACGTATGTTATTTAAATAATTTTCTTGTCTTGTTGTTGAATACATAGTGTAAGCACGTGTTCAAATTTGTTAGCAACTGTATATGACAAGACAATAAAGTTTTTTTAAGTGAATAAAAAAAGGAAAAAGGAATATTTTCTAAGAAAATAATGTCATGTTAATTTGTATCGTGTTTTTTTTTTTGGAAAAACAAAAAAACGTTTGAGTCTAAGAAAATTCCTAAAATAGGAAACAAAAGACTTAAGCAGCATGTGGTTTTTAGATATTGGAAACATTTTTTTAGGAGTTAAAGTTCAATTAATGTTTACATCCTGTTGACCGAACTGAGTCATTTAATTTTGTCCAACAACAGAAAATAGTATTTGAGGTGATTACAACAATTTGTAAGACTGTTGTCGTGCGAAAGACAGAATCGATGACTGAGCGAATATAGTCACAGAGCCAACTGTGCATGCTACGTACCATGTCCGTTTCAGACGTTGCGCTTTCATAAACGATACTAGGTCCTTTTCCTCACTTAGCTCGCTTACCATAGTTCCAGAAAATCGAACCATATACCGTGGAAGGAGTCCTTGTAAATTTAAGTCAGAGGGTATACACGCTACAGAATCATTCGAATCTTTTTAAAACCTCGATGATTGATAATCGTGTGAATTTTTAACAGCCACTTAAGCTAGTATAGAGGTTAGGTCCATTGTGACATCACAAATCAACATCCATTCGCGATTTTAAAATAAATCTCTTATTATCGCAATGGTGGCCTTCTCTTTTGGAAAAAATGATGGGAAATAAGAGGACAAAGACATTTGCATCTTTATGGCTAGAGCTGGACACTGACGCATTGTTAAAGATAGACTCCTCATTCTAGTCAAATCCACAGCTGCTGCAAAATTCATGCCTTCCAACAGAGCAGTGGCCTGTAAGAGCCGCTATAGTGTAATAAATGGTCAATTGATTCAATGAAAGAATGGCTGATACTTCGATGAATTTTGATGAAAGTATCTGTGATTTGTAGTTGCCGCAGTCTAGTAGGTAGTGTGAGGCCACGGTTCAAATTCCAGGTCAAACTTCTTCAACAAAATGAAATTTGAAAAAATATTTCTTCGGTGACTGCCTCTCACCAGATTTCTGACAAAAACTCTGAAAGTAAATAAAAATTGCCATGAAAAGTTTCATAAAAATTTGTCGTTTGGGGTTGAATTTAAACTGTAGGTTCCGCCACTCATGTATACAATTAGCACACACAACATAAGTGGTACGAGAAGCTATGTCGACATTCTGACGGAAGGGTTGTAATGACCAATCCTGTTAGGTATATATCTGTGATTTTAAATGCTTATCAATAATATGGAAAAGCTTTTTAAATTCACGCTACTATATTTGATAAACAATATAACATTTTGTTACTTATAATCTGTCTAAAATTTGATCAGGCTTTCTACTAAAACAATTTTTGTGCAGAAATTTTGATTGGAAACAGTCTGGCATTCATATTTTGACCATTTGGTTGCCATTCCACTGTCAGAATCTTGTATAAAGTGTATGTTTTCTTTTATATTTAATTTATTTATGGTTTCCGTATAACAATTTCTAAAGTTTTGTTTAATATTTTATTACACAATAATTATGTTGCTTTAATTTCTAAGAAAATGTTTAACTTTCGCTTTTTATTTTTTGCTTAAAAAAAGAAAATAAAAATTAATTGTCGCTGACCTTTTTTAATGCAAAATTTTAAAGCATAATTTAAGCTTCGTTATGGTCTTAACAAAACCAAAAACCAAAAATAATAAAACAAAATTATATGAAAAAAATTATTGTAATAAAATATTTAATAACGTGTCACTGTTAAAAACGTTTAAAGCAACACGTTTAAAGCTATAAAACACCTGTAAAAAAATAATAAAAAAAGAAAACTGAAAGCAAAATTGTAAAACTAACTGTATATGTAGCTATAAAATGTAGATGTCAAAATGATTTATATTTGTCAAAAGCGAATGATAATCATATTTTATTGTTTTTATTTTTTATTTGTTTTTACTTGCAGATTATTATTTTTCAAATCCAAATACTGCAAATCGTTTTGTGCCATCCTCCCAATATCAAAACAGAAGGCCCTTTAGTAGTGGTTCTACAACTGGAGCCAGTAGTCCGGGTTCATATCAAGAGCAAATATTATTCATAGGCAATGAAAGTAAACAGCCATCAAGTCAACCTCTAACCTCAGCGGCCTATACACCATTTGGTGGCCAGCAGTATACGGTAAGTAACACATCACACTCCCCAAATCTATTTAAAAGAAACAAAAATGAAAAATGTGAAAAAAAACAAACTGCATTTGGTCAAGTGAAAGTTAAGCTGCTATTATTAAGTCATACAATCATGTATGAAAATCGAATAAAATTTTTTATATAAAAAACTATTTACCAAACACTTTGCCCATACACTTTTGTTTAAATTTAACCAAAATAGCTTAACAAATCAATTAAAAATTCAGGCAGTCTTCATTGGCTATACGCTACATAAACTAAACGAGCGTGACGTATGGCTATAATAAATAGCCAGAAAATATTTTTGTTACCCCACCTCGCCCTATTGGCGATATGTTTGTGATTAAACAAGAGAAAAATATGGTATAAAAACGCACAGGCAGTAGTTCATGACAGTAACTGTCGTTATATAGTGAAATTTATAAGGAAAACGAAATTAAAAGAAATTACCAACAGAAACGCTTGATTGGTTTTGTAATGCTAGCAACACTGAGCGCCTAAAACCATTGTTTACTTTGATTTTTGTTATTAAAGGGTTACTTTATAAAAGTATGCATCTTAAGTCTTTTGTTTTACTTCATTAATAAATAAACTTAATAATTCATTTAAAATTTAATATAAAGTTTGAAAGTTTATTTGTCATGGCTTTTGTTTCCTGAACATAAAATAATAATTTTGTCTGTATTGATAGCATGTTATTATTGTATTGATTATCCAATTTACTTTCCCAAAGAAATTATAAAACATCTCTTTTTTATATTGGCTTGGCTTTATAAACATTTATAAACTACGTTGTTTGTTATTCCCCAAAACAATAAGAAAGACGTTCACTTTTCATTGAGTAACATAAGTTTGTGTCTTAAGTCTTTTGTTTTCAAATGATCTTTCTGATATTCTTTCTTTTTAACGTTTCTAATTCTATAAAGCTTTCATTTAAAAAAAAAACATAAAAAATATGTGTCTTAAGTCTTTTGTTTTTCTTTTCAAGTTCAAGTTTATTTAAGAGCATATCATACAAAATATTTAAAAAACAAGAAGATCTAATGAATTCATAAAATTTTTATTTAAAAGTCTTCTTGTTATATCTTTTGTTAAAAAAAAGACAATGAGAAAAAATCTCAAGATCAGATATTATAATTGAATCAATAAAATTTTCTACTGCTTCTGCAAGATTGCTGCAAGTTTTATAGGTTCGATTAAATTGCCAGCGGCCCCTTCATACTCCTCACTACTGTAGAAGTCGTTGTGCTGTATTGAAAGGGGGTGAGCTCTTGGAGGCCGGTTACCTATTACAACTGCTAGAAGGTTTTTAAGGTGGACTCTGGTTATGTTTAACGCAAATTTTGTCCTTTATATATCCCCATTAGGTCTGATTATTTAATCTCTATATAAGAGCGTTTATTTCCTTTCTTTTCTCTGTAATTGAAATCAGTTTGCCTGCGATCAGTTGTTTCCACCTCCCCAAAGAAATACCATGGCTTACATAGGAATTTATTTAAATTTTTCTACCGTAGAATGTCTTGATATTTCTTTCACCCGGTATTCTCAAATGATTTTTAGTGTGGTGACCACATTCTCTGGGGTTCTAGTGGCCACTTTGTCAGCAAATATGCGAATATCTCCACTCGATATACTCTGATACTGGACTCGCACGGCGTTATGTCAGTATTACTATAACAGTAGGCAAAGTAGTGCCAGGTGCAGTGTAATATTCCACTGTTTCGAAAAGAGTCAAAATCCGCTGTTGACGAAAGTTCTCAATCCATCAGTGAATATAGTATTCTTGTTGCAAAGCTAGGCGTTCAGACTCATTGCCGCATTCGTAACGATTTGTATCGCCGACATGTCTTTAGGCTGATTTTTACACAGTCTTGTGCAGCCCCTTTTCTGAGTTGAATTAAGTCTCTTCCTTCAAAGATTTTAACTGCAGTTCTTCTTGGGTTTGAGCCACATTTGCAATACAAAAGTTTCGGAATTAAAGTTCACTCCTTAGTTTTAACCAATGGGCATGAGCAGTATCCAGAAACTGTTGAATAACACCAATGATGATGGTCTTGATTTGCTCAGCTGGTAACAAACCAGATATTTATGAATTTGCTGTTGAAATTAAATAAAAATCGTGTTAGAAGAGCATTAACCCAAGCAGAAGTACGCCAAATTCTTTTCCTTCGTTGTTTTCCATAGGAGGTATTTCTGTTCCAAAGTTTTGGTGTTGTTGTGAAAATATTTACTAAAAGATAAGTGAAGTTATTAAAATGTATGACTTTTATATTGTCAGTAAAATTTTAACCTTTCTTGAGATTCAATTTTTGCTTAAAAATTATACCTAGTCATCATATATACCAAATATGGAACTAACCGACTACAAAATTGAAAAATTGGTTCTCAAATGAGTTCTAGACTATAAAGTTTTTATGAGAAGTGATTTATGTTTATGATTTTATGTTATGCCTCAGATTTATTTGGTCACGTTTGCCTCTACTTGATCTTTTTCTGTTCACAGAACTGAATAGAATAATAGAATAGAAAATAATTGTACTCTGAAGGCAAAAACCTATTTAATCGGACGTATTGTATCCTGTTTCTGTTCATAGAACTGAAGTGACGCAGACTTTAATAGAATATATAATAATTATACTCTGAAGGTAAAAACCTATTTGATCGAACGTATTGTACCCTCATCGCTTTGCAGTAAGAATAATGGCCTCATGCAAATTGTTTCTTTAAAAATAAAAGTCATCCAAAATTGATTTCGAAAAGTGGTAGCATAAGCATTAATGTAATGGTGCCTCATCAAAGTGAATGACAGACAGATTTTCTTCTTCTTATTTTTTTTCTAAATCTATTTCCTAGAATTAACCAGTATTGATTAAGATTTCAATTAAATCTCTGTAATTACAGTGTATAGAACACAATTTAATTTTAATTTGAGGGCAAAGAAAAAAAAAATTGTAAAAATCTTTAATTTTGATAACAAAAGACTTAAGACAGCTACTTTAAAATAAAAATATAAAAAAAATTATTTGTGTTGCTTGTTATAATTCACAAAATTTCTCCCATTAAAACAAATTATAATCGTAATAATATTTTATTTTTAAAGTTCAATGTTCATGGCACTTTCATTAAAATTTGATTTTCTTTCTCCACATCATCATTATTACATTTCTGTCTGACTGTGTCTATTATAACATTTCTTTTGTTGAGTTTCTTATTACGATGATATTTTTTTTATAATTTTATGGCTCTATTATTGTCTGCTATGATGTTGTTGTTTGTATTTCTTTGCTTTTAGTTTTCTTTTTGATTTCCACAAAAAAGAAAAACAAGTGTAATACAAGCGAGACTGTTAGAGGCGATCAGAGCATACTTTATGCGATACGCTATAGTAATATGTTTACTAAGAGATTAAAGAGTTTCTCGTGTGATAATTGGGGCTACATATTATGATTCACTAAAAGTAATGGATGTGTTAACTAATTTTGAATTAACTTTTGTATGGTAGTTGGGATATTTATAGAACCAATTTGTCACAAACTGTACCTTAACCCCTGTGTAGTCATTAACTAGGAAGTAGGGTATAATAAAAAGTGAAAACCAAAATGAAAAGAAAATCATCCAAAACACTTGTGCTTGGAGCAAAAAAAAAAAAAAAAATGAAAAGTGTTTTACAAAAATACCAGGTTAAAACAAGGTCATAAAAGATTGTGTCAAAAAAATTGCTTAAAACAATTTTATTTCTTTTTTCGGGGTTCACAACAACGATTGAATAATAGAAAAGAGGCAAAGCACTCAGGCTTAAAGTAATGAACAATTGATTATTAAAACAATTTCCGAAAATCGATGAATAATTTTTTAAAAAGTATTCCAAATGACCCTGATACAATTTATAATAATTATTGAAATTTATTTTTTTGTTAAAAATGTTTTTTAAGACACATTTTTTTTGAACTCCTTAACTGTTTAACAAAATGAAATGAAATTAAAAAAACTGAACGGTGATGTTAAACTATATCGAGTATCATAAATCACGTATTTAAGGAAATAACGTTTCTTTTTTTAATTATTTTTGCCTCTTAAAGAAGCTAAAGAAACTTATGCAATAATTTGTTCAGAAAAAAAGAAAAGTTTTCGTAGATTTCTAATTTATAATCATAATTAGTATTACACAAGAGAGTTTAAAATATCACAAGTAATTTGAAATTTTGAATTTCACCTTATCAGCAAAGAGTTTAAGTTATTTTCATTTCACTATTTTCGTATTATTTTCAATAATTTTTTTGATTTCCTTTTTTTTTGTTTCAGAACAACCGCAACAATGACTACTACGACATTTCACCGCGTCCCTTTGGTGTACCCTCAGCTAGCGGTGCTGCTTCCGTTAATACATATACACGTTCGAAATCATTTAAGCCCAGTAGCAGTTTTTCAACAAACAGTGGTTTTGTGCCACAACGTGTTAATGTGCCACATCAACAGCAACAATTTGTACAACATTTTAATGAACCAACGGTATGTGTAGCGGGGCATATTTGTAATGAATTAAAAAAAAAAAAAACATTCATTCATTGTGTGGCATGTATACGGCTTATAACCTTGTCAGGAATTTATTTAAAAAAATAAAAGAAAGGTATACAGAGTTTTATAATTTACACTAGCATAGATGTTGAGGCTGCAAGTGATTTGTAATCAGTTTTGTTACACTTAAAAAAATATAAACATGAAAAGCTCCGCCTATGTGTGAGATGTCATCCAAATTTTTATATCATCTAAGAAATCTCTTTTTAGATTATTTGTGGATTATAACATCAATCGAATGCCTACCGTGGCTTCTCTGCATGCAGCACCTATTCCATGATTCTATCATATAAACCTTGCTGAATTTGACCGCTGACATGGGTTATGTTGACTTTGAGACCCACAGTTGTTTGTGGCTTATTCGCATACATTTGCGACTTAAGAAAACCCTACAAAAAGATCTAACGGCATTAAAACGCACCATATCGGCGGCCATCTTACACCGCCTCCATGTGAGATGATCATGCCCTCGAATCTCACGCATAGGGTATCCAATGTGACATGAACTGTGTGAAACGTAACGTCGACCTGTAAAAACCACAAGTCCAGATCATCCAGTTTAGAGTAAAAGAATTAGATAATCATCGACCCATAGTGCTTGCCTTTGACAATTGTAGCTTGGCCAACGTAGTTCTTGAATAAGGACCAATGAAGCTGCCAGTCCAAAATCTACACCAAACTGTAACTTTTTTGTGATACATTAAACGCTCTTGGATCTTTATCGCCCAATTTTGTTTGTTTACGTATCCGTTAATCCAAAAGTAGATCTCATTGCTAAAGATGATTTTTCGAAGAAAGCTAGGGTCCCTTGCCAACTGCTTCAGACTCTATTCAATGAACCCTCGTCGTTGTTTATGGTCTTCCAGATTGATTTGGCAAAACAAACAGTATAAATGGCAACTGAATTGGCAGATGCAGTTTCAACAAGTTGGTTGTTATCAAGGATATAATGAATCAAAAACTTAAACTGTGTTCCTTAAATGCTGTTGGTTCCTAAGAATACAGGTTCAAATAAGCTGAACCCTACACCCTGACAGATACGCTTCAGTATAACTTTTCTCTCTAACCAGGGACCGTAGGAATGTGCAAAAGTCAGGTGGCTTTAATAAAGAGTTCGCAGTATTTTTAACCATCCGTCATTGTAACTTACTGACCTGTTGAATAACTCTACTGTTTAGCGCTAAAGAAAAAATTAACATTGAAGGTGTAAAGCAGATAAATAGCTGTCTCAGACAGCAATGTAAAACATAGAAATGATGATTGGATTTCACATCAGAGAAGGCTTAGGCGTAAATTTGTGTCTTTTTCGAAAAGTCTGTTCGTTTATCCTGGTTTTGGTTTGCCTTCCAACGCCATGCTTATGTTATACTATCTAAGCATTATACATACATGCAAGCGGATGAAGTGCATTCCCCGTTAGGGTAACATGTAAACGGTTTCGGCCCACTGTAACTTCTTTACTTGCTTTTTGCTTACCAAAGCTATGCATAATCATAAGCTTGAGCTAACAAATTAAGGAATTTCAACAGCCATAACACCCATTTCATTTTCTTCCAGAAGAATTTGTGCTCATTTTTGTTTCTTGCTATGATAGATTCATCAATTTTTTATTGCTGTTGTTGTTATAGTTATCACACGTGATGGAAATTTTTAAAAGCTTTTTTTTTTTTTTTTGTTTGTCTGTCTGTAAATTTTATTTTACAATGTCACTCCCATCACAGCTTAAGACAATAGTTGAGTATAGTTTCTAAAGGAATTACCACATACTTACAGTATAAATGAATGAACGAACGAACTGTCTGTTGTATTAGAAATCCATGAAATTTATATGCGAATTACAAATGAAGTGAATTGCTCTACAAAAACACACAAAAAAAAAACAGAAAAAAATGTAAGACAACCTGTACAAGAAATAAATAAATTGAAACCACTAATTAAATATTGTATACCCGACCATACCAAACATGTCTGTTTGTATTTAACAAATAACAGCAACAACAACAACAATAATAAATACAAGAAAATTAAATAAAAATGAAAAGAAAAAAAATCTTTAAGTGAAGTGAACTTCTTTTTTAACACAATAAATGCGAATGAATACAAATGTAGAGTAAAATGTTAATGATACCATTACCACAACTAACTCCACCTCTCTCAACTCCCCCGCCCCGGTTTTATTTGGAATTTTTTTTTTTTGTGGATTTTTTTTCTGTTTATAAGAAATCAAAAAGAGCCAATCTTAAGTGTACTTTACGTGGGAATGTTTTGTGAAATTTCATAATATTTGCAACAATTGTTTTGCGTTTTTGCTTGCGAATGCAAAAAATTAAACCGAAACCGTACCACAAACAAATAAACAAAAACAAAAAAAAAAAACGAAAACATGGTTTTTGATTTTCTTAAGAATTTTGAAATGTTTTGAATACACTTTAACTAAACAAGCGTAAAATAAATTTAAAAATAAAATATTTATCTCTTGAATAAACAATTCATTAATAATTTATTGCAATATTAATAGTTTTTCATAATAAATTCTTTATAAAAATATTGCTTTATTGCAATATTACTATTGCAGTTGTGGTGAGCAAAGTAGCATTAATTTTCGTATCGCCTTTTAATAATATCTTCTACAGAGTACCACTGTGTCTGAAGGCTCTACCCCTTTCATCCCTTATTCACATATATAATTGGTCATTACAACCCTTCAGTCAGGATTACGACCTAGCTTCTCACACCACTGATTTTGTGTGTGTTAATCTTATACATGAGTGGCGGGACCTACCGCCGAAGTCACCGAAGAAATATTTTTTCATATTTCGTTTTGATGTCTGACCGACTTTTATTATTCAGTCCAATTCCAATTCAGTCCTATTATTCAGTTCAAATTCTTTTATATATAGTTTAGTTGAGTTAATGATCGTCATCTATTGAAAAGGCTGTGATTCGTTCAATATTGGATAAAAACTGAAATCGTCTGCTTTCCTCATCATGACAATTTTTGAGACAAGCCCTACAAAAATTACTTCAGGAAATTTTTGAAAATTCTGCTAGAAATGTGTTTTTTTCACTCTTTTAAATATAGATTCACTGTTTACATTTGTAATGATGTCTCGTAGCGCACATCTGAAGGCGACATAAATTGGACAGTAGAACCAACAGTGGTAGTGGGATAGCTGAACTAATTTTATGAGTCGAGATTTTCAAATTTAAAAAATCGATTTTTGACCGAAAAATATATGAAAATTCTCTAGAAGTTCAGTGGCCATTTTCGAAAATATAAGAAATGGTGTACTATTTCTATACTATATGCAAATAGTAGTCCAGAGGGTGCTTTTTCCAACCGTTGTAGTAGGATAGCTGAACTAATTTTATGAGTCGAGATTTTCAAATTTAAAAAAATCGATTTTTGACCGAAAAATATATGAAAATTCTCTAGAAGTTCAGTGGCCATTTTTGAACATATAAGAAATAGTGCACCATACAGACTATATGCAAATGGTAGTCCAGAGGGTGCTCTTTCCAACCATGGTAGTAGGATAGCTGAACTAAATCAATCAATAAATAATAAATCAATCTAATTTGAAGTTTTCTTAAAAAGTCTGTAAATCATGGTATCATCGACTACAACCAACAGACTGTCACAGCTTTTACTAGAAGTCTGCTGACTGGAAGCCACTGAAAGTAATATTTATTATTGAGATGTCAGAGCTGAGTATATTAGACTCTAAAAGAGCTGGGATATAACCTAGTGTGGTAGTAAGATATGCAGATGCATACGTACAGTCAGACAGCTTTGAAGACGCTTGCAGCACTACACGCTACATCCATCATTATTAGAGAAATAAAAGGAAAAATATTTCCTTCCTTAGACGAATTGAAGGTAATCTGGTGTTTGATGGTCTAAAAGAGGTATCAGATTATCTGCTTTGCAAATTGAATTCATGATCCCTGATCTATTTGCTTATAATTGAGGTTGAGTATATACTAGGAATAATAACTCAGTCTTGATGGTCTATGGGACTACGCTACTAAGGTCTATGCTTCTATACAACACTTTTGCCTCCTTTGATTAAGTAAAAGCTTACCGCACTGATCAGTTTTCAAAGAGGCTATGTACTGACGCCAGGGGAAGTTATTACCTATGATTGCCTAAATTGTACGAGTGTTGTGGCTTACGCATAATGATTTCTGTGGCATTTGCCACGATTTTAAACAACAAAGGAACGCATACAAGTTTGGATACTTTTTAAGTAAATTTGATACTCAAAATATTTTGATATGACTCTAGTTTTTTCTTAAATGTTATTCAAAAGAAATTTAAAATATAAAACAGTTTGATCCCTAAATGGATATTGAATGAACGCCTTTATTTCACCTATTCAAATGGAGGGTATAAAAGGGTTGTACTATAAACAATAAAAACTTTTAATTTTTTAAATCCATGAACAGTAAAATCCCTGAAAATTGGACAAATATAATTCTCCCATAAATTGGTTCGTTGTAAAAATTTGTTAAGTGGAGTGAAGTCATATAATTTTCTTTGTTATATGACTGCTGTTCTAAAATTAAATGGCAAACCTTATTAGTATAGGGAGATATTCTAGCATTAAACTTCAACTGGTCGCTGTTAGATCGAATTGTCTACAACGGACACTGAATACCTGATTTATGTCCCAATTGCTTTGCATTGTTAGATGTTGCCTTGAAACTTGACAGTGCCATTAAATGGTAAACCAACTACACTATATTCATGGTACTTAGAAGAATGTCTAATATTTTCGGTTTTTACTGTATAATCGTGCATTTGTTTGGTTTTAAACTTAATCTTTGTATAGAGGGCTTTTAAACTTTGCTCTAATTTTAATTTGTTCACTTTAAAAAATGAGAAAAAAAAAAATTCAAAGTGACTGTGTCTGGTCTTTAATGTGGTTTATTATGCTCAAACACTACAAAAAAAGTGGAGGTAATGTTTTAAGTGTACAGAAGTTTGTAATATTTTCAACCAATAAAATTGACTTTTTTCTGAGTGAAGATGGTTTTGAATACGTGCCAGAAAAATGATATCCGAAAAATGTAACATAACTTTAATTGCATTAGTGTTTTAATTTTTAATTTATTTGGCCAGCAAAATAAATGCGACAGCAAAAGGTTACCAAATTCGTTTTGCAGCTAAATTATCCAACATAGAGTAAAACCAGATTGTACATCTCAAGTTCATGTTAATGGTATACATATCGCTCCTTTATTGCAACATAGTCATATCTCAAAAAAACTTGAACTATTAGTCCTATGATCTAATTGCCGCAAACACTTTTTGCTATAACTTCGGTTCAGCTTGGGATATAAAACTGATTTTTTTTCAATATGTACAGAAGGTCTAAAAGAGCAGTTTTGCTTAAGTAACTACAAATTTTTAATTTTTTGAGATATGACTATGTTGCAATAAAGGAGCGATATGTCAGCTTATAATTGATCTTGATTATCAAATTTTTGAGTAGAAAACGTAAACGATAAATAAAATGTGGATTCATGAAATACAGTTCTAGTCTTATTTGATATATGTACATTCAAAGAAAAAAGTCTACATACACCGCTGGTTTCCTGTTACTTTTATCAAATTGAAAAAGTTATTATAGCGTTATATAAGTCAGTTGCAATTAATAATGTTTGAAAACCAAAACGAATATAAAAAATATAACCTATAAATTCTATCTACGTACAAGGGTGTACATACACTTTTGCTGTGACTGTAACATCAAAAATATTGTCTAATGTACTCCAAAAATTGCCTCAGATTTAGAAAAGTGTGTAACAGTTGCCTCGTCTTCATAATCAATGTCTACCAGTATAGATCAGATACCAGATACCATGTAAAATAAAGTAAAAAGACTGACTCTAGTAGTGTCTTTGACTTCTAGTAGATGAGTTATTTCTAACAAACACATATAGGTTCTGTAACTACATCTAGGTTAGGTTAGGTTAGAGAACGTGTACTTGTCAACTGTGACAAGTAAAGTACCCGGAGGTCGAATTGACCCATTGTACAACGTCCTAGCTTCTCACACCACTCATGTTGTATGCGTTAATAATTTTATACGTGAGTGGCGGGACCTACAGTTTAACGTCGATTCCGAACGACAGATTTTTGCGAAATTTTTTTATGGCAAATTTTATTTACTCTCAGAGTTTTTGCTAGAAATCTGCTGAGAGGAAATCGCCGAAGAAATATTTTTCTTTCATATTTCGTTTTGATGCCTGACCTGGGATACGAACCCGGGCTTTACGTCTAATAAGCCAACACACTACCTACTAGACTACGGCGACTTCAAAAACCACATCTAACTTCCGTTTAATTTAAAATTTGCCACAATTTTGTAAGTACCGACTCGAACAGCGGTTGTGTTCGAATCTAATTAAGGTTAAGGAGTTGAAAATGGTGTGCAAACCAGAATTTGCGATTAGGACGGTAGGATAGGTTTGGCTAGGAGAAATTGTGTTTTATGTAGCGACCTTTAGGCGATATACAGCGGTATAGGCTTCATGTACTTACTTGGAATGTTATTATGCATTTATCTTATAGGCAGCATTTGTCATCCGATGATTACCATCTGTTCCGGTCAATAAAGAAAAGTTTTATTGATGAAAAATGGGAATCGAAAATCGAAAATTACAGTCAATATTTGGCCTTAACACGTTCAAGCCGGCGCTTACCACCGGTGGACTGCACTAGACTGCCTTATCGGGCGGCGAGTACCACCGGTGGCCAGCACTAGACTGTTTTATCGGGCGGCCTGTACAACCGGTGGTACGCAATTGATCATGTTGAGAGTCACGTCACGATAGAGCGAAAAGTATT
Source organism: Sarcophaga caerulescens (assembly GCA_927399465.1). Taxonomy (NCBI): domain Eukaryota; kingdom Metazoa; phylum Arthropoda; class Insecta; order Diptera; family Sarcophagidae; genus Sarcophaga; species Sarcophaga caerulescens. Next base: position 88,137,465 of record OV656868.1, read on the forward strand.
AAGCGCTTCCGACCGTAGGCGACAACCATGAATTAAAGCGCCGGCGTGAAAGTATTAACGGAATCAATCTGCTCTTGCTAAATAAATTTTCCAATTTCGTGCAAAAGCAATGGAATTATTTGCAAGAGAACTTTGACAATTTGGTTTCGTTAACTTGGATTCGTTAACCGTTTAATGGCCTGGGAAATCTAGACGTTTGAAGGATTATTCCCAAATAGCTTTGGTATGCTGTAGTTCATCTCACAGTCGGCTTGACTATCTGAATCTTTCTAATTTGTTTTGTATTTATTTTTTCCTGAACAACAAAAACAACAACAACTACAACAAATAAACAAAAACTAACCAACATTTCTTGTTCAGTATTTCTGTTTTTATTTGTTTGTAAGTTTTGTTTGTTGTTGTTGTAGTATTTCTACTAGTAGTACAAGTAGTTGTTGTTGTTATTGTTGTTGTTATTATTATTAATGTTTTTAGCCATGATGCCTTTTTAACGCTCTTGTTATGCAATTTTGATAGTTTCTTTAACGTTTTCTGGTCAGTCAGTATTTCGTTCGTTATAATTTTCGTTTTTGTTTTCAGTTTTTTTTTTATTTTTCTGTTTTTGTCTTTCTGATTTTTACTTTCATTTTCAAAACGATTGATACAGTTTTGATTTTGTTTTCTTGTTTCTTCTTTACGTTCCTATATTTGTTTCAATTTGGAATTTGTCTGGCAAATGAATTGATTATTGGTTATGAGGCCTGGGTTGTAGGAGCTGTATGCCACTCAGCATGTTGTAAATTAATGTTTTTGTTGTTGTGATTGGCCGGAGGCAGGTGTCTCTGTAGCATTATGTTACAAAAGCCAAAGCCAAGCAAGATGTGATTTATTAATTTTGTAATCAATTGGAATTTTTTGTTTATTTTTCAAATTGTTTATTGTAAAAGGGTCTTGCGAATCATCATACGAAAATCAATTTTAATTCACTTTATTTTGTTTATTGTTGTAGGGGGACAAACCAATCTCCTCTAGTCGCTTGAGTGCTTCAACCGGTTTTGGTAATGCCGTTTCAAGGCCTTTTGGCAGTGGCGGTTTTACGCACAGTTCGAATCGTAATAGATCACCTGTAGCTGATGCTCCAGTGGGACCACAAATCTCACAACAGGTGCCGTTCCGTAATTCACGCAACCGTTTTCAGCCCAGTTCAGCTAGCTCAACCACCAGCACCACCAGCTCAACCACGGAACAGCCTTCCTCCAGTCGTAGATACAATCGTTTTGGTGGCAGATCACAAAACATTTCCCCGGGATCAAGTTTTCGTACATCAACCCAAACATCTCTGCAGGGAAATAATCCCGAATTAAGCCGTCTAAAACAAAAGACCAGTAATCGTAGGCCAGCCTATATAAGTAGAGAAGTAAATGAGCCTACACAGGCCAATCGATCACAAAAGAATTTCGGCGCCAAACAAGGACGTGTTAAACTGCCTTTGAAGGATAAAGTATTCAAGAACCAACTGTCGGGACCTGCCACATCATTTAGGCCTGTTTCACCATTCGGTTTGAAACACAAAGAAAACGAAAGTTTAAATTATGAATACGAAGAGACTGTAGAGCATTTGGATAACAAAGTCAAGGAACCTGTATTAGAGAAGCTACAATTGCATGAAGCCGAAGCTAAGCCCACGCTGGGAGATGCCCATGCCAAGTCATCAGAAGTTTCCCTAACAACCGTAAAAACACAGGAAACTGAGGAGGTAGAGGCACAAAATTCAGCCAATGCCTCACAAAGTGCTGAAACTCAGAAATCAGAGGATAATGAAGATGAGGGTGGTGAAAATTATTCTGATGAGTATTCCCAGGAAGAGCATCACGAAACAGAGAAAACTAGTAAAGAAGCTTCAACTGATGTAAGCAAGGAGCAAGGTGGGCATACCACAGATAATCCAACATCATCAAATGAAAAGGGAACACAAGGAAATACTGAAGGTGGTGGCACTGTAACGCCATTTACAGAGCCCACCACTTATAGCAAACACTTACAAGACTTACAAGCCATTACCACAACCGAATCTGCTCATTCAAATGAAGCCGAAAGAATCACAGCCACGGTTTTAGCGACCACCACTGAAAGCTCTGGAGAACATCATGATGATGAGTCCAGTACTGAGTACGATGAGGATGACTATGAGGACGAGGATGAAGAGAGTGGCGATGATGTAGAAAGTGGTGAAGATGAAGATGAGGGGTCAGCCAACCACCATGAAGAAGAACATGAAGAGGGCTCTGCTCATGGTACAGAAAATCATGAAGAATTGACCACGACTTCCACAACCTCTACATCCACTACGACTTCCACAACCTCTACATCCACCACGACTTTAGAGCCTAGTCCTTTGATTATAGATCGAGAAGTTATTTCCGTTGTCACCACAAAGAGTGTGGTGAATGGTTCCACTGCTTTTCCTTCACCGGTAACGCCACGGTCCACCACTTTGTCCATGGAAGAAGAGGCCATTTTTACTGAAACTAAAGTTTCTCCCGCCTCCGATGAGGCCAGCGAGGATATGGACTTGGCTACAACACCCACGCCGAAAGACGAATCCTTGAGTAACACCACTGAGGGTTATGTAGTAGTGGCTTCCATACAAACCAGCAGAAGCATAAATGGAGCACGCTTTTTACCCTTCCCAGCCATACAGCAAGAGGAATCGAAAACGTCACTGTCAGAATTGGAACGCAATGCTAAATTTAAGGCCAACAAAAATTCTCAAGACTCAGCATCAGAACAAACCAATGAAAGCATGGAAACGGATGGTAATACTTCAAGTTCAGCGGAGACATCGTCTGAGACTACTACAGTAACAACAACATCGACTTCCGCAGCATCTTCATCGTCTACCGAGAGTATAATCGATAAATTGGATCGAGTACAATCGGAATTGTCCAGCGGCTTATTGGCCGGCAAATATCCCATTATCAGTCAAATGGGTGGGTCTACGCCATCTACCACTTCCACATCAGGCAATAGATTTGCTCCCAATATACGCAAATTCCAACACAAGACTACACCGGCGCCCAAAGTAAAGGTTCATCACTTTGGTGAGCACTCGAATGCCAAAGTAAAGGTACACCATATAGACGACACCGAAATGGATGATTTGGCTGGATTATTGCCAGATGGTTTTAAGAGAACTTCGTATAAGAACCGTAAGATAACCACCACCACTAAGAAGCCGGAAACAGAAACAGAATTTAAAAAACCTTTAAGAAATTCCACCATAGGACGCTCATTCAAGAATACCCCAGTGGCTCAGGATGTTTCGCAGTCGGGCCTATTGCCCAAAGGCTATAGAGTGCCTTCTACCTCTACCAGCACCACGGTTAGCCCTAAAGGCGATTTACATGATATTCTAAGCAAAATCAAGTTTGACGATAACCTCGATAAATTGCTGCCCAAAAACTATAAGGATGAGGCAACCACAGCCAAGCCTGCGGTAACTTTGGTAGATGATTTAGCCAAATTTTTACCACCAGGTTATAAAGTAACTACCACGCCCTCTACCCCTGTTTCAAAAGAAAAAGAAAACAAATCGGACGAGATAAAGTCTGCAGTTACCATAGCCGAACCAGATGACATAACCAAGCTTTTGCCACCGGGCTATAAGCTAAGGCCGACGAGGAAACCCTTGCCTAAAGTGGAACCGGAAAAGATAGATATTTCGCAACTATTGCCTAAAGGCTATACACCTGCAAGCAAGGACAGCGAAGAACCTGCGGTGGATATTTTGAAGAAAATCGAATTTAAAGAAGTAGCTTCTTTATTGCCGCCTGGTTTCAAATTAAATGACAGTCAGGATAAGGTAGCCGTACATCCTGCCTCCACTTCTACATCCACCACGTCTACCACTAGCACTACAGAAAAACCGGATGAAGAAGGCGACAGTAATTCCTCTAGTTCTGGCTTTAAGGTGGTCTTCCCCAAGGGTATACACAAACGTAAGGGAGCACAAAGGTTGACGACACCACGTTCTACTGACTCCGAGGATGTGGGACCCGCCATAGGAGGCTCACCAGCTGTCGTGGTAAGGAAAGGACCACCTATGAGAGCCACTACTGAATTCACAGGCTGGCCTACACCTTCTACGACACCCATATCCATAGAGAAACTATTGGAACAGGCCAAAACGGCCACCATCGATTTTGAGGACTTGTTGCCTTCCACTAGCAGTACTACAACAACAACTACCACCACTACCACTACTACGACCACCACACCTAAACCTACCAAGCCCGGTTTTTGTACATCCGATTGTGATCTGGCAGCCACCATTAAGATTATTGATGGTGTAGCCTGGAAACCGGAATTATTGGATCACAATACAGCCGAATGGAAGAATCTAGCCAGAGAAGTAGAAGCACAGGTAAACGAGAAAGAAGTCTCAGGAAAACAGGGGTTTTTAAATAAGGTTTCTAAACATTTTTCTTTTTTTTCAGTTAAACGAAGTCTATTCTAAAGCGCCTCAGCTAAATAAATGGTATAAAAAGGTGCGCATTGACTCCTTCAGCAAAGGCAGTGTATTGGTGGACTATTATGTGGAATTGGCCAATATAACAAAGGATGTTAATACCTTGGAAATTAAGAAACTTTTCCATGAGGCCTTAACACCCCAACCCATAGTACCGCATAAACCCGAAACCGAAAATGAAACTGACAATGAGGAAGAGAATAGCAGCTATCAGGATATCAAAGAGGAAAAACTAGTCAAAGAAACATTCCTAATGGGTAAATATGTTATCGATCCAGTGGCAACAGATTTTTCAGGTAAATTTTCTTGCATTTTTGTTTTTGTCCAATAATTTGAAGTGAAATTATAAAAATTTTTTCCCCCAAAACAAAAAAAAAAGTTATACCCAAACCCTTAACGCCCAATGTGGAATTTGCCGAAGAGGACTTACTAATACCCCAGTGGGCCATAGTGGTCATTGTTATTGGTGTGGGCTCTTTGGTGTTTGTGGTTATATTCGGCATAACAGTGGTATGTAAAGTTTACATGAAATTGTTTGTAAGTAATGAGATTTATATGTGTGTGTCTGTGTATTTTCTTTTAGCTATTGAATCGCCAAAATCGTGCCAAAAAGACACCCATACCATTGACCAACGATATGTTGAATGAACTGAAAATTAATCACATGGGCGGTGGGGATAATTATGGTGTCGATGACTTCTATAATGTCGATGATGCCTGGAATGATACGAAACAACCTATTAAACCAAAGGTAAGAAAATGAGCAACGTTTTTTTTGTATAGGTAAATAGGCCCCTTCAGGAGAAAAAGGAAAAAAAGTAAAATATTTTATTGTGAATATAAGAAATCTATAAATAATATAAAATAGTGAACAGATCAGCATAGAAGCCGATGTTTTGGTCTAAGCTTAGTGGAATATTTTTTTATTTGCCAAAGAGGACATAATAGGCCTCTAATTTCTAATACTGATTTTCAGTTAAGCATCCCCTATAAGTCACCTAGTGTGCAATGAGCAGGCAGATGAGCTGGCGAGTAGGGGAGGCTTTCAAAGTGTTGAGGGTACCAAAACCAAGCTTCGTGGAATATTTTTTTATTTGCCAAAGAGGACATAATAGGCCTCTAATTCCTAATACAGATTTTCTGTTAAGCTTCCCTTATAAGTGTGCAACGAGCAGGTAGATGAGATAGCGAGCAGGGGAGATTTAAGAGTGCTGATGGCATAAAACCTTTCTGAAATATGAGAAGAGGAATTTGGTAAGGAATATTCGGCGATTGGAAATATTAAGAGTGGCGGATGCAGTATTCAAGACAGATGTGGTTGAGACAATGTAGGCTTTCCTAAGTGTTTATAGTAGAAAGAGATTTGAGTCTTGTATCAGGCTATTCAAGATTATGTTAACGACGATCATTGTAAACTCGACGATCATGTAAAACATATTTGTTTAGTGAAGGAGTCGTTTCAAACCCAATGTATAGATTTTGTGATGTGGAGCATGAATCAGACTACTGCTTGATAACTGCACAGCGTTCGTGTATTTAAGAAGGGAATACCGAGGTACATATATACGAAGTTGCCATTACTGACACCAAACAGCATCTTGAGGTTCGTCGAGACAGCACTGTTGGGGAAGGCATTTTAGGTCAACTCAATAATGAATTGCGGACAGCAATACCTTAATTGCAATACCTTAGTACCTCTTCCAAGTTAAAAAAAAGTAAAGAAGATCGTGAATAGCCCATCAATTCCAAAAATGTTGTGTCTCTGCAGTCTTCGCCATTCATACACTTTTTAACAAAAATTTTCAAATGTTTTTTTTTTGCCAAAATAGGCCTTCTATTGTAAAAACATCTTCAATTTTATGCCGTATTTAAATTTTATATGAAGATCATACCTCTTTTAATAGTCTAATCTTGAAATCCTTTTACAATTTCCTTTTTAAATTCATTTTACTGGCTTAATTACGTTTTAAAAATTTTCCATTTTCCCTCCAGCGTTTTACAAACTCTATGAACGACAGTAGCGGATCAAACATATACGACAGTTGGCGTTCTACACGCCAAAATGGTGACTATTATTACGATTCACAGAATAATTATTCATCACAAAAGGGTGATTCACTGCAAAGATCTCTTAAACATCATCCCCATTCTCAATACTCAGCGCATTCACAGCATCAGCAGTCACTGTATGGTGGCCATCAATATCCTGATGCATTTGCGGATGCCCATCAGATGTATACGTACAATAATCAAACGAATAATGGACGATCGTCACGTTATGCACGTGACTATGATCCCGATTTTTAGTTTTTTAACTTAGAAATTTTAAATTAAATTTATTATCTAATAAAACAATAATAAAAAACACTAAAACTAAATAGAAATGTATGTATATAAACAAAATAATTGATTGTATTAATACTCTTTTCTTATTTTTCTTATACTTGTATCTAACTATTCTGTTCTGTTTTTTCTATTTTTAAAGAAAAACTAATTTCTTGATAAAATACTCTTATCTTATAGTTTTAAGTTGTTTTATTAATTAAAACATTTCTAATGATGCTGCTCTTTTTTTTTTTAATAATTTTTCTAATTTTTCTAATTTTAATACGTAAATTTAATTATTTTTTATTTTATTTTTTTATTTATTAAAAACGTTTTTTAAATTAAAACAAAACCTTTTTTCTACCATTTTTATGGTATTCGATTTTATATTAAAAATTATGTGCCTTTTTTAAATCAACTCTTTTCTCTAGTTTATGTATAAATTTTACAAAAATTTTTTCCAATCCTAAACAATTTTTTTTATATAAAAAAAACACGTATTTAAGCTTTAATTTAAGGCAAAGAATTAAAAAAAAATGAAAATTTATGTGAAATCAGTCAAGCTTAGTTTAGTTTTTAATAGATTTTTTTTATTGTAAATTATAAAAAATATAATTTAACCATAATAATAACAAAAACAAAAAAGAATTTTATAAAATAAAAAAATTAAAAATTAAATTTAGTTATCGTTTAGTTTTTAAGTTTGTAATTAAAACAACAAAAATGGAAAAACAATATAAACTTTAATTTAAATAAAATTAAAAACAAATAAAATCTAAAATTCAAAATAAAAACAAATGGCTGTTATTGAATGAACCGATACGGTAACGATCTTAACAAAAGCATAGCAACCTACCCAGACATATAGATTTGGTTGAATTAAGCATAGCCTTAGCCATAGGTACACTTAGGCCATTTAAAGGTTTCGTTGTAATACCTTACTTAGTTACTTAATTGATCATTACCAGAAATGAGTATTCAAAAAAATGAGAAGCTTCGATTAATATGTACTAATACATAATCACACATACATAATCAAACTTATTTCGAATGGTATGAGTTTGATGTCAATGTTGTACGCATACTCATTGTAACCTGTACTTATAAATCAACGTTGTAGTGGGTATGAATGAATCAGAGTACATAGTTAAATTTCAATATTGTTGACTCACTTAAATTCAAAATTTCATGAGTGCTTATGAGTGGCGAAAAAACGATTCATTGTTAATCTCTGGTCAATACCCAAGCCTTTAGCCAGGTTTGCGACCTAGCTTCTCACATCACCCATGCTGTATATGTTAATTTTATCTATGAAAGGTGCAACCTACAGCTTATAGTCGATTCCGAACATCAGAAACTATCCTTGGCAATATACTTTTAGAGTTTTTGTTTGAAGGCTAGTGAGAGAAAGTCGCCGAAGAAATATTGTTTTACTTCATTGTGTTCGAGATGTCTGAGTTGGGGGTATGAACCACGGACTCGCGTCTAATAAGGCAACACACGACCTACTAGACAATTCCTGGCAGTCATAATTTCTGCATCTTTCTCTACATTTTATAAAGAAATGGATTTTTCCCAATCACCTTAGGTTAGACGTTTTGTGGATGAATCAATGTGACAGAATATATTCAGTGAACTTCTTTTCCTCCTTGTCGCTACATGTCGTGCAGAAGTCGTTGTAAATTATCTTCATTCTTTGGACGTGATGACAAGCGTGCAGAGGCCTCTTAGGAGCACTGTTAGGCGGTTCTTTCCATGGATTCTATGTAGAGTCAACGCCAAGTAGCCTGCAATGTGACAGAATATATTCAGTGATCTCCTCTTCCTTCTTGACACTACATCTAGAAGTCGTTGTAAATTATTTTCATGCTTTGGACGTTTATGTCTAGAGTGCAGAGGTCTGTTAGTAGGACTGTTAGGAGGTTCCTTCTATGGATTATATGTAGAGTCAACTCAGATTTGTAGGATTTCCATACAAATAAAAATCTATGCAAAAGCATTAAATTCATTTGCATTATATGCTGTACCTGACTTTGTCAGTGCGTCAGCTTTGCGGTTAACAAGCATGAGTTGAAAGTCTCGCTATACCCCACAGACAAAAACAGAATTCTTTGACAAACTTCAGTGTGGTGCACACTCTCTGTAGGGATTTAATCGCAACTTTGCAATTCTTTATTAGGTGCGTATGCCTATTTAACATACTTGTTAATGAGTTTAAGAAACAATTTAGGATTCATTTGATTCAAAAAGATTTCACAATCGATTTTGCTAGCGTTAGCCAGGCTTAATTGCTATACATTAGAATTGTTTGAAAATTCTAAGCCTGGTTTCACTGATAACTTTTGCGTTGAGACAGTTTTAAAAAGTTATGGTTTGTATCTTTAATAACCATTCTTGGCTTATGTAGATGGTATACAGAAGCAATAGATGGCAATAGTAGTATTGCCAGTTGCATTTAGTTCAGCACATCACCATACACCACTAGTAATGGTTTGGATATTTGCTTATCTACTAATTTAGCTTCAGTTTACATACACTTTAACAACTTATTAAGAAGACTTTATTGTTTTTGTATAATAATGATGCATTAAGCTTCAGTTAACAATGTTATTGGGTTCATGTCTCGAATAGTATGCAGGATGGTGAAAACTGCACGTGTAGAGTTTCTGTTGAGAGAATTCTGTTAACATTGCCAGTTAAAAAATTACTTTTCTTTCATAAAACTGAACAGTTATTTTCAAAAGCTTAAAGTGGTTTACTGTCGATAAGACAGTAAGTTGTACACGTATATATATTGAACTCTTTCTCTCCCAGGTACTCTGCAGAAATCCGGTCAGATCCCCACCAACAACCTGACTATCGATGTCATATGATGATAGGAATGATATTTCGAATAAATTGTTCGATGATAATACGAAATATAAGGATTTAATCAATAGAAGACCAAATTATTGGTTTCAACTTCTGGTTTATCTTGGTTAATAACAGCTTTGCCAGAACTTTTGATGGTTTGATGGGGGTGGCATACATACATAATTGTTCATTACAACCCTTTAGTCAGGATTACGACCTAGTTTCTCACACCACTTGTTTTTTGTGTGTGTTAATTATATACATGAGTGGCGGGACCTTCAGTTTGAAGCTGACTGAGAACGAGAGATTTTTGAGAAACTTTTCATGGCAATTTAATTTATTCTCAGAGTTTTTGCCAGAAATCCGCTGAGAGGAAGTCGCGGAAGGAATATTTTTTCAAATTTCGTTCTTGATGTTTGACCTGGAGTTTGAACAGTGGCCTTACGTCTATAAGCCATCACATTATCTACCTACTGCACTACAGCGACTGCAGCCGTAGGGAGTAACATAATACCCTGGTTATTTGAGCATACCGAATAGTCGCGTTTTTTAGGACTTCGTTAGGAATATGGGTATGTCATACTGCCGCTCACTTCGGGGTCATTTTAAGCAGTTCACAGAATTATATTTACCACAGGAGATTTCCCCACCTTAAGTTCTTTGACAGCCTTTGTCATTACAGGAAGTGACTGTGATGTCGTTATTCTATCAGCCTATAAAGCAGGTTGATGCACTGGAACCTGTTGGACATTAGATGAGATATCCGACATTCTCTCAGCACATTTCTTGCAATCACTCTGAGAGTAAATATAATTGCCATGAAAAGTTTCCCAAAAAATCGTTCGGAGTCGAATTTAAACTGTAGGTCCCTTTACTTATGGATAAAATTAACACACACAATATAAGTGGTGTGAGAAGCTGGGTCGTAGTCCTGACTGAAGGGTTGTAATAACGAATTATGTTTGTATGTATGTAAGTACAGTGTTATTAACAAAAATTATTCTTTTTCTTTTAATTTTACTGCAACAATCAATTCAATTTTAATTTCTTGGCAGTTAATTTTAATCCTTAATTCTTATACCTCCATTAAATACCTATAAATCACCATTAATTGTTAAGAGAGAGAGAGTCACTAAGACAGAGTTTTTGGCTTTAATTGCCTGAGTTCTCTGTTGCAGCTTGGTTAACAAAAAACAAAACTTTTTTCTTAAAGACAAAAGTACCAAAGTTTTCTTTGGCAAAAAGAAACGACACAAAAAAGAAGAAAACTTTAATAGTTAAGAGTATAAAATTGGAAGACAAAATCAAATTACCAAACAAAACTCATAAAAAATTAATAAAAAAAACAAAAACAATTAAAAACTTGAAATTGTTTTAACAATTTAAAAAACAATCGACAAATTATGTAAATTGGCCGAAGAGAGGAAAAAGGAAAGGGAGCGGGAGGCAGACAGACAGACAATTTTTAAAAATTAAATATTCAATGCAAAGAAAAAAATTTATTCCGAAATAAAATAAATACGATACCAAAAAAATAAAATGTTGTTTTTTGTCTAAAAACTTTGTAAGAAAACGGAAACCGGAAATAATACAGCCCAAGTAGCAGCTTCCTTAAGGAAACATGGCATAGCATTACCAAATAAACTCACACTGGCTTACTTATTAGAAAAAAGAAAACAAAAACAAACAAATCTATTTAAAATAAAACTTATATATAGATTAGTGCATGTATATATGTGTGTGTATGTATATTTGTTAAACAAATACAGTAAAATCTTGTTTAAAAACGAATTTTTTCTCTTTTCAACTATGGTCCTGCCTTTGGAGTTCTTATTTTGAATTTCCAAAACCGTCTACCAATATTATCTTGTGTGGCATGTGTAACTTAAAAGTGAAAATTGTTGCCTGTATGTGTCTGTGATGTGTGTTTGTGTGTGTATAAATGCTTTTAAGATTTATGACCCTATTTTTTTCTCCTTATTTGCTTTCTTTTTCCGTCACAAAATGAAAAAAGGAGCAAAAATTACGAAAATTGTGGAAAACCCCAAAAATATGAACCGCACATCTTCCATACATGAAAAGTGTCGTGTTTTTTTGTCTGCTCTCTCTCCCTTCCCTCTCTCTTTCTGCTCGCCTTTCTGTATTTATTCCCTTTAGGGATTGCCACCACAGTTGTAGTAGCAGTACGGTTACTATAGTAGACAGACAAAGTTTTGTTTGTTTATTTCATTTGGGTTGTTAAAGAATTTGCATAAAAATTCATGACTGTTTAAATTAGTTTAGCTGAAGAGCTATAGAGTTCGTTGGAGTGCTTTTTTCGTCATCTCTTTTCTCTTTTCCTCTTATTCTTCCTCTCGGCTTAGTTACTAATAAATTTTTAAGTTTTTTTCTTTCTTTGTTTGTTTCTTTTTGTTGTTGTTAATAAAATAATAAAATAGGGAACTGAGGCTGTAAAAGGAATGTGGCAGATATGATTATAGGAAAAAAAACAGAATAAATGAATCAGAATTTCAATTATAAGTTCCGGCGACAACAATTTAGCGAAACAGGGAACAGTGGTTGGTTTACCAAAGTTTAAAGAGAATTAAGCCAATTAAGTTTTGGATGCAATTTCTTACTTAAGAAACTATTTTCGAATTTCCCTTTCTGATTTCTTAAAAATCTGAATTTAATCCGCCAGATTAAGCAAAATTGGTTGAAGAAAATTCTTCTTAACAACAGTCAATCCCTATCAGCGGCGATCTCATCTACCTGCTCGTTGTCCTGAATTCCTACTTCTCCTAATATCCAGAAAAGAGTGACACTTTTTCTCCTGCTAAACTGATTCAACAATCCGATGCTATTCTCATGTGCTCGAATGCCTTCTTTGACCTGTACTTCTTACATAACATACATTCGTAATTCCTCATTACAACCCTTTAATCAGGATTAAAACTCATCTGCTCCTACCGCTTATGTTGTGTGTGTTAATTTTATATATGAGTGATGGAATCCATAGTTTACGGTCGACTCTGAACGATAGATTTTTTTGAGAAACTTTTAATGACAGTTTTATTTACTCTCAGAATTTTTTCCAAAAATCTGCTGAGAGAAATTTGCCGAAGCAATATTTTTTTTGATGTCTGACCCGGGGTTCAATGAGAATTAAGCCAAATCATTTTGTATGCAATTTCTTACCTAAGAACCTATTTTCGTACGGCATTATATTAGTCTTTCTTTTTCGATTTCAAAGAAATTTGAATTTAAGACGTGTATGGGTTCCTCGCTAAATTAAGCAATGTCGGTTGAAGAAGTTTGATCTCAAGTATAGTCGGCTCCTATCAATGACATAGAAGTTACTTTCCTTGGGTATTCATTTGTCTGCTCATTTCCCTGAATTCCCACTTCTCTTAATTTCCCAGCAAAAACGGACACTTTTTCCCCTGCTTTACTAATGGCTGAGCAATACCGTGCAGTTCTCAAGTGTTAGAATTTCAGCCATACTTGATAGTATTTCTTTGTCCTGTACTTCATATCCAAGTTGAATTGAGTACATTTTCCAATGGTTTAGACATTTTGTCTTGAGGATACCTGTGAGTTCCGTGTGTTCCACTCAAAGATTGAACAATTCCCTCTTCCGTGCCAATATCTGTTATTGACTCATCCATATATCACAGAATGGAGCCCGCGATCGCCAAAACGATCGATACCACGATTCTATGGGCAATATATTCCGTTAGAAATTTGTTGGAATTAAAGCTGACCTCTCCATGATTTTAATTTATTCAACTCTATATACTTTCGTCCGTCTCTCATGATCTTGTTTGAGCCACAAAGTTTTGAAGGTCTCGCAAGTTTTCATCTGTGTCTGGGTGCACTTATCAGTCAGACAGCAGATCCAAAGCATAGTTTGCCTACTGAAGGGTGCTAAAATTCGCACTATCTATCCCCCAAGTTTCGGTATGAATTTAGCCTGGAGTGATTCTAATTGGGGACTCCGTTTCACCACGGTTGGTGGAATGATTACAAGATTGCACTGTAAACTGTATTTTTTCATCATAAATAGACTGTGCGTCATGTGGTTTCGACAAGAGTTAAACTGATTTAAGCTAGAAGAGAGACCCATACTCTTAAATCAAGGGTTCAGCGGAAGCAGCAATTTTCGAGAGCAAGAGAATCACCGAAGAATGTCATGTCATTAGAACAGGTTTTTGGCTACATTGCAAGCGTTTTAAATCTAATTACCGAGAGGTGTTGGTCAATTGGCAAGTGCCCACGAGTTTTGCGTAGATTTGGAATAATCCAGAGAGCATATAAAAGCCTATAGCGACTGGATACAATAACAGCAGGTCAGGCGATCATTTCAGGAACATGATATATGTACATAGACAACTGAACTGTAAGGACTATGAATGTTTTTTATTTTAAAGCTTTACCAAATATACCGATAATCTTTTTCGCTGTTCTCTTCACCATCTTAACCACAGTGTGTAGCACTTAAAGTCATTACCACAAAACGATCGCAACTAAATTGTTACATTAACCACTGAAAATGAAACACATTGAAAGGCAAAGTAAAAAAATTGAAACAAATTGAAATTGAAATCTTAAAAAAAAGAAGAAAAAAATTCGAAATAAAATTTAGAACAAGTGAGTGGAAAAAGTAAATTTTTTAAGCGTCTTGCACATATTTTTTTACGGCTAGAGGGTGTCATCTTAACTTTGTTTTCCAACCCCAAAACCGAAGGAAAAACTTACAAGTGAAAAATTATGGAAATTGCTAAAACAAGTGTTGCACACATTTTCCTTTAAAAGTTCGATGGCGAGTTTATTTTTTTGGCTGCCTTCTTCTCTTTGCTTTTCTTTTAAACATTTTCTCTTCATCGTTTTTCTTTAACAATAAAGTTTATTTCTTTATTTTTTCGTACATTTTATCTTCCGAAAGTACTTATGCTAGCAAAAATGTACGTACCAGTAGACATAATGTCTTTTTGTTGGTCCTTTATTTTTTGTACGATTTTTCTTGATTTTTGTTGTTTTCTTTTGGTGAAAATGGCCAAAGGCATTTTCTTACATTTGACCCCACTTACATACTTGTGCATAAGTTTTCCTTTTGTTAGCCTGCCTGTCTGACTGGCTGGTAGGTTGGATGGTTGGTTGCTTGGTAGATTGCTTGCCTAATTCCTTGGCCTCACTGTAGTTGCAGGGGGATTTTCGTTGTTGAAAGTTTTCTTGCGTTATTGTGTTGAGTGCTTTTGTTAAAAATTTTTCCTTGAGGTAACACCTGTTGTCAATTGTTGCACAACGGAAATGAAAATTATTTAATAAAATTATTTTACATTTTCTTTCGAGTCTTCTTTTGTCTGCTTTTGGTGTGTTCTTTTCTTTTTATATCTTTTATTTACTAAACTGAGCAAGCGAAGTAACGCATTTTGAAATTTAATTGTTTTAATTTTTTGGAAATTGTTTTGGAGAATATTTAACCATATTAGGGAGGAAGTTCGTTAATAGTTATTGCTTAAGTACTTATGTATATTGTAAAGATATGTAGGATTGTTCTTGAAGCCTCAAATCCTTTTGTAAAGCAAAATTACCATAACAGATCGGTTAGCTATGCTGGTATGCTTCAGAATTTGGGATAAAAAAACTTTCTCTGTGACTGTCTGGATCTACAGGGACTGTCTGTATCTACAAAGACTGTCTGTATCTACAGAGACTGTCTGTATCTACAGAGACTGTCTGTATCTACAGAGACTGTCTGGACCTACAGAGACTTATATAAGCTATATATAAGGCATTCCGTCGAGTGTCCTAATTCTGTCAAGGACACCGTATTTTTAGGTTTAGGATTTTTACAAGAGTAGAACATACATATCCCTCTAATGTTTCGTTTCTTTAATAAACATCGGACTCCAAAACATTCTATCATTTCTGTTCTGTTCCTAATGTAGTCATCGTAGTCTAATAGGTAGCGTGTTGGCTTATTAGACGTAAGGCCACTGTTCAAACCCCATGTCAGACATCTGCAACAAAACGAAGTATGAATAAATATTTTTAAGCTGACTGCCTCTCAGCAGATTTCTGGCAAAAACTCTGAGAGCAAAATAAAATTGCTATGAAAAGTTTTTCAAAAATCTGTCGTCTGGTGTTGACTTTAAACTGTAGATACCGCCACTCATTTAAAAAAAATATCACACACATTGTAAGTTGTGTGAGAAGCTAGGTTGTAATCCTGACTAAAGGGTTGTAATGACAGATTATGACTCTCATATGAAAAGTCATTCATTCATCGAAAAACTTTCCCGTCGATTTGGCATTTGAAAGGGTCTTAACGGCAAACATGCTTTCCGAGCATTTCAGTGTCTTCTCAAGAATTATTCCGCTATTGAGCGGCAATTTAATCGATGTGGAATTAACTATGATAGTGAAAGATATTACAGTAATACAGGAGTCTATATTAGTGTCTGATACACTATAAATAATGCATGGAATGAATATCTTTCACCTGCATATACGTTCGGATCAAACCACAGGTCAGAAATCAAATGAAAATATGAAAAAAATATTTCTTCGCCGACTGCCTCTCAGCAGATTTATGCCAAAAACCTTTGAGAGTAAAATAAAATTGCCATAAAAAAGTTTCTCAAAAATCAGTTGTTTGCAGTCGAATTTAAACTGTAGGTCCCATTACTTCTGTATAAAATTAACACACACAACATAAGTGATGTGTGAGGCTAGATCGTAATCCTGTCTAAAGGGTTGTAATGACCAATTGTGTATGTCATGTATATACGTATTGGGTGGGTGGTATTCTTTAGCCTTCCTTGGCATATCTCACCTTACGCTGTGGAAGACTTCGATATATAAGGATCCGAAAAGTCCAGTTTTCCAATAAAATATTGAACAAGTCATGTATACAAGTCCATACAAAAGGCATACAGCAGGGCTACTCAAATCAAATTGTGGGAAATTACATTTGCAATAAAAACCAGGCAATTTTTTTTGTTGAAGCCCTCTTTTCAAGTTTTCTTATATTCCACAGGGTATGGCGTACGCTTCCTGTTTCATGCGTACAAAAAAAATATGTTTGTATGTGAGCATATTTGTATTTGTGTGTTTATTGTTATAAGTGAATACGATTTTAACTTTATGGCTGATTGGAGTTCCGTTTCCGTTATATTTTTCGCTGTTCTCCGCCTATTTGAATGTGTGTTTTTTTTCTGTTGCCATTTCTACATGCGTGTATTGAGTTTTAAATGACTTTCTTGGTTTTGACTGTGGGTGCGTGTGTGTGTATTTGTGTGTGTGGATTCGATTGGCAATGAAATTGTTTTCTGTGGATATTGCATGTTGAACAGAAAGCTGTTTTAAATTGTTTAAAGAGAGTAAAAGTAATTTTTGGTGTGAAATTATTGAGTAAACTGAACAAATTTTTGAAGGTTTTAATTGAGCTGGAAAGTTTTTTTTTTCTAAAATTTAAGGAATTAAATTCAAGGACCATTTTTAAATATTGGAAAGCCTACTTGTAATTGAATTAATTTTTTTTTGTTTAATTCCAGCAAAAATACGCATTTTCATTAAGAAGACTGCAATCAAATGGCTTGTGAAACCTTCACACCTTGCACGCATTTTTGTTTTCTTCTTTAAACATTTCAAATTTTCCGTAACGTTGCCTGTTTCCTATTAAAATTGTATTCGAATCTCGTCTGCTTTTTTTTTTGGCTTAATCAAGATCCCGTTTTTTTTGTTTCGCTTTACAATTTCATTTTTATTGCACTCTCATGCTTTTCAATTCTATGAATGTTACATTTTCATTGGTGTGTGTAATATGGTTATAGTTGCCGTTGCTATTGTATCTGTGATCCTTGTAAAATTTTTGGTGACCTGCCACCAAACCTTGCAGTTTTTTTCGATTTTTTTTTTAATTCGAAAGCAACACAATCGTTTTAATTAAAACGGACACCTGCGTCAAGTGGAAATAAACTTTAAATACTGTTTTGCTTGGTTTGGGAAAACGTATGCGGAAAAAATGGAGAGAACAACATGAGCCATAGAAACCATACAAGTTGTCCTGTGTCTGGGCTTAGGGAACAAGATGTTTTAATGCCTATATTGAAGGGTTGTTAAGGGATCAAATTGATAAAATGAAAGTACAAAAAAGGAGAAATAACAAGAAGAGCTTGTAACACGATTAACGGGAAAGGATTTCATGGCGCATACCATTAATTAAAATACAATCGTTGGAAAATAAATGCAACTTTACAAATGAACAAATTGTTCATGAAAATAATGAATAATTAAGAGAAAATTGTGAGACAGAAAAAGACTTTGATTTATAGCAGCGCAAATAAATGCATGGAATGAATATTTATGCAATGGATAACATTGAGCTCTTAAGGCTCTCTGCAGCATAGATGGGCACTAAAATTTCAGTAAAAATTGATTTTTACTGATTACTGAAAAAAATTACAGTTACAAAAATGAAATCTAAATTTCATTACCAGTAAACATTTACTGAATACTGAAAAGCATAATGCATTAGAATTATAATGCAGTATGCCCATGTATGCTCTGCAGTAGTACACTTATGTCCAATGCTTTACTGGAGTGTATTATATTGTTAGGAAAATGGAAAAATCTAGATACTAGTGTTTTGCTTTTACATCGTTTAACATTGAAATTATAAACAAAAGATACAAAAACAATGAACTTGTTTACATGATAAACAAGTAAACAAAAATATAATAATAATACAACAACAAACATTACAAGAATAAACGTAAACAAAACACAAAAAACAACAACAATGAAACAACGATGTATAGGCTTATAGAGATCTCAAGAAGGCGAAGCCACGAACATTCGCCTTCAAGAACATTCAGCACACTGTTTACGTTGCCATATAAAAGACAACTTAAAACAGGCAACTGAGTAGTAAAAGTTCAGTCAGTCTTGTGTGAAGACGCGATGTGTTTGAAGAGAATAATCGTGGTTTGAAGATCTCCGTTATAAAAATCTGTCGAACAATTGCCTAGTAATTGTTATTGTTTATGCAAAGGGTGTAAACAGAGTAATAACAAACAAAGCAATTGTTGTTGTTTACATCAAGTTGTGAACAGTGGCACACAGAATTGTAAGAATAATAAAGGAATTTATTTAAAACTCAACACAAATTTATTTTTATTTTATTTGCAATCAACGAGCTCATATTTTAAATGTTTTTAAAAAGTAAAAAACGTAACAATATTTTACAGCTAACAGTGTTCCTTTAAATTTTTATATAATTTTTCAAAATATTAGTTGTTGGCCTATTGATTTATCTTACCAACAGGATTTACTATGTCATTTAAAAAATACTTCAAACAAAACTTCTATTTCCCCTAAAAACTCAATTGAACTGAATTGAATTGTAATTCTAATGAAATTATTACAACTTTTGATAACAAATTTAAGTGAATTGCATAAAACTCAAGACCCACTAACCATATTTGCAACATTTCGTTGCACTTCACTAACCTCATTTTTAATAGAGTAATTGATCAATTGCAACAATATGAACACAATGAAAACGGGAAACTTTTTCTCATATTTTTCCGATGTATTTTCTCTTGTATTTTTTATTTTAAATTGTTTAATAAAAACTTTTAATTGATTTAGTTGTTCAATGTTTATGGTTTCGCTGAATAATTTAATATAAAAATACAACAACAACAACAACAATTACAAACAAATAAAAAATGAAAAAAGAACATAAAAAAAGGAAAAAAATATTTTCTATTAAATATTGTTTAGTATGGCACTGCAGGCAAAGTTGCAGTTTCAAGTTGTATTATACATACGAACATTGTATATATGAACATTTGTTTGCAGGGATCATAAAAATTATATGAAGCATGTAGTAAATGCTGGAAGGAATGTTGCAATTTTCAGTGGAAGATTTTTATACGATTTTTGTATATGCAAGGCAGAGGGTGGAGCAATAAAACATTTTTAAATTCTTATTATTTTGCAACTTTAAATCTTTAATTTTTTCTTTCTTTTTTTTTTGCAAAATTCATGTGCATAAACCATGTTACACGAGCTGATATATACTTTTCGCACGTGATTTCGTTGTTTTTGATGGTTGTTCTGTGTTTTTCATAACAAAACTTGCATTGCTACTGATTAAAAAACACCAACCCAACCCCTGCATTCTCATAAAAACATGTGCATTCTCCCCAAACAAAGCATTGGAAATAACGTGGCATATAATCTGTTACCAATAATGTTGAACACAGGGTGTTGACAATGACAATAACAGCTAAAATGATAAGCCGATATTGTTGTGGATGATGATGATGATGCGAAAGACAATGGATTTTTATTTTAACAATTCATTGCTCTTCAATTATGTGTAAAATATGAAAGAGAAGAGCCTGTTAATGTGAGAATGAAAACTAAAAAAAAAATTTAGTTTTTTCTAGGCTAGGAATTTTATTAAAAAATAGTTGTGGTTTCATTAAATTAATTTTCCATTTAATTAACCATATACTTTATTATAAACAATTAACTGTTTTTGAAGGCATATATAACTTTTACCTTTTTAAAAAAAAAGCTTTTTTTTGGTGCATTTCTCTCTTCATGTGAATGATATTTACTTGATGGCGTATGATTAATATTTTACTGAGAATTCAAAAGAGAGTTGCAGTTCAAATGACCTGCAATAGAGAAAATAATTAACATTTCAATTATGCTTACTTCTCTGTTAAAAACTATAACTGTGATAAAGAGTTAAAAGTCAATTTAAGTCTCTCAAGGTTATAGCAAATTCCATATAAAAGAGGCAGACGTCGAAGCCATATAAAACGCTTCCCTATCTCCTAGATCTGTGCAGTAAACTTACCATAAAACCAAGATACTTTTTTATGATACCTTAATAGAGTTTTGAAGTCAACATCAGTTATACTTTCAAGGTCTCCAGATAAGTAAACTCAAGCTTACTACTCATCTGAACTCATATGAAACTTTACACAAAGTAAACCAACCGCTACTCTTAGGTCTGCTGATGAGAAAACTATCAAAGCCAATAATCATTAACATTTTTATCTTAATACATATCTGATTCTGTCGCTGTTGCAACTTTTGCCTCCCCAGTTGTTGCTGCTTCAGCTGCCGAGGAAAAGGTAAAGAAGGCTGCTGCCGCTAAAGCAAAAAAAAAAAAAAAAGAAAACAATCTGCTGCTCCTAAAGCAACACTAACGTATGTATATTTCCTTTCTGCCTTGTTAAAAGTATTTTTAAAGTCCTTTGTGATAATGATTCCCGGCCTTACCTTTCCCATTTATCCCAGAAATTAGGCCCATTGTGTTATCAGAAGTTAATATTAAAACCAATGCTCAAATTGTCCACATAGCAACTATTTCGACTTCAAAATCAATTTTGGTATTGTAGTCGCCGTAGTCTAGTAGGTAGTGCGTTGGCTTATTAGACGCGAGCCCATTGTCCTCGGTTCAAACACCAGGTCAGACATTTCGAACAAAACGAAATGTAAAAAAATATTTCTTCGTTGACTTCCTCTCAGCAGATTTCTAACAAAAACTCTGTAAGTAAAATAAAATTGTCATGAAAAAAGTTTCCCAAAAATCTGTCGATCGGAGTCGACTTTAAACTGTAATCCCGACTAAGGGGTTGTTATTATCATTTATGTATGTGTGTATATATCGGAGAGTTATTTCAAAGATGACATCATATGTGGGCTAAAGAATATCCATTTTTTCATAACAAAAGCCGGGGACTGACACATAGTACCACATCTCTTGCAAGAATCATACGGAGAATGCAAAGTTTCTCGACATGCCTTCCAATAGGGCAGTGGTCTGTCCTATGGACGCCATGCGATTTGAGTAAAGAATGCCATCAGTCCTCTCTTTATCCGGATGAGAACAGCATAGCCTAGCAATACAGTAAATTCCCTCATGCAACCAACGCAACCGGAGAATACCCAGTTTAACTGGAGCAATTGGAACATCTCTACCTTATGGCATGTCGGGAATTCTGAGCTCTTTGCTGGTCCTAGCCAGTTCATCAATTTCGACAATTTAACAATACCCTTATTGGGTGCCTATATCTCTTAGAAATTTATTTATTTATTTATTTATTTATTTATTTATTTGCTTACAAGAGCTTTAAGAATGTTATTCTTTTATAGCTCAGTAGGATATACACAAATTAGCAATAATTATATTTCACATAAAATTTCTAAAATAAAATTTAAAAAATTAAAAGTAATATAAATTTTATAAAATCTCCAGCATTTATGGATGATTTGTATCGAATTTAGTAATGAAGTGCTCTGTTACTGGCATCTGTCATAACGACAGGAGCTAAAATGGTTTTCAATCATGTATTCTATGGCGGCTCATCTTGTAAATTAATTTGTTAATCTAATTGGTTATCTAACATAAGTTTCGTTAAAAAAAAATTAATTTTCCAGTTCTATAGTTCCCTTTTTAAAAGCGAATATAGGGTATGACCTAAATTGTATCACTCCATTCTTATAACAGGAATTATATGGCATTAAATATTAATCATACGCTTAGTATTCCAGTTAAATGGTGCTGGCCTAACACAATTTTATAAGGAATTAAATATTAATCATACGCTTAGTATTCCAGTTATTGGGTTGAGGCCTTATAAATTTTTTCATTATATTGTATATCTATTTACTTGAGGTATTCATCAGTAATTTTTATATAAAAATTGTCTTTTAATTTGACCAGAATTTTTTTTGCTGGCAATTTCAACGCTTCAGTATTGTTTATCACACATTTACAAGGGATTTATGGCTTTTAAAGTGTTTGTAATTTCCGTTTTAAAGCAACATTATCGTACATCATCTGCATGGCTGAAAATGTTTTGTTGTTCAAACAGTATATATATATATATGTGTTTGTATGTGTATTTGTGTAAAGCAACAAAAAGCCGGAAATACCTATTTAAACTATTTGCCAACCAACAATAGGAAGACAATCAAATACGTTTACTGTTGTGTTTATTTTTTTCTCTCTCTACATAGAATTGAAAGTCAAAGTAACAATCAAAACGTTTAAATTTTGATGGAAATAATTTAAAAGAGTTTAAATTTTTAATTTAAAAATGTCGTTAAGAATTGTTTATAAAAGTATTTGATTTATTGTGGTCATTTGTGTTCATTTATGTTTTGTAGTTATTGTGTGTTGCTTGTTATTTAGTGAGCACCTCCCTTTAAAAGTTTTCCTATTTTTTGAAGATTTTTTGGTTTAAATGATAAAATTCGTTATTATTTCTCGTTTTATGCATTTTCCTAGAAGGTTTTCCTTATTTTTAAGAGGAAATAGTAACAAAAAAAATAACACGAAACAATAGGTGAAACCATCTATAAAGAACCCTACATACCATAGTTCCATAACCCAATAATATCAATTAAATAAGTTTCATTTCATCCGTATAATAATATTGTTACAAAAATGAAAAAATCTTGCTTTTCCATCGTTTAACATTAAAATTATAAACAAAAGCTACAAAAACAATGAACTTGTTTACAAATGATCGCACTGTGTAATAATAACAACAAACACCAACATAAAAAATGGTAAACAAGTAAACAAAAATACAACAACAAACACGACAAGAATAAATGTAAACAAAATACACAAACAACAAAACTGAAACAACAATGTTTACATTTATAGAGTACTCGAGAAGGCGAAGCCACGACCATTCGCCTTCAGGAACATTCATCAGACTGTTTACGTTGCCATATAAAAGGCAATGCAAAGCAGGCAACGGAGTTAGTGAAAGTTCAGTCAGTCTTGTGTGAAGACGCGGTGTGTTTGAAGAGAATAATCGTGGTTTGAAAATCTCCATTACAAAGATCTGTCGAACAATTGACTAGTAATTGTTACTGTTTATGCAAAGGGTGTAAACAAAGGAATAACAAACAAAGCAATTGTTGTTGTTTACATCAAGTTGTGAACAATGGCACACAGAATTGTACGAATAATAAAGAATTTTAATTAAAACTAAAAACGAATTTATTTTTATTTTATTTTTTAAAAGGTAAAAGCGTAACAATATCCTTAGACCCCGTAGCAATGGAAATTGTTCTCGTAGATTTGGAATCAAGGAAAATGGCTGGGTTAGGCCAACTGGCAAAGGAAACCCCTCACACTTGAATAAAGAAGGTCCATAGGTCCCTATCTAAGAAGATAGGGCAACAGTCCTAACCCCAGTACGTCACTTTAAGCGGGCTACCTCCACAAGATGCTATCATTGATCATATAAAGACGAAGCCGGTATGATTAAAAAATATTGGATGAAACCAAATAAGGCGTGTAGCGTGCAAATATTTCATTTGTAACCTTTTAAAAAATATTTTCCACTTTTCTTCCATTCAAACTGTAAGAATATGGTTTTGTGAAAATTAACGTAAAAGAAAACGAAAACGTTTTGCAATTGAAGACAATAGTTTTGCAGTTTTTCATCTACATTTCTTGCCAAGTCTATTGTGAAACAGCATTTAAGAGAAAACGAAAAAGCCATTATAACAGCAACATAAGGCTGTTTAAGCGAAAAAATAGAGGAGTTAAAAGGAATACAATACAATACATGCAGCAAAAAGAAAACTAACGAAAAAAACTACAAAAAAGAATAAAAAAACCGAAAGAAAAAAACAAAACAATAATGTATACAAAGTATGCAAATGTCTTTTTGTTTCCGTTTCCTTTTAACATGACAAAGAATGCGAAAAAAACTGCATTTGGGGTAATTCTCAATTTTTGCTGCTTTTCAGCCATTTTTTTCGCTTCTCTTTTAAACATTTTCATTCTTAAGCAATTCTCCTCTGTTTATTGGCAATACAAGGGTGGATAATATAAAGAAGAAAAAATTAAATAAATAATGGTGGTGATGGTAAATGTTGCTCTAAAAAAAAATATTTAAAAAGCAAATGTTAAATGGAAATAAAATGAACACGTACCTCGTACTCGTGGCCATATCTTAACAGGAAAAATAAACCAAATTTTTATCATTTTTTATGGCTTTTAAACCCTTATAATTGTAACATAAAATGAGCAAATTTTGTGGTCAAAAAACGTTCTTAATGGCTTTATTAAATGCATGTAACGTTATTTATAACAGTTAATTATGGGGGCCATTTTATATTTCAGATACAGAAGAAAAACGAAGGAAATCCTTGAAAAGAGTTTGATTAACAGGGTTAATAGAGGATGAAACTAAACTAATGTACCCCAATAATACAATAAAAATTTATTCCAAGGACTTTGGTTATAAGGTGGTTTTTAAGCCTTGTTCAGAGTAATTAATTTATTTTTAAATTTTTTAAATTGTTCATAAATAGGCCTTTTTTTTATAAAAAATATTAAAGAGTGTTTTAAAGAGTGCTTTTTTCTGTAAATTTTAAAAACTCTTCATTCTTAAGTGCCTTCTCCTTTAATTTTCCTTTAATAATAATTTCAATATTTAGTTTTCCCATTAAATTATTAATAATTCGAGGAAATATGATTTTAATACTTGAGGCTATTGTTGTTTACAATTTATATTAAATGTTATTGTTGTTGTAGATTTTTGCAATTTGTTAAATAAACGGAAAAGTCCATTTAGCATTATTATTAAGTAAACATTTACCTGATTGCATTGCTAAATGGCTACTTTTACACAAAGTAGATGGGCTGAGAAGTATAGTCATTAAATTTTTTCTCATTGTTATCTAATGTGTTCGTAATGGAGGCCTATTTAAAGGATTCCTAACGAGGTAGTTGTTTGTATTCATCATAATAAAAATATATGCCTTTCTTTCTGGGCTATGACAACAAAATATTTCTACAAAAATGCGGCACTATGTCTTCCTTTCTCGATGTAAATGGAGCCGAATCCAGACTATAAGGTTTAACACTAGAACACCAATAACTTCATATTGCAACAGCAACAGATTGAAAACGACAGATCATTTTGCTCTCTAGAAACCATTTTTACAACATATTTACAAAGCCTCGAGAGAGGATGTTAAAAGCCGTATTAACAGGACCGGAGAAACCTACAGCCAACTAGGTAAAGTTAGTGTCCTTTTATGGAAACGAATCATGGAACGTAGCTCATTGTGACCTCAAGACAATCCACATCTTTTTTAACCGATTCCTAACACGGATTTAGAGAATTTTCTGATCAAATACTGTCGGCAATACTCAACTCTGAGTACAAGCCGGGCAGATCTCAATTGAAATTGTGAATCGTAGACAGAACTGAATATAGGTTGGACATATTTTGAGTAGACCACACTATCCTATACAACCAGAACTACAGTTATCTGGAATCCCCAGGGCAGTCGCTAGAAAGTATGCCTATGGTCTCCCAGCAAGTCATCATCGACGTGTTTCCTTTTGTGATGACGATCTCATTCTAAATTACTGGTCTTTGAGTCTAAAATGTCTGGTCAAAAAGCCAGTTACTAACCTTCAATTTCTTCTGGATAGTTGTCCCACATACATACATAATTGGTCATTACAACCCTTCAGTCAGGATTACGCTTATGTTGTGTGTGTTAATTTTATACATGAGTGGCGGGACGTACAGTTTAAAGTCGACTACGAACGACAGATTTTTGAGAATTTTATTTTATTTACTCTCAAAGTTTTTGCCAGAAATCTGCTGAGAAGTAGTCGTCGAAGAAATATTTTTTCATATTTTGTTTTATTGAAGATGTCTGAACTGGGATTTGAACCGTGGCCTCATGTCTAATAAGCCAACATACTACCTATTAGAATACGGCGACTTCTACAAC
This sequence comes from Sarcophaga caerulescens, assembly GCA_927399465.1. NCBI lineage: Eukaryota > Metazoa > Arthropoda > Insecta > Diptera > Sarcophagidae > Sarcophaga > Sarcophaga caerulescens. The sequence goes on from OV656868.1 coordinate 88,163,944, forward strand.
AAGTGCTCAGAAAGCCTTACTAAGCTTTTTGTTACTCCGCCAATTGTAATTACCTAACAAAAGTTTATATTGCCTCAAAACATTTGGTTTGGGCAGAGTCTCGGCCTCCCTCTATCATCTATTTGGACGAGTATACATTTCAGTAAGACTGCCTGTTTATCGTATGAATTAGAACACGATCTGGCATTGAGTGAAGGGTGACCTACTCTCTCCAAGTTGAGTTGAGCCCATGTTTAGATGGCGCACGCTTCCTGTAAGAAGATTCGCACGGTTTCGGTATATGCTTTGATAGGGGGTAGGTAGGAGAAGGTTGGAGAGTTAGCTGTGATACCAAAGCTCACTTGAGCATGTAATGAGGTTTTTGTAAGGAATATTTTTTTGCTAGAGGATGTCATTATGCTTTTCTGTTATGTTTTCTAATACCTGGGATTGGGTGGATTTATCAGCTTGCATCGCATTGATATTTACGTATCACGCTGTTAGTATCTGGTTTTTTAAACAACCCTCGCATGTGAATTTTTTTTCTGAGATGCTTTTAGTTTCTTACCTGTTTTGTATATTGTTTTTTTTGTTTAGCTGTTGATATTGTATGCTGCAATTAGTTGTTGTACTACTTGTTGTAATATGTGTAATAGTCAATGTTTGTTTGTGTTTTTTTTTTTGCTGTGATAATTTGAAAAGTTTATTTAATACAAAACGTGATTCAATTACAACAACACCATTAAAAGTAAAACGATATATGAAAAGTAAAACAAAAACTACGAAGGAGAAAAAAAATTGAATTGGAAAATAGAAAATGTTATTACACATATGAAAAGGGAGAGAAAAAAACTAGAAAAAAGAGAAAAAACTAAACATACCTGGTCAGCAGAACACAAGTATTCTGTGTATGTGTGTGGTACAAAACAGCTGTAAATATAGTTCAACAATTCACAAGTCAAATACAAACATGCATAACCCATGTACTCAATACTATAATAAATGGATATAATGTTTTACACACATGCATACATATGTATATATGGATTACAGACATACATATATACATACATATATAAAATGTATGAATGTATGGCTGTCTGGTTAACAGTATTATCAAGTATTATAGCTAAGCAATATACAAAAAAACATTTTTTACATACTTTACATACATGTGCATACTCAAATACCGTTTTGTTAATCCTGGCGGAAATGAATGAACCGGATGTATTTGTGGTGGAACAAAAAAACGACAATTTTAATCCATAAATAGATACAGACGAGAAAAAAAAAATAAAAAAAATGAAAACATTTTGTGAATATTATTCAACAATTCATTGATTGCTACTCTTTTTGTTTTTGTTTCTTGTGTGCCTGTATGCAATATCTAATACCACATACGCAATATTCTGTTTTTATATTGCATATCCCGCATACAACTGTATACCATTTTGTTTATTGTAGCATAATATTCCTGTGTTTTTTTGCATATGCATTTATAGCAAGCAAATGAAATAACAAAAAAAAAACTTGTTTGTATAGTAAAAACTATCTAACGCCTGATTTGTTAACAATTTGTTAAAAAAAAAAATATGAAAAAAAAAAAACTTTTTTTCCAACTTCTAATGCTCAAAGGCTGTGTTAAAAAAAAGAAGTAAAGAACACCTGTTATGGATTTAAAACACTTGCAGTTCAGTTCGGTTTTTAATTTTTTTTTTTGTGCAAAAAGAGTACAAAAGTTGAGCATTTATTTACGCTTGTTTAGCTTTTTACTAAACTCTGGCAATTAGGGTTGGAAGGGTTTAAAAAAAAGGAATTTTCTTTTCATAATTATGAGGGTAATTTAAAGTTTAAATTGCTGCCGTAATTCAACATAAAACAGGTATTTGAAAATGACCTTTAAACTGCAATAATTTGCATAATAAAAAAGGGCAAAGGAAAATAAATTAATTTTAAAGTAACAGAAGTTTCTTTAAGCTGCATGGGAGTAGATATCGAGATTGATGACTACGGTTCGAAGGCTGAGAATGTAAAATTAAATCGACATTTGACAAGTGATTACAGCGCCAGAAGAATGACTTAAAATTGTGGAAACTTATTTTGAAAAATAAATTTAATGGCGAAGAATTTGGTCAACGTAGTCTGCCTAGTGAGCATGCAGTTACTGAGCGTTTACTCTTCTCAATTCAAAGCAAGAATATTGCCAGCGTCTTGAAGGAGGCGTCGATTCCTCTGTTGTTCTTCGACTATATAGAAAGTCTTGACTTACGTGCCTATAAAAAACTGCTCGTACAAGAAGTCGCTGTAGTCTAGTAGGAGTATAAATAAAGCGAAGAATGATGCTGCTAGTTTGTATTGAAAGCACATATTATAGAAAAAGTCGCCGTCGTGTAGTAGGTAGTGTATTGGCTTATTAGACGTAAGGCCACGGTTCATACATCAAAACGAAAATATTAAAAACATATTTCTTCGGCGACTTACTTTCACCAGATTTCTGGCAAGAACTCTGAAAGTAAATAAAATTGCCATGAAAATGTTTCCCAAAAATCTGTCGTTCGGAGTCGACTCTTAACGGTGTAAGGAGCTATTTCGTAATCCTGGCTGAAGGGTTGTAACAACCAAATATGTAATCTGCTTAGTGAGGAAGCAATTCGTGCAGCTATTGATCGTTTTACACTTCTGAAATCAAAGCAAGCATATTGCAGTTTATAGTGCAAAGAACAAGCTTGAACGATTCGTCATCGTTTTCAAATTGCTGCTCGTCGACTACGTGGAAAATCTTGGCATACGTGCCTATAAATAAGCAACTGGTACAAGAAGTGAAGTCAAATAACCATCCTTAACCTTAAATTTTTATTTATTCGTCTCCTTTAAAACTGGTTGAAGATGACAATTTTTTATCACAGAATTGTGCTTCATGGTGAAGCTAATTTTGGTTCAATTTCTACGCCAATTAGCAAAATTATTGTATTGGTTTTATTTTAATTACGTTGTTGAATTAAAGAATCCTTTTAAAATAATTTGATAAAACGTGGAGAAATTCTCTTGTTTTTTTTAGCTTAACCACTATTCTTATTCGATTAAAAGTCGATTGATAGTGTGTAGTGTCTAATTAAAAAAAAATCTCTTATATACCATAACAAGACTGGCTTTTTCTACCCGAATTATGTTCAAAATCAATGTCTATTAACGAAAAAATGGCCAATTTATACAATTTGCCTTTCAAATTAAATTAATTTCTGTTCAATATACAATAGTATCATACATTATAATGAAATAAAGGAAACATTACTGCAGCTAACCAAGGAACATGTTTCCTTCATAGACAATTTCCTTTTAAATAAAATGGAAATTCAAACAATAATAAAAAAATAATTTTTTCATGCGAACAAAACTAAAAACCATGTTGAGGTTTCAAAAAGCTTTTAAAAAATTTTTTTCGGTTGGTTAAAGTGACTCATACACTCACTGAATCATTCATTTACTCACTGAGTCACTCATTCACTCTCTAACAAACAAAAGATTTGCCACTAAAACACAAATACTCTCACATTTTAGGAAATGAAAGAGAAATATACATGCCCTTATATGTAAATACTTACAACTACCCGGTTTTTGTTTTACTAAATATCCCTTTAGTTTTATAGAAATAGATTTTATTTAATAACCTCCTCCCTACTCTTTATGTATATGGAATAAAATATGAAACTCCATTTGCAAAAATTTTCCCAAAAAAAAAAAAACCAAAAAATTATTTTAAAAAAAGTAAAAAGAACAAAAATTTGAACGAATTTCCCAAAAATTCTGGATATTTTATCGCCTGCTTGCAACACAAAATTTATTTAAAAGTCTTCCACTTGCAAAACATTTGATTGTATATGTTTGCATGCCTGTAAAAACTGATAAAAGGGTTTGCAAAGGATGTTATGCAACTCGACTCTGTTTTAGAACGTATGGAAGCAAATGAAACCATCATCTGTTACAATAACAACTACAACAACAACAACAAAAATAATTAAAATAGAACCAAACTAACCAAAAAATATTTGAGAGAAAGAAAAGGGTTACTGGGTTAAACTTGTGTGACATTCTAAACTCGTTTAAACCGAAATACATAGTTTTTCTATTCCCTTCGTTTTTACCCCTTCCAATTATTGTTTCTATTTAAACTGAAAATATTCATTTTTTCCATGAAATTTAATTTTTTTTAAGTAAACCTGTTGTAATTGTGTTGCATTTAATTGAATTAAATTTTAAATTGAGTTTTAAATTTTCACGTGACATGTTTTATGACATCAATAATGACAGACGAAAAAAGTAGAATTCATAAGTTAATTAATTTGGGAATTAATATGTACATTGACAACGAATGACAGATTGTGTGTTACAGAAAGAAATTGATGAAGATTTTTATAAAGGTATTGTCTTCCTTCCTTTGCAATACACTACCCTTTGATACTCTAAAAACATTTCTAAAAACCTTTATTTTAAGATTCTTTGTTTCTTCTTTACAGGCCCTAATAATGGAAATAATTGACGATTTCAGAAATTTTTTATTTTTCGAAAATATGCCTTAGAAGGTTAGTTTTGGTTGTACGTGTTGCACGTAAAGGAGCCTCTATTGCCCGTTTTAATACAAGGATAATATCAACTCCCTAGTCCAGTTTCTTATGTATAACGTTTAGTCCTTTTGAAAACCAACATAGTCTTCTGACAATTTCGTTCAGATTCGATAGTAATTCTAGATAGTTTTTTTCAGATATTTTTCTTTCTACTACTTTCTCCGGGGTCTCCTAGCCTGGTTACCTGTAGAGGCAGATATTCATACAAAATTTTTATTTTTTTTGCATCCAAACCAGATCCTACAATAGCTATTTAACTTATACGCTTTGATATGCATTTAGTTGTACAGTGGACCCTTATTAGGAACTTTATTAGGACCTTTATTATATTTCCTCTAAGATTTATCAGATTTTCCTCTACAGATTAGGCAAAGACAACATGCATATTCTGCCAGTGGCATTATTAGATTTCCTGAAGTTATGTTTCTCTAGAGAAAGGGCCAAATAGGAAATGCCATGGTCAGAAAAACTTCTTGAGCCAGTGTCTAATTTTCCACATCCTGACAACTACTACTATAGGCGTAACATTCGTAAATCACACGTGGCTACGCACGATCAACAATAGACATAAACATTAGAAGGCTAATCGATTATCTCTGCAAGGTTAAGAGCTTTGAAGCTTTTCTTTGCTCGACAACGATGTTTGTCCCATTAGTAGGGCCCCTAATAACTTATGCGTCAGCAATATATTTCCCAGATACGAAAATGAAAAACCTACATACTGATGTTTTGCTTTTACATCGCTTAACATTAAAATTATAAACAAATGCTACAAAAACAAAACAATGCAGTTAACAAACCTGTTTACAAATTATCGCATTGCTTAATATAACAACAAACAACAGCATAAAAAAAAATGATAAACAAGTAAACAAAAATACACAAACAACACTACAAGAATAAATGTAAACGAAATACACAAACAATAATAATGAATGTAAACACCAATGTTTACATTTATAGAGACTTCGAGAAGGCGAAGTCACAAACATTCGCCTTCAAGAACATTCATCAGACTGTTTACCCTGCCATATAAAAGGCAAGGTAAAGCCGGCGAGTGAGTGTTAATATTTATGCTAAGGGTATAAACATCAAGTTGTGAACAGTGGCACACAGAATTGTGCGAATAATAAAGAATTTTAATTAAAACTAAACACATATCATCATATATATTATTTCTAAAGCACTTTTTTTTGTCGGTTGCAAATATCTCCCATACCACCGCATCAAATTTAATGAATGATATCTCATTTTAAAGCTTATATCTAACACTAATGACGAAAAATAATTAGAAATTGAAAAATTAATATTTTCATTGATAAAAATTATATTTTATATAGAACTGCATGATAATACTGTTGTCAGGGTCGCTTAATAGTAATGCAGTTCTACATAATATAGTATGTATTAAAATCCATTCTGGCAATACCGCTATTTACTATAATGCCGTTTATTACTAAGTCAGTTATGGTAATGTCGTGCGAAATATAATGCGGTGCGAAATATTCGCACGGGTCATCTAGTTCATTTTTATTTTATTTGCAATCTACGTGCTCATATTTTAAATGTTTTTAAAAGGTAAAAACGTAACACTCTGCTGTCTTGAGACCCATATTCGTTCGACATGGTGTTGCCCGATTGATTAATTTTTCAATTGATTATCAACAACAGAAGCTGGGACAATTTATTCAAAATTTCTGCCTCCATAAGCACTCAGCCTAGAAAGCGGTATAATCTACAAATTTGTATTATCCGCTACACTTTCTCTAGCATAGACAATATTTTTTCAGTGTGTACAGTGTATTGGGGCAGACCTGACCATATCTATAGCGCATCCAGTTTCTTAAAATTTCTTCATAAATACTTCCAATTTGTTGGACAATTGATCGATTATAATGTCCATCATATCGAAATGCTTGAGAATGCTCGAGGTCACGTTTGGATCATCACTTTTGTAGTAAATTTGAACAGTTTTGGAGTCTCCTTTAATGCTCCATATTCGTGGCGGTAAACCTTTCACTAAATAGGTGGCACTGCAGATGAATGCGATTTTAAAACCACTGAATAAATAATAATCACTTTAATTGAATTTAATATTGCATATCAATTTAATTCAATTTCAATTTATCGTGTAAGAAATGTTTTATTTTTTCTAAATTTAAAAGAAAATACGAATAAAATTGAGATTTCATTTATTATTTTAAAAATATATTTCCATCTGCATATACATATACATTTAAAGTAAACATTAATTACTAATTTCATAAAAGAAAAACAACAACAGGTGTTTTTGTATATTTTTTTCATTTCATTTCATTTAAAGAATCTAAATTGATTTGATTGTATAAATAAATAAAAAATATTCAAAATTAAAGAATAACATTCTCTTGTGTAAAAAGCAAATAATAGCAACACAAAGAAATAAAAAATAAAATAAAAAATAAACACAGAAAAATAAATATTTATTTAATAGCTGCAAGCAGATAAGGGTGGGCACCCTTACGGAGTTTAAAAAACTATTTCTAAGCTATAGGCTCGTATTACCAGTAAATAAAAGTAAACAAATGACATGTTAAAGTGTCAACTTGATTTACACTTCATACGTATTTTTTTATGGCAGCAGTTTTCTTTAGATTTCCTTTCGTTGGTCATAGTTTTCTCAAGAAGGCTTTTAACTTTTTCTTTTTTAAGGTCAACTGCTACTCCAGTCGTAATAACTTTATTACTGCCTTTACATACATATGCACATAAGTATTGTATTTACTTAATGCTTTGGCCACGTTTGCATTTTATAAAGAAAACTGTAATAAAAATATAAGAAAAAAGGCGAACAAATGTTATATGAACGTCTAATAAAAATAAAATAGAGGACCATTAAATCTACTCAAATAAAATCTGCCTCACCTTTTTGGTTTGCTATACCGGGCCAAGTCAATATGAAATTTATGACTTTAGTTTTATAAGTTATAGGCTGTGTTGTATACGAGATTTTGTATATGAATTTATTTGCTTTTGAGTCAATTTATTTATTTTTGTATTTTTGGTATATTATTTTACCTTTTTGATAGAGTAGACCGGGTTTGTTTAAGAGAGGGAGCCATAAAATACAATGAAATATTTATGATTCTTTTAATAAATCTTAAGAATTTCCTTTTTTTATAGTTAAATAACTGTAATACAAAGTTTGAGTTTTATTATGGTGGCGTAGCACAGTATTTTGAGGGAGCACAGGGCGAGTTTTCACTTACAGTCCATATGAAATTCTCTTTCCTACCATTTAAGAAATTTTATTTTCCCCAAGACAATTATCGCCTTCCCTGAATCCAATCACACTTTTGTCCCCGACTTTGAATGATCTCTTACGTCTAGAATAGGTTTTTCATTCTTAGGATCTCTATACAGTATCCAGACATACTGCCTTCATTTCTTACGTCTGCTATCATCGTCAATAATATTCATGGAAAATGAATGACAGGGAAATTAACGTAAATTGATGAAGATTTTTATAAAAGTATTGTTTTCCTTAATTTGCAATACCTTACCCTGTGATGCTCTAAAAACATTTCTAAAAAACCTTTCTTTTAACATTCTTCGTTTCCTCTATACATTCCCGAAAGATGGAAATGTTTGACGATCTTCGAAAATTTTTATCATTTGAAAATATGCTTAGAAGGTTAGTTTAGGTTGTACGGGTTGCATGTAAATTTTTCAGTTCAATAGAAGGCTCTATTGCCCGTTTTAATACAAGGAAAATATCAACTCCCTAGTCCAGTTTCTTATGTATTCCGTTTAGTTCTCTTGGGAGCCAACATGGTCTTCTGACAATTCAGATTAGTTTCAATAGTGATACAGTTTTTAGGGAGCTTATATTATTTTTTTTCCAACTCTTTCCCCCTGGCCTAGTTACCTATAGAGGTAGACATTCATTCGCTTCATATACTTCGTCTTTCGTCTGCTATCACTGTCAACAATATCCCCAATATCATAAGAGTAATGTGGTGAAATGTTTGAAGAACAGTTTCATCGTTTCTCTCATCTCTACAGTCATGAAGTCGTCGTAGTCTAGTAGGTAGTGTATTGGCTTATTAGACCTAAGGCCACGGTTCAAATCGCAGTTCAGACATCAAAAACGAAGACATGAAAAAATATTTCTTCGGCGACTTCTTCTCAGCAGATTTCTGGCAAAAACTCTGAGAGTAAATAAAATTGCCTTGAAAAGTTTCTCAAGCAAATCTGTTGTTCGGAATCGACTTTAAACTGTAGGTCCCGCCACTCATGTATAAAATTAGCACATACAATATAAGTGGTGTAAGAAGCTAGGTCGTAATCCTGACTGAAGGTTGTAAAGGTTGTATTTCATTCTTAGGATCTCTTTACAGTGTTCAGACATACTGCCTTTGTTTTTTTTGTCTGCTATCATCGTCAATAAGATGCTCTGTTCATAGGAGTAATGTAGTGAAATTTATTTTCCTGTGTTGTGTAAATGCTTGTAATGGCATCTTCAACGAGAAAGCTGCTAAGTCATCTAGTAATCTAGTTCATCGATTCTACAGGGTTTCTAATGAATCTAATTAGAATTTTAATGTCCTTCCTAAGCAAATCACTGAGATTATCTACATATTTGAGCCCAGGTATTTCATGGGATGGGAATATACACAATAAGTGAAGAACAATTCCCTCTTCTCTCTCGTGTCTAAAGTCCTTGGGCCATGGTGTTCGTATGGTATGATGCAATGTCCAGCAATGACTGCGATAACAACGTTGATTGGGCTCTTTAGACACTTTCATTAGCACTATCTCGGTCATACTGCAAGCCTCTCTTGCCAATTAGTGGCCAGGCAGAGGAAGCTATAAGGAAATAGTCTTGAATTTATGTTGCCAAATGTCGTAAACCCATACAGAAGAACTCGTTATAAACTAGCTGAGAAATCGGTGATAGTAGCCACTAACCTCCTTTTAAAAGTTACACGTCGGAGTGGACTATGAGAATATCTTGTAACTTATCCGTGGATAAGTGTATGCCATATTAGACTGTTATAACAGCCTACTATACAGAAGAAATCCTGTAGAATGCATGACAAGAGGTAAAGCTAAAATCTTATTCTAGCCAAATTGTTTAAATTTAGGAGCGTAAAACTTAAATATCATTCCCTACAAAGACATTAAGGAAGTTATGCAATCGTTCAAGAGATAATATTTTACGGAAGCAAGTTGGAAAATTGAAATATAGATATGTAGAGAATTTTCCATTGCTTAGCAGTCCTTAAGTAGGATTATTATTGAAAAATTTGTTTTAAACAGTTTTTAAATAGGCCTCCTATGGCCTTCCAATTCAAATGCAATTGCTTACTGGGTTTTCTTATGTCATGTCACTTTATGTGACTTTTCTTATGGAATTTCTTTTCTGTATATACGCTCAAAATATTTTTTTATTTCATTTCATTTCTTTGCTTGTTAGAGAGAGACCCTAAGGGTTATTGATTTGCAACAGGCCAGACATTTACAAGTAATAGAGTGTTGTGGTAAAGTATGAATACATGTGTGTGCAGAAGGTAACTTACTTATATAAAATGACACATTTTGTAGGTTTTCTGTTCCTACCACAACCATAATCGAGTTGGTTTACGGTTTCACTAAATGAATCTGAGTCTAACCACACAATAATAGGCTTTGAAATGTATAGCCAGCCGTACGTAAATGCATAAAAATGCTAGAAAAACTCGTTTTCATAAGGAATTTTAAAGGGGTCTTAGGAATTTAATTAATTTAAGACTTGTTATGGGAAAAAGGAAGTATAAAAAGGATTATAAGTTTGAATTCTTTAATTCTTTAATAGAATTCTAATCTGATGTTTAAAATTAAATTTTTTTTTTGTCCAGATGAGTGGAAATTTGTCTTGTTTAATTTCAAATGATTTTATTTTAATTGCAGTTAAAATGGAAACCATTTTTCTTTACAATTTTTAATTTCTATTAATTATTCATACATTTCTTATATACATGAGTTAACAACGTATTGTAGCGTATATACTTTATTTGCTAATGAACATATGCAAACACTTACTTGCTATTTTAATCACAAAATTTATTTGAATTTTCTATTCATTTTTGTTTTATATTTTATAAATATTAATTAGATTTGAAATTCTGTTTTTTTTTTTTATTTTGTATTTATTTTATTAATAATTATTATGAAATATTGGAAATTATTGTTAAAGATCTCTTCACATACTTGTCTTTCAAATATCCAGAGACATTGTTTACCTAGTAAAATTGTCAAAATATTTTATTTATTTGGTATGGTTTTTTTCTTGTTCATGTTTTCTATTTATTTAATCTTTTTCATTTAGAATTTAATTGCTTTATTTTTAATTATATTTGCATATTTAAGTGTCATAATTTATTTGCATTGCCAGAAATTTGAATGTAAAATCTTCTACGTGCCTAATAAAAGTTTATTGTTTTCCATAAAACAAAAGGAAACTGTTTTCATTACGAAATATATATGGATTGTTTTAATATTTAAGAAAGTGTTTTTTGATTTTGTTTTTGTTTTGATGTCTTAAATGAAATTATAACACTTAAAGAAATAATTGGCTTTCATAGGCTCAATATTATTTAATGAATAGGCGTAGACGTTGTGATATAAATGCAGGTTGAGTATGATAATTTCAAAATTAAACAGTAAAACTCTTTTGAAATACAACAAATCCGATCCTAATCAACATATTATATCATGATGGTCGTATAGATTGAAATCAGGAGTATTAAACGAAAAACAAAAATTAAAATTCGGACAATTTTGAAAATTAAAATTATGTTAAGTATTTGTATTGTGAACTGCTATACATACATATACAGTAAAACTCTTTTGAAATACAACAAATCCGATCCTAATCAACATAACATATCATGATGGTCGTATAGATTGAAATCAGGAATATTAAACGAAAAACAAAAACTAAAATTCGGACAATTTTGAAAATTAAAATTATGTTAAGTATTTGTATTGTGAACTGCTATACATACATATACAGTAAAACTCTTTTGAAATACAACAAATCCGATCCTAATCAACATAACATATCATGATGGTCGTATAGATTGAAATCAGGAATATTAAACGAAAACAAGAACTAAAATTCGGACAATTTTGAAAATTAAAATTATGTTAAGTATTTGTATTGTGAACTGCTATACATACATATATGTACATACATACATACACAATTGGTCACTACAATCCTTCAGAGAGGGTGGCCCTAGCTTCTCACATCACTTATGTTCGTTATGTAGGCCTACAAAGAACAAACACGTTTTCATAGTCAAGGAAATGGTCTGAGAGGCATGGTCTTTGTAGCAGAAGAGGTTGAGTTCTCACTTACTGTCCATATAAAATTCTTTTTCCTACTATTTAAGAATTTCTTAAGACCATTTTTACCTTTCCTGAATACATTCTCGCTTATTTTCACGGCTTTGCCCGATCTGCTACATCTAGAACAGATATGTCATTCTTAGGATCTCTATACAGTATTCATACTTACTGCCTTTATTTCTTTCGTCAATAATATCCTCTGTTAATAAGAGCAAAATGGTGAAATGCATATTTCACACAGTTTAACGTTGCGATGTCTGACCTGAGGTTTGATTCATGGTCTCACGTCTAATAAGCCAACACGCTTCCCACTAAACTACGGTGACTAGTCTATAACCTGGTAAATTTGTCAATTTTGAACTCTATTACTCTCAACTTGTTAGTTTGAGAGGAATAATCAAAAGTGAACTTTTAAAATTGAAGTTGCCGTAGTCAAAACACAGGTCAGACATCTGAACAAAACGAAATATGTAAACTCTCCGAGTAAATAAAAATTGCAATGAAAAAGTTTACCGAAAATTTGTCGTTCGAAGGCGACTTTAAACTGTAGGTCCTGCCTCTCGTGTATAAAATTAACATATACAACATAAGCGGTGTGAAATGTTAGGTCGTAATCCTGTCTGTAGGGTTGTAATGACCAACTATGTACGTATGTGAACTACAAAAATTACACTACCGAATAGGAGTTACGTTTTATCATACCAGCGGATAGTTTTTATACCCTTAATCAGTTTCTACACTCGGGTAGCAGATATCATGACAACTTATTAAGAATCGTCCAAAATTTATTGTACTTAACTGTAGAGTTTCAATGTAAAACATTTTTCAGCAACTGCACACAGCCTTTTAGTGGAAAAATATTTTCCACCTAAAGTCTCAATATTGTACCGATGATCCTCTGTGCCGAAGAAATTTTTAAGCTTCATTCTTCAATATCTGCAAATGCCTTTTAGTGGAACAAATTTAGTCATCCAAAGCCCCAATAATGTACCAATGAACCTTTGTGGCAAAGGGATTTTGAAGCTTTCCGAAAAATCGCAAAATTTCGTAGATAATAAAGGCAAATGTATACTTGATGAACATTTAACGCCTTTAAAAGCATATTTATATCAAATATATTGAAGGATATTCGCTTCTTTGTATAATCAAATATCAATACGTGTCAGACTTGGCGTATGATTAATATTTATATGAATATCACTCATACGTCATGTGATGTTTTACTTAAAAAATTTATAGAAACTGTTGGTTTTCTTTTATTAATTTTATTTATTATGAAAAAAAGAAATGTTTTTAAATTATAAATAGAATTAAATTTTAAATTTAATAACCAAAAATTTAATTCCGAATAATTTTTATTTTTTTTTTTTCATTTATACTGAAGCAGACTTTTGCCTAAATTTACTTGCATATCATTTTATACTCTCCATACATGCATACATACTTTGTTGTTGTTTTAACATGTAAATATTTATTTAAACGGATGTTTGCATTTGATACTTTATTTGTTTAAGATGTATGCACATACGTACACACCCTGGTATTTGCAAATGAAATTTTCTTCTACTTGGCTTACACCATAACAGAAGAAGGAAACGGAAATTGTAAGAAAATTTTTTCAAGTATAAAATCAACAGTACTTAAGTGGTGATATTTAAAATTATATAACATTACAATTGTTGTTGCTTTTTGAAGATTATAACAAATAAATTCGTATTTTTTGTATGAATTTTAAAATAGTAAAAAGAGAAAATCCAGCTTAAGTAGGCCTTACGTATGTATGTATGTAACCGTATTATATTTTGTTTTTTGAGATTAAAAAAGTTTTTCGTTTTTTTTTTACTGGATATGGTATTTTGCTTATAATTCCGTTTTTGTTGATTACAAGTTTGATTTGTTTAAGTAACTCTGGAAATCCTCTTTTTAATCGTTCTGTATTTTTCTCTTTAATTTTTAGTCAATTTTGCTTTTAATTTTATTTTTAAAGATTTTACGTAAATACAATATTTTTTTTAGTTATGTATACATAGTTATCACTGTACACAGTATGTACATATATATTGAGAGGGTTATCCATTTAGTGGTTTCAAAATTAACAGTCTTGCAAAGCTGTTATCCCACTTTTCGAGCATTACGTGGTGGTTATGCTTATCATAATCGACTTACTGTGCAATGAGTCCTGAGACATTGGAGATGTGGTCAGTTGTGTGCATCATCACAATGGAAACTCTGCCCAAAATATAGCCTCTGTCAGAGAAGAGACGATTGCAAAACGTAGTTTACAATTGGGTAGAGGGTATCCCCATAATATTTCTTAAAATTCTGTTGGCTTGAAAATATTTAAAATGCTTTTCGGTATTAGCAACGATAACTCCTTGTTACAACAAAATTTTTCTGTCTTATTGAGAATAACTCTTCACAGGTTTCAAGTAAAAATTCTGATGATTCACACAGACCTTACCACAGACTCTGAACTTTAATAGAGCCCTGTTTTAAACTGCTGTCGTTTGAGTTTACAGTGTCTGGTCCACAGACTACACCTGGAGTATCTGAAGCATGACTCAAAACTTTTGTTATTGCAATTATCCAGTAAAAGATTAGATTATTTCAAAACTATATGGCTTGATAATAGTCTTCTCCTGCCTCCATTTTTTCTTTTGGCCAAGACCTTTTAAACAACTCTTCCCATTCTTTTGAAATGTACTGGCGTAATCAGCGACATGGAGTATTCTATCCCCACAAGCTCATCTGCTTGTTCATGGCCGTGAATTCTCACATAATCTGAGATCAAGCAGAGCGTGACCTTAGTGTTCTTTCTTATTTTGATTCAGCTCCATATTATTCTAAGTTGGTCTTATCTAAGTCGAATAGTCGGCTGGAGGGCTGCAGTTTATGTTTACTTTCGTCCTGCTTGGAGAAACCAGAAGTGATTGTGAAGTGCCATTGTATTGGAGAAGTGATTCAGGAGGAATTCTTATGGTCAATTCATAGTGAAAACTTACTCCTTGCTGGTCATCAAATCAAAATTACGAACAGGATTGTAAGTAGTTTCAACGAGTAGTGTCGCAAGCAATACAATATGATAAATTTTGTCTTTAGTACAGGATAAAGTATCCAAAAGGATTACTTCCAGATCTTCGCAACACCAATTTGGGCCGTAAAACCATGAGTTTTTGAAGGCTACATCTAAGACTGGGTGTACGCATATAATCCTATAATTTTGGAGTATTTGAAAACCAAAATTCAAGACAAGTTACCGCCGATATACCGTCTAGAAGTAGTAAGAAATTATCCGAAGTTACCTCAAAGTGATGGATTGCTGTAATCAATACAGAGGCAATAATTCAAATGAAATTTTGTTTCATATTTAAAAGCAAGCACCAAGAACAACATAATTAAATAGAAGTTTCAATGAAATCATTGCTGAAAGTGTGTTTTATTGAACTTAGCTTTTGAAAACAGAAATTGGATAACCTTGTATGTTGGCATTTAACCAAGTAAATAACATAAGTATTTGTATTCTTCATGAAATATATAAAATAAATAAAAACTAATTTGGCTTAAATGCTGAATTATTAACACTAGAAGAACCAATATGTACATAAAAAAATTAAAAAATATGGTAGCTTTATTGATTATATTGTCCTGAATACTGCATTCCATTATAAAACTGTAGTGAATTCTGCTCATGTAAGTTACTTTTAATGGATCGAGTAATATTGTTTTTCAAAACTAAATAGAAAGAAAAATTTCTTCTTAAACAACATGCAATTTTTATTTAAATTTTTTAGTTTTTAAATATATTTTCCAGTTGATTAGCATTTTCAGAAATGGTTAATTTCGATTTTTATACCAGTTTTTTTTTTTTTTGTTTTGCTACTCTTTCTGTTATCTTAAGGTCATCATAACAAATTTTATTTTGTATATTCGACTGGAAAATAAGCCACCATAGAAATAGAAAATATTATAGAAAAATAATAACAACAATAATAATAGAGAAAATAAAAATGACATGCATAAAAATGTCGGATAAGATGAAATATTACAATGCAATATTTGTTTGCCCTCTAGTATGTATAATTTCTTTTTTTTTTGCATTTCGTAATATATATGCAGATAATAAATACAGTAGAGATTAAAAAAAATATTGGGAGAGAGAAAAATGTATAAAAAATATGCAGAAATTTACAAATAAAGTAAATATTTTTAGAAATGATTTTAAAGGATATTTTTAAACGCCTTTAAAGACCTCATTTTGCGCTATTAAGCCTCTTGCCCTTAGTCTTCCATCTCCTGGAATTAAATACAACAATTATGTCTGTCATTATTCATATTGTTACGTTTTTACCTCTTAAAAACGTTTAAAATATAAGCTCGTAGGTTGCAAATAAAATAAAAATAAATTTGTGTTTAGTTTTAATTAAAATTCTTTATTATTAGCACAATTCTGTGTGCCACTGTTCACAACTTGATGTAAACAACAACAATTGCTTTCTTTGTTATTCCTCCGTTTACACCCTTTGCATAAACAATAACAATTACTAGGCAATTGTTCGACAAACCACGATTATTCTCTTCAAACACACCGCCTCTTCACACAAGACTGATTGAACTGTTACTACTCAGTTGCCTGCTTTGCCTTGCCTTTTATATGGCAGCGTAAACAGTTCTAGAAGGCAACTGTTCGTGGCTTCGCCTTCTCAAAATCTCTATAAATGTAAACATCGTTGTTTCATTATTGCTGTTTGTGTATTTTGTTTACATTTTTTCTTGTAGTGTTTGTTGTTGTATTTTTGTTTACTTATTATCATTTTTTTATGTTGGTTGGTATATTTTTATAGCTTTTTTTTATAATTTCAATGTTAAACAAAACACCAGTATTTTCCATTTTCGTAACAATACGAAAGTAATGTAAATGTCTACTGAAATCGTTCTCATTGGCTTTCACGCGCTAAAAACGAACGTACATATCGTGAACGTTTGGCTAATTCTACCTTAAGGTGTTTTCCCCTTCTCTAATATAAATTTGGCCTTGTTCAGATTTTCAGCACTTTGCTGATTGTAAACGAAACTTACCGCACCCCATAATCGGAATCCCATACTCCAGTTTTTTAATAGAGTTCACAATGTAGAGGACTCAGCAAAGAGTTTGGCATCCGTACTGCAGTGTACTATAATACTACCAGTATGCTCGAGTAATCATATATGCTGGTGTTTTGTTGGTATATTTATGTTTACTTGTTTTTGTTTTTGTAACTTCTGTTTATAATTTTAATGTTAAGTGATGCAAAAGCAAAACACCAGTATCTAGATTTTTCATTATCGTAACAATATATTAAGTATGGTTTGATTACATTATCCTGCAGCACAGTTTGTCTTGTAGTCCATATTAAATACTTCTGATATCTTTTTAGTTTTCTGTTTGCTACTTTTTTGACCCTCATTGTTATATTTTCTATATGCATATATTTATTGCATTTGTATTATTATATAAGCTACTCTTTTCTTGTAATACTTATTTCGAAATAAGAAGAATGAAATAAAAATTTCTGTATTTTTGTACACACATGCATGCAATGTATTGGATAATGCAAATACAATTCCGTTTGGATAATAACAAAAGAAAAAATTACAAAAAAAAACGAAAATATTATACAAGGAATAAAAGAAAAACGATTATAAACCTTAAAAAGTAGGTTTATTTCATATAAGAAATCTACAGAATAAATGCTTACAAATGCAAATGTCGAAATTACTTTTTTCTTTTTCTAAAAAATATTCATTTTCAATGGATTTTTAATAATACCTTCTTATCGTAAATGAATATTTTCCCTTGAAATTTAAAAGAGTTTAATTCTTAAAAAGAAAATTGTTTTCTGAATTATATTTTTACAGAAAATTTAATATATTTTGCATTCTCAGGAAAATTTTTTTCTTCAGAAATTCTTCTCATAATTCGATATAAATTCATAGGAGTATTAAAGAAATTAAAAATTTAAAAAAGTCTTTAATTTACATAATTTTAACATCCACTTGATAGCATTGTAAATACGAATTTACCATCAAGGCGTATGATTATTATTTGGATTTAAATATCACTCATACGCTGTGGAGGATAGATTATTCAAATGAGAACAAAGCTCAATTACCAATTTAATCGAAAGTAAAGCATCTTTTTCTTAAATTTGGAAAGGATGTTATTAAGCCAAATATGTTCACCTTGGATGGCTAGCCTTTAACCATTTTTGTGTTAAAGCCATTATACCATCAGTTTAGGACTTCTTAGTTATCTGAGAGCAAAAATGATCCTATTGCGTTGTGCAGGCACTATGCTGGGATATCATCAGCATAGGTCATATTATTTACTTGAATCATAGTTTTAGGGTGCCAAATAGTTAGCATTACGTTGAAAAATTCATTGATCAACCCCATTATCCAACACAATAACAGGGGAAAGCATAAATTCTTGCCGAACACTGCTTATATTATTAATTGAAAGTGAAAATTTGCCATTATCGAGAACTATGTATTGGAAAGCAGTGTATTGCGCTTGCAATAAATCGATAATTTTGTTTGGTATTCGTTTTTGATGCAGAATTTTTCCAAAGTTTTTGGGTTGCATGAATTTTTCGAAAATTATTCGAAAAATATTGTGGTCTGAAAACCGCCTGCTGCTTGCGAAGTGTGCCATAAAGTTTGCTTAGTACATACAGAATTGGTTATTACAAGCCTTCAGTCAGGATTACGACTTAGCTCCTAACACCACTGATGTTGGGTGTGTTAATTTTATACATGAGTGGCGGGACCTACAGTTTAAAGTCGATTCCGAACAACAGATTCTTTGAGAAACTTTTCATGGCAATTTTATTTTTACTCTCAGAGTTTTTGCCAGAAAACTAATGAAAGGAAGTTGCCGAAGAAATATTTTTTCGTATTTTATGTTGGAGATGTCAGACCTGGGATGTGAAGCGTGGCCTTACGGCTAATAAGCCAGTACACAACCTACTAGACTACGGCGGCAGAAAAAAATTTTGGTTGAACATGGACTTTCGTAGGGGCTCCGTAACGACTGTAATGGATCGCAGGAGTTCATAGATATTTACTTGTTTTAAGGAGCACAACATCTTTCCCATACGGTACCACATAATACCTTCACATTTCAAATTTATTAGCATTTCGTCTGCGATAAGGTATTAAGGGAAGCAAGCTTCGTTGTGTAGACTGGAATTTATGGTTCGCTTGCTTAGCATGTATACTGTTCAGCGTATTTTCTGGGAAACATTAGCATTAAAGACGTAGAAGATCTGCGTTTTAAGCACAGCAGAATAATGGCATTCGATTTGTGTAATAAAGTCGGGAACATATGGATTTGTAGACCCTGAAGGCATTATTTCCTATCCTACTAGATTACAGCGACCTTAGTTATACGTTTGAAAATAATCAGATGCAATACTAATGGTATACATAGTAGAACAATACTTTTGCAATAATTGTAATTGTGTTCAGTGTTCCTCCTCCGGCAAGTTCTTTTGAAGGAAAAGAAATGTTAACAACATTCATGTTTAAGCGAAATACAGGCTCCTTTCTACTCTACAAATTTGGTTACCACAATTTTATATCCCTTTTCGGCTTTTTAAAGATTTTCCAAAAACATTAACATGGACATGGACTATATAGGATGTATGATATGGATCTGTAGCAGTACAGTTTTTTTAAACCAACATGGCCATTGTCATTTACAAACAAAAACAGGGTTATTTAAACACGTATCGTCTTGTTAAAAAGGACCAATGGCCAGTGTTATTTGCTTTTTTCAATCCATCAAATGTTGTGTAAAATATTAAAAAAAAACCCAAAATTTAAACAATAAAGCGTGGCATATAAAAAGGGTTTTAAAATTATAACACAAGCTAAAAAACAGTTAGCATATACACCTGAAAGGACCTACTACCCTGCCAAGCAAATATGCTGGCATATTTGTATTGTCCATGTATACTCATACATATACTTGCACACATGTTGAGTTTATTTTATAAATATGTATCATATAATGGTTTCATATGCAATATGGCAATATGGTGTGTGTAAGTTAAAGCTTTTTAGCATGTATGTATATACATATATGTATAAGTGTGTGTTAAACTATTTAGAATTTAAACAAACATACCGTTTATTGCTTCGAATAGTTTTATTTGCATTTATTTTATGGCATTTGCCATAAATAAAGCAGTTTGCATGCCGTTTACAATTGTTGCAACTCAAATAGAATATTTGCTTTGTATTGCTTTTGTTTTTGTTGTTGTTTATATATGCAAGCATATGCTGAAATATGTCACACATACAGTTTACAGACCAGACCATACAGATATGAATATGAAAAGCAATAAAAATGTTACAAATATTTCAATAAAAATAAATTCTTCTTTAAAAAAATAAAAAAAATTTTGTTGACGAGCCAAAGTTATTGGAAAATGTTTCAAGTAAATGTATCCTACAGACTTGAAAATATTTAAAATATGCTTTGCTTTCAAACAAAATTAAATTTAAGGCATCTTAAACTGTTAAACTTTAATTTTAACACCCTGACACCATGTACTGCTACTGCTATTGCTTAAGCTAATGCCATTTGAGTTTGGCCAAAAATTTAATTGTAATTAAAATTTGTTGCTGCTCGTAAATCTAAGACTTTAAATAATTTATTTTTGTAAATAAATTTTATATTTTCGAAATTATTTAAATATGCTTTCTCTTTTTGTTTTTGTAATTTTATTTAATACTCGCCTAATAATATTTGATTGTAATTTATAATGTTGGTTGGCTGTTTGGTTATGTGGGTAATAAATTAAAGTTCACTTTTACATAAAAGCAAAAATCCATTTTAATTTATATGTATGCATTTATCAGTTATCGGTTATCGTTTTTATTGTAATTTTATTGTATCGTTCATTATAAATTTTTGATAAATTTTTTTTCTGTGGCAATTTCTATGTATGCATGTGTGTATATGTGTGTTATTTAAAAACAAAATATTTTAATTTGATTAAATGATGCATAGAATTATTTATTATTTAAAATATTTGAGGATTTTTTTTTTCAAACGCATACCTACGGCTAGAGGGGATTTTCTATGGCTTGTATACGAATATTGTTTTATTACAACAAATAAACCAGTTTGACAAAGGAGTACAATGTAATTGATGTTGTGTTTTAAATTTATAATATTTTTTAATTACATTAATGAAATGGATTGTTCCTAGCAACATGCATAGAAGCCAGATTTTTAAAAAATTTCAGTATAATCCCCGGTTTAATCAGAATAAGTTTCTTAATTATAAGCAGTATTAGAGGCTATCGATTCAAAATTTTACTGGAGCATCACAGACCAGACAACAGATCTTTATGTCGTGTTGAGTTAAAATTCTCAATTATAACTAAGTTTTCTAGGTGCTATCGTATCGCATACGATACAAGCACCAGTTATTGAATAAAACTATGATCATTGCCAGCATCTTACAGCGTGGAACTGCCTTAAAGTATTGCTCCACGATGTAGTAAGACTCACAGCTATTTTTCGATCAATTTCTTGTTATCACAGGTGCTATATTAACAAAATGGTATTTAGGACTTCCTCTGGTACTCGCATAGTATCGTTGACTTTTTAAGAATCTTTTTTATATTGTTCGTTCTTCTCGGACGACAGCATAACTTCAAATATAGCGTTTACGTATATCTAGATGAAGGATAAAAGCTCTCTCTCTCTGTGCCAGTGACTTCTATAGTGTACACATTTGAGTATTAAAGCTGTCTTAGTGAATGAGAGTTGCGTCACGCTTTCTCTGCAAAGACCTTTCATACCCTACGCTCTAACAATGAAATGTAATTCAATCGAATACTGGTGTAAATTGTCTTCCTAAGGAATCCGATATGATCCAATCTCTAAGGTTGCAGAGGAGTTAGATATATACCGTTTTATCCTGGTCGGTTGAAACCCATCAATTGCTGTTTTTCACTCATTCACTCTTCAATTGAAAGAGAGTATCAATAAGACGCATTAGAGTTTACTTCTTCTAGCCCAACTGTTGGTAATTCGTATCATACTGAACGTAAAAGATGTTGTCGCCGGAATTTTCTGTCGCCCAGACCCTTCGTTCGCAGTTCTGATGATGATGCTACAGGACCTTCCCTCAAGCATTCCTCTTGTAAGTAGTTATGGAAGCTTTATAACGTTTCCAGTGTTTCTGTCAAAATGATTCCATCAAGGAAGTTTATCTCTCTCTTTCTTTCTCTCTTGGCCTTTTCGTCATGACTTTTCCTCACTATTGCATTTGTATCCTACCCTTACATAGGGTCAAACCCCTGGAGCTTAAATTATCGTAGAGATTTCAGTGTGCTTAAATTGAGAAAGACTGTAATTATACAAAAGTTTAGTACGTAAGTCTATATCCTTTTTATCTTTATACGACCAATAATTTAATTTAAGGTCAGAAGCTAGAACCTAGCTATCGACTATTTAATAAATACTGACCTATTGGTTTATAATTTTTGTTAAACATTTTTTAAGAATATTAAAAAGTTCTAGTTTTCCTACTTTCGTCTTTATTTAATAAAAGAACAGAAATTCTCTGACTTGGAAAAACTTCCAAGTCCTTGAAACTTTCTTTTATAATGTTTTGCCATCCTTTTAAATTACGATCATCCAATTACTTTATAATTACCGTGTTTATTTTTCTAAGCTGATTTCAATAACTTTTCTTTAATCAAAAACGGAAAAAAGAAAAAAGTTTTCCTGTAAATATTGACTTATTCTTTGAAATTTTCTTTTTTTTTACATCAACACACACAATTTCTTTTCGTAAGCAAGCAATTAAAACAAACCGTAGAAAACATTTATACAGCTTCTCTATGTTTTCTTTAATCATAATTAATAGAAAATGTGAATAAAAGTGGTAAAACAGCTAAAGACACCCTCGATTAGAATGCACATTTGAACTCATGCGTTAAACTAAACATAATTAGAAATGAAAATTAGATTTTATGCTGAGCTAATGTTACAATTTTCTCTCTTTTTTCTTTAACTTCTTAACTACTTGTTATAATTGTTAAAAGGCTTTTATGTGTGTGTGTTTTTTTTTGTTTTGTTCATATGGTTGTAAAACAGAGCATAATTTTCAGCAAATAAGTTTGAAACAAATAAAATTATACTCTACTCCGCACTCAATTATAAGCCAACAAATCTATTATGAACATCATTGCCCCCTCTTCCCTCAGGGGAGAGGAATGTATACATACACTGGCTTTTAAGCACACACACGGCACCCATTTACTGACAGAAATAAATCTCTACTGGCTGTGAAAGGAAATGTATACATATACATTGGCGCACTTACTTTTAAATGCAAAAACAAACAAGCCAGCAACAAACAAGGCAACCAACCATCTAACCAACCAGCCCACCAGCCAACCAACCAACTAAACAAGCAACCAACTCATCTTTAAATATTCCAATTCCATAATAATTGTTATTTGCTTATGGCGTTTTTCATCTCCAAACTCAAGCTCATCATCATCAACATTATCGTCTCTCACTTACTCACTCACTGCCACCAACAACAACAACAACTTATGAAACTCTGTTATAGAGACTCTACAATTACACAAATATTCATGCGAAATGACGGTAACATACGCATTATGGCTCGCTATCTGTAGCTCCTTTTAAATTTTGATAATGAAAGGCACGGTTTCACGTGAAAATTCACCAAAAACAAAGGCGACTGCAAAGTGCGATTTAAATCGGAGAGTTAGATGCATATCTTATCCAGCCTTGGATAGGAAATAATGACTTTATGGTCTTTAAATCCAGATATTCTCGTCTTTATTACAAAAATCCAATGACACTATTTTGCTTTGCTTGAAATGCAGATATTCTACGTCTAATGTACGTTCTAATGATTATGTTTCACAGAAAATACTCTGAGCAGTGTACAGTGCTAAGCAAGCGAACCATAAATTCTAGTCTACATGATCAAGCTTTCACAAAAGGCTTTCATACTCTTAGTACCTTATCGTAGACGAAAGTCTATTAAGTTTGAAAAACAAGGGTATTATGTGGTACCGTTTGGGGAAGATGTTGTGCCCCTTAAAACAAGTAAATCTCTCTGAACTCCTGCGACCCATTAGAGTCGTTACGGGAGTCCATGTTCAACCAATAGTTTTTTTGTTTATGCATCAGACTCAGAACTGGTACTCTGTACACTTTAATTTCGAATACTAGATGACCGCCGGTGTTGCCAACGTAGTCTAGTAGGTAGTGTGTTGACTTATTAGACTTGAGGACACGGTTCAAACCCCAAGTCAGAAATTTCCAGCAAAACGAAATATGAAATGCAACAGATTTCTAGCAAAAACTCAGAGAGCAAATAAAATTTCCATGAAAAGTTTCTCAAAAACCTGTCATGCGGAGTCGACTTTAAACTGTAGGTCCCGCCACTTATGTTGTCGTAGTCTAATAGGTAATATGTTGGTTCATACGGTGGTTCAAACCGCAACTCAGACATCAACAAAATGAAATATAAAAAAATATTTTCAGCGATTTCCTCTCCAATTATGTATGTACGTAGTTAGATAACCTGTAGTCTGGAGCCATCCTTATGGAATTTTCAAAGCAAGTCAAGTACTTATTAATGCGACCTTCAACACTTAAAGCAGAGTAATGAGATCAGTTTCTGATTACAAATTTGTTTAGGAAACTTTCGGGGCTGAGGTTTGCACCACGCCCTCACGTCTAATAAGCTCCTTTTATGTAAGAGAATAGGAAATAATAAATAAATCTACGCTCCTTACCAACTCTTACTGCTCCTTTGAAAAATAAACAAGTCCTTGATCAAATTCGCCGTAATCTAGTAGGTAGTGCGTTAGCTCCTTAGACATGGTTCAAAACTCAGGTTAGACATCTCGAAGAAAACGAAAATACGAAAAGAATATTCCTTCGACGACTGCCTCTCAGCAGATTTCTGGCAAAAACTCTGCGAATAAATAAAATTGCCAGGAAAAGTTGCTCAAAAAGTTTGCCGTTCGGAGTCGACTTTACCCTGTAGGTTCCTCCACTCATGTAACAAAATTAACACACATAACATGAGTGGTGTGGGAAGCTAGGTCGTAATCCTGACTGAAGGGACTGTATGTAGTTTGACGGCCTCAAGTCTGAAGTCATCCTTGTGGAATGTTCAAAGCAAGTCAAGTACTTATCAATGTGACCTTCTGTACTCAAAGCAGAGTAATAAAATCACTTTCTGGTTACAATTTATTTTAGGGGCTGGGGTTTGAACCATTTTTTAAAAAATTAATCAAAGTATCATTCATTATCTTGCAAAGCTTAAAACATTTTGTGAAATGACCCGCATGTTGGCAGCCTATTGAAACAGAGTTTCTTTTAAGTATTCCATCAACATCAACATCAGCATCACATCACATCACTAGTCATTATCATCCATAACGTTATGCAAAAACCCACTTTCCTATTTAAGTTCACAAACGCGAAATTTTATTAGTATTTGTGTGGGTGTGTACGAATATTTCTAAGTATGGTTTGTGCATGAGAAAGTGCACAGAAGTTCGCTTGTGCTTCTTCTCCCCAAAAAGTATGTCAAAAAGATAAAGCCTTTGTTTATTATAAAACAAAAACACAGATTCTAACACATACAAAGGTATGAGTGAAAGAAAATGAGACAGAAAGAAAGATTGAGAGAGAGAGCGCAATCAAATTACTTTGATGTTACGCACTTATTATAGAAAATGAGTACGTGGGTGTAACTTCATCTGCATCCTCTACAGCACTCACTCAAATATTCTATTGTGCTGTGGGTAAAATTTAACGGGTTATTAAATGTGTTGTTTAGTTTTGTTAAATCTAATATCATTTACATTTCATTTTATTATACACTTGCTGACTCACCCACTCACTCACTTATTTACTCATTCGCTCATACAATTTATGGGCCAACGTTACAGTTAATATTAGAAATGGTGGTGGAAGGGACTTTACTCATTGCATGCATTTGCCATAAATCAACTAAAAAGCTGTGGCATAATTCTGTTTTTCCAACATACGCACACACACACATACAAAAACGCAACTCCACTTTAAAGGTAATGACTGAAGCCAAAAAAAGGGGAAAAAGTTTTTTCTTTTTTTTTAATTCTTTTTTAGGGGAGTAAAGCAAGCTCCAAAGCAAGTGCTTTCAAACAAATAACGTATTTAGTCAGTTGAAAAAAAAACGTAAATATTGTACGCAAAAGTTTTGCAATTGCTTGTTCAAAAATTATAGAAAAAGTCAAAGGGAATAGGCTATCGAAAAGGGGTTTAGAAATAGAAATTGTTCGCATTGGAATTGATTTTTTTTTTTCAAATAAATTCGTTTTTTAATTGTGGTTTCAAAGTAATTTTTGTAGGGATTTTTCTAAACGAAGTTAACCAAGCATAAGCAAAGGCTTTTAGCTGAAACTGTAGCTAATTCAAAGCAATTTTTTTGTGTTATTTGCTGAAAGTCCAAAAAAAAAAATTAAGGTGCTGAGCTTAAAGCCAAGTAAACAACTGTCAAAAAGTCTTTTAAACGTTTGATTGTGTGAGGCTTTCTGCATTCTAAAATCACTCTTTTCATATCGATGGCAGTTCTGCTTCTAACGAAATGGTATTAGGAGCAGTTGCCTTAGAAGGAACTTGAGTAATTGCATGAGAATTATCTTTTAAAGTCGAAAGAAGTGTTCAAATGCCTTGGTTTCTTAAGACAGTGCAAGAAATACTTTACTTCATCTGAACTCCTTACTATTTATACGACTTATATTCGACCGAGAACGTACTACAACTCCCTTGTATGGGACGCTGAGTCAAAGTTTATTTTGAGGCTTCTCGACCATGTATAGGAGAGGGCCAAGGTGTTCATTAATGAAGGTAGAATATCCAACTCTATTGATTCATTAGAGCATCATTGCAATGAGGCTTCTGTTTCACTGTTCTATCGCTATTACCATTAATTTTGGTCTATCGAAATAAAAGAACTTAGGTTAGGTTAGGTTAGGTTAAACGACGTGTACATGTCAACTGAGACAAGCACAGTACCCGGAGGTCGAATTGACAACGTCTTTAAAAAGGAAGGATAATAGAGCGGATAGGAAAAAGGAGAGGAAGTAGGAAAGGGAAAATGAGAAGCGGAGGAATTACACAGACCAAAAAACACACAAGAGAAAACGCGACTACACTGATGAAGCCCTAGCACTTCTTAACCATCTCAAGCCTCTAATGAATCTTTGGAGAGCCTTGATGTCGGCTCTCGACACAGAATTTAAACCCTCAAAGAAGCCCCAGCCAAGGGTCTTCAACCTCAACTTACTAAGGGCTGGGCAGTTACAAAGGAGGTGCTCGACATACTTTGCAATAGTCCGTTAGCGACCTAATGTCGCAGTGCCCCTTGATAAAACCAAAGGAACTTGCTCCCGAATAAAATCGTGTATACCTACGTAGCACTCATCTTCCTCGCAGGGTACATCCGTTTGTGATCAATTGACCAGTGAATCGTATACTGCATTACAGACATAATTCGTTCTTTCCGTTCTTTCTTGTTCCCGAAAATTGTGTATTTTTACGTAGCACCCATCTTTTTCGCAGGACATATCCGTTTGTGGTCAGTGGATTGCACACTGTATTACAGACAGAATTCGTTCTTTAGCCGAACTATTCGTTTGTGCAACTCCCTACCGGCAGAGGTATAATGTTCATAAATACTACCCCCACTGTCCACCTTCCAGAGATAAAGGGACTTGCTCTCGAAAATCGTTTATCCTTACGGAACATTCGTCTTTCTGACAGGGCACATCCGTTTATGGTCAAATGACCAGTGGATCACACACTGTGTTACGGACAGAATTCGTTCTTTCAGTGGACTAACCGTATGTGGACCTAGCTACCGACAGCGGTATAATGTCCACAAATACTACTCCCTCTGTCTATCTTCCCTAATTCCCACAATTAATTAAGCAAACTAAAGCCTCATTTGCTGACACACGTAAGACATGGCGATTTCTTCAAGTCAGCGTCGAAAGAAAACTACATATTCCAAGAGCAAAGTTCTTTCTATATTGTTATATGAATATGAAACTTAGCTCGTGTTTAGACAACAAATGTCAGAGCTCTTATCTCTAAATATGAGGGTCACACAATGTGTAGTAGTGCTATAGAAACAATTTGAAACCTATTGCTGTCAAAATATATCTACAGGAATGAAGATGGATAGGGCATGTGGTTATGTAAACTAGTCAATGATATACATATGCGAAGAAGCCTTTAAGTAAAAATCTCTAGGAATTTGAAGACAACTCACATTCAATAATTTGATCAGGAAGTAGTATTTGAATAATTTTATACAGCCACTCTAAGCTTACAATATTTAAACAAGATTTTATTGAAATTAAATTCAATCTAAAGAATTTTTCATAATCAAATTAGTTTGGTTTTATTACTACTGTTTTAACAAATTTACGGATTATTTTATAATTTTCAATCCCGCATAATAATTCAAATTATGAATTCTTTTTATGGAATTGAAAAAACCAACGAAAAAGGAAAACAACAAAAAAATCACAGTTTATTGGCATTGCAATTGTATTAAAAATTTACAAAAACTTGCCGGAATTTATGGCAACAGTAATTCGGACTTTAATTTCAAATAGGCTGGCAATTACTTCTTCTTTTTTTTTTTTTTGTCGACCATTTAGTCTAATAAATAAATGCGATTATAAGTTGTATGGGGGTGGGGCATGTAAGGGGTTAAAGTAGTAATAAATTTTTGCGTATTATAAATTACTAAATGAAATTGTATTTAATAAATAGTCCAGACTGGTAATAAACCGCTAAATAAACACAAAATTTTGTATTTATAAAATTCATAATTTCAATATGTCGTTGGCTGAATTGGAAAATGGACAAAAGCTTGAAAAGGAAAAATTACAGAAAAATTGAATTAAACAAAGATTTTTTATATAACGAGATATCTATATATCTGCTCTGTAATTCTGTTTGTTTTTCTAAAAACATCACCATTTTCGTTCTCACCATACTTTATATTGACCATTAGTATGGCTACATATCATACATACTGTATTTCGTATTCTCTTTATATACCATATAAACAGAGATAACAGCCTCGGCTCTAACATTAATAAATACAATAACAATAACAATCTGTTAAATAATCACAATAACAATAATAATAATGAATTATTTTGTGACAAATTGTGATAATTTAAATTGGCAAATAAATAACGAACCATCCAGCCATCAAGCCAGCCAACCATCCAAACAACCAAATATTTAAAGATTTTTATTGCCACACAAACTTGATATTGAATTTCCATTGAATTTGCATTGCATTGCAGTGCTATTACGTTGTATGCAATAATGCAAATCAAAGCAATGCATTTCAATAATAGACTGTTAAATAATGTCAATAGTATTGAAACTAATTCACTGGCAAAATATGTATCTGCAATTGGTTTGTTAATTAAAAAGAAATTAAATTTTAAGCTGACAGGTAAATTTCTAACATTTCGGCAATGAGAGACACAGAGAGACATAGAGAGAGAGAGAGAGAAAGTATTAATATTTAATGAGAGAGAAAAATAAAAATAAAATTATTTAAAATTGTATCAGCGATTTTAGATGTCTTTTTGAACTGTGGGCGTAATGTCTTCAGATGCACGGCTCTCCAGGCTATGTTATTTAACTGAACTGTATTGTACCTTTCTACACTTCTCAAGTCCCCAAACCGATTTAATACTAACGTATAGCTGCCTGATTTTGACTCAGGGGATGGCTCCTACTTATGCCAAGCATTGTATTGGAATTAGGAATATGGGTTGTGGAAAGGAGGACACAGGGAGTAGTGTTTTTGTGGACATTAGACTTGAATCTTTTTTGGTATTACAAGTGGCAGGAAAAACCTCTGCCGGTAGGGAATTCCACAAACGGATAGTCCAGGGAAAGAATGAATTCTGTCTGTTATGCAGAGTGTGTTCACTGGCCAAGTAGAGAGTTCCCCATACGGTTAGTCCAGCTAAAGAACGAATTCTGTTTGTAATACGGTTGTACCCTGCAAGAAAAACGGATGGTACGTAGGAATACACGATTTTCGGGAGCAAGCCCCTTTATCTCTGGAATGTGAACAGAGGGAGTAGTATTTATGGACATTATACCTCTGCCGATAGGGAGTTCCTCAAACGGATAGCCCGGCTAAAGAACGAATTCTGTCTGTAATACAGTGTGCAATCCACTGACCACAAACGGATGTGTCCTGCGAGAAAGGTGGGTGCTACGTAGGAATATACGATTTTCAGTAGCAAGTCTCTTTATCTCTGGAAGGTAGAAAGAGGGAGTGGTGTTTGTGGGCATTATATCTTTGCCGATAAGGAATTCGACAAACGGATAATTCGGCTAAAGAACGAATTCTGTCTGTAATGCAGTGTGCGATCCACTGACCACAAACAGATGTGCCCTACTAGAAAGAATGGTGCTACGTAAAAATACACGATTTTCGGGAGCAAGAAAGAACGGAAAGAACGAATTATGTCTGTAATGCAGTATACGATCCACTGGTCAATTGACCACATACGGTTGTACCCTGTAAGAAGGATAGATGGTACATAGGAATACACGATTTTCGGGAGCAAGTCCCTTTATCTCTGGAATGTGGACAGAGGGAGTAGTATTTATGGACATTATACCTCTGCCGATAGGGAGTTCCTCAAACGGATAGTCCGGCAAACGGATGTACCCTGCGAGAGAAATGGGTACTACGTAAGAATACACGATTTTCGGGAGCAAGTCCCTTTATCTGGACAGAGGGAGTGGACAGAGGGAGTAGTGTTGGTGGATAATATAAGTATCTCTGCCGGTAGGGAGTTCCACAAACGGATTGTCCGGCTAAATAATGAATTCTGTCTGTAATGCAGTGTGCTATCCACAGACCAATTGATCACAAACGAATGTGCACTGCAAGAAAAACGAATGCAGAAGAATCCAAGGAAGATTGCCGATATCAGTGTGTTTAATCACACTAAACATGGAAGATTTTATATCTCCTTTTACAAGATTTTAAAGTAAATAATTGAGTAGTTGAGTTCAAATATCTTCTGCTATATGTGCACCAAATTTTTCTTCAAAATAAAATAATAAAAGTTTTCATTTGTCTTCAAGTATGCCTTACGTGGGCCTCTTTTCAATCAAATTTTTAACTCTTAACCCCCTTGACTCGAAAACGTTAAGCATGGTTAAAAAAAAATGCATTTGTTCGCCTTCCTTTCATTCCAACATTTATTATTTTTTTTTTGCTGTAGAAATTGATTGCAGCAGGCTTAAAAGAAATGACAATTAAAGCCAAAATGTTTTGGTCAATGAACACAACACAATGTCTGTGTGTCATACTTTTACGTTTTCCTTACTTCATACTTCTTTTTTTCAACTTTTTATTCCTTTTTTTCTTTTTTTTCTTTCGACAGAAAATATTTCTTTCTTGTAGTTATTGTTGCTATTGCTGGGTTGTCATGTAACTACATCCACAGTTCATTTACGATATTAAAGTCATCATGATGTTGGACTATTATGGTTACAAACTCGCATGACAGTTTTAATTACGAAACTTTTTCTTGAGGTTTTTACTGTGTGTGTGTGCATCACTGGCAGCACAAGAAAGGGAGTGAAAAAAAGTTTTTCTTCCTTTTCTGTTCTCTTTTTAAATAGTTTTTCTGTAGACCGATGAGGTTTTTCAATTTTTCTTTTTAATTTTTTTGTTCGTTTTTTTTTTGTATTGTTTTTGTCCTGTATTGGTATTT
The DNA here is from genome assembly GCA_927399465.1 of Sarcophaga caerulescens. Taxonomy (NCBI): domain Eukaryota; kingdom Metazoa; phylum Arthropoda; class Insecta; order Diptera; family Sarcophagidae; genus Sarcophaga; species Sarcophaga caerulescens. The sequence goes on from OV656868.1 coordinate 88,195,800, forward strand.
TTTATTTTTGATTTTTTGATATTTTATTGGTGCTGGTGTATAGAGAGCTGTGCTGACGTTGTGTATTGGTAAGTAAAGTTACTGCAGCCAAAAGTCTATACATTCTGTTCAAGTAAAACTCATTTGCGGCTTTGATTTGAACAATACTCGTAAGCCACTATCACTGCTACTGGCCAAATGCTAACCTCAATGGAATAAAATGTTAAAAAAAAACGTTCTTTTATATCGATTTTTTGTTAGTTTTTCATTCGAAAAATTGCGCAATTTTTATCTAAGCTCAGCAAATTTTACTTGGAATAAAAATAAAATTGAATTTCAAACTGAATTGAAAAAATTGTACTCATCTTTAAAGCAATCTTTTAGGCAAAAGTTATTTAGTTTTGTCAGTTTAATTTTGTTTTAAATTTTGTTTTCATTTGTCATTTATACTACCAACACTCTTTGTAATAGCATACTTTTAAAGCATACTTTTATGTTGCTTTAAAAAAAGTTGATGAAATTTTTGTAGTATACTTTTATGCACGGTTTTTATTTGAAATTGTTTGGATTTATTTCGGAAAATTTGTCTATATTATTGAAAAATTTCACTTTCTGACGGCGATTTAATAGTTGGTCCTGAATCTACCACCTCTACGGCCTCGTCACTGGATGGGTCAGGAGGGAAGAGCAGATCGGGTTGTTATGTTTCTAGGTGTCTATGACCTTCTGTAAACAGTGTAAGAACCGGTTGGCTGCTGGGCTTGAGTAAGACCAGTTTAAAGTTAGTTATTGGATTTATTACTGGATACTGCGAGATTAGATCGCTGACAAGGATCTGAAACAGATCCCAGCCGGACTATTGCGATGAGGAGGTGTTGGAGACTATCGAACACCTCCTCTTTAACTGTCCAGCCCATAGTAGGTTGAGGTTGAACACCCTTAATACGGGCTTCTTTGAATGATGGAATTCTGTGTCGACAACAGACATCAAGGCTCTCCATAGATTCGTTCTTAGTTTGAGCTAGTGGAGAAGTGCTAGGGCTTCATTAGTGTAGTCGCGTTCTCTCTTGTATGTTTTTTGTTCTGTGTAATTCCTACAATGTACAATGGGTCAACTTGACTTCCGGGTACTGTATTTGTCTCATTTGACAAGTACACGTCTTCTAACCTAAACCTATTGAAAAAAAAATCGTGTGGCCTACTTTCAGGCGAAGATTGTTTGAAAACTTCAATTTCATTTTAAACTAAATTTCTATAATTATTATAATGTTATTTTCCATTCTTGAATTAGTTTAATGCCTTAATATATGCTTTAATTATGTTTTAAATTTTTATCCCTTTTATATATGCTTCAAATAATTTTAAATATAAAATCTTTAATAATTTTACTATTTTTCCCCTTTATAAACTATTCTCTTCTATTTTAATTTGTTTTTTCTTTCGTTTTTTGTTTTTTTTTTAGAAGAACTAAAGAAAGTTATAAAAGTTTTCATATTTTATTTGACATATTGCAACACATTGCTTTTGTTTTTGTTATTTTTGTTGTTGTTGTAGTTTTTATTAAACATACAGCATAATAATGGCAAAAACGAGCGAGAAAATAAAATGAAACCCCTATTACTTATTCATAGATGGTATATCTTCAACATTTTGTCATTGAAATGAACATAAAATTCGTATAAAACTAAAATAGAAAGTGACGAGGAGAAAAAGAAACTCATGAAATGAAAAGTTTTCGACAAGAATACAAAAATTCCCCGTTTTGTCTGGCTGTGGAAGAGAGAGCTAAAAACTATGGATACTGTTGTATCAGCAGCGTCGGGGGAGGATTATCAGCACAAGTTTGATCTGAACAGTTGAAATGCAAAAGACATTTTTCTAATATTAACACAAGATGTGTGTGGCAAATATCAACACAACTGTCAACAACTATTCAATGATGCAACGAATGATTTTCGCTTGTTAACAAATGGTGTAAATGTGAGATGTTTAAGAAATAATAATAATAATAAATAAGATTTAAAGCAAATCTTAAGGGGGGAGAGAGTGTATGAATGATATTGTATTAAAACTATAGCATAACCCGGGGGGAATATTGATTATTTTTTAAGAATTAAGAAAACTGTTAGTAAAGACAACATTTAAATGAAGTTTATTGAATAGAGTAAGGAAATATCGATTCTCAGAACACATACAGATTTATTTAAAACTATTTCAGTATAAATAAATATGTAAAATAGAAAATATTTAAAGCTTATATTGTTATTATTTTAAATTTCACACACTTTTAAATGAATTCTTTTAATTTATTTTATTATTTTATTTTATCCTATTAATATTTAAATCTTTTATTTAATTTTTACAAATTTAAGTTTATGATTGCAATTAATAACATAATCTAGTTGATGTTGGTGGGTAGAACAATTTTTATCGATTAACTATTAGCTGAATTCTTTTCTTTTATGATTAAAACACTTCATATTCAAATGTTTAATATTAAAAAGACTTTATAATTTTAATTAATATATATCTTACATTGGCTTTACTCTAAAACTTATTAATTAATTAAGGTAATATAGGCTTTCAAACATACTTTTAGGCATATATGTGTATAGAATTTTTTTAGATTCATTTGTATTATCCCTTAAATCGGTTTTTGTTGCCTACTTTTGGCAGCTGCTGAAATTCTTTACACTTTCCCTTAAGTGTTAATAATTATAAAAGTATTAATAAATTGTGGTTATAAATTTAACTGAAGTGTTTTAAAATATGTATTAAAGCATATTTTTAGGTTTTCTTGATAATAAAATTCTTATGAATTCAAGTTGGCAATAATTTTTTGACAAACAGCATGTAAAAAGCATTGATAAGTGAATTAAATGTATTAGATTAACATTTTTGTAATATTTTTTGTTGCATATTATTAGGTGTTATAGTACTTAATGATAATATAATTAATTTATTAAATTTGCAATATTACTAAATTTGCTTTGAAAATCTATGTGTATGGAGAATTTTATTTATTGTTAAATGTGGTTTTAAAATACTTTGTTTTGTTGCATAATTTTAGGTGTTAAGATAATTGAAATTATTATTAAAAATATATTTAAAGACATCATAGCTGTAAAGCTGTGAAAAATAGCTATTGTTGATAATATTATTGCAGTTTCAACAGTTTAAAGCAGTCTCTACAGTATTTAATTTTTATTGCATAACTTTAGGTGTTATATTAAATTCAATTATTAATAATTTTAATTGAATATATCACAGCTCTTAAGAATGGAAGTGGTATTGTTAATAATACCACAATTCTGTATTTTTATTCCAAACAAGCTGGTTTCAGAAGTGGTGAAAGTTTTACAGATCAACTTAATACCTTTAAGATTGTAAAATCGACAAAGCGAAAGCATTCAATTTCATTAATAGAGGCTGTGTGAGGCTTGAACTACAGAAGCTAATTTGGATTTGTGTGAGGATACTCGTATATTTAGTTTTTGCTTGAAACTTATCTACAACTTAAGTAACTAAAAAATTTGAGGTATACTTTAAGTATGAATTTTTTTTAGTATTTTGTAGCATACTTTTAGGGGTGTTTCGAAATTAATTGATTTCGAATTGTTTGCTTTTAAAACAGATGTTAATTTAATTTTTAAAGAAAATTATTTAATTTACGTTTTCTGATTTTACACGCCCTTTCAAGACCAAGTGATAAAAATTTTCAATTCAATTTCATAGCTTGCGAAAATGGAAATCCCTTAAAAAACATTTTCATTTATTTTTGAAATTTGATTTAAAATTTCTCTTTTTGTCGCTCTCTCCTTTTATAATTGTTACAGCAAGAAAAGGGAAACCAGTGTTGTATACTTCAGTAGCCGTCGTAGTTGTCATTCAATTCCATTTGGAATGACGATTGTAAACAAGTTTTCATGCTGTTGCTGGCAGTGTGACATCACAACATCATTTGTTTTACATTTTCATTTTCAACTCATGTGATTCTTTATTTTATTTTTGTTGTTTTCTGTCAATTTTATGTACATATTGTAGATTCGTTCAATCCCCTTCAATCTTTGATAGACAACTGTCACACAATTTTACTACATCTGCTGTACAAAACAAACGAAACGAACGAGATTTTAAGGGCAGGTGGAAGTAAGAGCGATAGAAATGGAAAATATTAATAGTAAAAGCTGTCTTTTTTTGTTGTTTTTGCTTTTATTTTTGTTGAAATAGTGTAAATTGATTAAATTTGTATTTCCACACACAACGGTGAGCAAATTTTATGCGGTCACTAGGTTTTAGTGGTTAAGGTTTTTATAGCAGACCAAAAAAAAAAAAATGGAAAAAAAATTAAAAATTGAATTTGAATTTGTTTTATCACACAGCTGTTCTAAGTCATTTAATTGTAATTGTGATAATGACAAGGAGAATGGTGGTGATAATAATGATTTCATTAGTCTGTTACAAATAATATTCGGGAGGAGTAGAAAACATTTTCAGTTTTAAGCCTCTGACAGGAAGCAGTGTGTGTCGTTGGCGATAAAATTCTATTGAATATTTGTTTTGCATATTTTCAGGCAATGGCTGCTTAAAATGAAAGTCCATAAAACTATTATTAGGCCTTATAACGGAAATATGCATGGTTTCAGTTATTCAATACATCGATTACATTATGCTGTAATATTGTAACAGAGGTTTGGCTTGATATACTGTATTGTACGAGTTTATTTGCCTAATTATATGCAATGAATTTTTTCAAATGAAAATTTATTTAATAGAAGGGTAGAGGTTAAATAAATGCTGGCTAAATGCTACAGCTAATGAGGCGAAATTTGCGATTGAAAATTATTTTAGAATTTCGTGAAATACCCACATGTTTTGGTAGTGCCACAGGCTGCCTAACAGCTAATGAGTTATACCTGGTTGGCTATCCTCTGACCTTGTATTGAAGCAAAGGACTGAGCTGGTGGCAGTAAGGCTAAATGGTTCAACCTGAATTATGTTTATGCTGCGATATTAAGAATCCATAGTCATATTCGGATCGAGAACGTTTGCATTTTTTTCTTTAAAGATTATGATTGATTTTGCAGATTTCATATTTTCGAAAGAGGACTGCCAGTCTGAGAATTGGGAGGATACTAAACTCTTTACCAGGCAAATTAAGCTGTTGTCCACATATTAAGATATATAATATTGTGTTGCATTTTAGCTTTCAAAATTTTGAAAAGATAGCTTTTTCTTCGTTTGACTGTCTCCTTTAGTTCTGATTATCTAAAGCTTCAATCATATTTGCTTTTGATATCCTGTAACAGTAAAACAGTTTTTAATTATTTTAATATTTTCCTTTAAATTCTAAAAGACTTTTCTCCGTCTCTGTATGCCTTCACAAGGAAGTGGTAAACAACTCTGTTACCATGAATGACATTTTGTTTATGACAGTCAGAGACAAATAATGCGAAAAAATAAGCTGGCAAAATAAATTTAAATTCAATTTCAACAGACAGGAATAGAAAAATGTATATCCTTGATTGCATTCCTTTTTGTCCTTATATTATACTTGGAAAGGCGTTACTTAACTATCTTTATACTTCCCTTTATTACACTTTCTGCCTTTAAGCGTCTGACAGCATTAGTATTAAGAAAATGAAACAAGCAATTCCATTTAATTGTGATTTAATTTCAGTTCTTATTCACATCTTAAGTACAGATATGTTATGGTCAACGTTTTCTTTTTAACATGGTTTTTCCCTTTTCCCTTTGCTTATCATTTCTGCTACTCTATAATCCTTTTCGTTTCTTGAAGCAACTTGGAAGTTTCCACATCTTCTTAATATTTTTTTTGTTTTGTTTGTTTAATTTTTCCAGTTAAGCCGTTAACAGATTCAGAGGTGATAGCAGTTGCATCCATCGTTGCCTAGAAACAACGCCTTTTGTCGTCATAAGTTGAGTATAGTGGAGAGCAACTTTTTGCTGATTGAGCCCTACTCGTTCGCAATAGGTAGCTTGCATGACTAACCTATAAATTTTGATGATATTGTCATCACCTATAGCGCGACAGACGTTAATTGGCTTCTAGTTTAGAATATTAAAGTCTCTTTAAGATTAAAATATGAAAACCATGATTAACGATAGACCGATAATACCAATTGGCAGAATTGTTTAGAAAACGATCCTGGAAGAAAAAATAGTGACAGTTTAGAGTGCTATATCCAAATTTTTTTTGGCTTGTAATTGAAAATTACGAACAGGACTCTATTTGGCTTCAATAAAATGGTCTAACTAGCCACCAAACGCGGACACATTTGACTATACAGTGAAAGCTCCACTGGCGGACAGCTCTAATAGGCGGACATCTCCGCTAGACGGTCGAAGTCTCGTCAATTAAGTCGTATTTTTGAGCAAATTCATCTCCCCTGGACGGACATCTCCCCTAGGCGGACAAAAATGACTTGACGGTCGGTGTCCGCCTATGAGAGCTTTCACTGTATTGGACAAGAATTTTCAGAAAGACACACTGTTTTTTATAAAATTATCACCGTAATGTGTGAAAATGCGGTCATAACTAACGCAAAAGGGTCGACATCTGCAATTAATCTAAAGGCGGTCATTTAAATGGCTTAGTACTTCAGTCAAAATGGCAAGGGCCACATTAACAGCCTTTGGAGAAACGTTAAGCAATCTGTTAAGTGGAAGTCATCGACTTTGATGTACAATGTCTCATAAAGTGATGTGGTCTGCCCATATACTTAAGCACGAAGGTTCCACTAAAGGTAATATCAACCAAGAAATCATTGTACACATATACAATCTCTCTTGTTTTGCCAGAGAATCACTATTAAGCCGTAATATTCCTGAGGACATTTGATGTTCGACAGAATTGTTTAACATTGTACTGGACATAGTGGTGAGTGCAACTAGAGGAGATAGGGACTATAACCCGAGATATGTTTAAACGACCAGAGATGTTGGATCGCGCAAATAACATATTGTTACAAAAATGAAGAATCTAGATACTGGTGTTTTACTTTTACATCGCTTAACATTAAAATTATAAACAAAAACAAAATACAACAACAAACACCAGCAAAAAAATGGTAAACAAAAATACAACAACAAACACTACAAAAATAAATGTAAATAAAATACACAAACAACAATAATGAACAGCGATGTTTACATTTATAGAGATTTCGAGAAGGCGAACGCACGAACATTCGCCTGCAAGAACATTCATCAGACTGTTTACGCTGCTATATAAAAGGCAAGGCAAAGCAGGCGAGTGAGTTAGTGAAGTTCAGTCAGTCTTGTGTGAAAACGCGGTGTGTTTGAAGACAGTAATCGTGGTTTGAAGAACTGTCGAACAATTGTCTAGTAAATGTTATTGTTTATGCAAAGTGTGTAAATAGAGGAATAACAAAGAAAGCAATTGTTGTTGCTTACATAAAGTTGTATTCTGTGTGCCACATACAGAATTGTGAGAATAAAAAAAGAATTTTAATTAAAACTAAACATAAATTTATTTTTATTTAATTTGCAATCTACGAGCTCATATTTTAAAAGTTTTTAAGAGGTAAAAACGTAACAATATGCTTATTGGTATTGTTGGTTCAGCATCTAGAGCATGTCCCAGCGTGAATGGCATTGCATGTAAATTCTGAAGTAAAGCATATGCTCAGAGTACAGTGCAGGGTTAAACGAAAACGTTAAATCTTTTAATATGTTAACGGGATCTAACAGCGATCAATAGCGCTTTCTCACCGAGTTAATGTAAATGTATTCAATTCTCATGTCAAAGCCATCATGCTCTACTAATACATATGAGTGGAAATGCAGCTCCTTTTGATATCAACAGATTTCAATTCCTCTAAGGGTATCAATTCCACCCTAGGGTGTCATTGAAGACTTTTATTCATTGCATTGTATTATTTTTCTTTAACACCCCTTCACATTGCTTTTTCAGAATTATTATTTGCGGTTTCTTTACTACTTGGTGCGCGTTTAAATTCATATTTAAGCGTTCGTGCGTTTATTTCAAATGTCGCTGATAATTTATGGAGTTGTTTTGCTTCCGCTTGAGACGTATTGTCGTCATTATTTGTTGTTGCTTTTGTTTTCCTTTTTTTGTTATGAATTCTGAAATGATTTCAAATATTTACAGCATATTTAAAATGCATATTTAATTTGCCATTTTTATCCGAAATGAAATTATAATTTTTATCTGTTTCTTGTTTCCAATTTTTCTCTTACAACGTATTGTCTGCCGCCAAAAGAACATTCCATTAATGGAATTAAATGTTGATTTATTATTCATCTTTTTATAGGAGAAGAAAAAAAATTTCTTTTTTTCATTTCATTTTTTTTTCCATTTTCTTTAAACATTTTTCTTTTTTACTCTCTGGAATTAATTCAATAAATTTATTACATCAAAAAACGTATTCATAAAAACGTACATCAATTTAAGTAATATTGTATTGCATTGTATTCTTTGATATTTTAAGAAGAAGTATGTCTTATCAATGAAGTTTTCTTACTTTGTTGGTATTGGCATTACTTTTGTATTGAAACCTTTTAAAAAATTTATGAAAAAAAGAAAATTTGCTTAAAATATTAAATAAATATTTGTAATTGATTTAACAAGACTTGAAAGAATGCTAAGTAGTAAGCAAATCTTTAAAAAATTCAGTTCTTGTAAGGAAATGCGCAGATGGGGTTCCAAGCTTATGAAAACTTAACTAATCGAATTTCCTATACATGAAGAGATATGTCCTACAAATATTGAGACTACTTTTTCCTTGTCACTAGCTTCTAATAGGAGCATCTTCCAGACTATAGTTTGGTCCTCAATTTACAATTTTTTTGATTTTTTCCCCCTTATGTTTACCTATTGGTCTCCATTCTATTAGGTAACTGGTTATATCGGTGGATTCATCTTCGTTCGATCTATTTTCAGTGCGGAGCCCAGAAAACTACTGCCTGCTAATCTGTACGACTTTTTTGTTTGATGTTTCACTAAATTCCAAGGGTTTCTGATGCCTAAAAGTACTACAAGCAATCCTTGGAGTATCTTCTATGGTTTGTAGCTAATATTGCTGTTAAAGATTTATAACAATGTTGGTGTCGAAACTGGTTTTAGAAAAATCCATCAAGTTAATCGAAAATAATGCGAATTTTCGTCTGAAGAGAACATATATGCGAAGTCCTGAGGAAGATCTCATTTTGTTGATCTTTTTTCGTCGACTGTATGGAAAGAAAGAAAAAGAAGTTACCGTAGTCTAGTAGGTAGTGTGTTGGCTTATTAGACGTAAGGCCGTGGTTCAAACCCTAGGTCAAATATCAAAATGAAACTATGAAAGAATATTTCTTCGGCGACTTTCTCTCAACAGATTTCTGGCAAAAACTCTGAGAGTAAAAATAAAATTGCTATGAAAAGTTTCTGAAAAATCTGTCGTTCGGATTCGACTTTAAATTGTAGGTACATAAGTAGTGTGAAAAGCTAGGTCGTAATCCTGACTGAAGGATTGTAATGATCAATTATGTATTTATTTACGGAAAAGATCTTCGCTTGCGTGTATATAAAAAACAGCTTGAATAAGAACTGACTCCAGACGGTCATCAATTGCGTTACAGTTTTGCTGATTGAACTCATTAGAAACTAGTCGAGAATACTTACTTTTTTAATGGAATTATTATGTTTAGTAAGGCAGCTCATTAAGCCGTAAACGCCTTGCGATTATATTCATTGAAATGGATTTTTTGATGCGATTTACTGGCGGCCTGTTAGTTTCTTATTTCTTTTGAGAGCTCTAGAGCAATGTAGATTGATTTTTTTTGTTTCTTAAAAATAATAAAATAAACTCCAACGAATTTTGCTTGCAACCTTAGTAAAGCTTTCTTTTCAGTAGTCTTCCTGTGCACAGGCCTCCTTGGTCGTAAGATTTTATGCCTTTGGATCACTTTTTTGGGATAATGTGAAGTCTTTGTTATATGACGACAGGCCAGAAAAGGAACAATATAGTTCATATAACTGGTAGCTGTGGCAGACATATGCCGGAAATTATGATTGAATAATAAATGTTAAGAAGGATAATGAAAAAATTGCATTCCAAGAATATTTACCCTTGTCTTTATTTTGAGTCCTTGAACTTTTATGAGACAGCCTACATGATAGCCTTTAACGGATAAATGGATATTTCTTTGATAGAATTTTACTCATCAAAGGCTGGGAACTTTTGAAGGAAAAAACAATTGTCCTATGACCTATGTTTTCCATGCTTACAAATTCCCGAAATGCTATTTATTTTAATGATTTAAAAGAAAGATGAGACTGACCATACAGCGCCTTAAAGTAGAAGAAATATGGTCTAAAGACTGAAAATTTCTTTTCAAACTACAAGGGTTATTGTAAAACGTTCCTCGTGTTTACAGAAAAATAGAAAAAATAAGTTTTATAAGTTTGAAAATTCCTTTGAAAACTACTGACATTATTATGAAACAACCCTCGTATTTACTTGACTTGAAAATTTGTGTCCCTGATCATATGAAGCATATAGCACAGGCATTGACATGTAGAGTACATTATGTATTTTGATGTTATTAATGCAGCATCAATTTCTATAGGCATACAGCCAATGAAAAATAATTCTTTATATGTATGCATATGCAAATGCTTTTTCTTCTTTCAATATTTTTTTATATGTACACTAGAGCCCCGACTTGCGTCGATACGATATGCGTCGTTTCGATTTGCGTCGCTTTTTAAAAATTGACAAAACTCAGCTTGCGTTGTTGCAATTTCAACTTGCGTCGATTAAATTTAGCCGAATTTGAAGGAATGGAAGAGGATGACATTAACGAACTTTTACTGTCTCACGATGAAGAGCTTGATAATAAAAATTTTTTATCCATTAATATTCAGCACGCTTTAGAAGATGATGTTATGATAATTGATAATACATTAGAGGAAAAAAAAAATAACAATCTCCAATATCTCGAAAGCTATGCAATTAATTTCCCATGCATTGGATATATTTTCTGAAAACGATCCTGTCGAAAATCGTAGCGAGGGCGTAGCAGCATCTGCTGACCAAGCCATTAGTTGTTACAAGGAAACATATCAGCAAAAAAATCTCTAAAAATTCAACAAACCTTTTTGTTAACAAACCTGTAAGACCACGTAATCAAATGGAGTGTTGTTGATTTGAATTTATTATCTGAAGAAAGCACCACATAAACTAAACAAAGCACAATTTCTTCTTTAAAATTTATTTTTTTATAAATGAATTTTATTGATTTTTGTTAAGTTTTTTTGTTAATTTATATTTTTGCTATTTCTTTATAATAATTAGAGAAAACTTTACTGAACTTAATAAAATAATGAAAAATGTTTTCATAATTCTGTTTTATCCGAAATATTAAGTTTTTTTGCTTCATTTTGATGAATTTCAATGCATTTGTATAGAAAAATTTGATTCGATTTGCGTCGTTGCGATTTGCGTCGTTGCGATTTGCGTCGCAATTCTCCGGTCCCCATTAACGACGCAAGTTGGGGCTCTAGTGTAATTGAAAATCACTTAGAATCGTTTAAAGGCATATTTTTTAGAAACAGATTTTTAAAAATTTTTTTTTACCAAAGAATTTTCCATGTTCAACACATTCCTTAGCATTTTTAAATTCTAAAGGGTGGTAAACAGAAAAAAATTAAAATTAAAAATAAAAACAATTTTTTACTGGAAATTAAACAATTTGAAAGAATGTCTGTTTTTAAAAGCTTTAAGCATGTCAGAATATCTTTAACTTGCCACACACACACACATGTACAAAATATTTACAAACTTAAATAATGGTGAAGCTGCTGCTGCGAATGTTGCTGTTGGCTGCTGAATGTTGCTGTTTTCAAGCTGGCTGCCTTTGTTTAAAACAGTTTCAGAAAACAATTTTAAAACTATTCAATGCTAAATTTAGAGACAGAAGAACTACAATTACCGATGATGATGCCACCACCAACACCACCACCACCATCATCATCATTGCTGTTGCTGCTAATTTCTCTCTGTCTGATGTTGTTGAACTGAACTCAGGCGTACGAAAATTCAATTCACCTAAAATAACCGACAAATAGAGAGAAAAAAAAATGAATACCAGAAGTATTGAATAGAACACGAGCATTGTATGGAATATAAAGTCTGTATGTGTTAAACAATTTAAGAGACACAGAGAGAGAGAGAGAGAGGAAGAGGAAGAGACAGAGAGAAAGAGTGAATGACTTTAACTGAGTTAAGGCTGCACGTGTGGTAAATATTTTATCACGTGTTCATGCCACCATATCACGTTGTAGAACAATTGACATTAACTGGCATTCATGCCATTTAGACAAAGTTGAGTTGACTAATTGCTTTCCGTTATTAGTCAACAAACGAACCAAGCCAATGCCACAGTAAAATGTAATAGCAACGGCAACAGCAACTATAAAATAAGTAACATCAGCAACAACAATAACTAAAGAGAAGAGCAAGAAAAAACAAAGCAAAACAAAACAATTTCACGTAGTGGTAGTAGTATGGCATGCAATACTGCCGTCAATACCCCATAGCACCACAAGAAGCAATGGAAAGAAAAGAATAGAAAAAAAGAAGCACAAGAACAAAAACTCCATCTAGAGAATCATTCTAGCAATTGCTACCACCAATGCAATGGCATAGCACAGCAATAGCGGCATGCAACATTTTGTTATTGTTATTACTACTACAGCCTTTTTTGTTTTTTCTTTTGGTGCTTCTGTTTGTAGCCTGATAAGTTGTCAACAATACAACAGCAATAGCAAGAGCAACAGCAGTTGCTGAAACTATACAAATACACAAAAAAGCAACAACAAAGCAAAAAAAGTGCACAGCAAAGCAATGACAACTTTGGGGTGTTTAAGTGTATGAGTCTAACTCGTAGATCGATAAAGTCAGAGCGGTAAAGGATTTAATTCTTCAAAATTTGTTTTAAAAATTTTCTAAAAATTATTCAACGGTCCAGAATCAATATTGTTCAAGAATCAATATTGAAAGCCTGTTGCTTTAGCACCTATGTATGGTATATACTGTTACGAAAATACAAAACTTATATACTGGTGTTTTGCTTTCACATCGCTTAATATTAAAATTATAAACAAAAGCTACAAAAACAAAACAATGCAGTAAACAAACCTGTTTACTTAATATAACAACAAACACCAGCATAAAACATGGTAAGCAAGTAAACAATAATACACAAACGACACGACAATAATAAATGTAAACAACGATATTTACATTTATAGAGATTTCGAGAAGGCTGTCATAAGCATTTGCCTTCAAGAACATTAATTAGATTGTTTACTCTGCCATATAAGAGGCAAGGCAAAGCTTATGTGAAGACGCGGTGTGCTTGAAAATAATTTCCGTGGTTTGAAGATCTCCGTTACAAAGATCTGTCGAATAATTATCCAGTGATTTGTTATTGTTTACGCAAAAGAGTGCAAAGATGAATAACCAATAAAGCAATTGTTGTGGTTTACATCAAGTTGTGAATAGTGGCACATAGAATTGTGTGAATAATAAAGAATCTAAATTTAAACTAAGCACAAATTTATTTTTATTTTATTTGCAATCTACGAGCTCATATTTTAAACGTTTTTAAAATATAAAAACGTAACAATACTTAGTTGTAAAGGGTTAGTCAGCCGATAACTACTTGTTATTTTTAGAATTCGAGGGCAATTTATATATTTAATACGTACTTAGGAAACAGTCTTTAAAATTTCAATTTAAAAAGTGGAATTAAACAGTCCAGATTTTAAAACAAATATATCTGAAAGTCTTAGTTTAAAGTCAATCTTAACGTCAAGCATACTTTTCATACCTTTCCTTAACTGACCTTTAACACATAAGCGTAAATAAAATTTCATTTTAAGCACTTTATTCTTTACTTCCCATCTCTGTCTCTGTCACATTTTTTCTTTCTTTTGCTTTTTTCTGTCTCTAGATTTGGTGCATATTTGCTGTGTTCATCCACAGCTATTTATGCCTTTTATAACCTTATTTGTAATATTCAATGACTGACTTTAACTAAATGTTTTCGGGAAAAAACACAAAAAAACAACAACAAAAACCGAAACAAGAAAATAAAAAATAAGAACTTTTGTCTGTTTAGCTCTTAAAGTTCTTCGGTTATTTATTTTGTGGGGAAGTGCAGTTAAGGCTGCATTACCAGCCAATGAATGATTATGGAGAAATAATTTCGTAATAAAATAGGCTCTTAGATGACACCACCAAGTGAATAAAGTCAAGATAAACGTTTGAAGGCAAACAGCAATGAAACCGAACAACAACAAAAATTATAAGTAGTATCCGTTTTGGTAATTTGTTTCTATTGTTGTCAAATGTAGTTTGACATGATACCCTGCAAATGAGGTATTCGTTGCCGGAGGTTTTTTTAAAATTTATTTAACCAAAAAGTGAACACAGTGAACTTAAAAAAATTGAAATTACTTGTGAGCAAATCATCTCATACTACCAGAAAGCCTTGGCAAGATATTGAACCGGAAAATATTCTCGGTTGAAAACTTCTTGGAGACTATAATTACACGGATGTTTGCCCCTCACACAATGGATTTCAGCCGGTTACTGATACGAGGTAAATGCAAGTATCCTTCTCTTCTTCAGGTTTACGGCCGCTTCTTCTTATCCCAATCAGATTTAAGCAATATTTTGTCTGACCGCAGGCTGCCAAAGAAGTTAAGCCTTTTTGTGCAACGACCAGAGGATAACCGGTTTAACTAATATAGTGGCCACAGAGGTTGTCGTAGTCTAGAAGGTTGTATGTTGGTTCAAACCGTGGTTCAAACCGTGGTTCAACCCCAGTTTAGACAATACCAATACGAAATATAAATAATATCTGCGGCCATATCCTCTCAACAGTTTGCTGTTAAAAACTCTGAAAAGTTTCTTAGAAATCTGTCGTTCGGAGTCAATCTTAAACTGAAGGTACCACCGTTCGTCTATAAAATTAACACACACAACATGAGTGGTATGAAAGCCAAGTCGTAATCCTGACTGAAGGATTGTAATGACAAATTAATCATGTGGCAACAGAATTCGGAGTCCTGTACACGTCCTGGTACACTCCAGTATTGCAATTTACCACGATATTCCTATGTCCAGGCATCCAAAAAGAGTTGCCTTTGAATGGTTCGAAAGGCCCGGGACTCATTGTACTTCATTGCATCTAGTTGTGTACAGTCAACCCCCCTATAACGCTTTGAGTTCGTACCGCGTTGTCATTCATAGGCTGTGCGGAAGGAACTTATGGAATGCTATTGAACGGAAACCGTGCTGTAAGAGTACTGCGTTATATGGCACCCTCGTTCTGAGAGTACCGCGTTACAGGAGGGTTTACTATATATCCTTCATATAATGCTGTTGTTGTTTTTATTACATTTTTTTAATATTTTTTTGTTCTTCAGTTCCTTCTCTTTTGAGTTTTCTTAAAATAGAATTTGAATTGCTTTGAATGTCATGAATGACTTGTAAATAGTCACTTAGCCAATGACTGCATTTCTGTTCATATTTCATAACAGTGTATGTATCTATGTATGTATGTATGCATGTATGTATGTATTCTAAACAATTCTCAAAACAATTTGTTAACGTTTCATTACATTTCATTTGTTTTTCCTCAGAAAGGGATGAGCACATGACTGAAAAAGGAAATTTTTCTAACGAAAAAAAAAAAAAGATTTTTAAGTGCAACAGAAAGGAAAAGAAAATGACAAACAAATTTATCGAATTGACAATTTCACAAAAGAATTTTACTTTTTACTAAAACAGAAGAGCTTTAAAGATAAGACAGGAAAACAGGAAAAAATGGAAAATCACTTGGTTACCATAGCCGATGAGCAGTTTTTTTTTTTGTTGTTCGGACCTTTTAAGAGCATTTTAACATTTTTCCTTACGATCATAGATTTGAGATACAAGTCTCTTCTTTTTCTTTTATTTTCTTTTTTCTATTTCGTTTCCTTCATTCATTTTTGTGACGTTTCTTAATTTTCAGGCAATTTTAGTTACTGTTTGTTCAATTGAAGTTGTTTCTCCTGATAGAAAAAGAATTTTTCAGTTACACTTGAACTTTTTTTCTCTCTTTCCAATAGTTTCTCTAAATCAATAGAAATTTTCTACATTTTCAATTTCTTACAACTTTGTTTTTTGTTTCTGTGCTTATTTGTTAAACTCTTGTTTAGGTTTTTAAAAAAGTTTTCCTATTTTCTTGTAAAAAGAAAAAGGGGGAAGTTAATTTGGAAATTCTGTATTGCATGATGGAATAGTTTTTAAAAAAAAGAAGGAGATTTATAAAAGTACTTTTAATGTGTTTTAATTTAAAATACACGAAGTTAATGTATATGAAAGAAAGTATAATAATTGAAATCAAAATATTGTCTTCTTTATTTAACAATTCTTAAATTCTAATACAGCTGCCGCTGTAATTCATTTTCGTCAACACGGTTTATTGATAAGGACTACAGCATATGTGGTAGCAAATGTCAATATTTTCTCTGAAGACTAAAGGATGTCTGAATTAAACAGACTATCGATCTATTTTCAAATCATAACAGTTCTCTAGAAATCGGATAAGATACACAATTTTCCTTTAAAACATACTTTTAATACATCTCTCAGTTATTAGTCCAAGCCTGATACTTCAGTACTGACTGATAGCTTACGACTAGCAGCTGATAACTCATCACTGCTGATACTATTCTTTGGTCTATTTATACTCCTTTATTATCTTCTCCACGATCATTCTATGAATTGTTAATGCTGGAGTTTTGTAATTTCCCTCGCATTTGTTTGTGAAATTCTGGAAACCGTTCGGTGTGTATATTTTGTTGTTATCTCACACTACCAGAAAGCCTTGGCAAGTTATTAAACCGGAAAATATTCTCGATTGAAAACTTCCCGGAGACTGTAATTTCACGGTTGTTTGTCCATCAAAAATAGGATTTTAGCCATTAAAGCTGCTTCTTTTCATTCCAATTATTTTAACAGATTCTAAGAATACTTCAAGTGCCTGCAGGCTGCCAACGAAGTCAAGACTTATTGTACAACGGCCAGAGGATATCCGTTTTAACTAATACGGCCTGTTGGCATCGAATTTGTGTGAGTAATTTTGGAAACCGTTCGGTGTGTATATTTTGTTGTTGTCTGTTTGTATGCAATGTTGATTGCAATTTTTTTGTATTGGCAATTGGTTTATTTTATTAAAAGGAGAAGAAGTAGATAGAAGTGACTTGGACCATAAAAAGGAGAAAGTCTATACACAATTTCATTTGGTCTCTGAAAATAATAGTAAAGATCTTCCATAAATACTTGGATTTTGAAATAACTTAATGTAAACTATAGATTTCAATATTTCATCGTAATATTCCAAGGAATTAGAAAAAATTATGGGAAAATTTCTTCAAAAATCATAACAGAGATACGAAATAATTTTGATTCTATTTTTGTTTTCAACAACATTTTCATTCAATTCTATATGCAGTAAAACAAGAAAATTATTTTCAAATAGTGAATGGAAAAGTTCATTAACAATAAGGGAACGTATTATAATACGAACTACAAAATAGAAAAATAATTAATTTTTTTTAAAGTAAAAGTTCAAAAACATTCCAAACTCGATTTAACAAAATTTTATTTTCTTAATATTTAAAACATTCTCCTACGCTAACATCTACCCTATATCATTCTATTATTTGAACATTTTCCATTTTCTTGTTTTTTTTTGGCAAAAATAAACAAAATTTAGAAAAAAATTCTTTTCAATGATAAAAGGAAAAGATTTTTAATTGGTATTGAATTTTTGGCCAAAAATTTAAATGACAAAAATCCCACAACCAGCTGAACATGTTTAACATGCCTAAAATAAGGGGCTATACGGCGGAAACAGAGAGAAAAGGAAAACATTTTGAAAACACAATCGAAAACAAATAAACTGACTTTTAAAACAAGCCTTTACAATAGGTTTGTAATTTTTCAATAAAAAAAACAACATGTTTTTATGACATTCCCCATGTCCAAAACTTTGGTACAGTGGGCTGAAGAGTCATTTATTTTCTTTTTGCGGAAATAATCCATTTTCAATGGATGGTAGTTTTTAGGGATTTATATCAGCGGTGCACACGCCCAAAGGCTGCGACAAAGAAGAAGAAGAGGTTCCAAAATAGGGATCTACAGTTTAAAGTCGTCTCCGAACGACAGATTTTTAAGAAACTCCTCATGCCAATGTTATTTACTACCAGATTTTTTGCTACAAGACTGCTGAGAGGAAGTTGCCGAAGAAATATTCTTTCATAATTTTGTTTAATCGAGATGACTGACCTTTGGGTTTGAGCCACGGTCTCGGGTATAATATTGTTACGTTTTCAACTTTTAAAAACGTTTAAAATATGAGCTCGTAGATTGCAAATAAAATAAAAAAGAAATTTGTGTTTAGTTTTAATTAAAATCCTTTATTATTCGCGCAATTCTGTGTGCCGCTGTTCACAACTTGATGTAAACAACAACAATTGCTCTACTTTGTTATTCCTCTGTTTACACCCTTCGCATAAACAATAACAATCAGTATGGAATTATACGACAGATCTTTGTAACGGAGATCTTCAAACCACGATTACTCTCTTCAAACGCAGCGCGTCTTCACACAAGACTGACTGAACTTCACTGACTCACTCACCTGCTTTGCCTTGCCTTATATATGGCAGAGTAAACAGTCTGATGAATGTTCTTAAAGGCGAATGTTCATGGCTTCGCCTTCTCGAAATCCCTATAGATATTTATATCATTGTGTCTTTATTGTTGTTTGTGTATTTTGTTTACATTTATTCTTGTAGTGTTTGTTGTTGTATTTTTGTTTAGTTGTTTACCATTTTTAATGCTGGTGTTTGTTGTTGTATTTTTGTTTACTTGTTTACCATTTTAATGTTAAGTGATGTAAAAGTAAAACACTAGTATCTAAATTTTTCATTTTCGTAAGAATATGTCAACACATCATCAGGATGTTATAGTTGTATGACGGAATAACTTTCTCTTGGTATTACAATGGAACTTAGATGTTTTTGTGATGCCTTTTTAATGAGCCTTTTTGGTTATATTAAGGAAAGCTTAACAGCGCCATCTAATGTTCTAAAAAATTGTGGGGCTTAATATTATTTCTAGCTCCTTACTCCCGGTTTTATTTAAGTTTCCTACCACTGTCCTTAACATTGTTAGTTTTCCTATATCTCTCATGCAATAAAACAGATAATTTTAAACAAGTATGTGAGTGTGTGTGTATGTGTGTGTGAAAGAGAGTGAATGTTAATAATTTTTCGTTTTCGTACCAACAAATACTGTTGAGAGTTCATTGTCTGCAGTATTATCAATACACTTACAAATAAAAATTTCATGTAAAAGATTTACAACACCAGACACATATACAATTCACATTTACATCCTAACACATAAACGTTTTCAAAAGGCAAATGGAGGAATGGAGAGATAGAGAGCGAGAGAGTTCTAAGCAATTGTAAAAATTCTAAATTGGAAAAAAATTTACGAGCATGTTGGAGTATATGTTCGAGTGTTCAGAGGGTGAATGTATGGCAATATATGGCATATTGTAGTTGTGTTGTTGTTGTTGCTTTTAATAATTGTTTATTGCAAAGTATGTGGCATTACAACAAGTGATATGCATATTTTACTATGAGAACAAGCAGAGCTTTTAGCCAATTTTGTTGTAATAAATTCAACGCTGACATTTCCTTTTTTTTTGCTTCTGCTTTTCTTCTTTGTTCAACTTTCTTTATATATAAGAAGGCATGCATGTTATTATGTTTTTTGTTGTTGGTGTTGTCGTTGTAGCTATTATTGTTGTTGTCATTGCTGTTGGTGTCTTACAGTTTAAACTTCAGGTTTCTTTATTTTTTTTTTCACTGCACTTTCTCTCTCCCTCTCTCTGTATGTCTTCGTTTCACTAGAAATAAAAGAAAGACACACAAAAATAAAATAAAAATTTTCTTATGCTGCTTTTCAAAGATTTTTTTCTGGCATATTTTTGTTGTTGTCTTGTCAGTGTTATTTACAACAGCAACAATACCCGGTCATACTCCTCTGTTCAATACAACAGGCCTTCTGTAGCAAAAAAGCAAAAGAAAAATATAAAAAGGAGACCCACAAGAAAGCTCCGTAAAATTGCAATTGTAAACGAATTTGTGGAAGAACATTTCAGATTTTTTTGTTGCAGTAAAATAGAGTCAATGGAGTGTAAGACTACATAGAGTACGTGCCTATTATCCATTTGACTATTAAGGGTTGGAAAATAGGCCAAATGGTTTTCAAAAAATTTAAAATTTATTTTCCATTCTTTTTCTCGTCTTTCTTTTGGCCTTAAATGTCATTTTAATAGTGTTCCACATGACCTTAATAATTTTGAAATATTTTTTCTTGTTTTTTCTTTTGTGTGAAAAAAAATTTCAAAATTTCTTTAAAATTTTTCCTTCAAATGGTTTAAGTTCCCATAATTATTCTCTTTTGAATCCCTATGTGTGTATGCAATATCAAGCAACTTGCTTGTGTCATATTTTCGCTTTTAGTTTCTCTGCTAATTACTAACTGATATCAATTAGTGTTGTTATTTAATGTTGTTCTCATTTATAGTTTTTGTTGTTGTTATATTTTTGATTATTTTGTTGGTGTATTAAGTAGTTGTAAAACAATTAAAAAAAAGACTAGAAACCTTAAAACGCAAACGACTATAAAATGTCAGCTAAAGTTTTAACAGAAGGAAATATCACTAACGATGCACTTAATAAGGGAAGGATAGCCATGTTTTAATATATAACAAAAGTGTAGACAAAAAGTAAAAATTTGTCACCACAGATGGCCACAATCGTTATTTAAATGCTGAACACGAGTTATATGGAGATTAATAGGCTTGTTTTTGTAAAAATGAGAGAGACGAAGAGACGAGGTTAATGTGCTCAAGTGATTGGGTTCAAAGTCTATGTATGGAGAACACATTTTCATCATTGTTTTCGAATTTATAAGCTTAAGTGTCTAGTTACCACTGGCTCTCAGAAGAGATAACATCAGTAATGAATATCAAAAGAGAAATAGTATGTAAGAGTAGGACTCAACAAGAGAGATTTGCAGTTAATAACAACTGCAGTTAATAACAAAACTGATGACTTTGCAACTGTTGGTATAACAAATAATTCAAGCGATTTTATAATAGAGCTTGGAGTTTCTATGCAGAGAGGTGAACAAATCTTATCCAAACTTTACTCGTTTGCAAAGGAAGGGTGGGAATATGAACCCACTTTCTGGCCCGATATGAAAAAAGGCAGTTCAAAATTTGCATTAAACCTAACTAGAGTTCATCTTAGGAAACTCACACCATTTATAACGGCTTAGTACCCCTACACGCACGTAGGATGGCAATGACTTTTACAAAAACTGTATTGTCTAGAAAGAATAGGAGACTACGGAGCCTCTTCTTTAGTATTATTGGTCATTTGGGAGTCTGATACGTAAGGTTTATTGGTACACAGAACACGACTAACTAAACGTGATTTCATAAGATTATCAGAATAATATCAACCAAGTGTTGTACTTAATGATGGAACAGGTTGATATAAGAACGGCACCTTATAGAATCAAAGTAATGAATAATGTTTAAAGCGGCATCCAATTTAACCTAACCCAACCCAATTTGGTAATGAAATCTTTTATCCAGGGTATTTCTAGATATAAACTGTGATTGCTTCAAGGAATACAGAGCCTCTAAAGCTGATTTATACCCTTACTCACTTACTCATTTACTTTAGTCAGGATTACACTCTAGCTTCGCACACCACCTACGATGTGTGTGTTAATTTTATCCATTAGTGAGGGGATCTACTGTCTAAAGTCGACCCTTAACGATAGATTTGAGAAAGAGAAGAGAGTTTTTTTTCCTGAAGACTACTGAGATTAAGTCACCGAAAGAAATATTTTTTTTTTCGATTAAACCGTGAACTTTCCTCTGATAAGTTAACACACTAGCACCTAGATTGCGAACTTAGGCTTATTTAAATGTGGTTTTCTAGATATCTTCACTAGAACCATCACTACTCTACATAATACCATTTTGGTACAAAAAAAAAAAGGATACAAAATGTATGCCATGCTGTGAACCTTCCCGTTTCCCAATTTTTAGCTCTTTTAGTTAATAATTGCAATTCATTTATAATGTGGTTAAAGGTTAGTTTCTCTTATAGTGATTGTGGTAGTTGTAGTTGTTGTTGTAGATACTAAAACTCTTTACCTTGTTTGACTCATTTACCTCGGTTATAAACTCTTGCAAGTTAAAGAAACATTAACTTAAACTTTGCGTATACTTAACATGTACACATTAAAGTGATTGAATGTATAGCTGTATGTATCTGTGCCTGTGTCTGTATATGTGCGTGTGTTGATTATTGTAATTGTATATGTATTAAGTTGTCATTTTGTTTGTTTGTAGTTGAAATAGTTCATATTGTATGGCTAAACGCAACAAAACTGACTAAAATGACTGCAAAAAAGAAAAGAGAGGGGAAAACGAAACATTACAAGTCATTAACAACTTTTAATGTTTTCCTAGTTAAGAGCTAAACATGTTGTTGGCAATAACAACAAGAACAACAACATAAACCTTACAATTTACAATAGTGACAACTGCATTAAATATTTACCAACAACAATTTACCCCACAAAAAAAAAACAAAAAAAAATGGTTTACAAATACATGTGATGACAAGGCAAATGACTAAATGAAGTACATGTGTACACATACAAATGTAAAAACATGCATGAGCATGTACATGCATGCATATGTATGTATGTATATGTGTGTATTTGTTTAAAAAATATAGTTTAAATAGAACAGATTCTTTTTCCTATTTTTATTGCAGTTGTTGTTGGATTTTTGTTAAACAAGTACAGCCACAAGTATTTTTGCTTGCGTGTCAATACGTACGGTTTGTTTGAGTTGAGAGTGTTGAGAGAGAGAGAGGCTTAAAATAGCATTAATATTGCAAACAATTTTTTTTTTGAAGCATACTTTTGGGTTTATTTTTGTTTTTTTCTATAAAACTTTGTTCTTTTTTGAAAAAATGTTTTTGTGTGTTTTTCTCATCATGTTGTAAAATGTTGTTGGTTTTTTTGATGTTTCCCTTAATGCTTTTTGATGTTTTCACTTCCATTAGTTTGATTAATTTCTTGTTAAAATACTGTGTGTGTGTTTTTCATAATACTCACTCACATGCTTTAAAAAAAAGGTCATTATATGATAAGCGAAATCATATTTGTTAACAATTTTTTTTCCATGTTTGTTTGTTTTTGTAGAATTACGTACAAAAAAAACATGGTTTGAAAAATTACAGCTAAAATCAGGCCAAACATTGCTTTTTTATACACAAAAATGGGAGAAAAAAATCAACGAAAATTACCAAAAACTTTTTAAAAGCAGTTTAACGTAAAAGAGATTAGTTATACAGGAATATTACTGCAAGGTTTTTTTTAATAAATACTTACTTAATTGGCCATGAACAACACGATTAACGGATTTCGGCCCGCCTTATCACATCTTTCCGGGCGCCTTTGTTTCTTGCGCGCCTACGCCTGTCGATGACAGGGTTTCCTTGATTTGGCAAACAAGGTCGTCCTCTTCGCCGACTTCCGCAGATCCCCGCATCAAATACCCGTCTCGCCCCAGGGATCAACATGAGTGCTCTCCCGCACTTATATGAAGCAGCCAGTTTTACTTTGTTTTCTTAGATTCCTTTCTCAATGTGTGATACACTCCAACAATTTCTTAAAAAATTTAAGTTATTTTATATAGAAATGTAATGCCATTCAAAGAAGTGATTTCAATATTAAATTTAATGATTTCATATCAATACTCTCTCACTGGCATTACTTTTTTATTGCTATTCCCTGTGTAAAATCTTAATTCAACGACAGTATAAACTATCAACAACCATTTGCCAACATTATTATCGTGGCTTTATTATAATCATCATCATTGGTGGTGGTGGCAACTTAACAATTATCTGGAAACTGTGATATTTTTCTATCACACAGACTGACTATGTATAGAGATTTTGTTGAAAATAACCGCACAAGCACGATAATACTTTAAATTTAGAAAAAAAACTCGCGAGAGGTCCTTTTTCAAGTGGTTTATTTTATTTTCCATTGAAAAATGGAGAAGAAAAAAACGTTCGTTACCACTTGCAAAGCTTCTGGTAGCTTAAAATGATGCTTGAGTTCTAACAAACTAAAGGACGAGGAAAAATAGCGGTTACCAACTATAAGATGCAGTTGAAAATGAATGACAACAGTAGCAACGGCAACAGCAACATCATCATCACGATGATAATAATAAGAGATGATAATGATGCTGACGTTGGCGTTGGTGATAGCGATGATGATACTGAAAGGATACTACTGATGGCGATGCTGATTTCATTTCAATGCTGGCAAATACTCACGTTCCACAAATTTTCAACAAAATTTTCCTTTTATTTTCTCTTTCTTTCATTTTCGCTTTATTAATAGAACGTGTGCATATCTCTATCGTCCTCTTTATTTGAGTATAACAAAATACAATTTTTTTTTTCTCTTTTGCTATCCCCTTGAATGTATGCTGGAGTACGTACACTGGTATGTATTTGGAAAGAATTTTCCTTTTGAAAATGAGGACACTTTTTTGCGATGCTTCTCTCTGGTATATACATATAAGTACGTATACATGGTTTCAGTGCGGCAGCGTATAATTATTTTGATTGTAATTAATTTCCGAGTGGGAATTTTATTTACACAAAGCTTCCTCTGTAAAGGTCAATACTTAACGATATTGAATTCCATTGAAATCTAAAATATGTTTTCATGTGAAAGCGTTCATTAATTTAAAGTGAAATGAAAAGGTCTTCTTTTTCTTCAAACGTTTAGAAAAACGAAAGTCTTTAATATTTACATTATAATGTTCAAATTAATGAAATATTCTTGAAGATACATACATGCGTGCTGCAGAAGACCTTATCTTTGGAACTTGGGCAAATATAAGGAAATTATACTATACTATACTAAAGACTAAATTATTAATACCAAGTACTACTATTACCAAATAA
This sequence comes from Sarcophaga caerulescens, assembly GCA_927399465.1. NCBI lineage: Eukaryota > Metazoa > Arthropoda > Insecta > Diptera > Sarcophagidae > Sarcophaga > Sarcophaga caerulescens. Next base: position 88,220,983 of record OV656868.1, read on the forward strand.
GCCATGACCAAAATATTGGTCCATAGGAAAGTAGTAAAGTTTGTAGCAGTACAATGGCAAATAGCTTTATTAAATTTAAATAATTAATTTCAATCACTTTTTTTGAATGGCACTACATTTTTATGCAAAATAACTCACACATTGAGAAAGGAATCTAAGAAAACAAAGTAAAACTTACAGCTTCATACAAATTCGGGAAAGTACTGATACCTCTAAAACTTTCATCGAAAGAATGAGTGGTCCAAAGGCTCCATAACCTGCTCTTTTCAATCGGCACAGATTGTTTCGATATTCTTTCCATCTCAGAAGGAACTTATAAACCTCGATCACATACGAAAGAGTTTGATGACTGTGCCGGAGAGACGGTGTTGTACATACTAATTCATATATACGACAATAGGGCCGCTTGTTAGACAGGATATCGAATGCTGCTTTTAAACCACAGAACGTCGAAAACTGTATATGTCCGTGCCAATTTATAATAGCAGGAGTTTTTCCTGGGATATGGAAACAGTAGTGAAATCGCCGTAGTCTAGTAGGCTGTATGTTTGCTTATTAGACGTGAGGCCACGGTTCAAATCCCAGGTCAGATATCTCCAACGAAACGAAATTTTAAAAACTTATTTTTTCGGTGATTTCAACTGTCAACAGATTTCTGGCAAAAACTCTGAGTGTGAATAAAATTGCCATGAGAAGTTTTTCAAAAATCTGTCGTTCGGAGTCGACTTTAAACTGTAGTTCTCGCTACTCGTGTATGAAATTAACGCACACAACATAAGTGTTGCGAGAAACTAGGTCGTACTACTGAATGAAGGCTTATAAGCAGACGTCGGCACAAAGAGAACATAATAAAAATGTGAGTGTATTTGTGAGAAGCATGTGTATAACCCAGAGGTAAATTGTTACTAATTTTTGTTTCAAACAGTGTTCGAACAAATGTTATGCTTTTTAATGCCATTGGTATTTTTCGTACAAGTTTTTATGGATTTGAAGCAAGAGTCATCATTACATATTTCAGGTACCTGAAATTCAATATATTTAAAGCAAAAAAATTATGTTTCCCAGTTTTTCTTCACATTTTAATTGAATTTTTCTTTGGGTGTATAATTGATACATAAAAAAATTTCAAAAAGAAGCGACGAGAACCTGCTTCACTGAATGCTGACAAGTAACTGAATGCATTTTTACTCTCATTTTAACGAATATTGTTGATGTTCGTGTCCTATGTGTATAAAAAGCCGAACTTGTTCGGTTCCCGGGAGACATTGGTGCCGACGTCTGGTTATAAGTGTATGTATGGAAACAGCAGCGCTGAGTGAAACTACATAAGCCTGGTGAATTGCCTGACCTTATCATTCGGTCTGCTGTATATGCTTAGCAGTTTATAACTTGTTGAATCGGAACATCCAACAGGAATACTTCGAAGACTCGATCAGTATCTTAAGTATCTTAAGGAATATTCGGTGACAGAAAATATAGCAACTCTGGCAGTGTGCCACAGCTCTCTGCTTTTGGATCAACATTGTGGAGTGCCGTCGATTTCTAGATTTCATATCCTAAACAGTCCAATAATTGTAGGACTATGTGGATGATGGAGCGTTGGTGGTGGTAGACAAAATGCTTGACATTCTGGATGCAAAGGCCAAAGATGATTCAGCGAGAATTTGGTAATGACTGGATAATGCTGACCAGGAATTACCGGATTATGAAACAAAACCTCTCTATTGATGGCTACATGATAATTTCAGAGATGCTTAAGACAACACTTGGCAGTAGTTGGTGCATATAGAACAGTTTCGAATGGCACATTTGCTGTAATATTCGCGAAATTGCTGATAGAAATCCAGGCAAAGGAGGTTAGCTTGGTTTATAGTAAGAAATCGGAAAACCTTAGCACTACGGTAGACGGATATAGGCTCTTATACTATGTATAATATGTGGATTACAAGTTCATGTGATCGAATTTTAGATCACACAGAGTGCATCCGAGAATTGTAGAGGTATTACAGAATTTTAAAAAATTCCATTCCAAATTACTATTTCCTTTAAAATTTCATTCCAAACTACTTTTGCATCAGCATTTCTGTAGGGGTTCCTTCATCATTCCTTCGTTCTAATGTTGGATACAGAATTAAGGTTCTTAATTAAATGTCAGAAATATCGAATGTTAACTCTTTCTTCTTCTTCTTATCACTTTAGCTATACTTACAGAACAAATCAATCTTTAACAATCAATTTAAAATCTGTGTTCTTTTCTTACTTGCTTCCTTCATTTCTCTTCTTTCTTTTTTCGTTAAGGTATGTAAAGCTTCTTAGTTCAACTCTCTCTCTCTCTCTCTTTCTGTATAATTAATTATTTATTATTGTTTTCCCATTTCATATAAAATACTTCCTTATTGTCTTTAACTGTCACAGATTATAAAAATAAATACAAGAAAAGAGACAGAGACAGAGAGGGAAAGGAGTAGAAATGAATCTTATTTGAAAAAACCGTACATATTACACCATAATGCCATACAATAGAATGGCATATTTGAATAGTCAACAACAATAATAACAACAACAAACAACAACAAGCCTGGAAAAAATAGATTTACAAGACCATGGATGGTAAACTATGGCAGGCAGGCAGCTAGGCAACTAGACAGTGAGGCAAACAGGCAGTAAGCAACAGTAACATTAGCATCTGTTTTACCATAAACATAAAACTCTTTGACACTGCATATCTAAATATGCAGTTTATCCTTTATATGCTAAGCTCCCCCCTTTGACAATGTGGTGGGGTTTGTTTTTCTGTCTTCTTCGGCAACTTTTTTTCTTCTTCTCTGTTGCTATTAAATAGCATATAGGAGTATAAGTTCTAAAAAGTTTACTATTCTTATTATTGTTGTTGTTACTATTGTTGTTGTTCAACCTCAAAACATAATAGTATTTGCTGTCTTTTTAATAATTGATGAAGTTTCGGTATCTAATTTGATTGTAATCACATATGCCAGTGTTACATAAATTGGCAGAAGACAATGTCTTCCATAGTGTATCGCAAATGTATCGTATTGTATCGCTGAATGTACATACATACATACATATCAATATTCATATATATATATACATACCTATATAACCATGTATGTATGTACATATATATGCATACTAGTAAGTTGCTTTACTCACAACAGATATTGTTGTTTGGTTTATAAATGTAGTTTTGCATTACAAAAATAAATAAATAACAACAATGAAACAAAGAAAACAACAACAAATTTGAAAAAAATAAATAAAAAAGCAAACAAAACAAGCAAGTTTGTTGTTGTTGTTGTTATTACCAACACCATTACCCCACATTGAAAGCACACACAGATGGTGTTACCACTACCACAGTGTGTACAACGACTGTGTGACTTTTTTTTCCGATAGTTTGTATCTGTAGAACTGAAAATTGCTTGCTACAATGCAAACAACAACAATAATAACAATAATAACGTAAAGAGATATGTCAGTTTTATATAGCTTCATATGGTGATGATACCAGCTTAAATGACTACCAATATTGCTGCACTATGGGTCTATGGACAGAATTTTTTATAAATTTTTTATTATGGGAAGTGATGTCGCATGGAAAGTTAAGGCTGAGGATAGCTGGTGGGAGGAAAATAAGCTACAGTGCTGTGTATTATGATGACGATGGGTAAGGCAGGTATTCTACTAAAAGTGTGAAGGTAAGTTGGATTTGTTTAGATCCACTGCAATCTAACTAATCTCTACATATGCTATTGGCATATGATGTATTGAGTTCCGAAACATGAAGTTAACAAAATTGAAGTCCCTAGATTTACTTTGAATTTATTCTTGACTGACTTCCGGAAGGAGTTCTTCTGACATCTTCAAACGATCTCTCTAATATAAGGATTGCTGTAACACCGATATTTATTTGGAGTCGTGATGATTTCCTCTAGGGACTGTTTGACCCCCGGTTAAAACTGATTGTGCTGTCATAAAGAGGCATTAATGATGGACTAAGTATTAAGTTCAAGGGGGGTCCACCACCTCACTTAACCTAACCTTACCTAACCTAACCTATTCTTGTCTGCTGTATTGAAGTTTAATAAGGTTGTAGACTTCGCTTAAAGCTTTTTGGAGTATATTATTTACCCACAACATTCTGACTATAACGTGTGATATGGCTCAGTAAGGGGCTTGAACATACTGTTACGAACATGAAAAATCTAGATACAGGTGTTTTGCTTTTACATCGCTTTACATTAAAATTATAAACAAAAGCTACAAAAACAAAACAATGCAGTAAACAAACCTGTTTACAAATTATCGTACTGCTTAATGTAACAACCAACACCAGCATAAAAAATGGTAAATAAGTAAATAAAAATACACCAACAACACTTTTTTAGAGATTTCGAGAAGGCGAAGTCATGAACATTCACCTTCAAGAAGATTCATCAGACTGTTTACTCTGCCATATATGTAAAAGGCTGGTCAAAGCAGGCGACAGGAGTAGTGAAGTTCAGTCAGTCTTGTGTGAAGACGCGGTGCGTTTGAAGAGAGTAATCGTGGTTTGAAGATCTCCGTTACAAAGATCTGTCAAATAATTGCCTAGTAGTTGTTATAGTTTATGCAAAGGGTATAAACAGAGGAATAACAAACAAAGCAATTTCTGTTGTTTACATCAAGTTGTGAACAGTGGCAAACAGAATTGTGCGAATAATAAAGAATTTTAATTAAAACTAAACACTAATTTATATTTATTTTATTTGCAATTTACAAGCTCATATCTTAAACGTTCTTAAAAGGTAAAAACGTAACAATATTATTGGCACACAGCATTCTGACTATAACGTGTGATATGTGGCTAAGAAAAGGATCTGAAAATACGATCAATGTTGGATGCATTATACACCATATTGTAAGCTACACTGCCCATTGTGCTTTGAGTATTCACTAGATTTTAATGCAATTTTTATTTGCTACTATTGGATGTTTTTTGTTGTTGTTTTTATTTTTGGTAATTGTAGAATGCGTTCATCTCAATTGTATTTCCTTATTTTATAGGCCTGTTAATAAAACCAACTACAATAATAACAGCAACAGCAAAATAAAAAGAAAAAAAACAAAAAGAGAAACAAAAAAGAAATAAAACGATGCAGAAAACTATCATTGCAGGCGGCCAACTTAAAATACTTTCCAATTCTTTGTGTATTTAGCATTTGGGAATTGCTTATGTCAGTGGTTTTAACATTTTATGCTGCTGTTTATATCTATACACAAACAAATACACGCACACACTTACACATACACTTGTACAATATAGGATGGTATTGGCCAGAACCAAAAATACAAAAAAAAAGAACCCAGAGAAATATACCAAAATCGGTACTTGCCATTGCAATTGCAATTGTTGTAGTGTAGTGTTCTTCTGGTATCAGTGGCATACAACATACTGTGGCATATTCTTTAGCTATAATTGGTATCTAAGTGTGTGCGTATGTGTATTTTGCGGTCTTAAAACCTAATGAATAAGCCACAAATATAAATTTCATAGAGAGACAAACTCTTCTTAGTAACGTAAACTAAGAAGGCTCAAGGGGTAGTAGTAGGTTGCTGAAGAATTCTGTTTATTTTACTTGCAAGCAGCCAGGCATATTTGCTTACACTTTTCGATAATGAGAGAATTTTCCCAATTTACGATTTCTTTTCAATGTTTTTTTGTTTTGTTTCGGAATTTTTTGGCATCAAATTATTTTTAGCTTCAGCTTCAGCCCAACAGTAGGCAATAGAATTATGCTGGAATATACGCCAAGCATTTGTTTGCTTGCATTCCCAATGTGTGTGGGGGGTTTTATATTTGATTTATTTGAAATCAATAATTGAAGAAAATTACCATAATGAAATTTTAAGCAAAATGTTATTCTTTGCCTTGACTATCATCGTATTGAAAATTGCAAATAAGAAACATTTTAAATTATCAACAAAATAGAGTTCGAACTCCCTAAGGTTTGCTACTGCAGCATTTGGTTTTACATTTAAATTAACTGTTTATCAATTGTTAAATGGGGTTTGCCATAATTCTACGGGCCATGCCATTATTTGCTAATGAAATTTTGGCCTGGCCAATATATTTTGTATGCATTATTAATAAATCTTAAAATGAGTGGTGTCCTTAAAGTAGGCTACAATATACAATATTTTAATAAATCAGTAAGGTTTAGTTTGTAAGGAGAAACCAATAAACATGCTGGTAAATATATCACAACTTTGCATATTTAATTTGTTTGTTTGGATTTTCAAAACTCCCATTGGTTAAAGGAGTTTTAAAGCATACTTTTAAGGGTTAATAACCCGGGCTAATGATTTGGAGATTTATGTACTGGTTGACCTCATTTCTATTATAAGAACTGTTTGTTATTTTGCTTAAAAATGTTCATTTACAAAGAATTAAACATTTACAGGATATAACAAGGAGCTATTTATTTAATTATAAGGCACTTAAAGCCTATATTCTGTGGACAATGTGGGAGTAAAATTTACATTTTCGTAAAGATAATGCATAATTTTTGTCATTTTAATGTTATCAAATATACTCTCCACTTTTGCATTAAATATTTTATTTTAAAGCATATATTTAGGAGTTATTAAAAAGTGGAATTTGAAGCATATTACATTTGTGCTTAAAATATTCGAAAACCTTTAAATTTATAAATATTTATTATAGATACGTGGGTGGTCTCAAGATTAATTGAAGTTAAGCTTTTAAAGCATATATTCACGGGTTACCATCATATTCACACTTAAAGCATATCTTCAGGAGCTTTCTAAATATTAATAAACTGTTAAAGTACAAAAATCGTTTGGCTGTATATGTATTGTACCAGTACGCCATTTTTAAATATTTTTCTTTTAAATTTCATTGTCTCTCATAAGTTTATTGACTTTAAGTGCTCCATTTATTTATTTTTGTATTTTATTTTCTTTCAGGGAAACATCATTTCCTTGTTCATTTTGCTTTACAGCTCAAAACTCTTCAAAAACTTTTGTCTTCCTTCCCGTCAAAAGTTTTTGGCTTTTAAAACATCAGTTTTTCTACTTTTTCTTCAATCTTTCGCCTGCATTCTTTCTACTGTGATTAACCACGAACATAGTTTGTTAACTTGAATGAACATTTTTTTATAACAATAGTTGGTAGTCGGTAGTTTTAGTTCTCTGTTTGGTTCTTTGGATTTTTGTCGATTTTGTTTAACATTTCCTTTAGCAATGATGCAGAAAATCAAACATTTTCCCAAAAGCTTGCAGTGATAAGCATTGAACTACGCAGTAAATTTTTTCTTTTCCATAAACTAATGCTTGCTTGTACACTTTGCGGCTCTCTTTTCTCTTTTGATTTGATCTTCTTGCCTGATTTTTAAATAGCCAAAGTTTTGATTGCAATTTCATGGAGATTTTTTTATTTCTTGTTCTTCAGACTACTTCAGTTATTACTGGCCATAAAATCTATTATTTCCACCCCTTTTAGGTATTTTTTCAGTCTTTATTATAATTTTTTTTTTTGAGTGAATATATAGCAGCCAAATGGTTTGGTTTATAAGCAAATCCTCAGTTAATAAAAATGAACTCGCCTTCCTTTTTAATACAATATTTTCGAAAATAGCCAATATCTATTACGTTAAAAGATTAAATAAATTTCAGCAGCAAGTACGACTTTCCTTTGGCTATTTACTGCTGTTCTGGCTTAAACTTGAGAAAAATTTCAATAATAATACAAAAAAAAAGAAATATTTGCATACTTTTAGGGGTTAAAAGCAAATAATACGAGAAGCACAGCTTTAATGGCATGAGAAGTTAGTGTATAAATAAATTAAACGGAAACAAATAAGTAAGCAAATATTGAATAATTAGTTAGAAAGTTAAAAGAGAAATATGAGAAAAAAAACTCTAAAAAATTGTGGAAAAATTTTAAATGTTGCATATATTTAGGAAGCTTCAAAAAATATATAAATCTGCTTAAGGTTTTTAGCACTTCATTAGACGGTTTTAAACTGCTCTTTTTTTCAGCTCTATTAAGTATGAAAAACCATTCCTGAAGCCTGCAAGCGTTTACAGCCTTTAGTGAATATTCATCAACATGTGCCTCGACATATGCCTCAACGTACGCCTCAACATGTGCCTCAAAGTCGAATGCATTATATCCAGGATCCAATTTCCAAAATGATGTGGATCGGCTAAAAGATTGGTCTTGGCTCAAAACTCAAAAAACAGGGGTTGACCAGAGATATTGTGCGTCCAGAGATAATAAGTCTCAAATCAAGCAAACCATGTAAGATGAAATTGCTGTGTGGAACTCAAGAGAAGTAGTGGGCAGAAATGGAGCTTGATTTGATAAAAATTTTTCAATAATTGTGGGAAATACAGAAAATCTATAGGGGATTACACATAGAAAATCTATTATTTGAAGTCCATAAAGTAAATATGCTACCCCAGAGGTTGTTTGTTGTTTTCATGCTCTTTAGAGAAGTCAGGGGCTAAGGGGTTTCCAAAATGTATTATTTAAATAAGGGTCGTAAGTTTTAATTTTTAAACAACGTAAACAAAGATTAAAATTTTTTCCCCTTCTCCCGGACTCAAGTGTGTTTTTGGTATCAAAGCTACCAATCCAACCTACCTACCGCCCGGATTCGAACCAGTATTTCTCGGATTCGTAGTCATGCTCTTAAAGCACCAGACAATGTCTTCATGATTTCAAACTAATTGAAAGCCTGTTATTCAGTGATCTCTTCTAAAAGTAATCAGAAGCAGTTCATCTGAATTTCAATAATTCTTGAGGATGGATAGGTCTTTGGTTCATATTGGGCTCGAAGGACCATGAAATGACGTGTGTGATTTTAAGAAAACTCTCTCTGGAAGTTTGGTAGATCGTGATTACTTTTCTATATGGTTGATGGCCTTCATTTCTAAGAGTACTTCAATGGGTCTCAATACTCATCGTTTCTAGGTAAAAAATTTGAAATTTATTCCTGAGAAAACTAAAATTTTTTTTGCCAGTTTATTACAAACAAAGAAAAATTAAGAAAAACTGTTTATATTTTTCAATTTAAATTTTCTCACATTAGTTGATAAAAAGAATTCCTTGCTGGTAGAGCATCTTCTAAAATTTTATTTGTCTTTTAAGTTCCTGATTTTGACTTGCAACATGACAATACGTTGTTACGGAGGTAATTTAAGGTCTGCGCTCTACAACTCTGTTAAACATTACAATGAATGGATTATTGACAGCGTTACCCCCAAAACAAAATAAAAAAAAAAAAACAAAGAAAAAAGAGACACATACTGTTTGCAAATCCAAACACAAGGCAGAAGGCACAAGAAGGCTATTTGAAGGAATTACGTTAGTAAAGCGATGGAGGATCTGCTCAATACTTCTCTTTGGTTTACATTAACGATAAATTCCACTGCTACATGTGCTGTTTGGTTTGGTTTGGTTTGCTTTGTAAGACGTATGGAGTTGCAAACGAAGCAAAGAAGCTGCTTAAAAGATTTTTTTTCTTAAATATTAAGCAGTTTAAAGAGGAGGGAGGAAGGAAGAAAAAACGGTAGAGAGCGGCGATTCTTATCGTTACTTTCAATTATTTTATTTGGTTCAGATGTGGTTTAAAGATAAAATTGTTTAATATGATCCAAGTTCAGCTGATGATATTGTTGGTTGGCGTTTGGTTGTGTGCAGCATCATCAGCAACTTCACTCATCACATAGCGTATCGGCGTTGAGAGCAGCCCCTCTCCATATATTTTTATTTATTTTTATTTATACTTAGTAACAGTATTTTGTTATTGTTTTTGTCTTTTAAAAAAGTTATTTTTCCCGTGCCATTTGCTTCTCTTGTTGCAGTTGTTGTTGTTGTATTTTTTGAAGTCAAAAGAGTTACGAGTTTAAATAAGGCATTGACTCTGTTTACCTTCTTTTTTGTTGTTGCTTTTTTTTTCCAGCCTACTGTTAAATAAGAAACCTTTTTTGCTTTTGATGCGCTGTGGCTTCCCGTACATGCCACAATATTTTGCCACAAGTGAGTACAGAGTTTAGCGTTGTAGAACGCAAGCAAGAGGCTTTGTTTATATACATGTTGCTGCTGTTATTGCCACTATGTTTAGGTAATTTTGTTGTTGCTGTTGCTAAAGCCTCTGTTGAAAGATGAAAATGAGCAAAAACCAAAAGAACAGCCAACATTTAATTGACACAAAAAAGCTTTGCCGCTAACATACTAGTTGCAGTTGCTGCCACAACAAAATAGAAGCCAGGTCACTGCCAGAAATAGTAAGAGCACATACATATAATGTGCTACCAGGGTTCATTCTGTTTTCGGCTCTCAGGATAAATGTTTAATTTTATAGCCTGTGACTGTTTTATGGGTGTAGTGTAGTAGAGCAGCGGCATTATGGCTGCTAAACCAACTCAAAAAACATAAAAACACAACATAAAACCGGGCAACAAATAAACAAAAGCTTTGTTTTAATCAGAAAACATTTTTTAATAAATGAATCGAAAAATCATGTTAAACATGGACTCTGGCTTAAAAAATAAAAGTTCATTTACCGTTTGCCCACGGTGATGCATGACACATACGAATGAATATAATAATGAACCTGTCGCTCTTCGGTGGCAAAGTCAGCTTGCAACCGTATTATGTAAACATTAATCTGGGTGGCAAGCACTTTAGCATAGTTCAGCATAATTTATATGTATGTTGTCTGAAACAAAGTATTTAAATGATAGCGTATGGGTTTAAACAAAAATTATTGTTTTTGATGGCTAAAAACTAAAACACGTTGGTTTTGTATTGGCTGTGCTCCTTGCTTCTTAAATAACGAGGTTTGTCGGCATTTTATTTGTCCCTTGATTAATGCATCACGGTAATTATACTTCAAGTGTTTGAGTTGCTACCAAAAACCTTCTCTAGGGGATTATGTTCTTCATCACATACTCCTCAGTTAAGACCTCTAGAGATTGTGTGCCGAATATCAGGCATAACAGAATATTCAGTTGAATTCATGCACGAGATCGGAATTTCTCCAGAGAGGAGTAAAGTCTCCTCTCTGAAACCCAGACTTCATTAATTTGCAAAAGAAAGATGGGAGACAGACCAGACGTGATCTGGCATGATGTTGACAGAACAAGTTTTGCATTAAACCTGAAAAGATATCAGCTTATGAACCTCATAGCAGTTTTAAAAAGAAATACTGGCCTCTGGGTGCATATCATAATGACTTCTTCAGAAGCTGTAACGACAAGAAAGCAGAGGAGACCAAAGAACATCTTCACTGTCATTGTCGAACATCTGGGAGCTTAAGAAGAAGATTTCTTGGGCACAGAATTTATTAACAGAAAGTGTCTAGCAGAACGAGATTTGAATATAATTCACGACTTCCTAAAGCTCTCAGGAGGGCTATGGAATGCATACATACATACATATGGACATAATTTGTCATTACAACCCTTCAGTCAGGATTACGACATAGTTTCTCACACCACTTATGTTGCGTGTGTTAATTTTATACATAAGTGAAGGGACCTACAGTTTAAAGTCAACACCGAACGACAGGTTTTTGAGATTTTCATTGGGGATTAGATTTACTCTCAAAGTTTTAACCAGAAATCTGCTGAAAGGAAGCCGCCGAAGAAATATATTTTTCATATTTTCGTTTTGATGTCTGACCCGGGGCTTATTACGCCTAATAAGCCAACACACTATCTACTAGCCTACGGCGACTTCCAATTTTGTTACAATGGGACCTTATAGAGCCCAAGTAAGCTTTGCGCATGGAATAACCTAACCTAAGTATTGTCAACAGCATATCTTTGTGAGGTAATAATCCAGTTCATCCCGCTGTCTTGTAATGCAGATATTGCCACAGAGTATAATAATCATGACGTTGCCGTTGTGTAGTAGGTAGTGTGCTGGTTTATTAGACACGAGATCGTAGTTCAACATCTGGCGCAGAAAAACAAAACGAAAAAAATATTTATCGACTAAAGCTCTGAGAGTTAATAAAATTGGCATGAAAAGTCTCTGAAAATTTGTCGATTTAAACTCTACGGCTCCGCCACTTATGGTTGAAATTAACACACACAACATGGGTGATGTGAGAAGCTAGGTTGTTGTCTTGACTATAACTCTTAATGACCAATTTAGTAAGTAAGTCGGTCTGTGTAATTTACATCACAGGGTATATAAGTCCTTCCGCCCGGTGTAGCACATCTCTCACCTTTGCTGCCATTCTCTAATAAATTGTTGCCGCTCTTCTCATTTCTGTTGGTGAAACCTTGCATCTTGCATATCATAAGTCCAGCCAAGCTTTTTCCTATCTTATCTGTCGACATCTTTACGGATGGAATAGAATTTGAACACTGTCCTGTATGCGCCGGAGAATCATTATATAGAGCATCTATGAACCTGTATAAACAGGTTTTTTTTTAGAAATTTTATTTACTAGCGCCCTGAAAATTCTGAGGAAAATTTCTCTGAAACTTTTTAGTACGCCCTTGAATTTAAAATTTTGTTTGAGAAACTAAACTTTGAGTATGAATGTTGTTTACAAATGAAAGTTAAAAGCTGTGTTATTTGCTGCTGTAAAATTGTTTCATAGCGATGGGACTTATTTACAAAATTTTTAAAATTAAAAACAGAAAAATTTAATTTAAATTGAAAATTTTTTTTTAATTTTTTTTACTTTTTTTCAAATAAAATTTTTTTTTTTTGCAAATATGGCCATTAAGCGTTTACATTGTCTGAAAATATATTGCCATTTAATAAAAATATCATGTTGATGTTGTTATTGTTGTTATAGTTTAATGTCTGGTAGCATTAATGTTTGGCTTCTTATCAAATCATAATCCCTTCTTTAACGTTTTATCTAACCTTAAGGGCTTCTGTTAACCGACTACTAAATCTTCATTGTTAACTTCATAACATTATCATTAAAAGATTTCTTTTAGAATTTTTTTTTGGTTACTTACTTTGTGTTGTTGTTGTTATTGTTTTAAGTTAAAGCCTTTAAAAACAATACTTTACTCTATCTAAAGAAAATAATCTCTTGGCTTAAAACAGAAAAAAACCAAAAATAAACTTTCAATAACGCATTAAAAGCCATAAAAAAACTTTTAAAACAAATACCAGACGCTCGTTTATATTTTGCAAAATTTAAACCAGCCGTACAGCCGGAGAGTGAAAGAGAGTCTTAAACATCAGACATATAGATGATGTTGCTGATCGTCAGCATCATTACAATTGTGTCGTTTATTGTTGTTGTTTGTGTTGTTGTTACTGGTATGAGTTTGCTTTCAAAATGTAAAGGAAGTTGTTACTTTTTTAACCACCTCTCAGAGAGATAAGAAGCAGAAAATCACCAAAAAAAACCAACCAGAAACCAACCAGAAACCCTTTAAAGAAGCTTTTTACTTCAAGAAACCGTTTCAAAGTTATAATTTTAAGTGTGCTGGCCATTGTTTTATTGTAGCAGAAGAGTAGTAGCCTGGGTAGGTGACTTTAAACTCCTACCATAACAGTGGCTTCTTTTTTTTTTTTGGTTTACTTTGGCCAACTGCTTTACAACAATATAAGATTTAATGTGAAATGATTTTATCACAATCTTTTTCTTCCATTTGGGGTAATTTATTAACTGAGAATCATATTATCGGTTGAAATGTCGATATTGTTGGGTTTATTTATTTATGCTCTTGTAATAATGCCATAAAGAATGGCAATACCAGATTACTGGGCTGGTAGCCATATGCAAAATATGTTAAAAAAAGCATAGGTATGAGAATGAGCTTCTCTCTGGGAAATAAAAGGATCGGAATTCTTAAGCAAAGAGTTCATAACGCATTGTATAGAACTTATGACTGATTAGTAATAGAGAAACTATCAAGAATCGTATATTCTCTAAATTCTTAAATGGAATTCAAAATCTCCAAAATATTGTTACGAAAATGAAAAATCTAGATACTGGTGTTTTGCTTTTACATCGTTTAACATTAAAATTATAATCAGAAGCTACAAAAATAAAACAATGCAGTATACAAACCTGTTTACAAATTATCGTACTGCTTAATATAACAACAAATACCACCATAAAAAAATGGTAAAAAAGTAAACAAAAATCCACAAATAACACTACAAGAATAAATGTAAACAAAAATACATAAACAACACTACAAGAATAAATGTAAACAACGATGTTTACATTTACAGAAATTTCGAGAAGGCGAAGTCATGAACATTCACCTTCAAGAACATTCATCAGACTGTTTACCCTGCCATATAAAAGGCAAGGCAAAGCAGGCGACGCAGTTAGTAAAGTTCAGTCAGTCTTGTGTGAAGACGCGGTGTGTTTGAATAGAGTAATCGTGGTTTGAAGATCTCCGTTACAAAGATCTGTCGAATAATTGTCTAGTAATTGTTATTGTTTATGCAAAGAGTATAAACAGAGGAATAACAAACAAAGCAATTGTTGTTGTTTACATCAAGTTGTGAACAGTGGCACACAGAATTGTGCGAATAATAAAGGATTATAAATAAAACTAAACACAAATTTATTTTTATTTTATTTGTGATCTACGAGCTCATATTTTAAACGTTTTAAAAAAGTAAAAACGTAACAATATTAACATGCCACGAATTCATGTTCTAAATCTTTTAACAAAAAAATGTTTGTATTGTTGAGAGCCTATGTAATGAAAAAACGCTTGTTTGTGGTTTTATTTCTCTAAGCTTTTGACCCATTTTAAACGGAAAACAAAAATCTTTAACAGGATTTTCTATAGAAAATATGATTACCCCGGTTAACACATACCAAAGCAAACATAGAAAAATTTTTTGTATTTAACAAAACATCAAAGCATATTTTACGGCATTGATATTAACAAAATAATGCTGCATATTTCTAGATAAAAGGGAAAAAACCCAAAAATGAATTTAAAGCAATAAAACGCCATTGTCAATATTGTATTTAACCATAATCCCTATGCTCTAGTTACACAAGATCCCCGACTTTTTTTAGGGCAAATACACACACAAAAATAAAATTTAATAAAGGAAACTAAGTGGGAAAAATACCAGGAAAAAACTGAAATGAAAATCTAAAATTGAAAATGAAAAATAAAACCCCACAATAAAATAAAAGAATACGAACTGAACGTAAATGAAAAACGAAGTTTTTTTTTATTATTTTTAAAGGGATTTTCTCTTGGCATTTTTTTGACACTTGACTTTTGGCATACACTATATGAGTGTCTGTATATATGTATGTATTGGTACATTTAGTTGTAATAGGGAATATAACAGCAGCTTATCTGCTCAGTTTTTTTTTATGACAGGATAATCAATGATTTTATTAACAGAACATTCTCAAGAAGGTTTCAATTCAATTCGAATTGAATTCAATTCAATTTTGTTTAAGGAATTCTTTTAAAGAATATTCGTTTGATCAAATATTGATTGAATTATTCTCTTATTTAAAGTATAAAAATTTTAACAAATAATTGCTTACACTTTAGTTAAAAAACCTAGAAAATTTTGAGTATTTTTTCAATTTTATGGTCACGTTTTTTTAATTTTTCTTCATTTTATTTTCTCTTGTTTTACCCTTAAGTTTTAGTTTCTTTTCCAGATTTTTGTCATGCTAAACTAATGAAAAAATAGTAGAAAGAAAGGAAAAAAGAAACAGACTTTAATTGTAATTTTTATTTGTGCTCGTATTCAAACCAGAGTTGCATAAAATTTTATATGAACAGCGCCACGTACGAAACGTTCAGCCAGTTAACTTGAAAACCAATTAAGATTTTTTGTGAAATTATTAACAAAGGGTTTTAGGGATATTACGTTATAAACTAGTCTAGTAATAATTGGTAAAATTTTTGATTACTGGAAAGGAAGTGGATTGAATTTGAGCAGCACAGCAAAACATTTTTGGCATTCGGTTTTTGAGTAAATAATAGTGGAGTTATTTAGAAAAATCAAAGACTTTGCATAGACTTTTTCTATTCTTTTTAAAAAAGAAATCATATTGTTACGAAAATCGAAAAATCGAGATACTGGGGTTTTGCTTTTACATCGCTTAACATTAAAATTATAAACCAAAGCTACAAAAACAATGAATTTGTTTACAAATTATCGCACTGCGTAATATAACAACAAACGCCAGCATAAAAAAATGATAAACAACTAAACAAAAATACAACAACTAACACTAGAAGAATAAATGTAAACAAAATACACAAACAACAATAATGAAACAACCATGTTTACATTTATAGAGATCTTGAGAAGGCGAAGGGACGAACATTCAACTTCAAGAACATTCATCAGACTGTTTACGTTGCCATCAAAAGGCAAGGCAAAGCAGGCAACTGAGTTAGTAAAAGTTCAATCTTGTGTGAAGACGCGGTGCATTTGAAAAGAGTAATTGTGGTTTGTAGATCTCCGTTACAAAGATGTGTCAAGCAATTGTCTAGTAATTGTTATTGTTTATGCAAAGGGTATAAACAGAGGAATAACAAAGGAGAGCAATTGTTGTTGTTTACATCAAATTGTGAACAGTTCCACACAGAATTGTGCGAATAATAAAGAATTTTAATTAAAATTTTGTAATTTAAACATTTTTAAAAGGTAAAAACGTAACAATATTTTTTAATTTAATTTTCAAAAATAAAATTTTTTCTTATTGCTTTGCCAACGTTTAATAAATTCTTTGCTGCTTATTGCTTATCAATATTATTTCTCAGGAATTTCTATTTTTTTGTTGAATCAATCTTCTTTTGGGATTTCATTTATAATCGATGACCACAAAAGGAAACATGTCAAAAGTTTAACGAGATTTTCACTTATAAGATTGTCTAGATTTTTTCTCTTTGCTCCTTTTATTTTCTTTCTTTGTTTCTTTGCATTATATCTGTCAAGTTAAAATCAGTATCAGTATTTCTCCTTAAAGGATTCCAACAGTAGTAGCAGCAGCAGCAGCAGTTTATTTGTAATCATTTGTGTGACACAATCCAAAAGGAATGGATCAAGATTTGTTTGCTTTGCGCCGGGTGATATACTATGACGTTGTGTTTATTTTTAGGGAAGTATAATAAGAAATGTATGATATAATTAACGAGTGTAGATGGGAAATTGATTTAAGGCATGTTGGGTTGTCTAAATTTCTTAATTGAAGGCCTGCTTAATAGAACATTGAAGTCTACCACATGTTCTAGATTGGAAACTTACTTAGGAAGAGGTTATCAGGCAATATGTTGCATGTATCATGAGATGTCTCACAGTATTTCCCATATTTACGGAGATAATGCTGTCTCAATCTTGATGGATGACTTACTTAGCTTCCTTAAGTAGCTTAATTCCACAATAAATCTTACGATAGTTGGAATATTGGGCCCTTATAGGTATCTGCCGTAGATTGTGTGTTGGCTTATTAGACATGAGACCTCGGTTCAAACTCCAGGTATGTCTGTGTGTGATAGCTCATTGAAGAACTCAAAAAATCCTCTTCCCTTGGTATTACCTTTCTTTTACTAACCGCCGAAGAATCACAAAGTAGATGGGCTATGAACTCCAACTTCTCATATTCACATACCCTGAAGGAAGTCGGCCAAGATTTATCCAAGCTTGTCGTTAGCGTTCAGAAACTGCAAGGTCCCATAAGAAATCCAGTCATCAGGCTCATATCGAAGTCGCCCTGGTTTAGTAGGTAGTGTGTTTGCTTATTAGACGTAAAGCCACGGTTCAAACCCCCAGGTCAGGCAGCTCCAACAAAACGAAATACGAGAAAATATTTCTTCGGCGACTCCCTCTCAGCAGATTTCTAGCAAAACTTCTGAGAGTAAATAAAATAAAATTGCCATGAAAAAGTTTCACAATAACTCTGTCATAAAATTAACACACTCAATATAAGTGGTGTGAGAAGCTAGGTTGTAATCCTGACTAAAGGGTTGTAATGACCAATTATGTATGTATGTATGTATATGTGATAGAGAGTTGAAGCACTCAAAGAATCCCCTTCCCTTGATAATCAACTGTATTTTACCAAACGCCGCATTATCACAAATTAGATGAGCCATCATCCCTAACTTCTCTTCATCTTCACATGCCCTGAAGACATTAGGCTAAGTTTTATCTTAGTTAGCCACTTCTACCAAAAACAAACCTTGGCTAAAGGATTGTAGCCACATTAAGGTCTAATTGGTCTTCTTAATGTCTATGCTCTTCTGCAGACTTTATTCGCTGATGAGCCTATTTCCTTATGTGTCCTTACGTACAACAGATCAACAGGACAGTAGTCCATCATTAATGCAATGATAACCTAATTTAGAACAGATATTTGTCTTATCATTTCTAAGGTTATTACGTTGCCGCGGGGCATAACAGTAAGTTATTCTATCCTTACTAAAGGCCCTTACGGAGACCTCACAGTCTTAATCGAGATCGCATCTATCATAAGGCATACTTGACTGACAACGATTCTCTTTCATCCTCTGTTCTCTTAATTTACTGTGATCTTATCATGGCTGCATGAAAAATGTATCTTTTTGAGTTTACAACTTCTAAAACGACCCTCGTTTTTAATCATATTTCACCAAAATATCAATATATTGACATCGCATAACTTTTTTTTTGGTTTTGACAAATTCGTTTCTCATTTTGTTGTAACAAATTCGAGTTCCAAGTTATCAGCGGTTGAGAGTCCAAAATTTTATGGATTTTCTTATGGCATGGTATGGCATGACAATAATCAAATGGCTCCTTTGGCCAAAGGCAGACTGAAAGGAACAAACAAATGACAGTTTATGGTTATTTTGGTCTCAAACTCATCATCTGAAAAACAAAAAAAGAAACGTGGAAGCTAAAAATCATGATAAGCTAAAATACAACAACAACAACTACAACAACAACAACTACAACAACAACAACTATAACAGTCAATAAGATAATATTTGAATTTTGTTGGCTTAAAACGAATGAATGAATGAATGACTGAATGGTTATCAGTTGAAATGTTTTTTCTTTTTTCTCTCTGTGTTATGTTGCTTTGGCTGTGTTGCTTGCTGCTGCTGGGGTACTGTTGCTGTTGCAATTCAATTTATTTGTTCTGTTATTGCCAACAAATATTCCTGCTTGCTTTGGCTGCTGAGTTGACAATTCTGTTATACAAATATCTTTAAGCCATACAGATGCTACTAACTGACTTCTTTATTTTGTTCTCGTTATTGCTGTTATTGTTGTAAACTCCTTTTATTTTCTAGTTGTTGTTGTTATTGCTATTGCCGTAATATTTTGTGATGAGTCTGTAAGCCAAAAAGAAAAAGAGATTAAAAAAGCAAAGCAAAGAAGGAAATATTTTTTGACATTTTTTTGATTTCTTCTGCTTTAGATGAATGCGATAAGTAATGATTACGTTGATGGGAATGGCTTCTTCTTCTGCTGTTGTTCCTAAGAATTCTGGCTTTTAAAAGGAATTGTAATAAAAAAATCCTTTTTAAGTGATTCATGTTCCAATTTAAGGTGTTTTTTTTTGCTTTTTTTTTTTGTTTGGCAGAATATTGTCATTTGCCATTACTTGACATTTAACGTATTTATCAAGATCTGTAATAAAATGTGGGAATATCAAAGAGATACAAGAAGTTTTTGCTTTTTTGAATATTATCTGAGAAAAGTTAATTCAATTGGCAGGCCTCCACTCAAAAACTTGAATAACAAAAAATTATTAAAAAAAAAATAAAAGAAATTTGATATGAAAGGATAACAGTTTATTTAACTTGTTGTTGTCGTACAGACTAGGTTGGTCCACCATCTCTACACCACCAAACTTCAACAATATACCCCATAACACCTAAAGGAACCAGCCTAAAAAACCATAATTAATAACCAGCATAAAAGTTCAATGGAAACCATTTTCTGGGTTAATTAAAATGAGTGATTCTGTCCTCAGAAAGTTTCTAATTCAGGTACGGTATATACAATGCAATGTTCTGAAGACTAAAATCCCAAATATAAAAATGGTAGCGATATCTTTGTATAATAATGGCCAGCTTAGATTCAGCGAATGTATGGGTATGAAATGTATAATACTCGCACATGTACCAAAAATGCTTCAAGATTTTCATTCCTCAGTCTTTACGTTAGTACTTATAGTAATCTTTATGGCTATAGTCCAATACATCATCAAAACAAATATCGTATGCATAACTTTATAAGGCCCAAAGTCAAGTAAATGAGCTGAATTTCTATTGTTAACTTCGTGTTGGCATTTGAAGTGTGGCTTCTTCAACATAACATCAGCAACTACATAGTATATCCAGCTAAAGGCGCTCCCTCCTCGGGGTATACTATATTCCAGTGTTATCTGTCTATAGATAGCTAGAAGTTCGCTCATGAATGTAGCAGATTTTGTTGAGGCATATGAGATTCTTTCACTTCAGTTTTTCAGAATGGCTTATTGCTCTGGAAACCATTCTTCTATAGTCGAGTGTCTTCTGTGCTAACCTCCTACTTTTTATTCCTGTTCCATATCTGTGTATCTCATAGGAACTTCTGTGTAAGGATTCTCAGAGCCAAGCATTCGTGTAACTTGTTATTTAGACAGTTCTATATGCTCAGAGGTCATGTTCAATTATCCAGTGACCTGTAATAACTTATTGTGCTGAGAAGACAATAAAGTCTTGGAAATCCAGAAGTTGCTGATAGTGTTTTGGGTATATGTAGTAGTCAGAGACATTCGTTGTCTATTTCATTATTATGAAAGCTTAACTGGACTTTGAAATAATGATCAAGGTTTTTAAAATTGCTTTTAAGTTCTATAGAGAAGGATTTGATTACATGCTTGGTTTGTCGTTGTCTTTGTACAGACTACTGCTTGAAAGACAGAACAACAGTTCTGTAGCCTACCAAGAAAGGTAGCAAAAATCATTCGGACTGAGGTGGTAATAACCCTGGCGATAGAGCACATAATCCAGTTTGGAAGGCAGATAAGTATGGAAAGGTTTAATAATCATCATAATCCCCTAAGCTGACCCATTGTATATCTGCCTCCCTAGGGACTCAATATCGATTTGGCTGAATATTACATGAAATGGCCTGTATTGTATGTCAACGTATGGTTAAAATTCATAGGCTTTTGCCTCCTTCTTCATTTATTATATTGTTGTGCGTTCTGTTTTTTCCTTGTTCCTAAAGTCTTTGAGTGCCTTTACATTTATGTTTATAGTGCGTAAAAGCATTGTACATCAATTTTAAATCAATATTTCAAAATATTGTTGCCATCAAATGACATGTAACACACACACACACAGTATAATAATGTATTCTACTGTCTCTCTACCTTCATAATATGATTCTGAGCTGGATTCAAGCAACTTCATATGGCATTAACACAACCACACATGGAAGACAAAAATAAAAAGAAAAAAAAAAATAAGAAAAAAAGTTCAAGCATAAATGCATGAAAGCTGGCATACAGGTATGTCAGTCACTCACTCTCATTCATTCATACAGTTGGTAAGTGGTAGTTGCTGTTTGTTGTTGTTGTTGCTGCATAATATACAATATAAAAGACAAGTTTATATGGTCTTTGATAAAATTGCCATAAATATGTCAAAAAGCAAAGCTAAGAAAAGAAAAGAAGGAGTGTTTCCTTGGTGGATCATTGTGTAAGCACGAGAAGAAAAAGACTTTTAAGTCAAAAACTAAAGCAGGATTACAAGATGATAGTTGTGTTGGTAGGTAATATTTCTGATAATTTCCCGTTTTTTTGCATTTTTTTTACCAATTTATACTCCCAGATGGACATTTATAAGTCAGAATGAATGATAGATTTTTGAGGTTAATATACGAGCGTATGTATGTAAGTGGATAAAATATGGCTCTTTGGTTATCGGTAATTTGGTAAACAAATAAGATGAATTGTTGTTATTGATAGTCTACTATTGATGCCAGAGAAAAAAAGGCAAAAAATTGCTTTAAAAGGTTTTATAAGAATGAGTCACAGCCTAGAAGTTGTACTAAAGAATAGTTTTGAATCTTCTTATTTTAAAATATACACAGGCACTCTAGGATGTCTTATATTTCTGTTCATAAAAGTTTTCAAAGTATCAGGAAATCCATATTACATGTGTTTTTTTTAAGAAAATAATTTCGTATCACAGCAAGGGTTTTAGAATTGATCATCACACAGAATATATTTAAACATTGAAATTCGATTCTATACAATCTGCCATTGATATGTAAAAGCATTCCCAAAAGACAAGTTTGCCTCTTCTAGTCTCAAACTAAGCAAGCAAACTATTTTGCAAGTTGTAGTCACCGTAGTCTAGTGACTTATTAGACATAAGGCCACAGTTCAAACCTCAGGTCAGACATCAAAACGAAAATATGAAAAAATATTTCTTCGGCCTCCTCTCAGCAGATTTCTGGCCAAAACTATAAAAGTAAATAAAATTGCCATGAAGAAGTTTCTCAAAAATCTGTTATTCGGAGTCGACTTTAAACTGTAGCTTCCACCACTCGTGTATAAAATTAATGCACACAACATGAGTGGTGTGGGATGCTAGTATGGGAAGCTAGGTTGTAATCCTGAGTGAAAGATTGTAATGACCAATTATGTATCTAAACTATTTTGCAAACAATTTAATCATTGTAGTTAAAGGACGGCTGTATTATCGATTATTTTTGGGGCTATACACTTTGGCGTTCTGTCACCACTTTATGTAAGGTATCCCTATAATGTCTCCACCAAAACCGTTGCCCTAATGAACTTCAGGATGCTGTGCAGTGTGCAGAGTGAGGAAAACTCATTACCTAGTACTTGATAAAAACCAAAGTATTTTCTTCTGAAATGTATTCACACCGCTTACCCGTTGCACCACCAATCCCGTTGCAATTATCTTCAAGATGCCATCTTTCCTCTCGCTAAGGATACCTATCCGAACTTCTCTTACACTCCATAGAAAGCTTCTGGCTCACGGCTCATGGTTCAGCTTACCTAAGCAGGGCAGAGTGCTTCCTCTATCAGATAGCATTGTTATGTCCTTGGTAGTTCTCCTCCACGTTGAATTGGGCACATCTTTCTATAGCGTAGACTTGTGAGTTTTTCTCTGGGTTCTGATAATTTCTCTCTGGACACCCCTGCTTCTCATCCCTGCTTCTTACCTACTATCTGAGTAATGAGTATTTATCCTCCAAATTTGCTACTTTAAGTTTGTTTACTTAGTCTCATTTCGAAGCGTTGTCTGAAGTTTGCTGGTTCAGCCCAGAGAACAGTTGACAGTGCTGTTCTCCACTTGATTTTCCATATTATGATGACCCCGAATGAATCTTGTGTTAGATATTTCGCTCGTTAACAATAACTAGAACCATAGTCTCCATGACATTAATTCCATTTGAGTTGTTTTCGTTCTGGTTGTCCACTGGCCGCCATGTGGCCTAATAGAACACAATAGGCCTGATCATTATGTTGTAATATTGTATACGTATTTTCTATCTTTAGAGCCTTGTAACGTCTTAGAATCTGTAATAAACTGTAGACAACTTTCTTGTAAATTTCAACGCATATTTCAATTCGAATTTTTATTGAAATTGAAAAAAATTTCTTTTTTAATAAAATTTATCGTAACGCCATGGCGTATTCTTCACACGTCTGTCTATACACCAAAGTACACAGTTTTGTTTGTAAATATTTCTCATATGACGTTTAAGGATCCCCTTGAGAACTTTGATAAGCAAAAGTTCAAAAAAAAAAAATAAAAGAAATCGAATAAAAGGGGGAACGAAAACAAAAACAAAGAACAAAAATATGAAGAAATGCATACAAAATAACTTAAGAAGTCTTGTGAAAGTGTTGGCTGTTCAAAGATTTTTCTCTTTCTTTCTTTAAGAAGGAAAAAAACAGTAAAACCCACACCTTAAACAAAACAAAAAAAATTGAGTCTCCCATGCCACATACCAACTACACCTCTTATGATGACGTTCTTCAAACAACCTTCTCTCTAGATGTACGAGTATGTGGCGCATTAAAGAATAAAAAACGCGTGTGATTTTGAAAGTGCTGTTTAAGAGCAAGCAATAAATGCAATTGACAGTCAACACCTACCACACACAGAGCAGCAATTT
The DNA here is from genome assembly GCA_927399465.1 of Sarcophaga caerulescens. NCBI lineage: Eukaryota > Metazoa > Arthropoda > Insecta > Diptera > Sarcophagidae > Sarcophaga > Sarcophaga caerulescens. Next base: position 88,245,137 of record OV656868.1, read on the forward strand.
ATTTTATTTAATTTTACATTCTTGTCCAATCTAAGGGGTATTTACTGTGAACTTTGTTTTTCAATTTTTTGATGTGGGTTTTGTGTCATAATTTCAACGCCTCAGAACAACACCACACATTGGACTGTCATACCATGTCATACGAAACGTCATCATCAATGTTGATAAGTTGTTGCATTTATAGTTGTTGCTGTTGCCGTTGCTGTTGTTAATAACGTTGCCGTGTAACTGTTCTGTGCTTCATGCAGTTATAAGGAACAGTTTTATCAAATTATAGCAGCAAACAAAACAAAAAACGAAAAAAAAAGAACTTGAGCCAAAGCTTAAGGAATTTAATTTCACCTCCTTTGTCTTGTTGTTGTTGTTGTTGTTATTGTAGTAAAAATTTAAAAGTTCCCAAAGGCAATAAACATTAAATGTTTCAGTGTAAAATTAAGACCCCACACATTATTTATTTTAAATACAAGAACACTTTAAACACTTTGTTTCAATTTTGTTTTTGAGGAAATGAGAGGCTTCGAAGGAAGATGTTGAGCAAGTAATAAGAATTAAAAATCTTTCAAAAGATCACCCCCCACTCCATGTAAATTCAACTAAACATGTCATTGTATTTCTGGTTAAACGTTTACTTTTCAACAGCCGTAAGGTCTGGGATTTGATGCAGAAGTCCTTCCCTCTGCAAAGAAATGATGTTCAGAATATCGAAGTGAACAACTGCTCGTCACTGTATTTCTGGTAAAACTTTTACTGTCCATAAGCCGTAAAGTCAGTGATTCGATCCAGAAGTTCTTTTCTCTACAAAGCAATACTGTTCAGAATATTGAAATGAACGTCCGGGTGCCGCTTTCAATATCCCGATTTCGTAAAGATAATACATAACATAATTTCGTAAGGATAGCACATAATGTAACACAACGCTTGAGGATAGCTCATCGAAATATCGGTATTATTCAAGATCAAATGCTGAGTATTCGTCACTGTAATTCTGGTTAAGTATTTACTGTTCAACAGCCGTAAAGTCAGAAGTTCTCTCCTCTGCAAAGAAATAATGTTCAGAATATCGAACTGAATATCCGGTATCCGGGCCCGGCTTTCAATAGCCCGATTTCATTTGGCGCCGTAGTCTAGGAGGCAGTGTGCGGGCTTATTAGACGTGAGGTCTAGGTTCAAACCCCAGGACAGACATCAAAATTAAAATATTAAAAAAAATATTTCTTTGGCTACTTCCGCTCAGAGAGTAAATTAAAAATTTCCACGAAAAAATTTCTCAAAAATCTGTCATTTGGAGTTGACTTTAAACGTTAGGCCTCACCACAACATCAGTCATGTAAGAAGATTGGTTGTAATCCTGACTAAAGGGTTGTAATGACTAATTATATACATACATATGTACGATACGAAACACAGCAAAAAGCTTGAGGATAGCTTATCCAAATAACGATATTATTCAGATCAAATGCTGAATGCTTTTATCCAAAACATTCGACGTCGATACTTCTTTTCCAGTTCAGTTTGAGTCGCAAGCTGCAGTGGTGGTCGCGGAAGTTCTTTCGAGTCGCCAACCAATCCTGGGTTAATGAGGAGCCCTACTCCACCGTTAGGCTCACTTGGCCCTCGATTGGTAGAAGGCGCACCAACCAGTTACTTGGACTTGGTCGTAACGCCATCTCGATCACAGTGGCCTTGCTTACGGGTCATTGTGTTATGGGAAGACAAACGGAAAGAATGCAGCTCCCTTATAACGACTTCTGCCGTCATCCATTGATGTCAAGCATATAGATTCGTTTATCATAGTCGTTCTTTAAATGTGCAGCCTTTGCGCTGACCAACTACTTACTTCTTCTTCCCTGATTTGGAGGAACTTGATCAGTACAGAGACTGCGTTCACCTGTGACGTCACAATGGGCAACTATGCTCAAGTGAGCTACCTACCTGCAGTGTAAGCTAATGTCTAATTGGATTTAATTTTTGTTACAAGGAGTTTGAGTTTCTAGCATACCTACTGATTCTAATACGTTGCAGTGGTGATTTGTGTCTGGGGATTGTAATTTTGCTTTCATTGGCCTCCAAAACATAATTTTAAAATAATTTTTATTGAATTTAAAATCACAAATTAAAATAATTTTTTTGTTTTCTTGAATTTGTTATGCTATGCGTGCAGTGTGGTATTTTATTTGCAGTTTTCCACATATTGAACTGGGCAGGCGTGTATTCAAAACCAATGAGGCAACTTTCTTTAAATTTTTTTATTTTTTTTGTTTTACTGTCTGCCAAAAAATTTTTTTTTTAAAAAACTTTAAAGTGTTCTTATCATTATAGAAGTACAAGAGAAAAGTTTTGCTGGAAATACAAGTGGCATCTGAAAGCCTAAATTGTAAAACGATTTTTCGTTGTTTTTTGTATTTTTTTACGAGGCAAATTTTATCACAGATAAGCACGTGCAGAAGAGGGCCTAAATTTTCTGTTGGACAGTTCAAAAGTTTTTTTTGTTTTATTTTTATTTTTATTTCACAAAAATATATGTATTTCAAGCACTTTGAGCATTGAAGCTTGTATTGCAGGTTGGGTTTTATAAACATTTTCTTGACATTGATTTAAATTACATGTTGCTGTTCATTTTAATATAACTCAACGGACTGTTTTATTTGTTGTATTCAAGTATAAAAATTATCAAAAAAAAAAAAAAAAAAGAAAGAGAAAAATAAAAATAAAACAAAAGGAGAACAGTTTTTGGCCAAAAACCCCCAAAAAAATTTCTTTTTTTTATTTTATTTTGAATTATTTTTTTTGGTTTCTTTTTCAAGAGACGAATCCCTTGTGGTGTTGTGCTGCTTTGTTTCGATTTCGAAGGTGCTAACGTAAATTGGTATGTCAAAATAAAAGATAAAAATTGTTATCAGTTTTCACGTTTTTAATGAGATTTCAATAATTCGAACGGACAGCAATCATGGCAGGTTCATTTCGTATATATTTCCATGCTGTCCAGTTTATTTCGTTTAATTAGAATTTTTCTTTTCCAGTTACAGAAGATACTCACTCGTATTCACTTTAACGTTTAAATACAATCAGTTTCATTTCATTTCTTGTGGTTTTTTTTCTGTTTGTCTTTAATTTCTTATTAATTTACACAGAAAAAGAAGTCAAATATTCTCCAAGGCTTTTTGAGAATGTGTGAACGTGCATCTCATTGCATTTAAACGTGGGTTGCATGAGAAGTATTGAAGATTGATGTTATTTTAGATAGCAAGAATACTTTTAAGCATTTAAATCTTAAACAGCTTTTAATTGCCTTTCCTTATAATTTTCATTCACATTCTGATTCTGCTTCTGATGTCTTTAAACGCAATTCCAGTTTGTCATGTCATTTCGCTCTTATTCTCCTTCTTATTTACCTTGGCTTTCTTTCTTTATTTTCTGTTTTATTCCTGTAAACTATTTATCTTTTTTCTCTTTAACATTTAATACATCATTTCCATTTTGACTTCTACTGACTGGCTCTACATGGCCAGGCTATCATTTTGGCCTGCTGCTGTGTTACGTTTTAAAAAATATTTACCGTAAGTGGTCCGTTCGTTCGGATCCCCTTACATTTAAGCCAATAGTGTCGGTTAACCGCCAGTGTCCAAATAACTTCAGACAATAATAATGACAATATTGTCATTTATTTACAAAAGAAGATGTCTTTATAAATATTTCAGACATAAATTAATGATTTATTAAACGACAAAAAAGCGAAAAAAAAAAGAAACCAAAGAAATATGGAAAAGAAGAAGACGTATGTATGTATGTATGCATGTATAAAAGCTTAAAATTTATATGCTTCATAAATTTAAATTAATTATGACATCAATGGAAAATGATGACTTTAAAAGAATATTAACATAAAATATGCTCAGGTTCTTTTTCTTTAACAAACATTAAATAAATGTCACTGACAAGTATTGTGGTTGTTGTCAAGGATTCTTTAAAAGCGTTGTATATCCTGTTGTGATAACGATCTCATTAAATTCTTGTGTGACATCTTGGTCATTATCCTAATTAAGTTAAAAAGCTATTCTGGTAGATAGTTTAGCACAAGAGAATGGGATAGATACACTTAGACCATATACGATAACAAAATCTTCTATTTTTCCCAGTTCTGGAACCATTCAAATCCATCCTAATATTCATTCGCGATAGATTAGATCGTCTAAGTAGAAACTAATAGAATAATAGAGCTAGCCAAACTCTCACGGAACATAATGCAACGCACGGAAATAATGTCAATGCTTACCGAAATTCCATTACATACATACATAATTGGTCATTACAACCCTTCAGTCAGGATTATTGACCTAGTTTCTCACACCACTTATGTTGTGTGTGTTAATTTTATACATAAGTGGCGCGACCTACAGTTTAAAGTCGACTCCGAACGAAAGATTTTTTGACAAACTTTTCATGGCAATTTTATTTACTCTCAGAGTTTTTGCCAGAAATCTGCTGAGAGGAAATCGCCGAAGAAATACTTTTTTTTTTATTTGGTTTTGATGTTTGGCCTGGGGCTCGAACCCTGGCTTTACGTCTAATAAGCCAACACACTACCTACTAGACTACGGCGACCGAAATTCCATTAAATTTGGGTAATCGTTCTCACTGGCTTTCACTCGCTAAAAAGTAACGTACGTTGCGTGAACGTTTGGCTAATTCTACCTTAAGGTGTTTTCTCCTTCATTACAACCATTCAGTCAGGATTACAACCTAGTTTCTCACACCACTCATGTCGTGTGTGTTAATTTTATACATGAGCGGCGTCACCTACAGTTTAAAGTCGATTCCAAACGACGAATTCGAATTCTTTTCATGGCAGTTTCATTTACTCTCAGAGTTTTTGCAAGAAATCTGCTGAGAGAAAGTCGCCTAAGAATATTTCTTCATGTTTTCATTTTGATGTCTGACCTGGGGTTTGAACCAGGGTCTTACATCTAATAAGCCAACACACTATGTATCTACTAGACTACGACGACTTCTCCTTCTTCTTCTGTAAATCAGCTTGCTGCTCCTTTAGCGTCTTTTACCAAATGTCCAAGACTAGTATCTCTTTCACGAGCGTCTATAAAGTAAAGTCCAGTATTAAATCAAACTACCATGAATTCTTATAGACTTTCTATGCGTCCTTCATCCAGATTTAGCTAGATTTTCCTATCCAAAACTTACACGGAATCCATTATTGCATTGTTTATTATATGCACGCAGATTTTCAAGGGGGTTCTCAATGTAGAGGACTCACGAGAGAGTTGGATGGATGTGGCATCCGATCTGCAGTGTCCTGTAATACTAGTTTGTTCTGATACCCATATGATACCCATCTTCTTAGTAAATTCGCAGCAGCCACAATCCGTCTTAGAGGTTGACGTATTAGAACCCAGCCGTCTGGCTATCAGAAAGTTTTCTTATATTATTCCTAGAGATATTTTCTTCCTTCATCATCCTATCTGCAATCCCTATCGCCGTCACTTCAGCCTAGTTGATGTCTTTGTGGTCTAGTAGCCTCATCGAGTAGCTATAGCCAATGAATTCGAAAAGGTTTCTCCATTCACAGCACTTCATTTTGTTTCGAATCGTCCATGGAAATCTGAGAGTCGTTTACGATGTGCGTTGGACCAGTTTTGCAAATCTCTCTACACAAAGTGGATGTTTTGAACTTCAATACTCCTGGTAGTTCCAAATTCACTTACGATTCTCAAGTGACCAATATTTAGTCCACACCATCTCCTCCACAGGTACTAACTGGTTTCAGCTGCAAACCCTTACAGTAAACTTTCAGCAGAAGAGGCATAAGTTTGTCTCCACCGACGATGATGTATGTGTATGTACTCAAGCCACTGCCTATATATACATATGCAGGTCAATCTTTGTATATGTCATATCAAACTATGTTTAGTTGACCTGCCAATTTAGTCCCACCACAACAGGCACATGAAGGTTAAGATAGGTCTGATCAGTGATATGATGGAATAGATAGAGTGAGACCCTTTGCAACTCTTTGTAAAAGCATGAAAGGCTATGACGGCATTTTTCATTCTGCCCAGTATAGTCGGTGTCGAGGACAGCTTTCTATTAAAAATGTATTTTAAGAAGTATGTAAGTCTTATCTTTGAGTCCAAGGTTCAACTCAAACAATCTCAATAGATGAAGAGGCTTTTACTTTCATTATCTACTCTAATAGCAGCTTCATATAACTCATAAAATATTTCTTAATTCCCAAAATGATTTGCAAACACTGCTCAAGTTTTCATATTATTTCATGGAAACTCCTTTAGGGCTTTTAATTTTAATCAAATTCCGGCATTTTACGGTTTTTAAACATATTCTTTCCAAATAAAAACACTTGTTGCATGCATCGCTCTTACATGATTATTTATTATTCAAGCACTGCCAATTCCCCAGAATTGAATCAAAAACTTTAAAATGAAATTAAAAAAGAAGAGTTTTTCTTTTACTTAACTGACACATGTTATGCAGAAACAGCTGAAAGCATACCTTTTGACATGTATTAACCTTCACTAAATGTGAATTTGGTTTTATGCGACTTACATAAGCAGACCAGGCCAATGTCAGCAGAAGAACTCTATACATTTAAACTCTCGCCCTGTCTGCACTGTCGTATATTATGAACGCTTATAGAAAGAAAAATCATAAAAAACTGAGAAGGATTTACAAATGTTGTTGAAAAAGATGAAAAAAACTGCATTTTTGCCCTTTCGTTTGTCTCTTGATGATGATGATGATGCTGTAGCTGTTGCTATTGCAACAAGAACTGTAGTAAACAAAACGTTGCAACAAAAATAATAACAATAAACGAAATGTCGACGTCTTTGTAAGAAATGAAATAAAATGCCAGACTAAATGTATATGAAAATCAAGACCAACACTTTGTCTTTCATTGTTCTTTTTTCGTATTTGTATTGTTTTTGTTTTGAATAACTACTACACATATTACATGTACGACAAGTACGTACACTTTGCAAAATATATGACACTAAGGCAGAGGTTCTCAAACGTGTAACTGGCTATGCAAAATGCTTTGGGGGTTTCCAAGCAATATTAAATCTTTTTATAATATTGTTACAAAAATGAAGAATATAGATACTGTTGCTTTCCTTTTACATCGTTTAACATTAAAATTATAAACAAAAATACAACAACAAAACACCAGCATAAAAATAATGGTAAACAAATATACAACAACAAACACTACAAGAATAAATGTAAACAAAATACACAAACAACAATAATGAAACAACGATGTTTACATTTATAGAGATTTCGAGAAGGCCAAGCAAAAAATATTTGGCTTCAAGAACATTCATCAGACTGTTTACGTTGACATATAAAAGGCAGTCAGTCTTGTGTGAAGATGCGGTGTGTTTGAAGACAGTAATTGTGGTTTGAATATCTCTGTTACAAAGATCTGTCGAACAATTGTTTAGTGATTGTTACTGTTTATGCAAAGGGTGTAAACATAGGAATAACAATGAAGAGCAATTGTTGTTGTTTACATCAAGTTGTGAACGGTGGCTGACAATGAATTGTGCGAATAATAAAGAATTTTAATTAAAACTAAACACAAATTTATCATATCAAATCATATTTTAAACGTTTTTAAAAGGTAAAAACGTAACAATATTCTTCAACAACCCAACCTTATTAGAGTTTTGAGGGTAGTTAACTGTCACCGCAGTCTAGGGTAGTGTGTTGGCTCATTAGACGTGAGTCCATGCTTCAACACTCAGCTTAGACATCTCGAATTAAACGAAATATAAAAAAATAACTCTTCAGCGACTAAACCTCAGCAGTGTTCTAACAGAAGAACAGTCTTCTTGGCTTTACAACTTGAAGAACTACCCGGCAATTTTCATTCCCCCCTGAAATAAGGCCCTGTGTGAGTTTTGACTTCAGGAATCATTTACTGAATGGTTTTTAAGCAATATTTAGTCCATAAGGAACTAAGCCCTACGGCTTAGATGGTGTTCAGATACAAAGATTTCTATTCTGCCAGGGCATCATTCATGACTGATTTGATTTACAAAAGTTTGTGACTCTCTATCGCTTTAGTAAGCATTTTATTTTAATATTTTGTTGTTGCTTTTTTCTTTATCCAGCTTCACATTTGAGCTTAACATTTGTAATATTCATATGCCACATCATGTGGCGCAATTTTCTGCAATACAAAAGTGACAATTTGATTTATCACCACACTTTGCCTTTTTATTGCGGCATTATACACACTAACAGCAACAACAACTTTTTTTTTAGAAAAAAAGAAAGAGATTTTGAATATGTTTACGTATGTAGAACTGGATATGTGTGGACAATTGTCCGAAATACGAGTGAGTGTGGCATACAAGAAATCGATGAGTAGTAGTAGCAGCAGCAGCAGATGCTGCCAGAAATTGTAAAAAAATGCTTTGAGAAGCGAAGCAAAGAAATAAAAGCCTTAATAATGCATACGTACAGGCTGTTTTCTTTACGTTATCCTTTCTTTTTTGCCATTCAAATAAAGGTTTCAGTTTTTTTTTCGTTTTTTCGAAAAGATTTCATTTATATGTGCTTTTATAAATGCCACCATCAGCAGACATTTACGTTACAAAGGCCAAGGCAAAGGAAATATTGTTCGTATATACATATTTGAGGAAGAAATGAACAAAAAAAATCAATGCAAAGTGCTGTAGGCAATGGCTTATAATACATATTTAAGCCTTTTAGAACGGATATTGATGCCACAAAAAATATATTTGAAATAAGAAAACAAAAAAAAAAGCCAACAAACACTTTTGAAAGTCGCCTTTTATGACTTGCTGGTGGTGCTGTTGCTGCTGACTGTTGCATTTATTTTCGCCGAATAAGAAAAGTCTTCTCCACTCTATGCCAAATGTCGTCTAATGTCTGAGTGTTTTATTTTCTTTTTCTGTTGCATTTAAATTATAGACCAGCATTAGCCATTTGTATGCTAGTTGCCTGCATATTTTAGGCCTTTTTAAAGGCTTTTGGGGTAAGTAACAATGCACAAGATTTATAAGTTCCATATAAAGAAATATAGTTTGTAGTGTTTATGACTTTAGCAATTGATAATAATGCCATGGCCATTAGCAAGGAAAAAACAACAAAAAATTGTCTTCCAAACTTTAGTTGCTTTCGTTTCATTTTATTATCTAAAAGGACATGAGACAATTCTTGTGTTTAATTTTTTTAAATTTTAAACATTATTTCTGCCTTAATACGTTTATTAAACAAGGCATCGATCTTTCGTTTATGAGTTCCCCTGCTTTAATTTCCTCTTACTTTTTTTGTGACAAAAAACTCAAAAGAATACCTGCTTATTGGCCTTACTTTGCAATACCATCCAGCTGTCCATCCATCATCGTACGCGGTCTTTCATTATCCTGGTGTTATAATTTGGGAAACGACTCAAGTTATAGGCAGTGGTGGCGTCTACAGCCTATTCGATGGCCATATTGTCGCACTCGTTCATTACGGCCATCATTCATTTTGAGTAAACAACAGTATTGACTGTGTTTATTTTTTCTGTTTCTTTTTCTTGACAGTACATACGAGTACTTTATGGATACTGTACGGTGGTTAAGTAACCATGACTCACAGGTTACTGTCTGAAATGAGTGTAACTCTTGTAGATGAGCTAAAATTTCAATGCATCATTGAAACTGGTTCAAATAAAGACAAGTTCGGATACTTTTGGCACTCTACAGTACTCATGCTCTCTGTTTAAATCATGTGAATGCTTGAATTTGATAAAAAAAACTTGCAGTATCGCAGAAGGAACTACAGTTTTTGTTCTTGACAAAATTCCCACTTGCAATTGCCATATTCCTAGTATAATAATGTTTCGAAAATGCTTTTACATCGTTCAACACTAAAATTATAAACAAAAGCAAAAAATACCATGAACTTGTTTACAAATTATCGCACTGCGTAATATAACAACAAACACCAGCACAAAAAAATAATAAACAGGTAAACAAAAATATACCAACAAACGCTACAAGAATAAATGTAAACAAAATACACAAACAACACTACAATAAAAAATCTAAACAACTATGTTTACATTTATACAGATCTCGAGAAGGCGAAGCTACGAACATTCGCCTTCAAGAACATGCATCAGACTGTTTACGTTGCCATATAAAAGGCAAAGGAAAGCAAGCAGCGGGGTCGGCAAAAAAAGTTCAGTCAGTCTTGTGTGAAGACGCGATGTGTTTGAAGATAGTAATCGTGGTTTGAAAATCTCCGTTACAAAGATCAGTCGAACAATTGTCTAGTTATTGTTTATGCAAAGGGTGTAAACAGAGAATAACAAACAAAGCAATTGTTGTTGTATACATAAAGTTGTGAATAGTGGCACACAGAATTTGTACGAATAATATAGAATTTTACTTAAAATTAAACACAAATTTATTTTTATTTTATTTGCAGTCTACGAGCTTATATTTTAAACGTTTTTAAAAGGTAAAAACGTAACAATAAATATCAAATTTTATTCGAAATTTCAGATATGGGCTCTAAACTTTAGACTGGACAAGCCTTGTCCAAAAATTAATACTTTTCATAAAATTTTTCAAAATGAGGATGTAAATCGTACACAATTTTTTCCTAGTCTTTCTGTGAACAAAGACTCTAGCAATCCAAGTCTTTAGGGTATACCATGAACTTACTTTATCCACTTTTCCTGATAACACTTGGCCTTTTACAAATCTCTGTCTGTCTGTATGCGTATGCAAATTCTCTAGTTTATCTCGTTTTCTAAAATTTCAATTCTTTTCCTTTTCGATTTGGTTGCATTAACAATTTTTTTTTCGTTTTGGTGTGTGATTATTTATGGGTTCGATTGTTGCATATGCAAGATTTGACTCTGTACGCATTACTCTGCATATAGAGAACGTATGTGTAGAAGTGCGTTTATGTGTGATGATGACTCCTTGTTGCCAGTGGCATAAAGATAAATTTTCGCATATGATGGCTTATGCAGCCGAGAGTCTGGATTTGTAAAATGATGCATATAATTATAATGATGATGATGATGATATACATACGGAGACGATGATCTCATTTTAATGGTATGTGCGAAGAATATTTTCTTTTATGAAACAAAACAAAAAAAAAATTTTTAAGAAGGTATTTTCAATCGCATGTCATAGAAAATGCGTATGTTTAAGCACAAGTCTGGGTTGTATTTGAATTTTCTCCTCAATAGTCATTTTTGACATAAAGCATCGAAAACTATGTTTTAAAAATCGGCGAACACGTTAAGTCTCATATTAGGCTTCCAACGATTTAATTTACTGCGTTAAAGTTCTGTGGAGTATACAGTCAAATAAAAAAGTCTACATACAGTGGTTTTTTCCCAATTGAAAAAGATATTGTAGCATTGTTAAAGGCATTTACAATTAAGATTGTTTAAAAAAGCAAATTTCAAAAAATATAATGTAGAAATGATTGCAAAAAACTATAAAAATTAGCGGAAAAAAGTCTAATTACAGAGGTGTATGTATACTTTTTTCTTTGACTTTGTATCCTTGAACTGTACGCGTCTCAAGATACATAAAGGACAATAATTTTTAGTTTCTTCCTCGAATATGATGGATTGCAGAAATCGATTATTTTATTATCGAAGAACTAAGCCTATCAGGGACTAAACACTCAATACTTGTGTACCTCTTTACGTATGGTTTCTTTTTTCCAACACAATAGTATACTGACCACAGCTTCGTAAAGAAAATTCGATGTATGTGATTTAGATCAGCCCGGTATTCCACGAACTGGACAGGTATTGCAGAGGCAGGCTTTAAAATTTGCCACTTGATCGTAGTAGTCAGATAAGTAATGTGTTGGCTTACATACATACACAATTGATCATTACAACCCTTTAGCCAGGATTACGACCTAGCTTCTCACACCACTGATGTTGTGGGTGTTAATTGTATCCATAAGTAAAGGGATCTACAGTTTAAAGTCGATGCCGAACGACAGATTTTTTTTGAGAAACTTTCCATGGTAATTTTTATTTATTCTCAGAGTTTTTGCCAGAAATCTGCTGGGAAGAAGTCGCCGTAGATATATTTTTTTCATATTTTCATTTTGATGTCTGACCTGGGGTTTGAACCGAGTCCTCATGTCTAATAAGCCAAAACACTACCTACTGGACTACGGCGACATCGTTGGCTTACATGGACAAAAGAAAAAATGAAAACGAATATTTCTTTCGGAGCAAAAAATTGTTATGAAAGTTAACTGAAATCTTTAGTCTGAATTCAATATTAAAGTTTAGGTCCCGCCGCTCGAGGCTAGAATAACATACACAACACGACAACAATGTAATATAATACTACGGAATTTCTGAGACATGTTGGCTATACCTCACATACCCTGTTTAGCAGCTGGACGTTGAAGAGAGGCAGCGATCAACTTTTATGGGAATAAAGGCTAGGTTTTGTTATAATCATCCTGGCACAGACTGTTCGTGGATTTCTCTAAAGTAAGGAGTGCGCACGAAAAAAACTGGACTTACACTTTTCGTTATAGAAATAAAACTAAGTGGCGGATTATTTTCGTTTCATATTTCAATTAAAGTAAATAATATTTGAAAATTTGGATTGAAGTCGCCGTAGTCTAGTAGATAGTGTGTTGGCTTATTAGACTGAAGGCCCGAGTTCGAATCGAAACCTGGGGTCAGACATCAAAAACGAAAATATGAAAATATTTCTTCGGCGACTTCCTCTCAGCAGATTTCTGGCAAAAACTCTGAGAGTAAATAAAATTGCCATGAAGAGCTTCTCAAAAAACTGTCGTTCGGAGTCGACTTTAAACTGTAGGTCCCGCCACTCATGTATAAAATTAACACACACAACATAAGTGGTGTGAGAAGCTAGGTCGTTATCCTGACTGAAGGGTTGTAATGGCCAATTATGTATGTATGTATGTAATATTTGAATTCTTTTGTGTATAAAATTTTTTTCTGACAAAGGTCTCAGAGCATCCAACTTTTTGAGCCACTTTTCTTCCAGACATGTTAGGGTGTTTTTTGAAAAATACGTATTATTTTACTTGCTTTGTTTTGGTCGGCAAATCCTTTTTTCTTCCACTTCCACACTTTCTCTCAATATTTAAAGACTCCTTATATTGTTTTATTCTTACCTTAGAAACTGTTTTTGGTTAACACCTGCGAGCCTAGCAATCGTTTTTTGTAAGCGGCGCGGTTTTTCGTTGAAAATTTCAATTATTTTTTTACGACATTCTTGTTGGGTGCCCATTTTCAAAAAACTAATTTTGCTATTGCAATGAGATTTAGCACGTGGAGTTTGAAACAGATGACTAACAAAAACAATGTAACGGTATTCATTTTTTTCAATTATGATAAAAGTTATAAGCTTAAAAGCAGGCCCATTTTTTTTAGTTCACTTGCTTCAGCATTTTTAAGTTCACCTCAGACTTTTTGGACTGCGTATGTTTTTTCTTGGATTTCACGAGTCCTGGGCATCTGCGTCTCTGTGACTTAGACGGGAGTGGGATATCAACATAATCGAACTTCGTTTTCTTTTTTTAATATGAACAGGAACTTGTTTAGACATTTTTCAAGCGTTTCTTTCTTTTTTAAGCATTCCAAATATCTTGCCTGGACGTCCTTACACAATTCCCTACTGTGGCACTGAATCCCAACGGGGTGGTTTTAGTCAATTTTCAATTTGCCAGGATAACATAACACGATATCACTGAGGAAGAATTGATGTTTGTTGTAGAGATGTGGAAATCCTTTCTTTTAGAGCTAATTATCCCTTATATGATGCTCTTCTCATTCTCATTCCCAGGGCGAAAAAGTCATATAAAATGCCAGCTATGTCTGTAAGACTAGGAATAAGAGAAGAATATAAGAGGATAAGAATTTTGGGTTATGAGAGTAAGTATGCCAAGCAATAGCCTAAAGCCATAAAAAGAAACGTCAAATTACGATGATTATACTCCTGGCCAAACACACAAAATGCACAATCAACTCTTCTTGACTATTTTCGAAGATTAATGGCCAAAATAAGTCAATTTTCTTAAGAAACTCATACGTTTTCTTTTACACCAAAAACGCTTGCATGCTTTACTTAATTATGACTTCCTGTCAAAATATGAACATCAATTATGTCCACCTTTAATTGCTTAGTATTTAAAAAAAAAAAACGAAATTGAATATAAAGACCAGAAATAACTTTGCTAAGCAAAAGAAAAGAATCAGGCTTACACAGGTATTGGCTTTCATAAACACATTTTGCATAGCCAAGGTAACTAAACACACGCGCATGTAAAATAATAAAGCCTTGCATTGGCATACAAATCGGAATTGTAAACCAAAATAAGAGAAAAAAATCCCTGGTCAATTGGCAATACAATAACAAATACAACGTTGAGTTTTATTTTGTAAAAAAAAAATTAAAGCACAGGGGGAAAATACAGTCAATGTTACGTTTGGAAATTTAAAAAAAATATACGGAAGGACAGACAGGTAAACAAAATTGCTGGAATAGTCACGGTAACAAAATTATAATACAACAACAACAAGAATGACAACAACAACGCGATTTGCACTATTTTAAGCACGTAAAATGATAAACTCATAAATTATGAGTAGCAAAGCATTGAATGTCATTTGCACACAACTCGCCTGCAATACTCAACCCCGCATTAGTGCCATGTGGACACCACAATACAGTGGAAAGCAAAACAAACAATAAAAAACAATTTATGAAACAGAAATATTTTTTTTTTTAATTTTTTTCTAAAGAAAAATTTTTTAAATCTAAAAGTTTATGATTTTAAAGTTCTCAAGTTTTACCTTCGCACATAATTGCCCTACACTGTAAAGGTAGGTGAAGGTATCGTATCTATTTACCTTTTAAATAGTAATTCCTGTCGTCCAAATATGAATATTTAGCTCACAACAGACATCAGCATCAGGATGCTGCAGTAAAAGAAATTCAATGCAAGCGATAAAAAAACGGGGTGGCATTAATAACACCACAGTGGATAAATAGGCAAAGAGTTGTCAGTACGGAACGGAAGGTCTGTATAGCATATAGACCTACTGACTGGCAGATAAGCATTTAAGTATTGAACAGAAATAAACATGAAAAATGTTAAAAGTACAAAAAAGGAGCACAAAAAATGTATCGATTGTTACTAAACTTGGGAAATATGGTGGAATTGTTTTTTCCAAAGTCCGCGTGTGAAAATTAAAAATTTCGAATGCTTATGAAATAAATTTTCAGTGAATGGGAACGCAATTTTGAAAATGAATTCTTATTATAAAAAGGCATTCGATTACATAACGTTTGACAAATCTTTTTAGGCAATTATTACGTGACCAACCTATCCTGGGTTAATGAGGAGTCCTGCTCCATCGCTAGGCTCACTTGGCCCTCGATGGATAGAAGGTGCACCAACCAGTTACTCGGACTTGATCGTAACGTCATCTCGATCACAGTGTCCATGCTTACAGGTCATTGTGTAATGGGAAGAAGGGGCGGAAAGAATGCAGCTCCCATCTAACGTCTTCTGCCGTGTGTGCAGATTAGCTGAGGAAGAGGAGACTGTTATCCACTTTCTTTGTCAATGTCCATATATTACGAGGTTCAGATTTAGGTTATTTGGCTCTACAATCCTTGTCAGTTTGATGAAGCTTTCATCCATTGATGTCAAGCATATAGCTTCGTTTATTAAACTTTCGGGCTGACTTTCCAGCGTGTGGTAGTCGTGCTTTAAATGTGTAGCCCTTGCGCTGACCAACTTCTTCTTCTTCCCTGGGTTGGAGGAACTTAGTTAGTAAAGAGATTGGCGTCACAACGGGCCGCTATGCATACTCAAGTGAGCTTTTGGTATCAAAGCTACCACACCAACCTACGTGGTAAATAAAGTTTGAAAGGAAAAAATACTGGCATTTGAATTGTTTTCAATAACAGTGATTGTAGTCGTCGTAGTCTAGTAGGTAGTGTCTTGGCTTATTAGACGTGCGGCCACAGTTCAAACTCCAGGTCAGACATCAACAAAACGAAATATGAAAAAATATTTCTTTGGTGCCTTTCTCTCAACAGTCTTTCTGCAAAAAGTCTGAAAGTAAAATAAGAATTGCCATGAAAAGCTACTCAAAAATCTGTCTTCCGAAGTCGACCTTAAACTGTAGATTCCGCCACTCATGTATAAAAGTAACACACACAGAGTAACACAGGCATGAGAATCTAGGTCGGAATTCCCATCACACAAGTTACCATAGTAGGTTGTGCTACCATAGTAGGTAGTTTGTTTGCTTATCAGACGAGAGTTTGTGGTCCAACCACTGGCGCAGACAGATCAAACAAAAAGAAACACGAAAACCAATAAATTTATTTCGGCGACTTTCTTTAAAATTCGTCAAGAAAAGCTTCTCAAAAATCTGTCGTTCAGAGTCGACTTTAAACTGTAGGTGCCGACACTCAGGCATAACATCAACACTAACAACATGGGCAGTGGGAGAAGCTAGGTTGTAATCCTGACTAAATTGTTGTTTTGGCCAATTAGGTAAGTAATATTCTCAGCCTGTGTGCGCCGCTAGTACGGATATATGGTCCATTCGATCAGTTTGATTTTTAACAACTTTTTCTAATAATTCTGGCCGTAAGGTATCAAAGGGATCTTGAATATTGACTGCCGTGGAAACACGTAGTTTCATAAAAGGTAACTCTGAAGTTTTAAATCGAGCGACCTGAGGGGGCACCAATGAATAGGATCACTTTAGAATGGAAGTTATGATCAAATTTATGTTTAGCAATCAGCACAGCATGATGGTGCTCGACATTCACCGTATCAGCAGGTTTCTACTCATTTCAAAAGAACTAAGGGCCAATGATGCGAAAATGATCAATAACTGTACGAATTGCTTCCACGAAGATGTGAAACAGGTTTGAAAGCATTGTTCTGGCGTTAACATACTGAGCCCGTATAGCTATTTCTAATGTAGATATGTTGTATTTATTCTCTTGCACTAACCACTAAAATCGAAGAAGTCCTCAACTAGGTACAAAACGCTACTATTATCCTATCCTTAGACCAGTTTTAGGTTGATTAGATAAAGCGGACTTTACGGCAGCGTAGCTTACATGAGCGTTGTCGAAGGCTTAAGCGCTGATGGCATGAGACATTCCACATGGTACCTATCTCCCTATTACGCCTCATAAGAAATCTCCTTTTCCCTTAGTAGGAAAAAGTCTAGTAGGTAGTGTGTTGTCTAGTAGGTAGTGTGTTGGCTTATTAGACGTAAGGCCCGAGTTCAAATCCCAGGTCAGACATCAAAACGAAAATATGAAAATATTTCTTCGGCGACTTCCTCTCAGTAGATTTCTGGCAAAAATTCTGAGTAGGTCCCGCCACTCATGTATATAATTAACACACACAAAGTAAGTGGTGTGAGAAGCTAGGTCGTAATCCTGACTGAAGGGTAGTAATGACCAATTATGTATGTATGGATCCTTTACTAATTGTTAATCTGTTAGCCTTCTATCATAAGATCGTTTTCAAAAAATATTTTCGAAGATTTCAATTTTTTGGAAATTTTTTGCTCAGAAAAGTATTTTTTTTTTCATCTTATTTATCCACAGAAATTATGTTAAAAATGTCTCTGTATCTCTCCTAATATGACAGTCAAATGAAGGAGTGAAAAATAAGCATTTTTCTGCTTAAGCGTTTGGTTTCGATAACACAAATGTTTAAAGCAAATATCATCGATATCTCATTGTAAAAAGAGAAACAACAAGAAATAATCATAAAAAGAACTGACTGGCGCGATAATGAACCCCATTTTAAAGTCACTACCATTCAATGCGATTTGATTTACAATCCCATTTCGATTATAATCGATGATGATGTGTGTGCAGGCTTTATAAGTTAAAAAAAATCGAAAAAAAACCGAAAGCAAAAGCAAAATTTTCAAACTCAACATTTATTCAACGTAGTAGAGGAGTTTATAACAAGGAAAAAATACAGGGTATGGGAAAAGGAGATGGCATTTGAATGCCAAGCCAAGCAACAAGGCACAGAACTGAAACAATTGTAGCAGCCTGTAAATGATTGGCAGCATTCTACTTTGTAAGCCGGCAAGCCAGCCAACCTATCTAAAGCAAGTTTAATCAGTAACACAACTTGACTGCTGCCGTTGCAGCAGTTTGGTCCTATAAACTGGGTGTTGAAATCCTCATCGTTATTATGGCATATCGAGAGGACTTCTGCCACCATTTGCAAACGCTTCTCATAAGTCTTACTTGGCATATATGGAAGAGCAGCAAATAAACACCAAATCATAGCGAAATCATAAAGAGTCAAAGGAGGAAATATTTTTACATACTCATACGAGAGTGTTGGATTCATATTTACGGCAACAGCTACATACGAGTACATAGCTATACATATGGCCATAACTAACCCATTATAGGCTTTTGCTTTATGTTGCAAAAGCAACAACAACAACAGCAAAAAAGGAGAGAAAAAACACAATTGGCTTATAAATCGTTTTCCTAAGCCCTCTGCTGTGCCCTGTTTGCCTTCAAATGTTCAATGAGGGGGGGTAATTTCTGCTTCACACAAAGTTTATATGCTTGGCCCCAATTGTTATAAAAAATTTTGAAGTGCAGGCAGTTTCTCACATGAATATGCAGCAGCAAACGAACCACTTGCTTATATGTTGGCTTTAAAGCCAAAACCAAAGCCAAAGCAAATCAGAAAAAAAACCAAAAACTTTATGCCGGAGTATCATAAAACATGAAACACATCCTTTCTGATCGTTTCCATGTATATGAGGAATATTCATATGCAAGCCAATATTTTTTTAAATTTTATTTTTTTTTGTTTGTTTTTGTTGTTCTGTATTCAATTTAACAATACAGTTTTGAATTTTCTGTTTTTTTTTGTATTTTTTGGAGGATTAAAAGGTGTTAAAGTCATAAAAATTATAATAAATATGAAATCAAACAGTGCGCGTTGCTACAAGTCAAGGTTTTTCTTGTTGATTTGCATGGAAATTAAATTAAAATTGAAGAATATTTCTTTTTTTTTAGAAGCATATTCAATATATGCATGACTAACTCTGTCAGAAGGTATTATTTTAATAGAGTTTTTACGTATTAAAAAAAAACCAAAAAACAGAGAAACAGATTCACACAGACACTAATTGATAAGAGGAGAGGCAATTTATGAAATAGTTTTTGCAACAATTTTCACATAAAAATTTAAAAAAAATTCTGTAGTATTTAAATTGAAATATTGCATGGCCTGGAATGCTTGATGTTTTTGATTTGAGAGTTTGAAGCAAGTTTTCCTGAAATCAGTATATGTTTGTTGTGTTGTTTTATGTTCATAACAAGGACTTTTGGTTGCCTGAGAGGTTACAAAATATACAATTTATAATCCCCAAATTAAGAAAAAACCACTAGAAACTCTCAAACATATAATCACCGCACTTGCAAACTCCTCTCTACAGCTTTCTAGACTTCGAGGGCACTCCACTTTAGAGCCCTCCGCAAATCTTTAAGGTCCCTTAGGAATCTTGCCATGCATTCATTATTTCTCTTCTATCTTTCGGTAGGAAAGCAGATAGTTTAAAGGATGTATACTAAAATCCAAATAGATTGCCTTACCTAAACCATTCGAATGGCTTGTAGTGCGCCTATCAAAGGATAAATTCAAAATCTATCGCATGAATTAGTAGACCATATGGTACGTGCATGCGTTTCCTCTACTGCTTCTAATCCATTACCCTTTTATGAGTAATATCTTGCAGAGAAGCATCTTAAAAATATTGGACAGTATTGTGTCACAAAGCTGAACAATAACATAAAAGTGTTTCTTTGATTCGATATCCTACACTCCTTGATCAGTAATGTTTTGTAAAGTATTGTCCATAAAATAATGCCTAGCGGCATAAAAGCTATGCCGTAATCTGAGATCCTATACACCACACCTCGATAACATATACTTGGTTTTGCCCTCATTTACTGCCAGACCCATCTTAGTAGACTTCCGTTCAATCGCACTAAAGGCTGCAGTAACATCTCACTTGGTATGCCCTATGATGTCAATGTCGTCAGCATAAGCAAGCAACTGGAAGTGCTATTGCGATGCACTCACGCCTTCCGCAGAACATTCTCCTTGACGAAGTTGAAGAGGTCGTATGATAAGGCATCGCCTTGTCTGAAATGTCGCACGGTATGAAAATGTTCGGAGAGGTCCAGTCCTACCTTGACGGAGTTGCAGGAATTTCTCAACGTCATTCTGCATAGCCTTATCAGCTTCGCAGGTATACCGAGCTCAGACATTGCGGCAAAAATACGAACCCTTATAGGGCTATCGAAGGCTGCGTTATAGTCGACAAAAAGATGGTGTGTATCGACTTGTTTTTCGTGGATCTTTTCCAGGATTTAACGTAGTGTGAAGATCTGATTGATTTGAAGATCAGCCGCACTGATAACGTCCAGTCGGTGTTCTGAAGCGTGACTTCAGTCGTTCACACAATGCGCCAGTAAGAACCTTAAATGCGAAAGGGAGAAGGCTAATACAACTGTAGTTGGCGCATTTCGTAGGATCTCCCTTTTACAGGACAGGACCGAAGACACTGCGATTCCAAACGTTGGGCATACTTTCCTCTAGCCATTTTTTGTAAATAAGCTGTTGCATGCACCCTACCAACTCATTACTTTCGGTCTTAAACAATTCAGCGGGGAGGACATCAGGACCTGCAGCTTTATTGTTTTTAAGATGCATAATCGTGCGAAGTCGCCGTAGTCTAGTATGTAGTGTGTTGGCTTATTAGACGTAAAGCCAGGGTTCGAGCCCCAGGCCAGACATCAAAACAAAATACAAAAAGTATTTCTTCGACGATTTCCTCTCAGCAGATTTCTGGCAAAAACTCTGAGAGTAAATAAAATTGCCATGAAAAGTTTCTCAAAATATCTGTCGTTCGGAGCCTACTTTAAACTGTAGGTCCCGCCACTTATGTATAAAATTAACACATACAACATAAGTGGTGTGAGAAACTAGGTCAATAATCCTAACTGAAGGATTGTAATGACCAATTATGTATGTAATCGCGACTAGGCGGCGGGATCTTTACGCCGTCATCATCGATCGGGTTCGGTACATCATCTCTAATGGCGGTATTGGTGTTGTCATCGCCTTGTAGCAGAGTAGAGAAGTATTTTCTCCACAACCTCAGCAACCAGTGCGAATCTGTTACCAAGTTTCCATTCTCATCTTTGCAGGAAGACGAACATTACCGCTGACAAAATTAGAGCTCGTGAATGGGCTACCTACAGTGTACTTGCGTGCAAATATTTACACTAAATAATCTTATAAAAGTAAGCGGCATTTATCGAAAATCCAAAAGGTGATAGGGCCTCAAGTTTCTGCTTGAAGTTGTCATGAACTTCTGCCTTCTCTGGAAAGTGATATGCGTAGTTGCTTTCTGCGGACATTCTTCTTTAGAAATGGGTCCACTTGGTCCCATCCACAAGGCACCTTCAATTTGATAGTCATGCCTGTCGGTAAGAAATGCGTCCCATTCTGGGTCGCACCAAATGTTTTATTCGAATGAATAATTTTGGTGGTAAATTTGATGCAAAAATCTTTGCATCCGAAAAATTTTAAATATTTCCACAAATAGGCCTTCTATGAGCGGGTGTACTTTTATAATGTATTTTATTTAATTGGCTTAAATTGTAGGAATTCTTTCACTTTTACAACAATTATGGTCATTGGAACATTGTTAAGATTTTTTTTCTTTCTAAAAGAAAGGCCAACAATTTTTTTTTTTGTTATTCTGGTTATTGTATTAATTTTTTTTTTTGATGATTTTCAAACAATTTTCTTATTGTTTCAACGTTTTTTTTTTTTTTTTTTTCAATAGAAAAAATGAAAGTTTTTACCTTAAAGAATGAACTTTTGTTTGAACAACAACTGTTAAGAGCATTCGAATACAATATCATGATTTATAGTGACCAAGATCATAACACAAGAAAATATCGTTCGATACGATTCAAATGATTAAGAAAAACCCCGAAAACAATGAAAACCTTTAGTTTCTAAAGGTGTGAATTATTTTGTGGCCAAAATCAAGGAAAAAAAGAAAGAAAAATTCCTTTTTTATTTGGTTGAAACGAAAACGTATTAAATATTTTGCAAAAAAAAATAAAGAAACTCGATTGTCGTTTGTCGTTATTGTTTTCATTGTTAAAAAGGGGGGCATTAAATGAAATTTAATAAGCGGCGACATAAACTTTGTCACGTGGTTGCCATAAATTTTCAATGCTCAGCCAGAATCATAAACAAACTGTTGAAGCATAAGATTATTGCTTTAAACTGCTTCCTACCATATACTGCCTGCCAATGCCGTAAATATGCATCCGTTGCAGTTGTTTGCAGACTGGTTGGTTTTGGTATACAAATGTGGAGGTCCTTTCACTTATTTTACGGGTTTTTGATTAAACACACAAGGAAATGTTCTTGAATTTTGAATTTCATACACCCTACCAAACAACTTTTAAACAACACTAGCATTAATGTTTGTCACACTTGTTTGAAAAAAGGCTTCTAAAAGTCGTTGAAATGTCTTGAAATCGTTTTACTGGAAATTTCTTGATCTCAACTGATTAAATATAACGACAATGATGATTATTTTTATATAAAATACAATTGGTTGGGAAGTTCATTTGGTGTCTTCAATAAAGAACGAAATGGAAAGAAAAAAAAAAACAAAAAATCCTTGAAAAGATGATGACAACAATAAGCTGTATTGGCTGGCTAATATAAATAATTTTTTTTCTTTGAAAATTTAAATAAAATTTCAAATTTATGCATAAATGCTCAAGAACTTTGAATTCAACAGCATTTGACTTTATTTCGTGTTTCATATGTTCGTACGTATCTTGGTTTTTCATTCTTCATTGATTTTGCCTCCATGCACAGACATTTCAGAAAAAAGCCCGGCTTAAATTCTATTGAAATTTTATGCTCTTTTGCATGATTGTGGCTTCTTTTTTTGAAGGTTTTTATTTGTTTTTTTTATTCATTTTTTAGGGTAGAGTGTTAAAAGAGGCAGTCAACCAGTAAGTGAAAAATTTATGGCAATTTAATTGGAAATGATATGTAAACAATGAGACACTATTTAAAAATATTAAAAAAATAATCAAACAATAACGAGCAAAAGACACAACAAAAAAATATTTAAAAATTCTTAAGGAAAAAAAGAATTCAAATCATAAGAAGATGGTACAGTTGATTATAAGTGCCATTTGTTGGTTAATAATTTTCTTATATTGTACGCTGCATGATGAGAGATTTATTAACAGTATGATGCTGATGCTGATGATTTTAAAACACACCCTTAAAATAAGTTTAATAAGAAACAATATAAAGAAATGGATCTCTTTCAATGAGTCATTATGCCCCAAATAGATATTTGCAATCATAGTTTAAATCATTAACGACATTTAGAGTATACGATGCTACAATACAGACTAGATATGAGCGATCCAGTGATTTTTGAAGAACGTTGTTCTCAGTGAACGTGATTTGTTAATCACTGTCCTTTAAAACAGTGATTGTGATCACAGTATTCCAATAATGACAATAACGTATTTTATTAAGTCGTAAGAAAGAGACAACTAGATACATACTACGAAAAGACTACTAAACAAAATCAAAGTGGATGAAGTTTGACAATTAAGTTTCACAGAAAGTTCATGTATAAAAGACAAAAGTAAATATTCAGCATCATCTAATAGTAATTCTGCCTCGCTCAAAATAAAATGAAATAAATTTGAGTATGTAAAAATTTTGAAAGAACGACATTATTAGTACCTGTTATTTGGCAATTTCAATCACTGTAGTTACCAGTGAATTATCAATCACCGTGATTAAATCACAGTTTTGAAAATATCGCTTATCTCTAATACAGACATATAGTAGCACACCAAAATTACAAAAAAACAAACTACCACCATCTTAGATAGTAGATTATATTGGCACTTTTATTCGCATTCCTCCCTCATCTCAGTATGTTGTTGCTATTATTCAGAGATCAGCAATGAGTATTCAAAAAGATGAGTAAAATCGAATCATACTCATAATTTCAGATACTTATACGCATTCATACTTATTTTAATATCATGGAACCCCTCTACTCATATTCAAAGTTTGAAGTACTTATCATATTCATACTTTATCATTAATCATACGTGTTGATGTTGTTGATTTCGACTCTCCATAACTCAACATTTACACGAAGCACAAAATAAGTATGAATCGCGTACGAACACTAAAATGCTCACTAAAGGGTTGTGTGTTTGCTCTCTTTGCTGCTCTGTCTTTTTTTTTTTTTTTTTTTTTGTAAATGCAAAAACAACTAAGATTGTAAATTTTGATGAATGGTTCGAGTCACTCAAAACACATTCGAATGGTATGAGTTTGATGTCAACGTTGTACGCATATCATTGCAATCTGTACTTATAAATCAATGTTGTAGTGAGTACGAATGAATCAGAGTTTATAGTTAAATTTCAATATCGTTGACTCACTTATATTCAAAAGTTTATGAATGCTTATGAGTAGCGAAAAAATGATTCACGGTATGTATACCAGAGCAGGGTTCTCTATATCTAAATGATTTAGGTGGTTATTGTTACACTTACCTCGCTTAGATAGAAGGTAAAGCTCATTATCAAAACAGGAGTACTGGTGGAACGCTTAAATGAACTTTTATAAGCTCTATTAATCTGAAACCTCAGAAAAGTAAAAGGGTTCTTGCATGTATGGATGTCATGGATTCAGCTATTGTTAAATTTTCCCGCACAACTAAACGACAGATTTGATTTCTACATGTTAGGTTAGGTTAGAGGACTCAACTGTGACAAGTACAGTACCCGGAGGTCGAATTGACCCATTGTACAACGTCCTAGCTTCTCACACCACTCGCGTTGTGTGCGTTAATTTTATACATCAGTGGCGGGACCTACAGTTTAAAGTCGACTCCGAACGACAGATTTTTTTTTGAAAAGCTTTTTATGGCAATTTTTACTCTCAGAGTTTTTGCCAGAAATCTGCTGAGAGGAAGTCGCCGAAGAAATATTTTCATATTTTGGTTTTCATATCTGACCTGGGATTCGAACTCGGGCCTTTCGTCTAATAAGCCAACACACTACCTACTAGACCACGGCGACTTCTACATGTTAATGAAATATGTATCTTTTGCAATGACTAACATGCCTAGATGCTACTTGTGCCTAATGATTGTGTGTTGAAAGCTGATTATAAAGCAGAAGAGTTAAGTCAAGTTAAGTAGAGGACAAAAGGGAAAAACAGATGTTCTGTCAATGACGTATTTAAAATTGAAATTCAATGAAACTACTTGATTTCAACTTCCGCTGTATGTTAGTGCCGCTACATCTTTTAACGCCAGCCCTGCTGTCATCGATTTGTGTATTATTTTTCTGAAAATTATTTTATTTATCAGTTACGTTAGTTTATTTATTTAATTCTTGTTTATGCTGGGATTTTATTTCTGCGTTATTTCTGTGTTTTGCTTTTTGCACAAAAACTTTATAAATTGTTTTCATTTAAAATTCTTAACAATGCGTTGGTGTGTTACAAAATTTATTACAACTTAATTGTTAATGTTATTTACGCCTTCTTAATGTTTGCCATGTGCTGTTGCTCAGCCTCTTCAGGGTTGTTCTGTTCTGCTGATGTGTTGCTGATTTTGTGTTTTTTCTTCTTTTGTCTTTCATTGTTGCTTGGCGTTGTTGTTTTCTGTTTTATTATTATTATTATGGCTGTATATGGTCCGAGGCATTCATATGACTTAATTTCTGCAGACGCCTGAAATTATTGTCTTCCGTTTATACAACAACAGCAATAGCAACCAAAAAAAAACTATGTATAACAGCCATAAAATTCTGTGTTCCCAGAAAAGCCATGGCCATGAAATAAACACACAAAAATCACATTGGAAATGTTGTTCTCTTTCGTTTTGGTCATTCTAAAGATTTATACAAAAACAACAGAAAAAAAGGAAGAAAACATTATAATTTTTTAAATGTATACATGACTGTATAAAAACGAAAACAAAAAAACGAAAAAAAACTTTAAAATTAAAAGCAAAATAAAGCAAAAAAAATTGAAACACCCACATAAATGGACCATTTAACAGAAGAATGTTTGGCAGACCACCAGGCTTAAGTGGTTTTTATAAAAATTAAATGATTTGTGGTCTGATACAATAATTAAAAGAAAAACTTATGAAAATAATGTGGAAGAAAAATATTTTTCTTGGAAATAATTTAATTACAACATACCACCACATTGTTTTAAGGAAAATTGCTTCATTGTAAGGGAAATAGGGCCTAAATTAGCAGAAGAAAAATTTTAAATTGTAGAAGAAAAGTAGAAATCATTAATAACTTATTAAACAATGAAGGATTATTCTTGAAAGATCAAGAAAAACAAAGGAATAACAAAACTAGAAAGAAATTACAATAAAAAAACTATAACAAAACTACATAGAAGGATTGAGAAGAACAAAATTACAATAAAAATCAACAATAGGTTTCTAGAAGTTACCAAACCGAAAATAAAGGAAATAAAAAGCATGACAATTAAACACAATTGTATTCTAAACTGTAAAGTTGCCGTAGTTTATTTGGTAGTGTGTTGGCTTATTAGACACGTGAGACCTCCAACAAAAACGAAATATGAAAAAAATATTTCTTCGGCGACTTCCTCATAGCATATTTCTGGCAAAATCTCTGAGAGTAAATAAAATTGCCATGAAAAAGTTTCTCAAAAATCTATCGTTCGGAATCGACTTTAAAATGTAGGTCCCGCCGCTCATATATAAAATTAATACACACAACATAAGTGGTGTGAGAAGCTAGGCACAATCCTGACTTGAAGGGTTGTGATGACCAATTATGTACATATGATTGCATCTGATAGATTGTAAAGCTACGAATATGTTTGCCGAGTAATACTCAAAACCTTTTCTGTACCTCTATGGAAGACTAATAGTGTACATCTCTCTAGTACTCGATTCGTGCGTCTTAAGGATAGAAAGTCTACCCCATCCAAATTAGATTCATTTCTACATGTCCATTTCAATTCCAAATTGTGTATTTTTCGAAAGAAATTTCAAGTGAAATTGTCGGATATGGCCTGGAGAATACAGAAGTGATTGTGAAAAAGCCATTGCATTCGAAGAAAACTGACTGTTTGGTGTGCATTAGTGTCATTGAACTGCATGAATAAAAACTAATTCTGAGAAAATCGTTACCTTTCAATCAAAATGCTATTATAATAAATTTTTTTGGCCTGCAATTGAAGATCATGAACTGAACGGTATGTGGCTTCAATGAGGCGAAGAAACGAGCCGCACAGTACTACTTATATTGGCTTTATTGTAGGATAAGTTTTCTGAAAAAACATTTTGACAATTTGACGATGGCAGTTGGCTATGTCAACGAACTTGTTGAAGCATTTAAAACCAATATTCATCAAGCTATTGTAGAGAATACAAAGAAAATTAAATAACTTATGGAACCACTAAGGAGGAGTATCCTGGCTTACCTGTGGCGTCACAATGGGCCGCTATGCGTGCTCAAGTAACCAAAGGTACCACTTCGACCTAACCTAAGGAGAAGTAATTCCAAAGTAGTACCAGTCTCAGCTGTGGCATGTAATTCTGGGTAAATTCGTTTATTATATTGACAAAAGCAACGAAAAGTCATTCTGCAAGAAATAAGGAAGAGGAAGAGATCTACCATGCCAGTGTCTCTCTTTGGATGATGAAAAGAAAGTGGTCTTGCCATATGATCACAACAAATATTTCTAACAAATATTGCTATTTCTAAAATATTGTTATGTTTACTCATTAAATATTGGTTTTGGACGCAAAATTTATTTTTTTTTCAATAATTTTCTTTTTAATTTTCCGCTGATTCTACGCACTTTAGCGAATAATATTTTATTCTGAAAAAATTAAAAAAAACCCTTATACTTATAAATATAAGACCCACAAAAAAGTAAAAAAAAAAATGTTTAAAAAGTAAGCAACCACTTGTGCATATTATTCATCAGTGTAAACGGTTATTTCATGAAAACTGTTGGTAAAAAACGAACGAGATGCGAAAGCCTCAAAACCAATGTTATTAAGCTTTAAATGAAATAAAATTAATTCATATAATTTTGTTTAAGCAGTTGGCCAACCAAGGCAACACTTTTAATATATTTTCGGGATCATAAATTATTTAATAGACCCGAACAACAATGCGAATCAGCAACAGCAACATCAAGAGCAGCCAGCAATCACATGCAATAAATAAATGAATTTATAAAATTAAAACAACAACAACAACAAGAGAATAATAAAATCACAAACACCGGTATTCGCTTGAGAAGGCTTTGGACGGAATAAAAAAAAAAAGAAAAACAATTCCATGAATATTTATTTCAATCTCTTTTTTTACTCGTTTTTTTCCTCTTTTTTTTGTGAAATTTAAATAAAAAAAAAACGTACAGAAAAATCATACAATTCCAAACGTATAAGTTTAATTTTTCTTTTCACATGCCTCACGTAGAAATGTTATCGAATCAAGATTAAAAAAAAAAAACATGAACAAAAAAACTCAACTGAACTGAAAATACAAACAACATACCGGCTAGGCTATATAAAGTGTTAAATTGGATTAATCCACAAGATTTACGCTGCGGGTGATACTAGAGCTTTAGTATAAAGCAGCAATAATAACAACAACAACTACACCGGCGACATGGTTGTTGATGACGATGAGGCCAACGACAATAATAGCGAAAGAAATACACCATAATACGACAATGAGCGAGCGCCATACATGTTCATGTTGCCGCTTTTAGTAGTGGTGTGGTGTTGATGGTGGTGGTGTGGTGGTGCTGGTGATGATGATGACAGCTGCAACAAACAACAGCAAAGAATAACATAATCATTGTCACCATCAACATCAACATCACCATCACCATCACTATTACCGTCAGCAGAAAAGAGACTTCAGCTTTGTACTCACTGGCAGCAACAGGAGCAATAACAAAAATATTGCCAAGTTAACGGGAACAATAACAATATGTGTGATGAGCTTAAAAGAGATTTTGTTTTTTATTTTTCTTTTTTTGTTGGACGGCAGGGTGGGTAGAGTACAAACAGTGTAACGAAAAATGCCAAAATAATTGAAAAAATAAAAAGACCTTCGTTCCAGTTTGATTTGGCGATGATTTACGCTTCCGATTCAAACAGTGAGCAGTATGAGCTCCTTAACGACATAGACGTTGTGCAGCGTATGAACATCCAGCGGCTGCGCTGACTCGGCCATGTCGTTCGGGTATTTGATGCGGGGATCTGCGGAAGTCGGCTTTGGAAGGACCAAATCGAGGAAGCCCTGCCAACGATTGCTGTAACCAACTGGCGTACGCGCAAGAAACAGGGACTTCTAGAAGGACGTGTTAAGGCAGGCCGAAATCCGTTAATCGGATTGTTAATGGCCAATTAAGTAAGTAAGTAAGTAATAATTGAAAAAAAGTGCGGAGGAGTAAAGAGCTCTCATATAATAAACCAATGCATTATCTAATGGACTACGGCGACTCATGAATGCGTATCAGTTCAGCAGAAAACCGGACTACCTATAATGATTCTTCCAAACCTATTGCCCTGACAAACCTCAGGATGCTGGTCGGTGTTAACAAGGAAAAGTCCCAGCATAGTACATGATACACCCCCAAGTGTTTTCCTATGGGAAATCATCATCATGCAGGCTCTAAGTTTGTATTCTAATGGTTTATTCTTCTCAGCTTAGAATCTATACATAAGTCTCGAGGCGAACTCTGTTAAGAATAAGTGCCCTTTGAAACTA
Organism: Sarcophaga caerulescens; assembly: GCA_927399465.1. NCBI lineage: Eukaryota > Metazoa > Arthropoda > Insecta > Diptera > Sarcophagidae > Sarcophaga > Sarcophaga caerulescens. Next base: position 88,275,124 of record OV656868.1, read on the forward strand.
TTGTGCCGTCAATAGGCCGGTTTTTAACCTCAAATTATTCCTGGATAGTCTGATGCATTACTTAAATATCTTGTTATTGTAATTACCCTACAAAAGTATAGATTGCCTCAAAACCAATTGATTTAAGAAAAGTCTCCTCATCTCTCTATCTTCTCTTTCGCTGAGTATACCTTTCGTACTTAGTAACTTATAATTTACAATGCAATCGTGGACTTTGTCAACAGTAGATGGGCAGCTTCGGACACGGGCAGAAGGGCACAGAAAATCTGGCCAAGGCTGGACAAAAGACGCGCGGTCGCTCTGCTTAAACTGCAAAGAAGTATGCTCAGCACTGTTATAGGGGTTATTACGGGGCATTGTATTATAGGATGCGCATGCGAGGCGTATTGGTCTTGAACACCTTGCAAATGATTTCCGCAGAAGCTGTGGAGATGAGGAGGAGAATGAGACTGTTCTTCACCTACTGTGCACATGCACGGCATTTGGGAGGAGGAGAAACAGGCACCTGGCTGCCTACTACATGAGGGATCCGGATCAACTGTCATGTATGGATACTGGCAGTCTGAGTCGCTTCATCGGAGGCTCCGAGTGGTTTCTGGACTAGGGGAGAATGTGAAACTATGATATCACAAATGGCCCTGTATGCGGCCTAAGTGTGTCCGCTCATGACTCCATCGGGGGGACAGCCACTTCTACCTACCTACCTACCATACCTCTCATACCATCAGCGACATAAAAGCTTCCCTTTTTTTTTTTTTTTTTTTTTTATGAAACCAGCACTCAGGGGATGGCCCCTACTCATGCAGTGCATTGTGCAGGTTTTTTAGGAAAGGTGGAAAGGGGGAAGATGCGAACGGCAAGGAAACGAGTTGCTGCTAGGTGACTATAAAATGGCCAGTGCTATACCTTCACCATTAGACAGTCTACAGGCAATCGTCCCCAAGAAGCCCGCAGTTTCTCACACCACTTATGTTGTGTGTGTTAATTTTATACATAAGTGGCGGGACCTACAGATTAAAGTCGACTCCGAACGACAGATTTTTTGAGGAACTGAGAAGAAATCGCCGAAAAAATACTTTTTGTATTTTTTTATTTTTGATGTCTGGCCTGGGACTCGAACCCTGGCTTTTACGTCAATAAGCCAGCACACTACCTACTAGACCACGGCGACCCCAAGTTTGCAAGTTTATCTACCTGTTCACTGCCCAATTCCAACATGATTTAGCACACAGCAGAGGGTGACCATTTTCAAAGCTTTCGCTTCCCCAAACAGTGTTATATTTGCACTGTAAAATTGTTATACTTTTCATCAAATTTAAGACTTTGATACCACTGTACTGTGTATGAGAATCATAAGTACCAAATATTTGTTTTCATTTTCTTGCTCTATTTTTCGGGCATCAATTTTTTTTCTTTTTCCCCGAAAAGTGAAAAGAATTTGAGCAGCATGTGAGAGTATTATTGCACTTTTACACCGTTTTCCTCACTGCATACGTACATGCCAAGTGATTATTTGAATAAATGCATGAGTATGAGTGAGAGTGAGCAAATGCTAGAGGATGAAGAAAGCAATGCACAGAGAAAATGTTTAAATGCAGAGTTGTTTGCCATACACCGGATGCTCACTTCAACACCACCGGAAATATGCAAGCAAGCAAGTCTTCTTTTATGAATTTTTCTCTTCTTCTGTTGCTTTTTCTTCTTTAGGCTTTGCTTGTTTAAACTAAAACAAGATGGTTCAACTAACATGAGTGAGTGAGTGAGTGTGTGTCTTATTCGGAAAAGAAAAAAAGTAGCGGCATGAATATGCATGTATGACTACAATATGGTTATAAGGCTGGGACAGGCAAAAGTAATTTTTATTTCTAGTTGCGGTGGCTGTGTTTTTCTTTTTTTTGTGTGTGTTTGTTTCCTCAGAACAATGTTCTTTAACTATAAGTGACATGTCAGGTTTTTTTTTCGAATTTTTTGTTAACATATGGTTTGTTCTTGAACAACTAAGTTGAGTTGTTGGATGGATGGCTGAATGGATGGATGGATGGATAGATATTGTGGCATAGATGAGTACAAGATGGATAAATTAATGGATGGTTGAGTTGCCAGCAATATGTACTAATAACGGGCTTGTTTGTCGTCTTTTTTTCACATACACTCGCATGCAATTTAACTAACTCATCATCAAAGTTAATAATGAATAGTGTGTGTTGGAAGAATACCTACTCAATTTTCTACTCGTTGAACAATCATTATATATTTAACAGCAGCACTGATTGTGAATTAATACTCACTACTTCTACGGTGGCACTTATTTTCCTTATTTTCTTATCGCAATTCTAAAATCTTTTTCAGATATTTTGTCGTTTGGCTGTCACTTTTGCTGTTACTCTTCAACACATTTATTACAACACTAGCAGCAGCTGCAGCAGCATATGTGAAATTGTAAATAATAATGCTGCTGCTACTTCTAGTGCTGCATCTACATCTATCTGTGATTATCATTGGAGCGCGTTAATTGCACAAATTATAAAACACTTTCAGGTTTAATGATTAGAAATCAATCAATGGTAAACCCGTTTGTAAAACACAGCCAATTCGAAATTATCCCCCTGCCAGCTAGCTTTATACACACTCACAAACACTCTGTGGGTAATTGCTGTTAAATTAACGTTGGCTTCTTTTCTTTTCCATTTTTTTTGTTCTCCTTGTCTTTATTGATCATTGCTGTAATAGATATTTAATCATTTAGTGTTCAGCTAGCTCTACGCTCCATCCTATGTAACAAGGAGATGAGTGTGCATTTTATCATTTTGAAAATTGATTTTCAGCCACAGGATATTAAAACTGAATGGTTAGTTATACGAGGGTCCATATAAGTTTATTAAGATTTATGTACGTTTAATGGCAACAGCGGCATTATTTATGTTTAATAAATATTAAAAAAGCTAAACTATTAAACTATAATTAAATAAATTAATTGAGTTCGTAATGAATTTTGCTAAGAGACAGTCTTAAATTAAATTAACAAAAATAAACAAAAGGGGTCAATATGATGTATTCAGTTTTTCATAACTCAGATTGATCAAAGAAAACTTATAGTTTTTAATCGAGTTTCTGGTTAATATTGGAAGCCATAGTTTCAATCACATCTGGGCTAAATATACGCTACACAGTTGAGGAAAAGCAACACAAGAATTTTTCAAAATTTGTTCTAAAACAGGTGATATGCCTATACCTGGTGGTCTAAATGCATTAGATTTAAAGCCTATATCTATCTCTTAATACCAAAAACTCCTGAAACTTCATTTAAAAACTCAATCTACTAAGGAAGGCAAAGGGGTCAGCCTTTCAAACTGTCTGAGGAAGTGGTTGAGTTCATGTTGTTGGTATTTTCTTGGATTAACGGAAGTACAAAGCTCGCCGTAGTCTAGTAGGTAGTGTGTTGGATTATTAGACGTGAGGCCTCGGTTTAAACGCCAGATCAGATATCAAAACGAAATACAAAAAGTATATCTTCGCGACTTCCTCTCAGCAGATTTGTAGCAGAAACTCAGAGAGTAAATAAACTGTAGGGCCCACCACACATGTGTAAAATTAGCACACACACCATAAGTGGTGTAAAAAGCTAGGTCTTAATCCTGACTAAAGAGTTGTAATGACCAATTATGTACTATGTATGTATGTAAAGGGACTGCAAAACCGTCAGCACTTGCCGACATCAATAACATTCAGCCCTGTGCCATCATAAGGTCTGGAAATTCATGGATGCAGATTACCGGATTCTAACTTCAATCTTTTGAAGAAATACGATGTTATGAAACATTGCTGTAAACAATGTACCAAGAAGGCTATACAACAGGTGCATATGTTGTTCATGCATATCGCGAGTAAGCTATGCTTGAAAATGTCGAACAGGAAAGGACCTAGAGCTTCAAGGTCTAATGGGTCGGGTGGCTAAAAACTCTCTCCTTGTTTGTACTATGGACTCAACAAGTAAACTCTATGATTTGTGCGTTCTACAAGGAGACTGAGTTATAGCATTACACGACGTCAAAGTTAGGTGGTGGTACACAATTGTTCTCATCCGGATTCAGAGTGAAATATATGGAACCCCACCAAAAAAGTCATAGTCAGCTAAATATGCTGCTAATAATTATCGACAGTAAGCTATGCTAAATAATATGGAAGAAAAAAGGGCTTGGAACTTCAAGGGGTAATGGATCGGGTGGCTGAAAACTCTCTTCTTAATTGTCTCCTAGAGAATGCTAGTAAATTCTATGACTTGTGTGTTTTGAAAGGAGACTAAGTAATGGCATTACACGCGTCAAAGTTAAGTGGTAGTACAGAATCGTTGCTATCCGGATTCTGAGTGAAATATTTAAAACTAATGCATATGAAATATATAAATATACGAAGAAAATTTTTCCAAACGTAAATCAATTTAATTTGAACAAATGATACAGCGAACGGGTTGCTATCGTCATCCTAGCACTTAGGTTTTATGAGGTTGATTTGAAAATAATATGAGACTGTATGGGTCAGCCGTTGTCTAGTAGGTAGTGTGTTGGCTCATTAGACATGAGGCCTCGGTTCAAATCCCAGTTTAAACACCTGCACTAAAACGAAGTATTTTTACGCCGAACTCCTCTCAGCAGATTTCTCGCAAAAACTGTGAGAATAAAAATAAAATTGCCATGAAGAATTTCCCAAAAATCTGTCGTTCGGAATCGACTTTAAACTGTAGGTCTCGCCACTCATGTATAAAATTAACACACACAACATATGTAAGTGGTGTGAGAAGCTAGGTTGTAAACCTCACTGAAGAGTTGTAATGAACAATTATGTAAGTATGTATGTGTGTATGGGTTAGTTGTATATGCTAAGTGGGCAGAATATGGTCATCCTTTGTTGAAACACACTTCATGTTAAAATTCAGGGCAATAAGCTTAGAGCTGCTACTCGCTTAAAGGATCTAGAACGTTTCTGTGGAATGGGAAGATGTATATGGTAGGCTATACTTTGGAACTGGCAATGGAAATGTGCTTTAGACTATCGGGAAATGGCATCAGTGTACTAACTTGCCTTCTGGTATGATATTCAGAATAGGAATTGATTGTATAGATCCTGTGATAAGGAGAACGAATCACCAGAAAACAAATCAGAAATCTGTGCGATGTTAATGCACTTGAAAAAGGAACACCTGTAAGCTTATCAAGTACAAGGTAGGGAGTTATTACTTTTGAAATCAAATAACGTCGTCAGAGGAATATGATTGGAGAAGACATTATGGGGAAGTACTCTTTTGGTTGAAGACAGTAAAGAAGTTCGTTATTACTTTCGAAACCAAATAACGTCGTCAGAGAAATATGTTTGGAGAAGACATTATAAGGATAAGACATTTAGGTTAAATACAGTAAAGTAGTTCGTTTGTTTGCAGTACGTAAGTATCTTTACTTACTAATAAAATACTAGACTTACTTATTCTGTGATAAAATTTTTCTCCATTTAAATCTCTTGTATTTGTCTTATCCCTACTAAATCTAAATGCAGCATTTGTAGAATTGTGTTTAAGTTACGTAGAGATTATCCACATATCATCACTCGACCTATTCTTCTTTTAACACCATGAACAGGCATAGTTTTGCAGCCTGGTGGATAGCTAGCTACGTAAAGTTTATTTCAGTGGGAATAAAATGTAAAATAACTTGGTTTTGTTTTAAACTTTTGCATTTTTTTTAGATTTTAAATTCAAATATTTTGAAATGTAATTAAAGGCCATAAATATTAAGGTGTTAGTGTAACCGGAAATGAAATTATACAACACAATGGTTGATTATTTTAATCCCGTATATTTTATACACTTGCTTAACTTGATGAGCTTCGTTTAATCTTTTGTTTAATACCTCAAAGAATTTGCACACACACACACACACACCTACAAAAATGCATTTAAATAAAGTATTAGGGAGGTGCATATAATTATACACAAAAATCACAGTACATAGCTAAATTAAAACATTTTACAACCGCATTAATTTATTTAGAAGCTGATAGTCAGAATTACTAACTGACATAAAACTATTCCTCTGAAGTCTTCTGTTTTACTTGGCTTTAAAACACTTTGCCAGAGACAAGTAGACCAGGGCCATGTCAAAAAAAAAAATAGAATTAAATTTTTACCTCAAAATTGTTAAAAAAGTAAACAAACCAAAACGAAAAAAATAGAAGTTAAAACAATTTAAACTCTTAAATATATTTGCAGTATAACCTAGAAATGTAAGAGAAACAAAGTAAAAAAAAAAATATTTTTGAAATAAAAAAATCGAAAAATTATACGAAACACATGGTTCAAGCCAAAAGCGTACTCGATCAAAATGCCAAAAACAATTTGCATATTTTAATTAAATTCACATACATTTCTATTATATACCTTTTCGCTGCTGCTTCTTCTTCTACTTTAACTTATTTCTCCTTTTATTTTGTTGGTCTTCTGACTGCTAAACGAAAAATATGGTAAAACTACTGGCTGGTTGGCTGGCTACATACCCCATTTGGCTGAAACGTATACGGTTAGTTTGGTTGCTTTATGCAAAAGGTAAATGAGAAAATGACAAATATGGTAAAGAGATTAAATTAAACAAAAAAAGAAATACAAATTAATTTAAAAATAGTTTTAAAAAATTTGTTTCTTTTTTAAACAAATTTTTGGAAATTAAAAATTAGTCAACCAAAGAAAAATGCTAAGTTTCTTAAGGAAAAATCTTAAAATTCCAAGGTTTTATTTTGAATTTAATTTCAAATAGAAATTTTAAATTTTAAAAGATTTTCTATAATCAATATTACATATTACAAGTCTTACAGAGTTTCGGAGATACGTGCGCCACTAATTATGCCTTAGTTTTCTTGTCTGAACTATGTATTCTACCTTCCATTATCTATTTATCAAATAACCTCTTTAGTCTTTAGGCCTTTCATTCCGATATGTTTTTTCCAAAATAGATTATTCAAGTTCTCTTGGATAGGAAATCGCTCAAACGCTCTCCCATTAGAAAATTTAATTTTATTGTGATGTTCGAAAGAAACAAATTAATTTAATAACCTTAACATGACCCATCGGTCCTGGAACCATACACATCTCTTGATGATCTCGCCTATTCAGTAAGATCATATGCATGGTAGAAGAGTAAGCAGATCTTCTTCCTCCTTCTTCGTATCTGCAATTCTTGCAAAAGTCATTGGCCATGTGACCAAAACTAATATGTCTCGCAGAATGCAATGCTACGCAACAGCAGACATTCTTTGCGTCCTCTATTTCCTCAGCTGCCCATGCACTTGGCAGTTCTCCTGAATAACACTTTATCCCTATACACATATGATTTTAATGTTAAAACACTCTCGGCACTTTAGCTGTCAAAGGACACAAAATGGTCATAAGTACTATAAAATTGCAAAGATGCGTCCCTGTACAAATATGATGTAAATGTTGTAACATCATATGTGCACAGGGACACTGACGAACTTTATATCTCAAAGGCATCTTTGAAAAATTTATATTTCTTACAACCACTTTGTCTGCTTTGAGTGCGAACCCTAAACAGTGCGTCCACACCACTACAGACACTTTAGAAGATCCTGAATGAGTTTCAAACATGCTAGTCTCTCAACTTAAATAATTTTTCCCTTATCAAATATGACAGTCGCCGTAGTCTAGTAGGTAGTGTGTTGGCTTATTAGACGTAAAGCCCGGGTTCATATCCCTGGTCAGACATCAAAAAGAAATATGAAAAAAAAAATATTTCTTCGGCGACTGCCTCTCAGCAGATTTCTGACAAAAATTCTGAGAGTAAATAAAATTGCCATGAAGAGCTTCTCAAAAATCTGTCGTTCGGAGTCGACTTTAAACTGTAGGTCCCGCCACTCATGTATAAAATTAACGCACACAACATAATTGGTGTGAGAAGCTAGGTCGAAATCCTGACTGAAGGGTTGTAATGACCAATTATGTAACCATGACGTATGACGATTTTAATTTTCGCTTTTAAAAGTTAGATTTATGACAGCATCGTTTGTTAATGTATCCAAAAGTTGTTCTCATTGTCCGAAATCCAGAGTAATTTAAACATTTTCAAGCTGATAGGAATGGCTATTTCATTTCTATTTTTCTAATCGAATATCAAAACTTCGCAGAATCTACAAATTAAGCTGAGCCGATTAACGATTCCTATTGTGTATAAATATTACTTGAGTCTACCATTCGAAGCCCGGTCCGAAGCACAATTGCTAGTCCCGAGCCCTTCCCAGATAGTCTAATGCACGAATCAAACCACTTCCCATTACAATTGCATATCAGAAGCTTATATGCTCTTGGCTCGCTCTTTGTCTTCTCTTTCACTAAGTATATCCTTTCAAACTACTCTTCCCGGTGAACAGAAACTTTCCGCCTGGAAGTGCTTCCTCTGGAAAGCTTATAAATCCGTTTATTACTCTTAATGACACATGATCTGAGATCTTTTCAAAATTTCAAACTGCGATTTAAATTCACTCGTAAAATCCTCTATTCGAAGGAATACAAGGTGTATATGCAGTGATAGCATATTCATCTGTTATTTGCTCTCACTTCTAGACGTTACAGTAAATTTGCTGGGTTTAAATGCTCCAATTTAATATGTGGTCATAGGGTTCAAGTAACAGTAAATTCTTGTTATTGTGCTTCGCAAAGAGCATTGATTATTTGCATTGCAATTGACAATTTTATTGTTTTTTTTTAGTAGAATAAATAATAAAAGGCCATTATAACGCAACGCAATGAAAGACTTGTGCAAATTGTCAAATTATAAATCATAATAGTTTATAGGACTCTTTGCTTGAATGTCATTTTATAGGCTTTATTTAATCATACATTGTAGATCCCTAGAAATAAAACTCACAAGCAATATTTTATTTAAAAACCCGCTATATTCTAAGCAATTTACCACTATATTATCATGGCCGTAAATCAATATTCTGCACACATTTTATATATTTTTTCTTGATTTTATTTTTGTAACTTAGGCTAGCAGAAATTCACATAAAAAATGTAAGGGAGCTGCGTGTGGTTTAAGAGAAAATAAATAAAATTTTCTGCTAATAAAACTTTTTTTTATGGATTTCTCAATAAAAATGCAGGCATGACATTAAAAACTTTACGAAACGAAAAAAAAAAAATAGAAGAAAAAAAAAACAAAAGAAATTATGTCGCCAAAGCTAAGGCCACCCATTAAATTGTCTGAGAAAGTAGAAGAGAAAAAACAAAAAGAAAGAAGGAAAAAATTAAAGTCTATTCAACTACAGCAAAGTAATACCATTCAGAGCCATTCTGAACTGCCTGCCTGGCCATCCCACTACTACGCTGGCTTGCTAGCTGGCATAAAAGCGTTTGTATGTACGTTGTTCCCTAAATGATGTTAGACAGGCGTTACCAGAGATTATGTTAAATGCGTTGCATCGTTCGTTCGCTCTTTTCCTGCCTCAAGGTTTGGTTGTTGTTGTTAGTCTCACCATTATGAATTTATAAAGAAATAATAATTTCCATAAAATCTACTCAGAAAAGAAAGAACGCAAGAAAGAAAACAAAAAAAAAACTCAAGAAATTATTCATTTAATCCCTTAACAAAACTTGCTAAATGCGCCTCTCACTTTGTGTTCAAAGTGTGGTAAACATAATTTTAATTGTAGCCGAAGTCTGTGGATGCAACAGAGCACACACACGTACAAATAATAGACAAGACAAGTTGCATAGTGGTGCTGTGCTTTTTTAGCCGAATGTTGAATGTTGAAAGTGTAGTTAAATCATTAATATGCAACAGACAACAGTATCAATTACATTTAAATTACTTGGTGGCAAGTGCACCAGTATGTGGCAAGCTGGCAAACAGCCTAGCTGCCTAGCATTGGTTAAACAAAGTCTTTTCGTTCGCTACGTTACGTTTATAAAGATGAAGGTTGTGATTTTTGCAATTCATTCCCGTGTTTTCTTTTTAATTTTAGTTTGAATTAATTTTGAAAAGTCTACAAAATACGAAATGACAAGTGTATTCCCTTTTTAAGTGGGAAATAAAAAATAAACACAAAACGAAAACACTTAAATTATGAGGTGAATATTGGGTGGGGGTAAAAAAATAATTCCGCTTCAGATCGAAAAAGCATGGCAGCAGTCAAGTAATCACAAAGACGACAACGGAATTCTTCTTGGCCTCATATTTTATTATACTTTCTATGCATTCTAGGCACTGTAACACGGCTCCGAAATCTATTGTAACCTACGTTTACGAATTTTGAAGCTAACATTAGTCATTGTTAACGGGCGGCTGGACAATAGCATCGATTGAATGTTGGTCACTACAGAATTCTGACAGACGTAGAAGCTACACCATGATACCACACCAATGACTTCACGAGAAGATTTAGAACGTGTGACAAAGCTCAGAAGCGACTCCATACAAATCTTCAAACAGTATGATCCGAAACGGGAAAGAGCTGTGAGTTTAGTCGCCTTTTCTGCAAGTATAGCATATTCGATGAGGCAGCGTATTCCAGGTGGAATTATCGTCCACAAAAGTGATGTTTATAAGTGACATTATCTCTGGAAACAATATCAACAAACTCTCCGCTTAACTAGGTTAGAGGGCGTGTACTTGTCCGTTAAGACAAGTACAATACCCGGAGGTCGAAATTGACCCATTGTACTCCGCTTAACTACATTCATACATAATTACTCATTACAAACCTTCAATCAGGGTTGCGACCTGGCTTCTCACACCACTCATGTTGTGTGTGTTAATTTTACACTTAAATGGCGGGCCCTCCAGTTTTAAGTCGACTCCGAACGACAGATTTTTTAGAAACTTCCTCATGGCAATTTTATTAACTCGCAGAGTTTTTGCCAGAAATTTGCTGAGATTTCTTTTGACCTAATCTGGAGTTTTGAACCGTGGCCTTACGTCTAATAAGCCAACACACTATCTACTAGACTACGGCGATATCGCTTAACTCTCTCCGCTAAGCTGGTAGCTGTTAATTAATGAACACTGGGTTATAGTATAACAAACTCTAGGATGATTTAGGGCTCTCAAGAGAGAACAGTGAGGTACAATATTTACATCATTTGGTAACAAGACATCTTTGTATTTCATTTTACTTTGAAAACCCCATTGAGAACCTGGAGGATAAGTGCAACAAAGCAGTAATAGATTACACCAAAGCCTCAAGTGCAGCTTCGCTTTCAGACAAAATAAGGTGGAAAATCTGGCTAAGGCATCTTTTCCTGTATCTAGAGCAGGCACAGGAAAGTCTACTTAAATTCCAATGTACCACATTTAGAGTCATTACTGAACATTGCATTCTGGGTATTCATACAAGACTTATTGGTCGTGGCCATATGGCCCAAAAGATTTCTGTCGCGAAAGAGAGTAAATCTGTTCTTCATACATATTGGTGATTACAATCTTTCCGTCAGGATTACGACCTAACTTCTCACACCACCCATGTTGTGTGTGTTAATTTTATCTACGAGCGGCCGGGCCCACAGTTTCTCATGGCAATTTTATTTACTCTTAAAGTTTTTGCCAAGAATTTGCTGAGAGGCAGTCGCTAAAGAATTAATTTTTCATATTTTCATATTTCATTCGAGGCCTCACTTCTAATAGCCCAACATACTACCTTTTAAACTACGGCAAATTTTCAATTACAATACAATTAGAAATTACATTCTAAATATTACAAGGGGAGTTACGAAAATTATATACACGATGTAGTTTAGCATACCAAAATTTTAGCTTGTAATCGAACCCATAACACCAACATAAAGAGGTTAATACACAACCCCCATACCAAAACCGTGAACAACCGGTGTGTATGGTTTTCCAGCCTAAATTTTTTTTTATGAATTATTTGCTGTATTAGAGGCCTAGTCAATGGTTAGCAAGAAAAGCAAACTTTATTCAAAGCCTTGAAAGAAAAAAATTTCGAATAATTTTAAGGATATAAATACGATTTCTTTTTAATTGAAGGCCTATTTCCTAGGCCTAGAAAAATTAAAAAAAAAATATTTTTTTTTTTTTTTGGAAATGTTTGTTTATTTTAATTTTGATTGGTAGGCCTATCGATGTCTTTTGGGGAACATCAATCTGTTTTTCACATATTTTACATTTCATGTCATTGAAGATGCATGCTAGGATTCCACTATGCAGATGCTCTATATTTAGAAGAAATTAATTATGCCCTTCACCAATATTTCTTAATGTAAGTAGTTTTCCGCTTCGTTTTCTTTTTAATTTTTTTTGTTTGTGGTTAAAAGAAAGAAATCACTTGATATCTTTGTCTATTTGATGATTTGTGAGTGAGTGTAGGAATATTTTCTTATTTCTTATTTCTTGTTTTTTTTTGCTGTTGCTGTTCTTCCACTGTGTTGTGGTTAAATGGAAAATCAACATCAAAGCAAAAGCCATAAAAACCGACAGATTTAAGAATAGAAAGAAACACAATTTCTTTTGCACAATTTCGAACAAAATAGGAAAGAAGAAAACCATTTAGTCTTAAAATGAAATTGTGAAATGGTAATAGGGCGCTTATACATATGCCTTTGTCATATAAGAAATGCTTGCCATATGAAGGCCAAAATATAAATCGTAACATAGCTGAGGAGCAGCAGCGGCAGCAGCAGCATATGGGAAAAAAAAGAATTTTAATATTTTTTCCTTTTTTTCTTTCTTTATTTCTACTCAATTAAATTTTTATTTTAAAAGTTGTTGCTTTTGTTTGTTCTCTTTTCTTTTCTATAAAGTTATAAATTGTTGCAGCATTTTGTTGTTCGTTCGGTATAGGATTCATAAATTTCGACCGTGTTTTCTTTCGTTCTTTAAGCCATCCAAAGGATTACAAACAATATATCCACACTGTTACATAGACTTCCTTTCTGGCAACTAAGCTGTAATGGAAGATCTGCCTCGCTATATAGAGTTTCTTTGGAAGTTTGCTTGTTTGTTTGTTTCTTTCTTCGTCGTAGGAAAAAAGAGCGTTTTTCAAAGCCTTAAATTAAACTGTGTTGTCTTGTATTTGCCTGTTCAAAGTCTAGGCATTAGTGTGTGTAGTTGTAAGCATGTTTTATGTGCTACATTTAGTTGCAAGTGGGTGTTGGATTTTCATAGACTTTGAGCTTTTATAGGCATATTGTTGCATACATTTGCCAATTGATATTGATGTTGTTGGTGTTGTTGTTGTTGTTGTTTTTATTGCTGTTGATATTGTAAAAAATTGTCATCCTGCTGTGTTCCAGTTTTATTTGGGATCAATTCGATTTTTTTACATTTTTTTCTGAGTTTATGTACTTTGAATATAAAAAAGAGAATGAAAAAAGAAAAAAAACATTTTTCCGATTAACATACAGACATAGTAAGCTAAAGGATATGGCTTATAGAAGCAGTGGTTTTAAGTATTCAAAAATTTTCATTATTTTCTTCATTATCAAGAGACAAATTAAATTCCTTATTTTTAGAAATCGAAAACAATTAAAAACAGGGCCTTGACTTATAACTCTGAGTAGCTGTGGTATAAGTCCATCTTATTGACTTTGCAAAAATCTTTGCATATTTCAATTAATCATGCCCACTGTCATCTCTGTTTGGATTTGCATTGTTTAGTCTGATTTGTATTTCTTTTCTGTGTTCTGTATGTTATCGAATGTGTGGTGGTACGTACTACAATTTACAATCTAGAACTGCAAATATTTTGAACCAGAGTGTCTCCACACTCCTTGATACAGCGACAACCAAAAAAAAAAAAAAACCTCTGTATTCAAATCACACGCATACAGCTACACAGGAATAGGCCAAAGAGAATTTATCAAAAGAAGAAATAGAACTTAAACCGATACGATACGATATTTCTTGTATAACAACAAACACCCAAGCAATGAGACAAACTCAACTCAACGTTCGGTATCAATATTATTGCGTATGGGAAGGAAATGCATTCAATTTTATATCCACAAACATACATACATACTTGCATACATACGTACTACATAAGTACATACGTATGCATTTACCTATGAACACATGTGTTAAGATACACAATACAAGTATGTCGTATCAGTTGAGATACAGATAGAAATGATGTGATTTAGGAGCTATAGTTACAAAACTGGTAAGAAGAGCAACAAAAACAACAACAAAAACAGCCAGAAAAAAGTATAACATCAACATCTAAGAGAACAAAATGTAGCCAACAATTCATTTGAATAACTGCAACGGGGAGGTTTTTTTTGCATTAAACACAGTTTGAACACTGTTCCCCAAAAGGCATCGATAGGCCTAGCAATCAAAATTAAAATAAACAAACATTTCCGAAAAAAAACGAATTTTTTTTAATTTTTCTATTGAATGTGAAATAGGCCTTCAATTAAAAATAAATCGTTTTTATATCCTAAAAATTATTCGGAATTTTTTTTAACCAAGACGGAAGTCATGTCCAAATGCATCGTTTCGAATTGGTACTCACGTATGGTGATTGTGCGTGGGGGCGCTGGTAGACGCATTGTTTCACATTAAGCCCTGGACTAATGTAACTCAAAATTCGATGTAGGTAGTGTGTTGGCTTATTAGATGTGAGGCCATGGTTCAAACCCCAGGTCAGACATCAAAACGAAATAGGGAAAAATATTGGTTCGGCGACTTCCTATCAGCAGAGTTCTGCCAAAACCTCGGAGAGTAAATAAAATTTCCAAGAAAAAGTTTCACAGAAATCTGCCATTCGGAGTTGATGTATAAAATTAACACACACAACATGAGTGGTGTGAGAAGCTAGGTTGTAATTCTGATTGAAGGGTTGCAATGACCAATTATGTGTGTATGCATGTATTGTAATTCAAAAATAAATAATAATTCCTATCATGGGAGCCCGGGTAGTCTACTGGATTGTGTGCCAGTCTGTTAGAATGAAGATTGTCTCAATAAAACAAGTAAAATATCTGTAGACCACGCCACCTACCAGGCCCCTAATGATCACGTAAACTGTTTACGTAACATAGGGACGTTTTCCAGAGCGTCCAAACTATAAATTCTTAACTTAAACGTGTAGTTGCGGTAGTCCAGCAGGCAGTGTGTTGGCTTATTAAACGTGAGGCCACGGTTCAAGCCCCAGGTCTCTGCAGATTTTTGGCAAAAACTTTGAGGGTAAATAAAAGATTGCCATGAAAGAGTTTCTCAAAAATCTGTCGTTGGGAGTTGACTTTAAACTGTATAAAATTTACACACACGACGTAAGTGGTGTGAGAGGCTAGGCCGTAATTCTGACTGAAGAGTTGTAACGACCAATTATATATGTATGTAAACTTAAACGATTTCGCGAATACATACGACATTAGACGATTGACAAGCGATCTCCAGCTGAATTAGTGAACCAAATTAGAACTTCTTATTAAGAGCCATTAAATGAAGTTCTCTTAGGATTACGAACTAGCTTCTCACAATGTTCGATAGCCAAACCAATTAGGTGAACACTGAAACCAAACAATCCAGGTTCGAAACCCGGTGTAGGCGAAAATCTTTTCATCATACTCCATGCTGGAAGTATGTTGACAACATAGATAAATTATATTCCAACTTTTTTTCAAATAAATATGTTTTACATTTGTTTTGAGAAATTATGCCGATGGAACTGGTGTAACGCTGTCCTTAAAACATTTCTTAACAAGATCTACAAAAAGATTCCTCAACACACAATTTAAATACACACTCCAACACTTTAAACACAAACAGACGCATAAGATAGACTCCTATAATGGGCGACAGACGGAGATTATACCAAACGGCATAGGCTCGACAACACACACACTGTAACAAGTCGAAAAGCAACAACAAAAAATAATGAAAACTTGAGCTAGAATTAAGAAAAACTGGGTGGTATGTAAGCATTAAAATTGTCAAATTTAAGACAGTTGAAATGGATTTAGTGTCTCTGGTAATTAAAGACTTAACAAAACAAATAAATTTTCAAATATCAGGCAAAATAGTTAAAGGCAACAACAACATGGAATAAAAACAAAAATAGGCTTTAAGAGACAAAAAACAAGAAAAGAAAAAAAGTGAAAATAAATACTTTTTTTTTTGCTTTAACAAGGCAAAGGCAATAAGAGACAAGATTAAAACAAATAGTTGGACAGGGTCTGTGTTGCGGGTATTTTTTTTGTTACTCTTGGATTCAATTGAATTGAAAAATATTTTAATCTTTAAGGCAACATAAGTACACATGTACACATACAACAAATTTATGTACAAAATATTTACACACTTGATTAAACACGTGAATTTACATAAAAGTACAGTGAAGGCTGGTGAAATGGGGCGGCTGCTGAGTAATAGAAAAACTTTTCTTATTGAAAGATGCGGCCTACATAGCTTCTTACGTTCCTAATTTTACAAACCTTTAGTTGCGCTTACAACTTAGCTGGCCAAAGCCCTTCAAATGACATTTGACTGTATTTTAATAAATTATAAAGCACTTAAGCATGCAAGCATGCATGACTGCCTGCCTGTAATAACAATATTTTTGAATTTTTTTTTTTGATTGTTTTTCTATTTTCAGTGTAAAATATTGTATAATTTTATTTTGTTTTAGGGGCCTATTTTCGTTTTCGATTTTTTTCTTTGTTTACCGTGTAGGCATAAGCATTTCAAATATTTCATTATAATCGCTGTGTGTCAAACATGTCATTCAATAGCAGCAAAAATAATCGAATTTCGATACTTATTGTTATTGTAATATTGTTGTACATTTTGTTATTGTTTTGATAATAAAATATAAAAACAACAACAACAACAAATAAGAAAATTATAATATTATGACACATATTAATAACATTGTGAAAATATTTCAATCATGGATGCTGTGGCAAAATTTTTATCTACATTTTTAAGAACCAAAAAAAAGAATAATGAATGAAGTGTACTAAAACGATCCTTAGGCACACTATAGAGTCATTTGTCAATACCTACCTGTCATATCTACGAAATTTTGTAAAGTTTTTGTATATGATTTCAAAGCTTAAACTTGAAGAGCTGCAACAAAATGGATAAATTATCTTTCCAACCAAGAAATTCTGTTTTTTCTCTAAATTCGATAACAAATAATCTTATTCAGTTATAGGCAAGTCCATCTCATCTTCTGCTAACATGAAGGACTCAATGAAATCTCTTTTGATTATTTTATTCTCAAAATTTCTGACAACATGGTTGATTCAGCCTTATATGCTATCTGCAATTTTTGAAAAGTTTTCCTTTTGTCATGTCTTGTGTGAAGACGCGGTGTATTTGAATAGAGCAATCGTGGTTTGATGATCTCCGTTACAAAGATCTGTCGAATAATTGTCTAGTAATTGTTATTGTTTATGCAAAGGTAACAAACAAAGCAGTTGTTGTTGTTTACATCAAGTTGTGAACAGTGGCACACAGAATTATGCGAACAATACAGATTTTAATTAAAACTAAACACAATTTTATTTTTATTTTATTTGCAATCTACAGGCTCATATTTTAAACGTTTTTTAAAAGGTATGTTCGCAAGGGGATTACAGAATCCACAAACGAGGAGAGTAGATTTCAAGTTTTAGAAGAAAATGCAGAACTTGATTTTAGGGTTCCAAATGAATGATTCACTTCCATAAGACGATACTTACTATTCTATAGTAGGCCATTGTTATTTAGTGCATTTTAAAATAGCAAGACAACCGAACCCGCGATTTTGAAAATTAACTTGGAAATGTTGTTGGTCTTAAAACGTAGAATATTTTTTAATGACGTAAGTATGCGGACCGAACTCTGGCTAATATCTGCAGCTTTTAATCCAACTGAAACTATTTTTAATTTTTTTCTTATTGCGAGGAAATGTAAATAAAAAAAAATAAAATACGATTTATTGTACTGCCCTCATTAGATAGTCTTCGACCCATAACCAAGAGGGAAATCATGTCCAAATACAACGCTTCGAATTGGTATTCAAGCGCGGTTATGTAATACATACATTGTATACTTATCATAAGGCTGTATCTTTGTATGTGGGGACGTTGGCAGAAGTATTGTTTCTATCATGCTTAGAGCACCGTGGCAATACTCACCGTAACAATAGCCATCGTGGCAATAATCACGTTAAGCGTTTAACTAATGTACTGCCCTCAATTCAGTCCTATTGCCGCGAGAAACTATAGAATGTTACACGATATTAACAAGGACAACTATTTACCCAAGATCTTTTTGCCATTCCGCTGCTGTGATTTAGTCCAAATAAAATTTAATAAACGCCCTCAGCCCATTGTGTTAGAACCAGGAAAATGGGCTATAAGAAGGAGAAAAGAGGGAATAGTAATTGTGTATATTAGATTAGAGAACAAATCCTGTCTGCAATGTTCTGTGCAATCCACTTCCCAATCGACAATAAACGAACGTGCTGAGATGTGAAGCACATTCTAGAGCACCTTCCGATGATGTGGTAGAAACACAAGACATATTGCGACAGTGTTCAAATGTTATCTACATTACCATCTGCAAGCATTATACACACATATGTATATACATAATTGGTCATTACAACCCGTTAGTCTGGATTACGATATAGCTTCTCACGCGACAGTTTTTTTGAGAAACTTTTCATGGCAATTTTATTTTTGCTCTCAGAATTTTTGCCAGAATTCTGCTGAGGGGAAGTAGCCAAAGAAATGTTTATTAGAGATGTCTGACCTGGGGTTTGAAACGTGGCCTCACGTCTAATAAACCAGCACACTACCCACTAGCTACGGTAACTTCTGTTGGACTACAGTCTATCGAATTTCGGTAAAAAGGCTTTTGAAGAAGAAATATTCCAATTCAATGACTTTTGAGTAACCAAATAAATAGAACTCCTGAAAAAATCTATGAAATGCTTTAAAATTTACTTACTTTTCATTTTAAGCTGATTAAATGCATTATATCGCCTCCAAAAAAGTGAGCTACTTATATTAAAACCGAATAAATTTATAATGCAGATGCTTGAGCTCATGTTGCACAATATCTAACACATTAAATCTAATGTAACTTTGTTTATTTATTTATTAGAGTAGAGTATAATTTATCTAATTAAGCATTCAATTTTTAACCAAAATATGCCGTGAAAATCAAACGAACAAAATTGAATTTTTTTGATAATTTAATTTCATAAATTTGCAACAAAAATGCAACAACTATAACAACAACAACATTGTAATGGTTTATAATATTTTTATTGTTTTTATTGTTATTGTTTACCAGGTGTCATGTTATCGATTAGTTGGTTAAAATAATAGAATAAATCGGTTTACCAAACACTAGGCAAAAAAAAAAATGAGCATGTTTTATGAAGCATAAACACTGTATTAATAATGCCTCATAGGCATACAGTATTTACTTATATATATGCTTGCACGTATATTGAGATCAAGTTTAGGGGAAAATTTTAAATAATTTTTAGTTAAAAATAATAAAAGAAAAATGTATTAACTGAAATTTAATTTTTTTTTTTGAATAAGGGGCCTATGTATGCACAACTAACCACTGTATATTGTTACGAAAATGGAAAAAATCTAGATTCTTGAGTTTTGCTTTTACATCGTTTAACATTAAAATTATAAACAAAAGCTACAGAAACAAAAAAAATGAACTTGTTTAGAAATTATCGCACTGCGAAATATAGCAACTAAAATTATAAACAAGTGAACAAAAATATACCAACATAAAAAATGGTAAACAATTAAACAAAAATACAACAACAAAAAGTACAAGAATAAATGTAAACAAAATACACAAACCACAATAATGAAACAACAATGTTTATATTTATAAAGATCTAGAGAAGGCGAAGCCACTAACATTCGCCTTCACGAACATTCATCAGACTGTTTACGTTGCCATATAACAGACAAGGCAAAGCAGGCAACTGAGTTAGTAAAAGTTCAGTAAGTCTTGTGTGAAGATGCGGTGCGTTTGAAGAAAGTAATCGTTGTCTGAAGATCTCCGTTACAAAGATCTGTCGAATAATTGTTATTGTTTATGCAAAATGTGTAAACAAAGGAATAACAAACAAAGCAATTGTTTTTGTTTACATCAAGTTGTAAACAATGGCACACGGAATCGTACGAACAATAAAGAATTTTAATTAAAACTAAACACAAATTTATTTTTATTTTATTTTTAAACTACGAGTTCATATTTTAAACGTTTTTAAAAGGTAAAAACGTAACAATATGTTTAAAGGAACACCCATTTTTTTTTTGTGGTAAATTGGCCTAAATTTACAAATAAATATTTATTTATTTGAACATTATTTATTTGTTGCATTAAATATACAAATAATTGAATCTCTTTTATGCCAAAAAAAAAAAAATTGAGTAAGCTCTACGCAAAATCTTTGATTGTTTGTGGCAATAGCAGGCAAGCAAGCAGGCAATAGCAAGAAAGCAGCATGACATGACAAGCAAAATGTGAAATCCTTGTGGCAACAATAAACCATGTTTAATGTAATTTTATGACTTAATGTAGGCATATCATGTCAAATGATAAAACTGAACGACGACTATTTCTGCCACTGCCACTGAAAGCATGCGCATAGAAGACGCTCGCTTGCTCACACGCACTATTTTCTGAATTAATGCAACAAGCGAATAATAATAATCAAACAAAAAAAAAAAAAAAAAAAAAACAGAAAAAAATAGGCAACAACAGATAACTGCCACCAAACTAGCAACAGAAATCCAACAAAATAAGAGATTTTCTTTAACTTAATCAAGGGACTTGTGGGGCCTATAGACATACACACACACACAGAAAATGTTTTCACTTTTCGAAAACGGCTGCACGTTGACGTTGAAGTTTATTTATGCGTTTCGAGTGCCTCTCTTCTTTGGCGTAAAGGAGTTTAAAGCTTAGCGATTATGCGTATGATGGCAATGATGACAAATGTAAATGCAACAGCAACAAAAGCAACAACAACAACAACCATATTCGTTAATGCAGCACCATAATCATAATGCACGCCTCTGTAACATGGCAAATAAAAATCTGATGTCTTTGCTTGGAAATTTTACGATTTTTTGTTGGGTTTTTGTTCATAGGGAAGGCAGTCAAGCGCGTAACATTAGTGTCGCCGCTAATGTTTGTAGCACTTGCGTGAAGAAAAACAAAAGAAATGACGCCACAAAGGCTACAAATTTAAGCAACACATGAACAACATGTATCATCAACACTTTATATAAAAAAAAAAAACAAAACATATTTTATAAAAATTGTGGCATCCACAAAATACGGCACACACAGTTTAAAATAAAACAAATTCCTGGTAACTTTGTTTAGTACTACTACTCTACGCTGGCCTCTATAGGGTATTGCAAGTCTTTTGTGTTTTCTATGTGCAATGCTTTGCTGTTGCTGTTGCTGCTGTTACTGTTGCTGATTTGTATTCAACGAATTGTTTTGTGTCCTGTTTTTTTTTCTTTACTCGTGAAGACCGTATCATATCATATCGTTGTTTTCCCTTTCTGCTTAGCTGTTGCGTATGATTGCAATTCCCTCAAAACAAGACAAAACAAAACAACACCGAAAAGAAAACAGACAAGAAAAGAAAAACTCTCCGCGTCTGTATATTCAGCTGTGGCAGCAATTTTGTTGTTGCAACAATAAATGCTAAAAAGGAGATACTGACAGCAATTGCGTACGTTTTATATTTCAACAGAGGCATAGTTTATGTTTGTCATCTCCTCCGCACAATTGTTGTTCAGTTTTCTTTTTAGCGAAACTTTATTTTTTTCTTCCAGTTTTTTGTGCGTTTTTCCGCTGAAGTTGATGGCATTCAGAATTGTGAAAATTGTTGAAAATTATTAGCGTTCAAGCAGCAATGCGACCAACATTGTAAGGAATATCAAAGTGATATGACCGTATGGTTGTCTTAAATATACATACAGGGAACGGTAGAAGGATCAGAAAATCTTGAAAACAATGAGTGGTTTCCAACATAGGTTAGGTTAGGTTAGGTTGTAGTAGTAGCTTTGATATCAAAAGCTCATTTGAGCACGCATAGCATAGCGTTCACCGTTGTGACACCACGGGTGAAGGCAGTCTCTGTGCAGACCAAGTTCCTCCAAACCAGGGAAGAAGATTAGCGCAAGGGCTGCACATTTAAAACACGGCTACCCCGAGCTGGAAAACCAAGCTGAAAGTTTGATAAACGAAGCTATATCCATAACATCAATGGATAAATAACTAAATAATCTATATCTGCACCTCGCAAGAGATGGGTATTGACAGTCTCCTCTTCCTCAGCAGAATTGCACCCAAGGCAGAAGTTGTTGGATGTGCGCTGCATTCTTTCCGTGTGTCTTCCCATTACACAATGACCTGTAACCATGGACACTGTGATCGGCGTTACGACAAAGTACAAGCAACTGGTTGGTGTGCCTTCTATCCATCGAGGGCCAAATGAACTTGGAATTCCTCATTGACTCATATGATGGCGTCTCGAAGGAATTTCCGCGCTATGGCCATTTTGATCGAGGTAAGTGGCATCCCCAATTCGATTGAGGAGGATTCCGCAAGTAGTGCAGCAGCCCTAGCGAGCTCGTTGGCTCTGCAGTTTCCTGGAATATTGCTGTGCCAGTGTGGCACTGAAGCACCCAGACTACTAACTATCAGAAAAGATCAAGATGCGGGTGAAAGGAACAGCGTTGACAAGGATCCATTGAGCAGCCCGGTAGATGGCCATTACTTTCGCCTTAAAGCTTCGCTACAATAAACCGGCTGTCGGAGAGAAATGTTCAAGTCTAGTTTCGAAGCACCGCTATCGAGTTAGGAGCCATCGGTATATACATCCAGGAGTTCCGTGGGGACGATCATGTCGGGGAGTTTCCAGCATAATTTGAACACAAATTCCAAAAGGGATCCATAAAACTACAAGTTTTTTTTACAGGCAAATAACTCAAAGGTTTCTTTAGATTTTAGGGATGCTTATATGGATGTAAGAGATTATTCGGTAATTAAAGTTGGTCACTTTATAGCTGCCTGTGTATGTACATATGTATGTGAGCTGGAAAATGATGTATGCCTTTATGCATGCGAGTACTCAATTTTTATTTGGTAGACAACAAGACATGTCAGCACATCAGGAGGTTACATCGCTTGGCAAGCAGGCAAGTAAGGCTCTACACTACACTACGGCCCACATGTAACCAATAAATGTTAACGAATTTTTTTTCCTCACTGCTTAGCTTAGTTTATTTTTTCTTTCTTTTCTCTTCTAAGCTTTTTTGCATACACATTCAAATGCTCCTCACTTTTTTTGTTGTTCATACTGCAGCTAAAGTCATATTTAGAAGTTGTAGCACAAAAAAAAACGAAAGATTTTTATTAAAATTGTTCCAATTTGCTACCTACCGAGCAATATTGCAGCAAAAACTTGTTGTTGTCAACATGATCAACATCATCTTGAAGATTTTTATTTAATTCGTTTGCGTATGAGAAAAAAAAGCAAAGAATTGCTACTGTTTGGTTTTTGTCAGACACACATACATACAGTGGTGGCTGTCTGTTTAGATACAAAACAGAAAATGCAAATTAAGAACCAAAAAAAAGGAAAATAAAAAACAGAAAATGGCATGATTTGAATAGAGTTTCGAGGCAGAAAAATTAAGTTTTCTATGGTAATGAGTTTTGATCACAAAAGGCCTTAGCTGTCACCAAAGATGTGATTCGTATTTTCTTTTTTTTTTTTGTTATGTTTGCCAGACAATTGCTATTCATAAATTCGAAATTTATTTGAAAATTGTCAAATATTTATATTTTCCATGTATTTATTAAGGTTAAGCTCTAAAGCTTAAAGAATTTTAAATAAAAAAAAAATTAATTTAAAAATTAATTTCCTAAGAAAACTGTTATATTTGTTTGCCTTAAAATTTTTGAATTATTTTTTTTTTAAATATTTTTCTAATATTCCTTCATTCATTTTAAATCTCTGCTAAAAGATCTTCTGCTTTTATAAGACTTAAAAGCAAATTTAAATCTTATTGTTTGTAGATTACAAATGCAAATTTGTTTGGAGTTTAACAATCTGTTAAAAGGTTTTTATTTTCATTTGTCTTGTAAAAAGAAACAAAATAAATACCTTCAACCATTAAATTGATGCATCTTTAGCAGAAAAACAAAAAAAAAAAAAAAAAAAAATAATAAAAAGAATTTGCAGAAAACCATTCAAAAGTAGTCAAACCTCAAACCGAATCATGCATCTTTAAAAAAAATCTTTTATTTTAACTTTATCGACGACATTAGGAAAGATTAGTTAAACTTAGGCTTTGATACGTAATTATACTTATTTGAAAAGTATGAGATTTGAAGGAATTTTTGATACAACAAAACATTGGGGATCTTCTGGCAACATCTGACGCCCCTAACAGTTCGATGGACTTGTGTGTAACTCATTGGCAGGTATGTGGAATGGACATTGGAAAGGGAATGTGGACGTATTCACTTATATCAGGCATACAGATACTGCTGGACGGGATGTTTATCGCATTCAGAATTGTGAAAAATGTTGAAAATTATTAGCGTTGAAGCAGCAATGGGACTAACTTTATGCGGAATACCAACGTGATATTAACGAATGGTTTTCTTAAGAGAATGTCAGTAGGATAAGAAAATCTTGAAAAGGATGACTAGTTTCCAAAATAATTTAAACACAAATTTCACATGGGATGCCTAAGGCTATACTTTTCTTATACGCAAAAGTTTCTTTAGATTTTACGGAATAAAAAAGAAAAAATGTGGACCTACTCACTTATATCAGGCATACACGTACGGCTGGACGAGATACATGTTGGTTCAGACTTCCATTTCAAGCATTTACTGATCGAACATTGGCACTTCAAATCATGTCTGCATTAGTTCGAACATAACAGTTTTAAATGTATTCTAAAGTGTAGTGATGACATTATATAATAAATAAATAAATAAATAAATAAATAGAGGATAACCATTTGGCTTCTTTTTCATCTGCCCATGACAGGATAGCAAATTCATTGTATTTTACCGGAGAATACAGATCCGATGATGTCATCTTTGTAGTTTAATGGAACGAATGTATATACATACATAACATAATTGGTCATTACAATCTTTCAGTCAGCATTACGACCTAGCTTCTTACACCACTTATGTTGTGTGTGTTAAGTTTTATACATGAGTGGCAGAACCTACAGTTTAAAGTCGATTCCGAACGACAGATTTTTTTGAAAAATTTTTCAATTTTTTATTTACTTTCAGAGTTTTTGCCAGAAATCTGCTGCGAGGAAATCGTCGTAGAAATATTTTTTCATATTTCGTTTTGATATCTGACCTGGGGTTTGAACCGTGGTCACACGTCTAATAAGCCAACACATTACCTACTAGACTACGGCGGCTTCTAAGAATGTATATAATTTTTCAAAATAAGTTCCAATTGAACTTCCTACACTACGACAGATTCGCAGAAGAATCAATTTGACTTAAAACTTTCAGTGAATTTGAATCACATTGTATCAACATTCTAAGACTCACATCTATAGGGAAGTACGGAGATAAAAATGCTAATTTTGTATCAGCTTCAGAGTTTTTTTGTAGTAGTTTTTTTGTATCCTAATGACCCCAAATTGAGTTTCTACGATTTTATATGCAGGTAGTTGAATTTGGAGACTTCTACCGATATTCAGAAACCGAATGTTATTCGCGCGAATGTAATTTCACGTGTTGTTCAATTCACGATGTTGTCTAAAAATCTGTCGAAAGGCATAATGCATCCTTCGTGGAACACCCTAGTATTTTTGTTATAAGGCTTGTATTATCTTCGTGGGCTGTAGCACTCCAGATTGATGAGAGTGAATAGGTTTCAATGCATTACGTTGATCTGGATGGCCTTACAACATGGTTTTGAAAGTTTTCATGATGAAATGTTAATAATTCAGGTTTCCGATGAATTCCGGGCAATTTTCCGACAATTGTTCCAAGTGATTGTTTTGTTATATGACCATAGATAGATGGGAGCCTGTTTCATTCCATTATCCGTCTGGACAGTACATAGGCTTGTTAAGACATAAACGGAAAGATTTTATAATTTTAATGGCATGTATTACCTCTGAAGGCACTTTGAATATCCAACAACCCGATTCTGTATATTGCATGAAGGAATTTACTGCCTCAAGAAACAACGTAGCAATATGAATGCTATCAGATGTGTCGCCCAGTAAACCAGTAAACTTGGTAACTCCGAGCACAATAAGCAGTGGCAGACAATTCAGAGATTTCAAAGGGAGTGTGTGAGTTATAAACTCTTTCAAATACGTCAGTTGCCTGACCAATATCGTAACACAAACTTGTTATGGAGCCTCGTGTCCGGGGGCTCCATTCAGGAATACCAATTGAAGAAACCAATTCAGGAAACTCAATTGTTGACACCAAGATAAGGAAATGTAGGAGAATGTAGGAGAAGGGAGACCAGGATATTAGATTTCATATTTCCTACTCTTTTTAAATTTAATCTCTCTTGTCAACATCGAACTGCATTGTTTACATACATAATTGATCATTACAACCTTTCAGTCAGCATTACGACCTAGCTTCTTACACCACTTATGTTGTGTGTGTTAAGTTTTATACATGAGTGGCCGGACCTATAGTTTAAAATCGATTCCGAACGACAAATATTTTTTGAGAAACTTTCCATGGCAATTTTTATTTCTTCTCAGAGTTTTTGCCAGAAATCTGCTGAGAGAAAGTCGCCAAAGAAATATTTTTTCAAATTTCTATTTGATGTCTGACCTGATGTTTGAACCGTGGCTTTACGTCTAATAAGCCAATACACTACCTACTAGACTATGGCGACTTCATTGTATACATATCTTAATATGATTCTCTGCCATGTTTTCAATTTATTTATTCCTTTTGTTTTACAGTTCATTACTGTGTTTATAATTGATTTTCTTTTGTATCTTTAATGGCCACCCACTTCGACCATTTCCTATAATTTGTCAACCAGGATTTATTTCCTCAAGTCGTATACCTTCTGAAGATTTTAAATTGATTTTAAATCAAGCAGAAAATAGAAAAACAAAGTTTGCGAATTAAAAACAAACAAATAAACCAAAAAAAAAAAAAAAAAAAACGAAAAAGAAAAAGAAAAAGAAAAGAAAAACCTCCTGAACAAAAACTCCTTTTGGCCAAATTTTAATGCAAATTATGATGGGAAAATTCAAATTAAACTGCACTAATGAATCGTTGACATTATCGACGTTTCATGGTGGCTGCATTTTCGCTGTTTAACAATACCCCTGCTTAACTCACTTCCCTAGCTGTGGCTAACAAAAAAACCAAAAAAAAAAAAACAGAAAAAAATCACAATCATGTTTGCCCGTTTTCTAGGGGGGCCCCAACAATTTGATGCCATTCTCTGGTTTCCTTCTTGGTTTCTTATTGAACCTTTTTATATGCCGGATTTTCTTGTTGTTGTTGTTTTTGTTTTATTTTAATCACATTTCATTACTTTTAGACAAATCGCTCTAGGCTAAGATCGTTTTTCAATGATTTGTCTGTCTGTCTGTCTGTCGGTCGGTATAGTAGTGGTTAGTTTAAGTTATTCGTGTTTGAGGTTTTTCTGTGTTTTTTTTCTTTTTTTTCCTTTTTTTGGTTCGTGTTTTGGGTCTTTTTGAAAAAGAGATGAAATCGTTTTGATTAAAGGCATTGAAAACTAGCGAATAAAATAACAAAAACAACAATTGTTTAGATAATGAAGTGATTAAATAAGAGATTTTTAACA
The DNA here is from genome assembly GCA_927399465.1 of Sarcophaga caerulescens. Taxonomy (NCBI): domain Eukaryota; kingdom Metazoa; phylum Arthropoda; class Insecta; order Diptera; family Sarcophagidae; genus Sarcophaga; species Sarcophaga caerulescens. The sequence continues at coordinate 88,302,988 of OV656868.1, forward strand.
ATTTAAAGAAGAAAAAAATGAAAAAAAAAAACGGAGAATTAATGTTAAATAAATAAAATATTTATTAAAATGATATTCAAACAATGAATTGAAAACGAAAAACAATAAATTCCTTGAGGAAATATTATTTTGTTATTTTTCAAACGTAACGGTAGGCAAAGATTTAAGAAAAATTATTGTGATATTGATAGGAGAGCTGATTTGTTGAAATAAACAAATAAACAAATTATGGTAGAAATAATTTAATTAAGAATTCTATTGTTTTTCATAAGCTAATAACGGGGTAAACAACTTAATTCTTCATTGTTGTTTGGTGTCAAAAATATTACAAGTTTATGATATAAGCTTCCGGCATTGGGAAAGAAAATCAAAGATTTCATATTAAAATTTTAGAGTTGCATCCTTTATAACCATAGTTTAAGTGAAAACAAATAAATAGTGAAGAAAGAACACACATTTGTTGTTCGTACGAGAAAAACGAGAACCGCTTACAGATAGTTTACGTATTGCACTGAGTTTCCCAGAGATCCAATCATCTTCTTTATAATACTTCTTCATCATCCAAAGTGAATAGCTGTTACACTCAGATGTCTGACTTCAGAGATCCATTTTCTTCGCTCAAAAAACTTTAAAACAGAAATGTCATTCCATGTAAATCTTGCATGTGCTAAAAGGTAACCTTTAAGATTGTCCAGATCATAGAAGAAGTTTTATGCTCCTGTAGATTACGGCGCAGACACACAGAATTATTCAATAGTCACAGCCACATCGCACTGTGGTCAGTAATTTATGCCTATACATGCCTTTTTGCTTTTACGAGGACTAATTCTCTCATTCAATCAAAAGTTTCAATAGACGCTAAATAAATAAAGTCGTATGGAAACCAAAGTCTGCCACTGAGGATGTTGTTTGATTTTAGCTGTTTCCCTAGCTAAAGGTTGACCAAACTTTAAAAACTATATGTCGTTCCGATTGGGTGATATGTTATGGTATTGTTATCTACAGCTTTCTACAGTTCCTTGTAGTTTCTCGCCATGGCTAAATCACCTAAGGTTTCGGAAACAAATGGTCAATGGCCGGCCTAAAGATATTATTTACAAATTTGTTTAGCCACTCTAGCCCTGAATTTAGCAATGAATACAGAAATCGAGTAAAATTTTTTAACATGTTCCTCATGGTTGTGAGAATATCTTTCCTGAATGAAAAAAACCTATTTGTACATAAGATATGTCGCTTTGATTTGCAAAAGCATGCTTCATAATAACGTTTAGTACGATTTTAAAGAGCTTTTGGAAAATGCGGCTCTTTTGCATGCACATTCACACTGTCAAGTAGTCCACATTCTTCTAATATACGGTACGTATGTATAAGGTTAAAGGTAAATTATTAAATTACTCCCATTTTTCAGAAAAACCTTAAGAATGTAGGGCAGCCCGAGTTGTCATAGCTTATCGATAGCTTTACTTAGTACTTTGGGCCACCTTCATGCGAAGGCTGTTGAAATAATGCACTTCTGTTTTATGAAGTCTTAAGACTGCTTGCTTCTCAACAAATAGTGTGTGGTAGGTTAGGTTAGGTAAGTTGGAGGACTCCCTTAAACGAAGAGGCCAGTATTTAGGTCCCATACCAGAATCAATATTGAATCCGGCAATTAAACATTACTTAGAGATTGGCAACACGATTCCATAATAAATCATGCTATTGCAGCAATTTTTATATTAGAGAGCTCGTTCATGGATGTCAGAAAATCATTATCATGAGAAGAGTAGGGAACATTAGTTGAAAGAATGATTTTTTCTCCTCTTCAAAGTCACAGCTCCTGCAGAAGCCATTTGCCGGAATGCCAAGTCTGCTATTGGATATAAAATTTTGCCTGTTTTTGAAGTTATGTTCCCATATACGTACCATATTTATTTTATGTCTTTACTTTAAAATCGAATTTAGAAGAGGGCACATGATAAGAAATACAATGTTTTCCTACTCTTCAGGTTCATAGCTCCTGGAAAACTCATTTGCCGGAATGCCAAGTCTTCTATTGGATATAAAATATTATCTTATTTTTAATTGAAGATATGCTTCCTTCCATATAGCATATTTGGTTCATGTCTTTGCTTTAAATTTAAATTTATGTATTCCTTCCTGACTTCTTTGCTATTTTTGTTGTTTTCTACCACATCTTTTTAAATTTCAAATTTTCTCATCTTTAACTTTAATAAACGACAATTTAAATATGATGTTCTTTTAATGCTGCCTTAAATGCTGAAACCTATAATTTTCTTCATTTTTCTGTTTTTTCTTCTTCATTGTTAGCAACTATTTTTGTTAGCCACCATACAATTTGTGTGTTTTATTGTATGATAACAATGTTCAACATTTTTATACTCAATATAACACCAATAATACAACAGCAATAACAACATAAAAATAATAAGAAAACTATAAAATGAAAACCAAAAACTCAACCATAAACTGTACAACAGCAATGAAAAACCGTAGGTAGTAAATTGTGTCGGTTTATTTTTTGGTTTCTTAAAGAAAATTTGAAACCATTTGAAAATCATTTGAAAATCATTTAAACCATTTACAATTTGCCATCATCACGACATTTAAACAGAGAGAAGAAATCAAAAGAGGTAACAACAAACAGCCACAATTTTTTTGTTTTGTTTTGAACTGCAAAAATCGTACATGCAGCCATTAAAAGAAAGAAATAAAGAAAAAAAAAACGACACCAGACCCCAACCAGACTAGACATATCAACCAAAAAATAGTGTTGGTGGTTGGTTGCACTACCACTAACACGTTTCAACAAGTTGTGGCATTATTAACTTATAATGCAACAAGTCAGGGAAAATTATAGTCGGATGAGCCTATTTGCTGGATACCCTAGATCTAAAAGGAATTGTTTGAAATACAAAATACATAACATAATTGGTCGTTACAACCCTTCAGTTAGGATTCAAACCTAGCTTCTCACATCACTTCTGTTGTGTGTGTTAATTTTATACATGAGTGGCGAGACGTACAGTTTAAAGTCAACTTTGAACGACAGATTTTTGAGTAACTTTTCATGGCAATTTTATATACTCCCGGAGTTTTTGCTAGAAAACTGCTGAGAGGAAGTCATATTTCATATTTCGTTTTGTTGAAGATGTCTGACCAGGTGTTTGAGCAGTGACTTCATGTCTAATAGACCAACAGACTACCTACTAGACTACGGCGACTTCTATACAAGAGGTCCAATATATTCACAGCTTTTGGGGTAAACATAAAATTGTATCAATAGATGAGAATCCAGAATTTCGACCAGCGGGATAAAGGTCGAGTTGTTGGATTTATTATAGATCTTTGCGTTTCTGTGACTGAATGCAAGAGGCTTTAGATTGCTAGATAAGCTACGCCATCTAGATTATGCCGATATTCTGGCAGCTCACATGTTTGTTGTAGAAACAGATATTTGGACAATAGCAGAAAGCATGGAAATGTCTGAAAACCTTGTTGAAACTAAGCATCATACCGTGGTGAAATCTGAAGTGAAGTTACTAATCATAGATACACACCCAAAATATTTATTAATCGCTGTCTGAGAAAAACGTTAAAATACTATGCGAACTAGAATCCTCTTGGCCAAAGAACGGGTAACACGGAAATGGAGTTGGAGCGTTCATTTCTTAGGGGATCTCAGAATTGGAACCCTCAATGTAGAAGAAAACGAGGAATTTCTGGAGGATAAATGAATGTTTGGAATGTATTTGAAACGAAGTCGCCGTAGTCTAGTAGGTAAGTCTTTCGAGAAGACGAAATCATGAACGTTCGCCTTCAAGAACATTCATCACACTGTTTACCCTGCCATATAAAAGGCAAGGCAAAGCGGGCGAGTTAGTTAATGAAGTTCAGTCAGTCTTGTGTGACGACGCGGTATGTTTGAAGAGGGTAATTGTGGTTTGAAGATCTCCGTTACAAAGATCTGTCGAATAATTGTCTAGTAATTGTTATTGTTTATACAAAGGGTGTAAACAGAGGAATAACAAACAAAACAATTGTTGTTGTTTACATAAAGTTGTGAACAGTGGCACACAGAATTGTGCGAATAATAAAGAATTTTAATTAAAACTAAATACAAATTTATTTTTATTTTATTTGCAATCTGCGAGCTCACATTTTAAACGTTTTTCGAAAGTAAAAACGTAACAATATGAAAAAATATTTCTTCGGCGAGTTGAGAGTAAATAAAACATTGCCATGAAAAAGTTTCTCAAAAATTTGTTGTTCGGAATCAACTTTAAACTGTAGGTTCCGCCACTCTTGTATAAAATTAACACATACAACGTAAGTGGTGTGAGAAGCTAGGTCATAACCCTGGCTGAAGGGTTGTAATGACCAATAATGTATGTATGTATGGTTTCAGAAATGAAGAGCATTTTTAATCTATAATACTCAGTTCATTTAATAGCTAAAGTGGTTGTAAATCGATCACATTAACTATCACGCTGTATTGATTTATTGCATACAAATGCTGCCATTACCTGTAGTAGAGTGGATGTTAAAATGCTGATGCTGATGATGACGACTAATCGGTGGTTCATTGCTTTTTCTCTGTCTCAGTTGAATGAAAATAATAAAATCGCAAACAAAATGGGGGGCATGAAAAAACTTGTAAAATCTTAAAAAGGGTTTAATTTCTGTTTTCTAAGCCGTTTTAAGTAATTCTTTTATAAGCGTTTTAAGTCGAAAAACATTTGCTTTATTTCGATTATTTTATTTAGTTTTTTTCCTCTTTTTTGTACCTACTGAAGTACCTTTTGTTGGCTGGTTGGCAGAGGTACGTTTTTTTTTGAACTGTTTGCTGTGCTGTGTGCTCTTAAGTATTGTTTTTAAAGTCAAATTGTAAAATGACTTACATTTTCAACAAAACAACTCTTTAGCAACAATATAATGGAGAAAAACAACAACAACAAACAAACGGGGTTAAAGGTCAATATGATTTGAAGTTGAACGTTAAGTTTCTTTTCATTCAAGCGAGTGTTTTTTTGTTTTAATGTTGTTGGTACTAGTGTTGGTGGCCTCTCCATTGTTTTAACATTAAATTGGAATTCAATTTTTTTTTTCTTCTTCTGCTGCTGCATTGCAAATGTTTAATTTTAGTTTTCGAAAACAAAATATTTAAAAAAGAGTTCACAAATGTTAAAACCTAAAAAAGAATGATGTAAAGGCAACCGGAGTTACAAATTAATTGTAAAAATTCTTTAAAAAAAATTTTTAATTAAATTAGAAAAAATAAACGACAACAAATTGTTAATTCATGTTTAAATAAAATGAAAGAAAATTCTTGTACAAAAAAAAAAAAAAAGAAAAAAATAATTCCCCCATAAATATCAATTTCAAACCAAAGTGTTATATCCTGTTTTGATAAATTAAATGTTGCGGCATATCCTTTAAATAATAAAATTAAATGCTTTATAAACCATTTGTCTCTAACCAAATATTAAACAGCAAATTGGTTTTCGGTGAGAGCGGGTGCCATCGTTGTCATCAGCCAAAAATTAACACCAAAATGTACTCAAACACTTGCATTTAAGCGGCCAACCAGCAAATGTTTGTGAGCAAAAATATGTTTTTAAAATTATAAATTTTTAAACAATATTTATTTTTGTATAAACGTTAGTTAGTCTGTTATCATGTTATCGTTTATACCGTTATTTTCATACTCATTTTAATTTTCATTTAAAATTTTTATGCCTTGTATTTAAAATTCATGGCAAACAATTGCTGGCTGGCCCTGCCACAGCATAACAATTCCTTTGGCGGCAACTAAAAATTATTTAAAATTTATTTTTTAAATTTATTATTTAAAAACTTTATGGTTTTAAGGTTTTACATAGTCTAGGTCATAAGGCTGTACGTGATTAGAACAGCATCACAGGTTGTGTCAAGGAAAGGTAACAACAGACAGATTTCCAGCAAAGGCATGTCTCCCTCATCTTCTACAAACTTTCGCCATATGGGTAAGATCATGGAAGACTGAAGTCTTCTCGAAACATTACCGATCATTATCGTTGATCTGTTGAAATAAAATTCGGTCATAATATCTTTATATTGTTCGCCAACAGCGATTATGAACTACGACGTGTAGTAAATTTATTGGTTCCCAAATTGAGGGCTTGAATTATCGGTATCGAACATTATATAAGCTTTGCCAGTCTACGTAAATAAGTTTAAAAAAATAATACATACATACATAATTGGTCATTAACAACCCTTAAGTCAGGATTATTGACCTAGTATCTCACACCACTTATATTGTGTGTGTTAATTTTATACATAAGTGGCGGGACCTACAGTTTAAAGTCGACTCCGAACTCTTACTTACTCTTACTCTCAGAGTTTTTGCCAGAAATCTGCTGAGAGGAAATCGTCGAAGAAAAACTTTTTGTATTTTGTTTTGGGGCTCGAACCCTGGCTTTATGTCTAATAAGCCAACACACTACCTACTAGACTACGGCGACTTCAAAAAAAATAATATTTTGCTTAAAATCAATTTGTTTGACTAATTTGAGTTTGCTTCACTCTGTATTGTTCAAAATGGTTTCAAAAATATACACCAGCTAAGCGCTAATACACCACGTAATCAGTTGGTTCTCATGCATACATACATACATACACAATTGGTCATTGCAACCCTTCAGCAAGGATTAAAACTTACTTTCTCACACCACTTATGTTGTATTTGTTAGTGCGGGACCTACAGTTTAAAGTTGCTTCTGAACGACAGATTTTTGAGAAACGTTTTCATGACAATTCTTTTTACTTTCATAGTTTCAAGAATCTGCTGAGAGGCAGTCGCCGAAGAAATATTTTTTCATATTCTTTTTGTTGGATATGTCTAACCTGGGGTTTGAAACGTGTCCTCACTTCTAATAAGCCAACACACTACCTCCTAGACTACGACGACTACAATTGGTACCCATACTGGATTCTATTCTAGTAATTTGAAGACGGATAAGGACTAAGCAGATGTCGAGTAGGCTATCGTATCGTCATGTCTCTGGCATCCAATCAATTTCAGTCAAATAATCTCTCAGTAAACAATTGCTGTCGATAGTTTCTGGGCGCCAAAAAATTTTTCGTCTCATTTCACTCCAAGTGCTGAACAGTGACATAAAAGTAATTTCCTTTGCTTTCTCCTTATTACAGCTTTTGCAGGAGTTTTTGTAGGACATTTAGGCCTAAGGGTGTGGGGGCCTAGGGGCTATAACATCGCTATGATTTATGATAATAAGTTGTCTAAGATGGTTTCTAAGTAGTTGTAGTCTCTCTCTCTCTCTTTAGCTTTCATTTGTAATTAATTACAGCCTTACTTATGCTCCCGTAATCTGGTGATTTATGGAATAAACGGAAAGCCAATTGAACCCTTGTTATGTAAATTTTATCCGTCACTGAATAATGACGATCTGTGGAAGGTGCAGGTATAGAAGGCGCATAATAGAATATTTCTGGATGCTGGTTATAAAGATACGATAGAAATAACATTTAGTTATGAAGAAGTAAACAAATAGATCCATACCAATCGAAAATCACTCTACTTTTAGTCTCTTAACTGTATTCACAGTTGCTTGCTTTGCTTTCATAAGTGCTGGCCACTCAAGAAGACAATTTTGGCTTGTAGAAGACGAGTTCTTTTACATCAAAATAATATCGAATGCCAATATGTGGTTCATAAGAGACCTTAGTTTACGAAAGCTCGTTTGTAGCTAACGACAACGGTGGGTACTAGACTATCCTATCATTCTAGGAACTGCTCAGAACACCAATCAACTGTTTATATGTAAAAACTTGATTATTGTGTGAAGCTTTGTGAAAGGCTTATTGGCAGAAACATTTCAAATTTCGGACGTTTACTTTCTAAAATAAAATTTTATTCTGTAGAGGTTCTTTCTTTTATCCTGTAGAGAATTTTTGGAAAACATATTGAAATAATGAAATAATTTCCTCATATCACATAAAGGTCAAGGTTATACTACAGTTTAATACCGTAATGATTAAAGAGTACCTCAGTATTCATAGAACTGCCTTCATGCCGCCACAAAAAATTCTCATCAAAAGTGAGAAAAAAAGCGTTTCTGTCTGCCATTTGCTACCGTTGTGAAAACTTACACCTCAATGCGTTTGAAAATCGCAGAAAAATGGCAAAAAAAAGACGCCACACAATAAAAATATGAAAAATTTAAATTTAATGGTCAATTTTTACTTTTGTTTTGTTGTTGTATTGGGGGGAAAGTGCAACGGCAAAAATGTTTTTTTGTGTAAATGATGGCATATAAAACGGTTTCAACATTATTTTTTTTTTGTTTGTTGCATTTTATTTCAACATTAATGTACAAATGTTTGTGTGTGAGAGAGAAAGAGAGAGCGAGAGAGAGTATGAGTGAAAAATACATATTTTTCAATTTCACGCTTCAGATAATTTACTAATTAGATTTATTTATTTGTATGTGTGTGCTGTGTGTGTGTGAGTGTATAAATAAAAACCGGGTACAATTGTTGCTACTCCTGTACTCTATATACGTACATATGTATGGCAGAAGCAATTATTTATTAAAAATAAAATAATTTTTTTTGTATTTTTTTTTAATAAATAAATATTACCAGCATAATTTTTTGGTTGCTATTATGTGTCCGCCGTTTTTGTATTGAATTTGGTGTGAATTTTCTTATTTTAAATCAAAATATTTTGAAGCACTTTTCAGAACTTTTTTTTGGGGGGGAAGTCAAATATTTTAATTTGAGGTCAGCTATAAAATATTAATTTTTTTTAAGCTTCAATCATTGTTATTAATCAAAATAAATAAATACTTGCCAATTGCCTGTTAATGAAAATGGTTGTATTTTAATGCTTTATTGCTTACCACAGGTTCTTAACGCATGAGAGTATTATATTGTTTCGTTTTTATCTTTTAAAAACGTTTAAAATATGAGCTCGTAGATTGGAAATAAAATAAAAATAAATTTGTGTTTAGTTTTAATTAAAATTCTTTATTATTCGCACAATTCTGTGTGCCAATGTTCTCAACTTGATGTAATCAACAACAATTGCTCTCCTTTGTTATTGCTCTGTTTACAGCCTTTGCATAAACAATAATAATTACTAGACAATTACTCTCTTTAAACGCCGCTAGTCTTCACACAAGACTGACTGAACTTCACTAACTACTCGCCTCCTTTGCCATTCGCCGAAGAAATATTTCTTCATATTTTTGTTTTGTCGGAGATGTCTGACATGGGGTTGGAGCAGTGGCCTCACGTCTAATGAGCCAATACACTACCTACTAGACTACGGCGACTTCGTGTGTTAATTGCTTAGATGATAGCAGCATCTTACCAGGTTAGGTTAGGTTAGGTCGGAGTGGTAGCTCTGATGTCACAAAGCTCACTTGAGCACTCATAGCTGCCCGTTGTGATGCCACGGGTGAACGCAGTCCCTGTACTGACCAAGTTCCACCACAATGAGGGAAAAGGAAGAAGTTGGTCAGCGCAAGGGCTGCACAGCATCTTACCAGGATTGAAGTAATTATTATCACAGATCTCTTTTAGTTTTATTAGACCAGGGGCCAAATCACCGCATTCGATATCGAATGCACATTCGAGTAGACACTATTTTCGATGGCCGCAATTTCTTGGATCATGGTATTCGATCGTAATTTATATTTCCTACTACTATTTTTTGCATTGCTGTAGCAAATTCCAATAAGAAAAACGAAACGAAAAAGGAAAACAAAACAAACAAAAACGAGATTAAAGTGCGTGATAAATTCTTAAATTTGCAAAAAAAAAATATTAAAAAACTTTTTTTGAAGCTTATTTTTGGCTAAATCGGGATGTTCCATCATAAATTGTGCCAGTACCCCTTTTTGTTTCCCATTTACCTTATTTGTATTTGTTTTGGAAGCGTTTTTTCATTATTTATTTGTTTTTGTACTAATTATTGGGCTTTCTTGGCCTTAATGTTCAGTTTCCTAAAAACAATTAAAATTACATTTTTGAACAAATTTTGAGAAAATGTACGAAAAATACTTTTATTCTTACTTATTTATTATTTTACTTCGTTGTTTTCAGTTATTTCTTTTGTTTTGTACCAAAAAGCTACTGTTTGTTTGTTTTCGATGACAGTTTACCAATCGTGTACAACTACGAGTAAATACGATACGTTAACGATTACCGTGATCCACGTCAACCACATTTCGATAATAAAGTACTCGATTTCGAATGCGGTGATTTGGCCCCAGATTTGTAAATGGTGTTGAAGGAAACTGAACGACTAGGTTAACGAAATCAATACTATTTTTAGGACTCTATCGTTAAGTGAATCCTTTCCAGAAAAAGTAACTATCAATGTAATTCTATAACAGTTTTCCTATATCCTTTAGCTTCTGTATGAGTTTTAATAAATTTCTAATTTTCCATGTAAAGACTTCAATATTAACTGACCTGATTTGTAAGCATTCGACTGACTGCCTTATAAAAAATTTCTCTTTAAACATGTTAAAGATCATGACATTTTTTGCTTGCTCTTGGTCTTTAAAATTCATATTTTTATATGTGAAACTCGGTTATCTACAAATATAATCGAATTCAATTCAGCAAATCCCTCGGTACATCATTAATACAGATTCCCTTATGTACATACGTGTATCCTGTAGTTTCGGCAAACATGTTTACCAGGCTTACAGCTTCTTTCCTTAGTTAGATCCTCTAAAAGTCAGAGTCTTTGCCTTAAGGTGCCCCAAAAAAATTTGCCCTTGGTATGGTATTTTTTCTTTTTTTTCGATTTGTTTTCAACGTGAGCATTTTATTTAAATTAAATTGAACTTAATTTTATGCCAACGACATGCTTAGCATTGTGTCTCCATGAAAACTGAAGCCCAAAATCCTTGTTAATCAACTCATTAATAGACTAACTACCTACCGTCTGTTGACAATACAAAATAAATTAGAAAACAAAACGAATTTTTTTTTTTTTGGTAATTTATTGCAAATTTCCAATTCAATTCAATGAGTTACTGTTTCTGTGTTTATTTTGAAATTGAATAGAAACCTTTAATTCGAATTTTCTTGATTCTATTTCTATTTTTTTTTTTGTGATTTTTTTATAACAATTAAACAAATGTTACAATACTATTAAGGTTGGCTTATTTTGTTATTTCTGTAGTTTAATGTTGAACGTTGGTTGTTTTGGTACTTAAAGGCCAATCCCTGAAAATGAATTAATCTTCTCCTTATTTACAGAGAGAAGAAAAAACAAAAAAAAAAAAATTAAATAAAAGACTAGACACAGTACAAAAAGTACCAAAAAAAAAAAATTGAAAACCAATCATGCCTTTTTGAATTAAATTGAAACTGCTTTACAACATTGATGACGATGATGATGATGACGATGACAATAATGTTAATGATGACGTCTTAGACTACTTTGGCGATCCCTATTTATTTATAACCAACCAACTTAGCAATAACAACTGTTTGTGTACATACTTACAAAACTGCAACATGGTTTGTAAGGTAAATGATATTATTTGTGGCAGCCTTATTTGCTATTTGTGGCAAGCTGTTGTTGTTCCTTTAAATAGAACCATAACTTAAATCAGAATTTAGTTCACAACCACTTTGAAACCTTAAATCTGTAAAACTGTTAAGAAAAGAAGTGTTTGTTGTAGTACCATTTCATAGTATGTACCACTAATGGGTTGCAAGTTCGTTTTCTATTTATTTGTGTTCTTTTATTCCCCTCTTCTGTTGTTTCCTTGCCTTGCCTTAACTTTTCAAACAATTGTATGCGAACGTTAAAGACCAAATAATTTAGATCACGAATTTCTTGTCGTATGCAAATTAATCAAAATACGAAACTCAACAACAAAGTACTCAGAAAATAAAAGAAAAATAAAAAAATTTCATCGTTTTTTTAATCGTAAATAAATTTAGACGAGACTTTTCAACAAAAGGAAATAAAGAAAAAAAAAAACAAAAATTGTTTAAAGAAAATTAAGACAAATAATATATGCTCTGGGGGAGGTGGGCTTAAATATTTTCAACTTGAGTTTCAATTTTCAATTACTACTCATAGTAATCAATTTCGTTTTCCATTCGCCATACAATGTTGCATTATTTGAACGAACACACAGGCTAGCTAACAGGCAGATGGTTATAAAAGAAATTTTTTTTAATAAACGATTTATGACTGATCTTAAGGCCATTAGAAATTTAATATTTTCAACAGCCGTATAAAGAAAAGTGGTTAGCTTTGTGGAAGAAACAAAAATAAATACAAAATATAGGCCAAATAAAAAGACAAATTTAAATTCTTTAACCACAGAGTAAGCAATCATTCAGCTTTCTATCCAGCAATAAAATAGAAATTGTATTGTGTTTCTATGAATTGGTGTCACTGTTCTGTTTTGTCAAGAACTCAAGGGCGGTGCCTACCGAGTACCCACTCCACCTGATAGGCTCTTGACCAGGCACCAGCTCCGAGTCATTGATCACCAAACGAGCGTAATATACGCTGAAAGTAGAACAAATAGTTGGATAACTTAGAAATGTGTACATATCCAAGCTTTGGTCTCATAAAAATGAGATGGACTGCAATGCTTTGGGAGAGGTGTGCCTTCTTTAGAGAATCTGTCTCTCACGTCCTCTCTCTCTCTCTCTATCTTGGTCATGTTTTTATACCCATCTTTGTTTTCATTTGCATTTATTCTTATTTAGCCTTAAGTGGCATTGGTTTTAAATGGCGTAGAAAAAGTCTGTAAAGAAAAGCAGAAGATTGTGAGATAAACTAGACTAAGACCTGAACAGATTCAGGTAGAATCGGATAAGATATAGAGACTAGAATACTGTGTGATAAACAGGGCAATAAAAAAATATATCCTACTCCTGCGCTATATGATCTAATGGATTTAAACTCATTGTATATGAGTTGTGAGTAAGGGGCATCTTGACATGACAAATGAAGTGACAGATAACTTCATCCTTAACCATCCCCTAAGGACAAGCAGTAAACTTTGTCATTTTGGAAAATACTTCGCAACGAAACTGGCTAATAAAAGTGAATGAATGAATAAGGTATTCGCCGTAGTCTAGTAGGTAGTGTGTTGGCTTATTAGACGTAAGGCCACAGTACAAACCCCAGTTCAGTCACCAAAACTAAAATATGAAAAAATATTTCTTCGGCGGCTTCTTCTAAGCAGATTTCAGAAAAATCTATTGTTCGGATTCGACTTTTAACTGTAGGTCCCGGCACTCATGTATAAAATTAACACACACAACATGAGTGAAGTGAGAAGCTAGGTCGTGATCCTGACTGAAGCGTTGTAATGATCAATTATTCCCAATTACTTTCTTTTATCTTAACTGGACCAAAGCTGGGACTGGAATTTATGTGGAATTTTAACAGGACGGTACAGCAGTGGAAACTTCGCGACTTACAACCCAAATTCAGAGTGTCGCATTTTCCAGCCGCCGCAATGAGGCTTGGCCATCCTAATGTGAGAACTGAACATTGTACAATTTCTTGCAATTGTGGGCTTAAGAATGTATGGTAAAATGCTGTGCAACTTTGTACCTTTTTATACAATGAAAATTACTTTAAACTTTTAATAATTGGGATTTGAAATCCATTGTTAACAAAGCCACAACAAAAAAAAAAACAGTCAGAAATAGAAAAAAAACATCAAATCTTCTAAAAAGTAATTTTCGGTAATTCTTTATTTGTTTAATGCAAACAATGGATTTCGTTTCTTTCTTTTTATTTTGTTTGCAGTGGCAATGGAAAGATTTTCCAAATTTTCCCTAATTTGTTTATGTTTAATATTTCTAATTTTTTTCTCTCTTTTTGGATATGAATGGGGTCCTGAACTTTTCTTTTGTTTTCAAATTTTTACTGCCAACTAAATAGTCCTACTAAACATCCAAGAAAGAAATTTAGAAAAAAACAAAAATTTTTTTAATATTTTTTTTTTTTGGCATATAATTACATACAATAGCAACAACAACAACTGTAAAGTATATAAAAGTTAAAGAAAGAATAACTTCGTTTGGTTGATTGTTGGTTGTATAATGCAATGCAATGTCATTTTTTCTTGGGCTTTAACGAACAATAAGTTGTAGTCGTGTCATGTAGCGCTTTACTTTTTAATGGTCATGATGTTTTGTTTCTTTTAAAAAACTAGAAAAAGAAAAAACGTTTTTTTTTTGTTTCTCCCCATAACCACACAAATTATTTTTACATTTGCCAGTCAAGTCGTCTTATGACGATTTGTGTTCAATAACAATAATAATACCGGCTGCTGCCATAATAAAAGTTAAATTTTTATTGATATTTGCTACCAAAACGTATTACAACAACAACAATGACAGCCGCATTAGCGGCAATAGCGAAATCATGTTAAAGCTTCTCGTACAAATATTTGTGGCAGAAATAAAACGAACCAAAAAAGACGAAAAAAACCCAAAACCTATGCCAACATTTTAAATAAAATTTGAAATTTAAAGGGAGACTTTAAGTAATCATAATAGAAAATCCATATAAAAATATGAATTTCAAAGGAAGAGCAACAGCAAGCACAAAAAGGTCATGATCTTTAACATGTTTAAAGAGAAATTTTTTTGTAAGGCATTCAGTCGTATGCTTACAAATCAGGTCAGTTAATATTGAAGTCTTTACATTGAAAATTAGAAATTTATTAAAATTCATACAAAAGGTAAAGGATAAAGGATAAGCTACTATAGAATTACATTGACAGTTACTTTTTCTGGAAAGGATTCACTTAACGATAGAGTCCTAAAAATAGTATTGATTTCGTTAACCTAGTCATTCAGCTTCCTTCAACACCATTTACAAAATCTGGTCTTATGAAAACTAAAACAGATCTGTGACAATAATACCAACAGGCTGCGTATCAATCCTACTAAATCGAAGTGCATTTTTCTCAATAGAAATAATAGGATTCTTAATAATGATATTGTGGTGAAAATAAATTATGATATTATTCAGTTTGTTAGCTCTTGCAAAAATTTAGGCGTCAAATTTGATGATAAACTCTCCTGGTCTGGCCATATAACGGCCGTTGTTGGTCGTGTTTACGGAATGCTAAGGAATCTTTGGACTGTAAAATATTCAACTCCACTGGAAATTCGTTCTTTGCTTGCCAAAACGTACCTAATTCCAGTCCTATTATATGGTTGTGAGATTTTTGCGTTTTGTACAAGATCCGACTTTAATAAGCAAAGAGTTGCATATAATAATATTGCGAGATATATTTATGATAGAGGTCGGCGCGACTCAATTTCTTGCTACTCGTATAGGATATATCATATGACCTTTGAGAACCTATTAAAGTTTCGTAGCCTAATTTTATTACATAAGATTATGACTACCCAACAACCTAATTATCTCTTTGGAGTATTGAGATTTGGTAGATCAACACGAGGTAGGAAACTAATACAGCAAAGATATAGGAGCACTTTTTCACAGCGACAATTTTTCATTTATTGCACCAGTATTTGGAAGGAATTACCGAATCGGATTCTGAATATCAGCAGCGCAAGGAGGTTTAAACTTGATCTTCGTGAATACTTATCTGGATAATGTAAATGCATATATTTTTTTTTTCTTCTTTTTTGATTGTTTTATATATATCTAAATTTCCTCTTTTTCTCTTACTTTATAATTATGTATATAATTCATTTCTACTTATGTTGTTTTTCTTCAATCTTCTTCGATCTGCATTGTATTTTAATTTGATAATTCTCTGTAATTTATTTTTTTTCTCTTTCTTAAATTATAATTATAATCTATTAAATTTTATAATTTTATAACTTTAAATTTGTAATCTCACTAGCACTTTAAATTATAAGATTTTTAGTCTTGTTGTGCTAGATTCAATATAATTAAATATAATTAATTAAATAAATAAAAAATAAAAATAAAAATAATCCCTTAAATACTGGTAGGATGCTGCTATTAATCTAAACAATCAACAAACGAACTCGCCGTAGTCTAGTAGGTAGTGTGTTGGCTCATTAGACGTAAGGCCACGGCTCTAACTCCATATCAGACATCTCCAACAAAACGAAATAAAAAAAATATTTCTTCGCTGATTGCCTCTTAGCAGATTTCTGACAAAAAAACTCTGGAAGTAAATAAAAATGTCATGAAAAAGTTTCTGAAAAATCTGTCGTTCGGAGTCGACTTTAAACTGTAGGTTCCGCCAATCATGTATTAACACGCACACACACACAACAGAAATAATGTGAGAAGCTACGTCATAGTCCTAACTGAAGCGTTGTAATGACCAATTTCGTATGTGTGTAGATAACCGAGCTTCACTGGCATTGCATCAAAAATAAATTTTGTTAGTAATAAGCAATATCCCATTGGGGATACACTATCTTCCTTAGCTATCACTTAAGAAATAAATTGCCTTAAAGCATCTCTATAGGGTATTAAATTGCCAGCCTTAACAGATTGCAATCTGTGTTTTGATACACCTGAAAATTTAACTTTATTTAATCATAATTTATTTCCAAATTAACAAAATTCCTTTACATTACCCCCATTTCCCCAAAAGCAAAGAGAAAAACCAAAACAAAATTTCTCACTATAACCGCAAGCAGGGTGGTCTTCTTTGTCTCTCTTAAAATTCATACAATTGTTAACGATTTTCTCGTTTAATTTAAATCCTTGGCATCATCTTTTCAAATATAATGTCTTTACAACCAAACAAAAACCCAAAAAAAAAAAAAATAAAACATTACCAAACATTATCTAACATCTCAACGATTAACGACAACAACAACCAGCAGCAGAGAAGAAAAAAATTATTTTTTATTTTCTAATTGATGCCTGTAACGAACAATCAAGACTTCAAAACTCTTGACTTGACAATAAACAGACCAGAAATAAATTTCTACAATTTAAGCCGCCATTCGATCACCCAAAAAATCAAGTCTTAACGAAAACCCAGCCATGAACCATGAACAAAATTGAAAATTAAAGAAAATCAAGACAGAGGAACAAAAACAAAAAAAAATCAGCGCTGATGACTTTTAAGTCATTTGGGTAACAAGCAGGAAAATTGATTGAATCAGAGTTTTTCGTTTCATTTCATTTTCTTCTGCTTGTGGCTTAAAAGCCCAGGGATTTTTGCTTTCCAATACCTGATTTGAAGCCCACAATTGCAAATGTCATTGGAAAATATTTAAAAAGACTTTGAATGATACTTCTCTCAATGTCAGTTGAAATATTTAAATAAATATTTTTCTTTATTGTTGTTATTGTTGTTGCTGCCATTGTCTGTCTTTATGTTTTGATCGTTTATCAGACTCTCGTATAAAATGAAGTAAAAAATTATAAAAAAAAAATTTCAGTAAAAACGAGTTGCTAAAGCCACTAAAAATTAACAGAAAATAAGTTGGCGAATAACTTATAATGGTAGTGACAGACCATTCAATACCCCTACAAAAGAATTGGAATCATTGGTTATATTTTCATATCCTAATATTAACAGTCTGAGGATGTATATTCAGAAATGTGGATTATAAAATGGCTCTAATGGGCTTCGGTGGATCAAACTTTGCTTTATGGAAAGCAGAGTAATACACGCTGTGCGCAAGCAGCCAGCTGTGCTGCTTACCAAACGAAGGCATTATTTCTTATACTCAATCGGATCTCTTTGACCTTCTTTTCAAGCAGAAAGCTAAGCCGGTAGCAATAAGACTCGATTCATGTAAATCCTGACTCAAACTAGATTACAGACAATAGAGAATTGGGCGCCACTTTTATGGTGACTGTCTGTGCTTTGCCTTCGCCGTAGTGTAGTAGGTAGTGTGTTGGCTTATAAGACCTGAGGCCACGTTTCAAACCGCCGGTTCAGACATAATATAAAAAATATTTCGTACAGTATTTACTGCAACTATGTATATGTATTTCATGTCATGTAGTCGTTGTAGTCCAGTAGGTAAATTGTGTGCTTACTACACGGGAGGCCAGGTCAGACAACTCCAACAAACCGAAATAAAAATATGAATATTTCTTCGGCGACTAAATAAAATTGTCACGAAAATGTTTTTAAAAAAATCTCTCGTTCAGAGTCGACGTTAAGCTGTAGGTCCCTTTACTTATGAATACAATTAAGGCTGACTAAAAGGGTTGTAATTACCAATTATGTATGTATGTATGTCTATGCTTTCCAGCATAATACTGGGCTTAACCATCCGTTTCTAGCCGTGCGACCATTCATCTAGCCAAGGATGATATTATAATGTGTAGTCATATCATTAAGATCTGTACGACATCTGCTTATAAGGGTGAATGTAGAGTAAATTCCACTTTTTCGTGCTGCATGGCTAACGCAAGTTCTGTAATATCATAGTTAGCTCTACACACACTGTCCCTTAAAAATTGGCGAGAAATTGTTACCGATCTGTGTGGTAAAATAATTACTGGAACAGTGGTGATAGGTAGTAGCCTACATTACTAAAATATGAGCTATGGCTTAATGTCGCCGTAGTCTAGTAGGTAGTGCGTCGACCTGGTAGACTTGAGGCCACAGTTCAAACCTTAAATCAGACATCTCGAACAGATCGAAATGTGAAAGAAAATATTTCTTTCGGCGACTTCCTCTCAGCGGTTTTCTGACAAAAACTGTGAAAGTTAATACAAGATTGTCATGGAAAGTTTTCAAAAATCTGCCGTTCAAACTGTAGGTCCAGCCACTTATGAATAGAATTACCACACACAACTTGTGTAGTCGGGCCGCTTTGCCTGCTTAAGTGTATTTTGGTAATTAAAGCTACCACTTTGATCTTCGACATGGGCGCTATGAGAAACTAGGTTGTGATCCTGGCTAAAAGGGCGGTAATGAGTAATTAAATAATTAATGCTATGACTTGGTAGAATGGAGGAATGGTCAAATGTCTTATCAAACCACATTTCCAGAATACAAAGTGGCCAACAGATCAAAAGGTAAACTGTTTGAAATTACCGTCAGAGCATTTGTTAGAGTTGTCGAAACACAGCGGATGATCTTAAAGCTTTAGTTTGGCCACCAAACTAACACTTTATAAATAAGTACGACCGGACTGCCATATCAAAGCTCCTCAATTCGCTAGTAACAAAATCACTACTTTTTAAAGGATACTTAAGTTATTACGAAATCCACTAGGCTTCCACAAAGCCTCTCTCTCCATTTAACTTATCTAATCGTAAGCAGCCGTGGTCTAGTGGGTACTGTGTTGGCTTATTAGATGTGAGGCCTAGGTTCGAACCCCAGGTCAGGCATCTTTAAATAAACGAAAAATGTCAAAATATTTCTTCGGCGAGTTCCTCTCAGCAGATTTCTGGCAAAAACTCTAAAAGCAAATAAATTTGCCATGAAAAGTTTCTCAAAAATCTGTCGTTCGGAGTCGACGCAATATAAGTAGTCTGAGAAACTAGGTTTTAATCCTGACTAAAGGGTTGTAATGACCAATTGTGTATGTATGTGAATCGTAAGCAGCCGTTTACATATTTAAATTATAACACAATTAATCGTTTGATGGTTTTTCTTAAATTAAAATGAATCTGATTAGGAAACTCTTTTGAAAACAAATTTTCTCAGAATTTCATTGTTTTGTTTTTTATTACATAACATAACATTAATTGGTTTTTTTCTGGGAGAGTTTAAAGGTCAAACTGTCAAGAAATTATATTTCTTTCAAACAATGGTGGACTATTATCGCCACATGTAATAAGAGTAGGGTATTGAAACATAAACCATAAAGAAGATTTCTTTTTTTCTGGTAAGTCTTGTCATTGATAGAAAATCTATACGTATAGAAAGATTTCAGAATACATTGTAATTAATTGAAAAAACGAATACAAAAAAAGAGAATACAAGAATTGTGATCAATCTTTCATGTCCGCAATACAATTTATAAATTATTGTAATGCCTTAACTGTGGCTTCAATAGTTTTTCTAATGATTTTAAAGACGTTTTGTGAGATTAATGCAGCAGCAGCAGCATGGCATTAACAAGGGGATTTCAAATCATAAGTGTGGTCATGTATTCTGCGTTTTTTTTTTCATTGTATTTTGGCATTTGATGTTAAACTGATAATAATTTGTAATTAATTACAGAGTGTTTATGTGTGTGTTTCTTTTTATTCTCTTCAAAGGAAAATAAATGGAAAAACAATGTGTTGAAATACATATTTGGTTGTAGAACAATAGCTGCCAGAGAAAGATTATAAAATCATTACCCTTTAAGGGTTAATTATCAAAATAATATCTCTGTGTGTGTATGTGTGTGTGTACTTTATAGACATTATAAACATTGTGATAATTCTCTGTATTTCATTTCTTTCATTTTAAAATTTAAAGCTTTAGGATTTACTAGAAAACCCCAATCCAATTTATTTCATTTTCAAAGATTTAAATTTAAATCAAACAACAAGAAAACAACTCTTAATTTCTAAATTTATTTCAATAAATAATTTCTATTTCGTATTTTATTTGTGGTGATTGGTGGCCTATTTCTTCTCTTTTTCTTTCTTCCCTTTTGTAGGAAAACTTTTTTTTTCAAATTTCTAAACGTATTTAAGTTTTAAATATTTTTTGATTCTAATACTCCTTATCAATAGCAGCTCTTGTTAGATAAGTATTTTGAAATTGTAGTTTAAGCTGTTGTTGTTATTTTAATATTTATTTAAAAATTTTATTTGAATTTAAAAATTGTAATTGAAATAGAATTTTTTACTTTCATTTTTATTTTTCTATACTATTCTTCTTCATCTTTATAATTATTATTATTGTTGTTATTGTTGTTTTCTATTTCCCATATTTACTTACATTTCTACCGCAAACAAGACAAATATTTAAATACTCTTTTTACACACTAATTGTTATAGGCTTTTAAAAGCAATTTCAATTTAAATCTTTTAAATGAAACCTACACACAGTGTCACAGTGTCGCATCAAATACCAAATAAATGAATAGGCGTGTTATCATAATTTCAATGATCAGTTAGTACAACCGAAGAGGTCTTCAATTGCCACTTGGGTTCAATGACATGATAATTCTATGTTAAGATGGTATTGTACAAATGTTCTGGCCAATCCTATAACGAGATAAATACATACGTATGTATGTATATACATGGTTATTACAAACCTTTAGTCAGGATTAAAACCTAGCTTCTCACACCACCTATGTTGTATTGCCTTAATTTTATACATGAGTGGCGAGTCCTGCAGTTCCAAACGATAGATTTTTGAGAAACTTTTTCATAACTATTTTATTTA
Organism: Sarcophaga caerulescens; assembly: GCA_927399465.1. Taxonomy (NCBI): domain Eukaryota; kingdom Metazoa; phylum Arthropoda; class Insecta; order Diptera; family Sarcophagidae; genus Sarcophaga; species Sarcophaga caerulescens. Next base: position 88,324,323 of record OV656868.1, read on the forward strand.
GTCGCCGAAGAAATATTAATTTTTTTATTTCGTTTTGTATGACATGACTGACCTGTGGTTTGAACCGGGGCCTCACGGTTAATAAGCACACATAGTGGGCTACAGCGACTACATGACGTGATAAATAGTGGGTCTCTTTACCATTTTATTCAAACAGAAAGCTGAGCTGGTAGCAGTAGGACTCGAAACTGGTCTACAGACAATGGAGAATTGGGCGCCGCTTTTATGGTTACTGTCTGTGCTTTGCAGCATAATACTTGTTTTTATTTAATTTTGTTGGAGATGTCTGACCTGGGGTTTGAACGAGGACCTCACGTCTAATAAGCACACACACTAGCTGCTGGGCTACAGCAACTACATGACGTGACAAATAGTGGCAGTAAATACTTTACGAAGTACGATATACACCGAGACAGCTGATCAGGTGTATAGTCGGAGAAGATATATGTATTTCAGTCCCAAAAAGTTTCGAACTCAAGATAACAGTGACGGTCAAAGTGTTTCAAAGTTTAAAAAAAACGAACAGCCTGCTAACACCCATATAACAAACTACCCAGGGACCTCTGCCTATTTAGTAACAACACTGGATAATGATAGAGGAAGTCGGTGATAGTCTTAGCCACCTCCACCTTTGCAGCCACTACAAATGGAGACCAAATCGTTTCTCATAAGCATCGAAATGAGAATGATAATTCACTTGTTTATATAGCAAGCGCAGGCTAAGAACGCTACGTAATAGCACATGTAAGCTTTATGCTTCATTAAACAATTGTAGTGTTAGCAGTACCTCAATTTTAAGTGAGGAGAATGGAACACCAAATATACCTTCACTGTCTGTGTAATTGGAATTACAGCATTGGCTAGTCTAACATTGACTAGGGGAGGCCCTCGATTCCTACGTAATCATTCAGTGAGAGAATAGTAGTTGAAGATCTCCTACTCAGAATCATTTTGGCAGTTTGATTAACGGCCATTACCTCGGCCTAAAGCACACTGCAGCAGTGCGATAGGTGGAGAGACATTCTAAGATTAAGTTTATAGAAGAAAAAAGTTTACTTTTCTCTCGAGTTTAGAACAGCACGTGTAGGATCTCTTGGAGTGTTTAATGAGTGTATCTTCCTTTCGGCTTCCTGAGATGTTTTTAAAAGTCCATCTTTTCGGTGAATAGAACCCACTGTCAGTTTACATTATTGTCCTTGAGAAAACAAGCAAAACAAACATTTTCAATTAGACTACAAATTTTTTTCTTTTCTTTTTCTATTTCCATAGAACACAAAAAAATTATAAAGTAAACCATAATAATGGACTTACAACAGCAATTTATTCTTGAATTCTTTTTGTTTTTTTTTTTTTTTTTTTGGAAAAAACTATAAAGATTTAACAGAGAATATTTAAAAGAAAGAGAAATTATTTTTTGAATAAATTTTAACAAATACAACGAGTACAAGTTTATGATCAACACAACAAATTCAATAAAAACTGAATTCAGAAAAAGGAAACAAACTAATACAAATACATACTCATACTCATACAGAATACAGCAAAGGAAAATGTTGGTTACTGCAAACTTAAACCACATACCTACACTTAGACTAATTTTAGAAAAAACCCCAATTCTAAGGCCCCTTTATAAATACATTTTGGGTTTCGATATTGAAAATGAAAGATTAGAAATGAAGAAGAAAAAAAAAAAAATAGAGAAATATTGATTAGAGATTTAAAACAATAGAAGATGACATGCAAAATAAAGAATCGAACATAGAAATACAAATAAAAATTCAATACACATACACACACGCTTACTATACTTTACACATTTTTAGACTGCTAATCCAAGAAAAAAATAATAAAAATTTGAGAAAAACACAACAAAACTTTATTTTTGTTGCTTGCAGAGATTTAAAAATTGATTTTGGATATAATGGTGAAGGAAAGACACGATATTTTATTTTTTTTTTTTTCGAAGAAAATCCTGAAATCACAGAAAAGCATTTCCATGCATTTTAAATTTAGCAACTGGAAAATGTCCTTACTGCTGTACACAGACAGTATGTAAAATACGAAGTATTAAATACACTTACATAATTGGCCATTACAACCCTTAAGTCAGGATTCAGTCAGGATTACAACCAAGCATCTCACACCACTTATGTTGTGTGCATTAATTTCATACATGAGTGGCGGCACCTACAGTTTAAAGTCGATTCCGAATGACAAATTTTTGAGAAACTTTTCATGGCAAATTTTATTTACTTTTCAGGGTTTTTGCCAGAAATCTGCTGAGAGGAAGTCGCCAAAGAAATATTTTTTTCAAATTTTCGTTTTGATGTCTGACATGAGGTTGGAACCGTGGCCTTACTTACTAATTACTATACTACGGCGACTTCGGTGGGACTGATTGTATTCTTTTCTGATTGTATTCCATTCATCACAATATTGCTATTCTCATAGGCTACTGCCCTATTGGAAGGCATGAGATAGATGTGCTATTTCTACATGAGCAGTGGATCTGAGAAGGTGTAAGAAACTGTTTTTCACCTCATATTCCAATGGCCCGACTCTTGCCTCATGGCAGCGGATATTCTTTACGTCGCATTTACACTACCTACTAGACTACGGCGACTTCAACGAAGTATTAAAGAGTGACCTAAAAACAACAAGCAGAGTGTGCCTCTTCTAGAAGCAAAAGATCACCAATTTGAAGAGAAAATCCCTGTGTGGCCAAGCATTTCTTTTCATGAAAAGGTTAAGTTTTTTCAAAAGAAATTTTTCAGTGGCATTGTTTTTCTGAACACTCACTAGATGGAAAATTAACCCAGATGTAATGAAATCGAACAATCTGTCTCTATATGGATATGCAAAAATGCACGATTTGCGTTAAATCTACTTAGAATCGATCCACTGGACACTGGGAAAACACGTTTAAAGGCTGAAGATGCTTTATAAGGACATTTGCAGAATCTCTAAGGACAAAACTTTTTCTGTGTCATTATCCATCACTTGGGGAAAAATCCTTTCATACTCAAACAATGTTAATCAACAATATTTAGAAATGATTTAAGAAGAGTAAGTGCTTGCTTTGATATTATTGGTTGGTTTTTTTTTGATTATAAGTCGCCGTAGTCTAGTTAGTAGTGTGTTGGCTAATTAGACGTAAGGCCTGGGTTCAAACCCTTGGTCAGACATCTCCAAAACGAAATATAAGAAAAATATTTCTTCAGCAACTTCCTCTCAGCAGATTCCTGGCAACAACTCTGAGAGTAAACAAAATAGCCATGAAAAAGTTTCTCAAAAAATTTGTCGTTCGGAGTCGATTTTAAATTGTAGGTCCCGCCACTCATGTATGATATGAACACACACAAAATAAGTTGTGTGAGAATTTAGGTCGTAATCCTGACTAAAGAGTTGTAGTGACCAATTATGTACGTATGTATGTACGTAAGTGATTGGTTAGATATGTGGGCATGTAAAAACTTGCGGCGTATCAGATCCGAAATAAGGGGAAAACATTTGATGCTGCTAAGGACGTTACCAGCGAAAATGGTGTTAGAACTGCAGATGTAGTGTTGAATCACTATTGCAAGAACATGCTATTGTGACTTTAATAGGTAATTGATACTGTCCTTATAAGGACATAAGTGACCTTATGGAGCTCATACAGCGCATATTTGATTTGCCGGTGAAAATTATCCTCAATGCTGGAAATCAGCATCAGCAAGGACACTTATGTATGTCCTTATGGATTTGATTCGGTGGTGTAAATTATCCTCAATGCTGGAAATCAGCATCAATTGTTTATTAAAGCCACAATAGCACGTTCTTGCAACAGTGTTTTAACATCCAGCAGGTAAGTTGTCTCAAATAAATCGTGAATAGAAGTGGTTGTGCCGGCGATACAGGTACAGGACTTGTTCATATTAATGTGACCAACTACATGCTGAACAGAGGATGCAAAGGGTCCTGCAAGGATGTGCTAAGACCGGCTGAAGTCTGATAAGCAGCTTGTTAAGGTCAAAAAGGAAGTAAGTAAGTAAGTAGAGTGATTGTTTTAGAATGAATAGAATTTTGCTTCGCAGTCGTAATTTAATCAGATTTTGGTGCTTTTCTGTATGTAATTTTTGATAGGTTGCACTATCCGAAGCTTCCATAGAATCTTTTCGATGTACTTGAAAGAGCTTGTACACATACAAACATTTACTTCTGTTATCAGTGCAGTTCAGTCTCATTCTTTGAACTACTTTTTCACATGCAACCTACACCTGGCATGAACTATTGTTAAGCAATGCTGTGATAGTACGACAGAGGGTTTTACGATCACAGATTTGTTTTTAATCATTCGGGATTTTTTTTATTGAACAGAAGAGAAGAAGAAAAGTCATCAGTATACTATCAATTGACGCATGACTTTCTGTGTTACTCATTTGCCTTCCTAACTAAAGGCCTATTTATGATGGTTTTAATGGAATTTAAACGTTTATTTGTTGGAAGTTTTTGAAATATTCAATTTGATTTAAAAATTCCAAAAACACAAACCAATTAAAGGTCTTTAACTAGTTTCCCAAAAACTTTTACTTCTTCTATTTACATGTGTTTTGTTTTTGTTGTTTTTGCTGTTGTTGTTGTTGTTGCTGCAACCTGATTTCTATTTGCCTTAGCTAAAGTGAAATTTTAAGTGAATTTTTTCTGGCCAAATTTTTTTTTTATTTTTCAAAAAAGAAATTTCCTTCAATCATTGGAGCAGAGAAAGAAAAACAGAAAATAACGAGGTGTAGCTTTTAAGTCAATTTTGTTGAGAAAGAAAAAAACAGGAGAAACAAAAAACAATTGGGAGTTGATTAGACAGCCAGTTAAGAAAACTAACTGACTGGAATGGAATACATAGTTAAACTATAAGCCCACTACCAATACATAACGGGTATCAAAAATAAAGCATTTCTTGCTTAAATATTTACTGGCTTAAATTGAATATCGCCCGCAAAATACAATGATGACAGTGGGTATCAAATAGACGAATGGATGGATGGATGGATGGATGGCTGGATGGACAGACTAGAATGTCAATAAATATTGTTGCTTTGCTTATGCTGCTGATGTTGCTGCTGTGCTATTGCAATTGCAAAAATCAAGTGCAACGAATTAACTGTAGTAGTGCAGTTGTATTTTGGCTTGCTGGCTGCTGCTATTTGAATTGTATGGCTCTCTGGTCATTTAGGTGTAGTTATGATAGTGATTTCATTTTCTTCTTTGCCTCAATCTTCCTCTCTATGCCACGTTAAACCCCCTGTTTGTTTCATTTGCTTGTTTCTAGTGGTAAATTTAGACTCCTTCTTCTTTTCTTGTTTTTGTAAATTTCTGTTAATATTTATTTTGATTGGTAACAGATTTATAAACCAAGACAGGTGAAAGGCTAAATTGTCAATTTGCAACTGCAGCAACAAACCACCATTGCACCAACAAAGCCAACAATTTTATATTTTTTTAACCAGCTTAACAGAAGTGGGCCAACAAAAGACTGAACGTTTATTATTCTTTTTTTTTTTTTTTTCTTAAACTTGACTGTTGCCTGATATTTGCCTTAATATTATAGGAAAACCTTTTTGAAAATCAAATGCTATTGGATTTTTACCTCTCAGTTTTCCAATTCCAATGCAATGAAGAAAATTATTGCATTGTTTCTATTAAAACAGGTTAGTAGTAAATTTTAATTTTTGTCTTAACGTATTATTTCCTGTAAAGAATCTACAAAAAAAAAAAAAGCGAAAAAAATACTGAAAACCTTGAAAACTTTATAATCTTTTGGTTGTTTTTAAACTCTAAGGCTGTAATGAAGTAACCAAACAACCAGCAACCAGGTAAACCAACCACCTTTATTGGGTTAACCAATAATTATTTGTTAAATTATAGTATTTCGTTGTAGTTTTCCAGAGTTGTGGCTATTGGCCTGGCCATAAGCCTGTTGTACTGGCTTGCAATGTTTCTAAAATAAATTAAAATTAAATAAATTTCATATTTAAGTGAAGGGGATATAAATAAACCAAAAAAAAAGACAAACAAAAATGAACCCAGCTACACCATAATACAGTTAACAAAATAATAAACAACTAGGACACGATATTTCTGGTTAAATAAAAAAATGGCCAAAAGTAAACTTAAACTTTTAATTTATTTTTATAAATTCAATAGTTTTAAATTGTTTTAGAACAAACAAACTAAAAACGACTAAAATAATTATAAATAGGCCCTTAATCAATAAAATGTATACATTATTCCTTAATGTAAAATCGAATATTTTCGTTAACCTGGCTTTGCGGTGCTCTTGTTTGGTAAATGGAATGCAAATACCAGTGTCACTGGAGACTGATAGACCAAGTGCATAGGAATTCAGATTGTACTCTGTTCCACCTCAATTAGCTTCCCTATAATATTTTATTGCTGCAAAGCTGGTGGCAGTGGCTCAATGCAGTTATATCCTGATCCAACCTGGACTATAGACGTGTTCGAATACTGGGAAGCTATGGCACTTTAGGTGTGTCTGTATAATTTTTTCTATAGGAAATTTAGCATTCCAAGACTGTGCAAACATTAGACTTTTTAATACATACACACATACATACACAATTGGTCATTACAAAACTTCAGTTAGGATTACGACATAGCTTCTCACACCACTTATGTTGTGTGTGTTAATTTTTGTACATGAGTGGCGGGACCTACACCTTAAAGTCGATTTGGAACGACAGATTTTTGGGAAACTTTTTCTTGGCAATTTTATTAACTCCCTGAGTTTTTGCCATATTCTGCTGAGAGGAAGTTTTCGAAGAAATATTTTGGCATATTTCGTTTAGTTGGAAATGCCTGACGTAGGGTTTGAACCGTGGCCTCAAGTCTAATAAGCCAACACACTACTTACTAGACTATGGCGACTTCGGAGGGACTGATTGTATTCTTTTCTGAAATCACATTTCCATTCATCATAATATTGCTATTCTCATAGGCTAATGCCCTATTGAAAGGCATGAGATAGATGCGATATTTCTACAAGAGCTGTGGGTCTGAGAAGGTGTAAGAAACTGTTTTTCATCTCATATCTCAGTGGTAGCCCGATTCATGCCATGAGAAGCGGATATTCATTACATCGCAGTGATTTTTGTCTTAACTCTCCAAAATAAAAATTTTTGCAACAGCATGCATTTCGGACTCATCATAATTGCTATGGGGACTGTTTAGATCTCAGGTTGGATATTAATTGTGGTCCCAACCTTTGGTTGTAACATAACCCTTTAAGTAGGGTCTGCTATCAACTTACTTAATTGGTAATAAGAATCCTTTCTTAGGAATTACGACCTAGCTTCACCATCCATGCTGTGTTTGTTAATTTTTTAAATGAGTGACGGAACTTACAATTTAAAGTCGACTCCGAACGACAGATTTTTGAGAAACTTTTTCATGGCAAATTTATTTTACTCACAGAGTTTTTGCAAGAGGACTGCTGATAGGAAGCCATTGAAGAAATATTTTCTCCTTTTTCGTTTCGATCGAGATGCCTGGTGTTTGAACATCGGTTTGAGGGTTAATAAACCAACACACTACCTACTAAACTACGGCGACTTATGTTAGCTAACCTAAGTTAACCTAACCCATGCAGGGGTTCTAAGGTTGCATGTTTCAAATCGTATCATATTCGAGGGAGAGATGGTCAATAGTTGGTTATAATGCTACTCTTCTCTTATTTGACCTAATCTGCTTAAAGATGTTTTAAATTACGAAGTATTGCCCGACGCTATGAGATTCTGATAGTGGTATGGACAATTGGAGCTTTCATACATACTTCCATAAAAACTGGAAGACATTTGATTGCCTGTTAGTGACATCTATTTAATTTGGACATACTTTTTAAAACCGTAAAAGCCCTGTATTATGCGGACCAACAATTCATAGTGACTCGAATCATTCATCAAAATTTACGGGCTTAGTTGTTGTTGCATTTACAAAAAAAAAGGCACATGAGCAAAAAAGACAGAGTAACAAGCAAGTATTTTTTTATTCGTATGCGAATCATACTTATTTTGTGATTCTTGTAAATGTTGTGTTATGGAGAGTCGAAATCAACAACATCATACGTGTTTTTAAGTATGATAATATGATGAGTGCTTTAAACTTTGAATATGAGTAAAGGTTCCATGAAATTAGGAGTATGAGTTGATTCTACTCATCTTTTTGAATACTCATTGCTGATCTCTGTTATCAACAATGCCTAGCTTATTTTCTACAACTGTAAAGAATCTGTGGGCTTACGTAATAGCATTGCTTTGTATTATATTACCCGAGAAATTTTAAAGTGAGCAACGATCGATATAATGGAAGGGGTATCCAAATCGTCTATGTAATGGTGCTATCCTGGTAAAGTGTAGTGTGTAACAGGAGCATTTCACTTGATTTCTTTTAGCACCCTGTCAGAAACCAATAACAATTTTCTTAACAATAATTTTAAGAAGAAAACTACACTACAATTTGCCAATAATACTATACGGCCAGCGTTAGCCGCTTAACACAGTTTCAAAATGCCAATTGCTGCAATTGAGGCAACGCCAGAGCCAATGTCATTATGACAACAACAGCAAGTAAAAGAAGAAAAAAATTAATTTTTTTCTGTTGTTTTATTTTTATGGAATTCACAATATCACAGGCAGGCTGATAATGATGGTCAATAGGAGGAAAATTGTTTGCAATTTAATGTTTATAATTTAGCATAGAAAACCAGTAAAACAAAAAAGAAGAAAAAGAAAATGAAATCAAAACAATCACAGTAACACAGGAATACATAGGTAAAAATACAACAAGTATTTAGAAGAAGAGGACAGGAGAGAAGAGAAGCCGGAGGAATAGGAATAGAAAAGCAAATATTGATTACAAAATGGTTTAGTAGGTCAAGTAGATGAATGCATGGATAGGTGGATGATTGGATAGATGAATGGATGGATGTATAACACTGCCTGTATTGTTACCAGAGGAAATAAAAGCAGGAGTAGGAAGGAGTTTAACAAATATTTACACATAAAATGTTTTGTTGTTATTGTTTTATTTTTTTGTTTCAATTTTTCTAGCAAATTTCTTCTGAATCATACAATCAAATATTCATTTGAAAAAAAATTGTTTTTTGTTGTTTCTATTATTGTAGAAAATTTGTTTATTTGTTTATTTATTGTGTTTCTCTGGTTGTGCTATTGTTGCTGTTACTATTTGTTGTTTATAGTTCATTAGATAGCAATTTTGATCCTTTTGGCTTGAAAATATTGTTTTCTTTTCTGTTTTCTTTAATTTTTCTTTTCTTTGTTTTCATTCATTCAAGTGTATGTGTGCGTTATTGTATTTGTATGTGTAATTTATTTATTTTTATTTGTTGTTGTTTTTGTTATTTTACAAATAAACACCCATTACCTGGTAAGACGTGCTCTTTTGTTTCCAGCATCTTGGATTCTGTTGCCATACATTGGCAGCCAAAAAATTTTTCTCAACACTGCTGGCTGCAGCAACACGTTCTCAAACACGATTTACATACAAACAAACTCTGTTGGATTCTGGTATTTCCATAAAATCCTTGTGTTTCGTATGCAAAATATTTTATAAATGAGGGCTCTACAGGAATTGCTACGGTAGACAATATAAATACGGGAGATATCAAAGAAAATATTGGTGATCAAAAGGAATTTATTTCCCCGTACCCTATAGCAGGTCAAGGAATTTTTTGTGCACTACTTCCAGAATACTCTCCCATCGACCTGGATATGCCACTTACCTCGGTCAAGTTGGTCACTGCGCGGAAATTCTTTCGGGACGCCAACCTATCTTGGGTCAATGAGGAGTCCTACTCCACCGCTAGGCTCATTTGGCTCTCGATGGATAGAAGGCGCACCAACCAGTAACTCGGACGTGGTCGTGGCATCATATCAATCACTGTGGCTATGCTTACAGGCCATTGTGTAATGGGTAGACACGCGGAATGGATGTAGCTCCCATCTAACAATTTCTGTCTTGGGTGTAGATCTGCTGAGGAAGAGGAGATTGTTATCCACTTTCTTTGTCAATGCCCATCTCTTGAGAGGTGCAGATATCCTTGCCAAGTTGACAGAGCCATCATTCATTGATGTCAAGGATATAGCTTCGTTTATCAAACTTTCGGGCTGGGGTCCAGCGTAGGGTAGTCGTGCTTTTAATGTGCAGCCCTTGCGCTGATCAACTTCTTCTTCTTTCTTAGTTTGATAGAACTTGGTCAGCACAGGGACTGCGTTCACCTGTGGCGACACAACGGGTCGTTATTCGTGCTCAAGTGAGCTTTTGGTATCAAAGCTACCACTCCAATCTAACCTAACCTATCAAAACTGCAAAATCTTCTTGATGGTAAATCCTAGTTTCGTTATAGTTTGGCATCATTTGACGCTACTCAATCACGACTAAAATAATCGTGCGTTACGTTGTCGTAAGGAATCGAATTTTTATTATTTTTGAATTGAATTTTGACCTGCTTATCTTAAAATATTAATAATAAATGAGTACTTCCTCTACCTTCTACCGCCTATTCGGTGTTTATCCATCTCTTTCATCGTTATCCCCTACATTTTATTCTTTTTACTTTTCATGCATGTGTCCTTAATACCTTTCGTAAGAAAGTAGAGTAAAACACGTAAAACTTTCAACAAAATGTCTATGTAAACTCCGGTACTCAATATTTGCTTAATTTTTTTTTGTTTTTTTTTCTATTTCTACGTATTGAATACACATCAGAGAACAAGGAAATGAATTTCTAATAGAGTCCCGTATGTGTTGTAAATGACTTTGAGCCAAAAGTATAGAAAGAAAGAACGAAGACAACAAAATTCAGAACAACAAATGCAAATAAAACGAACAACAACAACAGAAACAACTTTGGAAATGAAATGATGATGGCAAGATATTTTGAATCTTTTTTTTCCTCTCCAATTTTCAGTTTTATTGTCATCTTAGCAGAGAGAAAGAAAGAAGGCAAAAAAATTAGGAAAAAATGAAACAAAAGGTGTGTTACTGTTGGTAAATACCCAAAAGAGTGTTTACCCAATATATCACAAGACACAAATAAATGCTAAACTAAGTAACCAGGCTCCTCTCTACACAAAAAAAACCCACAGAAAAACAAAAGAGGTGTAAGACAACAACAGGAAGGGAAATAAATAAATAAGAGCACTATGCTGTATTAAGCTTAAAGAAGGCTATAAAAGAAAAGGATAGAAAAATAAAAATATTTTTTTTTAAAATACTTGTGACACTATTACGTGAATAACAGAAGAGTATGACTTTGTGTCTGACTTGCTCTCAACGAATGAAATGAAATGAAATTTATGTAGGTAGGATAAAGGGGGGGGTAATACAGTACAAAGCCAGAGACATAAAAGCAAAGTGCAGAGTGCAACCAATATTCTAAGTGACAATGTTGGTTGCAATCGACATATAAAACCAAAAAAGAAATAAAAGAAAATCCTCACACAATAGTTTCAATAAATAAATTTATATGGCAGAGCATAGTAGAGTCGGTTTCCTTGTTTCAACAAATTTGCATAAAATATGAGAAATCCTGAAAGACTAAAAAGTTTCGAATGAAAAGTGCATTTCTATACAATTTTTTTTTTTAATTTTCAACAGGGTTTTAAAGTTTTAAAACGTGAATGAAGGAATGAATGAATGAAAATTAATTTACAGTTCTTGATTCGTTCTTACTTTCATACGAAGTAGGCTTTTCCGCTTATTTTCCTTTTTAAATATTATAAAGGGCCACACTGTTGAAGCTGAAGTTCATATTCAGGCATTACTTATTGGAGCAAGTCTTCCAGATATTAAATGATCAAGTGTTTTGGATGTCCTATCCTCTTTCCCTAATAAGGTGTACCAAACGCTCATTCCTAACACTATTATTCAGAAGATTATCATGACGGCAATACTAGCCTATACTATGGCAGAACTAAAATTTTAAATTCCAAAAGAACATTTCAGACGTTTATTTCAGATGTAAAACTCATGCTTTTAATGCAATGGACAAAGGCTACTCAAACGAAAGCCGGGAATAAATTGGATAACCTATGTAGAACTATCTGCAATAGCTTTACGGAGGCCACGATAACATATCCGTTCGATGCATCTGTAGTCCTTTAAGGTATGTCATCGTTTGCTATCATGATCGAAAAGGAAGTTATTTTTAGTGTCTGGATATTAAATGGTTTTTTTAATTTGAAAAATAAACGCATTACAGAACATATGGGAATTTTGAAATACTTTCGCAATTAAAAGTGCTCTTTAGAAGTTCCCGGGTACCTGTCCACTTTAGCAACAATTTTATAAACTTTCAGCCGGTCTCTGTGCATCCGGATCCTAAAACATAGTAGAACAGAGGCGGGAATTAGTGGATCAACATAAGGAAATCAATTACAACAGGTTTCTAGCAGAATGAGATACGTTCGGGAAAATGTCTGTGTGAGATAATTGATGATACTTCCGTAAAGTCAAGTAGCACTCAAAGAATTTTAATGGACAATGCCTAGATCCCGATACAATATGGGACTTTCACATCATTATATTAGACAGACTAGTCGCCGTACTCTATATGGTAGTTTGTTGGTTTATTAGACGTATGGCCATGGTTCACACTCTTTATCAGACATCTGCAACAAAAACGAAATATTTAAAAGTATTTCCTCGGCGTATGCTTCTCAGCAGATTTCTAACAAAAACTCTGAGAGTAAAATAAAATTGCCATGGAAAAGTTTCTCAAAAATCTGTCGTTCGGAATCGACTTTAAGCTGTAGGTCCCGCCACTCATGTATGTATAAAAATTAACACACAAAGTAAGTGGTGTGAGAAGCTAGATCGTAATCCTGACAGAATGGTTGCAATGGCCAATTATGTTTGTACATTAGGCAGGTTTTCTAGTTATAAAAGTAATATAATGACAGACAGTCTGACGAAAAGAGGGGAAAAGTTTCTCCTGAGTCATTGTGTGATCTTCCAACAAAAGCTTTAGAAATGAGCCAGCGTTAGGCTCAACGTCTTAATCTCTAGAGCAGAATTCAGTATTTAAGGGGATAGTTTACGGGTCATTGGTCCCTGAAATCATTATGTGTTGAGTTTTGGGAAAGTGAGACTGAGAAACATATCACAGCATATTAATTGTGACTGTTCAACATTCGACAGAAGGAGACACGACTTTGGTAAACTTGTTGTGTGCCTAAATATGTTGTGGAAGACTAAATTTAAGAGAAATAAATCCAAGGAGATAATTTTATTTGGAACTGCTACTGTGGAAGACAAAATTTGGAACAGATAAACTTGAGGAGATACTTTAATTTGGAAGTTCTACTGTGTCCCAATACCTATATTAGAAAAGAGTGTTCTGAATAGATTATCATTTGGATGATCTCTCTCTCTCTCTCTCTTTTTGAATTATTTTAAATATTAGAAGGGCTTGGAGGGTATATATACCAGTAGAGATTCTCTACACACCATTAAACGATATGCTGAATATGCTACTCTGGCTATTGAATCGATTTAGAGACATGCGGGTTTCAACAGTAGAATACCTGCTAATGAGTTGGTACTACTAGCAAGATGACTCGCTTAAGGTAGAGGTAGAGTATGAAATGGGAGGGAAGGTACAAAGAAATCACTTACTCATGCTAGTTGAGAACATAATTCCTATACTGACAATCAGGTCCGTTTCTATGCATATCTTGAGGGAATAATTCTTTCGAACTAATAAGTTAGTGCTACTGGCCATATGCCTTGCTTAACGTATTGGTAGAGTATTAGAAGGTACGAGTATTGTATTTTGAAACTACATGTGCTCTGTTAAGCGCTGTATTCAAAGAAACCGCTCACATATGCGATTTGAGATCATAATTCCTAAACTGAAAATCAGGTTCGTCTTCTATGAAGATCTCGAGGAAACAACAATTATTTCGACCAACCTCTAGTAACTTGCTTTATATATGTATGTCCTCTGGAGGAGTAAATTTAGCCTTTAATTAGAAATATTTAAAACGTAACTTAGTTTCAACTTTTCCATTCAATCTTAATTGCTAATAATTTCCTTCTTCTAAATTTTTTTTTTGTTTTCTTTCTATCGAAACTAAAATTTGTTTCCTGGCAAAGCAAATTTCGCCATAAATTTTTGTCGTTGTTGTTGCATGGTTTTTACAGCTTTCATCATAACAACGAATGCATACGTAAATTCCCTGTTTGCACATTAATTTTAATTAAAATCTTATTTTAAGACACGATAACTTCAGGTTCATCTTTCTAATAAAATTTATGCAAAATAAACACTCAATCCATACGTTACGTTTCCTGAGGGTCATATTTTCATATTTACATACATTGCACGGTTCGAACAAAAGAACCCGGAAAGAAAAAACAGGAGAGATAGAGAAAGGAAGCAACAGTAACAGTAACAACAAACGGAGAGACAGACGGACGGACAAACGATGCATATATGATTTGCTTGTTTGTTAAGAAAACATTTATCTTTTAAACGTACACACGTATGTACGCATACTTTCACACAGTAAATCCCAGTATAACGTTAAACTCGGTTACAGAATATAATCCCAGAAACTATGCAGCCATGCATTATGCAACCATGCACCACCAGTCATAATTTTGTGGCCCAAAAAGGTAATAAACTATAATTGAATTCGTTGTTTTTGTTCTTGGTTTTCTATTTTGCCTTTCTTTTTTTTTTCTCAAAGTTTTCAAAGAAGTTTTTTATGCGTTTTGGCTTCTTAAGCAAATTTCTGCATCATTCATTTTCATCACTTTCGAGTTAAAGTTTCTTCCATAAAAATTATGATAAAAGAAGAGAAAAACGGTGAAGGAAAATCTGTTAATTTTTCTTTTCATAAACTTTTACAACCTACAGGTCGTTTTTTCTACTTTTTTCTTTTTATTTAAATTAAGAGGGGATTTGCTGGTTTTGCCATAAAATTTTGAAGAGCCAAAATCATAATTCAAAAATATGTGGTTTTTATATGAGCCTGGCTTAAGTGTCTTTCATTTTTCTCTCTTTTCTTTTTTCTGCTCAATGATCTATTGTTATGGGATACTAAAATTAATGTGGGTGTTTACAGGTTAAGAATTGATATTCAATAGAAAAAAAGAAAAACACGTACAAAAAAAATATAAAAAATATGCAGAATTTTACCACACACATGGTATGTTGCATGAGACGCGTTTATTGCCAAATAATAAAAATTGTTCTGAAAAGCAGAAAAAGAAAAATAAAATGTTTTGTAAAATGAAATCTCCATTAAAATTTCATAAAATGGAAGACATTATTTAGAGCCTATTCAGCTTAAATATGCTCAGTATAGCCTAAGAAAAAGTGTGGTTTTGAAGATAATCCATCCATTCCATCCATTATTAATTATGTTTTATAATTATCCCTAGCCATTGTGAAAATAAACTGGCAGAATCGATTACCACAAGCTGCATGGAATAGACATTTTCATCAGCATATTATTATTGCCATACGGAAGGTGTAGAAACCCCACACTTTTTTCTGATCAAGAGGCCATTTATTATCTGTATGTTTGCCATCACTGTCTGCCACCGTGATGGAAAATAAAATCAATCAAATAAGCTTTAACGGTCAAGTTGTTGATAGTTAAGACGATGCATTTTCAAATGATATCTTTGTTTCAGAAATACATTGATCACATTGGCATTCACAACTACTCTAAGAAGGATATACGGCTTATGGACTTTTCAAGAGTCAACTCCTATGGAATTTAAACATCAAACCTCATTTTTTGTTCAATATTTCTTAAGTGCTTACCTACCTTATTAAAAGACAAAGCCGTCCAGATGCCTCCTAACTCGCCAAAGAGGAAGTTTAAGCATAGTCGCCCGTAGAGTAAAAAGATAAGAGTGACTTAGCAAGGTTTTTCACCACGCAATGCTTTTTTTCGAATAACATGACTTGTTTTCAGTTAGGTACCGTTGATAACCCTATAATTCCAGAAACTTTTCTAGTAGACGCAATTGTACAGCAAAACTTCGTTAATAAATCAGGAATAAAGAGAAATGCGAAAACCGAATAAGAATAATATTGGCTTTTAAATTGGCGATATGGTTTAGCCTTAAGCTAGAGTAGATATCTCGTTGACATCGTTTCTTTAACTAGTGAACTTCTCTCCCGCATTCCAATTCTTCCTGATACAATTATTTTCAAAAATTTATGCACAAGGCACACAGTTGTTCCAGAGCTCCGTCTTAATTTGGGCGATATGGGCATTCTATGTGGATATCTTTTCCCCACAGCTTCTGTCTTATGTTATGCAAGATTTCAATCAATCCACAATAATTTTAATATCCTCTTTGGTATTTAGTTTTACAGCTTCCCCCGGCTTAATCAACGATTATCAGAAGCCTGGTGTATACCGCCCTTTTCAGACAATTGACGCTGTGACTGTGCTAATGTTTTAATCGGATCTTGTAATCAAAATAAACTTGTGCTAAAATTCTGGGAGATCCAAGAGGCATCACCTGGCGACTAAACGGCCGCCTCGAAGATTTAGATTACGCAGACGACATTTGTTTTCTCTCACACAGATTCGACGATATGTAGTTAAAGCTTAATAACATCGAAGCCGAATCAGCAACTTGTGGTCTCAAAATTAACATTCCAAAAACGAAAACCATGAGAATCAACACAACAAATACACGACAATTCATGCTACAACAACAATGATCGAAGACGTCCAATCATTCTGTTACCTAGGCAGCATAATAACAAAAAGCGTAGGCTCTAGAGAAGACGTTGGAAATCGCATTAACGAGGCCATGCAAGCTTACGGTCAATTAAAACACATATGGAAGTCCCTCCATATCTCAAAGCGCACCAAAATTAACATCTTCAATAGCTGAGTAAAATCAGTTGCGCTTTACGGATGCGAGTCCTGGAACTCAAACCAATGCGATATTAATGCCTTACAAATATTCATCAACCATTGTCTACGTCGCACACTAAAAATTTTCTGGCCAAACACCATCACAAACGAACGCCTATGGGCCGAGTGCGGACTAACACGAGTTGAAGTCGAAATCCGGAAACAGAAATGGAGGTGGATTGGGCATGCCTTGCGAAGACCCCAATAGACTGGAATCCACAAGGCAGCCGCAGAAAAGGTCGGCCGAGTCACACCTGGCGCCGACAATTAGATATCGAAGCAGCCAAAGTCAACAAAACATAGAACGAGCTGAAGATCGTAGCAGCAGATAAACATGAATGGAACGAAATCGTTAAGGCCCTATGCTCATTATAGGAACAACAGGAACTTATATATATATATATAAAATTCTGGGAGTAAATAAAAATTGCCATGAAAAAGTTTTTAAAAAATCTGTTGTCCGGAGTCGACTTTAAATTGTAGGGGCCGCCACCCATGTATAAATTAATACACACAATATTAGTGTGAGAGAAAATAGGTTGTAGTCCTAACTAAAGGATTGTATGTAATGACCAATTATTTATGTATGTAATTTCGAATCAAGGTGAATGACCAATAGGGGCTAGCAGTGGCTTATTGCTGCTGGAATATGATTTTTTATTTATAGAGGGCTCCGTCTATTATCAGAGGATCTAACTATTTACCAAGAAGGCAATCATCGGAACTAGGTTTCATAAAAAAACGTTCTCTATTCAATATCACTGCCAAACTCATTACTCACTCTTCAGCAACATTTTTGTTCATTAAACCCTACTGTGTACACAGTCAAAGAAAAAAGCTGACATACACCACTGTATGTAGACTTTTTTAAACCAGAATTTTAACTGGAAAATGTGATACTGTAGATACCAAGATCTTTAATCGAGGCTGTCAGAGGTAGAAGTATGTTATATCATTACTAATTAGCATGTCCACAGTGTAAATTAAATATGAAACTGGCCTGAAAACTACTATCTTGAGGCAGAGCAATCAAAACTGTGTGTGCTATATTTCTGGCAATTGCTTCTTTATTTTATTGCTACAAGAGATGCCACTTTAAATCGATTTGTGTCTCAACGATTTGCTCAACTACACAATTCATCTGAAGTACAAGCATAAATTCATTTTTTTATGAGAAACAATTGCCATATAACTGGATATGAAAAACCGTTATAAGAAGCCATTAAAAAATTGTATAAAATTACTGACCTCAGACACAATAAATTCTGTTGTGTGGCATAATCTAATAATAGTCGCACAAATTTCTACAATAAACTTAAATCATTAGACTTTCCCACCCCTCGTTTTTCGTTTATTTTTCTTTTCTTGTTTTGCTGTAGCAAGAGTTGTCTGCATGAAAATATTGTTTTTTTTTATGGAAAAACGAGTCAAGTAAAGGGATAATAATGGCCAACTGTATGACTAAAGCGGGTTTATAACATAGCATTTGTAAAGCACGGGTAGTTGTAGTTGTCGTAATAGTAGGAGTATTTGACTTTTGCAATGGCTCGTTTAATTTTAACGCTCAATTTAAAATAATATATGCACAATAGAGAGAACGCAGAGTTCTTATATACACAGTGTCAGTGCTGATACTCTAAAGAAAAGGCAGCAGAAGCAGAAGAAGCAGCAGTAGAAGCATAAAAAGGATATGCATCTGCATCTGTTTGCATATTGTGTTGGTGTTGGTGTTGATGTTGGCTTTAGTGTTTGTAAGTTTATTTAGGACGCAAAGAATCTGTTGTAGTAGTTTCTGTTTAACAATGACTTTTAAAGTTTTGTTATGTTAGCAGGATAATAAACAATATCATGCAAGAATGACATTAAGGATACTCACTCTCTCTCTCCCTCCCTCTCACTCTCTCTATCACTCTATACTCTTGTTTGTATTTATTTTTGTTATAAGAAAATATGATATTTTCACAAGGCATTAAATTAATATTTAAATATGCATAAAAATCTTGTTGTTTTTGTTGATTTTTTCCATGTCCTTTAATTCAACATTGTATGTTGAGCTTAACAGTATTAAAGGTATATTTTCTCATCATTATTTCAATGAAGTTCTCTTTGCTTTTTTTTTTCTTCTACTCTGTGCTTATACCTGGTATCAGAATCTTTAGTAAACTAACGGCAGGTGTGTTGGTTTTATAATCAGCATAAAAACAGAAACAAAAACAAAAAACAAACAATTTATTTCTCAAAAAGATTGCATATTTCACGCATGATAAAGTTGCAAGCACCCTGCAATCGGTTATGGGGAGAAAGTCATTTGTATGTAACGTTTTAAAAAGGCTTTTCAAAGGGTAAAGTTTTAGTTTCTTTCTTAGATTCACTCACACGTATTAATCGGGGATTCTTATTTCGTTACAGGTTTTTTAATTTAATTGTTCCTTCTCGCCCGTCAAAGACCTTTGGAAGTATATTTTCAGGCTGCCCTTGTATATATGAATCTCTAATTACAGTGCACAGAGATACATACATACTTACATAATTGGAAATTACAACCCTTCAGTTAGGATTACGACCTAGCTCCTCACACTACTTATGTTGTGTGACGACAAATTTTCTGAGAAACTGTTTCATGGCAATTTTATTTATTCTCAGAATTTTTGCCAAGAAATGGTTTTCATATCGTTTTCTTGGAAATGTCTGATGTGCTGATTTAAACTGTAACCTCACACTTAATAAGTTAATACACTACCTACTGGACTACGGCGACTTCACTCGCTTTAGTTTACTTGCGAAAAATTTACTTCACTTGACTGGAAAATAGTATCGCGTGACCACGATTTGTTTCAGGGTCTGCGAAACTGTAATACAAACTAGAACGCCTAGGATAGGTATTATAGTTTAAAGTCAATTTTTTCATGGCCATTTATTTAAGTTGCCAGAAATCTGCTGAGAGGAAATCGCCGAAGAAATATTTTTTCATATTTCGTTTTGTAGGACAATTCTGACCCGGGGGTTGAACCGAGGCCTCATGTGTCTAATAAGCCAGCTCACTACCAATTAGACTACGGCGATTACGGCGACTTCAGCACAGAGATACATCGAACCATAGCTTGCGAATATAATCCTCAGGCATTACGAAATTATGCAACAGTCCGTTTGCCTGCCGGAATTTAATTATGGATATGACTGAGTTAGTTTTAAAGCTTCCACACAAAGTCATTGGGGCTTAGTTTGGAAGTAAAATAGGAACCTGGTGAATATAGTAAATTCACACAGGCTGTCCTGACAAAATTCATATACTGCCCCTCGAGATTTGGTGCCCTCTATTGTACCAAATAGGTTCTGATATCTGACCACAGACGACACACACATGCACAGTGTGTAGCTTGAAGCCCTTAGCAGCAGGATCCTCTTAAACTGAGTAAGTCTTTCAACTTTATTGAGGATAGCGAGTTGGGATATATTATCAACCGTCCACACATTACCTCACATGTCGTATCAAAAATATCCGACACGCAGTCTGAATTTGCAAATGAGCTTTCTGTCGTCGTAGTCTAGTAGGATGTGCGGCCTTGGTTCAAACCTTACGTTAGACATCTTCAACTTAACGAAATATGAAAAAAATATGTATTTGGCGTCTTCCTCTCAGCAGATTTATGACAAAAACTGTGGCAGTAAGTAAAATATTGCCATGAAAAAATTTCTCAAAAAATTTATCGTTCGGAGTCTATAGCATGTGCGTAGTGGATATTTAAAGTCATCTACTACCTGCTCATACGATAAAGAAATTAAATCATCGAAAATCTCAGTTAAAACTTCACATGATAAAGAGTGCTCTAAAATAGTTGTTATTGTTGTTTATTATTGTTGCTATGGGGTATAGCCATGAAGAGGTAATTCAAGAACGTTGACAAATATTTTATTGAATATCCTCCTATCTGCTCTTCGTTTCTCCTTTTTTTTGCTTTCTTTACATTTTGCGGGAGTATATGGCATGTCGATGAGAATGTGTCATGTGATATTTTTCTTTAAACACAGGCGTTTAAGATAAATTTTTACCTGCTTAAGAGTTAATAGGAGGTACTCTTGTACACAAATATGCCACAAGAAATAAAACGAAAATAAAACACAAACACACACTTGAAGGATTTTGGGAGAAGAAAAAAGAAGAGAAAAAACAGATAAGAATTCAAGTTGACAATTTTGTTTACCAAGAGTCTTTTATTTCTTTGTCGAAGGACGGATGGTTGGTTGGTTGGTTGGTTGGTACCTTTTTTTTCTTGTGTTTTTTGTTGTTGTTGGTCTGCTTTTTAAATGATGTGGGAAATAACGTTTATCTGTCAAATTATTTTGAAGTGTTTAGACAGTCTTGCAATTTTCAATATTTTTTTCTTCTTCCTTCTCTTTTGCTTTAAATATGATATCTTGGCAGTTTCATGAAATTCTTTTAAATTCTTTCTGCGCTGTCACACAGTGTGCTGCACAGCACTCTTTGTCCATGCTGCACAGAAAAGGCGTTACTTTTGTATCGATTGAATTAAAGATTTGGGTGTTGATTGCGATTTATCGCTGTCATATGAAGTTGAATACTCGGATTTGCTTAAAATTCCACATGATTATGTCATTCAATAAGCGGAAATACTCTTTTGATTGTTTTGATGGAAGTTTTGTATATGGATTGTTGAAAAGCAGATGTTAAGAGCAAAGTACGAAAAAGATTTGAAAATTTTATAAAAATAAGAGTCCCTTCAGCTGGCTAGGCTCTGTATCAATGCTTGTTGCAAACTACGAAGTACATCTGCAGCTCTGAGCTCTTGCTTCTTGAGATACGGCTGTGGTACATGAAGCGGTACAAATGGCCTGTCAACTGCAGAATTCTCCGGGTAGGGTACGGTTAATATTTTTTAGGTGTCAAGCCATAAAGATTTAAGCGGAATTGAAGTCTTAAACACAACTAAAAAATTCAAAGACTTTTGGGGCTCTGAAAAAAACAGGTGCAAATTTGGACGAAAAAGTCTCCCAGAATACTATCGAACAACGGCACACTGAACAATATCACTTAAACTGTCTGCGGCGATTCAAAATGAATAGACCATGAGCGTGCTAAGTCTGATTAAGAGTTGTCTAAACAGGTTTATATTTCTCCTTATGAAACCCTCATCTCTACAAAGGCATTTGAGATGTTGCGAATTCAGGGCTTCTAGAGACCTTATCGAAACCGTGTCCCATTTGTTGTGACGTTATCCAGTTTTGCATGCATGAGATCTAATTTTTATATTTAATTGAGGATATCTTACAATAAATTATTGGCACATGAGGTGTGGATCAAAAGAAATTGTGAAACTATCTGAAGAGTATGCTGGTAAGGCATGAGGTAATCTGTTTTCGGGAAGTTCTCTTCTATCCAACCTACCTCATTAACTGGCATCTGTTGGTGTTATGCACATAGAATGGAAAGATCACCAGGAAAGCTCATCTGATGGAAGCCATGTTGCCTGTCGCTTATTTATTGCATCAAAAGGAATTTATTTGTGCTGGAAATAAAAAAAAAAAAAAACGTTCCTCATAAAAAAATTTCCAAAAACCTAAAGAAACTAGAATTTTTCGACAATATCAACGACACTGTAAACACTGTTTTCCAAAAGAAAAAATATTTTTCTTTTACTTTTGCCATCTGCAACAAATTGCAAATCTTTGTCCATTTAAATTATCAAAACAAACGTAAACTTTTCTTTCCAACCAACCACACTATAAATAGCTAAAAAGATTTTTTCTGCAATAAACTTAAAATTTTCATTGACCAAATTTAGTAAAATTATACAATTAATGTTGAGGAATACTTTTTCAAAACCGCAAAACTAACCAATTGAAGTTTTTCGTTTTCTTTTAGTTTTTTTCTCTTTAAGTTAGCCATGCAGATAAAGTCACCCACCATCATATTTAGTTGGAAGTTTTTTAGTTCTTTCTTTTGGAGTACCCTACTCTATTAGCAGGAGCTGAGATTAAATTCTGTTTGTTCTACTGTTGGAGACAACAATTGTTTTCAAAGGTGATACTCAAATGACTGAAATAGACTTATAATATTATACCAGGAAAGAGAGGGGGAAATTAATAATGAAGCTGCACAAAGTCGTCGTAATTTTATTAGCAAAAGTAAAAGGGACAAGTGAGAGAAACTTGGGGATGAAATAAACTTAGATCCTTGGGATCAGGAATTTGAAATATTTGTGTAGAGACTCGGCGTAAAAAACCTAGTAGTCCCAGTATATGAAGAGATGACGGTTAACATTATGAACACTCTCAGCCCAGTGGTGTTGTGCTAATTTTTTTTTTACCGGAACGCGTATATATAATTATATAGACAGGGCAGATCCTGGGTAGGCGGCCGCTCTGTGCGGTCTCAAGTTCCAAAACGGCTGCGTTTGGTTTTTTTTGGTCTCATGTCCCAAATTTGACGACGCGGCGGGAGGGAGATTCCCCCAATTTTCGCCCGTCGCCAGGTTTTAAATGCTCAAATTCTTAAGTAGTAATTAGTTCGGGTTCGGGTTCACGTATTTGTTTCGGTTCGGGTCGAGTTCCGGTTCATCAGAAAAAAACCTTCCGGACTCCGGTTCACGGTTCGGAAAAATAAGCCGGTTCGTTCCGTTTCGGGATCGGTTCAAACCCTTGTTTATAAAAATACATATAAAAATCGTCAAAAATTAGAAAAAACAATCAGCAATTCTTTTTAATTTTTTTTTTTCTAAACGTCAGCCAATTTTCGTTATCAGATATCATCTGTAGTTCCGGAACGCGTTCCTGTCCAAAAAGGAAGTACCGGAACGACGTTCCGGAGCGTTCCGGCTCGACAACACCACTGTCTCAGTCCCATTCACAATCCATGACCAAAGCAGAGGAGGACTTACTTTCTTGCTTAATTGGTCGTTACAACGCTTTAGCCCGGTATTACAATCTAGCTTCTCACATCACTTATGTTATGTGTGTTAATTTGTTTACATGGATGGCAGGACCTATAGTTTAAAGTCTACTCCGAACGACAGATTTTTGAGAAACTTTTCATGGTAATTTTATTTTCTTCTCAGAGTTTGCCAGAAGATTGCTGAGCAGAAGTTGCCGAAAGAAATTTTTTTAATGTTTCAGTTTGTTGGAGATATCCTAGCCAGGTGCTTGAATCAAGGGCTCTCGTCTAATAAGCCAACACGCGACCTGCTAGACTACGGCAATATCAAGAGTGAAAGAGGAAGACACACCCCAGTTTCATTGTAGAAGAGTTTAAAGAGATTGTTTCAAAACTAAAGGCAGCAAACGTTAGATGCCGGTAGGTGCCAATTGTTATGTTTTCACCTTTAAAAACGTTTAAAATATGAGCTCGTATATTGCAAATAAAATAAAAATAAAATTGTGTTTAGTTTTAATTAAAATTCTTTATTATTCGCCAAATTTTGTGTGCCACTGTTTACAACTTCATGTAAACAACAACAACTGCTTTTCTTTGTTATTCCTCTGTTTATATCCTCTGCATAAACAATAACAATTACTAGACAATTGTTCGACAGATCCTTGTTACAGAGATCTTCAAACCACAATTACTCTCTTCAAACGCACCGCGCCTTCACACAAGACTGACTGAAATTCAGAAACATGGCCAAAGCTCTGGGTCTACTAAACTATATGGACAGCTGGAGAGCAGAACCACAGCAGCAGAATTATATTTTCCTCACAACGTTCAAAGTCGAAAACGTTCTGAGAGAATAATATGATCGTACCTCCAAAAACAAAGCCTTAATATACAACACAAGAATACAAGACGGACAGAGGCCACATTTGAGACCAAGAAACGATTTATAAAGATCTTTGGAATGCCTGCTAAGATGATATTTTCAAAATGGTTATCCCAGGAGGAACTTTAATAGTCAGCTGTGGAGATGACGTTGCACAATATAATACAAGACCTGACATTAACAGGCTCACAACGTAGACAGAATGACGTTATGATGTAATTCCAATTACAATCAAAATTACTGGAAATGGCCAACTGGCCAGAAATAAAATTTAGTATGTGCTAATACTTGGATGCCGTATCTCCTTAAAAATTGTGCATGTTTTAGTTTCTAGTATCCACAAACAGCGCCGGAAATTACCTTGAAATGCTTTCTTTTTTCAGGCAGATATGTTCAGTATTCAATGGAAAGGAAATACGATGTAGCGGCCATGTTGATTGGACTGATGGCAATAATAGTAGCAACCGGTGTTACCACCTATTTAAGACATACATTACCCTGGAGTGTAGCTTCTCATATGGTCAAGCTTGACTGCTTAGAAGCTGTTTTTTAACTTATTTTCTATTCTTTATGCTTTTCTGCCAAAGACCTGCCAAAAGGCAAATTTTTAGTTTAAAAACTTATGAAAAACAAAAGCCTTGTATAAATTGCCACGGTTAGTTTAGTTTAGTTCTACGTTTTTCTGTTGCAACATGCATTTATGGAGTTATAATTTCATTTCCCTCCCCCCTAATAGAAAAAAACGAATAAAGAAACTTCTAAATCATATGTTGCGTAAAATTATAATTAAACATTTTATAGAAAGCATAACCACAGACTAGAACGACGGCCAATGAATGTATAGTTTAAGTTATTGGGTAGGGGAAAAGGTATATTATGATAGAAATATTAAAAATAAATTTTTTGTGTTAATTTTAATTGTTTTTAAATTTGTTTAAGTCCAATATTCTTAACACATCTTATATTCTATGATAAAAAATTCAAATGCATTGCATTTATACGAACTGCTTCTACAGCTTAAAGTAAAAATGCCAGAAAAAAGCACTCTTTAAAGATTTTATTGTAATATTTTTGTAACAGTCTACTACATCATCATCCAATATACATAAGCATATAATAATACAAATTATGTATTATTGTAACCCAGTATCATATGAAAAAATGGACTAAAAAAACTCTATTCATACTCAAGCTGTCTGCTGTGCTTTTTGGGGCACATTAATAATGAAAATTTTGTGCAAAAAAATTTTTTTTAAAGAAATGCAAGAATAACTAGCAAGGAAATATAAAAACTTAGACTAAAAAAAAAATTATAATGTTTTTTCTTCTTCTTTTCTTCCTTTTCTATTTAAGCAGAAGATTATTATTTTTTTTTTCTTTTTGTTGCAAGCATATGACGTTTGTATGCTGAAATTGTCATAAAATATCAGACGCTAATTGACGTATATTTTCAACTACTTCTGCTTAAATATTATTCTTGGCTGTGGCAAACACAATCATTAATTCACATACTTGTAGTGTGTACTACCTAAGAACAGGTACAAAACAACTGGCATTTGCTTCTTCAAAAAACATACAACAGGTTGTTACCACTGAGTGGTACACCAGCATCTTACTCTATGCACATAACGTGCGTTTCTAACACTGGAAGAAAGGAGAAGATAATATTTAGTCTTGGAGTCTTTTAAAATGTAATAGATTTCTAGCAATCGTTTCAGGTAATGAATACTGCATTTTACATTAAATCTTGTAAATGTTGCACCCACTAGAATTGCTCTTATAATGATTACTTATGTTGGATAAATATCGCATCATCAACTCATTCCCTCGTATATCATAAAGCCTGTTGTACTGCCCTTACATATAATACATACATAATTGTCATTACAACCCTTTAGTCAGGATTACGACCTAGCTTCTCACAGCACTTATACTGTGTGCGTTAATTTTATAAATGAGCGGCGAGGCCTACACTTTAAATTCGACTCCGAACGACAGATTTTTGAGAAACCTTTTCATAGCAGTTACTCTCAGAGTATTTGCTAGAAATCTGCTGAGAGGAAATCGTCGAAGAAGTATTTTTTTTGATGTCTGATCTGGGGCCGAGGCCTCCAATAAGCCAACACACTACCTACTAGACTACGGCGACTGTGGGGCCCTTACAAACACTAATATATCTGCACCCCCTGTACAATAGCAGAAGGTAAAGCCGAGGTTTAAACCCTATTTTCATCCAGAGTATGGCGCAAAGACTTGAACATGCCTCTAGTATTGTTCTTGTGTTTCCAATCCTAAGCATATCAGTCGTGAGCTAAATTTCTAACAGAGGAGGATGCGTGGAAAATTCTGTGCCTCTTTATTACTTGGATGGATAAGATAGTAAAAGCTAAACTGATCCCTGTGGGTAGCCATGCAGTCCTCATCGTTTGTACACGATACCCATTCTGATTCCAATCTGTCTAATGTTAACTCAAACCAATAGTTATGCTGGAAATATACCTGATGCAAGGCCAGTTACAACAGGCATTAAGCTATCAATTGCGGCCATATTTAAAACTCAGCTATTCGACTTTACATATTGTTACGAAACAAAAATACAACAACAAACACTACAAGAATAAATGTAAACAAAATACACAAACAGCAATAATGAAACAACGATGTTTACATTTATAGATACCCCGAGAAGGCGAACCCACGAACATTCACCTCCAAGAACATTCATCAGGCTCTTTACCTTGCCATATAAGAGGCAAGGCAAAGCAGTCGGGTGTTTAGTGAAGCTCAGTCAGTCTTGTGTGAAGACGCTGTGCGTTTGAAGAGAGTAATCGTGGTTTGAAGATCTCCGTTACAAAGATCTGTCGAACAATTGTTTAGTGATTGTTATTGTTTATGCAAAGAGTATAAACAGAGGGATAACAAAGAAAAGCAATTGTTGTTGTTTACATCAAGCTGTGAACAGTGGCACACAGAATTGTGCGAACAACAAAGAATTTTAATTAAAACTAAACACAAACTTGTTTATATTTTATTTGCAATATACGAGCTCATATTTTAAACGCTTTTAAAAGGTAAAAGCGAAATATATGTTATAAAGCAGCAGATTTGGTCACCCTATGGCCGTATAGGATCATTTGATTTGGCCAGAACTAGCTGGTCTACGAATGATCACTGACTCATCGGTACTCTTAAGAGAAGACTTGGTATGAGCGTATCATGTGGTTGAAGTACGAATTTTTTCTGTAATGCATTCTGCAATCCATAGGCCAATCGGCTAGATTACGGCGACTACACATCTGCCTGTCATACCTTCGAGAAATTATGAAACTGCAGAATCAATCGCAACGACACTATATTGATTTTTAGTGATCTTTCAGTAACTATCACGTTGCCCGACGTCTGCACTGTTTTTCGGGCGGAGAGTTTCGCCATTGTTAGGGTCGCGATTTGCATTCTAGAAGCAAATCCTAGAGCTTCGTCTATTGATATCTATGTGGACAGTATTGCATCTTCTCAGTTGCGTTTGTTCACTGTCGACGACGTCAGGTCGAGGTAATTTGGATCACTACTCGAACACAAACGGATAAGCTCTATGAAAAATACTAGCACTACGTACAAATATGAGAACTTCGAATATAAGTTCCTGTATTCCACTAGAGAGTTATCGCATGTTGTAGAGATAAAATCGAGAAGCACAAGCAACATGGTGCTTAGCAGAATTTCTGAATTATTTGAGCGTGACTGGGGTTTGTTGTACAGATTTGCAACAGTCTATGTCTGGCACAGTTTCAGTTCTTTTCCGACGATCTTCCTGTAAAGCTATCTGACAGTATTGGATTAGCCAGCACTGCTGTACAACACCTGTTTTCTATCGGTTAATTTCTTCAGGAGGTAAAGATCGGGAAGTTATTCACACTCCTCTTCTGTCTGTCATAGCTCACTGAACCCTACGTATATTTAGAGATTGCCCTTAGTGTGAACACTTCTTGCAAGCATTGAAAATCTCAATTAGATATCCTCTCTTTCTCTCTCTCTCTCTCTCTCTTTTAATGCACAAAGTAGCATTTGCCAGTGTTGTTTTGTTATTGTGTATGTGTTAGTTTAGTTTATGAGTTACTGGCTGCTTGCAACACTTACATGCTACTACTGAATTTGTGTACGGTTATACCGTATTCACTGTGTGTGTGCTCTTTTTCAACAGATGCAGTAGTTGTAGTATATAGTTGTTCCACAGCACTTGTTCATGCTTATTTTGTTATTTGTGCCTTGTTTTCCTTTTTTCTATGTTGCTGTTCTATTCTTTATCTGTGTTTTTTTTTGCTTTTTTCTGTTGAGTGTGTTGCATGATGATGTTTAACAAGGTAAAATGATTTCTTAACATGTTACCACCACCAACCATAACATTAAGATTTCTTCTGTCGGTTTTGTATCTGTTTTTTGTTTTAGAATTATTTTTTCCTGATTTTTTTTTTTTAGTGGCAGCGGTATATCTGTTTTAGAGGTTGTTGCTGTTTTTGCTGTTGTAGTTTTTGTTTAACTCTCTTTATTAGTAGCTATGCAACACAGTGCATCATAGCATATGTTTAACATGAAAAAAAAAAATCTTTCGCTTGTTTTACTATGAATTTTTTTGTTTTTGCCTTTGGTTTGTGGCATCATTTGTTTCTATCTTGAATTCAGATTTTTCCCCCCGTTTTTTTTGTGTTTTTCTGCCGTTGTTTTTAATAATAATTCTACAAGTGTAAGTTGTTGCCTTGTACCATGAGCTTGACCTGATTTGAGATGAAAAAAAAATAAAAAACAAAAAATCTGTAACATATTTATGCATGTGAAGTTGTGTTGCATATCAAATTAAATTATAAAATCTTCTTGTTTTTCTGACTGATTTTAGTTTATAATTCAGTTGTTTTTCTATTATTTCTACGAATGTAGTACAAAAAGAAATTCAGTTCAGATCTTATAAGATTCAATTCAATTTGAGGTTTTCTTGTGAAGCATATTTTCAAAATGAAATTTTATCAACAATTTTCCCTTTGTTTAAGGGATTTTGAAAGCAAGACAGCTTAACACAAAACTGCATAAATATTCGAAGAATTAATCTGACAACTAAACTTAATTGAATTTGAATCACAAGTGATTTACGACAACAACGTTGTTAGACTGGTGTTAGTTTAGGGAACATTGTAGCGCTTTAGCTGTGGAGTTAATGCTCTTCATGTTTATTGAGATTGTGTGGATATCAGCACTCGGAATGTATCTTTGCTACATAACCAATTGAGATGGATTACATGTATTAAAGGCTGAAGTTTTATACATATTAAGCAAGTACTTCAAACTTACCGTAGTCTCGACGTTTGAATTTAACAAACGCAACGACTTGATGAATGGTGACATTGCGGCTGTAGTTAAAAATATTCCAGATTAGCAGGTTACCGAAACAGGATATTGAATATCGATTTTAAATGGGAATACAGCTGAACATGATTTCATTGAGGAATAAGGAACATTTCTCCTAGACTTCCTCTATTTTCTTTGATAGGTTGCCTAATTTTGGAATCGTTTTCTTAAACAATAAATTTCTTCAAACATTTTTAGTTTATGTCCACTTTAAACAATTCCAAAGAGAAGTTATTCATCCAATGGGAATTGTTGCTCCATAGTGATTCCATGTCTTTAACTTTTAGAGTGAAAATAAAGCACTCGGTTGTAGTAATTGCGATAACTAAGTGCGATTTTGTAGTCGTCATAGTCGTGAAGTCTGGGTTCAAACCTCCAGTCAGAACGAAATACGAAAAAATATTTCTTCGGCAACTTCCTCTCAGCAGATTTCTGGCAAAAACCTAGAACGTAAATAAAAAATTGCTATGAAACAGTTTATCAAAAATCTGTCGTTCAGAGTTGACTTTAAAGTGTAGATCCCACCACTCAAGTATACAATTAACACACACAGCATAAGTGGTGTGAGAAGCTAAGTCGTAATTCTGACTCAAGGGTTATAATGAACAATTATGTATGTATAGTATTGTTACGTTTTACCTTTTAACCTTTTTCCCTAGATTTTTATAGAACAAACTATGGTTGTAATTTTCCTTTTCGTAGATTATATAATGATTTTAACATGTATTATGATTTTATT
This sequence comes from Sarcophaga caerulescens, assembly GCA_927399465.1. Classification (NCBI taxonomy): domain Eukaryota; kingdom Metazoa; phylum Arthropoda; class Insecta; order Diptera; family Sarcophagidae; genus Sarcophaga; species Sarcophaga caerulescens. The sequence continues at coordinate 88,355,198 of OV656868.1, forward strand.
GATTATAGTTGTACTGTTTATAATATTAAACGCAGCTTATATGCTGCCATTAATTTGTAAATTATTATAGAAAAATATATTCTCGTTCTTGTCTTAGGTAGTTATGGTTTATTGTTGCTTTATTCAGCTTGTGATTAAATTCTGTAGCTGATTTATGTTGTCGTTGCCTTTACTTTTCCCTAACCCGCTATAGTCCGGACTGTAGTGTGTACGTGTCCCTACGTAATGGGGACGAGCCCTCCGCGGTCGGCTGAGGGCGGGTTAGTGTGAGGCCGGGGACGTTCGACAAAAAAAAAAAAAAAAAAAAAAAAAAAAAAAACCTTAAAATAAGAGTTCGTAGATTGCAAATAAACTAAAAATATATTTGTGTTTAGCTTTATTTAAAATTCCTTATTATTCGCACAATTCTGTGTGCCACTATTCACAACTTTATGTAAACAACAACAATTGCTTTTATTTGTTATTCCTCTGTTTACACCCTTCGCATAAACAGTAACAATTACAATTGAACAATAGTCTGTTCGACAGATCTTTGTAACGGAGATCTTCAAACCACGAGTACTCCTCTCAAATGCACTGCGTCTTCACACAACACTGACTGAACTTCACTACTCGCCTGCTTTGCCTTGCCTTTTATATGACAGGGTAAACAGTCCGATGAATGTTTTTGAATGCGAATGTTCGTGGCTTAGCCTTCACGAGATCTCTAAAAATGTAAACATCGTTGTTTCATTATTGTTTTTTGTGTATTTTGTTTACATTCATTCTTGTAGTGTTTGTTGTTGTATTTCTGTTTACTTGTTTACCATTTTTTTATGCTGGTGTTTGTTGTTGTATTTTTGTTTTAATGTTAAGCGATGTAAAAGCAAAACATCAGCATCTAGATTCTTCATTTTCGTAACAGTATATCTCTAATTCAAACAGAGAACTGAAAATTTAAGATTCTACTTCAACCTCCTGGTCTCAATGTAATTTTATTGACAAATCAACTTAGCTTTCTTGTGTTACGCCAAGAATATTCAGAGCAGGTTAAAGAGTGTATGTAACCTGGGCAAATTTATTACTTTTCTCGCGAGGTTTCTCAAGGAGGCATTTGTGTTCAAGATATCTAAATATCCTTTTCCATTGTTTCGAGAATTTCGCAAGACGGCGTGTAAAGTTGATTTATGGTCTGAAGGATTTAGGAGTCATAAGATAACCAAAGAAAAAATAAAAAACTTTTATTTAGTTTCTTCTAGTTTTAAAAGGGAAGGTTTCAATACATTCAACAACAACAACAACAGGAAAACGAGAATATTAAATATTTTGAGGTTATGGAGCACCTTCTATGCGGTAGCTTCATTGCAAACAGCATTGAAGCTGTAATAAAGGCAGGCAGGCATAATTGATATCCGCTTCCTTTTTTATGGATCCCTTTAAGAGCTATTTATCTAGAAAACTATCAACCAGCTATTGGAGTCTGTTATGGAAGTCTCAAAATACAATTCAAACAATATAATTCATATGTTAATTATTTTTAAAAAGTTTCTTTTTTTGTTTCATATGCCAGTAAATTTTTACCTCATTTTGTGACCCTTAAGGCACTCACTAAACTTTAATCCCATATTTAAAGCGGGGTTTTTTTTAAAACCTTTAAACATACATACATATGTACATACGTGCAGACACTCAATTATATTTATTTATTATCCCTTTTGCACATCCTTAACCCTGTTATTAAACCCCGTACCTGTTAAGGTAATGAATTAAATTGGCACCACACAAATACCTAACAACCAGCACAAATGCTTGCATAGTGCTGTACTATATAGCAGGCTATGGACAATGTAGTCCATGCTACTCAAGGTGAAGTTATGGAGAGAGGGGGATGAAGCCTGTATGGTATAGTGTATTTGGTGGTATACTATTAATTATAACACTTTCTGTTGCTGTACGTATGTATGTATTATTTTCCATTTTTTTTAAGATCTTTTAATATTCATGCAATTTTTTGTTTTATTTCGTTACATTCGCTACACACACAGACATACACATTGTGAAAAACACCTGCTTTTAATTCTTATGTAAAAACTTTTGCTATTTTTTTCATTTCGTTTCGTTTCTTTAATAAATATTCAAAGGTTTGCTTGCTTGCCATGGTTTTGTTAGCCGCTGAGTTATTCTTGTCTTCTTGGCAGCAGTTGTGTGAGTACCGCAATAAAAAATAATCGCCCATCAGTCCCTACGCTTTTTCTTTTTTTATTTTTGTTTTAATTGTGCTGCTGCTCAGTACTTAGCTCCACAGGGTTATTCTGTTTTTGAAATTGTAAAAGGCAATATGGCGGCAGCAGCAACAGCATAAATGGAATATTTACTTGGCTGTATTAAGCCATTCTACAACCTTTTTTGCCTAGCTAACTTGGTCAATAGTCCAGGTTTTATGAATTTTTTTCTATTTTCTCTCTTTTTTTTCTCTTACTGCAGCTTAACCTGGTCAAGATTACAAAAGGAACACAATGAATGAATGGCGAATGAAATGAAGAACCATAAAAAACAATTGCATTTTAAAATAGTTTGTAATAAAAAACTATAACTGCTGCTCTACTGTAACTAACTGCCACTGTTAACTGCCATGAACACTAATACTACTACTACTACCATTGTTGAAGCTCATTCCACCACTCATTCCAGACATCAGGTTACTCACTCTTTCTCTCTGATTATATAATTCTCCCCCACTGACACTCTGTTTACTACCTTGAGCACTGAAACTACCATTGACAGGGTATGTTGTGTTTGGAGTTATGCTTGTAACAAAATTGATTTCCCTTAGAGTAACCTTCTGCACGCCCTCTATATCTATCCAATTACAGGGTATGTGGTGTTTGACATTTTGCTTGTAACCAAATTGATCCTCCTTGGAGTAATCTTCTGAACGAATGCTCAAACAAGCATCTCTTTTATCGTCTTTGGCCCTATATTCTGCATTGAATGTATACCACAGTCATGACACCTATCCTCTCGTATTTTGCAAAGTGCAAAGACTATCCAGTCTTTCTATGACTGAATTCTTAAGTTTCACTCTTTAGGACAGTTCAGCGACACTGTTAGGCCTACTACCTTTAGAAGTCTTTGTAGACTGCATCTTTGCAAAGTCAGTGCTGGGAATTAGGTGTGCTAACGCACTTATGATTTTGTCACACCACTTTCTTGCAAATAGTGAGCGGCAGATCTTGGTGTGGTTGATTGGATTGTGTTATAACATCAGCAGAATATCAGCACGACCCACCAGATTTGAATACCTCTCGGAAATGATTAGGCTGCGGAATCTGTCGAAGCAACACTATCTTGATTTCGAAGACGAAATGGGTACAGGCTCGGATACGTATTTATTATTCTCTATCACGTTGTCCGATATCTGCACTGATTTCCAAGTAAAGATCTACGCCTTGAAGTCGCCGTGGTCTAGTAGGTAGTATGTTGGCTTATCAGACGTGAGGCCTCGGTTCAAACCCCAGGTCAGGTATCTCCAACTAAACGAAATATGACAAAATATTACTTGTGCGACTTCCTATCAGCAGATTTCTGGCAAAAACTCGGAGAGTAAAATAAAATTGCCATGAAAAGTTTCTCAAAAATCTGTCGTTCGGAGTCGTGTTTAAACTGGTGTGAGAAACTAGGTCGTAATCCTGACTAAAGGGTTGTAATGACCAATTATGTATGTATGTAATGTACACCATTGTTAGGACCCCAATGTGCATTCTAGAACTAAAACATAAAGCTTTGGCTATCGATATCAACGTGGACTGTATTGAATCTTCTCAGTTGCGTTTGTTCACTGTCGACGAAGTCAGGTCGAGCAAATTTGGATTACTATTCGTTTGAACGTCCGAGGGAACGATATTTTTGATGAATGCGCTGTAAATATGTCATCTCTTGCTGTGTTTTGGACAGGAGAATAGGGGATATATACTCTCCTTACGTTACTTTATCGATCTTGATAGATGGATAGGCGTTAAGGAAGAAGAAAATCAAGAAGTACACTCGCACGACATGCCGAATTCTATGGCTTCTTCTCTCAAAGGATCACACAAAAGACACTTGCGACTTTTAAGAGGCAATAGATTAGGCTTCTAGAATAGAAACAAAAACAAAATTTCTATTCAAAAGTCAGTAAAACACTTGACTGCCCATTTACTGTCTTTCAGTCGAAATTGAAAAAGGTTTGATACAGACTTGACCACGAATTTGAAAGATCATACAATTTATTTGAGGCTTAATTCAAAAACTTTTTTAATATAAACTATAACATGCCGAAGGCTATTATATAGTCCACCTAAAACTACTTTAACCTTCTCACCTACTCTCTGTTAATGTCTTTATCCATTAACTCTAGACTTGATTGCCGGTCATAAGCAGCAGTGTAGGCATGTTTAACTGCCACTGCCACAAAAGCTGTGCCCCAGTGAAATGTTTTCATTTCATTACTCAATGCATTTGTATTGAAGTACTTGTATATGTATACAGGTACAACTGTTTTCTGTTGCATGTACAAGTGCAACATAGTTGTGTGGTTCATAACTGCACTGCACTTGGGCAATTGGTTTTAAGGAATTGACAAATCGTATAATTATTATGTGTTAAGACTACAATTTTATATTCAAACAAATAGTTACGGCAACTAAAAATTATTTTATTTTCGTTTACTTGCTCTTGTTTTATGGATACAAAGTGAATAGGGGAAGGAAAATTTTGTTGATTTTCTTAAAGTCAATGGTTAGGGTAGAAATTAAAAATTCAGGCCATGTAGTAACCGCTTGGTGAACTAAAATTATGGGATTTTGTGTAGAAGGATTTGAAAGCCTAGTTTTGTTAATTTTAGTTCTACGGATAACAATAAATTGTAAATTTTTTTAAATAACAAGCGGTACACAGGCATTCGAATTTAACAAACGAAATGACTCGATGGATAGAGGGCAGGGGTGGTTAAAACCATTCCAGATTAGCAATTTACCGAAACAGGATATTGTATATCGATTGAAAATTAGAATACAGCTTAACATGATTACATTGAGAAATAAGGATAATTTTCCCTAAACATTCTCTATTTTCTTTAATAGGTTGCCAAATTTCGGAAAGGTTTTCTTAAACAATAAATTTCTTCGAATATTTTTAGGTTATGTCTACTTTAAGCACTTCCGAAGAGGTGTTACCCATCCCATGGGAATTGTTGTCCTGTAGTGATTCTATGGCTTTACCTTTTACAGTCAAAATTAAGCACTCGGTTGTAATACTTGCATTGACTACGTGTGATTCCGTAGTCGCCATAGTCTAGCTGGTAGTGTGTTGGCTAATTAGAGCTGAGGCCACGGTTCAAACCCCATGTCAGATATCTCCAACAAAACAATATATGAGAAAATATTTCTTCGGCAACTTCCTCTCAGCAAATTTGTGGCAAAAACTCTGAGTTACTCTCAGATTGCCATGAAAAAGTTTCCCAAAGAATATCTGTCGTTCGGAGGCGACATTAAACTGTAGGTCCCATCACTCATGTATAAGATTAACACACACAGCATAAGTGGTGTGAGAAGCTAGGTCGTAATACTGACTGAAGGGTTGTAATGACCAATTATGTATGTATGTATGTTATTTATTGCCTGTGAAACTGTCAAGTGGCCTCCAATATACAATTTCATTTGCTTCCTCCGTTTCTGAGCACTTGTCAGCACTACTTTCGTTTTCAGCGCCACTAATTCTAGGGTGGCATTTCCCAATAATCTTCATATTCTTGTTGTAATATTATTGCACTTTGTCTCCAGAATTTCAAACCATTTGGCAATAAACACTAACGCAACACTGTCCGCACAGCCGATAATCTACAGAACGTCGGAGAATATAAGCCTCAATATAGCACCATAAGTCGGCTAACGTGTTTATGTTATCCAGTCCTCTGAAATCTTTTCGTGTAACCATCGCTGCATTTCCTGTGCATTCGTTGATGTTTTAATAACCCGAATATAACAGCATTATGGTCATTATAATGTGGCTACACCAAAACCTACAATTTTAAGCTAATAACACAGCCCTGCAAAATTGGTTTTTTTTGTGCAAATAAGATGGCTCCAGGTATTTCCGAAGGCATTTTGCGCGCTGATCACGAATCTGGGTTCAAAAACTTTCCTGGGCTGAAACCCCTAAAAATAGCGTTTTTGGTCATTTTTTTATAAAATTATAGAGCTAAACACTGACGTGCTAGAATCGTCGCTATTGTCAGAAATTGACAATTGATCATTGCTCTTTAAAATGAGCCCAAAGCCAAATTGATTGCATGCACCCTTAAAGTAGGGGGTGGGTTTATGTCAAGAGGTGCAAGAGAAAAAAAACACATTATGGAGGTCCTTAGGTAGGTAGGTCGGAGTGGTAGCTCTGATGTCACAAAGCTCACTTGAGCACGCATAGCGGCCCGTTGTGATGCCACGGGTGAACGCAGTCCCTGTACTGACCAAGTTCCACCACAATCAGGGAAAAGGAAGAAGTTGGTCAGCGCAAGGGCTGCACATGGAGGTCCTTAAAAATTATGGAGGTCCTTAAAAATTAATAAGATTTACTTGAAAATTATTACTCAGGGGTTTTTGGGGTCGCTAATTACAGATCTTCATTCAAATTTATAAAATTCAAAATGGCGGATCCAATATGGTAGTCGAGGTTTATAAAAGTTAATCGGATTTACTTGAAATTTGTTGCCGCCATATTGGATCCGCCATTTTGAATTTTTAAATCTGAATGAAAACCTGACGTGATGGAAAGTTTTTGATCAGATTCGTGTTCAGCGCGCAAAATGCCTTCGGAAACACCTGGAGCCATCTTATTTGCACAAAAAAGTCCAAATTTGCAGGGCTGTGTAATCTACACAAAGTCGGAGAATACAAGCCTCAATATACTACCATATGTCGGCTAACATGTTTATGTTGCTCCAGTTCGCTGAATTATATTCATGTAACCATCGCTGCATTTCCTGTGCATTCGTTGATGTTTTAATAACTCGGATATAACAGCAATATGGTCATTATAATGTGGCTACACTAAAACCTACAATTTTAAGCTAATTACCTATGGTAACTTGTTAAAAATTTTTAAAATTTTTTTTTTCCATCCCGACATTTAGAGATCTATTTACACTTTTATTACCACTTTTGTTCTCCTTAATTATCACAAGTTATGCTTGCTGCAAAATTCAATTTCCTGTTTGAGGATCATAAATTAAGTATTCACACTTCATTCATTCATTCATTTCAACCTTTCTTAAGCCGAGTGAAACTATTTGTTTGGGTTTGACTTTTAGAACTTCATTAAGGAAATAAATTTACACATGTAAGCCGAGCTTTTAAATGTAATAAATAATTGCATAATTATGTTTTTAAAACATTGTTTTTTTTTTAAATTAAAATTTAAAAAAGAAAAGAACAAAAACAAAAACAAAAAAATAAATTGCAATGAAACATGTAAAAGCATTAGCATGTGTAATTGATGATCACTGAATTGGACAGACAGACGGACAGACAGACAGACCGAACAACGCATGTTTAAACTTTAACATAAAAATTTTACAAACAACAACAACTATAAAACTTTCATTATGTAAAAAAAATAAAAAAAAAATATTATAAAATAAACATGAAAACTATTAAAAACACGCACAGAAAGTCAACATAGCGCATCAGAAAACCAGCAACATCAACAGATATGAGACACCAGGATGGATGGCAGAGAGACACCTCGAACATGGATGACAAAACAATATTTTAATAGGGGGGTTATGTTAAGTTTTGTAAGTTAAACAAATTACTGATATTCTCGTTTAATTTAAAAAAATTTTTAATTTAAGAGTGTCCCTATTATTTATGACACAGAAGGAAAGCATGGAGGCATAAAATAACAAGTAAAATATTATGTATCAAGAAACAGCAAATAAATTGACATTTAAATGTTATAAAACGACAACAGCTATTGACAGTTTTGATATGAAATATATTAATGATGCACAATTGATTAATTTGCAACACAGCAAAAAAAGGCAACAATAATATACGACAAGAAAATCGATATCATGCAACCACTTTTCAATAATTGTCACAGAAACAGAAGAAGGTGCATGCATTATCGACATCATTTCAAACTCTTTATAGGTTACAAGGCAGCCCAGGTTTGGCATTAAAATTTTAATAAAACTTCTAGCTTTTTAAACAAAGCCATGAATTCTATAAAATTCTATTCGTACCTTGTTCCATGCAGCAGATAATACGCAGCTGCGAATCAGACATGCATACATACAGACATATGTACATAATTGGTCATTATAACCTATCAGTCAGAATTACAACCTAGCTTCTCACATCATTTCTGTTGTGTGTGTTAATTTTATACATGAGTGGCGGGAACTACAGTTTAAAGACGATCCGAACGAAAGATTTTCTGAGAAGCTTTTTCATGACAATTTTATTTATTCTCAGAGTTTTTGGCAGAATCTGCTGAGAGGGAGTCACCGAAGAAATATTTTTTCATATCTCGTTTTGTGGGAGATGTTTGACCTGGGGTTTGAACCATGACTTCATGTCTAAAAAGGCAACACACTACTACTGTACCTGCAATCAATCAAGACTGTGCTGTATGTATCAGATAACACAGGTATTAAGCGGTTTCCGTTTAGGAGTACCTGTGCATACAGGACACTGACCGAAGAGGGAATTGTTGTAATATCCAGAAAGATGACGATGTTTATCCACATAAAGTAGCGCTGCCGGTTTTATATGTAGAATGGAAAGCTCAGTAGAGTCGTAGGAACAGACGTTAAAGGTTTGTATGCGATCTATTCGAGAATGGCAGCATTTGTAGGAGACGCATCATAATAATAGATGGACGTATACTTTTATGGCTCGGGTAAAAACAGCACAGCGAACAGGATTATGAATTCACACAGAATTTATCTGACAATACCTGCACTGATTTAAATTAGCAGATAGTACAGCGTGAACTTGAAACAGCTCAACACGAAACTCTCGAGTGCGACAAATTCACAGAACAAGATCGTGATTTACTAGTGGTTTTGGGCTGCAGACAAACCCGAAGTCGGGTTAATGTTTTACGTTGACGATAACTATACATAACTTCTGCCCTAGTATTTCTGGGAGTATCTCATTGTTGGACAACGTGTTGACGTTAGAGAGGGAAAGTGCCATAATAACTCAAGTTTTCAACTGCTTTACACGTTAATAACTCGGTTAGTGGTTACCATAATGAGACATGGCCCACACGGTATCTGTTCAAATAACTTCTGTTACTCTAGACTATAAAACATCAATAGTTCTGTCTGAATGAGTATGGCTTGGATAAAAACACCTGAATAAACTCTAACAAACGAATTGTGATTCATTTATGGATTTAGAAATCGATTCCTCTGGCCGATGAAGGCGAACATACAGTAACAGTTAGAAATAGGGCCCGGCAATGAGATGTCTTGGAAATAGAAACTGTGATAGCTTTGATACTAAAAGCTCACTTGAGCACGCACAGCGGCCCGTTGCGATGCCACGGGAGTAGCCAAAGCTTGTACAAATTTAAGACATATTCAAAATAGTCCGCTTAAATGTTGTATTCCTGTTCAGTAAGAAACAAATTAATTATTCTGCCAAAAACTTATTAACAATTCCACTAAAGTTTTATAGAAAACTTTTACTTAAAATCTTGCACAATTCAATGTGTTTTGCATGAAATTAATTTGCCTTAAAAACAATTTCGTTTCATTACTTGAAAAACATTTAAAATAAAACTGAAATTTCAATAAAAAAAAAAAAAATAAAAGAAACAAATAACAGACAGTAAATGTTGTTAAACATGTACAAAATCAAACACAAACAACAACAACAAGCAACAACAAGAAAAAATGTTTGACTTTTTCAGTTGATATGTGGCGGGGCTATTCATTTGTACTCCGACCGAACATTATTGAAAATAATAAAAATAAATTGAGCCAAAATAAGTTAAAAATACTTTGTTTTTCTTTCTTTACATATAATGCAACATGTTGATAGTTTATAACCCAACAAACAAAAATAAATAAAAAAATTTATACCGTATACCCTGCCATACACTTATTCAATAAGCAAAATCAAGGCTTAAATGTATTTTGAAATTTACTCTGCTGCGTACGTTTGTATTCGAGCACGCACAAATGAATATAATTTTTAACTGGTGTTGATTGCAAGTGCATGCGTGTAGCAGCCACATAAAATAATTTGCTTAAAAGCATAACAGCAACACAAAAAAAAAAAATGCAAAAAAGAAATGAATTTTTTTTTGTTTTTATTTATTAAATAATAAATAAAAAATGCAAAAATATACAGACAGACTTACAGAGAGAGAACTCCTGATATAAATTGAAAACATGAACTTGAACAACAAAATTGACGCGTTGCAAGTTGTTTTTAAACTCCACTATATGACTGCATACCCACAGTTACAGCACATTTAAATTTGTATGTATGTATGTGAGGTATCTGCATTTAGCCACACTATATTTACACACGCCACTGTTGCCGGTGCTCTCATTTTATGTGTTGCTGTCGGTTTGTGTTGCTGTTGTCTACAAAACACTTGCACAAACATAATTTTGTTGTCTGTTAAATATTTCAGAGTGTTGCAAGTAATTTTTTTTTATTTGAATTCATGTTTTTTGTTTTTGTTTTCCATTTAACTAAATATGTATAAAAGAGTTTAAAGGTATTATTATTATTATTACCTTTTTAACTTTTTTCTTTAAATACCCTACATGCGGCAATAGGCATAAAGGAACACAAATGAAGAGTTTTACTTTCAATGAAATGTACTGGACTTAGGGTTTTTTTTACAATTACATACATACATACATACATAATTGATCATTACAACCCTTCAGTCAGGATTACGACCTAGCTTCTCACACCACTTATGCTACGTGTGTTAATTCTATACATGAGTGTCAGGACCAACAGTTTAAAATCGATTCCGAACGACAGATTTTTTGAAAGAAACTTTTCAACGCAATTTTATTTGCTCTCAGATTTTTTGCCAGCAATCTGCTGAGAGAAAGTCGCCGACACAATGTTTTCATATTTTCGTTTTGATGTCAGACCTGGGGTTTGAGCCTTTCGTCTAATAAGCCATCATATTACCTACTAGACCACGGCGACTTCAATGCTTCGCTGTAATATCTTCCTTAATCCTATTGCCCTTATGAACTTCATGATTTTGTTTAGATTCAGTAAAGAATACTACCTGCCTAGGACTTTATAGACATCCAAGTATATCCTTTTAAAATACAAGTTCCACGTGGTGACTTCTGTTCCCCACAATTTGACTTGAAATGATTTCTATTTAGAACAGATGTGCATTGAGTCTGCAATATTTTGTAAGAAAGTTGGTTTCTGTTCTCCAGTTACTCATGGATAGTTTTCGGCAAGGCTCTTCCAATTTACAAAAGTTCAGATTGTCTCAATCATGTGTAGTTTAAAAACAGAATTTTCTTCTCTGTACCTACCCCTTAGTCGAGTACCTCTTCCTTCCACTTCACAGAAAGGTTCTGGGCCTTCTAGCAAACTGTCTGCTCTGAAATCCTACATGGTCTAGGATAATCCAGCAAAGATTGACCAGTCTGGCTGGTTCCCCGCCTATCTGCTTGACCTGTCAGCCTTTCGACAAGTCAGGTCAGGATGATTTTGATCACGTATTAGAACTCTCTTGCTTTATTCCTTTCATGGCTGTGGGGTCTTGACAGCCGTTTGAAACCTAAAAGAATCGATAGCTTTGTAATATATTGACCCATTGTGATATGGCAATAAATTCTTCCTCGAACTATACTTAGCTCTTTATAAAACCTTAGAGCTTCTTAATATCTAATGATGCATGGGCAAAGCCTATCCATGATTCTTTTATCTTTTTGTTTTCGCCTTCTTCTCAGTCCCATTTGTCTGGCATGAGTAATCTGCTTATAATATCCAGTAATGAATGAAATGACGATAAGTGTGCTGCTTTGAAGTTTGATCTGTTGTAGCGCTATCTTGCTTGCATTCGAATCGGTCCATGTCCATCATCATGCAAATCCATTAAGCTATTGAAGCCGCCTTTTCCAAAGTATACTGACATCTTTTTAGCCTAGCTGACAGCAGATCAACAGCCATCAGCTGCCTATTGAGTGACAAGTGGAATGCTGGCGAACTATTTGCCAAATGATTTTTGCCCAAACTGGGCATAATCGATGCAGTATACAAAACGTTGCAGCAATAGTATAATTTAATTTTGAGCTGTCATTCGTTGGTAATGTGAGAAGTTTGGACAAAATACATTCTAAAGATTTCTAATCGCATAAAATGTATTTATGCGTGTAGGTAAGCACTGACCTACTCTTATTTATATAAACATTCCGAGTAGCATCATTTCAATCCCACCACTGCCATTCGATTTACTACTCACCCGAACCATTTAATATAATACCGTGTATGCAATTATGAATTAAAAAAATTAAATTGTGTACTGTCTGCCAACCAACGCCATCAGTCAACATTGCCATGCAGAGCAGAGCTGTAATGTAACCCACTCTTTTGCAGTCAAAAAATTTTCGTTGAAACCAGTAACCAGCCTTTGAGTGTATGTGTGACAATGACCAAACCCATGAGGGGGGTTTTTGCCATGTCATACAGCGTATACAACCAAAACAATGGCGTATGCGATTATATTGGAAACTATTGGAACTAAAATAGCAATAACTATAGTAACAACAACAGCAAAAACAACAACTAAAAATTATGAAGGCTATTATTATTATCATATTATTTGTTGTTGTTGTTGTATTTCTTGCAGTATGTATGCCTCACTTATTTGCACTTTACAATGAACATCAGACGCATAATGGTTTTATGCCGCATATTTATTTCAGAGTTTTTCTTCTGTGTCTTCTGCTTCTTTAACATACAACAACTTTGTTGCGTACAACACGTGACTTTTATGTGTATATCGTTGTTTCTGTTATATTGATTATTATTTTCATGAGCAGTAGTGTTGTAATTATTGTTGTAGTTATAAAAGCAATACTTGCAAGCCAACACTTAAAAAATAAATTCCTTTAATGTGTCATAAAACGTAAAATTTAAATGAAAATTTTAAATGCATACACGAGAAATTATGGTATTTTTAAGGGAGAAGTGCAGAAATACGTTTTAAAACAAATTCATGTTGGCGGCAATAAAACATACGGAAGTTTTTTTAGGAACAGTAGATTGGGATGGAAGTCGCCGTAGTCTAGTAGGTAGTGTGTTGGCTTATTAGACGTAAAGCCAGGGTTCGAGCCCCAGGCCAGACATCAAAACAAAATACAAAAAGTATTTTTTCGGCAGATTTCTGGCAAAAACTCTGAGAGTAAATAAAAGTGAAAAGTTTCTCAAAAAATCTGTCGTTCGGAGTCGACTTTAAACTGTAGGTCCCGCCACTTAAGTAAAAAATTAACACACACAACATAAGTGGTGTGAGAAACTAGGTCAATAATCCTTACTGAGGGTTGTAATGACCAATTATGTATGTATGTAGATTGGGGCGAAGCTTAAAATTGAGACAAAATAAAAAAGTTTAAAAATTTTTATTTAAAAATGTGCTTAAAACACATTGTGCTTCCGTTCTCCTACTGCTTTTACGTATAGCAAACTCCATTCTGCTTTATGGGTCGCCCATGGGGAATGGATATTTAAGGTGTACGTTGAAGGAGTGCATGATTTCTGTTTTGCGAAGAACTTGACGCTGCTTTTGTTATGTATATCGCACCATACGTTTAGAAGCATATCTCGTAGCTGTGGGCTTTATCCCAATGGAGATAACAGCCACAAATGTTTCGATTACATACCACGAGGAAAAGAGTTACTGTATAGGTGTACAATGGGTCCATTCGACCTCCGGGTACTGTACTTGTCTCAGTCCTCTAACTTACTGTATAGGTCAACCCGAGAAACAGAAAGGCGGCCATTTCTGCAAAATTGGTCAAGAAGATGAGGCAATTCTACTGCCTGATTTGAACTTACAACATTACAAATACAACTTACAAAGCAATACCAAATATAGAGGCGATATATGCACTCGATGGTTCGCCGAAGAGACCGGTCTACTCAAGACAGGACGGAAACGTGGAATATATTACGGATTTGAGTAGCAGTTCTCAAGGTTAGATAAACAGCTAAGACAAGGCATATTTTAATGACATTTACATAAGAGTGGTACCATACAAAAGGCTTCGTAGTATAAATCCGGAATTTCGGATCATCCAGAGGTAAGTTTTCAATGCGTCCCACGACATGGGAATGTAATTCGAAACTGTATTACTACTGGACTACATGTCTTAAGAGTTCTAATTACTTACATACATACGTAATTGGTCATTACAAGCCTTCAGTCAGGATTTCAACCTAGTTTCTCATATCACTTACGTTGTGTGTGTTAATTTTATCCATGAGTGGCAAGATCTACAGTTTAAAGTCAACTCAGAACGACAGATTTTTTGAAAAACTTTTTATGGCGATTTTACTTACTCTCCGAGTTTTTGCTAGAAATCTGCTGAGAGGAAGTCGCCGAAGAAATATATTTTCAAATTCCATTTTGTTGGAGATGTCTAACCTGGGGTTTGAAACGAGGCCTCATAAGCCAACACACTACCTACTACACTGCGGAGCAAGGAGTTCTGATTGTCTTAGTTAAACTGGGTATTTTCCGATTGTTTTACAAAATAGCTGATTTAATATAAATAAGAAGAAGATTGATTGTGTTCTATCTTTAAATCGCAGGGTTTTTTATCGCTCTATACGATAATAGGCCGCTGTCTGTATGGAGAGTATGTTGTATATAGACCTTGTATTTTCTCAAGTTATGTCTACAGGTTCTGTGTGTCTGGTGAGGAGGAAGAAACTACCTTTCCCCTCATCGATCAATGTTCGGCTCTTTTAGTGAAGAGACGGAGGCGTGCGTCACCTTACCTAACCTAAAGACAATATGACAAGGAAGTTTTTAAACCATTTTATCCGAGTGTTTGAATTAGAAAAGCCGTTGTTGGAAGTCACCGTAGTCTAGTAGATAGTGTGATGGCTTATTAGACGTAAGGCCACGGTTCAAACCCCAGGTTAAACATCAAAACGAAATACAAAAAATATTTCTTCGGCGACTTACGCTTAGCATTCTCAAAAACTCTGAGAGTAAATACAAATTTCCATGAAAAATTTCTCAATCTGTCGTTCGGAATCGACTTTAAACTCATGTATAAAATTAACACACACAACATGAGTGGCGTGAGAAGCTAGGTCGTAATCCTTACTGAAGACCAATGTATGTTGTTGGTTATATTCGAGGTTTCGAGAATTTATTTTTTTTGGTATACGACTCGACATAGTTGCTCAAGAAAGAGTTCTCTACTGACTATATCTAACCTGCAACAACAAATTTGTCTGTCTCGAACATGCGTGGCATCAAAGTAATTAAAAAAATTTCAATTTTATTTACTTCCTTTATAAAATGAGTTTTTAGCCAACCGCCCGCCAGCATGTCTACAAAATTCTCAACGTCATTTAGAAAACCTTCAGTTTTACTTCTCTTTTTTTTTCATTTTTAATAGTAAAGAATTCCATTAAAAATTCTGTTATGTAGGAAAGCGGTTTCTTTAGAATAGTAAATTTATTTTAGATTTTCAAGAATCATTAACAAACAATTTGTAACAAAAAGAAAATTTTTTTAAAATTAATTTGATTGATCCGACAATAAATATATATGAAAAGAAAATCCATCAGCGGAACAGCATTTCACACATCATCAACACCTTTTTCTACTTTTCTCTCTCACTGGATCTGTGCTGCACACACATAGAACATAGGAATCCGGTGATGTGAGTTAAAGCAGACGATTCAAATCAATCTTTCTAATGATCTTCAAATTAAAGCATTCAACGAAAGAAAACCAAAGAACAACAAACGAATTTAATGACTAATGGAATGGAATGGCAAATCTATGATGCGCTCTCTCTCTAACTGATTGGATAGGATAATTCTATACGTAGGCGTTTTTGATAGGGGGATTTCTATTTGAATCACATTTAAGTTAAACACTTAAAAAATATTTGTATTGTTTACAGCGGCTTTTACTTTATTTTGTTTTTAATCTAAAATATCCTTTTGTTTTTGAAGAGACACAGAGATGAAGAGCATCAGCAACAAAATAAGGATTGAGATTGTATTCATGTTTTCGCAGCTTAATGATCCGTTTTTTTTTTGCTACAACTGCTTAATGATGCCACTGGCTGTGCGATCAGTGTTAAAAATCACACTTGATTTGAGCCCTCTCTTCATCATCATTTTAAAAACTCACAAGCGTAGTTCATTAATCAATTTTTATGTGAAAAAAGAGAAGCGAAAACAGAATGAATCATAAAACCGTAGAGACGATAAAGCACACTAAAAAAGAAAGAAAAAAATAAATTCAATAATAAAACATAATAAATGATACTTTGTTGCTGTGCATATTGGCTATGCTTGGCTATTAAAGATTCATTAACTTGGATCAGTAAGCTGGCACTATATGGTAGAAAGGTTTTCCAATAATTATTTTTAATTACTTTCTTATTACTTTCTTCATAAGGATTTTAGATTTATTTTCCATAAGAAAATTAAATAAATTCCATAAAAATATCAACCATGTCTTAGGCACGATTCTAGTAGTTTTCATTGAAAGTTTGCAACTTGACTTAGGTTAGGTCAGTTACGTTGAACTGTAGATGCTTGTACGAGATATTACAAGGTAGTATCAAATGCGGCGAGCAAATAGTCCTTATAGAAAAGCATATCAACTCAAAAATAAACCTCGCTGTTAGATAATCTTTATTTAGATACAGTGAAGTAGAATTCAGGCAAAACCTAACGTCTTTTCATGGCAGTAATAGATTCTCTCGCTCCTCCTCCTCCTCTTTACATACACATTCCCGAAGAAGTTATGCGACCGACAGCCAAGTCTGTCGCCGTGGTCTAGTAGGTAGTGTGCTGGCTTATTAGACGTAAAAGCCAGGGTTCGAGTACCAGGCCAGACATCAAAAAAAAATAAAAAAAAAATACAAAAAGTATTTTTTCGGCGATTTCTTCTCAGTTTCACAAACAAAAAAATCTGTCGTTCGGAGTCGACTTTAAACTATAGGTCCCGCCACTTATGTATAAAATTAACACACAACATAAGTGGTGTGAGAAACTGCGGGCTTCTTGGGGACGATTGTCTGTATACTGTCTAATGGTGAAGGTATAGCACTGGCCATTTTATAGTCACCTAGCAGCAACTCGTTTCCTTGCCGTTCGCATCAGCCCCCTTTCCACTTTTCCTAAAAAACCTGCACAATGCACTGCATGAGTAGGGGCCATCCCCTGAGTGCTGCTTTCATAAAAAATAAAAAAATAAAATAAAAAAAAACACGCCTATGTCAATAGCTCTATGGCCTATGAGAAGCGCTTAACACAATGGATATTTATTCTATAAGGAAAGGACATAATTAGTCCTCTCCTTAACCAGCAATAGTTTGAAATAAGGAATGTATACGTCTCTGTTCTGAAAGGACTTTGCCTACTGGAGAGATATGGTTGTCGACTAAGCCCGGCAGACTTTTCTGCACAAGTTACGACTAATAAGAGACCATCTGTCACTTAATATGTTATTGACAAGCACTCGCACTAAGGCGTATGGGAGAATACATACATAATTGGTCATTACAGCACTTTTGTCAGGATTACAACCTAGTTTCTCACACCACTTATTTTGTGTGCGGCATGAGTGGCGGCACCTGCAGTTTAAAGTCGACTCCGAACGACATATTTTTTTTTTATTTACTCCCATAGTTTCTCCACAAATCTGCTGAGAGAAGTCGATAGAAGAAATATTCTTTTTTTTTATTTCGTTTTGTTGGAGATGCCTGATCTGGTTTTTGAACCTCACGTCTAATAAGCCCACACACTACCTACTAGACCACGGCGAATTCTCTTCTCAGATTCACATTTCCCTGAAAAATTATGTGAGCGACTGCTAATTCAGTCAACAGGCCACGCTCTGTGACCTGTAAGAACCGCTTAACACAATGTCCTCTTCTTATCCAGATCGGTCGGTCCAACCAGACTTAGAAATACGGTACGTATACGTCTCTGTCCTTATAGGATATTGCCCACTGGAGAGGCATGGTTGTCGACTAGACCAGCAGGTTTTTCTGGAAAGGTTAAGGCTCAGAAGAGACCAGCTGCCACTTAATGTGCCACTGCTAAGCACTCGCAATAAGGGGGATGATAGTATTGGCAACCAAATTACTGACGCAGCTGACGGAACTTTGTGAAGATTAAAGAACGTAGCCTGGTACACCACACAGAAGAGTCTAAATAATTTGACGGCTCTTCTGACGGCCTTTCTATCGGAATACTTGCATATTTACTTAATTGGTTATTACATACCTTTAGTCAAGATTCCAACCTAGCTTCTCCCACCACCCACCACATGTGTATGTTAATTATACTCATGAATGGCGGAACTCTACGACAAATTTTTGTGCAACTTTTTCACGGCAATTTTTATTTTACTTTCACATGTTTTGCCAGAAGACTGTTGAGAGGAGATTGTCAAAAAAAAAAACTATTTTTTCGTTTTGCTTGACATGTCTGAGCCAGAGGGTGAACCTCGGGCTCTCGTCTAATAAGCCAGCACACTACCTACTAGACTACGGCTTTGTCGTGAATATAATCTTAGACATTTGTTTATTTTCTTTAACATTTGAGCCTTAACTTAACTTAGATGGAGAAAATCTCCCTTGTATCGAATACATGTACTTTTTTCTTTATTTTCTTTTAATTACGAAATCCCTCAATCAATATTAATTTCATGTACAGACTTTATTGCCTATAAAATCAATCAAATTGTCCATAACCATGGTTATTACCAGCTTACGAGAAAATTCTTTTCTCTGCTTAAGTCCCCTCCCAAAGAAAAACAAGAAACTGAGTTTAAATACTGAATTCGTGTGCATGAAGAATGCCGGGATATTTTTAATCTTCGTTGCATGATGGCAAACTGATGTGGTTGTGTTCTTGCCTTGAACATATGGCAGCATAAATTTTCATTAACATGACTTTAAGGCAGTTTTATTGGAAATATTTTATGTTGCAAGTTCTCTTGTTTTTTGCAGCGTAAAGTCAAGGAATTTAAAAAATAAATAAACAACTGAATAGAGATCCTTTAAAAGGCTACATCAGTTACGCTAGTATAGCAAGCCTTATCATACAATATTGTAACGATTTCTGAATTGTTTTTTTTTTTTTTGAAAATACAATGTTTCAGCTGACAAAGAAGTCAATTAGTTTGTTTGTGTGTTCTTTTCATTCAGACGACCTAATGAGTGTCATAATTTTGCTAACAAATGAACACTTTGGAAAATGAAAAAAAAGACAAAACAGGCGTAAAACAAGTTTCTCTTTTTTTCTTCATTTAAATTTCAATAAAATAAAGTTAATAATAAAGGAAAGCATAAATAAAATAAAATAAAATGAAAAATTGTGAATGTTAATGAGATTGTAAGCAAAATGCTGAACTAATTAGTATGTATAACCAGGACAATATATGGTAGGTAGTCCCTAAAACGCACCAACCTTTTCAGCGTTTTTAAAAGGAATTGCTAAGCTTCTAGGTAAATAGGTCTCCTATTTATATTCATCTTAATCTATTAAGGCAGTACTTAATCACAAAAATACTGAAGCAGGCTCAAAGAAGTGTGCGTGACATTCAAACATGTGCCATTAGTGTAGAGAAAAGCTCACAATTATTCAGACGAACAAAGTTTTGAATCTTCAACTTGTATGTAAAGTTTACTCTGCTGTACGAAACTAGCTAGTACCTAATTTAATCACGTAAAAAATTTTTCAGAATGGTAAGCAGTGTATTTCAGATTCTACTCAATCAACAACACGAATCTCCGAAATTTAATCAACGAAAAACCTGGAAAATAAATGTGGGTCAGTTATACTATCAGGAGAAATAAAGATAACATTGCAACAAGGGTACTTTAGGGAAATCTTCAAGACTCAAAGAAAGATCTCTTCAAACAATAGTTTAAAAAATAGAGGCCAATAATTTTTTTATACGGCCAACATTCACTAGGCTACCATTATTTATGCAGCGCATTGCCTTAAAAATATGGTATTTTCGCGAAGAAATTGGGGCTGGTCATATTGCATGTGAAAGGAACGAATTCCGTAGAGGGAGCGTTCTAAGTCGCCGTAGGACTAGTAGGTAGTGTATTGGCTTATTAGACAAGAGATCTTGGTTATAAACCCAGTTACAGTTTGCAGAAAACGAAATATGAAAAAAAAAATTTCTTTTTACAACTTCTCAGCATTGTTCCGCCTAAAATTCTGAGACTAAATAAAGTTGATATTCAAATCTGTCGTTCGTAGTCGACGTTAAACTGCAGGTCTCATCATTCATGCACAAAATGGAAGGAGTGAGAAATTATGTTGTAATCCTCGCTAAAGGGTTGTAATGACCAAATAAGAGGGAGTCTACCGGGTATTGTGTGCACTTATTGGACGAGAGCTCGTGATTCAACCCCTGACTCATATATATCAGTATTCTGCCAAAAAATCTGGGACGAAATAAAGTTGACACTTAAAGATGGCAGTAAACTGTAGGTCTCGCCATTTATGAATAAAAGTAGCACGCACAACATGAGGGGTGTGAGAAGCTGAATTATAATCCTCACTAAAGTGTTGTAATGAGGGAGCGTTCTTTACATGAATAGTAAACCTAAGAAACAAATATTCTTTCCCAATAAATAAGTACAGATGTGATGTACGAGGCAGACACGTACTGCGTAAAATTATTCAATTTTAGTCGACAAGTCCCTGATCGAACACATTTCATGGAAGTAGTGATAAGACAGCAAAACCCAGATCTCATTTTTTTGATGTTCAAGAGAGTGAATGGTGATGGATGATCTACTTGCAAAATTGACATCGAGGCACCGATGTATCATATTCCACTTTCAATGGCTTATAAGTGGTGTAGACAGTAATGGGGTCAGTTGGAATGAATGGAGTGAACTGCTTCTTGAGTCCCTTGAATAAAAGCTGGTTTGAGTACAAATCGTATTGAATTTTCATGTATTTTCGCACGATGTAATATTAATATCACGCATAAGAGTCGCTGAGTAACATTGGGTCTTTGGCGAATCGATACTTTTCTTATGACGCCTTTCAAAGATTTATTGAAAGAGGCTCTCAGTTTAAAATATTTTTATTTAAGAGTCAAAAGACATGACCTGCGATCAAAATCGTAATGATTCCAAATTTTACTGGCAGTTGCAAAAGTGTATTTACGATAGGAAAAGAAGAAAAATAAAAGAAAAATAAGAAAGAGAACTGGCCATGGAAAATAATCTTGTAGTGGCCCTCACTTAAAATTAACTTCATCTGATGGAATCGCATCTAAACAATAACGCTTTTACATACTAATCTAATGCAATTAAATCTTTGTAATTATATTGAGACTTTTTGGAAAATGTTCTGATTTATTTTGATTTTTAATTATAATTTAAAACATTTCCTGTCTACAGAGTTCCCCTTTTTTCCGGCATTGCTTAGTTATCGAGAAGTTTTTTTTTTTTTTTTTGTAAAATTAAAGCAAAAAATATTCATATTTTACAGTTTTCTTGTTTTAAAAATCCCACAAAAGAAAAAAAATTAAAAAGAAAATAAAAAATGAAAGAAATAAGAAAATTTATGACTTTAGCGATAATGAAAGGCGCCGCAAGGTGTAGACACTTAAACAATGACTTTACATTTGTAAATTAAAAATAAAAAAAACACAATAACAATAACGTTTTATTTACTAAAAAAAAAAACACAAAAACGGACTGGTTTTAATAATTTTGAACAGAACGAAACTGTGAAATTCAAATCGACAAGAAACTTCCGATTTATATCAATTGGAGGGGGGAAATTGAAACCATTTAAAAACAACACAACGGCAACGTTATGTAATGAAATCTCAACAGAGTTTTTGTAATAAAATTTTAACACTTTACTTTCAAAACAGACCCAAAAAATACATGAGCCTTCTCTTTCTTCCCCTTCTGCTCTGCTTTATTTTTTTGAAAATTAAAAGCCATTAAAAAAAATTATAACAAAAATGTTATAAAAATTTATTTGAGAACGAAATAAAAATAAAAAATGGTTTGAAATTGATATCCCAACACGTAAAAAACAGAATAAAAAATAAAAAAAAAAGAATTCTGTCTGCTTCTAAAACACTATAAAGGAAAAGGTCACTTATTATGTGTTTCGTTAGACGAAAGTATCATATTCTGTTGCTATCTTAAAACGTTTTGTGTTCTGTTATACCACAGCATAGCACTTAAAAATTAGTGACTTGTCTTAGAATACACTCACTCTCCTCACTCACTCACCATCTATCTACTTATTCTAACCACCAAAAAATATAAATATTAACCAACACTTTAGACATCATCATTTGACACTTTCTTTATTTTGAAAGATTCTTACCAAAAAGAAAAAACAGAAACAGAAATAAACATTTCCAGAGATTCTAAATGTGAAATGTTAGACGCCAATTTATGGAGGGACGTTCTTCTTTTTTACGGTTCTATAAAGTTTTGTGGTCATTGGTCTGTCGCTTTAGTCTAAAAGTTTCTAAACGTTATTAATTTTTATCTGTGTATGTATGCATTTTCCAGCTTTGTTTTTTAAAGGTTTTTAAATATGATATCATAATGTCTGTAGAACATTAAGATATCTCAGTGTGTGATGTTTGTTTCCCTTGGCGTTCAGTTCGTTTTGCGGTTTGCCACATTCAACTGCGTTTTTCTACTGTGTTAGGTTACCCTATTATAGGCATACAGGAAAGAGAATTTAGTAATGCAAAAAAATATGCTTAATTTTCTTCTTGACTTCAGCAAGAACAACTCCCTACGTTGTATTGCATATGTGTCCTAATGATTCATTTTCCTTATCACAGGATCTATATATTGGGATTGAGACGATACCCAATCTGAAAAAGTGCCCTTAACCGATTAAAAGGCCTTAGTCTGCTCACCAATAGATGCATGACTGAAATCTTTTCTTCTTATAATTAAAAAAACAAAAGTTTAGTTTGCCTCAAACCGCCTCTATTTCTCTTTCGATCCACAAAAAGGTTTCGGTGTCTTTTGCAACTTAGAAGCTTCCCTCTTCGCAAGCTTGTCTGCTTGTTAATTGTCGTAAATTCCCACTCAATCCCTAGATTGGATTCTAATTCAGCATATACATACAAGGTCTCATGTCTAATAAGCCAACACACTACCTAACTAGACTACTACTCCTTGATTAATGCATGAATCAAATCTCTTCTTATTATAATTAAAAAACAAAAGTTTAGTTCGCCTTAAATCGCTTCTTATCATTTTCCGATCTGGTCACATTCCACAGAAAGGTTTCGATGTCTTTAGCAACTTTGTAGATCTCCTTTTCGCAAGCTTTTCTGCTTGTTCATTGTCGTAAATTCCCACACAGTCTGGGATCCATACATACGTAAATAATTTGTCATTGCAACCCTTCAGTCAGGATTACAACCTAACTTCACACACCACTTATGCTGTGTGTGTTAATTTTATACATGAGTGGCGAGACCTACAGTTTCAAGTCGACTCCGAATGACAGATTTTTTGAGAAACTTTTCATGGCAATTTTTTTTATTTACTCTCAGAGTTTTTGCCAGAAATCTGCTGAGAGAAAGAAGCCAAAAGAAATATTTTCCTTAAAATTTCGTTTTGTTGGATATGTCTGACCTGGGGTTTGAACCAAGGCCTCATGTCTAATAAGCCAACACACGAGCTGCCAGACTACGACGACTATGTTAATTCAGCAAAACAACCCCTTTCAGCATTTTCCACCACCTAATCTGGCCTACTATGCTGGCCAAAATCAGTAGGTTAATGTTCGAATTGCTCATCTGCTTAATCATATTAGTTCAGTGGAGCCTAGCTCTCGTGCCTGTCGAGGAATACAAATTCCGTACCAGCTCTGGCGATGTCATCAGACCAGATCAAATGATACCATGTTTCCTTGAAAAATGTCCAATGCCTTTATAAGCGACCATAGAAGTCACAAGTAAAATAAAAGAATTTCAGTTCAGCGATGATGTGTGTAAGTGATGTGATCTTCTTCCAATTATAATAATAAAAAAAAGAGATTAGTTTGCCTCCAACCGCCTCTTTTCATCTTCCCATCTTGTCATATTCCCCAGAAAAGTTTCGTTGCCTTTATCAACTTTGAAGCTTCCTTCTTTGACTGCTTGTTTGTTTGCTTATGGTGGTAAATTCCTACACAACTAGCAGGATCCAGCAGATGATAATCCCATTTCCCTCACCTAGTTGATTCACCTATTTTAGTTGTACTCTACTATATTTATTCGCTCTAACGTCAGACGAGCTTAGTGCTAGGATGGGGTCACCCATTTGCTTCAAAGAGTTGTTTCTATCTTGTGGCTTGTTCATCTAAGTCAGATAGCAACCGGACTTTGACGACTAGTTTTGTTTTCTGAATGTTCAAGTTTTCTTTTATTTTTTCCTTAAGTAAGGCTCTTATGCTGTCATCTACTATCAGAGATTGTTTTTCGTAAACAGTTCTGTGGATATCGTGTCTTAAGTGGTAATATAACTGCGTGTGAGTCTGGGAATGTTATTTTTAAGCTGGAGACACATTTATTAAAATTTTTTTTTAATTGTTTTGTTATATTTTTTAATTTTTTAATATTTATTGAAATGTCTTAATTGTTTTAAAGGTTGCTGACTTAAATCGGTACTCCACGATATTTTTTTGTAATGCAAACACATTTTTGTATGATGATGACTTCAAAAAAAAATTTCATTGATAAACCAAAAAATTAAAAACATGATACGTTTTTAACATTTTGTTGTTATATTGTTTGATTAAACAAAAGCGATATAAACAAATAAAATTAAAAAATAAAAATAAAATTTATGAGTTTTTAAATTAATTATTTGAATGGCTATTCGAGCAAACGTATCAAAAACTTGTAACGCAAGGAGGGAATTTTGTGTTACAAAAAAAAGGTGAAGAAATAAGTTAAATAATCTTGAATATTTGCATATTTTTAAATAAATTAACTCCAGATTTTATTAAAATTGTTGTTTTCTATAAAGCCACTAAAAGTAATGAAAAAAGAAACACGCGGCAATTAAAAATCTCTTATCGAAACTCATTTCAATACAAAATGAAAATTTTTAATGTCATAAAAGTATAAAATAGAATAACAACAACAAATAGTTGAAGAATATTTTTTTTTTGTTATTAATTCCACATCTGATTTTTATTGTTGACCATAATTTTACAGCAAAAGCAAAAAATTCAATCACAAACTTATTGTCGTAAAAAATTTTTTATGGTCATTAAATACGCCTTTTTGCCTTATTTCATAACAATGCGGCTATGATTGATGTTTATTAAACAAAAAAAAGATATTTAATCATAATGAGATTAATATTAATTTAATTAATTAATTTAAATCCCATCTTTATTGTTTTCTTTTAATTAAACGATATCAACAATCTTACTTTTATTTTAATACATTCGGACATTGATCTCAACTTTTCTTCAATCAATCTCTTCTTCAATCAGTCAAATAGGCGTCATATGTTTGTATGACAATGATTTCAACTTTACAATTTTAAAAATCAGTCAGAAAGGCGTCATATATTTGTATGAGTATAGAATTTGCAGACTTTAAAAGAACATTTGCCATATCAAATCCATACAATTGCAATTGAAGCATCAAGCGGCTTAAGATTAGATTGCTTAGGTCTTTTCAAAAATTTCGTAGTCAAGTAATTGTACCTATGCTACAGCATGCCTACAATCCCCGACTAGCATTGTCCCTTCAATCAACGTATCAATCCTCACTAGCTAGACAAATTTAAGTGATAATTTCTGTTTGTCGAAAAACTCTCAAATGCAGGAAGTTGTCAAAAAAGTGGCAACTTCTGCACTTCTCGTTGTTTTAAATTCTGCAGAAGAAATTGTAAGCACTTCTCAGAATTTGACGGGTATTCCAATGGTCCAAGTCACCGTAGTCTAGTGGGTAGTGTGTTGGCTCATTAGACATGAGGCCTCAATTCAAACCCCAGGTCAGACATCAAAACGAAGATGTAAAAAAATATTTGTTTCGGTGACTTCCTATCAGCAGACTGAGAAAAAAAATAAAATTTCCATGAACAAATTTCTCAAAAATCTAACGTTCGGAGTCCACTTTAAGCTGCAGGTTCTGCTACTAATGTATAAAGTTAATATTCACGATATAAGTAGCTACCATGACTCTACTTCGATAACCGAGTGAGGCATAACTTAAGATAAATGAAAGTAACTGGTACCAACTGACCCATTTGAAGTATTTCAAGACAATATCGACCAACTCAATCATGTGGTTATGCCGTACAAAAGTGCTATAGTACTACGTTCATACGATTGATTATACTGCCCGTATCTATATAGTGTATCCCTATAATAACTCCCACAACCTCTTGCCCTGATAAACTTCAGAATGATGTTTGTTGTCAACAACATCATCTCATATACATATATCCTGGTAATTCCTTTTGAAATGCATTAATGCCGCCCATGTTTTTGCCAGAAATCTGCTGAAATGAAGTCGCAGAAGAAATTTTTTTCATTTTGATATCTGATCTGAGGTTTGAACCGTGGTCTTACTTCTAATAAGCCAACACACTACCTACTAGACTACGGTGCCTGCTTGAGTTTACATTGCCCTGTTAAAATCCTTAGCCTAGTTAACAAGATTTTTAATTTAAAATGCTTTTGTTTAAAATCCTAAATTGTTCCGATGTTAAGGCATTAAAACCCTTCTCTTTCAAATATTTTACAAAGAACTCCTTTTGAAATTTGTTTAACCATCTGTATACCTGAATGCTTTTCGTATTAATTTTGCCGACTTAATTCTAATTTATTTTCTACATAAAAATCTCCGTTTCAAAGAATGCATTACAAATTTTTAATTTATATCTCTGCGCTTATAACTTTTGTGTTACCTTTTCCACACACAGCCATACATACAGGCATTCATTCAGTCATTTCAGAAAAGGTGTCATAAGCAAAAATTATTAAATTTGAGTTCACTTTCAAACTGACAGACATGTGAAGCACGTCGGAATAAAAAACAACAACAGAACAAGAAACAAATTAAAAACCGCACCTTTTTTTGCAACAAATTCGCTTAAAATCTGGCGAGCGCAACGTTTGATCTTAAAAAGTTTTGTTGTTTGACTTGGCGGTGGTAACTGAATGTCTTTTAACATTTGAAACAAAAAATCAAAAAATTTATTTAACTTAAATGCGTATTGGATAAGAGTATTATATATAAAAGGAAGAAAAAGGCATGAAATCATATTTTAAATCTCCTTTTATTTTGAAACAGTAGTTCACTTTTAATAATTCTCATTTAACTGCACCGGAGGACAAACAAAAAAGAAAAAAAAAACCAGAGAAAAAGAGTTAAATTTTCATGCAAAAAAAAAAAAATATACGTGAGGGCGAATATCACGTTTTGTTTTTTGTGTTTTAATATTCGGTTATTTCCAAAGAATTCCAAGATTATCAGGTTTTTGGCAAAAGATTCCCAACAAAAAAAGAAACCCAAACTCCAATAAGAAGCGTTTTTGTTGAAGACATTCCTCAATTGGGGTTTCCGAAAAAAAGAAAAAAAGAAGGAAAATATTCATATTATTATTAAGAAATTCATAAAATTTTAAAAATGTTTTCAATTTGTAAAACAGAAGTCGTTAACACCATTATTTAATGCTTTTGTTCAAAAACACAAAAGACATATCCCAGCAATCACAAGCATAGACACAAACCATCGATCAATCAACATCAATTTCGAAGTTATAAAAAGCATGGGCATCCCTATACAGCAACATACCACCAACATAATGTCTTTAGTATAGGCCATGTGTCAATGTTTGTTGGTTTAATTCCAAACCGATACTCAATTATTTTCAGAAACATAAGAAACACTATCCAAAACCAATCGTCAAAGTCCGATTGCTATCTGACTTAGAGGAACAAGCCACAAGATAGAAACAACTTTTTGAAGCAAATGAGTGATACCATCCTAGCACTACGCTCGTATAACATTATCGCGAATGAGTTTGACTAAAGTAGGTGAATCAACTAGGTGAGGAAACCGCGATTATCATCTGCTGGATGCCAGGTTGTGGGGGAATTTACCACAATGAAAAAACAAACAAGCAAGCGAAGAAGGGAGCTTCAAAGTTGCTAAAGATACCGGAGCCTTTCTGTGCAATGTGACAAGATGGAAAGATGAAAAGAGGCGGTTTGAGGCAAACTAATCTCTTTTTTTTTATTATAATTGGAAGGAAATCACATCACATACAAATCACTCCTGAACCCGAAAATCAGGCTACTATCAAGTCCATAACGAACATCACCGTGACTTCTACGCTCGTTTATAAATGCTGGATATTTTTCAAGGAAACATGGTATCATTTGATCTGTTCTGATGACATGGCCAGAGCTGGTGCGGAATTTGTATTCCTCGACAGGCACAGGAGTATATGCAATTTTTCTAGGCTCCACTTAACTAATATTATTAAGAAGACGAGCAATTAGAACATTAACCTACTAATTTTGGCCACCATAGCAGACTAAATTATGTGGCGGAGAATGCTGAACGGGAATGTTTTGCTGAATTAACATAGTCGCCGTAGTCTAGTAGCTAGTGTGTTATCTTATTAGACATGAGGCCTTGGTTCAAAACCCCAGGTCAGGCATCTCCACTTAAAGGAAATATGGAAAAAATTGTTTTTTTCTGTGACTTCTCTCACCAGATTTCTGGCAAAAACTTTGAGAGCAAATAAAATTGCCATGAAAGAGTTTCCCAAAAATCTTTCGTTCGGAGTCGATTTTAAACTGTAGGTCCCGTCACTCATGTATAAAATTAACGCACACAACATAAGTATGTGTGAGAAGCTAGGTCGTAATCCTGACTGAAGGGTTATAATGACCAATTATGTAAGTATGAAATAGCAAGATGTTCTGTCAAACATGACAGAAAATAAGAAGTAAAAATCCTTTAGATTTTCTTGACTTTATGTTGTGAATAATAGTCTCTTACTCAGACCCTCAACTACTTCAGAATCCATGTCAGGGAATGCCACGTCTATCGACATGCCTTCTAATAGGCTTGAATATGCAATATAACAACAGGAGACTTTCCGAACTTAACATAAGGCAGTGCCTAGCTCTTGTCATGAAAAGATGGAGAATTTCACTTCTTATTTTCTGCTATGCCTGTTATTATTATTTCATTGATTTTCTGGGGAAAAAAGGAAAATAAAAAAATAAAAAATATTTTATTTTTTTTCAAACTTTATCGCATTGATTATTAATAATAATACATAAGAGTTCATTTTTAATTCTTTTATTGAATGCATTGAACAAAACGTTTTTGTTTTAATTTTTATTAAACCAAATTGCCTTTGGCCTCCGAACAATAATTTAATTTTTAAACAATAAATTATTGAAGAAAAAAGAAAATCGAGTTTATTTGTTATCGCTCGACAATGATGAAGTTTTTTCGTTTTTTTTTTCTTTTTTTTTTATAACCTACAGTGTCCCTGTGCTTAAAGTTGTTATCAAATAATTTTTATATGATTCTGTTTATATGTTTAACACATCTTTTGATCAAAAATTGTATAACAACAATAAAAATGTCATATTAAATAAAACATATTTTATTGGCCTGAAAACATATACAGAAAATGGTACCGTACTGTGGTATATTTGAAGGAAAGAGTGAATATTTTGTAACCACAACGGCTGTAACATTTAGTAATTCAATGCCACAACCTACAATCAAAAGCCAATGCTTTTACCAAAAAATGTAAAAGAGAAGAAAACAAAAATTTTTGTTTAAAGTTTGATGGCAGCATTTGATTTGATTGCCTGCATAAGCCTTCCTCTACCAAAAAAACAAAAATGGAATTGAATTTATTAATAATATTTTTGTAAACAATTTTAAATGTCATTCCTTTTGTTTTTATTATTTTTAGAATTTTTTTCTGTTTTTTTTCGCTTACAATACGTTGCTTGAAAACAAAAAGTTTTTCCTGCCGGTTTTTTTTTTTTGTTTTGCATATGGCAACGGTTTGGTTTGGTTGATTGAATTTTCCGTATGCAGAATTACAAAATAACTGAACACAGCAACAACAAATTTGTATACATGATTGAATAATTCAAATGTTCAGAATAATTTTTTTTTCGTTTTTTTGGCTGAAGTCTTGCTTTCTATGCCACTATTTATGGGGCCTGGTATTTCTTTTATGCAAAATTCTAAACATCCCATCCCGAAATATGTATTCGAGTGAGTGTTTGTTTTTCTGGCCACAATATGTTAATTTGTATGTTATTCCTGGCTTTTTCTTGTTATTGTTGTTGTTTGTTCTAAAAAAATATTCTACAAAAAAAGAGAAAAGTTTAGATTGTCACTGTGTTGTGATTGATTGATTGCCATTGTTGTTCTTATGTAAATGATTTGTATGAGAGTTGCATGCAACAAAAATTTTTATGACATAATTTTAACTCAGGAACAAACACAATAGAAACCAAAATGCATATAAAGGATGATTTGGAACAAAAACTCAAGCAGAAGGACAATATATTAGAAATGATTTGTTAGAAACGTATGCTGAAAACCTTAAATTTGTTATTACAAGACAAAACGATGTCAGACAATTATAAATTCGTTGGAAATGGCATAAAAACAAAAAAGGTTAGGAATTGCTAGCTATTCATATAAATTTTCAATTGCCTGAAATAAAAAAATCTATATTTCCAGTACCATGTATTGGATGTGCAACTCACAACGATCTTTGTGCCAACAATAAATTAATTGTGACAAAAATTTGCCTTTATTTTTTGCTTAAGAGGTCTGGGAAGGCATCAAAGAATAAAATATTTTTCATATTTCCTCTTACTTCAACAGTTCAGAGATAAGGTTTGAGAATTCGGTAGTCTCATCTAATAAGTCAACGCTCATTCATTGCATTTCTCTCAAAACTTCTCAACTACAAACTTGTCAACTACATGTTGAAGTGGAAAGTGCTTATACATCGGCTACCCAAATCAGATTAACCGGTTTTAACTTCTCAATATCAGGGAATCATTTATAAAGTATCATGTAAAAAATCCGCCCAAAAGTTAAATGAATTTACTGATCGTAGGAGTAACAATAGGTCCATTAGTCCATCAAGATGGTTAAATTGAGAGTCGTGTCTCAAAGATCTTAGTCCATTTAGGCCCTACAAGCTTCCATTACGAAAATTACGAATGCCATCAAAAATTCACAAAAATTACACAGCAACAGTGTAATGAATCTAACGGAAGAGTGACAAAATTTCGTTGAGAATTAACGAATGTTTTAATTCATATTTTATACGAAATTAATTTTATATAATCGAATAAAATTATTTTATTTAAAATCCATATTTTCCTTCCAAAAATAATATTCACCGGGTATGCTATTTTAGGTAGCATGCTGCCCTATACATATTAAATAATAAATTTGTTCAGTCGCACAGTATTATTTTGCCATAAAAGCAACAGTAAAACCATGAAATGTTATCATTAAGTTTTATAAACAAACAAAGAATTGGTTAAACACAAATATACCCAATGTTAACAAATATATGATCAAATTCCCATATAAACAAATAAAATTCAATATTTTGCGATAAATTTCGTAACGAATAATGTTAAACACACAACAATTGTGTCCATAATACTGCTGTACAATGTTGTATAACATAAAAAGAAGCATTAACAACAGCAACAACAACAGAAATATTAATAACAACAATACAGAACATTTGATAGAATAATTTTTGAAAAAAAATAGATAAAAACGAACATAAAGTATGTCAAAATGAAAATGAAAACAAAAAAAAAGAGACTTAAGGAATGAAACACCTAATGTTAGGACTCAATATTGGTTTACATACATACATACATATGTATGTATGTACATAATTGGGCATTACAACCCATTAGTCAGGATTACAACCTTAGCAACCAAGCACTTATGTTGTGTGTGTTAATTTTATAAATGAGTTTCAGGAACTACAGTTCGAAAGCCTATTCCGAACGACAGATTTTTGAGAAACTTTTAATGGCAATTTCTATTTACTCTCAGAGTTTTTGCCAGAAATCTCCTGAGATTAAGTACCCGAAGAAATATTTTTTCATCTTTTCGTTTCGTAATGTCTGACCTGAGGACTACACATAAGCCAACACACTACCCTCGAGACTCCGGGATTCAACATTGGTTACATGAACAAAATTGGGCATTTCTGAAGGTTTAAAATGTTATAATTCTATTAAAGAGCCTTTTGCATTTGAATTTTGTTTCTTTACTAAATTAAAAATTGAAAAATATTTTTTTTTATATGTTATGTTATACTTTAGTGTGAAAGCAGTTTAAAATACCTTTCAAATGAGCTAAAAATTATAAAAATCGTTCATTTGGTTCCAGAGTTATGATCAATTGAATGTGTCTTGTTTAAAAGGGTGCCCTTCTTTATTGTTTGTCCTGTCAAGGCTGTTTTTTTTTTAAAGAAGCCTACCTAAAGGGGCTAAAAATTCACACATACGAACACATATGTGCTTGCATGTTAACAGTTAAATGTGGAAGTGTGTGGTGAATGAAAACAATCTAATTAAAATTTGTTTTTGCAAACAAATAAAATGACAAACACCCAAACCCAACAATTAAATACACACAGCACCAGCAACACCAATACAGATGCAAATAAATGAAATCTCTGAACACAAAACATTCAAATGCTTGCATAAAGAAATATGAGCAGCAATTAAGAGCATACACTTGGCTCTAAAACGTGTACTTATTTCCTTTCTCTCTCTCTCCCTCTCTCTGGCTAACTGTATTACATTTCCATATGGGAAAAATATAAATGCGTATGTATTTGTAGATTGCCAAGCATTAAGCACTTGTTGCAAATATTTTTTTTTATTTTCTCTCATTAAAATTTATTTCAATGATTAAATAAATGAGAGCACGTTTTCATAAGGCAAACAGAGAGAGAGAGAGAGAGAAAGATAAGGGGAGAAAGAAATCGAAATCGTTTTGTACATTTGTGTTTTGTTTTGGGTGAAATTGTTAATTATTGTTGTATGATTTTCTAAAGAATATTTTACAACAACAAACAACATAATTAACAATAACAACACACCACTTAAAACAGTGAGAGCAGAGCAATAACGGCAATAATTTTAATAACAATTCCCAGCTACCAAATGAAGCAATAATGGAGCAATATTTCGCCTGCAGTTAAATGCTTGAATAAATGACTGAATGAATGACTGAATGAATGAATGAATGAAGGAATGGCATGAAAGGAATCGTAAAATAATGTTTGTTGGCAAAATAGAGCAACAAAATTTTTGTGTGTTTTTCTATGTGATCAAATTTATTTAAAAAAAAAGCCGAAAAATCTCAACAAAACTGATTATGGACAACAGAAACAACACAGAAATGCATCAGAGATATACCAGCCAGCAATGCTTGTGGCAATAGAAATAAAATTCAAATACCCACCCACTGTTTCTCTACACAAGCACTGTGTGGTGTATATGACTTTATATTTTCAAATTTCAATAATGGAATCCAAAAAAAGGAAAACAAAAAATATTTTTTGTGGTAATTCCTATTATAGGCGTCTGTCCATCCGTCCGTCCATCCATAGCCGTATTTCTATTAAATATAATTCATAATCATTGTTATACGTGTTGTTATGCTTTCTACATTGAGTGTTAATTATGAAAAAATCGGTAGGGAGTCTCTGCAATGGCCAACAAATATAGAAAGCAGTGGTTTGAAGAGCAACAACAAAAATCTGGCATAGAATTTGTCAGCTTAACAACAGGCACTGTTTTCTGGGGTCATTATTTAAATTGAAAATAAAACAACAAAGAAATTAAAAACTGAAATGGAGAAGAATAGAAAATGAACATGAATATGATTAATTATTACGGAAGTGAATTGGTGTAATGAAGGCTATCAAAATATTGCCTTTAGAAAACCAAAAAGAAAAAAACTTTTTTTTTAAAATAAAAAAAAAACTTAAAGACTGGTAGAAATAAGGGGTTTTAAAGAAAATAAAATAAAATCCTATGAAAAATTTTTGGATAACAAATATTTTCCATACAAAAGTAATCGATAACTAAAAATTTTGAATAAAAATTATTACATTTTAAATAAACTATTAAATACGAGTCCGATATAAATAAAGTTCTCCTTATCGATTTAAAAAAATTGCACAATTTTTGATTTTATCAAAACACTAAGTTTAGAAAAAAAAAAAAAAAAATAAAAATATAAAACTTTTCTCTTAAAATAAAAAAGAACTGAACCTCTAGTACATTTAAAAATTTTCGATAACAAACATTTATTAAATTTTTAGTTATCGATAACAAATATTTTCTCTACAAAAGTAATCGATAACAAAATACTAAAATAAGAATTATTACTTTTTAAATAAACAATTAAATAGGAGTCCTGCATAAATAATAATAAAATTTTTCGATAACTAACATTTCAATAAAAATTTCGATAACAAATATTTTCTATGCAAAACTAATCGATAACCAAAATTTTAATAAAAATTATTACATTTTAAATTAACTATTAAATACGAGTCTATTTATGTAAGACTCGTCCTCCTTATCGATTTAAAAAAATTGCACAATTTTTGTTTTTATCAACCCACTGAGTTTAGAAAACAAAAATAAATCCTTTTTTTTTTTAAATAAAAAGGAATTGAACCCCTAATACATTTAAAAATTTTCGATAACAAACATTTTTTAAATTTTTAGTTATCGATAACAAATATTTTCTTTACAAAAGTAATCGATAACTAAAAATTTTAATAAAAGTTATTACTTTTTAAATAAACTATTAAATACGAGTCCTACATAAATAACGTCCTTCTTATCGATATAAAAAAATTGCAAAAAAATATCAAGAACAACAACCCCTTCTACCATTAATACAACAGCAGAAACATCGATTTATGAATGTTTTATTTACAACAACTAAAGAAAATGAAACAAAAAAAAGAAAAAGAAAAACAACAACAAAATATATGACAGAATTGTATTGGCCAAACCATTATTTACAAGTTTATTTGTGGTTATTGTCGAAGGCCTGCATCTGTTGTTATAGTTGTCATCAATAAAGTTATGTAAACAATGAATATTTTGTAGCAATGGCTGTAGTTTGTGCATTGAAATAAAACAACAGCACTGAGTATCTCTACATTCGCAGCAGCCAAACGTTCCCAATATTGCAAACATTCGTTTGGTCGTCCATACATTCAGCAGGCTTTGAATCTACATGTGCAGCTTTATGTTACAATGCTGGGGTTTTTGTTTTTGTTATAACATTTTACTTCTTTTTTTCTTCTTGTTCAATTACATATTTACATACAGCAACAGCAACAGCAACACCAACAACTACTAAAGCTTTAAGAACAATAAAGCCTGCTACTCAATGTACCGACAATAGTGAGAACAACCCTTCTGTTTCTGTTTCTCTCGCTTATTTCTTGTTTTGTTTTGTTTTTTTATTTTTGCCTGTTTGTTTACTAATATTACAAAGCAACAAAAACAACAATGATAACAACATGTACATTTGCAAACATGGATTATTGTTGTTTCTACTCCTGCTCCAGCTCCAGCTCCTGCTCCTATATCTACACATACTTTAGCTGTTTTGCAACAACTGCCATTTGAATTGCTACTGCTACTCCTACTGCCCTGCCATTGACTCTCTCCTCTCTCTCTCTCTCTCTCTATCCTTCTGTTTCAATGTGTGTGTTTTTGAATTCGCAGCATAACGTTTAAAGATTTCATACACAATACAAGTGAAATTTACATGAAATACATCACAAATGGTAACAGCAACAGCAATAACAACATTAACAACAACAACTATAACTACGATTACATACAATAATACAGAAATAAGAGCAACGTCAATAGAAAACAACAACAACGAAAACAGCAGCAGCAACAGCAGCAAAAAAATGGAAAATCATGTCAACAACATTCAATATAAACAACACAATAAAATATTGCAAATGCATACAACAACTCATAATGATGTGATGAGAGGGTGGTGGTTGTCGTAATAGATTGATTATTGATGGAATTTTCAGCCAAGCTATCTATAATGGTTAGGTAATGTTTACTTAGGTAGTATGTCACTTGAACCAAAAAAAAAAAAAAATTCATCAATTTATGCCTATTAATATAGCTTCAGTTTCTTTTATTCTGCTGCAAGCATTTGCCGGCCGTCCTCGAAAAAACGCCCACGACGTTGGGCGTGGTGTTTCAGAATTCAGAGCCTGAAAAAAGTTTTTGTTTGTATGTGTATTGGTACTGATTGGCTGCATTGGTATTGATTGGCTGCAAAAGCCATATCGAAGATATTATACGGCACCAGTATATAGGGAATTGGGGAACCTCAAGCTAAATTCGATTAATTTTTAAATGTTGATTGAATTTATGTGTAGGGCCTTAGTGCCTATCTTACAAGCTTACTTTGTTCGTAAGTTTTCTACTCTTTCTGTAATATGGGAGAGAGAGAGAGAGAGAGAGAGAGTAAGGTGTTCGCGACGTTCATTGATGCCTCTTATTATGGTGCTTAGGTCCTTGTAGGTCCTTTAAGCCAGATTTTAAGCCCATTGTGATTCTTTCTTCATTGCAAAAGCTGGGCGTTAACACATGTCGTGGAAAATTAATTTCTTTCTTCTCTTCAGATCATTTAAGGAAATGCCAAGTCTAACAGAGTCCTTATCCATATAGTAGTGGCCTGTGAGAAGAACTGCATTATCCATATCAGTTTAGCAGAGTCCAGCAACATTTCATACACCTTTCTGCTGCCAATGATTTAAAACGTCCAGAGAATATCCAGTTTAACTGTAGCAATCTAAATACTTACATACATACATAATTGGTCATTACAACCCTTCAGTTAGGGTTACGACCTAGCTTCTCACACCACTTATGTTGTGTGCGTTAATTTTATACATGAGTGGCGGGACCTACACTTTAAAGTCGACTACGAACGACAGTTTTTTTGAGAAGTTTTTCATGGCAATTTTATTTACTCTCAGAGTTTTTGCCAGAAATCTGCTGAGAGGAAGTCGCCGAAGAAATATCTTTTATTTTCGTTTTGATGTCTGACCTAGGATTCAAACTCGGGCCTTCAGTCTAATAAGCCAACACACTACTTACTAGACTACGGCGACTTCAAAATACTTATGTCCTGCAATATTTTGAAAGTTGTTTGTTCCGTAGCAGGCCTGGATAATTCACCAGCAATCCAGTAACCATAGATTAATCAGAAATTTCCTTGAGAAATTTTTTTAAGAATTGACGTTTCTCAGAAACTCTGTTGCAGCCTGGCTATGCGTGTAAATTAAGAGATTTTCCGGGAAAGTTCTGCTACCACTTTCAATATGACAATGCTCTTCACCTAGAAAAACTGCAGGTGTTAGATTGTTAATGCGAAACTCTAATATTAGAACCCTTAACATATTGTTACGAAAGTGGAAAAATCTAGATACTGGTGTTTTGCTTTTACATCGCTTAACATTAAAATTATAAACAAAAGCTACGAGAACAAACATCAGCATAAAAAAAATAGTAAACAGGTAAACAGAAATACAACAACAAACACTACAAGAATAAATGTAAACAAAATACAGAAACAACAACAATGAAACAACGATGTTTACATTTATAAAGATTTTGAGAAGGCGAAGCCACGAACATTCGCCTTCAAGATCACTGAGTCTTGTGTGAAGACGGGATGTGTTTGAAGAGAGTAATCGTGGTTTGAAGATCTGCGTTACAAAGATCTGTCGAACAATTGACTAGTAATTGTTATTGTTTATGCAAATAGTGTAAACAGAGCAATAACAAACAAAGCAATTGTTGTTGTTTACATCAAGTTGTGAAAAGTGGCACACAGTGGCACATATTTTAATTAAAACTAAACACAAATTTATTTTTATTTTATTTGCAATCTACAAGCTCATATTTTAAACGTTTTTAGAAGTTAAAAACGTAACAATATAATCCACAGCCCTCTTTGTTCAGCTTTTTGGAGCCGCGGGTATAAAACTCAGAGACCGCACCGGGAACTTCCGTATTATCAGACCAGACATTTCGTATTGGAATACTAAAATCAAATCTCCAATCGAGAAAATTATAAGGCAGCATATTTTCCAATCAGACATGTCTTTGGTTTTCTAGATTTGCAGCATGTTCGTAGCTCAAGTTGGGCCAGAACTTAATTTACGGTGGCTAATTTACATAACGTTGAGCACTATGTGGAGCAAAGCTTGCTATCAGGATTTTGCACTTCAAAACTCGCTGTAATGCATGCAGCAGTTGGATAACGTTTTCTTTAACTCTTAAGAGCTGAAATGCTTGCAAATGACTTGTTCCTGTGAGGTGTTGAACATGTTTACAAAGTTAATGATTATGTACGCCATTTATCGTTTTATTCGATGACAATTTCATGACTGTTAATATGTTCGAGCGTGCAACATACCTTAATGGTACAGTTAGCTATCTTTTAAGGCTGCTTCTGTTCACTTTTGCAATTTTTCTCAAAAAGTAATCGATAAAAAAAATTGGATAAAAATGTTTGAAATATTGTTTAATATGTTATGTTCAGCCTATGGTAGAGTGTAAGTCCTTCTTGCTGACATATTTTCTTTTTTGTCTTCCAACTACAACAAGTATTTTCTATGTATGTTGCAGCAGGCATACATACATTTTGAGTGCATGTGCAACAATTCTGGTGGCATAAATATTAAAGTTGGCCTACAGAGTTACACAGAAAAATAGGTGGACAATAAAGGATCATGTTGAATGTATAAAAAAAAAAATTATTTTAAAATTCTTTTTTGCCACAATGCATACAAGAAAAATATGAAACAATAATAACATAACATTGTTGCATGCTACATAACATATACAAAACAAATACACGAGGCAAGTTGGCAAATATTGTATTAAACAAAAACAATAATAAAAAAGAAACACAAGTATTTTCGAAGTTTTTTTGTCTGTTTTTTCTGAAATAAGAAAATAAAAAACAACGAGAAGTAGTTTCAGAAATATTTTGCATATGTTTCCTGTATGAACTTTTTGTTTCAATTGCTGTTGCCAATGTGGCAAAGCTCAAACAACATACAACAATACTTGTAATACAGTAAAAGCTTTCATTTAAGGACATATTGTAGGACATTTTATATGCGTATTCGTAATAAAGCTGGTACTGTGTGTGTTACATTACCTCTTTAAGCCAATACTTGTGAATACCAGAACAAAAATAAAATAAAACTTATAAATTCATATGATTTCTCTCAAGTAAAGTAACAAATGTAAAGTGCAGTAAATGAAAAAAACATCACAGAAAGCAAAGAAAAAAATCTTTTTACAAAGAAAGAACTCCTGTAGAATTGAAATGAAATTGAAAAAGTGAAATGAAAAAAACACAGAATTGAAACGGAATGTTAAAAACATCAACCCTCTTAAGATTTACGGGTATGTCAACTTAAGAAAAATTGCTTACTTGGAATATGTAAATGGTCTGAGGAGTGTATTTGAGAACGGAGTAACGTAACGTAACGTCATGTTATGAAACAAACAAAAATTTCTAGAGCTTTCAAACAATTTTCATATTCCATCAAGTGATTTTGACTTGAAATTATTCAAGTCACTTGGCTTTGAACAAAACTTTTTTTATTTCTTTTTTTTTTATATATGCAAAGTTTCTTTGAAGTAGGAAGGAAGGCAGTCACTTAAAGGCATAGAACGTATTAAAGTATAATTAATTTTTTTTTGTATACGTTTAAAAATTTTTTAATAAGTAATTTTAATTCAGGATACGCTGAATGAATAAGCTTGATGAAATTGAATAAGTCGGGTGATAAAGGATGGCCGTTTCTAAAACCCCTGAACGGCTTTTATAGATTCGGAGAATCCCAGCTGATGCTGAGCTCAAAAGCATTAAACTTATCTATATGTCTTGACCATTATGTCTGTATGTTTTGCCAGATTAAGATCGCCATATTAAAATTGCCAGCAGTTGTTTGAAGAGCACATTACATTTACAGGTGGTAGATATAAACACTGTCGAGGACTTAATCAATCAGAACCTGTCTTATGGCGACGTGCGAGGTTTATTGGTTTTAAGCCCATTGCATGTATTAGTGAAGACCAGAGTCATGTACTCATATGGTTAGGTTAATAGTGGGTCTTACCCAGTGGTGTTGTGCTAATTTTTTTTTACCGGAACGCGTATATATAATTATATAGACAGGGCCGATCCTGGGTAGGTGGCCGCTCTGTGCGGTCTCATGTCCCAAATTTAACGACGGGGGTGATTTTCCATGATAATCCTGGCGTCGGCGTTTTTCTTTTTTTTAAAACGTCAGCCAATTCTCGTTATCAGAAATCATCTTTAGTTCCGGAACGCGTTCCTGTCCAAAATGGAAGTACCGGCTCGACAACACCACTGGTCTTACCTAAGATTTATTAAGGGGAGTCATAACCAGATAGATCGAGCTTCTCGCTTAGCTTGTTTCCTGGACAGAACCAGCATGGGAAACGCTTTTTAACAAGATTGTGTAATAAAAGTGAATGAAATAGTTTGAAAGTTACTATTTTAAGAATGGGAGCACCCTGTTGTATACACACAATGGTACGGGATTGGGAGTGTTCGATCTCAAAGTAAAATATTCGGATTTCATAGGCAAGCCCGCGGATATATTTCAAACGGAAGTTTTCGTCAACTTGAATAGGAAGTATAGGGGAATAAACACTATCTTAGAGGCTGATTGGGTTGAGATTAGTATGGGACTTTTTGGAAAATCTAAATCCACTAGGCAGGCGAAATCTTGTATCTCTTTGCTCCACATGACCCCGGGGGAATTCAAAGCAGTCAGCAGGCAAATACTCCTGACGGAATCTTTCTGTAGAATGGTGAATGTACCATTTTTGCCAAAAGAGTTGCACCGCAGAGCTCTAAACGGGGTAAGGTTTGCATTTTACTGGCGCAACCTTTGTCTTGGCAGCTAGCAAATGTGTGAATATTTCACCTGACGGGGTTTTGATTCTGCTATAGAGGGTGGCAGCATATGCATGAAGTTGTACTTTATATTCAGGGTTAAAATTAACCCACCTGTGTAACGTCATGGGTACAAATGGAGAGAAGTGTTTAGAAAGGAAGATTTTTTTGGTGAAAGCGACGATGAATAAAGGCGAATACATTACTCAAGCCAGACAGGTTTGAGACAGCCTAAAATTTACTGAAAATTTCGATTACATCAGAATTATTAGAAATACTTTGAGAGTAGTGAACGAAATTCTGATGGGACACTCTACACTCAAAAAACATTTGTTAATGCCTTTCAGAAGAAAACAACAGACTGCTTATGAAGTACTAGGCGTGGAGCCTAGTATTTTAATGTCCCCCATCCAGACAACTAGTTTCTGAAAGACATTATAAGGAAATCCTATGTTTGTTAAGGACAGTACTATACATCGTCTAGTTACAGCACTTTGGTACCTTTGCACAACAATAAAACGCAATACATATATGATAGTTTCATATATCATCTCCATACACAAGCATTGGAAGACAACAGTCAAACCACTACATACATAATTGGTCATTACAACCCTTCAGTCAGGATTACGACTTAACTTCTCACACCACTAATGTTGTGTGTATTAATTTTATACATGAGTGGAGGGACCCACAGTTTGAAGTCGATTCCGAACAACAGAGTTTTGAGAAACTTTTCATGACAATTTTATTTACAATCGAGTTTTTACCAGAAATCTGCTGGGAGGAAGTCGCCGAAAAATTATTTTCATATTTTTGTTTTGCTGTCTGACCTGGGGTTTGAACCGAGGCCTCTCGTCTAATAAGCCAACACACTATCTACTAGACCAAGGTGTACAAAGCACCATTTCCACCACAGGCTTGATTTATTGGAGACAGTAGTCAAAAGTTTAATTGATCGAGTGG
Source organism: Sarcophaga caerulescens (assembly GCA_927399465.1). Taxonomy (NCBI): domain Eukaryota; kingdom Metazoa; phylum Arthropoda; class Insecta; order Diptera; family Sarcophagidae; genus Sarcophaga; species Sarcophaga caerulescens. The sequence goes on from OV656868.1 coordinate 88,397,480, forward strand.
ACCGTTTAACTAGTACCTGCGTTGGACATCTGCGGAAATTATATGTAAACAGTAATAGCCCTCAGACCATTCATTAGTTAATATTTAAAAAACTTTCTACCCCCGCAATATTTTTTTTCTTGTATTATCATTTGAAGTTCTCACGCTTTTAACAAACACTCGGCACTTATTGCAACCACAGCTTGTAAAAATTCCTTAAATTTGTTTAAATTTTAAAGAAAAAAACTCTAATTATTCCATGAAAATTAATTTCCAAAACTAAATAAACCTTGAAATTATGTTTCCAAAAATTATTGAAAATTAATAACAAAAAAAAACAAATTCCTTTACCGCTCATCCGTCACCCTGTATTTCCGTCACGAATTTGTAACTAATCAAACAGAATGTCATTTTTAATTTAACACGCGCCAAATTGTAGATTGTTTGTGTAAAATATTGCTGATAGAAAATAAGCGAAAAGAAAAGAGAAGAGAAGTCACTGAGAAAGAAGCAACAAAATTTTATTATCATGCTTAGCAATTTTCAATTGCAATTTTGTTGTTCGCTTGCAACCGACGACCGATTCTGATTCTGATTGTGATTGTAATCCAAACAACCAGCATTACTCTCATAATGATTAACAACGTTTTTCTACCATTTTTTCCTTCTATTTTTCCAATTTTTTGTGTGTCTTTTTCTACCACTTTTATAACAATTTTGCTGTAGTTTATCATTTTTTTTTTCTGAGTGTATGTGTGTTTGAGTTCTTAATTTTTTATGCCAATAGTACCACGTAGTATATTCAACAGTTCTTTGTAGTCAGTCAGTTAGTCAGTCAGTTAGTTGGTCGGTTTGTGACTGCTGCTCATTAATGCTGGAGCTTCTGCTGAAATGTAGCAGCCACACATGATCTATACAAACAATAATAATAAGAAAAACAAGTATAAACAACAACTACAACACCAACAACTACAACAAAAAAAACTAAAAACAGTATGGAATTGTGTTGCATACAACATCGTCAACAACAATTCATACCATTTGCTAACAAATGTTGAACATTATGACGATGATAAGTGAGTAGTATTTAACAGAACGACAGGCAGCATGGACGGACAATTTGGTTTGTGAAGCTGAAACTAGAGATTGAGGCTGAACAGTGAAGTAATTGTGTGTTCGGTTGCATTTTACAGTCATACAAAGCAAAAAAAAAAACCGTCGTTAGTTTTCAAGTGTACTCGTACTGTGGTTGAACAGTTTTAGTGGTAATCAGCAGCATTGTAAAGGAATGTAATTTACATGGAATTGTAAGATTATAAAATATTGTTACGTTTTTAAAAGGTAAAAACAAGCTCGTAGAAATATGAGCTCGTAGATTTCAAATAAAATAAAAATAAATCTGTGTTTAGTTTTAGTTAAAATTCTTTATTATTCGCGCAATTCAGTTGCCGCTGCTCAACTTGATGTAACAACATCAATCGCTTTGTTTGTTATTCCTCTGTTTACACCCTTTGCATAAACAAGAACAATTACTAGACAATTGTTCGATCTTTGTAACGGAGATCTTCAAACCACGATTACTCTCTTCAAACACACCGCGTCTTCATACAAAACTGACTGAATTTCATTAACTCACTCGCCTGCTTTGCCTTGCCTTTAATATGGCAGAGTAAACAGTCTGATGAATGTTCTTGAAGGCGAATGTTCGTGGCTTCGCCTTCTCGAAATCTCTATAAATGTAAACATCATTGTTGCTTGTGTATTTTGTTTACATTTATTCTTTTAGTGTTTGTTGTTGTATTTTTGTTTACTTGTTTACCAGTTTTTTATGCTGGTGTTTGTTGTTGTATTTTTGTTTACTTGTTTACCATTTTAATGTTGAGCGATGTAAAAGCAAAACACCTGTATCTAGATTTTTCATTTTCGTAACAATATCTTAAAGACATATTCAACAAGACTAATAGCCAACGGAATGGTTATGCAAGAATGAATGTGCACCCTTAGCTAACTCAGATTCATTATAGACCTCAAAGTACACGAATGCTATTTCTCAACGGGAAGCACAAATCTCTGGGTACCTTCTACCCAGGATATTCATCCTTCTCTTTCCAAGGACCACAGAAAAGACTGTAACTCGTATTCATCACAAAATAGGCTATCAGGCCCTGTCAGATCTCATAATGCTCCGATCTCACACTGGATTTTTTCAACGTGAAAAAACAAAACAAGTTCCATCTCAATGGTTTTATATTCTAACCGCATTTCGCAGCCAATGTGAATGAAGTCCCTAGAGCGGAATTAATTAGTTCTTCTAGATTCGAGAGGAATTAAGCCCTACAGAATAACTACATTTTAGGCATACGCCACTACCATAATGGCCATACTTTCTCCTACAACTAGATGTCATAGAAGGGGGAAAGGACTCCCCCTAAGGAGCATTTATGGTTGCACGTTTCGTGAGGAAACAGCCAAACAGATCTGATAGAATCAGGAAATTTGGAACTTTCGTATTAAAAGCGGAAACATTATTAAAAACAACCTCCATAAGGAAACTGCGACACTCTCAACAGAGACAGATGGGATCTGATACTCTTGATGCTGTTCTAGAAGGGAAAATGAATACGCAACAGAATCTCTAGAATTTCTAGTCTTGAGATAGTCTATGTGTCATCGTCATTCCTGGAACTTAACATCCTTCAGAAAGAGTCACAGCATGTTAATTGATTCCAATACTCTCACAGAAATTCAACCTGGTGATACTTTTCAATCATTAAAACTGGAGCTACACCCGGAACACTCAGCAGTATTACTTACTTACTTAATTCGTCATTAACAACCCGATTAACGGATTTCGGCCTGCCTTAACACATCCTTCCAGGAGCTTCTTGCGTGCCTACGCCAGTTGGTCACACCAATCGATGGCAGGCCTTCCTCGATTTGGCCCTAAATGCGAACAAAGTCGTCCTCTTCACCGACTTCCGCAGATCCCCGCATCAGATACCCGTCTCGCCGAAGCATCCTCCTCCATTCGAACGACATGGCCGAGCCAGCGCAGCCGCTAGATGTTAATACGCTGCTCAATGTCTATGTCGTTGAGGAGCTCATAAGGCTCAGTGTAGGATCGGATGCGGAAATCGTCGCCAACTCGCACTGGAACGAAGATCTTTCGTTGGAGTTTTCTCTCGAATACTTTCAAGGCTGCTGTATCAGTGCTTAATAGGGTCCATGCCTCTGCACTTAACACTATTACAATTCTCTTTTTGTCTTATCAAAAAGTTTCCTGGTACTATAATGGAGCCTCTGCGAATACGCGTGCGACCAGGGAGCCTGAATCCTCCTTCCGGGTTAAGTAGGGTGGTGGTCATACCATAGGAAATCTTATGAAATTTCATTTCAAATGTTATACTTTTGGTTAAGTTTTAATTTTACATGGAATAGTTAAGTTTTAAACCTTTTTAAAGATTTCATTCTTTTAGATTTCTGTCTATGCTATGGAATATGTAAAATATTACATTGTGTTGAATGATATTCGTAAAACAGCAAGAAAACAAATGCTTAGAGAAGTTATTTTTTTTGTTTTTGTTTTTGTTGTTTTAGTTTGTAGTTCCTGCCACAAAAATTAAGTTGAGTTTTATTTGCAGCAATTCTAGTGACTGTTTCGATGACGATGCCACTGATGAGAATAATGTTGCTGCTGATGATGAGAATGACTATGAGAATGAGAATGCTGACTGTGATACAACAAAAACAAAAATTAATACAAACGGTGACGATGATGATGATGAGGCGAATGATGAGGCCGGTCGCGCTATGACTCTATTGCTGATGCGGTTTTTGATGTTGTCGTCGTTAGTAGCTTTGACAACAACTGTAAATGTTGATGACTTAATCTTTGTAGTTAAAATACCAGCGTAGCCAAACAACAACACTTCAGCAATAGTAACATCAGTGAGCAACAGTTTTCCACACAGGCTTTAAATTGTTATTGCTGCTGCCGCTTTTGATTAAAAAGATAAGACACACACATTTTTGAAAATGTTTGAGTTTGTTAAAGGCAGAAAACAAAAAATAAATAATTGCAGGAGAAACAAAAAAATAATAATCATAGAATAACTTGTTAACTCGTAGTTTGTTCATAATGTTGTTCTTAACTAAATAAATAAATGTGGAGAAAAAAGAATATATTTTTCATCATCATTATGATTTTTTAGAATTCGTTACAGGCCTTATTGGTTGGCTACGTTTCGTTTTTCCACTTGTTTTTTTGCCAGAACAATTCATGCAGCCAGGGGAACGATTTAACCAAGACATCAATATCAAGTAACCAGTCAAGTCAACCACCAACCAACCATTCATTTATAGCCTGCCTTCGTTATTTCTTTTGAAAGAAAATTCGTTAGTTTTTTTATGTATGCTTCCTTGTATTGTAAATTTTTTTTCATTTTTTCTTTAATTTTCAAAGTGATTGCTCTAACGAGTCAACAGTTAATCTTCAATTTTATTATAATTTGATATCTTTAATGCCACAAACCACTGCTTAGAGATGACAAAAGTAGCATCATTTAAACATTTACCGTATTAAGGCTTAACAATCGATTTTCGATTTATTTTTATTATTATTTTTTTTTTTTTTGTAAACAATTTTCCAATTAATTTCAGTTTTTTTCTTTACAGTATAAAAGTGCTTAAGAAGCTTACTTTTGGCTGATGATGATTTCCATAATAAAATGCATGCTTAGAAACCATGGAGCCAAGACATTAAATGTTATTTTAATGTGGTAAAAACAAGGCTTTAAAGGTTTGAAAGTAAGCATTTCTGTTTTAAGATATGCATATTATTTTGACTCTCTTTTTATTACATTCGCATTTGTCAAAAATAAAATTTTAGAAAACAAATTCAAAATAAAACATTTGAATTGAATTGCTAACTATTTGCATGAGGGTAGTGGGTTCGATTCTTACCAGAGACTCTGGTCTGCTATACGACGTAGAGCATAATATCTATTTTCCTCTGCTTGCAATGATTAGATATAATTTCCAATTGTATTGTAATAAATAAATAAATAAAATAAAGATGTGATTTCAAAAGCTTTCAAAGAATTTGGGGCAAAAATTCAGTGAAAAAATTCGCCTTTTTGCGGATCTTGTGACTTTTCATAGCGTTAAACTGTTGCAATTGAATCATGTTGGCCTTTATGCAGTTTCAGGAATTTAAACCATAAACAGAGGTTTGTAGATTGGCCAGATCTGGCCTATATGGCGGATACATTAAGACTTTCCAGCCAAGTTAAGCCAAGCCAAACCATGCCAATATGAAGTTAATTTTTGGTTTTACAGAGGACGTTAGCAAACAACATAGCAAAGTGGGTGTAAAGGGTAGTTTAATAGTTGTTAATTCAAACTGAAAGATCCATTGTTGGGTGTGTCTTTTGAACCAACGGCAACAGTGGTCATAATTCTAGAAGAACGATGAAATTCGCAATGTTGCATTTAATGAAGCAAGCTACAGAGACAAGTTTACTGACTCTGATTACTGACACAAAATGGAAGATTTGAAATTGCTTGGCATGTGGCTTCAACAAGACGGTGCTACAATTTCACATCTTACGCGATATCATGAACTTATTAAGAGGCGAGTTTGGAAAGAAATTGACGATTTGACTTAAATTCACAATATATTTGTGGTACTGCGTATAGTCTCTCGTATACAATCAGCTTGTCTTTCAAGTCTGAAAAATGACAACAAAACTGCATCTGACACACTGATTGAAATATTGCAACAAGTATGTCATAATTGAAGCTCTTGGAAAGGCCACGCGCAGCGTAGCTACAGGACAGGCAATTATTTGAACGACAGGCAATTCTTTATTGCCTTAAATAAATATTTCCGTCACTTCTGCAAATTGTCTGTGGCTGTTTCAAGCTTCAAAACCTAAACTGCTAAAAGGTTACCATGAGTAGATTTACCCTTCATGGGAATATTCTGAAGCCCTGACAGAGTACCCGATACGAGGGAAGAGTTAATACCACACCGAAAATTCTTTTCAACATCTTAAGTAAAAATAAGGACAGATTTTTAATACTGCTGTGATTCAATTTCCGTAAGCTGGAACATGAGATCATCAATTGTCACGCTAAAATAGCATTCATATTCATTTGAAACTCTGCTGGTATTATTTCATTAGGACCTGGAAATAAAGGATGATGATGAAGATCGATTTATTTATTGGTCATATACATTTCATTTCCGTCCGCCAAATGAGGGAGTTCAGAGTTCCTGAGAGCCTGGAAAGTTCGAAAATAATTAAAAAAAAAAAATGTTCAAAAAATGTTTCATTTGCTTTCAATGCAGTTCATTAAATATTAAAAATGTTTTGCCTCTTAATTTCAAATTATTTTCAGGTTGCCAGCTTTAGTTTGGTAGTCATCGTTGTCATCATTATCACAGTCTCATTACGAAAAACAAAATAAAAAAAGAAAACAAAAAACAAGTGTTGATTACGTTGACACTTGTAACACTTTCAAATCATAAATTTTCAAGATTGTCTCACACTTATTGCCACATATTCGATTGGTAACGTAAACCAAAAGCAGCAGGCTGGAGTGGTGGTAAACACTTAAAATGCATTCATTAAGAAGGCGAAGAAGATGATGAAGAAAACAGAAATCAAAACTTGAAAAAAATATGTAAATATGGAGCATCTTTCTTTTGGGGGATATGCGCCTTAATGGTGTCATTTCTTATCAGCTAAGAAAATTAAAAAAAAATGGAAATAAAAAAGAAGCTGAAATAATTTCAACAACAGCAGAAGATGAAGACGAAAAAAACAGAAAAATAATTTATAAGACCATTTAAATAAAAACAAAATGTTGCAGTCGACGATTTTAATAAACCAAACAGCTATCTATGTATGTATACCAGGCCATTATAAAGAAGATTATACAGTCATATGGACAAAAAGGAAACAAAAACAAAAACAACAACAACAGAAGAGTTTTAATCAATATTTCGTATACAAATAAATTATTTCTTAGGCTGCATATGACTTCAAAAAGACTTGAAAGCAAGTCCGTCCTTATGTTACGAAAGATCATTAATTTTTTGTGTTTTTCATTTCATTTCTTTCTCTCTGTAATAATTTTATTACATTTCTTTTTTTTTAATATTTATTTATAAATTATTATGGCTTCATTTATGGTACATACTTACATATGAGAAAACAAAATGATTTTGAACTTTGTTTCGTATTTGAAACAAACGTGGAGATATTTTTGTAATACAACAGCATGTGTGTTGTGTTGTTTTCGTTGTTCATCTTGTAATTTGCTTGTAATTATTGACTCACATCGATTTGTCTGGATTTACAACAATAAAACAGATCCAATAAAAAATAAAAAAAGAAACAATTTTTAATTCATTCATTCATTCATTCATTTTGTACATCTTCAACCAACGTATTCAGGCAACCATACCATACCCTGCCATGCCATGCCATGCATGCATTTTATGAATATTCATTTTATTCACATTCATATGTACATACGTACTTTCGTAGTGATAATCTTGCGTATTTAACACATGTTTCCGTAGGGGTCTTATCTTTGCATATGGAAAAAATCAAAAAAAAAAAAGGAAAATAATAATGAAAAATTATGGCTGGGATTTCTGCTTTCCATTCTCTTGTTATTGTCCATTTCAGTTTTTCATTTAAAATACGTTAACAAATGGAATTCATTTTTTTATTTCATTTCGTTTTTAATGTAATTTTGTAATTAACACAATTCATACATAAATCTTATTTAAAAAAAAAATGAAATGATACGCTTTAATTTCTTTTAAAAAGAAATGAATTATCCATCCATCCATACGTACATAAGTATAATGGTGGGGGACGGGGGAGCGATAGCAGATTTCACAAAAGGAAAGGCAGTTCATAGTACAAATAAGAAGAAATAAATATGGGGGATTCACATTATTCACATTTTAAATGAAAATGTTAATAAAAGCATGAAGGCATTATGAAAATATTTATTCACACACGGCAAATTCTACTCAAATTGATAGAATTTTGAGTGTCCACAGTTTTTCCTTTTGCAAAAATTTATTGGCAAATTTCCTTAAAACTTTTCCAGAAACAGAAAATGTTTAGGAAAACCATATTTTCAATTGTATTTTTATTCCATTATAATGCCTGGTATGTGCCATTTGCCAGGAGCCTTGGAGACTATGATTAAGACAGTAGTAGACAAATTTATTACGGAATTCATCAAAGGACTTCGTGTGCTATATTGAATAGCTGACAGTTTCCTATTTACGAGAGAAAATATTCTCTTTCAAAACAGGGACCATTCCATGAAGAAGATGGAAAACAGATATCGGAAGCCATCAGACCAAGATTGTAACATTCTGAGGCCAACGGAAAACTTGCGGGCATGTGAGTAACCCTATAACATCGGAAGATGTTTTCAATTCCACTTGCATAGAAACTACAAAGGACGGCACTACACACACACACACACACACGCAATTTCTACTCAAATTGATAGGATTTTCAAAATTATGTCCACAGTTTTTCTTTTTACAAAAATTGATTGTAGAACTGTGTTTTCGATTGTATTTTTATTTCATTACAATCCCTATACCTTGCCACTAGGCAGGAGCCTTAAGACAGTGGAAGACAAATTTAATACTGAATTCATTAGAGGACTTCGTGTGCTACTAAATCGAATGGTTCACAGTCTCCCATTTGGAATTGTAAGTATGCTCTTTTAAAAGAGGCACCATTCTATAAATGAATAGAAAGCAGAAGCCTGTTAACAAAAGCGGAAGCCTTTACAATACTATCTATCGGAAGGTGTTCCCATTTCAACTTGCATAGAAACTACAAAGGACGTCACTACCTACATACATACAGATTCTACGTTTCAAGCTGTGGTTTCCTGTAAGAATTTTTTAATTTTCTCGCACCATCCCCTTGCCAGTCTATCCATTTGGTTTTCAAGCTGCCTTTTCTTTCATTGGACTTAATACATACATACATACATACACACATACATACATAATTGGTTCATTACAACCCTTCAGTCAGAATTACGACCTAGGTTATCTCGCTACTTATGTTGTGTGTGTTAATTTTATTTTATACATGAGTGGTGGGTTTAAAGTCGACTCCGAACGATAGATTTTTGGAAAACTTTTTCATGGCAATTTTATTTACTTCTCAGAGTTTTTGCCAGAAATCTGCTGAGCGGCAGTCCGCGAAGAAATATTTTTTTTGTTAGAGATGCATGACCTGGGACTTGAACCGTGGCCTCATGTCTAATAAGCCAACCCACTATCTACTAGACTACGCCGACTTCTATGAGAGTTTACCATCTATAAGCTATCTACACGATTGTAGAAAGTAAGCCGTCTGGATGTTTGATGAGAGTCTTAGCATAACCGTATGACCTAGAAAACACACGATCCAGGGGGCAGTAGATCCAACAGTGTATTGGGATCTTCCGAAATTGACGGGCATATCGCATTATGTTGGAGATGTTTGACCTCACGCCAATATACTACATACTACACTACGACGTCAGTCAGACTGTCATTTGAGCACTAAGCTCTTATAAATTCAGCTCGAAAATAGTATCGGACTGTCTTTGAAGGCTGTATGAACACATCCAGGGGAGATAGGGCCATAATGCTATGCTTGAAGCAATGTTATATGAAAATTGACGGACGCAAGAAACCATGCTGCTGATGAGGCCACAAAGAGAAGAGGTGTTTGGAAGGTTATACACATCGTAAGTGATAATAGAGAGAGAGGTAGATACGATCCAGCATTAAACTGAGATGTGTAAACGATCGTTTGACATAAAAAACTGTAGATATTTTTGAAGAATAAATCATAAAAACATATATTTGGAACCTGTGCGGCATTAATATACCACAGAAGAAGGCATATCAGGATATAGGCACGAGATTTTCCTTGTTGCCACCATGTAGCATACTAAAGTTGGTCACGACAATCTAATCCCACAATCTCCAACAAAACGAAATATGAAAAATCTTTCTTCGGCGTATTCCTCTTAGAAACTCTGAGTAAATAAAATTGCCAAGAAAACTTCCTCAAAAATCCATTGTTCGCAGTGGTGTTGTCGAGCCAGAAGGCTCCGGAACGTCGTTCCGGTACTTCCTTTTTGGACAGGAACGCGTTTCGGAACTGAAGATGATTTCTGATAACGAGAATTGGTTGACGTTTTGAAAAAAAGAATTTTAAAAGAATTGCTGATTTTTTTTCTAATTTTTGACGAATTTTTTATATGTATTTTTATAAACAAGGGTTTGAACCGAACCCGAACCGGAACAAAAACCGGAACGAACCGGCTTGTTTTTCCGAACCGTGAACCGGAGTCCGGAACGTTTTTTTCTGTTGAACCGGAACTCGACCTGAACCGAAACAAATACGTGAACCCGAACCCGAACTAGTTACTACTTAAGAATTTGAGTATTTAAAACCATTTTTTAACCCTTTCGGCAGCATTTAAATTTAACTGTTACTACCAAGAGAATCACTTATTTTTTCCATACAAAAATGAAGAGCAGGTATTGCCGCCTTTTTATCGTTAAATCATGGTTTTTAACTCCCCTCCGTCGTCAAATTTGGGACATGAGACCTAAAAAAAAAACGCCGCCGCCACGATTATCATGGAAAATCACCCCCATCGTTAAATTTGGGACATGAGACCGCACAGAGCGGCCGCCTACCCAGGATCGTCCCTGTCTATATAATTATACATACGCGTTCCGGTAAAAAAAAAATTAGCACAACACCACTGATTGTTCGGAGTCGACTTTAAACTGTAGGTCCCATCACTCAAATATACAATTAACACACAACATAAGTGGTATGAGAAACTAGTTCGTAACCTTGAGAGAAGTATTGTAATGACTAATACGTGTATGTATGTGTGTAAATCCCAAAATAACGTTCTTCATTCAAAATTTGTACGCTTAATTTTGCCAATCACTGTTTACGTTGTCTTACAAGTAATGTAGGCTGATTTATTTTCTTAAATGCCTGTTGTCTGCTTGAATCATGTGTTCAGCAATTTCCTGATGTTCATCATCATCGTTGTCATCTTCTGGTAAAATTCAAAGCACTTGGTTTGTGTTAAATGAACATGTTTTTTTTTTTAATTTTGTTTTATGCCTGATGAACAAATTTCAAAATTTTAGATTAAACAAGGTGTTATACTTTAGTCATACAATAATGGACCATGTAAAAAGACATTTGTCATCGTCATATATGCTTACATATGTATGGAGGGAAAGCAGGCTAAATACATACAAACACTGTGTTTATGTTAAAAAAAAAAATTCAAAATAATTTTTGATTTAAAATGTTGAACATCTTTTCTAGGCATGTTTATATTCTCTGGCCAACTTTAAGGTCACTTTTGACACATGACTAAGTGGTCATTTGCTCCAGCCTAACACTCATATGCAAATGTTGCAAGACATGATTAATGCTTATACGTTAACCAGGCTTAGAACTAAGCAAGCAAAGAAGAATTACAAACAGAAGAACAAAGGTTTTCTTTTATTTCTTAAAGAACTGTGCTATAAACTGTATTTAAACGCACTATAAACACCAATTAAGCACCGTCACTCAATAAATACTATTTTCTCGAACGCAAAAAAGCCCCAATGAGAGGCCTCCTCGACCATCAACCATTTCTTGCTGCTTTATTAGAACATAAAACCCTGAGCTGGTAGTAGTATCGTTGAAGTTGCTGTGCTTTTTATGGCCCCATGATCAAAATATTTTATTTTGCGCAACAAACACCTTAAGGCTATAATTTTAAACTCATAAGTTACATTTACCACCCACCTGTTAACTGACTGACTAACTGACTGCCTGCCTACCATTCCTCTCTCTATGCAGCCTCTGTGTTGTCTAAATAGCAAAATTCTATGTGGCATGTATGCTTACATGTATGCAACACTCCTGGTAATTATGTAAACATTGTGTGTGTGCGTATACCAACCTGCCTCTCTGTCTGTCTGCCTGTCTGCCTGTTAATCAGCTAAACATGAGATTTAAAAGCCACAATACATTGGTTAAAATTGCAACAAGTATTGCATTTCGCAAAACAAAATAAATATTCGTTGCCAATACAAATATTCTGCATAAAGCAAGCAACAGCAAGAGCAGAGTCATGCATGCATTCAGGGGGAAGTCAAAAGTAGAATTTCGCGAATATTTTAATTTTTTTTTTTTTTTTTGCTCTTTTGCTTCTATCTACTCATTTATTTTGCAAATAAACCATAAGTTAAACAGTTGGTAGATAGGTAAACCGTAAATAGGATTAGAAAGTACGTATCGATTTGAAAGGTCGGTAGGAAATAACACACAAGGTTACTTTCATATAAAGGCAGTATTACTCAGTTCTGACTTTTAAACATGTAATGTAGGGGTTAGTTTTCCTTGGAACACTAGTTTATGTAACCTAGAATCTGTTATTCTCAAACTATCTCACACTATTTGTGCTGCAATATCAATGTCTTTATCGGTTTCTCTCGCTCTCCATGAAGGGTCAAATATGTTCGAAATCAAAGTGCACTCGGATATAGGTAAACAGCCGTTGCAAATTGAAACCAAACTGTAAACCAGTCTGAAAGTTTAATGACTCCTTGTAGGAGGTACCTACGTAGTAGGTAGTGTTGGCTTATTAGACACAAGGCCACGGTTCATACCCTAGGTGTCAGACATTAAAATGAAAATATGAAAATATTTCTTCGGCGACTTCCTCTCAGCAGATTTCTGGAAAAACTCTGTAAGTAAAATAAAATTGCCATGAAAAGTTTCTCAAATATCTGTCGTTCGGAGTCGACTTTAAACTGTACGTTCCGCCGCTCATGTATAGAACTTAACACACACAACATAAGTGGTGTGAGAAGCTTATACAGTGATAGATTTACAGCTTAAGTGGTTAGTCTGATAATAAAGCAGAATTCTTACTCAGCTCAGTTTTTTCCGCCACATATTGCAGATATTACAATTCGGTTTGCTGTTTGCAACTCTTCCGATATGTAGTTTCAGCCACCAGGTAGAGTAAGTTTCTTATGAAATATTTTTCTTGGATTATTTTGATTACATTATTCATTAGTGAGATCAGCAAGATAAATTTAGAATGTCTTCATGCTCGCTTAAGAGCCTTAAGAGTCCACATGATACAGCTTGCCGGGACAATCTCATGCGAGTCAAGCGCTTGATTAACAATCTGACTATCAGATAATATTGCCTTCTATTCAAGTTGAATTGAGTACATCTTTCGATGGTATGAACTTCCGATTAGATTGGATTCGAATATTCTATTATATATTGTCAATGCTGCTGGTCTACTGACAGTTTTTGACTCACCTTTCTACAACAGAATAGTGCCTCCCTAAAGACAGTTTATGGCTTCCAGATTACCCTGTTCAATTCTATTACTAAGTCTCGATGCAAAACATTGCAAAAAAATCAAAAATTTTACTGGTTCTGCACAGGGTACAGTTGAAGAGTCGGCAGCCACTAGATCCATGAAATCCCGAAGCCCTCGAAAGAATCTCATGTTCATCCGCTGTCTATTATCCTACCTACGGTTTTCATCGTTCTTGTCTTCACTTCCAGTTCCAAAGGACTGAAATCCGATCTAAACCCTAACGCCGCCATGGGATAGTTTCTCATTGCCGCTGTTATGCTGAAACTGCCAGTCTTTCTACCAATACGATTGCATGATTGGTATACATCCAACACACCATTTTCCGCTTCAGGTCAGGTCGGGTCAGGTCGGAGTGGTAGCTCTGATATCACAAAGCTCACTTGAGCACGCATAGCGGCTGGTTGTGATGCCACAGGTAAACGAAGTCCCTGTACTGACCAAGCACCTAGCAGCAACTCGTTTCCTTGCCGGTCGCATCTTCCCCCTTTCCACCTTTCCTAAAAAACCTGCACAATGACTGCATGAGTAGGGGCCATCCCCTGAGTGCTGGTTTCATAAAAAAAAAAAAAAAGTTCCGCCAAAATCAGGGAAGAGAAAGAAGAGGGCTGCATTTTCCGCTTACATTCCAGTGTTTCTATACAAATCTTTACTTTATATCATTAGGGCCTGCATGGTCCTCCACTTTAGTTTGCTGATCAGTATTATTCCTTAATAATTCGCTTGAGGCTTCGGTGGGATCATCTTAAATATTTTTCCATTTAGGGAGCTTCCTCCTCCTCGTAAATGATACTATTTTGGTTTTGCCCGTGTTAATCCACAGTCCACTCCCTGACTTTATATAGCAAAGGCAACACTGGAAGGAAAAATTAATGAGAACAGTCTATTACGTTATTGGGCTAACGTCAAAACCTTAAGATGCAAAAGATGGAAAGCGTTTTAAGTCTGCTTAGTTTATGAGTAACATGGTAATAATGCCTTGGAATGTATAAACAAGAGTTGTGAATCTGATTCTGCATTAAGTGACATGCTGTAAAAGTATTGTAATGAAAACAATGGCTAAAGATGGCAGGGTAATGAAAATTTCGGTTGAAAAATTTCTCGAAAAGATTTTTTTATAATCAGAGAATAGTCTCCGCCTGGTATACCATATTAATAGCTGGGTTTTAGGCACAGTCTTACATTTCCAATTGGCCTTTTTAGTGTTTTCTTTCCCTAGGAGTTCTTAACTTTACAGAAATATTTAAGAATCATGTTTTATTGGCTTAATAGTGGTGGTAATTGCTGCTGATAATATTGTTGTAACCATGTTTTGGCCATTAAAAGAAGATGGTGTTGAGATATGATTATTAAGATTTTGCTCTTAACGTTATGGGAATAATTTTTTGTTTCTCTCTTTCTAAATTTAAGCCAATAAATAATTATTGGCTGGAAAAATTGGAGAAATCTTTAATTGAAATCTAACAAATATAAGCCCAAGTATTTCTTATAAATTCTAAATGAAGAATATTTTTAATACGATTTTATTCAATTATTAAGCCAAGCAAAATTTAAAGCCTAAGGCTTGAAAGGAAAATGTTTTTAATTTATCCAAGGAAAACATATAACTCTTCCAGAGGATTTTTTGTTCTGTATTTCTGTTCTTTTTTAAAAGGCGTGTCCTTAATACTTGTTTTCTTTTTTTGTTTATACTTTTATCAGATCTTTATCGTGATTTTACCGCCAAGTGATTATTATAATGATAATGAGCCAACCAGCTCCATTGGTTGGTTGGATTGGATTGGCATTTGATGTTCTTTATGAAGCTTTTCAAGCGTGCGCGCCTAGCTTATTACATCTTTGGCTGCCATCTTTCATAAGAGATGGTATTTACTTGTGGCATGAAAGTCTATGAAATAATCACTTTATGGTGTCGGCGGCAGCGTCGCCAACACCGATGATGATCATGATGATTATAATGACGCTGAGATGTTGATGTTCATAATGACGATCTAGACAGCATTAAGTGATTTTCATCGCTGGCGTTAAAAAGAGTGCTTGCAACACATGTCTTAAAGCATAATTATAAATATACAGAGAAGAATAAATTTAATATAAAGCGGGGGTATCTTTCCTTGCAATACGTCGTCATGCAACGAAACATGGAGTCGGTATTCTTATGGAAACGGCTAAAGTAGCTCATGTTATAGCCGTACAATGCTAAGCTTTTAAAACATTATTCATATGCCCGCTTGCTTTTTGTTATTTTTCATGCGCCTTTTCTTTTGATAACAAGTTGTTTGAAGCGCGATTATATAGTTTTGCGTTCATCGCGCTCTGTTTTTTTTTATCAAAAGGAAGTCAACGATTTGGCAAGCAACCAACGAACCAAGTAACCAACCCATTGCCAGCATTACAACTTTACTTTGCTTCATTTTGTGTTGCAAGTTGTTGCGTTTTAAAAGCAAACGTGTAGAAAGTTTAAATTGGTATTAATGATATGCAGATTAAAATATGATTTTAAAGCTTAAAACCAATCATTAAATTGTTTTAAGCGGCTTTGATTGCATACTTTAGGGTTACAAAACAAGACTCCAGCAGTAGAAGAAGATCAGCATAATGGCAGATGAATGACTGGATAATGAAAGCAGAAAAAATACTTGCATAAATGCAAGTCTTCATAGAGCGCTAGCTCTCGTTGACAGACACTTCATTTAGAAGCAATTTCTAGTTGCTTATTAAAACCATAGAAAAAATGTTTTAATGAGCTTAGTGAGGAAAATGAAAAATATTTTTATAGTTTTTCCGTTAAGATGGCTATTTAGAGTGTAATAAGGAAAAGTATTGTTACTTATAACACCTTTAAAGAATAATTGCAACCGTTTAATTCAGTAGAGATTTCTAAGCTGAGGACTGTACCTCCATTCATGACAGTAAAGTTTTAGTTTTTAGAAATTGATTTTCTATACATACAAACTGTAACGTTTTTACCTTTTAAAAACGTTTAAAATATGAACTCGTAGATTACAAAATAAAATAAAAATAAATTTGTATTTAATTTTAATTCAAACACAACTTGATGTAAACAACAACAATTGATTTGTTTGTTATTTCTTTGTTTACAATTTGTTACAATAACAATCACTAAGCAATTGGAGATCTTTAAATCCCGATTACTCTCTTCAAACGCACCGCGTCTTCACACAAGACTGACTGAACTTCACTAACTCAGTCTCCTGCTTTGACTTGGCTTTTACATGGCATAGCAAACAGTCTGATGAATGCTCTCGAAGGCGAACGTTCATGACTTCGCCTTCTCGAAATCTCTATAAATGTAAACATCGTTGTTTACGTTTATTATTGTAGTGTTGTAGGTATATTTTTGTTTACTTGTTTACCATTTTTTTATGCTCGTGTTTGTTATTATATTAAGCTGAACGATAATTTGTAAACAGGTTTGTTTACTGCATTGTTTTGCTTTTGTCGCTTTTGTTTATAATTTAAATGTTAAACGATGTAAAAGCAAAACACCAGTATCTAGATCATTATCATTACAGTCCTTCCGTCAGGTTTACGACCAAGCTTCTCACACCACTTATGTTGTGTTTGTTAATTTTATACATGACCGTGGCGGAACCTACAGTTGAAAATCGATTTTTGAGAAACTTTTCAGGGCAATTTTATTTACTCTCAGAGTTTTTGCCAGAAATCTGCTGGGTGGAATTAGCTGAAGAAATATTTTTTCATATTTCGTTTAGATATCTGATTTTCGGTTTGAACCATGGCTTTATGTCTAATAAGTCAACGCACTACCTACTAGACTATGGTGAATTCATTTGATTTTCTATACGCTAAACTTTTAACATCCAAAAGAGGCGTTTCAACATCAGAAGTCCAGGAAAATCTAACTTTCTTCGGAATTAATTTGATAAAAAACTAGACCTTAGCTAGCCTATCGGCTATAGCGTGTTATTGCCTAATTGACTTTACATTTAGGCAATGTATTTCTTCTTTTTTAAGAAATTTTCATTTTGAATTTCTCTTTTGGATTTGAAGGAAAGAAAGAAAACCACAGCTTCCTTAATGCCAGGTCGGTCATATGGTTTCCACGTGCTGTAACTTGCAACATCCACATGGCAAATACGTTGTGTTAATAAAAGTTTGTTTTACGAACTGAGAAAAAAAAGGAAAAAAATTGTTTTATTCAAAGCCATGGTAAAGTAATAAAAGAAAGTGAAATTGAAAAAGTTCATCATAAAGTTAAATGGTAGAGAGAATACAAAATAAGAGAAACATTTTTTGTTTTATGAGTTTATGGGTGTTTATTTAATTTAAACAAAAAAAAAAAACAATTTGTGGTTACAATTAATATGATTTTATGGGTACCCATATAAAGTTCTCTTGCCTATAAACACCATGACTGCTACTAGTAAACGTGTATAAATCCAAGGAAAAATTGGAAAAAAAGAAGAAAAACTTTTCCTTCCTTATTGTTATTTCCGTATTTAGAGAGAGATAGAGAGAGAAAAATAAAAAAACAAATTAAAAATCTTTTTTTGTTTGTATACAACATTTGCAATCTGTACTGTATTCAGCAGTACAAGCTTTAGAAAAAAAAAATAGAAGGAACAGAAATTCTTTAAAAAACTTTTTATTTTTTATGTTTTAAAAAACATTTTATAGCCTCCACCTTTACAAACACAACCTAAACTCCTAGAATAACTATAATGTTGGCCGTACGTAATAAAATATCTTAAAATAAAACATACACACACACTCATATAAATACAAATTATGCCCCACACATAAAATGCAACATTATTGTTATAAACAAACAAACAAATGTAATGTTGAAGGCAAAGGTATAAGTTTACTGCATAACAGGGAGCAGCAACACCAACAGCAGCAGCAACAACAACAACAGTAACATACATACAATCAATGGCCCATAAACAAAACAGCAACAAGTGCACAATTTATACAAACAAACAAAAAAAAAATTGAATTTTTTTTAATTTACAGTGTGAACGTTGGCATAAATTCGTAAAAGAGTAGAAGGCGCCTTGCCGAGATGACAGCATTTTAGTTTAACCTCCACTGAAGCCAAGTGAAATAAGATTTTTAAGTAAACTTTGTTGAACATAAGATTTGTAACACATGGTTGGAACGCAAAAAGTTTTTTTTCTTATAAAGAAAGGGAACTCGAGGTCCATTCAAATCCCGAAGAAAAACAGTCAACTTAGGTTTTATACTAGTCCACACCAGAGTATTCAAAAAGATGAGTAGAATCGAATCATACTCATAATTTCTGATACTTATACGCATTCATACTTAGTTTAATATCATGGAACACCTCTACTTATATTCAAAGTTTGAAGTACTCATCATATTCATACTTAACAACATGTATGATGTTGTTGATTTCAACTCTCCATAACTCAACATATGTATATACGAATCACAAAATAAGTATGATTCACGTACGAACACTAAAATACTTGCTTGCTGCTCTGTCTTGTTTGCTTATGTGGCTTTTTTCTTTTTTTGTAAATGCAACAACAACTAAGACTTTAAATTTTGATGAATGATTCGAGTCATAGGGAGGGAATATTTTGAGGCTTTTCATTATCTCAGTCGTGTATAAAAGCAAATTATTTGAGTCACTCGAATCATTTATAAGTATTATAAGTATTTTTCTAAAGTTGTGAATCTAAATGAGTAGGCTTATGTATCAAACACATTTCAAGTGGTATGAGTTCGATGTCAATGTTGTATGCATACTCACTGCAACCTGTACTTATAAATCAACGTTATAGTGAGTATGAATGAATCAGAGTAAATAGTTAAATTTCAATATTGTTGACTCATTTATATTCAAAATTTCATGTGTGCTTATGAGTAGCGAAAAAGCTATTTATTGCTGATCTCTGCTCTACACACACTTACTTAAGAATTTATTTAATTTTAAAGGACCATAAACAATCATAAAATAGGCAGCTAAAATCGGATTCAGATCGAAGTTTAGGAAATGGAATTGTGATAAGGATTTTCAGGGAAATTTCACGTTTTATTATGGTTGTCTAACCAATAGTTCACATACATACATAATTGGCCATTACAAACCTTCAGCCAGGATTACGGCCTAGCTTCTCACATCACTTAAGATGTGTGCGTTAATTTTATACGTGAGTAGCGGAACCTGCAGTTTAACGTCGACTCCGAATGACAGATTTTTGTGAAACTTTTTCATAGCAGGTTTATTTACTCTCAGAATTTTTGCCGGAAATCTTCTGTGAGGAAATCGCCGAAGAAATATTTTCTTTAATTTTTTTTTTTCGTTTTGATGCCTGACCTGGGATACGAACCCGAGCTTTACGTCTAATAAGCCAACACACTACCTACTAGACTGCGGCGACTTCATAACCAATAGTTAATTGGCGTAAAACCAGATTTAACAAATTCACTGTCCAAGGTAAAAACTGAGGAGTGCCCCACACGTCCACACATATTTTGTTTTTATGGTCTGTTCTGTGAAGTCCAAGTCAAAAAACGATGTTCTCTCAACGTCCACAATTTTAAAGCTCTTTAAATTTGTATGGGCAAACAGCCCACATATGGGCAGTGGGCTGCTGGTGCTTTCCGTTCATAGCCCATATATGGGCTGTGGACAGTGAACGTGTTAAACATCTCCCCATGGGTCAAACAATTGTCTCACTATTGTGCCTATGAAGAACTTAGGAAAACTAACGATCTAAGAAGAATTGTGTAACTAGCAACATATTTAGGTCGGCTCAAATGTGAGGCAAGGCATTCTTGAAAGCCAAATTCAGTAAATGCCAGCTGAATAACGTGTTCAGCTAGATAGCCTCGAGTTGTCTTCCTTGATGTAGAGGATGCATACGATAATGTTCAACGAAAGTCAGTTATTAATGCCATTAGGCTGTTGGATATCAACACTGTAGTAAACTTATCTGTTTAAAGACTGATACTGATAGGTCTATCGAACATCAAGTCTTTCTATAGGGATACTCTCTATTTGGCTGTAGAACTTTAAGCACTCTCCAAAAATTATGGAGTAGACGTACTGCACGACCACTGCCCTTGAAGAGTATGCCACGTGGCTTATACTAGTAAGAACATTCGGCATTGATTGTATTAAATGGTATTCGCATGGGGCATGGTCTACGGTATAAGAAGGGAAACAAAAAATTTTTCAACCACGGTCTTGGAAATAAATTTTAATTCGTCTTGTAATATATGCAAGAGAGCGGTTCAAATGGAATATTACAGCATAATTTTTGCGGGCATATACAGGACATATTGTGGCCAATGATTGTGTTCCATGGGATCCTATACGATTGGCTAGCAGTTCATAATACATGGGAACAGTCTTGGTTCCAGCATGGTTATTCGGTTGGTTCGCTGGTACATGCCATTTAGACCGAAAAAGCGTTTCATCTCCACACAAGATACTTAATATTGCCAGATAATGACTACAATCGAATTTATTTGCCATGAGTTTTGGAACCACAGTCCCTAAGAGTTTGAATCTTATATCTGCCCAAGAGTATAGGGCATTACAGTGCCTATGACTGCCTACATGTTTAATAAAATCTTTATTGAGGGAAATATTAATATTCTTAATTGTTTCATATACAATACATGCAATATAATATGTTTCTAACAGTGTTGCCATATAAACAATATACACATGAGTGGCGTTAGGTTAACTAGAAAAACTATAGCCCAAGCACAAGAATATTCATGCCTCGATATACGGCATTGTAGTTAACTGATACATTTTTCACATGAATAATATTCATGAAAACCTCATTACTTCATCAGGATAATCTTAAGGACTATACATGCTTTTAGAAGACCTTAATAAATAATACTAAGTCTGGCAGTCGTTTTCATAATACAAAATCTCAGATTTTTAAAATCGTGATCTGGAAGTTGCCGTAGTCTAATAGAGAGTGTGTTGGCATATTAGACATGAGGAATTGGTTCAAACCCCTGGACAGACATCTCCAACAAAACAAAATATGAGAAACATTTCTCCGGCAACTTCCGCTCAGCAGATTTCTGATAGAAACTCTGGGAGTAAATAAAAAAATTTACATTAAAAGTTTTTTAAAAAATATGTCTTTCGGAGTCGATTTTAAACTGTAGGTGCCTTCACTTAGGGATAAAATTAACACACACACAACAGAAAGAGTGTGACTGAAGGGATGCGATGACCATTTATGTATGTATACTCGTTAAACGGGTATCAAGTGTAGAGGCAACATTCTAAAATCCATAAAAAGGGCCATAAAAAGCGCCACCTCTATAAAACATTATTTTTTTTGTATAAAACTTATAAAACACACGACTCCAACAGCAACAATAGAAAACATGAAAAAAAAAACAACAACAAAAATAAAATTGCGGCAATAACAAGAACAACAACAACCACATAAACAAAATATATACAATGAATAACATTAACAAAACAGTTCCTTGCTTTTTTTTTTCTTTTTTGCATAACTGTCGTTGCCTGTTCTTGCTCTTACCATATTACTTGTGCTACATGTGGTACAGCCACCATCAACATCACCAACAAACACAGAAATGATGGGCATAATAGTACTTAGGAGGGGAAGCATGAGAATACAGAGTTTTTTCTTTCTCCGTTTTTTGTTTATACAAGTTGCCAGCGTAGTATGCAACAGGCAAGAAAGCGCGAGTGCTGCAATTAAAGTCAAAACTATTGGGACATAAATTGTGTTTTTATTTCTCTTAGCTTAAACTGGGTTCTGCTTCTTATTATTACTTTGGCCTTACTCTTCATCTTCTTTAGGCTGTTTTTTCTCTTTTTGGTTTATTACAGAAATTAGCAGGAGTGTAGAGCTTAAAATGGTACTTTGTCTTGGGCACAGCTATTAATGGAACTTCTTAGCTCTGAGCTTAGAAATATTTGTGGGGGCTTAAAACTTATTCCGACGAGTCACTACGCTGTTTATACAAAATAGTTTGATGTCAAACAGAAATAAATAAACAAAAAGTCGTCGTACATTTTTATGGCTTAATTATGCTTCTTTTTTGTTGTTGTTTTTGCTTTTGTTCTTAGAACTCTGTTTGAGCCATTAGCAGCAGTAAGAAAAAAAGTGAAGAACAAAACAAAATAAAAGAGGAAGTTTTAGATTTGTCAAGTGCATTAATGCTGCTTTATTTTCCACTCCTCCTTGCTGCTGGTATTTTACATTTACAACCCGACACACTTACGTGTACATGTACATCTTATTTAAGTTTGTCCATTTAGAAATCCCAGTCATTTTTTTTTTTTGACCGGCTTTTAAATATGACAGACATGACATATTTAATGTTCGTTTGTTTCTTGTTTTTTTATAAATCAGTTTAAAACGTTCTGGCAATTTGTTTAGCATGTATTGAGAGGATGTGCCTTGATGGTCCAGTGTCTCATGTCTTCTTACATTGTATGCTAAACAGTTGACTTTAATCGCAATTAACCAGGCTCATTAGAACATGAATGTTATGAAATAGTGTTTTAGACATCATTTATGCTTCACAAACAAAATACAGAATAAGTCGTTAGGAAACAAGTCATTCCATATTAGCAGTGTTCGCTTTGTTAAATCAAATGGCCGGTAAATTAGAAATACACAGCCAAGGTATATATAGGGTCCGCCAAATAATTTTTTTTTTTGAAAATGCTTTAAAAAGAAACTACTGAATATTTTCTCAAAATTCTTTTTTTATTTGAAAGTACAATCCTTCCGGTTAATAATGGAAAATAATTTCATTCAAATGGCTGCTTCGGCTGGCCATGCAGTAGCCTACACGATCGGTCCAATTTTTAAGCATATTATCGATTGTGTGCAGCTGTATTTCACCAATGGCTTCACGAATAATGTCCTTTAAATCGTCAATTGTCTCTGGCTTGTCGGCGTAATACTTATCTTTGACGGCACCCCACAAATAATAGTCCAACGGTGTCAAATCGCAGCTCCGAGGTGGCCAAACGACATCAGCTCTGCGGATGATCAAAAACAGGGCGAAAAACATCGAGTGTAGCATCGGCTGTGTGGCACGTAGCGCGGTCTTGTTGAAACTAAATGTTGCCAATATCCTCCTCTTCAATTTTTGTGAACAAAAATTCGTTCAACATGGCCCGATAACGATCGCCATTGACTGTAACTTCTTCCAAAATCAGTACGCAATTTTCGCACACATTCTACAACATTACCATGATTTTCAAAGTAATGTCGCAATATTTCCCAGCGTTGTTCAAGCGTATACACAACCATATTCGTTCAGCGGAAGGATAAAACTAATTATCTGTCAAATCAGACATGAGCTAAGTGTTACCATTCACGAAATAAGCACTAGTTGGAAAAAAAACGTTAGGTGGCGGACCCGATAAAAACATGCTGCTAAATTTAATTTTTTTTTGGTCTCTGCCATTAGCCATTAGCAGGGTACTTCGAAGGCCAATAGATTTATTAAAGTTCCTTTAAATTATAAAATCTTCTCTTGCTGTGATTGAAAGCTGTTACTAGAATGGATATCTTGAAAGTCCAATTGAATTTATAAAGGTGAAGTTAAACCAGCCAGAATTAATGGCCAGACAGATCAGATTCTTATCATATTCCATCACTCTTGGCGGAACATTCGGCAATAGGTTTATACATAGATTCGTGACTAAGAAATATTACAAAAAAGTCTACATACATACATACATACATAATTGGTCATTACAACCCTTTAGTCAGGATTACGACCTAGCTTCTCAGTGTCTGTTAATTTTATACATGAGAGGCGTGACCTAAAGTTAAAGTCGACTTTAATGAGAGGATTTTGAGAAACTTTTTCATTGAAATTTTATTTATTCTCATAGCTTTTGCCACAAATCTGCAGAGGCAGTCGCCGACAAAAAATTTGTTGCCTATTTTGTTTTATTGGAGATGACTGACCTGGGGTTTGAACCTAACGTCTAATACGCCAACAAACTACCTACTAGACTACAGCGCTTACAAAGGAAGTAAGTGGTGTTTCGCCAGATAATGTTTTGTGTGGTAGCAATCTATTAAGAACTTGCGAGAAATCAAATAAATAAACGGAATATTGAAAATACTATTCTACTGACTAATTTATGATATCCTATTATGGATATCATTTCCAAAAAATATAACAGACAATGGTCTGATGAGTCGGGTATTTGAGGTAATATAATTGCTTAGAGGGTAGCAAAGATAGGTAACAGACTACAGTAATCCTTCGATTTACGTCGCCTCGATTAACGTTGTTTCGATTTAAGTCGTCAAATTTTTTGTTCCCTCTAACTTAAATTTGCGGCTTCAATCGATTTACGTCGCCTTTTTTTGGAACCAACTGCGACGTAAATCGAGGGATTATTGTATCTGTTTTTGGAATTGATCAATTCATTGACATCCCTTTTTGTCGTTCAAAATAGAGCTTACAAGCGGATGTCCTGTTTTACACGTACGAAAGTGGTTTGGGTTTAAAGAAGTCAATAATTAGAAATGTTTACTCTTGAGGGAACGTTGATGCTCTCCTGTACAAATGTGAATGACCTTAAGGAGTACTTCTTCTATGACTGTCCAGGTCAGGGCAAAGAAACAATAGATTCATAATAGTCTTCTTGAATCCAACTGTAGCCTTATGAATCGTCTGATAGCTATCACTGCTTTAATCGGCCATATGGCTTATAAATAATATAAATTTTGTTTTGTGTGATTGTTTTCTCTTACTTTTTGCGGCCGCATTACTTTATTCAACTGCCGCTTGTAATTTGTTGTGACCAAATGAGGATGCAATGGTTTTCTTTTCCACCATATATAAGCTAACTTAAGGGCAATTACAGACATTCATTTTATGTATACTTTATACACATGCATACATACATAATTGGTCATTACAACCCATTAACCAGGGTTACAAACTAGTTTTTCACTCCACTTATGCTATGTGGGTTAATTTTGATTTTTTGAGAAACTTTTTCATGGCAATTTTATTAACACTCAGAATTTTTGCCAGAAATGTACTGAGAGGCGCTCATATTTCGTTTTGTTAAGATGTCTGACCTGGGTTTGAACCGAGGCCTGTTGTCTAATAAACCAATTCTCTACCTAGTAGACTACAGTGACTTGAACGATTATCATTGCTTTAATCGGCCATATGTCTTACAAAGAATTTAAAATTTCATTTTGTGTGAATTATTTCTATTACGTTTCACGGTCGCATTGCTTTGTTTGTATATATTCAACTGTCGCTTGTATTTTGTTGGGTCCAAATGAGGACGCCAGCGGTTATTAAGCTTTTCTTTTCCATCATATTTAAGCTGAACTTAAGGATAATTATATAGATATCCATTTTATGCTTACATTAACGAGTGCCCTGGTAGTCTAGCGGGTAGTGGTCTAGACTATTAGGGTCGTGGGTTCGATTCCCAACACAGACTCTGATATGGTCGAAGTTACGTAGCTCGTATGTAATTAAATATATTTTATAATTGTATTGTAATTCAAAAAAATAAGATTCTATTACGTTATTACCATTTAAAAACGTTTAAAAAATAAATTTGTGTTTAGTTTTAATTAAAATTCTTTAATTCGCAAAATTCTGTGTTGCACTGTTTACAACTTGATGTAAACAACAACAATTGCTTATCTTTGTTATTCCTCTGTTTATACCCTTTGCATAAACAATAACAATTACTAGGCAATTATTCGACAGATCTGTGTAACGGAGATCTTCAAACAACGATTACTCTCTTCAAACACACCGCGTCTTCACACAAGACTGACTGAACTTTTACTAATTCAGTTGCCTGCTTTGCCTTGCTTTTATATGGCAACGTAAACAGTCTGATGAATGTTTTTGAAGGCGAATGTTCGTGGTTTCGCCTTCTCGAGATCTCTATAAATGTAAACATCGTTTTTTACGTTTATTCTTGTAGCGTTTGTTGTTGTATTTTTATTTACTTGTTTACCATTTTTTTATGCTGGTGTTTGTTGTTATATTAAGCAGTACGATAATTTGTAAACAGGTTTGTTTACTGTATTGTTTCATTTTTGTAGCTTTTGTTTATAATTTTAATGTTAAGCAATGTAAAAGCAGAACACCAGTATCTAGATTTTTCATTTTCGTAACAATACATTATAAGGCACCATTTAGTGGCCCATTTAGGAAGACATAAAGCCTAAATGATAAAACCAGCATTTTTAATATACTTTTAAGATTTCTTTTTTTAATCTTTATAAAAATCTCTTCCTTTTTTCTTTAGCATATTCTTGCTAAACTAAAAATAGTTAAAATCTAAATCAAAAACTATTTAAATCGTACACGTAATTACATTGATGGTCCCCTTTTGTATGTCTGGCACGATCTCAGTAAAATGAAAACATGATCATTAAAGCCCTAAAAAATGAAAAAGAAACGCAGCCATAAAATTCATCTTGATGTTGCCAAATGGAATTTAAAAATGAAAAGAAATCAGAATTATTTTTATTCTTTACCTTTACTATTGTAGAATATGCTTAAATAAGCTTGAAAAAAGCATCAGTACCTTGATGTTCTTTAGAAATATAATTCAGAATAATAAATGCAAAAAAAAAAAGATTTTTTTTGTTGTTTTTGTTTTCAAAAGAGTTGTATTTATTACCGTAAGCAACGCGTACATCTTGATAAGTGAAAATGATGGATCTGCTTAAATGTATACAAAAATATTTTAACAATAATGCAACCATCACTGATCCAACAACAACATTTGCATTTAAATATGTTGCAAAAGGTAATTCAAAACTACGTTTTCTTTTTTCTGTTTCTATTTGTTTCAACAGGCTACAGAAATCGTTATTTTTACTCCTTCATTATGAAGGATTTTGAACAATAACAATCTAAACTAGAAGGGTTTAATATTCATCTCGGATTCTCGTAATCTTTTTTTTCTTTTCTATTTTGTATAGAAACTGACCCTTTAGAAATGTTGTTTTACATGAAAATATTTACAAGTACAATGGGGGGGGGATTATATAAAGCAACAACAAAAGGAATAAAAAAAAAAGAAGAAAATATTTTCAATTTTTAAAAAAACATTTTCTACTGCCAACTAAGTAGTGGCTCCTATTATCATAAGGACTTAAAACAACAAATACAACAACAGCAACAACAATAATAATAATATAATATAATATAAAATAAACTGTATTTTAAAAATGATGTTGCTACACTTTGAAGTACAATATGAAAAACCCATGCAACAAATAATGCCAATTTGTTACTCAAAATTTATAAAAATAGAAAAAAAAGAAGAATGTACTACAAATAATACATCACCAAAGTGCTTACAAAAAATATACAGTGATGGAGAAAAATAAAGTAACTCCGTTACAGAACAGAAATTTTATTTTAGAAATTTTGAAAAAATATTTCGTCGGCAATTGCCTCTCTTGCAGATTTCTGGCAAACACTCTGAGAGTAAAATAAAAAATTGCCATGAAAAGTTTCTCAAAAATCTGTCGTTCAGAGTAAACTTTAAACTGTAGATCCCACCACTTATGGATAAAAATTAACACACACAACATAAGTGGTGTAAAAACCTATGTTGTATTCCTTACTGAAAGGCTGTAATGACCAATTATGTACGGATGTCTGTAATCATGAAAAGATTTATTAGGCCACAGTTGATCCCAATAAAATAATTATGAATCCACCAAGAAAGCCTTTCTTTCTTTGCTCAGTCCTGAATGGTGACAAGTACTCCTCTTGATCATTGCTATTTATACAGAAGAGCTAAAGTACAGCTTTTTTCCTTCAAGAGTCTTTATTAAGTCTTGAGTTCTTTAAACGCAAACCACTGCAGAATCTCCTGTGCAGGGGAAAACAGAATTTTCGCTTGCATGCTTGCTACAATAAACCATAATATGGCATGACAATTAAATGATCAATTTCCGAAACAGATTGTCTGTTACCTAGCTTCGCTACTATATAAACAACTATATTATCTTCAATACCAGAGTCTTCACAACATTGTCTGCTAGCTACGGTAGTTTTAGGTGCTAGGATTTGTATATCCAAGCCACAATATCATAAATTAATCAGTAGAATATTAATTTCCATATTCTGTTTATTTATTTGAGTTCTACTGATACCTCGCCATTCGTTTCTCAAATTCTAGAACCTTCTTAATAGATTGCTACCACACAAAACAATATCTGGCAAAACAGCATCAGAACTACAGCGGCAAGTAAAGGTTACCCTATTTAATCAATCTAGACTTCCTTTGCAGACTTCTGTAGTCTTGAAGGCAATTTGTTGGCGTATTAGATGTGAGGCCACGGTTCAAACCCCAGATCAGACATCTCCAATAAAACAAAATAGGCAACAAATTTCTTGTCGGCGACAATCTCTGCAGATTTGTGCCCAAAGCTCTGAGAATAAATAAAATTGCAATGAAAAAGTTTCTCAAAATCACGTCATTGTAATCGACTATAACTTTAGGGCCCGCCACTCTTGTATAAAATTAACACACACTGATAAGCTAGGTCGGAAACCGGATTGAAGAGTTGTAATTACCAATTATGTATGTATGTATTTATAGGTATGTGTCTTAACACTGATCTACATAATCAGTTAAAATTTCTATCAAATTTCGTTAATGTGGATGCAGGTATCAGCTTAGAGGGAGCACCCTTGTGCAAATATACTCATCAACTAGCAAAAGTTGACTTCATATAAATAGAGAAAGGGTTAGATTGAGCTTGATTTGGACGTGTATACCAATGGTCCAAGTCGCCGTAGTCTAGTAGTTAGTGTGTTGGATTATTAGACATGAGGCCTCGATTCAAATCCCTGGTTTTTTTGACGGCTTCCTCTCAGCAGATTTCCGGCAAAAACTCTAAGAGTAAAAATAAAATTGCCATGAAAAGTTTCTTAAAAATCTGTCGTTTGGAATTGACTTTAAACTGTCCCGCCTGTAAAATAAACAAACATAACATAAGTGATGTGAGAAGCTAGGTTGTAATCCTGACTGAAGGGTTATAATGCCCAATTATGTATGTATGTATGTATGTAAGCTTGAGCGCTATTTATACTCAAGTACATTGTGAAAGCAGTTTACCATTTAACCAACTCAGAAAACCTTTTCCTATGCTGTCAACATGAGAGTGCTGCAATTAAAGTCAAAACTATTGGGACATAAATTGTGTTTTTATTTCTTAAGCTTAAAATGGTTTTGCTTCTTATTATTACGTTTGCCTTACTCTTCATCTTCTTTTGGTCGTATTTTTCTTGTTGGTTTATTACAGAAATTAACAGGAGTGTATAGCTTAAAATGGTACTTTGTCTTGCTCCCAGCTATTAATGGAACCTTTTGGGTCTGAGCTTAGAAATATTTGTGGGGGCTTAAAATTTATTTCGAAGTCACTACGCTGTTTATACAAAATAGTTTGGATGTCAAACAGAAATGAACAAAAAGAAGTGAGGATTCATAGACAAATATTGTGAGTGTATTTGAAAAAGTTAGAAAGCTTGTCAGTCAATCTAATGACAAGCATAGAAACTCAGCTAATGGAATTCAAAGATATGTCTCTTGCAATGATCTTAACTTTGCCGCACATTTTTCGACTTGAAAGATTCCTTGTCGATCTCTTTCTTTTCTTTTCTATTTCTACCTGGAGAATCTTTTATAAAATTGTACTTATATTTTTTGCCCTGACTGTGCACCAAACACAGATTTCTGTAGTAGAAAATCAGAGAGGAAAAAAATCTGCAAATATACACAAAATACGACAATCTTGGAATTTTTATCAAATGAAACAAAAACTTAAAAAAAAGAATGTAAAAAAAGAAGAACAAATAGAAAAATGAAACTAAAAGTACTTTTTCTTGTTGTTTAATAGCCAAAAGGACCATCAGCAACAATTTCATGCGTTTAAGAGTTCTTTAGAAATACTTTTTTTTTTTTTGATATAATAAGTAGCAAATGAAAGAAAAAAATAACGAATAAAAAGAAATATTCCATATAAACTGATAATATTTGGTTTTTAGCAATAATAACCAGAGTTCAACTGCAGCAAAATTTTGAAAAAAAAAAATAAATAAAAAAAATATAAAGGAATGTGTACCATTAAAACTAAATCTAGACCTTTAAGCTAAATTGCAGACACATGCATACACAGAGGCAAGGGACAAACCCCAACAGACAGACGAACGAACACATATTTCAAATTGTCTTAAAAATAAAATGAAAGAAAAAAAAAACGCTTTAAAAACAGCAGCAATAAAAGGATAGACGAAATGTATACAAATATACGGAGAGTGCGAGAAAGATATACTTGGCTTAGATAGATTTCATCACAATGGGTTACGTTGCATAGGAGGCGGTAAAATGTTTGAAATTGCCAATAAAAATAAAGAACTTGTATGGGACACAGGTTAGAGTAGGCAAAGGAAACCCTCATATTTTGAAACACGTATTGCAACTCATTCAAATTCTAAAGCTTATGTGAAGAAACTAAGGCCCAAACCTATAAGAAGATACATAGATCCATCAATACTGTAGGAACTATAACATTCCGTTAGTTAGCCTAGGAATATCACCCAGAAAGAGTTGATCCTGTTCCAAATAGATTCGAACTGAAAAACAAAATTATCTGAATATCAATAATACTAGTTGAGCTCAAATAATTTTAAGATTCTTATGAATTCGTATTCCCTACTAATCTTCCAAGTGTCTGGTCAGCTAAGCTATCTAGAGAGTACCTATTCATGAAATTATTTTCTGTATACATATAACATATGAGCGTCTTGTAGAGTATTAGTTTTGTCGTACGAGAGAGGTCTCTGATACTCAATTGCTTATTGAGACCATAGTAGTACCTGTTGGCAAGAGTCATCCTGCGCTTGATCTTCAGACTAACATCATTTTTGGTGGTAATGGCGGAGGCAATATAAATCAATTCCTTGACTATATCGAAAGTATAGTTATCGACCGTTATCTGAGGTCGTACGTCTCTACTTGTCGATAACATCGATAACATATGCTTTGTTTTGCCTTCATTTACTGCCAGACCCATCTTCGTAGACTCCCTTTCAAAAGCACTAAAGCCAGCAGTAACATCTCGCTTGGTTCTCCCTATGATGTCAGTGTCGTCAGCGTACGCAAGCATCTGGACGCTTTTTTGAAAAATAGTGCCATTGCAGAACACTCTCCATGAAATAGTTGAAGAGGTCGCATGATAAGGGATCGCCTTGTCTGAAACCTCACACGGTATCAAAAGGGTTGGAGGAGTCCATTCCTACCTTGATGGAGCTGCTGGAATTGCTCAACATCCAACAAGGCCTTTAGGACTACTTGAATATTCATTACTTAACAATAGGAAGGAAGGAAGGAAGGAAAGAGAAAAGCTTTTTAAAGCCTACTTTTGTGACATGAGTCTTCATGATGCTGCAATGAACAATGGTCACAATGGCTATCCCCAGAATAATCTCAATAAAGAATTGAATGGAAGAGCGTGCAATTTTTTTTTTGTATGTTTGTAAATTGTTTAAAGGAAACATTTTAAGAATCCTTTTTACCCATAACACCATTGTGCAGAACTTGTGCAAATACTAAATATTACAAGTAGTTGGCTATCACACTGCTGCTGTTGTTACCGCATATTTACAATAAGTCAGCTGCCGTTTGCTGTTGTTGTTCGTATTATAGTTGGCAACATCAATCTTTTGTTTATGCGATTAAGCTGATAAGCATTTAAATGAGTAAGCATCATTGCCAACCATATTGTAACAAAGTATCCCTTCAACAACAACAAACAAGCACCACTCTAGTCTACTACAACAACAACAACGACTACTAATAATAAGTACCGACTATCGCTTGACTACTGCTTTTATTGCTGCTGCAATTTCCATTTCTATTCATAGCCTCATATTCATGCTGATAGTTTAAGGTTTCATTTTCGTTCAAAAAATTGCTATTCCTAGTCATAGATACCGTGTATGTATTGTATTACTATGGTATATAGTAGGTATGTATGTAATACAAGCTGTAAATAGTTTAAATTGTATTGCAAGGTATACGTATACGTATCGTATGGATTCGGTTACCTGTAGCAAAATACTTTGCTTTACCCCCCACAACAAAATGATAATAATGACTGCCTTCTCAAATGCTGATTTGAATGCAGCTTGTGATGATAATGAATCGTTGGGTTAAATTTTAATTTTTCTCTCTTTTTCTGCTTTTTTTTTTTTGCTGTTTAAAAGGGAGAGTCTTGGGGGAACTTTATTACAGTGCCGCCTAATACACCTACACCCCAATGCTTTTAATTCATAAGGACTTGCTTGCTCCTAAGCTATTCATATTTAAATAAGCAAATACAGGTCATAACTATTTACGATCTATTAAATGTTAGATTTTCTACTACAAAATGTATGTAAGTGTAGTTGTCTGTCTGTGTGTCTTTGGTATGTACAATGGTAATGGCAACTGATAAAATTTCATAATTTAAATTTTCAATTTCAAAAAAGAAAACAAAATGTAGGGGTACGGTATACCAGCAAACCCTTACTTACTCTTAAGAGTTATGCTCGACAGCTGTAAGTGAGTGAGTGAATGAAGGACTGACTGTATAAATGAATGAATGAATGAGTGACAGAGTTAAACAGGAACAGGATTGTTAAAACATTACATTATGTTACGGTAGCAAAAATTACAAATTTATACGTATAAAATTTAACTACCATTACAAATATAATAATTATTCGTTATTACATTCTCATACTTACGTACAGTCTTATATATACATATGTACATGTATGCATATATGCATGTGTACATATATGTTTATATTTTATACATAAAAGGATATCCTTGACATCGTTTCATTGTTGCTTTAAAGGAAGTTAACAGTTGTAATTTATAATGAGAAAAAGGAATTCTTTGTATTCCTTTCCTTTCCTTTCTCTTTTGTTTTTGTTTTGCAAGACGACGGAACGAAATTGTTCAAAGCTTTTTAAGCAAAAAAAATTGCTTTAAATTCATTTACATATGTATAGTATAGGACTTCTTGTTGCCTTTTTTACAATTCCTCTGTAAACATGCATGAGCCAAAGTTCTACAAACAAATGGTTTTAGTCCTGTTTACCATACCGCAGGGGATATTTTTATTTTTTAAATTCTTCATCAAAATTTTCTTTAATTGCTTGAAGAACTTTTTTAAAACTTTTCCTTCTTGTTTTGCAGCCAACAACTTAAACTAAATGGTCGATTACATTTGTTCAAGAAATTCCTTTAAAGGTCCTGTTTCAAGCCATTGCTTCCTGTAGGTTAGAGGACGTGTTAGGTTAGGTTAGAGGACGTGTACTTGTCAACTGAGACAAGTACAGTACCCAGAGGTCGAATTGACCCATTGTGCATTGTTTTCTGTAAGAATTTTTTAATTTTCTTGCACCATCTCCTAGCCAGTCTAGCCTTTTGGTTTTCTAGCGGCCTTGTCTTACGTTACAAATTCCATCCGTGGAGAATATTTTTAGGCAGTCATTTTGAACTGAATACATACATACATACATAGCCATACATAAGCTACATATGGCCCTTGTGATACCAAAGTCGTCCATTATCTCTAATTTTAAAGTCATCCAGAGCTACGATTGAAGCTACTTAAACTTTTAATATTCCTTCCCGACAGAAAGTTTCAATCGTCTACATACATACTTACATACAGACATAATTGATCATTACAACCCCTCAGTCAGGATTTTTTTTCGCTGAGAGGGAGTAAATGTATCTAAACGCACCATAGATGTCACACGTCACTAACCCCCGTGTGTAGG
The DNA here is from genome assembly GCA_927399465.1 of Sarcophaga caerulescens. Lineage (NCBI taxonomy): Eukaryota > Metazoa > Arthropoda > Insecta > Diptera > Sarcophagidae > Sarcophaga > Sarcophaga caerulescens. The sequence goes on from OV656868.1 coordinate 88,431,776, forward strand.
GCACTCATCCACTAAATCTCGTCCTTCTCTTTTGGACTCTTTGTGCCCACTCTCGAACTACTGTAGTATTACTTCGAAATGGAAACCTTCTGACCATTTGGCCCCTTTAATCTACATCCGCATTCGGATTGTGCAGCAAGATCTGAAAAGGTGTTTAAACATCATTCTAGTCCTCTAATCCAAGTCAAGTTTTTTAAGATTTCAACAAGGCATCAGTAAAACTGGCTATGCTATATCAATTTTCCAGATGTCCAGAAGTATATCGCAAAAGTTTTCGACAATGCAGACGCTGACTTTGGCCACAGGATTAGTTCTTTCTGAACCCCATTTCTAACAATAAGAGAAAGTGTGTTCCGTGTCATCAATCGACGTATCATCATAAATGCAATTTGGTCATGCCATCTTCCCCATTTTATACAGATATTTACGAAAATATTCGGGTGTGGATAACAACTGTGTTAAATAGTAATTAATCTCAACAAATTTCCTCTCCACGCATCGGTTAATATCTGGAAGGAGTTTTGCCGTCCATCTACCACTTGTTTCAGTGTTCCATTTCTGTAGCCAGTGTTGTAAGGTAGTCAACATTTAATACCCTTCAGTCAGGATTACAACCTTTAGTCAAGGTTACAACCTAGCTTCTCCCATCAATTATGTTATGTGTGTTAATTTTTGTACAGTTTAAAGTCGTCTCCCAATAACAGATTTTTTTTGACAAACTTTTCATCGCAATTTTATTTACTCTCCGAGTTTTTGCCAGAAATCCGCTGAAGAAATACTTCTTTCGTTTTGATCGAGATATCTGACCCGGGATATGAACCGCGGCCTCACTATCTAAGAGTCTACGGCGATTTTAATATATGCTTGTTGGTAGAGATGTGCTAGTTCTTAATTGTATTACGTAATTCATGTTACATATTCAATTGGAAGTTTTTTGAAGGATTTGTTCACGAAAATCAGTGAAAATTCCACCACTTATCATGAAGCATTTAAAATCAGAAAAAATCTTCTAAGAAATAAAGATTTACCTTGAAAAAAAATAAATCTTTTCGGGAATCTTTACTCTTCTCTGTTCAAGATCATCAACGACGTATTAGAGAAATATTGACTCATTGTCATTCTTAAGCTCCAGTTAGCTAAACGTCCGCGAAACATATGTATGTTCGTTTTTAGAAAACGCAAAGCAATGAGAGCGATTTCCGAAACGTAATGTAATTTCGTTAAGCATTTACACTTCTCTTCATGCTATGCTAAAAACGAACGTACGTTGAGTGGACGTTTGGCTAACCAGGGCTTAACCTTGTTGGGCTTGGTTCTGACCACTATGTGAGAAATTTAACGGTCTACTTTACTATAAAATACAGGCCGTACAAGAACTGAAGACAAAAGACCTTCGCAGTCTTCGTATTTTTGTGGATTGGGCTCATTTGAAGCTGGCAGTTGAAGATGAGCGTTTTATCGAAGTATTTTGATGTAGTGAGGTAAATAGAAAGAAATACATTTTTAATTTATTTTCTACTCATCTTTGTGATCTATTTTGATCCGTTTCTCTATTCTGTTTTAGATAATGAGTAATACAAGTAGGGAATGGAACTTCAATCCATTTGCAATTCCTTCCACTCTACAGCCTTTTGTATAGTGCGTGGTACCTAGAAAAAGTCGTGGCGGTATTACCTAATGTCGAGAATCAATTTGTTTTTGTTTGATGTTGTTTTTGTTTTCGTTTTTGGTTTTTTTTGGCCAATAATTATTTGAAATAATAAAATATAAATTTTTATTACCAGCCAAACCGAAATCCATTTACCATAAAGCCGATAACATTTTTAATGACCGTAAAAATTATAAAACTTTCTGCTCCTTAACCGTTATTTAAACACTAAATTCGGTTGAACAGCGGAGCAGTGAAAAGGAAACCAGTTTGATGTCAACATACGGAATAAAGTCTTGACAAGATTTTCCTTTTTAAACAAAATTGAGATTTCGCTTCGGTTGCTGATAATTCAAGTACGCATGCGGCACTACATATGCATAGGGTGGGGATTCAAGGGTTAAAGTTTTCCAGTTTTCTTTAAGAGAACGGGTTTTACATCTCATTTCACACATGTATTTCACCTTCATGGCTTATTGGTAAAAAAACTTAACATTTCAGTATTTTATACCCCTTAATGTACCACCCTGTTACTAAATATGAATATGTTGCTTGTATTGTTGATATGTTTGGGTCTGACTTTGTTGGTATTTTTAATCAGAGCCTTAAATATTGTATTTTTGTAGGCGTCAACCTGCTCTTTAAGCCTTATTATTTATGCGGTTGCTTAGCGATAACGCGCTTATTTTAAGCTTTAACAGTAGAAGAGAACAAAAAACAGACTGTAACAGGCGTCTCGTCTCTACGGCGATCAACATCAACAACTCTGCTCATATAAAACAGCAACAAATAATACGTAGAGCCAACGATCGTCTTAACTTTAATCTGCCAGAATTTTTTTTTTTTTTTTGTTTCTTGTTTGTTGCCATTGTCTTTACCATTCTGAATAAAAAATAAAAAAAAACATTACAAAACTTATTGGCCATTTACAAGCAGCAAGTGGCAAAATATTGTGAACAACTTTATGTTGTATGTGTTGCAAGCTTGTTGTGTATGTTGAAGGCTTGTGCCTGTAAATTGTTGAGTTGTAGTAGTTGTGCACTACTTTTAGGGCTCCCCACTTGATGTCTGCAACATTTTTTTTTCTTATTGTTGCTGTTGCTACTTTGTTGGTCATCTTGTAGCTTAGCGAAACCCATATAAACTTTAAAATATATTTCGTGTTGTTTTTTTCTTTGTTCACTTTTTGTAACTCTTATCAGTTGGTATGCATCTGGGCACCTTTGGGCGACTTTTTTCCTTTATTTTGTACAGGCGCTTGAAAACATTTTCATTTCGGTTTCCTCATATTGTTCGTTTTTTGTCTTGTATTCTGCTTTAAAATTTCGCTGTTTTTATGGTTTAACATTTGAAATGAAGACACCGGAATGGACTTTAATGGCATGTGTACTGCACTCAATTGGATTTTGATTTTCCAAAAAAAAAAAAAAGGAAAAAACATTTAAGTGCCCTTAAAGGCAGGATATTTCTTTAAAGGAAAACAAAAATTAAATTTCAGTTTTTTAAACATTTTAGAAAATTGGCAAGCAAAAGAGTTCTAAGCTTGGCAGGAAAATTTTTCCATGGATTTGTAAAGAAAATTAACAGACGAAATTTATTTAATTCCTGCCTGTACTGCCTACGCTAATGTTATCGGTTTGCTTAGTAGAACATCAATCATGGTGGGTAGGAATTTAGAGATGAGTGCCAACCCAACAAAATATAATAGACATACATAAGCTTCACATGGCCCTTTGTTCATTGCCTTTAATTTTTACGTCATCCAGAGCTTCTAATAAATCTACTTAAACTTCTCAGGTTCTTTCCCGACAGAACATTTAAATCGTCTACATAGCAGGCACCAAAATGCTTTCACCGACATAGCACTGGGCGAGCATCCAACTGATAAAGAATAGTTTTCTCTTTTTTCCTCGCCTCTACAGGCCTTGCAGCAGTGATTTGCATTGTTGACCAAATACTAATACGCCTCGCATGAGCAATACCGAGTAATGACTTCAACCAGCATGCTGACGGTGCTTCTTCGAAATTTTATGCAAATTTTCTGTCCGCCTTCTGTCTAGCTTTTGCCAGATTGACTGCGCTGTCTTGTAATTATCCATTGTCCGCTTTGTAGTTTCCTAAGACACTACTAGGTCACGGTGTCCATATGACAAGAATGTTGTATTGCTGTGTCCATTCATTGGGAGATTTCCGATTGTCATCAGCCGTCTTAGAGGTCGTCAAATTAGAAACCAGTGATCTAATAGGCTATCAAAAAGCATTTGAATATTCTTCCGAAAGATATTTTCATCCATAATAACACGAGTTATTAAAAAATTTTACCCAGCAACCAGACAAAACTTTTCTAAAGGTTTTTGGGTGCACGGAGACCGAATTTCTTTAACATTTTAGGTTTTCGATATACATACATACATACATAATTGATCATTACAACCCCTTAATAAGGATTACGACATAGCTTCTCATACCACTTATGTTGTGTGTGTTAATTTTATACTTGAGTGGCAGGACCTACAGTTTAAAGTCAACTCCGAACTACAGATTTTTCAGAAACTTTTCAAGGCAATTTTATTTACTCTCAGAGTCTTTGCCAGGAATATGCTGAGAGACAGTAGCCGAAGAAATATTTTTTCATACTTTCGTTTTGTTGGAGATGTCTGACCTGGGGTTTGAACCGTGGCCTTACGTCTATACACTACCTACTTGATAACAGCGACAGGTTTTCTAACCGGAATACGCAAAATAATATGGTTCCTGGTTATATTCGAGTATATCGCAGACCGAGAAAATTATTAACCTAGAAAATTCAGAATACTTCTTTAAAGGTTTGTGATGCGGTGAATCCATTACTACAATAGCAAACAACACGTGCTTCTGGCCATAAGTTGGTCTTTATTAAGGAAAACGTATTACCAAATTTTTTCCTGCGCACTCCTTAGTTGAGATAAATTCTAATCAAAGAATGCTCAGAAATCTTTGAGAGAAAAAGGCTGGAAATTAAAATTTGATAATTGAACATGATACTCCACGACCATCGTACTCTCTGATGAATCCTCTACATTGGAGATTCCTTTAGGTACCTGCAGGCTTATAATTGAAAATGCAATCGTTGACCTTGTCAATAGTAGCAGGCAGAACGGCGCATAAAATCTGGCCAAGGCTGGATAAGAGGCGCGCGGCGGCTCTGCTTAAACTCCAAAGAAGTAGGCTCAGCTCTGTTATCGTGGTTATTACGGGGCATTGTATGATAGGAACACACGCCTCGCATGTGTTGGTCTTGGACACCTTTCAAATGTTTACTGCAGAAGCTGTGGAGATGAGGTAGAGGATGAGGCTATTCTTCACCTACTATGCACATGACCGGCACTTGGTCGGTGGAGAAAGAGGCACCTGGGTGCCTACTATATGGAGGATCTGCATGAACTATGGTGCATGGATATTGGCAGTCTGAGTCGCTTCATCGAAAGCTCCGAGTGGTTCCTGGACTAGAGGAGAATGTGAAACTGTGGTATCACAATGGTCCCTGTGTCCGCTCATGACTCCATCCAGGGGACAGTCATTTCTACCTACCTAACCATGATACTCCTTAAAATCCTAGGAATTTCAAGCAACGAAACATTTTTAAGCCTCATGACAAACGTAGAAGGGTTTTCACCCAAATCTAAACTGTTTTTTTGAAACGTTTTTTAAGATGCTAAAGAAACTTAAAGACTGTGTCAAATAAAAACGTAAACAGCTCGTGTTCCTGGCCATAAGTTGGTTTTTATTAAGAAAAATGTATGACCAAGTCTTTTCCAGCACACTCCTTAGTTAAGGCAAATTTTAATCAGGAAGCATTCATAAATTTTCAGGAGAAAAATTTGAAAAATAAAGTTGCTAATTGAAGTCCCTAAATTCTCAAGGACTTGTTGACATCCCAGAAGGGCTTGAACGCAAATCCAAGCAGTTTTTTTGCTTGTTTTTCTAAGATGTACAGTTTTCAGCTATGAAAAGTCGAATTTGTATCACACATCTGACACATCTGATAATAAAAAGTGCGGATAAGGTAATAAAACGTTCAAATTTCAATTTTCTTGTTAATATTTTTTTTTGCATAGAAATTCTCTTCAGGCAATGCTTTAATGCCTTAAATGGTTAATTTAAGTTTTTTTTTAATGTTTTAGGCCATACAACACTTAAATTTTCCCATGAGTTGTAAAAATAAGCTTGTAAAACTGAAATGAAATGTATTTAAGTATTGTATTGTATTTGAATTTGAATTTGTATTGTATTGCAGTTTAAGTATTTTACACTTTTGACCTGCTGGTCAATTGTAATAAAAAGTGAATGCGAAAGTCAAAAATTATTGTTGTATTCCATGCCATTCCATTATATTGGCAAGAGGCAAGAGAGAGAGGCTAGAATACCATTTTAATATTCACACTAGGAAACCTATTATTTGGTGTTCTACATTAAAAAATGTTTAATTTGAAAACAAATTACTTTTCTTCTCTCTTTCTGTGCTTTTTTTAATGTCCACTTATAATTTACGATCCGCCATGATTTTCTAATCTTCTAACACGGACACAAACGCAAACATACATATGTTTACATATTACATATGTTTACATATGTATGTTGCTTTAGGTTAAGGAAAAAGGCTGAGCCTAATCATTACCTACTGTCTTAAAAGTTAATGGAAAACGTTAAATAGCACCATATTCTTAGACGCTTTACCACTTTAAGCCTGTAAGCATTTATTTATAAAGAAATTAAATTTCTCACATGCAAATTGCATTTTGTGTGGATGGTATTACTCTGTACGAGAATCAATATTTTTAAGTACTTTTCAACACCATTAATACGCATTTTTAGTTGGATTTTCTTGCGTTAAAAGTTTTCTTTTTCATTTTCCATACGTCCACAGGAAATGTCATTAAAAAAACTAATGTAACAACAAGCATAATACAACTGACAGGTAAAACGCAGTTTCTCTTTCTCTTTCTCTCTTCACAGCCCATTTTTTTTAGAAGATTTCATATCCACAACAACACTTATTGTATTCTAAGAAATAAAAAAAAAATAAAAATAATTTCAATTTTAAAGCCTCGAGTTTAAGGCGCGTTATTAATTTGGAGTCAGAAGTGCGAAAAGAAATAATTTTTACAAGCAGTTACAAATTGTGCCATAAAAACAACATATTTAAAGTGCGAATGGAAATTATTTTTGGTTATTAAATACGAAATCTCTATGAAAATAGGCCTAAAATTGGTTTTTTTTCTTCTTTTTATATACACACTCTATGTGCCAATGCCTGTTGTAATCTCCTTTTAACAATGAGGCGTTGTTGTGGTGCAATATTAACGAATTTTATGAAATTCACAAAAAAAAGGAAAAAATATACTACAGTGTTAGCAAAGCAGATTAGTAAGGGGCACAAGGGTTCAAAATAGAAGTTGAGCTTAGAAGTTAGAGTACAGTAGTGTAGGTAAGAGTCAAGCCTACTTGACTCCGTTTTACTATGGTATACACAAGTATATTGGCAGGGCAGAGCTGCCAGTATAGGCATGTGTTGTTTAAGTAAAATCCCTGATCTTCTCTTCAAATAAACTTTACAATCCTGTATGTTACAAAGACGAGAAGGAGAGTAAGGATAACATAATAATGGCATTCTAGGGCTTATGGAGGTGGATTGATGCAAAAATCTGAGCACTCTCAGGTTCAAATCTTAAAAATGGCGAATGATGAATGTCTTCAAGATAAAAAACAGTTCAACCTAGAAATCCTCTTATACTTGCGCTCACACAGAGGATAACATCAGCAACCTACCTGATAGAAGAACCAGACAGTATAACCTGTTGCAAAAGAGTTTAACTCGATCATTGGGACTAAACGTTCTAAGAAGAAGTATAAGAACAGATCAAATACCCGTCTCGCCGGAGCATCTTCCTCCAAACATACGACATGGCCAAGCCAGTGTAGCCGCGGGACGGTAATACGCTGTACAACGTGCATGTTTTTGAGGAGTTCATACAGCTAACTGTTGGAGCTATACAGCTCACGTAGTCCAGCAGGTAAGGTGTTGCCTGATTATATGTGAGGCCACGGTTCAAAACTTTGGTTAGACATCTCCAACAAAACGAAATAAGAAAAAATATTTTTTCGGTGAGTTCCTCTCAGCAGAGTTGTGGCAAAACTTCCAAGAATAAATAAAATTACCATGAAGAAAGAATGAAATCTGTCGTTCGAAACTGTAAGTCGCGCCATTGATGTATAAAATTAATACACACAATATAAGTGGTGTGGGAAGCTAGGTCGTAATCCTGACTAAAGGGTTGTAATGACCAATTATGTATGTCTGATTCTAGTCAGCATAGTTGTTGTATTTGGATCCATTTGTTTATATTTACATACATATTTTGAGGATCCATGATTCATTGTGTGTACACTTCATGCATGTTCTCATAAATTGTTTGAAAAGTCTTCCTCACACAACACTGTATCATTTCGCTTTCGCAAGTACTCTTGTTCCTGGTCCATGTGGAATCTCAGTTTCTTTTCCAGTATTACATTCGTGTTCTTAAATTGTCTCGCGAGATCAAAGTAGCATCTATATGCGGGTATTATTATTCTATTCATCTCTGTGTTATCAGTGTTCTTCTGGTTCATGTCACATCTTATGTAAAAAATTCATCAACCATCTCGACCCTGCAACTACCATTTTTCGCTAAGACGTTTATCTAACAGCTGTAAAAATAATAAAGTATGTATTGAACCACTGTAACCTATTTAACCCTTTCCGACCGTATACGCACAATTGTGCGGGTGCGTTTAAGGCTCTACAATTTCTTTAATATATGACTTTATGGATGGGATTTTTCCATTGCAGTTCAACATTCGTGGTATGATAATGGTTTTACATTGCTTTTGCAAGGGATATGAATCTCCTTTTCAACTTGAGAATTCTCCAGCAAGAAATTTTTGAAAAAAAATATGAAAATTTCTCCATTTAATGTAAAGGAGATCTGGAATATACTGACCAGAGATCAGCAATGAATCGTTTTTTCGCTGCTCATAAGCACTCATGAAATTTTGAATATAAGTGAGTCAACAATATTGAAATTTAATTATTTATTTATTTATTCTGATTCGTATTCACTACAATGTTGATTTATAAGTACATGTTGCAATGAGTATAAGTACAACTTTGCCATTAAACTCATACCATTCGAAATATGTTTGATTCATAAGCCTACTCATTTAGATTCATAACTTTAGAAAAATACTGATAAAAATTATAAATTTACTCAAAATTTACAGTCTTAGTTGTTGTTGCATTTACAAAAAAAGAAAAAAGACACTTAAGCAAAAAAGACAGATAGAACCTTCTAGTAAGTATTATAGTGTTCATACGCGAATCATACTTATTTCGTGATTCTTGTAAATGTTGAGTCATGGAGAGTCGAAATCAACAACATCATACGTGTTGTTAAGTATGAATACGATGAGTACTTCAAACTTTGAATATGAGTAGAGGTTCCATGATATTAAAATAAGTATGAATGCGTATAAGTATCAGAAATTATGAGTATGATTCGATTCTAATCATCTTTTTGAATACTCATTGCTGACCTCTGGTTTGTAGGGTATCACTTAGGTGGACATAAAGTTTAAATTTTTTCCAAAACATTTCTGTTCCCACAAAATATGCGTGCATAACACTATTTCAAGTCCTTTAAAAACCATTTAAAAGCCATTAAATTTTTTTTTTTTTAATTTAAACTGCCTGACCTTGACCTTTTTTAAATGCGTGTATGTTTGTATATGTATGCTGTAAGAACCATGAAAACGTTGACCATTACCATATATGTATACATATGTAGATATGTATGTAAGTATGTATGTATGCATGTGTCCATTCGAATATGCAAATTTTATTACAATGTGCATTACAAAAGCAAAATCGATTTTTTTTCGCTTATTTACAAACACTTGCTACATTTACTACAGCAAGTGGTAGTACAAGTAGTGATATATGAGTTGCATAAGCACACACACAAACATATACTTGATATTGACAATCAAATGTCACACTTCATTTACCACAACAAGCAACAGCCATGCGGACTATGAGTAAAAAACAAAACCCTGCTCTGCTGATGATGCAACTAAAACTCATGCAATAAAAACGCATTGAAAAGCCAAACACATAAGCAACTACAACAACTTAATTAACAATACGAAGTAAGAGAAGTAGGCATGACGATAAATTCTTAACAAGCCAATGCCTTGACAAACAACGAAAAAAAAAAACGAAAAAATTGTTGCAACATTAAATGCTTTTCAATGCGTGGCACTAACAACTGCTACGACATACCATTATTGCTGCTGCTGTACTGCAAAGCAAACATAGGCAGTAATCAAGCAGCAGACGACAAGAGGACAACAACAAAACGATGACGATGATGGCAAAATGTTGACGACAATGCAAAGGCAACCGCAGATGAAGATGAAAAAGCCGAATGAATGAATGAAGAAGATGAAGAAGGTGAAGAGGTAAAAGAAGAAGGAGAAGAAAACATTAAAAATCAAAACGTGCCGAAAATATCACTTAATTAACATTTTTACGCTTGAAGCTTAAAAGGTAATTAACGCGTTCACTTAATGCAAACACTATTGAACATTCTAGTAATTGGACAACATGTTGTCCACTATCCTTCACCAACATTGGCAACATTTCTTTGCTTGCTTGCTGGCTGGCTGGCTGGTTGCTGTATATTTACATGCATACACGTACAAACAATAGCTGAAAGGCACGAAAATGTGAAACATGGCTCAATTCGACAAAAAAAAAAAAACAACAACAGCCAGAGCAACAGCAACAGAAAAAATATTGCGAAAAATATCGTTGCAAACGTTGACTCAAACAAACAAAAAAGCCACACAGAATTTGCAGAATCCTGGCAAATGAAGCGGGAATTTTTTGTTTCCTTTCCCTTGTTTAACACTATTTTAAAAAGCGCCACATTCTGTTGGGTGTTTCGTTTCATTTTTCCTTCTGCTTCTGTTTTTTGCGTTTTTTTCTGTGCTTTAGACCAAAATCAATGTTCAATTTTGGCCGTGCTTTATTTTGTTACCTTTTTGGGTGGCCTTTTTGTTCAAAAAATAAAAAGAGTAACGTTCTCTCTCTCTCTCTCTCACTCTTTATCCCGAAAAAGAAAGAATTTTTTAAGCCATTTGTCGTTTTGGCTAAAAGACAAACAACATTTTCCAATCACCGTAAATATTCTACTGCTCCCTGTCAACCCCCTACTGTCTACTTGCTTAAGTCCTGCTGGTTTTTGGTTACCCAAAAACTCATTACCATACTTTAGGAAGCAATTTACGCATTGATGACTTAACGAAAGGAAAATTAACACAAGTAGGCTATAAACCGACTCTATCAGTATGCTACTGGTGTGAGAGGTAGTAGTGGAAGTTGGGTTGAGTTGGTAATCCTTAAGCTATAGGGTCCGCCAAATAACTTTTTTTTTTTGAAAATGCTTTAAAAAAAAACTACTGAATATTTTCTCAAATTTCTTTTTTTATTTGAAAGTACAATCCTTCCGGTAGTTAATGGAAAATAATTTCATTTAAATGGCTGCCTCGGCTGGCCATTCAGTAGCCTACACGATCGGGCCATTTTTTAAGCACATTATCGATTGTGTGCTGCTGTATTTCACCAATGGCTTCACGAATATTGTCCTTTAAAGCGTCAATTGTCTCTGACTTGTCGGCGTAACACTTATCTTTGACGGCATCCCACAAATAATAGTCCAACGGTGTCAAATCGCAGCTCCGAGGTGGCCAAACGACATCAGCTCTGCGGCTAATAATGCTATCTTCAAAAACAGGGCGCAAAACATCGAGTGTAGCTTCGGCTGTGTGGCACGTAGCGTCGTCCTGTTGAAACCAAATGTTGCCAATATCCTCCTCTTCAATTTTTGTGAACAAAAATTCGTCCAACATGGCCCAATTATGCCTCTGGACCAAAATCCGCACCAAACAGTGACTCGTTTTGGTTGCGTCGGCTTTTCAATGTATGCGTGCGGGTTTTCTGTGCCCCAAATGCGACAATTTTGCTTGTTTACATACCCGCCAAGATCAAAATGAGCTTCATCTGAAAAGATGATTTTTTTGCCAAAATCGGCATCTTCTGTAAGTCGATCGCAGGCCCACTTAGCGAAGCGAAAACGCATTGGATGGTCCATATTCGTTCAGCGGAAGGATAAAATTAATTATCTGTCAAATCAGACATGAGCTAAGTGTTACCATTCACGAAATAAGCACTAGTTGAAAAAAACGTTAGATGGCGGACCCGATATAAGGATAACTTGAGTTTCATGTCATACAACATCTAATACGTACAGAATCAAGAGAGAATTTTTCTTTTCTTATAGAAATTCTAATGAAAACCATATGTCCTGATGGTTTTATTACAGGACATTGCGAGATTATATCGCTGACAAGAGTCTGGAACAGATCTCATCCGGACTATTGCAGGGTATGTAGCGACGAGAAGGAGTTGGAAACTATCGAACACCTCTTCTGTAAGTGGCCAGCCCTTAAAAGGTTGAGGTCGAGTGCCGACATTAAGGCTCTCCATAGATTCATTAAGCTGGTTGAGAAGTGCGAGGGCATCAATGGCGAATATATGTCCTGATATTGATAAGTTGGATTCTGTAAAATGCATGCCAAATAATTGATCGAACGTCGCCGCTGTCTCGACCTTCTTTCTGGGCGCTTCAGTGTCACACTTATCTGGGTCTACGGGTACAGTAATATTCCGGGAAACTGCAGAGCCAACGAGCTCGCCAAGGCTGGTGCACTACTTCCGGAATCCTCTTCAGTCGACTTGTGGATGCCACTTACATCGGTCAAGCTGGCCATCGCTCGGAAATTCTTTCGATACGCCAACCTATCCTAGGTCAATGGGGAATCCTGCTCCCCCACTAGGCTCACTTGGCCATCGATGGATAGAAGGCGCACCAACCAGTTACTTGGACTTGATCGTAACGTCATCTCAATCACTGTGGCCATGCTTACAGGTCATTGTGTTATGGGTAGATATGCGGAAAGGATGTAGTTCTCATTTAACGACTTCTGCCGTGGGTGCAGATCCGCTGAAGAGAAGACTGTTATCCATTTTCTTTGTCAATACCCACCTCTTGCGAGCTGCAGATATAGGTTATTTGACTCTCCAATCCTTGTCAGCTTGACGCAGCTATCATCCATTGATGTCAACGATATAGCTTCGTTTATCAAACTTTCGGGCTGATTTTCCAGCGTGGAATAGTCGTGTTTTAAATGTGCAGCTCTTGTGCTGACCAAATTCTTATTCTTACGTGGTTTGGAGGAACTTGGTCAGTACAGAGACTGCGTTCACGACGTCCATCCATCACAACGGGCCGCTATGCGTGCTGAAGTGAGCTTTTGATATCAAAGCTACCACTCCAACCTAAAATAACCTATGCACTAGATTTGTTTTAGTCTGCCTGTGTATGCTGAAGTCGCCGTAGTCTAGTAGGTAGTGTGTTGGCTTATTAGACTGAAGGCGCGAGTTCGAATCCCAGGTCAGACATCAAAACGAAAATATGAAAATATTTCTTCGGCGACTTCCTCTCAGCAGATTTCTGGCAAAAACTCTGAGAGTAAATAAAATTGCCATGAAGAGCTTTTCAAAAAACTGTCGTTCGGAGTCGGCTTTAAACTGTAGGTCCCGCCACTCATGTATAAAATTAACGCACACAACAAAAGTGGTGTGAGAAGCTAGGTCGTAATCCTGACAGAAGGGTTGTAATGACCAATTATGTATGTATGTGTATGCAGATGTAGGGTACCAGCAGTAACAAATGGCACACTGAAATTATTTGGTATTCCTGAAAAGAAAAATTTATGCGACACCATAGCTTCAGTCTAGAAGTACGGTATGGAGCCAAGAAGAAAAAACAAAAAAAAAACTCTGGCCAAAAACCAAATCGGCCGGGTAGAGAAGAGTGGAGAACAGGGAGAACGGAGGCTCTTAAATGTAATTTAATTAATTTATTCACATTATTCAATGAAGCGCAATTCTGAATGCGTAATTACCAAATGTATACGAGATAGTAACAGAGGTAGCCAGCAAACAGCAATGGCAGCAGAAGAGACAGAGCCAGCCAGCCAGCCAGCATTTACGCTGTTGCATTCATTAAATGCAAAAATGTTTGGTATTGGCATCTTTGTCCTTTCATTCCACCCAGGTAGAATGTGGCAAAAGCAGAAGCAAAAGCAAAATGTAGCATTAAATGCCTGAAAAATTGTACGAATGTTCAGCTCTTTAAGCACGCGAGCATTTAAAAACTAAAAAAGAAATGAAAAGAAACCTTAAAAAAGGCCAACACTTTTAAACACACTTTTTAAGAAGTGTTTTTTTTTTATTTCTCACTGCATTTGCTACCAAATAGCCAATCTTCTGTCTGTCTGTTGCATTTACTATCGTATGCTAAAGAATGGACAGACATTAAAAGAAGAAGTTTCGTAGTTGTCCAACAGTTTTTAATTGAATTAAATGTTTAAAAACGAATAAAAAAAACAGATAAAAAGAGCGAGAAATTGTTTTGGAAAATGTTTTTTGTTACGCAATGAAATATTCAAGAAAGATATGCATTTGAACACACATTCTATCGTTCCATTCCAAATATTATCATCAATTCAGTTCAGTTTGAAACATTAATGGCTTATAACTGTTTCGGCAAGGCTCCTCGATAAGATTTTGTCGACTGTTAACAGTGACAGTATGGAAATGAAAAGATTTAATGAAGGCAACAAACTAACAAACGGGGAAGGATAACAATAAGAAATCACTGAAAAAATAAATAAATTTCAATGCTAAAGCAGAGCTGTAAAAGAGTTAAATTTTATGGAAGAAGCAAATGCCACAGACGACCAGTACAACTATGTAGCAAAACTTATTTACTAACTTACTTAATTGCTCTCTGCTACTTGCGCGCCTACGCCAGTTGATCACACCAATCGATGACAGGGCTTCCTCGATTTGGTCCTTCCAACGCAAACAAGGTCGTCCTCTTCGCCGACTCTCGCATCAAATACCCGTCTCGCAGGAGTATCCTCCTCCATTCGAACGACTGAGCCAGCGCAGCCGCTGGATGTTAATACGCTGCACAACGTCTATATCGTTGAGGAGCTCATAAAACTCACTGTTGGATCGAATACTGAAATCATCGCCAGCTCGACCTGGACCGAAGATCTTACGTAGTACTTTTCTCTTGAATACCCTGAAGGCTGCTCCATCAGTGCTTAATAGTTTTCATGACTCTGCGCCATAAAGATGCACGGGGAGGATGAGCGTCTTGTAGAGTATTAGTTTTATCGCACGAAAGATGTCTCAATTGCTTTTTGAGACCACTGTAGCACCTTTTAGCAAGAGCGATCTTGCGCTTGATCTCCAGACTGACATCATTTTTGGTGTTTAGTTTATCGGCCGTAATCTGAGATCCAATACGTCGCACGTTTTTACATGTCCAATGAAAACTTCAACAATTAATGCGATAGGCGAGTAATGTAGTAGATTGTTGAGAAAAATTAAGAGGAATATTGATATCTCAGTTGGAACACCTCATGCATACATACTTACATAATTGGTCTTTACAACCCTTCAGTCAGGATTACGACGTAGCATGTTGTGTGTGTTTCCAGGGACAGAAAGGTATACCCATCTTCACAGATGGGTCAAAGTTAGGTTGAGGTACAGGTGCTGGGGTTTTCTGTAGGGAACTCGGTCTAGAATTTCACTTCAGGTTAAAGAATGACTGTAGCGTGTTTCAGGCAGAGATCTTCGCAATCCTGAAGGCAATCGAGGCCATAGCTGGTAGGCCTACTTCGGATTCGGAATTTTATATGATTTTCGTCGACAGTCAGTCTGCCCTAAGGGCTATTGCGTCAGTCTAATGCAAATCACGGCTCGTATGCGAGTGTAAGGAGTCGTTAAGGACTTTTTGTCTATACCGAATCAGTCTATGCTGGGTTCCGGGTCATAGCGGAATACTCGGTAATGAGTTGATGGATGCTCTCGGTAGATTAGGTTCACTGTCACCTCTACGGCCTCTTCAATGGATGGATCAGGGGGGAAGAGCAGAGGTGTTGGGGGAATGGATCGGGTTGTTATGTTTCCAGGTGTCTATGGCCTGCTATAGACAGTGTAAGAACAAGTTGGCTGCTGGGTTTCGATAAGGCCATCTTAAGGTTAGTTATTGGGTTTATTACTGGGCACTGCGAGATTAGATGGCTAACAAGTATCTGGAACAGATCATATCCGAACACCTCCTCTGTAACTGTCCAGCCCTTAATAGTTTGAGGATGAAGACCCTTGGCAAGGACTTCTATGAGGGTTTGAATTCTGTATTGAGAGCCGACATAAATGCTCTCCACAGATTCATTATTGGTTTAAGATGGTTGACCTTGACCTATACTGCAGGGGTGTGGCGGCTAGGGTTAGTAGGCGTCTCTGGGCGACTGGACAATGGCATGCATCGAGCATTGGTCATACAAGGATACTTGAGGGAGCTGATATTGTCCGAAGCATAGACTATATGACACCGCGATATGACTTCTCAATGAATTTTAGGACATCCATCCCGAAAAGGGAGGGCTGGGGAAAGGGTGTGGCGCACCTAGCGAGAAATGCCGCACAAATCTACACCGATGGCACCAAGTTAGAAGGAGCCGTTGGTATTGGCATCTATTCGGGATCAATCGGAATATCCAAGTCTATGAGACTACCAAGTGTCGGCAATTCAAGCTGCGGTGAAAATTGTTGCGGACAAAAATGTTCGCAAGCGAAGGATCATTATACTTTCCGATAGCCAAGCGGCCATCAAGGCGCTGGATTCTAGTGTGATAAACTCCAAGACAGTATACGACTGTCGCAGATGTCTCAATGAGATGGCGAACCGATGTGATGTTTGTATCACATGGGTACCGGGACATAAGGACAT
The DNA here is from genome assembly GCA_927399465.1 of Sarcophaga caerulescens. Classification (NCBI taxonomy): domain Eukaryota; kingdom Metazoa; phylum Arthropoda; class Insecta; order Diptera; family Sarcophagidae; genus Sarcophaga; species Sarcophaga caerulescens. Next base: position 88,448,435 of record OV656868.1, read on the forward strand.
TCCCGGCAACTGCAGAGCGGATGAATTGGCCAGAAGGGTCACGACCGTCGAGCTCTCTGATGTTTTCTCTACATTGGGGATCCCTTTAAGTACCAGTGGGCTTATGATTGACAATGCAATCGTGGACCTTCCCAACAGTAGATGGGCAGCTTCGGATAAAGGCAGAGCGGCGCAAAAAATCTGGCCAAAGCTGGATAGAAGGCTCACGACGGCTCTGCTTAAGCTCCAAAGAAGCAGGCTCAAAGCTGTTATCGGGGTTATTACGGGGCATTGTATTATAGGAACACATGCGAGGCGTATTGGTCTTGGACACCTCGCGAATGATTTCTGCAGAAGCTGTGGAGATGAAGAGGAGGATGAAACTATTCTTCACCTACTTTGCACATGTCCGGCACTTGGTCGGATGAGAAACACCTGGGTGCCTACTACATGGAGGACCTAGATGAACTGTCATGCGTGGATATTGGCAGTCTAAGTCGCTTCATCGGAAGCTCCGAGTGGTTCCTAGAATAGGGGAAAGATGAAACTGTGGTATCACAATGGGCCCTGTATGCGGCCTAAGTGTGTCCGTTGATCGGGTGGACAGATACTTCTACCTACCTACCTACCTAAGATGGTTGAGAAGTTCTAGGGCTTCAATAGTGTAGTCCCGCTGCCTTGTCTGTTTTGTTAGTCTGTGTAGTTCCTTTGCTTCCTCATTTTCCCTCTCCTATTTCCTCTCCTTTTTCCTTACCTTTCCTAATATGCTCTCCCCCTTTCGCTCGTTGTACAATGGGTCAACTAGGCCTCCCAGTACTGTACTTGTCTCACTTGACAAGTACACGTCCTCTAACCTAAACCTATATTGTGTTTGTTAATTTTATCCATGAGTGGCAATTCAATTCAAAGTCGACAGGTTTTTTTAAGAAACGTTTCATGGCAAATTTTATCACCCTCAGAGTTTTTGCTAGAAATCTGCTGAGAGGAAGTGGCCGTAGAAACACGAATGACATATTTGAAGAGAATTTTGATGGAATTTGCTCGCCTAGTATTTCAAAACACTATCAAAAGGCCTCAGCCTTATTACAGTTAAAGCCAAGCTAGTTTATAATATGAGGCAGTCTGTTCTTTTCTTTACAATTACAGAATATTGTGTTACAGAGCTTAAACGATGTTTCAGAAGGTACCAAGACGAACACATATTGGACGTCTAGCCAGAATCGTCCCGAAAATACAAATTGAATTTAGAAAATTCACGAAATGGCAAGGGATCACCATCGGCTGCAAGTTGTGTGAGCTAGATGAAGAAAGCGCTATTTATTGCATTTTAGAGTTGGACATTTAAAAATCAGAAGGCTGTGCAATAAATGCCGCATTTCTTTTAATAGAGGACGAACAGTGCCATTAAAATGTTGGAATTGAGTGTTGGGTTATGATTCACTGTAAAAAATGACATTTTGTGTCGCTTTATAGCCTTGGATGAGACATGGAGTAGCCCATATCCTTTGTAATTTCTAAGGCAAAGGACAGTCAATGTATTGGCGTGGTTGGGAAGAATGTTTGTTTTGTTGAAAGTTACTTTTGAAACCGTCAAATGTATTGTGACAATATCCTCTTTGATTTCTCTCTCTTCTCAAATACAGCACAATTGTATAAACTTTACTTTAAAAGCCAAGGCACCGCAATCAATAGTCAATTAACCGCTTTCTTGTTAAATGCTTCATGTCACCTGACATGAATGTAGCGCCTTTAGTGTCTCTTATGTTGTTTTTTCTTTTGGCCTTTTTCCTTTTTATTTCGTGTTATTCGTTGGCTGCCCCTTTCTTTCCGTTTTTTTTTCATATCATATTTGCTTTGTTGTCTTTATTGATTGTTCAGTTATTCCCCAAAGTATATTTTCTTTTCCTCTCCTCTCAATTTTTTTCATTTCTTTTCTTGTAATTCTATGCCACACGATCGATTCACCTCAAAATACTAGAAAATCCATCATCATTATAATCTCTTCTTAGTTGTTGTTGTTGTTATTGTTAAAATGTTTGGTTGTTTTGTTTTGTTTCCATTTCAATTACCTTCTCATTGGCAATTGTTCACATGTACAACAATTTATACTCGTTACAGCGTTAAGAGCGCGTTTGGAAAGTTCACAGTCACAGTCACAGTGCAATGGAAGGCAGAAAAAAACTCAACAAATCACGTTTTAAGTGTCACTTATAATCCCCCAGAAAACATGTTGTATTCACTCGATTTTTTATTTTCTTTTTTATTTTTCAAAATGTTTTGTTTTCAATAAAAACTTGGAAGTTTTTTCCTTAGTTTTCTAATTTTTTTTTTATTTTCTTTTTTTTGTAATTTCTATAATTGAGGTGACACATGTGGTCACATACGAGGCTCTATGGAGACAAACGTTTAACGGCTGCATTTTCAAGTTTTTTTTTTCTTTTGCCGCCTTTTATTTCACAGCCAGTTATAACAGGGCTTAAAAAGAAATTTTCAATTTTCCAATTTCCAATTTCGTATTGTGTTCTGCTTTCTTTGAAATCTTTTTCTAATTTGTTTAAACAACTGACCTTTTGGATACGAAATGAACAACAATTATTGTCTGGGGAGGATTACAGGTTTTAACAGAGATTAACTCAGTTATAGAAAGTGCCTGACAAAATAGCTCCACCAGGCGCTAAAACAATAAAAGAGGGTTACACGACCCTAAACGAACGAAAGGCTTAGATTTTCTCTAAATGTATGCTAAATTACGATGATACAAAAATTTATTAAATTTAAGTGCCCTAAGCAACTAACAGTGTACACAGATCTTTGGATAACCGGTAGATTTATAGGATTTAGTCTCTAATTTCTGACAATCCACGAAAGTCTAGATATACCAGTTAAATTTACTGTTACGAAAATGAAGAATCTAGATACGGGTGTTTTGTTTTTATGTCACTTAACATTAAAATGGTAAACAAGTAAGCAAACTACATTAACAAACACCAGCATAAAAAATGATAAACAAGTAAACAAAAATACAACAAACACTACAAGAATAAATGTAAACAAAATACACAAACAACGATATTTACATTTATAGAGATTTCAAGTAGGCGAAGCCACGAAAATTCGCCTTCAAGAACTTTCATCAGACTGTTAACATTGCCATATAAAAGACAAGGCAAAGCAGGCGACGGAGTTAGTGAAGTTCAGTGAGTCTTGTATGAAGACTTGTTGCGTTTGAAGAGAGTAATGCTGGTTTGAAGATTTCCGTTATAAAGATCTGTCGAACAATTGCTTGGGTGTAAACAGAGGAATAACAAACAAAGTAATTGTTGTTTACATAAAGTTCTGAACAGTGGCACACATACATATTTGTGCGAATAATAAAGAATTTTAATTAATACATACATAATTGGTCATTACAACCCTTCAGTCAGGATTATTGGCCTAGTTTCTCACACCACTTACGTTGTGTGTGTTAATTTTATACATAAGTGGCGGGACCTACAGTTTAAAGTCGACTCCGAACGACAGATTCTTTGAGAAACTTTTCATGGGAATTTTATTTTACTCTCAGAGTTTTTGCCAGAAATCTGCTGAGAGGAAATCGCCGAAGAAATACATTTTGCATTTTGTTTTGATGTCTGGCCTGTGGCTCGCACCCTGGCTTTACGTCTAATAAGCCAACACACTACCTACTAGACTAGGGCGATTTTAATTAATACACAAATTTATTTTTATTTTAGAGAGAGTTTTTGCCAGAGACCCACTGAGAAGCCCTCGCCGAAGAAATATTTTTTCCTATTTCATTTTGATGGTAATGTCATGTCTAATAAGTTAACAGACTATCTACCAGACTACGGCAACTTCAATACCATGGTCATGGATATTGCATCCATTTTTTTACTGTTTTATAAAAACGATGTCTAAGAGATTACAGTGAGCATCAAAAGAAACTGTACAGTAAGGATACAATTCTAACAATCATCAAACTCAACTTTTACCACTTCAGGAGAGTGCTCAAAAAAATTGGACGGATATTGGCAAATAAAGGGAAGCATACTCTCTTTTGCCGTTGTCTAGTAGGTAGTGTGTTGGCTTATTGGACATGAGGTCTCTGTTCAAACCCCTGGTTCAGACATCCCGAACGAAACGAAATATGAAAAAATATTCTTCGGGAATTTCTTCTCAGCAGATTTCTGGCAAAAACCCTGAGGGTAAAATAAAAATGCCATGAAAAAGTTTCTCAAAAAATGTCTGGTTCGGAGTCGACTTTAAACTGTAATTCTTGCCACTCATGTATGAAATTAACACACGCAGAATAAGTGGTGTGAGAAGCTAGGTCGTAAACCTGACTGAAGGGTTGTAATGACCAATTATGTATGTATGTATGTTTTCTTTCTCCTTTGGCATTTGAAGTTTAGCAAAGTCTTTTCGCATGTCTACCTATTACACAATGACACGTGAGCCTATACTTTTCAGTTTTATTCCGTAAAATTAAATTTATATTCACAAAATTAAAATTGTAAAATACACCTCCCTCTTGGGGACGAACTCCTTAAATCGCAAATACGCGATTTTTGCTTAACGTTAACGCGGATTTCCTGCATTTTAAGTGCAATTTTCTTGGCTTATTTTATTTTTCAAACTCCAAATAATTTTTTTTTTTGTGTTTAAGTAAATGAGCTTAAGAGATACAGAATAGAAATCAGATACAGAATGGCTGAAGGGTTGTAATGACCAATTATGTATGTATGTATGTTTTCTTTCTACTTTGTCATTTGAAGTTTAGCAAAGTCTTTTCGCATGCCTACCTATTACACAATGACACGTGAGCCTATACTTTTCAGCTTTATTCCGTAAAATTAAATTTATATTCACAAAATTAAAATTGTAAAATACACCTCCCTCTTGGGGACGGACTCCTTAAATCGCAAATACGCGAATTTTGCTTAACGTTAACGCGGATTTCCTGCATTTTAAGTGCAATTTTCTTGGCTTATTTTATTTTTCAAACTCCATATAATTTTTTTTTTGTGTTTAAGTAAATGAGCTTAAGAGATACAGAATAAAACGAAAAAAAGAAAAAAACGAAGAGAAAAATAGTCAGAATCAGAAATTATCAGTTTTAAAGCAACACACCTTCATTTATCATTCGCTTAGATATCGAAAGTGATAAAAATCGCATGAGAAACTCGTACACTTTACCTCTTTAGTAGGGGCCTGGTGTGTTGTGTTGTGTTGCATGGATATGAATGGAGTGTTAAAAGATCTTCGGTGTTCTAAATCTCTGTGTGTTGCTTTTTATTTTTCTTCTTTATGGTATTGTGTTGTTGTACACAACAATAATAATAAAAAGTAACAAATAAATACAACAACAATAAAGTCAAAGTCAAGTTAAACCATTGTGAACAACAACTACAAAAATGATTTGTATTTCAAGCCAGGGAAACGAAAATCAACCAAAAAAAAAGGAATAAAGTACTTAAAGTTCTTAGTTTTTGTTGAGTTTCTTTTCGTCTTTTCTTTGGAAATTTTTGGTGCGAAAAACGCCACAGTGGAGTAGAAAAAAAAAGACTAAAAATGAAGAACAAGCGGCCTTTTTGAGCTTTTATGCTTTAAATGATAAAAATATTGGAGGGAAGGTTACCAAACATAGCATACGTACATATTTTATACATGCACCGCTTATAGTTTAACACAGAACCTTCTTCATGGCTGAGATTTAAACTCTCAGAGTGTCATCTGTCCTTACACACATTGCTCACTAGACCAATGCAACCCCTTAAATAATCTTAAAAAATTTAGAGCTCTTCCTCTGGAGATCACAATGTATGTGGACTGTTGAACGAGGATAATTTACATAAGAAGAGGAGAGTAGAGATGGGATTATATTATCCGCTGGTTCAAGTTCCAGTTCAAAATATCCGGTTTTTACCCCAGTAGTATAAATTCGAAATTCGAAAATTTGAAGTCACCGTAGTCTAGTAGGTAGTGTGTTGGCTTATTAGACTGAAGGCCCGAGTTCGAATCCCAGGTCAGACATCAAAACGAAATATGAAAAAAATATTTCTTCGGCGACTTCCTCTCAGCAGATTTCTGGCAAAAACTCTGAGAGTAAATAAAATTGCCATGAAAAGCTTCTCAAAAAACTGTCGTTCGGAGTCGACTTTAAACTGTAGGTCCCGCCACTCATGCATAAAATTAACGCACACAACATAAGTGGTGTGAGAAGCTAGGTCGTAATCCTGACTGAAGGGTTGTAATGATCAATTATGTATGTATGTATGTAGTATAAATTCGTAAAATCGATTACTAACAACGTACATTTGGTGAAAATCTTTCGGAAATTATTTTGAGCCATATTTCGTCTTTTTTGGATACAACAAGGTTACTTACTGTATTCATTATTAGTATACATATATAGGTATTCCTGGCTATTACATCCCTTTAATCAGGATTATAAACTAATTTCCCACACAACCCGCAGTCGTGTACTTTCATTTTATATAAGAATGGCCATACAGACCTACAGGTCATGACAATTAGTTACTAGCAGAGCTTGTTGCTCACCAAAATTAAAATTTTTTGAATTTTTTTTTTCTTTCCAACTGTCGGACCTGAGATTTTAACTCTGCAGCACTCTCTTAGTAAGCTTATGTACTGAAATAAAGCAAAAATATTGTTACGTTTCACCTTTTGAAAACGTTTAAAATATGAGCCCATAGATTGGAAATAAAATAAAAACAAATTTGTGTTCAGTTTTAATTAAGATTCTTTATTATTCGCACAGTTCTGTATGCCACTGTTCACAACTTGATGTAAAAAACAACAATTGCTATGTTTGTTATTCTCTGTTTACACCCTTTACATAAACAATAACAATCACTAAGCAATTGTTCGACAGATTTTTGTAACGGAGATCTTCAAATCGCGATTACTCTCTTCAAACACACCGCGACTTCACACAAGACTGACTGAACTTCAACGACTCTGTCGCTTGCTTTGCCTTGCCTTTTATTGTTGTTGGTGTATTTTGTTTAGATTTATTTTTGTAGTGTTTGTTGTTGTTGTTGTCATTTTTATGCTGGTGTTTGTTGTTGTATTTTTGTTTACTTGTTTGCCATTTTAATGTTAAGTGATGTAAAATCAAAACATCAGTATCTAGATTATTCATTTTCGTAACAATATTTATGGCATCCAGGATCAGTTATCCAGCTATATGAATTGAAATTTAAGTACTGATCAGAAAACATTCTTGGAGAAATTTTTTAGGCTACGATTAAGCTTAATTGAGATTTACTGTCATTTTAAACAGTCCTTATTTACTCTGAATTATCTCTGTGTAAAAAAAATCTTTTCTTAGAAAGTATTTGTGTTCAAATTTTCCTCTCGGCTATGCTTCCCCTACTTAACAACATTTTCTACTTTACGCAAAAATATTAACCCGCTATACTTGCTAAAAGCTTTTCTTTGCGAACGAAATAAGAAAAATACAAAACAAAAACCCCCAGCCCCATAGAGAATACCCACAATACAGAGGCATACGTTAAATCAATACGAAAAATTATAAAAAAATGTAAAAAAAGGAAAAGGAAAATCGAGTTTATTTCTATGGCTCCAAACGGTATTGCATGCCTGGCAGCTATCTGCCTGCTAAAGCTAAAAGTCTATGTTAACTTTGATAAATCGTTGCTCTAAAATGCGATAACGTCTTCGCAAAAGCGTAAAAAAAATTATAAGAATACGTAGCATAAAAAAAAATTAAACAAGGCAAAGAATTAAAATCGAGAAATCCCCAAACCTTATAAAAAACGCAAGAACACCGAAGAAATATGCCGTAGTTAAAACGCATCGAAAAGTGATTGCATCGCATCTTGGATTGGATCGCTCGCATCGTGTTGCATCTTAAACAGGCCACTAGCAACTACTCACAGCAACTACTACTACAGTGGCACTACTGGCTAACCAGTGAAGCGCGTAGTATGAGTAGTGGTTGTTTGTAGTTGTTGTTGTTGGCAGGAATAACCTAGAAACACCACGCAACTGACTGAACCCCAACCTGACTAAGTGGTGGTGTTGCTTTTAAAATTGCATGGTAGAGAGCTTAAACTGGCCATTTGAGTTTGCGTGAAATAGGTTGGCTGGTTGGCTGGATAGTAAGTTGTTGGGCTGGCGAGTGATTGAGTCAGTGTTGTAGTTATTTTTGAATACCCTACACCAAAATAATGGCATGTTACTGATATTTGTAACTTAACTTAAAAAATTTGAACAAAAGTTAAACACAATATAGGTTTTCGCGGTCACGTCTATGCCTTAACAGGAGAATAATAGGAGTCTTCTTCACTCTCTGCATTTTAGTCGGTATTGCGGAAACGAGCACAGAAAAGCAAATGCAGAAAGAATTTATCAGACATTTAATCGATCTATTTTACTCAACTCCAACAACATTGTCTCGTACTCATACCGATTATACAGCATTAGACTAGCTTATCTGAGCTTTAGTATCAGTTTAGATGAAATTTTGTCGGTGTAACTAGGCAAGTCGGACTAGGCTCTAAAATTTATATAATATGCAGACTTTAATCCTCTCTACTGTAAATGTCTCCAGTTGATATAGAAGCCAATAAATTTTGTCCTGGAGTTAAACGTCTTAAAGCAAATTGAGACAAAATTTGGACCAGATAAGCACTCCATCGGCTGTAGTCTAGTAGGTAGTGTGTTGGCTTATTGGACGTGAGGCCATGATTCAAATCCAAGCGCGGACATAGCGAACAACACGAAATATGAAACAAATATTTCTACGGCGACTTTGTCTCCATGGCTCTGGCTTTCACCATTTTATGCGACAGGCTTGAGTGTAACAGAGCCTCTGCTACCACCGTTATTATATAAAAGCGTCCCAGTCTGTCTGTCGCTATAGTCTAGTAGGTAGAGTGCTGGCTTATTGGACGTGAGGCCATGATTCAAATCAAATACGAGAAAATATTTCTTCGGCGACTTTCTCTCAGCAGATGTCTGGCACAATACTCTGAGAGACAATAAAAATTGCCATAAAAGTTTCTCATAAATCTGTCATTCGGAGTCGACTTTAAACTGTAGGACCCGCCACTCATGTATACAAATTAACGCACACAACATAAGTGGTGGGAGAAGGTTAGGTTAGGTTAGAGGACGTACCAATTGCGAGAAGTACAATACCCGGAGGTCCAGTTGATCCATTGTACAAAGTCCTAAAGGGGAGAGGAAAATAGGGGAGATAGGGAAAAAGGAGAGGAAGTAGGAAAGGGAGAAGTGGTGTGAGAAACTAGGTGGTAATCCTGTCTGAAGGTTTGCAATGACCAATTATGTGTGTATGTAAGCTTAACGTGGAGTATCCTAACCTTTGCTGCCCGAAAAGCATGGCAATGTAGTGCATCACAGAGACCGTTTATACCTCTTAAACGTGTTGTTTTCATATTTTTTTTTTTATTTTGTTGTTCGTCAGAGATATACGCTGGTGATTGTCTAAACTGATATGCAACATTGCAACAGCATATCTTTATTGTAACCAGTAGTTGTTGTGTTTTGTGTTGCACATTAAAACTAAAGTACGACGCCTCATGTTGCTAATATTGTTTGCTGTTGTTGTACTTGCTGTTGTTGTTATTGTAGTTAAAGGCAATTGCATCCCTTAGACTTGCCATAATGATATCTGCATGTCTATCTTTTGAGCGCAAAAGCTTAGCACAGCAACAACAATTTCTTCTGTTCACTTGTATTACTCACGCTCCCCTTTACCCTTTTGAAAAGATACGATTATATTTAGCCTGTTAGATGTTACTGTTGTTCAGGTTGTTGCTGGTGTTGCTGTTGTTGTTGTTGTTGTATCTTAACAATTTACTCCTTACTTTTTCACCTTTATCATGTTGCTGCTGCTTCTGCTGGTTCTGTTGCTGTTGCTGGTGGTAGTGAGATAGTGTTACAAAAATTCCTTTTTTTTATGGCCGTTATTGTTGTCAGTAAAACACTTTTATTTCCATGATTGCGTGTATTCATTTGTTACAGCCTGGTTTTAAGTAGCCGGCCAAGTGTCGACCTCAACTGCCCGTTTTTTTTTTCTGTTTTTTGTCTACCACATCGCTTGTGTCCGTATTATGGTGGCAATAGTGGCAATGGTTGTCGGTGCTGGTGCTGGTGGTGTTACTGGCTGGTGTTGTTGTCTGTTGTGTCTTATCTAGCGCCTTGGCCTTGTAATGTTGTTTATTTTGTGCAAATATTGCGTTAATTAAAATATTTTTTTCTTTGCTTCTTCTTGCGTCTGTTCTCTTATATTTTATTTCATTTGAGGGCATTCATTTAAAACGTTTTTTTTTTGTACTGGCTTCTCTACTCGTTTAGTGATAATATTTTCTTCATCTCGGGTTTTAAGCTGTTTTTTCTACGTTATTTTTTTACATGAATTAAGTCTGAACAAGTGGTTTTCCATAGTCACACACATATATGGTGGGGTTATTCTAGCAAAACAAATGGCTTAAAGAAAAAAAAAACTTTAAGAAAATAAATTAAAAAAAAAACATTAAGGAGTATAGCAGGTGATAGAATTTTTATAGCACCCTACAGTTATTATTGCAATTTAAGCGATCCAAGTTTGAAAAGGAATTTTTTTTAAATAATCAGCCATAAACAGCTTGTTTCACATTTTTTTAATTAATTTCACCACTTATTCTCCCACCACTTGTGTTGTGTGTGTTAATTTTATCCATGAGTTGTGGGGCCTACAGTTTAAAGTCGACTCCGAGCGACAGAGTTTTTGAGAATACTTTAATGGCAATTTGATTTACTTTTGTTGTACTTGTGTTTCCCAGAAGAATGTTGAGCGGAAATCGATGAAGAAATATTTTTTCATTTTTCATTTTGTTCGAGATATCTGAGCTGAGGTTGAGTTACGAGCTGCCGTCAAAAACTCATAACACTACTTACTAGACTACGGCGGCAATGGCAGCATTTTGAACATTATTTCATTTGTATTTCATTATACATGTTGTCCACAGATACATCGTAAATTTTGCATCCGGAAACTATAATTTTGCCATACTTTTCCTGCATCAATGACAGCTGTAATCTTGTTTTCCAGGCTAGAAATTGTTGCTGTCATTAATCTGTATACCATAAATTTGACGTATCCCTGTAAAAAATATTTTAGCGGCGACAAATAGCACGATTGGCCTTGCAATAGTTCCGTGGAAATGTGTGCCCTATGGTTTCCGGCTCGGGTTTCTTTAAATTTTCTTGTAATCTTCCACGCAATCTTCATTGACTGTGACTTTGAGGTTTTCAAGATTCTAGAAGCTGTACAGTTCATCTTCTAGGGTACATTGGCATCTCTTGAACAAAAAATTATCCGTTAAATATGATAGGGCTTAACTCCTTGACAGCCCACTATTTTGTTCAAAACTTAAAGGTTAAATTCAATATAACTAGGTTATCCCAGCACATACAGTGAGCGTCAAAAGAAACTGTACATTGAACAAATATACATTAATAAATTACCGTTATTTTTATTTTAAAATTGTTTCATTGCCAGTTTTTAAAATTGAAACAAACAATTACAAAAAATTTCGAAATATTGTAAAATTTCGAGCACTCTCCATAAGTGGTAAGTTTGGTGATTGTTAGAATTGTATCCGCAGTATAAAATTTCTTTCGACACTCACTGTATGTTGATTAGCTGAGTGGGTCTATGACTGAAGCATTTTTGGTAACATATGGCCTATCAAACTCTACTTTCTGCTTCCGATTTTTTTTTGTCGTAGCAGGGTTTCACATGAAATACATAGACACGAAAAATACATGTTAAGCAGTTTGTATGCGTATGAATACTGGCATTAATACAATCAATACATAAGACTAATATGGTTTAAAATATTCTTTAGTTCCTACAGCTATTCGTCCTAGACCACTGTCTCCCAACTTTACCAGCAATCACCAATTGCCTGAACACTTTCGTGTAGAGTGTAGAGTGCAGAGTTTGAAAAATTTAAATCATCTGATTAGATTTTATTTGTAATTTTATATATTTTTTCCGAACATTAAATTCATGTTAAAGGAATTTCTTAAATATTACCACGCAACATTAGTAGACTTGAAAGAATTCTTCTTCTCCCTGGGATTCATTCACGCGGTCGTTTATTAAATAAAAAGAAAAAAAAAAATAAATCTCAGAGAAAATAAAAAGAAAAAGAAAAAAAGAAAAATAAGAAAAATCTTTACAAAAAGTAATGAATGTTTATGTTCAAAGATAATATTAGAATGTTTGTATTGGGTTGTATTGGGGATGTGCAGGCAAATAAACTGTGAAACAGCAGCCGCAACGGCAGCAGTAGAGATAGAAATCTCAGTTTCAATATTGGTGGGGAGAAAATTAAAAAAGAATTATTGGATCTATAAACAGGATAAGCAAAATTATTGGCCAAAATAAACAACAACAAAATGTAATTAAGAAGATAAAACGAAACAAACCAAACCGTCCAGCCATTGAGTCAGGCAGGCAGCCAGCCAGCCATCTAGCCAATCAACCAGAAATTCAAATTTATTTCAATTTTGAAGAAAAATCATGCCCAGTGATATTAAACATTAAAGCGTACGTGGATAATAAATCTTAAAATGGAAATTGATGTGCTGGTCTGTTTTACTGCCAATGGGCCATGTGTTCTCCTCACAATTAGTCTGCCTACTTGGAGATCCCCCTTTTATTGCGTACGTAAATGAAAAAAACGAATCCAACAACCACTTGACATTTTTTAGCAGATAAAATAGAAATTATCTTCTCTCTTTTAAACGGATTTCAAATTTAATTATTGTTTTTCCTTTTCATATTTGTTTTATTTTGATTTTCTTTTATTCTTTCTTTTTGATCTGAATTTCCTTTTTTAAGATCAAAAGAAAATGATTTTCTTTTCTTTGTAGGCAATTTAAACAGAAGTTGCAACAACTTGACAGAGCTTTCAACAGCAACAGAGTGATGTAGGATATTGCATTGTTAATATTATTTGCACTTTTCATACCTTTAATTGGTTTTCGGACCTAGTTGGTTGGATAGCTATTGGATCAAGGGTTCCAAAACACGTTTCTTAATGGTCGGGCGTTACTTAAGACTGAAGATGTAGGCGTTGAAGGTAATTGTTTTCCTCAAATAAGGAATAAAAATTCTCTATATAAAGCGGGCAAAATTGTCGGTGTCTTGCGTTTTTTTTATTGATGACTTACACTTTTTTTTTCAATGACTAGCATTATTTTGCTCGATGACTTGCATTTTTTATGGTCGATGATTTACATGTTTTTGGTCAATGACTTGCATTTTGCTGGTCGATCACTTGCATAATAATTGAATAAAAATTCTCTATATAAAATAAAGCGGGCAAAATTGTCGGTGTCTAGCGTTTTTTTTTTATCGATGAGTTGCCCTTTTTTCGATGGCTTCTATCTATGGTATTTTTTGGTTTTTTATGGTCAATGACTTGAAATTTTTTCATTTTTTTATTCGATGAGACTGGCATTCTTTTAGTCCATTACTTGAATTTTTTTATGATCGATGATTTAATGTTTTCTGGTCGATGACTTACATTTTTTTTGGGCCATGACTTGTATACTTTTGGTCGATGAGTTGCATTTTTTGGTCGATGATTTGCATTTTTTTTCGTCAATGACTTGCATTTTTCTGGTCGATGACTTGCATTTTTTTGAGTGAAGACTTGCATTCTTTTGGTCGATGAGTTGAAATTTTTGGTGGATGATTTGCATTTTTTGTGCCAATAACTCGCGTTTTATGTTGATAATAATGATTCGTTACTGATATCTCCAGTCGTAAGTAATGCCCGACCGTGACAAAAACTGGTTTGGAATCCTTGATACCAGGGCTATCCAGTGCTCTAGGTCACCACATTCCTCCACAATTTAATTTTTTTTTCCGATTTTCACTGATTTCACTAGAACACCTTTCCGGTCACAAAGGTTAGCCGACCGTAGCGAAAACTATTTAAAAATACTTTCCTTTCACCTTTCATTTTAAGGAAAAGGCCTGACAACAATTAGGTTCGTTAAAACGGGAGCCAACTATATTTTTACCAAAAAACTAAAAGAAAAATAAGAACATTTTAAAATAAAAATAATTTAAATAATGAAATAAATTCAAGCATTTCACCACCCTTTTACAACCTCCCGAATTAAGGCCACAAAATCCACTTCATTCTTCCAAATATTAACACAAAATGCTGATGAAAACAACAACATTCACGCATTCAAATGCCACAATTTGTTGCCAGTCAGGCAGTGAGTAAATGACTGTCGAAATGATTGTCTGAGCAAATGGCTCATTGACTGGCTGTGGCTCTATGCTAAAATGAAGCATAAGTTTTTGGCATTTTCTTCTTGCTGCATTTCCATCACAATGACTGACTAAAAAGAAGCTGCATTGTACAGTTGTACATTTGTATGGTTCTGTTCGCTTCGATTTTGGTGTATGAGTATGAGAAGGAGTGTATCAAGTGCGTCTGCTGCTACTGACAATTATGATGATTATGATTTATACATTATAGAGGGTCAATTAAGATTTATGTGTGATGGGTAAAACAGCAAAAGAACAGAATCTTTTTCGTTTTCTTTCCTTCATTATTCCATCACTTAAAATATAATATTACCAGTTGTTGCTGTAGTAGTAGATGAAGTAAATTTTCAAATTTTCTGTTATCACAACTAAATGGAAAAGTTTCTTAATAAAGTTTTCAGATTTATCTTCAAAATATTTTCCATTTTTTGTTTTTTTTTGTTAAATTAAAACATTTTTGGTTCATAAGTTTAAAACAAAAGTATGAGCAATGTAATCAGTCTGTTTCCCTTCATAAACGGCTGCCTTAAGTTGAGTTGTATTTTTTTTGCTCGCATCTGAGCTGAAAATCTGCCAACACTTGCAGAAATCAGAATTAAACGGTCAATCTTTAAGCTAAACTTCATCTCTGAATATCTGTGGTCAGGTAGATTTAATTCTTAGTTTAAGTTGGCATAATGAATTGTTTCAAAAGAAAAATATTTCAAATTTTAATCTTGAATTCTTCAAGAGATGCGGTAAATAAGGCAAGTAGTCGGCATAGTCTAATAGATAGTGTGTTGGCTTTATTAGACGTGAAACCACGGTTCAAACCCTAGGTCAGACACATCCAACAAAATGAAATGTAAAGAAATATTTCTCCGTCGACTTCGTCTCAGCAGATTTCTGGCAAAAACTCTGAGAGTAAAATAAAAATGTCATGAAAAGTTTCTCAAAAATCTGTCGTTCAGAGTCGACTTTAAACTGTAGCTCCCGCCACTCATGTATAAAATTAACATACACAATATAAGTGGTGTGTGAAACTAGGTTAAAATCCTGACTGAATGGTTGTAATGACAAATTATGTATGTATGTGAGGCAAGAACCGAGCAAAGGTGTTCTTTACGGATTTGCAATATTAATCACATGAAATATAAATTAAGTTCCTTAAATATATTACAAGTGAATTCACTTTAAACTAAAATTAAAGTGTCTTCTCTCTCTTGATTGAGAGCACTCCACTGCGGCCGAATGGCATTCGATGCATTGTGTAGCAGGTCACATGGGTGATGTAGGCAAATTCCAAGTTTTCAATTGTATCTGGTCAATTGATGTCATAAAGTTTATCGATTGCATATCACAGTTCAAAACTACCAGTCTATACCCGACATTAATTGTTTGAATTTTAAGCACTTTTGTTGTGATAATAGTCTTCATGACTCGAAAGTTATTGGAATGTTCTTTGGGTGCAAAGCTCGAATGTAAAGCCTACTAATACTCAGTAGTAGTAGTTGGTATTAAGCTACTCGTGTATTACCAGCATATGAAGGAAAAATTGCTCTCTTAAACCGTGTTATTATGATTGTATAGAGATATTAAAAGAAGTACAGCCACAACCCTGTTCAACCCTGTTGTTTGATGAACATTGTTTGCTTTACGATGTCAGTCAGGACAAGTGTTTCCTTTGAAATTCATTGTAGCCACACGTGGGAACTGCAGTAATTTCTATTGTGAACAATTTTTCTTTGGGGCTACAATGTTCGGTTAGATGGACAGTTCGTATTCTCAGGCTACTCTTAGGTATTCTGGTGCAATACTCAAACGTCTTCCCTTTAAAGTTATCCCAAGGAATTGCATTCAACCCGTCTGGCTTGAGAAAAGTCTGCGTCTGTCGCTATTTTCCTTTTTGTTGTGGTCTAACAGATAGTGTGTTGACTTATTGGATGAAAGTCCGTGGCTTAACCTTTGGCTCAGGCATCTTCAACAAAACGAAATATGAAAAAAAAAATATTTCTTTTAGCGGATTTCGCTCATCATTCTTCTGACAAAAGCTCTGAGAGTAAATAAAATTGCAATGCAAAGTTTTTCAAAAATTTGTCTGTAGAAGACGAACTTAATCTGTAAGTTCCTCTGATGAAAGTCTTGTTAGACCTCTTCCATTTTGCTAACCATAGTCTCCATGTGTTTGGTTTGCACCGTTATATGCGACAGGCTTAAATACAATAGAGCCTCTGGTCGCCACCGTAATTACATAAAAATATGCCATCTCATTAGACTACACCGATGCTGTTTTCAAATTCATTCAGCCTTCTCAAGGAATGGCACCATATGTCATCATTACGGCTTGCTTGGCCCTAAAAGAGGGCTCTCTATATGAAGAGTTTTATAGGGTGGCGAATAGACATCAAAACCAACCTAAGCATATGTGAAATGGTCAAAAACTGTTTTAGAATCTAAACTGAAATTATTTAATCTAAAAGAATGTATGAAGATAAGATAGACAAACGAAATCACTCACGAAATTCTAAAATTTTAGTTTCACAAACAGATCATTGATAATATTTCTGTCGGCTTCCAGATGTCTGCCAAAAGTGTTGGAAGACGGTGAAACACTTGAAATGAAATATTTTTCATTAAAAAATTAATTTCCTGTGATTTTAATTTATCACTTCAACGCATTTGCGTACCTTTCTATAACAAAAGTTCATTATTAATTAAGAACTAATGATACAAGCCGCCTGAACCCCTTAATTAAATGCACTTAATTTTAATGGATGGCATTTACCAACAAATAGCGGCAATACCCGAGGACTGTTTTAACTCATATAACCGGTCGAAATGAAAATGATTTTTGCACCAAATAAATATTCATTTGCAAAGCAAAAATTTTCTTTTAACGAGCCTAAGAACTTCGAAAAAAAAATCACTCAAAGTAAGAAAGAAAGAAAAAAGGAAAAGGATTTTAAATGAATGACCATTAAAATCAGTTTTGTGGTGTTTCTGAATATTTTTTTTTTGGGTTTTTTGGGTTTTTTTTAAAGCATTTCTTTTTGGTTAACATGTTATAATTTGTAGGAAGCTCTTGTACGAGTTATTTAAAGTAAAAATTATTTCTGTGGCTTTGTGAATGAGTGGCCTGTTTAAAGGCGTTACTTGCACTGAGGCTCATTATGACATACACCTCTTAATGTGCCTATAGAGACCCTTTACTTACCCCCTTTTTCCCCCCCTTCTGCAACTAAGGCCAGTAGAGCAGGAAATCTCTCAATAATTATGTAGAGTTTGCAGTATTTTTGGTCAAGAAAGAAAAAAAAAAACAAAACTTTAAGAAGAGGAAGGTATACAGCCTTAAGTACTTGTTAACAAGTTTGATATCTACGCGATTTACATGTTGTTTTACCTTTATGGTACGTACATAGCCTCAATGTAAAATTCATTCCTTTTTTTTTGGACTAAAGAAGAAGGCCTCCAAATTGCAAGAGTATGATGAGATTTAAAATTTTTGGCAAAAATTCTTTACTTCATCATCATCAAGCCAGCAAATGCTTGATGTTTTGCCGCAAATTCATATAAAACGTACAGAAAAGGGGAGGCCAGAAGTGTAAGCAACAGAAACCATTTGCCTTAAATATGAATATGCGTACGAACTTAAGGTTTCTTTGGCTCATCTTTTCTTCTTTATTTGTTTGTGTGTTTTTAAAACCCTCAAAGGTGGCGGTTATGATAGGCGGCTTTAATGGAGTCAAGAATTATTTTTTTTCTTTAAATATTTTTGGCTTTTAAACCCGCTTTAGTGTATGATTTTAAGCTGCTGATATTTAAGCTTAAATGTATGAAATTTAATGAGTTTTTAACTTACAGCTGCTTAGTTGTCTTACACACTTTCTCGTATTTTTATTTCTTTTTTTCATTCAATTCGTAGTCATAGCTTAAGTCTTCTGTTGTTTAAATGTTTGTAATGTCCTTTTTTTTTTTTGGCGATTTAGGTTTAGCGTTTATCAAGATGGTTTTAATTTCCAATTTTTTTTTATTAATTCTTTTATAGAGCTTTTAGTTATTTTGTTGCCTTCTTAGATTGGCGAAATGTTATGGAAAAAAATTAACATAAACTTTTTTAAATATTAAAAAATATTTTTTTTTTTTGTTAATTGTAATCTTGAAATTTCTATCGTTTAAAAATTAATTTGTTTGGAAAGAAATTTTTATAAAAAGAACCACGGAACTGCGCTAAATACTTAGGTTAAATAGAAATTTACTTCTCAGAACTTTGACAGCAAAATATCGTCCAATTCCATCAACATTGTGATTACAGAACTTTCCTACACACCGTTTTATGTAGACTGCCAAATTCTGTCATATTCGTTTTACTCTTCAAACATTTAACGCATCTTTTTTAATTTTATGAAAAGCAGCGGTATGTAGACTTTTGTCTTTGACAGTGTATAGAAATAGATGTAAAGGAGGTTTTTTTGAAAATTATAATATGATGGAACATTAATTTTTAGTTCTGTCCAGGTAACAATTAACTCTTCTGCACTCCTTGGGTCAATTTGACCCAATTTTGATTTTCAAATGCAAAATTTTTCCCTTTAATTATAAGATATGATCGTGAAACTTTAATTTATCCATCACAGGCACAAAAACTATGCTTTTAAAAGACAACAATAAAATTTAAATTTTTCCTTCCCCCTCCACATTTCAGAACACGATTTACACACATTTAATATCCTTTGGGTCAATATGACCCAACATGCGATATTACAAGTTTACCATTCAGAATCATCGATCAATAATATTTTCAGTCAAATAATCAATAAAATCGCTTTCAACTAATATTTTTTCATTCAAAATTTTATTATACTCAAAGTGAGGATTTGGAGAATCTCGCAAAGGTATCTCTTGAAATTTGTTTTATGACTATATGCCAACGCATTGACACTTCCACTGTTTACACAAAAGAGTTCATTCAAATTGCAATTCGGTGATTCTCCGTTTAGTATATGAAATAAAAATATTTCGCTTTGAATATTTCGGTGTGAATTTGTGCGTTCCATGGGTGTGAATTTGCACGTTCCACGGGTGTGAATTTGCACGTTCCATGGGTGTGAATTTGCACGTTCCATGGGTGTGAATTCGCACGTTCCATGGGTGTGAAATTGCACGTTCCACGGGTGTGAATTTGCACGTTCCACGGGAGTGATTTTGCACGTTCCACGGGTGTGAATTTGCACGTTCCACGGGTGTGAATTTGCACGTTCCATGGGTGTGAATTCGCACGTTCCGCGGGTGTTAATTTGCACTTTCCATGGGAGTGAATTCGCACGTTCCATGGATGTGAATTTGCACGTTCCACGGGTATGAATTCGCACGTTCCATGGGTGTGAATTCGCACGTTCCACGGGTGTGAATTCTCACGTTCCTTGGGTGTGAATTCGCACGTTCCACGGGTGTGAATTCCCACGTTCCATGGGTGTGAATTCGCACGTTCCATGGGAGTGAATTCGCACGTTCCATGGGTGTGAATTTGCACGTTCCATGGGTGTGAATTTGCACGTTCCATGGGTGTGAATTTGCACGTTCCATGGGAGTGAATTTGCACGTTCCACGGGTGTGAATTTGCACGTTCCGCGGGTGTGAACTTGCACGTTCCACGGGTGTGAATTTGCACGTTCCACGGGTGTGAATTCGCACGTTCCACGGGTGTGAATTTGCACGTTCCACGGGTGTGAATTTGCACGTTCCACGGGTGTGAATTCGCACGTTCCACGGGTGTGAATTTGCACGTTCCACGGGTGTGAATTCGCACGTTCCACGGGTGTGAATTTGCACGTTCCATGGGTGTGAATACGCACGTTCCACGGGTGTGAATTTTCACGTTCCATGGGTGTGAATTTGCACGTTCCACGGGTGTGAATTTGCACGTTCCATGGGTGTGAATTCGCACGTTCCATGGGTGTGAATTCGCACGTTCCACGGGTGTGAATTTGCACGTTCCACGGGTGTGAATTCGCACGTTCCACGGGTGTGAATTTGCACGTTCCACGGGTGTGAATTCGCACGTTCCACGGGTGTGAATTTGCACGTTCCACGGGTGTGAATTCGCACGTTCCACGGGTGTGAATTTGCACGTTCCATGGGTGTGAATTCGCACGTTCCACGGGTGTGAATTTGCACGTTCCATGGGTGTGAATTCGCACGTTCCACGGGTGTGAATTTGCACGTTCCATGGGTGTGAATTTGCACGTTCCACGGGTGTGAATTCGCACGTTCCATGGGTGTGAATTCGCACGTTCCACGGGTGTGAATTTGCACGTTCCACGGGTGTGAATTTGCACGTTCCACGGGTGTGAATTCGCACGTTCTACGGGTGTGAATTTGCACGTTCCATGGGTGTGAATTTGCACGTTCCACGGGTGTGAATTTGCACGTTCCACGGGTGTGAATTCGCACGTTCCACGGGAGTGAATTTGCACGTTCCATGGGTGTGAATTTGCACGTTCCATGGGTGTGAATTTGCACGTTCCACGGGTGTGAATTTGCACGTTCCACGGGTGTGAATTCGCACGTTCCACGGGTGTGAATTTGCACGTTCCACGGGTGTGAATTCGCACGTTCCACGGGTGTGAAGTTGCACGTTCCACGGGTGTGAATTAGCACGTTCCACGGGTGTGAATTTGCACGTTCCATGGGTGTGAATTTGCACGTTCCACGGGTGTGAATTCGCACGTTCCACGGGTGTGAATTTGCACGTTCCACGGGTGTGAATTTGCACGTTCCACGGGTGTGAATTAGCACGTTCCACGGGTGTGAATTTGCACGTTCCATGGGTGTGAATTCGCACGTTCCACGGGTGTGAATTTGCACGTTCCACGGGTGTGAATTTGCACGTTCCATGGGTGTGAATTCGCACGTTCCACGGGTGTGAATTCGCACGTTCCATGGGTGTGAATTTGCACGTTCCATGGGTGTGAATTTGCACGTTCCACGTGTGTGAATTTGCACGTTCCACGGGTGTGAATTCGCACGTTCCACGGGTGTGAATTTGCACGTTCCACAGGTGTGAATTCGCACGTTCCATGGGTGTGAATTTGCACGTTCCACGGGTGTGAATTCGCACGTTCCATGGGTGTGAATTTGCACGTTCCACGGGTGTGAATTCGCACGTTCCACGGGTGTGAATTTGCACGTTCCACGGGTGTGAATTCGCACGTTCCACGGGTGTGAATTTGCACGTTCCACGGGTGTGAATTTGCACGTTCCATGGGTGTGAATTTGCACGTTCCACGGGTGTGAATTTGCACGTTCCACGGGTGTGAATTTGCACGTTCCACGGGTGTGAATTCGCACGTTCCACGGGTGTGAATTCGCACGTTCCACGGGTGTGAATTTGCACGTTCCACGGGTGTGAATTCGCACGTTCCACGGGTGTGAATTTGCACGTTCCACGGGTGTGAATTTGCACGTTCCATGGGTGTGAATTTGCACGTTCCACGGGTGTGAATTCGCACGCTCCATGGGTGTGATTTGCACGTTCCATGGGTGTGAATTTGCACGTTCCATGGGTGTGAATTTGCACGTTCCACGGGTGTGAATTTGCACGTTCCACGGGTGTGAATTCGCACGTTCTACGGGTGTGAATTTGCACGTACCATGGGTGTGAATTTGCACGTTCCACGGGTGTGAATTTGCACGTTCCACGGGTGTGAATTCGCACGTTCCACGGGTGTGAATTTGCACGTTCCATGGGTGTGAATTTGCACGTTCCACGGGTGTGAATTTGCACGTTCCACGGGTGTGAATTTGCACGTTCCACGGGTGTGAATTCGCACGTTCCACGGGTGTGAATTTGCACGTTCCATGGGTGTGATTTGCACGTTCCATGGGTGTGAATTCGCACGTTCCACGGGTGTGAATTTGCACGTTCCATGGGTGTGAATTCGCACGTTCCACGGGTGTGAATTTGCACGTTCCACGGGTGTGAATTTGCACGTTCCACGGGTGTGAATTCGCACGTTCCATGGGTGTGAATTTGCACGTTCCACGGGTGTGAATTTGCACGTTCCACGGGTGTGAATTTGCACGTTCCATGGGTGTGAATTTGCACGTTCCACGGGTGTGAATTTGCACGTTCCACGGGTGTGAATTTGCACGTTCCATGGGTGTGAATTCGCACGTTCCATGGGTGTGAATTCGCACGTTCCACGGGTGTGAATACGCACGTTCCACGGGTGTGAATTTGCACGTTCCATGGGTGTGAATTTGCACGTTCCACGGGTGTGAATTTGCACGTTCCACGGGTGTGAATTTGCACGTTCCACGGGTGTGATTTCGCACGTTCCACGGGTGTGAATTTGCACGTTCCATGGGTGTGAATTTGCACGTTCCACTGGTGTGAATTTGCACGTTCCATGGGTGTGAATTCGCAAGTTCCATGGGTGTGAATTCGCACGTTCCACGGGTGTGAATTTGCACGTTCCATGGGTGTGAATACGCACGTTCCAAGGGTGTGAATTTGCACGTTCCATGGGTGTGAATTTGCACGTTCCACGGGTGTGAATTTGCTCGTTCCACGGGTGTGAATTTGCACGTTCCACGGGTGTGAATTTGCACGTTCCATGGGTGTGAATTTGCACGTTCCACGGGTGTGAATTCGCACGTTCCACGGGTGTGAATTTGCACGTTCCATGGGTGTGAATTTGCACGTTCCACGGGTGTGAATTTGCACGTTCCACGGGTGTGAATTTGCACGTTCCATGGGTGTGAATTCGCACGTTCCATGGGTGTGAATTCGCACGTTCCACGGGTGTGAATTTGCACGTTCCATGGGTGTGAATTCGCACGTTCCACGGGTGTGAATTTGCACGTTCCATGGGTGTGAATTTGCACGTTCCACGGGTGTGAATTTGCACGTTCCATGGGTGTGAATTTGCACGTTCCACGGGTGTGAATTTGCACGTTCCACGGGTGTGAATTTGCACGTTCCACGGGTGTGAATTTGCACGTTCCACGGGTGTGAATTTGCACGTTCCATGGGTGTGAATTCGCACGTTCCACGGGTGTGAATTTGCACGTTCCATGGGTGTGAATTCGCACGTTCCACGGGTGTGAATTTGCACGTTCCACGGGTGTGAATTTGCACGTTCCACGGGTGTGAATTCGCACGTTCCATGGGTGTGAATTTGCACGTTCCACGGGTGTGAATTTGCACGTTCCATGGGTGTGAATTTGCACGTTCCACGGGTGTGAATTTGCACGTCCCACGGGTGTGAATTTGCACGTTCCATGGGTGTGAATTCGCACGTTCCAGGGGTGTGAATTCGCACGTTCCACGGGTGTGAATTTGCACGTTCCATGGGTGTGAATACGCACGTTCCACGGGTGTGAATTTGCACGTTCCATGGGTGTGAATTTGCACGTTCCACGGGTGTGAATTTGCACGTTCCACGGGTGTGAATTTGCACGTTCCACGGGTGTGATTTCGCACGTTCCACGGGTGTGAATTCGCACGTTCCACGGGTGTGAATTTGCACGTTCCACGGGTGTGAATTTGCACGTTCCATGGGTGTGAATTTGCACGTTCCACTGGTGTGAATTTGCACGTTCCACGGGTGTGAATTCGCACGTTCCATGGGTGTGAATTTGCACGTTCCACGGGTGTGAATTTGCACGTTCCACGGGTGTGAATTTGCACGTTCCATGGGTGTGAATTTGCACGTTCCACGGGTGTGAATTTGCACGTTCCACGGGTGTGAATTTGCACGTTCCATGGGTGTGAATTCGCACGTTCCATGGGTGTGAATTCGCACGTTCCACGGGTGTGAATACGCACGTTCCACGGGTGTGAATTTGCACGTTCCATGGGTGTGAATTTGCACGTTCCACGGGTGTGAATTTGCACGTTCCACGGGTGTGAATTTGCACGTTCCACGGGTGTGATTTCGCACGTTCCACGGGTGTGAATTCGCACGTTCCACGGGTGTGAATTTGCACGTTCCACGGGTGTGAATTTGCACGTTCCATGGGTGTGAATTTGCACGTTCCATGGGTGTGAATTTGCACGTTCCACGGGTGTGAATTTGCACGTTCCATGGGTGTGAATTTGCACGTTCCACGATGTGAAAATTTCCACGTTCCACGGGTGTGAATTTGCACGTTCCACGGGTGTGAATTTGCACGTTCCATGGGTGTGAATTTGCACGTTCCACGGGTGTGAATTTGCACGTTCCATGGGTGTGAATTCGCACGTTCCATGGGTGTGAATTCGCACGTTCCACGGGTGTGAATTTGCACGTTCCATGGGTGTGAATACGCACGTTCCAAGGGTGTGAATTTGCACGTTCCATGGGTGTGAATTTGCACGTTCCACGGGTGTGAATTTGCACGTTCCATGGGTGTGAATTTGCACGTTCCACGGGTGTGAATTTGCACGTTCCATGGGTGTGAATTCGCACGTTCCATGGGTGTGAATTCGCACGTTCCACGGGTGTGAATTTGCACGTTCCATGGGTGTGAATACGCACGTTCCAAGGGTGTGAATTTGCACGTTCCATGGGTGTGAATTTGCACGTTCCACGGGTGTGAATTTGCACGTTCCACGGGTGTGAATTCGCACGTTCCACGGGTGTGAATTTGCACGTTCCATGGGTGTGAATTTGCACGTTCCACGGGTGTGAATTTGCACGTTCCATGGGTGTGAATTTGCACGTTCCACGGGTGTGAATTTGCACGTTCCACGGGTGTGAATTTGCACGTTCCACGGGTGTGAATTTGCACGTTCCACGGGTGTGAATTTGCACGTTCCATGGGTGTGAATTCGCACGTTCCATGGGTGTGAATTCGCACGTTCCACGGGTGTGAATTTGCACGTTCCACGGGTGTGAATTTGCACGTTCCACGGGTGTGAATTCGCACGTTCCATGGGTGTGAATTTGCACGTTCCACGGGTGTGAATTTGCACGTTCCACGGGTGTGAATTTGCACGTTCCATGGGTGTGAATTTGCACGTTCCACGGGTGTGAATTTGCACGTCCCACGGGTGTGAATTTGCACGTTCCATGGGTGTGAATTCGCACGTTCCACGGGTGTGAATTTGCACGTTCCATGGGTGTGAATACGCACGTTCCACGGGTGTGAATTTGCACGTTCCACGGGTGTGAATTTGCACGTTCCACGGGTGTGAATTTGCACGTTCCACGGGTGTGATTTCGCACGTTCCACGGGTGTGAATTCGCACGTTCCACGGGTGTGAATTCGCACGTTCCACGGGTGTGAATTTGCACGTTCCACGGGTGTGAATTTGCACGTTCCATGGGTGTGAATTTGCACGTTCCATGGGTGTGAATTTGCACGTTCCACGGGTGTGAATTTGCACGTTCCATGGGTGTGAATTCGCACGTTCCATGGGTGTGAATTCGCACGTTCCACGGGTGTGAATTTGCACCCTCCATGGGTGTGAATACGCACGTTCCAAGGGTGTGAATTTGCACGTTCCATGGGTGTGAATTTGCACGTTCCACGGGTGTGAATTTGCACGTTCCATGGGTGTGAATTTGCACGTTCCACGGGTGTGAATTTGCACGTTCCATGGGTGTGAATTCGCACGTTCCATGGGTGTGAATTCGCACGTTCCACGGGTGTGAATTTGCACGTTCCATGGGTGTGAATACGCACGTTCCAAGGGTGTGAATTTGCACGTTCCATGGGTGTGAATTTGCACGTTCCACGGGTGTGAATTTGCACGTTCCACGGGTGTGAATTCGCACGTTCCACGGGTGTGAATTTGCACGTTCCATGGGTGTGAATTTGCACGTTCCACGGGTGTGAATTTGCACGTTCCATGGGTGTGAATTTGCACGTTCCACGGGTGTGAATTTGCACGTTCCACGGGTGTGAATTTGCACGTTCCACGGGTGTGAATTTGCACGTTCCACGGGTGTGAATTTGCACGTTCCATGGGTGTGAATTCGCACGTTCCACGGGTGTGAATTTGCACGTTCCATGGGTGTGAATTCGCACGTTCCACGGGTGTGAATTTGCACGTTCCACGGGTGTGAATTTGCACGTTCCACGGGTGTGAATTCGCACGTTCCATGGGTGTGAATTTGCACGTTCCACGGGTGTGAATTTGCACGTTCCATGGGTGTGAATTTGCACGTTCCACGGGTGTGAATTTGCACGTCCCACGGGTGTGAATTTGCACGTTCCATGGGTGTGAATTCGCACGTTCCATGGGTGTGAATTCGCACGTTCCACGGGTGTGAATTTGCACGTTCCATGGGTGTGAATACGCACGTTCCACGGGTGTGAATTTGCACGTTCCACGGGTGTGAATTTGCACGTTCCACGGGTGTGAATTTGCACGTTCCACGGGTGTGATTTCGCACGTTCCACGGGTGTGAATTCGCACGTTCCACGGGTGTGAATTTGCACGTTCCACGGGTGTGAATTTGCACGTTCCACGGGTGTGAATTTGCACGTTCCATGGGTGTGAATTTGCACGTTCCATGGGTGTGAATTTGCACGTTCCACGGGTGTGAATTTGCACGTTCCACGGGTGTGAATTTGCACGTTCCACGGGTGTGAATTTGCACGTTCCACGGGTGTGAATTCGCACGTTCCACGGGTGTGAATTTGCACGTTCCATGGGTGTGAATTCGCACGTTCCACGGGTGTGAATTTGCACGTTCCACGGGTGTGAATTTGCACGTTCCACGGGTGTGAATTTGCACGTTCCACGGGTGTGAATTTGCACGTTCCATGGGTGTCAATTTGCACGTTCCACGGGTGTGAATTTGCACGTTCCATGGGTGTGAATTCGCACGTTCCACGGGTGTGAATTTGCACGTTCCATGGGTGTGAATTTGCACGTTCCATGGGTGTGAATTTGCACGTTCCATGGGTGTGAATTTGCACGTTCCACGGGTGTGAATTTGCACGTTCCACGGGTGTGAATTTGCACGTTCCATGGGTGTGAATTTGCACGTTCCATGGGTGTGAATTTGCACGTTCCATGGGTGTGAATTCTCACGTTCCACGGGTGTGAATTTTTACGTTCCATGGGTGTGAATTCGCACGTTCCACGGGTGTGAATTTGCACGTTCCACGGGTGTGAATTTGCACGTTCCACGGGTGTGAATTTGCACGTTCCACGGGTGTGAATTCGCACGTTCCATGGGTGTGAATTTGCACGTTCCACGGGTGTGAATTTGCACGTTCCACGGGTGTGAATTCGCACGTTCCACGGGTGTGAATTTGCACGTTCCATGGGTGTGAATTTGCACGTTCCACGGGTGTGAATTTGCACGTTCCACGGGTGTGAATTTGCACGTTCCACGGGTGTGAATTTGCACGTTCCATGGGTGTGAATACGCACGTTCCACGGGTGTGAATTTTCACGTTCCATGGGTGTGAATTTGCACGTTCCACGGGTTTGAATTTGCACGTTCCATGGGTGTGAATTCGCACGTTCCACGGGTGTGAATTTGCACGTTCCACGGGTGTGAATTTGCACGTTCCACGGGTGTGAATTCGCACGTTCCACGGGTGTGAATTTGCACGTTCCACGGGTGTGAATTTGCACGTTCCATGGGTGTGAATTT